>JAPWDM010000003.1:7112173-9512173 GCA_035578155.1 Brachynemurus nebulosus
TTAAAATGATGTGATGTATTATTTGGATTTTCTTATTCTTACATTTTATTTTATAATATATATAAAAAAATATATTTTATAATTAGTAAGATATAGAAAAATAATATTAAAAATACATACATTAAAAACATCATATAATTTAGAATGACGTATAAATTAAAAAAATATACGAACATTCATTTTATTATTCATAAGATATATATTTTAAAAATATATATCCTTTATTAAAAATAATCTTTTATTATTGTATACGACCCTCAGCCAGGTGTGGTCCGGGAACAGTATCCAAGGACCGCAATGTGCGTTCGAAATGTCGATGTTCATGTGTCCTGCAGTTCACAAGTTGACGCGCAATTAGCTGCGTTCTTCATCGACCCACGAGCCAAGTGATCCACCGTTCAGAGTAATCTTTATATTATTAAATTTTAAAAAATATTTATATTAAATAAAAATTTATACTTTTTTTATTATTATAAAATAATAATAAAAAGACTGCAATAAAAAAAAACAATTTTTTATTGACTTACATTTGTATAAAAGAATAAATAATAATATTTAATAAAATTTTATTAGATACAGTGCTTGCTTGTTTATTTGACAAAACATTAAAAAAAAAAAAATTTTTTTAAAGAAAACTCATTTATTAAATAACTATATTATAAATAAGACATATTGAAAATAACTTGTTTTGTTATTTTACGAATATGCTATTTATTTTATATAGATTCAATAAATTTTTAATATTGTTAATATAAAAAAAAAATTTATATATTGATATATAAAAATAAACACATATCAAAAAAAAAATTAAAAAATCAAATTAACATTTGGATGTAAAACTTTATAACCAATAATATATTTAATATATTAAAAATTGGTATCCAAATACGTGTTTATTTATTACAATATTATAATTTTTATATTATAAAAATTATATATTTTATAAAGTAAGTTATAGAAAAAAAGTAAATTTTTCTTTTACTTACATAAAAATATAAGGAATTTATAAACAAAATATTTTAACAAAACATTAATATATATAAAAAATCACAAAAATAAAGTTTTGTTATATTTCGTTAATGATCCTTCCGCAGGTTCACCTACGGAAACCTTGTTACGACTTTTACTTCCTCTAAATGATCAAGTTTGGTCATCTCTCCAGCATCATCGGCAATGTCTTTTAAAAACATTGCCGCGAACCAGTCTGAAGACCTCACTAAATCATTCAATCGGTAGTAGCGACGGGCGGTGTGTACAAAGGGCAGGGACGTAATCAACGCGAGCTTATGACTCGCGCTTACTGGGAATTCCTCGTTCATGGGGAATAATTGCAAGCCCCAATCCCTAGCACGAAGGAGGTTCAGCGGGTTACCCGGACCTTTCGGCCAGAGGAAAACACGCTGATTCCTTCAGTGTAGCGCGCGTGCGGCCCAGAACATCTAAGGGCATCACAGACCTGTTATTGCTCAATCTCGTGCGGCTAGAAGCCGCCTGTCCCTCTAAGAAGAATTATTTGTACGCCGGCAGTAAAAACCACATCAAAAAACTGATGTCACTTTAGTTAATGTATCATGTTAAATATATCATTCATGCAGAATAACAAAATTAAATTTGTATTCTTTGATAAACTAAACAAAATATACCATACATATAATAGATATATATTGAAACAAAATATACAAATAACATTCAGTAACAATACAGCCGATGGGCCTTGAAATGCCGGTAAGTACGTCTATTTAGTAGGCTAGAGTCTCGTTCGTTATCGGAATTAACCAGACAAATCGCTCCACCAACTAAGAACGGCCATGCACCACCAACCACCGAATCAAGAAAGAGCTCTCAATCTGTCAATCCTTCCGGTGTCCGGGCCTGGTGAGGTTTCCCGTGTTGAGTCAAATTAAGCCGCAGGCTCCACTCCTGGTGGTGCCCTTCCGTCAATTCCTTTAAGTTTCAGCTTTGCAACCATACTTCCCCCGGAACCCAAAAGCTTTGGTTTCCCGGAAGCTGCCCACCAAGTCATCGGATTAACTTTGGCGGATCGCTAGCTGGCATCGTTTATGGTTAGAACTAGGGCGGTATCTGATCGCCTTCGAACCTCTAACTTTCGTTCTTGATCAATCAAAACATTTTTGGCAAATGCTTTCGCTTCTGTCCGTCTTGCGACGATCCAAGAATTTCACCTCTAACGTCGCAATACGAATGCCCCCATCTGTCCGTATTAATCATTACCTCGGAAAAACTTCCGAAAACCAACAAAATAGAACCGAGGTCCTATTCCATTATTCCATGCACACAATATTCAGGCACTATTTAAATTTTAAAGCCTGCTTTAAGCACTCTAATTTGTTCAAAGTAAACGTACCGGCCCATCTCGACACTCAATTAAGAGCACCGCGATAGGATTATAATTGGGAGGCTGTCTCCATTATTTAAATTATAAAAAATAAATAACTTTAACACTTACGATAAATTATACTTTAATGTACATATTAGTATATAAAATTTAACTAGTATACTTTAAACTTTTCAAGCAAGTAAAAATATAAATAATAACTTACCATAAAAATAAAAATTTAAATAAAAATACAAGTATTTATAACCATATTATACAATATATAATTCATACCTCACCACCGGTAGGACGTCCCACAAAACATGCCAGTTAAACACCGCGAGCGGTGAACCGACAGTGTAGGACACAAATTCGACTACGAGCTTTTTAACCGCAACAACTTTAATATACGCTATTGGAGCTGGAATTACCGCGGCTGCTGGCACCAGACTTGCCCTCCAATGGATCCTCGTTAAAGGATTTAAAGTGTACTCATTCCGATTACGGGGCCTCGGATGAGTCCCGTATCGTTATTTTTCGTCACTACCTCCCCGTGCCGGGAGTGGGTAATTTGCGCGCCTGCTGCCTTCCTTGGATGTGGTAGCCGTTTCTCAGGCTCCCTCTCCGGAATCGAACCCTGATTCCCCGTTACCCGTTACAACCATGGTAGGCGCAGAACCTACCATCGACAGTTGATAAGGCAGACATTTGAAAGATGCGTCGCCGGTACTATAAAGACCGTGCGATCAGCTAAAAGTTATTCAGAGTCACCAAATTATTACGATGCACATATATTAAATATATATATGAAATTATAAAATAACATAAATATATTATAAAAATATGTTAACATCGATTGGTTTTGATCTAATAAAAGCATTCCTTCCATCTCTGGTCGGAACTCAGTTTGCATGTATTAGCTCTAGAATTACCACAGTTATCCAAGTAAATGTATGTACGATCTAAGGAACCATAACTGATATAATGAGCCTTTCGCGGTTTCACCTTAATATGGCTTGTACTGAGACATGCATGGCTTAATCTTTGAGACAAGCATATGACTACTGGCAGGATCAACCAGGGAACTGTATGTTCCAAACTTAATAAAATTATTCCAATTTTAAAAAAAAAGAAATATTTTAAAAAGTTTTTCATTTATTAATCAGTATGAAATTTCTTCATAAACTGATATAAACATAAAAATTATAACAACAATTGAAATAAAAATAAATTTATTTCTTTTGTTTCTTTTTATATAAAAAATATTTTCTAAAATTTTTAATATTTAAAAAAATAAAAAAAATTCTTTTTTGAAAATATTCATATTTGAATAAAAACTATTACCATATATTTTAAGTAATATAGTTTTATTGAAATAATTCAAACATTTGCTCATAACTCTTCGCTAGATTGTATGCGACAATTTTTAAATATATAAAATATATATTTATTTAACGTTCGAATAACACACTTCATTCGCGCTTGGTATGTAGTGAGTTTCTGCATTATAAATTTATTAAAAAATTTATTTTATAAAATTGTTTGTCCACATAAGAGCCTAAGGCTTAACACCTATAGCCCATGGACTTGCTTTGACATAATATAGGATAATATTAAAAAAATTATAAAAATTATATATAAATGGTTTTGGGTTAATAAAAATATAAGTGAATTATTAATAAAAATCATAAAAATTTTTAATAAATAAAAACACATATTTTTTTTAATACCAAAACACTTACTTTATATATTTTCATAATTTTTCGACGAAGTACCTTTACGATGTTACTGTAGTAAATAAAAATTATTTGAAAATATCTTAACAAAAAATAATATTTTCAAAAGAACGGCACTTAGTCAAAATAAAACTATTAATGTAATGCTCTTACACACATACATAATAGCTATATATACTTTGACCGAACCGTTCACAACGATTAAGTCAACTACACACATCGATATTTAAAAAGGTACCATCATCATATATAAGTTTTGGATTTTGCAGCGTGGTAAATTTTACTTTTTTTTTATATTTTTTTGTTTTAATTTATTATAAAAATGATAAAAACTATAAAATATATAATTATTAATGAAGTTTTTTAAAGTTTATATTAAAATATAAGAATTTTTTTTATATTTTTCATTTTTTTTCAATTTTTTTGAGTTTTTATATAGATATAGGTAATACTACATACAACCTAGTAGAGTAACAACACATATCGTATGATATTTGTACCTAATATAAACTAGGATGATTGTAACAACATCGCTTAGATACAAAATAAATGTATATTTGAACTTTGAAAAATTTTTACACATTAATAATAAATGAAACAAATTCTTTAAAAATTCATCTAAATTAAAACTTTTTTTTCAAAACATGATGAATTTTGTTAAAACAAACGAATGTAGATTAGTTTTTTATACATAAAATTGATAGTTTAGGAGAAAATTAACATTTTGTTATTTATAATGTACGTTATAAACAACTTGTATGAAAAGTATATAAAATCAAAAAATACATTCTCATACACGAAGATTTCAATATTTTTACTTACATTACGTTAAAATATGTACACTAACTTGATTTACGTCTACGTATTTACAAATTTAATATCCATTTGTATTTTAGGTGTACAATATTCATACTATATTAGAAGAACCAAAATCACAAAAAATTCATATATTTCAAAACTTTTTTTTCAAAACAGGATGAATTTTGTTAAAACAAACGAATGTAGATTAGTTTTTTATACATAAAATTGACAGTTTAGGAGAAAATTAACATTTTGTTATTTATAATGTACGTTATAAACAACTTTTATGAAAAGTATAGAAAATCAAAAAATACATTCTCATATACGAAGATTTCAATATTTTTACTTACACTACGTTAAAATACTTACACTAACTTGACTTACGTTTACGTATTTACAAATTTCGTATCCATCTGTATTTTAGGTGTACAATATTCATACTATATCACAAGAGTAAAAATCACAAAAAATTCATATATTTCAAAATTTTTTTTCAAAACATGATGAATTTTGTTAAAATAAACGAATGTAGATTTGTTTTTTATACATAAAATTTATAGTTTAGGAGAAAATTAACATTTTGTTATTTATAATGTACGTTATAAACAACTTTTATGAAAAGTATAAAAAATCAAAAAATACATTCTCATATACGAAGATTTCAATATTTTTACTTACATTACGTTAAAATATGTACACTAACTTGATTTACGTTTACGTATTTACAAATTTCGTATCCATTTGTATTTTAGGTGTACAATATTCATACTATATCAGAAGAATCAAAATCACAAAAAATGCATATATTTCAAAATTTTTTTTCAAAACATGATGAATTTTGTTAAAATAAACGAATGTAGATTTGTTTTTTATACATAAAATTGATAGTTTACGAGAAAATTAACATTTTGTTAGTTATAATGTACGTTATAAACAACTTTTATGAAAAGTAAAAAATCAAAAAATACATTCTCATATACGAAGATTTCAATATTTTTACTTACATTACGTTAAAATATGTACACTAACTTGATTTACGTCTACGTATTTACAAATTTAATATCCATTTGTATTTTAGGTGTACAATATTCATACTATATTAGAAGAACCAAAATCACAAAAAATTCATATATTTCAAAACTTTTTTTTCAAAACAGGATGAATTTTGTTAAAACAAACGAATGTAGATTAGTTTTTTATACATAAAATTGATAGTTTAGGAGAAAATTAACATTTTGTTATTTATAATGTACGTTATAAACAACTTTTATGAAAAGTATAGAAAATCAAAAAATACATTCTCATATACGAAGATTTCAATATTTTTACTTACACTACATTAAAATATTTACACTAACTTGACTTACGTTTACGTATTTACAAATTTCGTATCCATTTGTATTTTAGGTGTACAATATTCATACTATATCACAAGAGTAAAAATCACAAAAAATTCATATATTTCAAAATTTTTTTTCAAAACATGATGAATTGTGTTAAAATAAACGAATGTAGATTTGTTTTTTATACATAAAATTGATAGTTTAGGAGAAAATTAACATTTTGTTATTTATAATGTACGTTATAAACAACTTTTATGAAAAGTATAAAAAATCAAAAAATACATTCTCATATACGAAGATTTCAATATTTTTACTTACATTACGTTAAAATATGTACACTAACTTGATTTACGTTTACGTATTTACAAATTTCGTATCCATTTGTATTGTAGGTGTACAATATTCATACTATATCAGAAGAATCAAAATCACAAAAAATGCATATATTTCAAAATTTTTTTTCAAAACATGATGAATTTTGTTAAAATAAACGAATGTAGATTTGTTTTTTATACATAAAATTGATAGTTTGCGAGAAAATTAATATTTTGTTATTTATAATGTACGTTATAAACAACTTTTATGAAAAGTAAAAAATCAAAAAATACATTCTCATATACGAAGATTTCAATATTTTTACTTACATTACGTTAAAATATGTACACTAACTTGATTTACGTCTACGTATTTACAAATTTAATATCCATTTGTATTTTAGGTGTACAATATTCATACTATATTAGAAGAACCAAAATCACAAAAAATTCATATATTTCAAAACTTTTTTTTCAAAACAGGATGAATTTTGTTAAAACAAACGAATGTAGATTAGTTTTTTATACATAAAATTGATAGTTTAGGAGAAAATTAACATTTTGTTATTTATAATGTACGTTATAAACAACTTTTATGAAAAGTATAGAAAATCAAAAAATACATTCTCATATACGAAGATTTCAATATTTTTACTTACACTACGTTAAAATATTTACACTAACTTGACTTACGTTTACGTATTTACAAATTTCGTATCCATTTGTATTTTAGGTATACAATATTCATACTATATCGCAAGAGTAAAAATCACAAAAAATTCATATATTTCAAAATTTTTTTTCAAAACATGATGAATTTTGTTAAAATAAACGAATGTAGGTTTGTTTTTTATACATAAAATTGATAGTTTAGGAGAAAATTAACATTTTGTTATTTATAATGTACGTTATAAACAACTTTTATGAAAAGTATAAAAAATCAAAAAATACATTCTCATATACGAAGATTTCAATATTTTTACTTACATTACGTTAAAATATGTACACTAACTTGATTTACGTTTACGTATTTACAAATTTCGTATCCATTTGTATTTTAGGTGTACAATATTCATACTATATCACAAGAATCATAATCACAAAAAATTCATATATTTCAAAATTTTTTTTCAAAACTTGATCAATTTTGTTAAAATAAACGAATGTAGATTAGTTTTTTATACATAAAATTGATAGTTTAGGAGAAAATTAACATTTTGTTATTTATAATGTACGTTATAAACAACTTTTATGAAAAGTAAAAAATCAAAAAATACATTCTCATATACGAAGATTTCAATATTTTTACTTACATTACGTTAAAATATGTACACTAACTTGATTTACGTTTACGTATTTACAAATTTCGTATCCATTTGTATTTTAGGTGTACAATATTCATACTATATCACAAGAGTAAAAATCACAAAAAATTCATATATTTCAAAATTTTTTTTCAAAACATGATGAATTTTGTTAAAATAAACGAATGTAGATTTGTTTTTTATACATAAAATTGATAGTTTACGAGAAAATTAACATTTTGTTATTTATAATGTACGTTATAAACAACTTTTATGAAAAGTAAAAAATCAAAAAATACGTTCTCATATACGAAGATTTCAATATTTTTACTTACATTACGTTAAAATATGTACACTAACTTGATTTACGTCTACGTATTTACAAATTTAATATCCATTTGTATTTTAGGTGTACAATATTCATACTATATTAGAAGAACCAAAATCACAAAAAATTCATATATTTCAAAACTTTTTTTTCAAAACAGGATGAATTTTGTTAAAACAAACGAATGTAGATTAGTTTTTTATACATAAAATTGACAGTTTAGGAGAAAATTAACATTTTGTTATTTATAATGTACGTTATAAACAACTTTTATGAAAAGTATAGAAAATCGAAAAATACATTCTCATATACGAAGATTTCAATATTTTTACTTACACTACGTTAAAATATTTACACTAACTTGACTTACGTTTACGTATTTACAAATTTCGTATCCATTTGTATTTTAGGTGTACAATATTCATACTATATCACAAGAGTAAAAATCACAAAAAATTCATATATTTCAAAATTTTTTTTCAAAACATGATGAATTTTGTTAAAATAAACGAATGTAGATTAGTTTTTTATACATAAAATTGATAGTTTAGGAGAAAATTAACATTTTGTTATTTATAATGTACGTTATAAACAACTTGTATGAAAAGTATAAAAAATCAAAAAATACATTCTCATATACGAAGATTTCAATATTTTTACTTACATTACGTTAAAATATGTACACTAGCTTGATTTAGGTTTACGTATTTACAAATTTAATATCCATTTGTATTTTAGGTGTACAATATTCATACTATATTAGAAGAATCAAAATCACAAAAAATTCATATATTTCAAAATTTTTTTTCAAAACATGATGAATTTTGTTAAAACAAACGAATATAGATTTCCTTTTTATATATAAAATTGATAGTTTTGGAGAAAATTTCTATTTTGTTATTTATAATGTACGTTATAAACTACTTTTATGAAAAGTATAAAAAATCAAAAAATACAATCTCATATACGAAGATTTCAATATTTTTACTTACATTACGTTAAAATATGTACACTAACTTGATTTAGTCTTTTATGTGGGGTAATTTTGACATGATTAATTTACCTCTCTAATGTGTTTAGTTGGAAAAGAGTGACTTATTTAAGTCTTTTATGTGGGGTAATTTTTACATGATCAATTTACCTCTCTAAAGTGTTTAGTTGGAAAAGAGTGACTTATTTAAGTCTTTTATGTGGGGTAATTTTTACATGATCAATTTACCTCTCTAATGTTTTTAGTTGGAAAAAAGTGACTTATTTATGTCTTTTGTGTGGGGTAATTTTCTACTAAGTAATTTAATCTACTTACCTCTGTTGTGTGTTTAGTTGGAAATGTGTAGAATAATTGAGTCTGATAATTTGGTCATTTCTATTGAATGGGGTTATTTTTTCATGTTCATTTTACCTCAATATACCTCAATAAAAGTATTAGTTGAACAATAACGGTAAAGATATTTTTTAATTTAAATAATTATTCTTATTATAATATGTAATTGAAGCGATTACTATAAGAATTTTATCTAATATAATCATTTTCCTATTCTTCGTATACTAATTTCAGTTGATGCTATTCAAATTTTCCCAAAAAATTGCCCAACTAACCCCGGTCTACCCTACTTACCTCTGTAGTGTGTTTAGTTGGAAAAGTGTAGATTAATTGAGTTTGATAATTTGGTCATTTCTATTGAATGGGGTTATTTTTTCATGTTCATTTTACCTCAATATACCTCAATAAAAGTATTAGTTGAACAATAACGGTAAAGATATTTTTTAATTTAAATAATTATTCTTATTATAATATGTAATTGAAGCGATTACTATAAGAATTTTATCTAATATTATCATTTTCCTATTCTTCCTATACTAATTTCAGTTGATGCTATTCAAATTTTCCCAAAAAATTGCCCAACTAACCCCGGTCTACCCTACTTACCTCTGTAGTGTGTTTAGTTGGAAAAGTGTAGATTAATTGAGTTTGATAATTTGGTCATTTCTATTGAATGGGGTTATTTTTTCATGTTCATTTTACCTCAATATACCTCAATAAAAGTATTAGTTGAACAATAACGGTAAAGATATTTTTAAATTTAAATAATTATTCTTATTATAATATGTAATTGAAGCGATTACTATAAGAATTTTATCTAATATTATCATTTTCCTATTCTTCCTATACTAATTTCAGTTGATGCTATTAAAATTTTCCCAAAAAATTGCCCAACTGACCCCGATCTACCCTATACATATTAAGAAATAATCCAAGTATTTATTGTACAATAATATATACGAATTTATTTGCAAACATATTACTTTTTTGCTAATTAAGCAAATATTTTTCCAATGCTGACAAAAGTGATAAATTATTTTAGTTAGATTTTGTTGACATAAAGACTACAGTCACTTACTAGTATGTATTTATAAAATTAAAATTAAATAGCGATATACAGAGTGTATACATAACATATTCTTAATATATAACCGGTCAAAAATCTGGAGTCTGGACCCTGGAGTCTGAAGTTAGTTTTGCGGCTAGCGCTTGGTACAGTGCCCCCCACAAAATTTAGCGGCCACCCCTTGGGTTAGGGTATTCCCCACATTTTTAACGTGGTAGTGTACCTTTCGTTTAAAATGACGCAATTAAGGCAAGCGCGTGTTGGGGTCAAGGTTTGCATGTACAGTACGCTTCAAAAAGTGATCGGATACCTTTTTGGTCAGGGGGGCCGCACTTTTGACACGGCAGTGTACCAAAAATTTAAGTACAGTACGGTGTCAAAAGTTTGGGGCCACCCCTTGGGTTAGGGTATTCCCCACATTTTTGACGTGATAGTGTACCTTTCGTTTAAGGTGACTCAATTAAGTGAGATTAAAGGCTAAGGCTTGCATGTACACATAAAAAATAAGTACAGTGCGCTTCAAAAAGTGATCGGACACCTTTTTGCTCACGGGGGTCTGCACTTTTGACATGGCAGTGTACCAAAAATTTAAGTACAGTACGGCGTCAAGAGCTTGGGGCCACCCCCGAGTTAGGGTATTCCCCACATTTTGACGCTTTAGTGTACCCCAGCTATCAAGTTGTGACCTAAAATTTAGTCTGCGCATGCGTCGGGTTCTAAAATTCTGTCTGCGCATGCGTCGTGTACTAAAATTCAGTCTGCGCATGCATTAGGTTTGGATTCAAAACTACGTTAGTGCTGGCGGGTAATGGGTTAACACGAAACCAAATCGTTATAAACAAATTGTGATGACGCATAATGGGTTAACTTGAATTAATTTGATTGCTGGTGATGAGGACTCAGGTCTTTGGAGTTTCAAGGCCAACAGTATGAGCGCGTGTGGGGGTCAAATGTCAACAACAAATTTTGATACATGTACTTGGTACGTGCCGGGTCAAAGGTCAAGGTTTGCACATCGATACAGTTTGATGACTCATCAGTTCGGAATGTCTAGTACCGTAAAGTTACACGATTTCAAACATTGGTAAAAGGGTTCAAGTTGCTTAGTTTTGCGGTGTCACAGAACTGTTACAGCCTATCTACTCACCGTCAATCAATCTTAAATTTATCTTAAATACTTTTTATAATAAATAAATAAAATCAATTATTTTATCAATAAATCAAATTAAAAGTTACAGTCCACATTTATTTATTTTTTCGTTATTACTCAACAAAAATATTGGCAAAGAAATTCAATTCAACAGCATACAAGATAAGCAATTATACATTTTAAAATTTTAATTATCTAATTAAGAACTTGTTTACAAAAAAATATATTTCAATTATATAATCATGTGTGCAAAACATCTAGAATTTTTACAAAGACAGAACGAAAGTTAAAGTTCGATTCTTTTCAATCGCTCTCTTTTAATTCACCCACGGGGCTGACAACATCTCTTTTAATTCAGCCACCGAGCTGAAAAGATCTCTCTTAATTCGGTCGTCGTATTGAAAACATCTATTGTCGAACACGACATGTAATTCAACAAAGATTCGATCTTGATTTTCATTCCGCACAAATGAATATTTTTTAGTGATACATATTGTCGTAAAATTTTAATCATTTTATGTAATAACAACTTTTGTGAAATTTGATCCGAAACAAACCACTGGAAAATTTTGGAGTTTAAAATAAATTTGAAGAAAAACGAATCATTGATTTATTTTATTTTATTTTATTCGTTTTAAATATTCGAATCCTAACTTCAGTCGGGCATAGAGAACCACCTCCGGGAAAATTTTTTTTGAAATTTGTGGAACTGCCGGACTTGCGGTGTTAATCCTCGATAAACATTTCCGTCCAAATTAGTTTTAGGATTCACCACCACGGAGTCATCTGGTGAGTTGATCTACTGTTCAAGTCTTACGTCCTCCTAAGTCGATTCCTACCAACACCATTTCCCTGATTGTACTAGCGGTCCCTTTCCACAATATTCACCTACCATCTACCCCAATTCAGACAAGAATTATATATTTTTTTTTAAGGAAAGTTTCTTCCACCATTTGGCTTTGATTTTACATAAATATCCAAACCATTAGCAGAATTCCTCAATCCACGATTCCTCTAAAATTAAAAAATGGGTCCAGCACAATGCCATCTCTGTTAGGAGTATTTAGGATCCACTACTGGTTGATGGAGCGGAAATAATGGGTGCGTGCGTGCTAACTAATTCCACTCACCAATAACCCCGGAGGGATTATTGGGCATTACTGCGCCACACTGCCTGTTTGGCTGAATTTTGGTTGGTCATACATCTGGTCAAGAGTGCGAGTATTTTGTTAATGCTATCCAAATTTCATACGCGCGACATGAAGTATGAAGATATTTATGGGATAATTTTTTTGACTAAATAAATTAGATACAAATTTAAAACTTTGGCCCTTCTAATAACTGCTAATTATATTCGAATTTCAGTGGCGGATTTACCAGCAGGCTGAGTAGGCCGAAGCCTAGGGCGGCAAATTTGGGCAAAAAGGGCGGCAAAATGTAGAATTTGAAATTTTGTTTTTTTTTTTTGCTTGTCATTTACGTTTTTTAAAAAGGGCGGCAGATTTTTGGAGCGGCAAAATGTACCATTAAAGTTTTTTTCTTGCCTCGTCATCTACGTTTTTTAAGAAGGGCGGCAGGTCTTAGGGGCGGAAAATTTGCGCAAAAAGGGCGGCAAAAATCTTTTTACCATTTTAGGGGCGGCATTTTTTACTGAGCCTAGAGCGACACTTAAGGTAAATCGGCCACTGTCGAATCTCCTTATCAGTCCGCTTCCGGGGCTGTAGGAGAATATAATTCTAAGAATTCGTGTACCCCCACTTGTGCTTGTAGTCGACCGGCGTAGCTCGCACTTCCCCTAATTTTCAAGTGTGTAACTGTATACTTACTTATATTTAAAGCACTGACGTTTAGTATATTATAAATCATCCTGTTATAAAATGTATATTTTTCAGGAACGCAAAAAAAAAATGCGGGGGTCAAGAAATAACAACAAACTGTAATTTCAAAGCTGTTGGAGAATACAAGATGTTTTTTCATTGTCTCTGAATATTTTCAATTTGATTTAAAATTGCCTATTATTTTGTATTATCGTCTAATTAAAAATATTGCATTGTTTTGTACATTCAAACATATATACACACATACACACGCACCTGTCGATTCTCCAACACGTACCAGTTAAATACATACAAGACAGATGCAGGACAGTCATCTCTCTTGCATTACTTCATTCCAGACACAATCAGCGGTATGCGGATGTACATATATGTACTATTTGTCTCTTTGGATTGCTCATCAATCACCATATTTTTATTAATCATGCGGTGATCAGAAAAATATATTAACAAGTACTTACAAGCTTTTCTTTATTTAAATTATTGCTTAAAATGTATCTTTCTATGTAATTAAAGTAATTCAAAATAATCCGAAATATTAGTTAATATATTTAATTTATTGATGTCTGTTGTCTATTTATGAAATATGTCCTCTTAAAATTTTATAGAACTACGCTCCGCTAAGAATTTTTTTTATAGGCTTGTTTATATAATATAAATGTAGTTGGACAAAACAAGTTTTGTCCATTTGTGGCGCAAGTGATGTTACACATTTTATTTGGCAGATTATATTGATTATCAATTTATATAAATAAAATATACATGAATAACATCGTTATCATTAAACATCAACACCAATGTTCCGGTCTCATAACGAGAGATTGAAATGAACTTTTTTTCGGTCATGGAGTCGGTCATAACGAAAGTCGGCTGTATTATTTAATAAATAAGTAATTTATTTGTTAGTTCGTTGAAAGATTTTTTTTTATTTTTAATAAAAAAAAATATATAGAAACGTCACTGTGTGTAATATATTTTGCCAAGGTCTAGTTTACATGATGCTTCCTTACTGTCAGCAATTTGGAAATATCTTTAAATATACTACTAAGTAATTAATTTTCTATTGCAGTTTTTAAAACACCCATGAAATAAACAGTCGATGTATTTTTAGTTGAATTTTTCAACTCTCACAGCCTATACGATAAGAACGGGACGAGGCGGGGATAGGGGCGCTATCCGTTCTCGGACCCGTAGAACACGATTATGAAGAAAAAATGTCTGATATATATATATATATATATATATATATATATATATATATATATATATATATATATATATATATATATATATATATATATATATAAGAGCAGTTAAGGGTCTTTTAACCAGTTAAAGACATTGCCGCTACCTTTTAACATTTGTAGGGCTCCCCTATGGATGGGAAGAGCTGACATTTGGTAAGTGGCGGTCATGCCGAGGCACAACAATACTATCCAAGTGGGGTCAAATTTTGTAAAAATTTTGGATCCGACCCAACTATTAAGGGGGTGGTGAGGGGCAACAAAACAATAAATCTTTTCCAAATTGATTGGAAATAAAGTTTCGGTCCATTATCTACAACATATCCAAAATTCCGCTTCCTAGGATGATTTGGAGGGAGTAGAGGAGGAAAAAGTGTTTTGGTTGGATCTAACACGCCCACAGCCCACCAGAAATAACGTAGAGGATTGAAATTTTGTATGTTTAGAGTTCGTACCTGGGGTGTGCTTTCTGGAGGTTTTAATATTTTACCCCCACCCTCACCATTTTTAATCTACAATTTCATGCTTTTTCGACGTTTTCGAAGTTTGTACCACTCGTACAGGTCACCCAAATAAACCTAGGGGGTTGAAATTTTATATTAAGATTGAGCTGGTATTAAGGGTGTGCCTTTTGGTGGTCTCAAATTTTAACCGTTACCCCCCCCCCCCCCCGTTGTCTTCATCATCAGTGATCAACTAATTTTTATTAGTGTCCACGGAACAGCAAATTTTGATACTTTGATCTGTTTTTTCTATTGAAGTAGACGGAAGTTGAACTAAATACTTCAATTTTACACATCGGATGAAATGAGCTGTGCAAATTTTTGTATATTTTGAAAAATTGTTTGAATTCTTACTGCAAAAGAACATAAAATTAGGAAAATGATTATTTACTACATTAAAATTATTGAAAATAAAAAAAAATATATATTGACTTACAGGATACACTAATGAAAATAAATAAAACCAAATTTTTTCCTTTTTGGACATATTGCAAGCTGAAAATGCTTTTTGGACAATTTTCTTATTTGTTCTTTAAAAAAGGTTAAAGTATTTAACAACTTGCCTGTTAATTATTTATCAGTGACATTAATATAATTAATATCATATCTATGCTGCCATCTATACATTTTCATAAGAAATTAAGATAATACAGATTCCATATTTTATTACTACAATTTTATGCTGTGCTATCCAGATATACCATCTATAATTCAGTTTCAGAAAGGTTTTTAATAATGACATTCTCACACGTACTAAATTTTGACTTCTTTAATATGGTGTAATACTAAATATTACAAACACAGTTCTAACTTAATGAGCTGTTTATTGAATATTAAGCTGACTCTTTGAGGAATAACTACAATTTATTTTAATATAAAATGTATTTAATTAATAAGTTTTTTTTTACTGTAAAAGATTAATGTGAACATATCATTACAACTTTTTTGTGTTTTCAATGTAAATTGGAAACAAACCGTATTTTTTACGTTCGTTTAAACAAACCTGACCACGGGTTTTGAAAATCAAAACTTAAAAATGCAATTTCTCAAAAATTTGAAATAAAATAATGAAAATTTTAGCATAATTGGTAATTTGAAGTAATAAACTAATTTTTAAGAAACATCTCAACATATGTTTCCATTTGAAAAAAAAATTTTTTCTATTCCAAAAAAACCGTAAGTTCCAGAAGTCCTGAATGGCCCCCTCTATTTTGAATATTTTTTGTATGTAACCCCTCTTCCCTATAATAATTTTATATACCTCATTTCAGATACAATTGTTCATGAGTATTCGTTAAAAAATTAAATAATTCTTATATTCGAAACAAATCAATCTTCTATTCTTTTCTAAAAATACTCTGCAAATTTAAAATTTACAAATGCAATAATAAAAGAGATACAGCCAAGAAAACAGAAATTATTTAAATTCATGGTTAAACTGGAAGCATGGTTAAATTTAACTGAAATGAACCATTTACAATATGAATTTTGAAAAAAGGTGGATATATAATAAACTAATACTAGAGAAGGGAAATAAATATTTTCATTTAATTTCTGGTAAAAATCGTGTCAAAACTTCTGCCGGATCATCGGATTCCATAAAAATCATAATTGTTATGCAAGTTGATCCCAAAATCTAAAACGGAAAAATAATATTAAGCAGATTCTTGACTAAAGTTCATCTCGTTTATGGGTGCATTACCGAAAAAATTTTTGCATTATTTATTTGGAAAAAGCCTGATGAAAATTTCACTTCCTCGTGTAAAAGTTGCAATGATAAGAAGTCGGTCTGAAAATAAAAAATATTATTAGAATCAGAAATTTGAGTTATTCTTACCTGTTTTCAGAGCCTAGTTTTAATAACTAATAAAAATTTACCAATTCTTGTAAATAGATATTTTTGTTTCTAATTAACGATAATATATGTTGCGTTTTTTCTGCTTCGGTGACCGTTAAATTAGTGATTTTTAGTGTAACAAGTAGATCAGCCAGTTGAAGAAGATTAGTCATTATTTGAAAGTGTAACTGGGTACCTTTGGTTGCGTGTCTGATAACGTAAATATAAAGAAAATAAGGTGTCGATAGCAGTGCAAAATAAATCATGAGCAATAAATGAGGACCAAATAATCGACTTATCAGTTGACAAATATCAAACAGTTTGGAATGAACCGTTGAAATATATTTGAAAGTTATTTCATCGTCACTAAATGTTTGTTGTTTGTAAATTGGTAATTCTTGGAAATAAAGTTTCAAATTTCTACAATTGTTAAAATATTTTAAATGATAGCGTTGCACTAAAAACTCATTTAGGTGTTTATATCGGATATATATAAAATACAACAGCATTTGATAGTGATAGAACGGAACATAAGTGTAGCCCCGATGAAACAAATCATAAAATGAAAACAAAACTATTTTCAGCGATAATTGTTCAAAATAGAACGTGAGACGAAAAGTTATTATACTAAACACATCCACAAAATAGAATATCGTTAAAAAAGCAACAACCAGTATTTGGTTCAAATAAAAATCATCAACAGAAAAATTTGGTATTATTTCTTCAAAAATTCGATCAATCATCGTGAATTTTTGATAAATCTTCATAAATTTCTTTTGCCTACAGTAATATGAGAATATAATGATCAATAAATTAGCTAACTTCAATGAGAATATTGCGAGAAAAACGATATAAGTAAAGAAATTCTTTTGCCCATCAGCAAGAATTTTTAAATTAATGAGATAAAATGTGATAATTGGATAGTACGTTAGAATATTAAATACGATAATAAGAATCGCGATCAGTTTAAATACACTTTTCACGAATTTATTGTTAATATTTAAAAGTGGCAGTGTTGGTAAGCCTAACAACTTATTGATAATGATAAATGGATAAAGAACTTTATACAGATGACGTAATTGCGCTGCCATTTCGGTACACAAACGAACTGATTTTGCTAATCAGTGAAAATTTCAATTATTGGTAAGTATTATTAAAACGGTTGATAAAATATTAATATAATAAAAAAAATATATCTTAATATAATAACAAAAATACAGTCAGCCACATTCGTATTCGTACAGCAGCATATTAACTCATATGACAAAATTTAAACCAAATGGATTCCCATAATTTTCCACAAATTTGAACTTTTTTGATTATTATATTAATATTTGGATCTTTTACTTCCTATATAAGTTAAAAAATTTCCTTAATAGTTTTTGAAAAAAAAAAAATTCTCTAAGGAAAATGTTATGCATACAATTTGTATCAACATGTCCAACGCCACATTCGTATTCGTACACCTTAAAATTTGATAAATATTTTTATATGTATCAAAAATGAATTAAGTACTTTACTTTCAAATTTAGAAGTATATTTACGTAGGTATGTACTTTATTTTAAATAAACATAAAATTTAATAATCCTTAAGGTCAATTTCTTCATGTATTTACTGGAAAATTGAAGGAATTTTAATAGAGTTCAAGAAATCGATTATTGATCTCTGCTACCAAAATAAATTCTACAAAAAGGGCTTAAATTGTAAGTAGGCGGCTATTTAACACTTAATATGTCATAAAGGGCAACAAACATGATAATAAATTAGAAAATAACTCTTGAAAAATTGATAAAAAATACTACATCTTGGTCTAAATTGTCATCTATATAATATATAAAAGAGAAATAGCACTTATACACTTACCTATCACAAAATCTGCAGAACTACAATACCTACAAACTTGAAATTTGGCATGTAGGTCGCTATTGAGTCGCAGGCGCTCGCTAAGAAAGGGTTTTGCAAAATTTTTTGTCTAGCTGTCGAAATTTACGAAAAACCGTAAAATATTAATTTTTATTACTGTATATAGCAATCTGTGACCAATCTATCAGAAATCATAAAAATTTTAGATAGTTGCTAAGAATTTGGAGAAAAATAATTTTGGAATTTTTGTAAGTATTAATAAGTATTTCTCTTGATATCATACCAATAACATTTTTACCTACGACTACTATGAAATTACTTATTTACTGTGGAAATTACTATTTGTATCCTTTAAAGTAAATAAACAACTGGACTGTCCAGTTATCATCAATTGGCACGTGCGTCTGCTGTTCTCAGCAAATTCCATACAGATGAAATTTACATCGGGCCGGTCTCAGTCGTCCCGATATTAAAAATGAAATACTTATGGACTTTACTTATCTGTCCTCAGTAGTTTCGAGAAAACGGTAGCAGGTATCAAAAAAAAATCAAAGTTGAAGTTATCCTGTAGCACCTGAGAATCCCCAAGAAAAACTAAAGTAAACGACTGGACGTATCGTTATCAAATTTTTGGCTCTCCAAAGAAACCCAAAATAAATGGCTGGACGGATCTTAACCAAATTTTTCCCGAATAGTACCGAGATACTGAAAAAAATGGACATGAGGCTAAAATTCCCCCGTAGGCTTTTGCGGACCCAATAAACCTTTCAAATAAACGATCAGACGAATCTTATCCAAATTTTTCTCAAATATTATTGAGATTCTGAAATAAATAAATAAATTAATGTGAGTTCAGAAATATTCTCCAGAGCCCTGGGATCTCAAATTGTCCCATAAATTACAGTGCTCTTAAAACTGTCAGTATGAATATCTAACTATCTACGATAAGATCTCAAGGTATGAAAATTAGACATGTTATTGAAATACGAATATAGCGAAGAATTTCAGAATATCTGGTTTGAAATTAAGGTGAAGTTGGAATGAATCCTTCAGCGCTATAGAATTAGACAACTCTATACTTTAATAAAACAACTTGACTGATTTTAATACAATTTTATGAAAATTAGGTATGCTATAAAAATATCAATATGACTTGAAAATACGAAAATATGAATAATACTTTAGAGTCGTCGAGCGAGCGAAGCGAAGCACATAAGGAACTGATTTTATAAAAAATTTCAAAATATCAAATTTAAATGGACGCATTGTCCGTCAGTTACATCAAATAGGGCGCAAATTAAAAAGCTGAAGAAATTTGACAGTTTTTACTCAAGTAGGTACTCTTGAAGGGCCTAAAATAGAAACAATTCTAAAACTGCTGGTATAGGTACCCATACTAAGTTTTTACGGTGCTGAAATTATCCATGCTAATAAAATATGAAGATGGTTATTTTAGGATCATTGGGCGAGCAGGGTCAAGTGTTATAAATAATTGATTTTGCACAGAATTTTTGAATATATCATTGAATTGACCTATATAAATTTTAACTATAATTCAGATAATTTTATGTGAGTGAAACCGCGGGTCGCAGCTAGTTTTTGAATTAACAAATTAACAAAAATCCACCAAAGAGCCCTAAAATGGTCAGGATAAGGTGAAAGGATTTTCGCATTGAAACAATTTCTCGCGTTATTAAAACACGTGATATATACCGTGAGCAAAAATGTATGTAAATAACATATATAAACAAAGATAGATAGATTGTCTAGAAACTACGTAAATAACGATTCTGAATTTCGATGTAACAAAATACACACAGATAAACGTAAAATTAACATTTTCATCATTGACCTTGTCCTTAAATCCTTATTTTCCTACATTTTAGAGCAATATAAGTTTCCTTATTTATTTATGTTACTTACCACGTAATTCTCACGATATATATCACGTGTTTTACTAACGCAAGAAATTCTTTCAGGACAAAAATACTTTGTCAAGTAATCCTTTCACTTAATCCTGACCATTCTATCGCCTTTTTGCGGATTTTTGTTAATTTTTTCATTAAAAAATGGCAATTTAGAGTAAAATGTAATATTTAGTATCCATATTTCAAGAATTATTTTCTAATTTATTATCCTGTTGGTTATCCTTTATGACAAATTAATTAATGTGAAATAGTCGTTCATTTATTATTTAAGAGGTTTAAGGACTTTCTTACGGAATTTATTTTATTAGCATACATCAATAATAAATTTCTTGAACTCCATTAAAATTTCTTTATTTCTTTCGGCAAATTCATTAAAAATTTGACCTTAATGATTATTAAATTTTATGTTTATTTAAAATAAAGGTAGTTATATATTTACGTAAATATACTTCTGAATTTGAAAATAAAGTACCTAATTCATTTTTGAAACGTATAAAAATATTTATCAAATTTTAAGGTGTACGAACACGAATGTGGTGTTGGACATGTTGATACAAATTGCATGTATAATATTTTCGTTAGAGAATTTTTTTTTAAAAACTATTAATGAAATTTTTTTAACTTATATAGAAAGTAGAAGATCCAAATATTAATATTATAAACAAAAAAGTTCAATTTTGTAGGAAATTATGGGAATTCGTTTGGTTTAAATTTTGTCATATGCGTAAATATGCTGCTGTACGAATACGAGTGTGGCTGACTGTATTTTTTTTATTATATTAAGATATATATATATATATATATATATATATATATATATATATATATATATATATATATATATATATATATATATATATATAGGCTCGTCCAGAATTATGTACCGTTATTACTAGAGCTGATAGTATGTTCAAAAATAATGGTACCTTTCCATTTACACTTTTTTCGAAAACTCAATAACAAGGGAGATAAAGCAAAGGCGTAAAATATAGAGGGGTGAAAAGAAACTGACTTCTTTTTTATTTTTAAATTTATTAGGCGGGCTTTTGATGAGAGACATTCCATAGTGACTGGTGGGACAGTTGACTCCAAAATTCCTAATGTTTAGACCTGTAATTTTCTATTTTGATCTAATATTAAGATTAAATAGATATTTTAAAATAGATTATGAATCAACTTATGAAATTAATACCGAAAAATATAATTTACGCATATATTTCGGTAATATTTTAGTGGTGAAAGGAGTGTGACTGGGGGGACAGTCAAAAATACCTCACCTTCGTTTTCTGCACTGTTAATCGAGATGTTATCCCAAATACTATACACAGTCAGATGTTTTTGACTAAGCTATTAAATAATGAAATAGACTACAACATGAACTAAAAATTAGCACCGAGCTTAATTTCTACAAGAAAATATATACAGTAGAAATTGTGACTGGTGGGACATCGTTTTGTGTGCTGGTGGGACTAGTACGAAATCAGCTAAGAAATAAACTCGTTTTTATGTCATATTTAGAATTATTAATTAATTATTAAGACAATATTATAGCGAATTAACAATTTTTATTAAAATCTTTGAGAAAATTATCAAATTACCAAAATTAAAATTCTTGAGCAGTCTTCCACCCAGTTTCATCACTTTTCGACTTTTCCTTAGATATCCTTTTCTGCTCGGCCGAATTCATCTAAAAACGGAAATAGCAATCACAATTATAAAAAAAGCATAGAATCGGGTGAGAAACATTTTAGAAATGTTTAAAACAGTCTATAACAAGTTTTAAAAAATGTCCCACCAGTCACTGTGACTGGTGGGACAAAAATGAAAACCACCTCTCACCCACCCCTTAATACCTTGCACCAGAATAATATGCTAAAAAGTACAACAATTAGCCAATTCTTACTTTCCAAAAAGTTCCATTTTAATACAACCAATTTTGAGGTTAGAAATACAACTTTTGTATGTTTTCGTGTGACTGGTGGGACATGCTACGTGCTCATTGTATTTATGAGTTTTAGAGAAAAATTCTTACTTTTTCCATTGTATTTTTATATCAAATTAAAATTTAAGAAATGCTCTTCACTCTCCGACTCTATTTGCTTGAAAATGTTAAAACAAAATAGTCTAAAACAGTGTTACCAACATAATGCAAAAAATCGTACAACTTATTCGGAACTAAACAACAGCTTTTCATAGTAAAAAAAATACTTTCTCTATTTTTTTTCGAAACAATTTTTACAGACCATGTAAATTTAACTAATATACATTTCTTTAAGAATAAATTGGTATTGATCATAGCAATTTAAAAAAAATAACTCATTTTCCCATTTCCCGTGGAATGCCCCATTACTGGATTCATATTTTAGGGGCGCGTATGACAATTAGGATAATTAAATTTATGGTATCAATTATTCCATCACTTATGATTAGGGGATAATTTGGAAATAGATACTTCTACTTTAAATTACTCGAAAACGGTATTATTTATCGAAATGTAACAAGTATACCTTTTTTACGTGAAATTGTCTGAGGAATCATATTGTCAAGGATTTTGTTTAAATAATTGCAAGTTAAAAAAGAAAAGGCGTGATAACTCACACCTACCACCCAAAACCACCCCTTAGTCATAAGTGGTGGTTTAACGAAAAATAAATTCCCCTAAAATATCAGTCTGTTATTCAAAAGCGTTTGGAAAATATTTAAGAAAAAATGGTTTTCGTTTTACCCCTTTCATCATATCATTTAACGTAATGTTTAATTATTTTGGAAAATTACAGCTTATTTGAATAATATTATGTAAGTAAATACGAAAAGGACGTTTTATTGTATTCATATGCATTTTAAAACTGACAATTGCATTGTGCACTTTTTTATTGTAACATAGAATAGTTTATTATGGGTACACAGTAAGGGGTAATTTGATTGTGTACATTTACGTTCAATAAATTGAATCATTCTTCTATGAAAAAAATGAACTAATAACAATCTTCAAACATATTATTTTTAATTTATCGAACTACCGGTAAAAAATCAGCGATTTACCGGTAAAAATTTTATGGCATTTTTAGCAATCTACCGGTAAACCGGTTTCCCGGTTTACCGGTATTACAATCCCTAATCATGATCAATAAATGAAGACAAAATAATCGATATATCAATAAATTGACAAACATCAAAAAGTTTTGAATGGATTGTTGAAATATATTTGAAAATTATTTCATCGTTAACAAACGTTTATTGTTTGTAAACTGATAGTTCTTCAATATAAAATTTCAAATTTCTATAATTATTGAAATATTTTAAGCCATAGCGTTGTATCAGAAATACAACATAATCATAACATCTACGAAACAATTCATAAAGTGAAACCGAAACTTCTCTCATTGTTAAGCTTTTAAAATTGAAAATTACACGAAAAGTTATTGTAGTAAATACATCCACTAAATAATACACAGTTCAAACAGTAATAACCAATATTTGTATCCAATAAAACCCCTCAATAGAAAAGTTTAGAATAATTTTTTTAATTTTTTTTAAAATTCGATGAATCACGATGAGTTTCCGATAAATTTTCATAAATTCCTGTTGTCTTTAATAATAAACAAAGACATTGAACAATAAATTAGTAAATTTTAATACAAATATTCCGAAATGAACTATATCATAGTTTATCTCGGAATATTTGTATTAAAATTTCTTTGCTTATAGAACCCTAAAACAGTTATATAAATAAATAAATAAATGTATATATATATATATATATATATATATATATATATATATATATATATATATATATATATATATATATATATATATACATATATCATCTTTGGTCAAGAAACATCTTTGGTGGGATTAATCTGTTGAAGTATATATATATATATATATATATATATATATATATATATATATATATATATATATATATATATATATATATTATAAACTAGGAACCAGGAAGTTTTTGGGTACGAGTTTTAGACATCCAATGTAAAATATCGTAATCGGATACTGTGCTAAAATATTAAATAAGATTATAAGAATCGCGATCAATTCAAATACAATATTCACGAATTTATTGTTAATATTTAAAAGTGGTAGTGTTGGTAAGCCTAATAATTTGCTGATGATGGTAAATGGATAAAGAGCTTTATATAGATGACGTAACTGTGTCGACACTGCGGCATAAAAACTAACTGATTTTACTTTAATATTTCAATTATTGTTACGTATTATTAAAACGGTTGATAAAATCTTAACAATTATTTATACGATTATTGTTATTAGGTGCTATATGTATAACATTTTTCACATTTCGTAATTTGATATTGATTTTGACTTATGTAGGTAAAGTATAACACAATCACAGTCAAGTAGATATTGGGTTTGAACAAAAAAATTTTATACATGTTTTGGTCAGTTAATCACGTTGTCCTCTTTTACGTCAAATGTACCTACAATATAATAAAATTACGTTATGGTTTTATAACTTTTGCATTACAATGGATTTTCGAAGATTGTCCAATCGCAAATTGTCCATATTTCAGTGTTAGGGATTTAAACATCGCATGTTTACGTCACACGAACATTGTATTCACAAAAATTGTGTGTTTGCAGTATTCGTGTGACGTAAACATGCGATGTTTAAATCCCTATCACTGCAATATTGACAATTTTTGATTGGACAATCTCCGAAAGTCAACTGTATTTTGTGTTTTGTTTTGTTCGAAGTGGTTGTCCACTTCAAAACTGATCGGACGGTGACCGTAGACAAAATGTGACCGCAATAACTAGATCGAATTGGTATGAACACATGCATTTAAATACATATGAATTTTGACGATTGACCGCACGGTGATTCTAACGGTCATCCATCCTGAGTAGACGTTACGAATTTTTATACTAGTAACGCCTGTGTAAGCTTGTCAACAGAACATTTGTCTAAGATTAAACTACTTTAACCCTTTGTGTACAAAGTGAAGAGTTGAGACTGACAAGGAAAGGGCAAGAAGTCGAAAATTCAAAAAAATCTGAAACTTTGTCAGTATGTAGAGAGTGGCTAGCTAATAACAAAAAATATCAGTTGCTGCTAAAAAACGTTTTTAAGGGGTGAAACATCCCCTCAAAGTTGGAACTCAAAAAACTAAAAATCGATGAAATTTTGTTTATAGGTATCTTAAAAAGTTTTAGTAACAAATATAACATTATTTTTTGCATTTATACATTTTTAAGGGTTGAAACCACCCCTCAACTGTGTACTTAAAAATTTAAAAATTTGTGATATTTTGTTTATATGTACTATACAGAGTTCTAATAATAAATATAGCATTGTTTTTGCATCTACAAAATTTTAAGAGTTGAAACCACCCCTTCAAATGTGTACTTAAAAATTTATAAATTGATGATATTTTGTTTATATATACTATATAGCGCTCTAGTAATAAATATAACATTATCTTTGCATCTATAAATTTTTAGGGGTTGAAAATACCCCTTAATATGTGTAGTTTGCATCCACAAATTTTCAAACCACCCCTTTAAGTGAGTACCTAAAAATTTGAAAATTGGCGATATTGTGTTTACATATATTACATAGAGACCTAACGATAAATATATTATAAATATATTCTTTCACAGAGTTCTAGGGAGTGAAACACCCCTCGAAGTTGTAAACTAAAAGTTTCAAGACTGACAAAATTTTGTTTAAATGTACAACAAACACAACAATTTTACAATAAATATAATAATAATGTGTAAAATTAGCAATACAGATAGCTTTTAAATAGTAGGTATATATTAGACTACAGTGTAGTACGTGTAAACAAAATTTCGTCAATTTTTGCGTCCACTTTGGAAAGGATATTTAACCACTATAAATGTATGGAAGCAAAAAAAAAATTATTAATCCATTTTTATGTGATGATATTATGTGAATAAAATTTCGGAATTTCTAAAATTTCGACAGCTGAAGGGGTGTTTTCACCCCCTTAAAAATGTGTAGGTATAAAAAATAATATTATATTTATTACTAAAATTGTTTATAGTATATATAAATAAAATTTCGTCAATTTTAAATTTTCTAAGCACACACTCGAAGGGGTGGTTTCACCCATTAAAAATGCGTGGACGCAAAAAATAATGTTATATTTATTATTAGAATTTCGTATAATGTGTAAAAACAAATTATCATCAATTTTTAAATTTTTATGTTAAAAGTTTAATTTGTAGATGCAAAAAATAATGTTATATTTATTATTAGAGCTCTGTATAGTATCTATAAACGAAATATCATCAATTTTGAAATTTTTATGCACACATATGAAGGGGTGGTTTGAACTCCTAAAAATTTGTAGATGCAAAAAATAATGTTATATTTGTTACTAGAAATTTTTAAGGTACGTATAAACAAAATTTCATCGATTTTTAGATTTTTGAGTTCCAACTTTGAGGGGATGTTTCACCCCTTAAAAAAGTTTTTTTAGCAGCAACTGATATTTTTTATGTTATTAGCTAGCCACTCTCTATATACTGATAAAGTTTCCGATTTTTTTGAATTTTCGACTTCTTGCCCTTTCCTTGTGAGAGGTAAGTTGTAGCTTGTATAGTGCAGTCTGACAAACATTCAGCACTTTTTCTTATTCAGATTGGAGGTAAAAATATGATTTTGTTAGTAAAGATTGTTGCGAAATGACATTCATCGATTCAGAAAATAGCCGAAATTTTATTGAATGTTATAAAAATCTTCCTAAATTATGAGAGACTACAATGTCTTGTTTCCGAATCATATGACTGACGCTTTCTAAAAGATTATTAGTTACTTGCTTATACACTGTCATAAAACTTCTGCAATCTAAAGATCATTTTAGTATTTTAATAATTTTTCATAGAAATAAACTTATTTTCCTTTGTACCAATCTTCCATCCCCATTCTTTGTCTGTTTCTATTTTCTTCATTTCCCACACATTCTTAAATTATAGTCTAGAACTAAAATTAGCAAATGAGATATTTGATGAAAAACGAATTTTTGAATAATAATTAATAGCACCAATTTGAAAGAGAATGCGCACGCCCTCTATAGCGGAACGTTACTTATAAAATATAACTCCAAATCAAAATAAAATTTTCGCATTTAAAAAAAAAAAAAAATATTGTATCTTTTATTACGACAATTTGTCTATAAAAATGTAGTTTATAAAATAAATGCTTTTTTCTACAATCTTAGTGGAAAGAAGGTTTTTGCGCTCTGTGAAGAGAGCGCAAAATGTGTATTTGCCGAAGCCCCTTTAGGACTAATGACGAGCTCAGCTCGTCATACTAATTTTTAGAAAAAATTTAACTGACGAATGTATATTGTCTTATATAGGTAACTGAAAGCTGTACAGTAAAGAGTGATCATATTGTAAATAAATTAAGCAAAGCGTACCAAACTTGCAATTATACTTATAGGGATATTACATTTTTTATCTAAAATATTGAAATATATGGTGGTACTAAAGGATTAAATCAGAGAATTGCTGATATTATTGTTATTACTACTAATGATCTCAAATATACAAATGATATTTTAATTATGTACTTGATTTATTTTAAGGATATTATTAGTATTATTACCACATATCTGACTTGATATAGCTAATGGAAATACTGTTTTAAGATAACGAATTCGTATATTAGAGATTTAATCATGAAAATCTTTTGTAACCACTTTAAAACTACTTCGTTTTTATATCAAAGTGAGCATCGAATGGATTCAAATATGAAGAATACGTTAGGTATTGCACAACTTCTCTAAAATTATAAATTTCACAGCTACAACCTTACAAACAATTCTAGACAATTTAATGCAATGGGTACTTTTTTTGATGGTTAATGGTTTCCTTTTGTGACATCAGGTCTTACACCACTTACACTTACACCATGCTGTTACTAATTGATTTATCTATACATATAATAAAACTGTAACGAGACCGTTTCTGTACATGGAATATTTCTTGAAAATTGTACTGGTACTGTAAATAGTTATCGATGTAGATATAAAAACAGCAATTTTTAAAATTTTTGTCTGTCTGTCTTTCTGTCTGTCTATCTGTTCACGAATCACGTAAAAACTACTGGACGGATTCTAATGAAATTTGGTGTGATGATAACTTGTTACCTGGGTCAACATCTAAGATACTTTTCACTTCGGAAAAATGTCTCATTCCCATCGAAAAATGGAAAAACCATTTTGAGCATGTACACACATTACGTAAATTTCATAATTTCATAACTATAGTAACAAAATGTAATGTAAATAAGTTGAATATTGTACTATCAGTTTGGAAATTTTTCTGAATTTGAAATCAAAGAAAATGTTGCTAATTGTGTACCGAAAAATACAATAAATACACAATTGTTAATTTGGAGACAATTTAATGCATTTTGTGTTGCAAGAAACTCCAATTTAGAAAAAGAAACTACTCAACGTTTCGCGTGAACACCGTCACGAGTACGGCTAGTTTACATATATGTTGTCCTTTTCAACTAATATTTTTCTGCCACACTATCTTCCAAACAGGAACGAATCCAGCTCTTAAATTAGGAGGGTGTCACATTATTGCTTTAAAGGCTTATAGTGCCTTTGAATAAATTGCAAATTCTAAATACATTTTCTGTCACAGTTACAACGTTTTTGGTTTATTTTTACACCACTAAATAGTAAAACCCATGCGCGCGCATATGATTTTATGTATTTTAAAATTATCTGTTATTGGATTGCTGTATTATTTATACGTACATAAGTAATATTCTTAAAAGTTAAAAATTATGTTTTCAAATTAGCTGAATTAAACAAAAGTATTTTTTGATAGGATATATAGTTAATATAATTATAACGTTTATGATAAATATAAGTAGTATTAATCTTTAAATATGTTACAAAAACAGTGTTATAGTGGTGTACTGGTGTTTTGTTTTTATATACATTGTGCAAAATGGCTTCTGGAATAATGTGCAAAGAATATTGTAATATAAATTTGTTTGTTTCCAAAATGCTGTCCTGATGATACATTTAAAATATTTCAGGTAAGTTAATTTTTTTTAATTTTGCTTCATACAGATAGTTATGTAATTTGATAAAAGTTTATTTTACAATTTGACTAATAATTTATTTTGTGTGGTTCTCAATTTCTGTGAAAATTAAAACACTATCTACAATTCAAATATCTTTCATTCAGATATGTCTAAAAAATTATATAATGCTTGTAAATTGGTAAAATCTGTAGTGATAAAAGAATTATACATATTTTTTTTTACTAAAATTTATTGACTTGGGAAACAAAATACCTACAACTCTTTATCAAATTTTAATCAACAGAAACCCTAATTAATGTAGGTATATAATATTTCGTTATGTCATCGAAGATGACGTATTAATATCGTTGTGTGATTGAATTGAACACGCGATTGAATAATTATTGAGTTGTACATCCATATTGAATAAACGCAAGAGGGCTACTAACTATAGAGTTAACAAAAAATCATAAATTAACACTTTCACTGAGATGGCATTACTTAGTGCGTGTCAAAAACACGCACTTAACGAATTTTTTTTTTTTTGCTTTACATTAATATAAATTCATAACAGGTTTAAATTGAAATGACGTATGGAAATCGAGTTTTTTAAGTAATAATAACAATGGTAATAATAATAATGGAATTTAACGTTCGTTTTTTAGACAATGGTATGTAACGGACGTCACTCACATCATTATTTCTCAACTTTTTCATGATGATATGGGCGGAGAACAAGAAAAGCGGTATAAAGATTTAGCAGGTGTCCGTCTGCAACCGTCTTCTTAAGGACGATGTCGATATTCATCTGGAATTGCGATGGGAAATAGCAGAAAACTTTCACCAGCATATAACCGGCTACGGAATTCAAACCCTCAGTCTACCAGTTCGGAAGTGCCAGTGCCTAAGCACGTCGGGTTACTTTGCTGGTGAGTTTTTTAACCAAAAATTTAATATCTGTACATTCATAAAAATAACCTAAAAGTAATTGTGTAGCAAAAACTAAATTTTCTTAATTTTAAATTGCTGTGAAATAGTTATTGAAAAAAGGAAAAATAAATAAGCAAAAATGGTTATAAAATTAAGTAACCCTTATTTTCTGATTTGTTTAGAAACCGGAATTGGTGAAGACATCTGTGAAACCGCAGCATACATTTTCCCTGAAGTTCTAGTAATTGCAAGAGTCAGCAGAATATTGGGCGGTGGACAAGAAAAGCGGTATAAGGATTTGGTAGGTGTCTGTTTGCAACCATCTTCTTAAGGATAATTTCGATATTCATCTGGAATTATGATATATATATATATATATTCCCGCCCCCTTTTAATTTGTGCAGGGCCCCCCTATGGAAGTTAAGAGATGAAATTTGGTAAATGGGGCTCATTTTCGAGGCACCTCATACTATCAAAGTGGGGTCAAATTTTGGGCAAATTTTTTTTCTGACCCAACCTTTAAGGGGGTGGTGGGGGGTGGAAAAGCAATAAAACTTTTCCAAACCGGTTTTAAATAATGTTTCGGTCAATTATCTACAACATATCCAAAATTCAGCTTCCTAGGATGATTTGGAGGGAGTAGAGGGGGGAAAAACGATTTTCGATGGATCTAACAGGCCCCCAGCCCCCCACAATTAACGTAGAGGGTTGAAATTTGGTGTGTTGATAAAGTTCGTACCTAGGTTGTGCTGTTTGAAGGTTTTAATATTTTACCCCCACCCCCCTCATTTTTAAGCTACAATTTCATGCATTTTCGACGTTTTCGAAGTTTGTACCACTCGCACAGGTCACCCAAATAAACCTAGAGGGCTGAAATTTTGTATTCGGATTGAGTTAGTATCAAGGGGGTGCCTTTTGGGAGTCTCGACTTTCAAACCCTACCGCCACCATTTTTATACCCAAAAGAACATGATTTTTCTTGTTTTTTAACAGTTTCGTTCGGGTCAAAATCTCCCCAAATAAACCTAGAGGGCTGAAATTTTGTGTACAGGTTAAGCTAATAGCCAGACACTGTTTTTTGGAGGTTTCAACTTTTAACCCTTACCCCCACGATTTTTACGCCAATATTTCCTTAATTTTTTTGCTTGTTTTCTAACACGTCTAGAGAATCTCTAAGGAAACCTAGAGCGCTGAAATTTTGTACGTGTATTCAGTTAGTATCCAGCTAGTACCTTTTAGGGAGTCCACATTACTTCCCCCCCCCACTTCTTCCATTTTTACATCGGAATTGAATGCTATTGTTAAATGTGTTTTAAATACATTACTTTTATTCTAAATACAAGTAGGCGAATAGTAATTTTAAAAAATTTAAAAAAAAAGTGAATACAATTTTTTAAGAAATGAAATACATACATATTAAGTAATTTGAAAATGTTATTAAAGTCACTGTTTATTTATAAATTAGGAATTTTGAATTTTTATTATTTATAAAATAGAAATTTTGGGTTTTTTTGGAAAGAAAAAATATCTTCATAAAAGCCTTCCAGTTTACTATTTAAGTTCCTTTTTTAATATTTAAAAATAAAACACAAAGGCAATTGGCGGATAAGCATGGATAGAAATGCCCTCGTACGAATTGTGTTGGCTTTTTCCCTGTTAACTGCTATCGGCACAAAATTGAAATTTACTGAGATTCAGCCCTTAAAAACTTAAAACCTTTTTTTAAAGCCCCGATCAACCGGACACTCATCATCAGTTTTGAAACCACCAAAATTACAAATCGCTTGTGGACTTTCAATTATATTTCGCTTGTAGACACTCAATACCGAAGATGAAAGGAAAAATTCGACTTCCGTGATGGGGCTCCGCTGCTCACGGCGTTTTTTAATCAAAAATCTAATATCTGTACATTCATTAAAATAACCTAAAAGTAATTGTGTAGCAAAAATGAAATTTTCTTAACTTTAAATTGCTCCGAAATAGTTATTGAAAAAAGAAAAAATAAATAAACAAAAATGGTTATAAAATTAAGTAATCCTTATTTTTTGATTTGTTTAGAAACCGGAATTGGTGAAGACATATGTGAAACCACCGCAGCCTACATTTTCCCTGAAGTTCTAGTAATGGCAAGAGTCAGCAGAATATTGGGCGGAGGACAAGAAAAGCGGTATAAGGATTTGGTAGGTGTCTGTTTGCAACCATCTTCTTAAGTATAATGTCGATATTCATCTGGAATTATGATGGGAAATAGCAGAAAACTTTCGCCAGCATATAACCGACTACGGAATTCAAACCCTCCGTCTACCAGTTCGGAAGTGTCAGTGCCATAAGCACGCCGGGTCACTTTGCTGGTGAGTTTTTTAATCAAAAATCTAATAATCTGTACATTCATTAAAATAATCTAGAAGTAATTTTGTAGCGAAAGCGAAATTTTCTAAATTTTAAATTGCTGTGAAATAGTTATTAAAAAAATAAAAAAAAATAATCAAAAATGGTTATAAAATTAAGTAACCCTTATTTTCTGATTTGTTTAGAAACTGGAATTGGCGAAGACATCTATGAAACCACAGCATACATTTTATGCGAAGTTCTAAGAATGGCAAGAGTCAGCAGAATATTGTTTTTCTTATATTTAAGTATTGTTTAGTTAATTTTCTTAAACTATATTTTTGATATGATGTAACTACAATTTTAATCCATAAGTTTTTAATATTTTCATTGTAATCTAATTACAATTAAATTTTTTATAAGATATTGCTTAAATAATTGTGTCTGCAAAACGTAAGCATTGTAAAAAAAGTCATATCTCAAAATTATGACCAGTTTAATTGGCAGTTACACTGCAAAATAAAGATTACCTATGTTCATGAAAGCAAGTAAATGTTCATAATAAAACTTTTATAATCTTACTTTTTTGGAGTGTTTATTTTAAAATTTACCAAAAAAATTATTATTTTATCATACGACACACTTATATAGAAATTTAGACATAATAAGCAAAATATTTAACATCTCGAATCTTTTTGTATATAATTCCAAATTATTCTATACTTCATATTATTATAAATATTTATGTAAAAAAACCATCAATAATCTTTTTTGATTCGTTATTTTCAATTAAGTTGAATCAGTTTATTTTTTTTAGCACAATTGAATCATTCATACTGATTCAGTTGAACTGAATCAGAATGAGTGATTCAGTTGGATTAATATTACACTTTTCTGGGTGTAAACATTACTATATAAGTGTGTAAAATTACATTTTCAGGTGGACAGGCGTGGTTTAAAAATACATTAATATGATGTAATTTTACGTTTAACTGCGCATTACTGCGAACTGAATGTGTAAAATTACATCTTGTTGTGTAGTTAATACACAAATAAAACGTAATCTGTTACACACCTGGACCGTAATTTTACGTACGACATGTGTAAAACTACACATATGAGTGAGTAATAATTACACCATGATAATGTAATTTTCACCTTCGTACATTACGGTTTGTAATGTTACTGTCATTATAGAAGGCATTTAATTGCCTCCTATAATAGTAGTAAAACGGTACATTTTTTTCTTAGAGTGTACGTTATAAAAAAATACATTTGAAAATGCTATGACGTTGCAAACGAAACACGCAAACAAACTAGTAGCTATTGGTACGCATGGAATAAACAGAGAGTGGGGTTGAAAAATGATGGTTTGGTTCGGTATTGAGAGTGAGGTAACAACATGCATACAGACAGACACAAAAAAGATTTTATAAGTATAATACGTATATGCGTGGTGTCTCATTAAAAATTATGATAATAAAATATTACATCATCATTAGTTATATTGAAACTTTTTAGTATTGTTGAAAAGGCTGAAAACAAATATTATAAAAGTAATAATTATTAAATAAAGAAATTAAACAAATATTAAATTAAATAAAAGTATATTTAAATAAAAATCGCGTATTATTATTATTAAAACAATTTCAAATTATCGTCGAAAATGAAATAAATATAATATTAAAAATATCTTCTTCGGCTGTTAATCATCATAAACATTGCACCGTTCCGTTTGTGAAAAACACCTTTCCCACGATACCGCTACACACATACTTACACTATTAAGGGACGCGAACGGGACGCCGCACGGTCCAAGCCTTATCACGACAGTCAGGCCGCGGAGAGAAATGGTGGGCCCAGGGAGTAAACGGTATTTTTTTAAAATTTCCTCCCCAAAAAATAAGTGATGCTCAAAAAAGAACTTTTAACTTTTTTCTCCGGCCCTCTACCGACAGCTACGGGCCCCCTCCTCAAGCCCGGGCCCCGGGGTTGCAATTCCGGCTACTCCACCCTCTCGTCGGGCCTGCCGACAGTGGCTCTAACAAGTAAATTTTCCTTTTGGCTAATTTCGAAAACCAATAACTCTCTTCTTATTTCATAATTTTTTTAACGGTAATTTAGAAAACTGAATGACGCTCTCAAACTAAGAAATTTTAAATTTTTTCAAATCGAGCTTTATGGGAGTAATATTAATTACCTAGGGTGTTGGATTGACTTAGAATAATCTGAATGTACAATTTTCATTTCTACTATTAAAATAACGAAAATCCTTTTTCTAATGGTCTCACATGGTTAATTTTCGTAAAAATGAAAATAACGACTTCGAAAACATATGTAATTCGCTTCAAATTTCATCATTTTACCATTTGTTCACGATTTTTAACGCACTAAAAAAATTTTTTTAGACCTTATTATGTCACCGAATTAAAATAATTAATTCTTTTTTCAAAGCAAGCTTTATTGAAGTTATTTGAATTAGGATGATTCAAGAATTTTCCATTTCTGCTATCAAAATGACACAATTTCTTTTATAAATGTGACTAATCTGACAGAAATCTTTTTTCTAATAGTTCTACGTGGCTAATTTTAATAAAAGTGAAAAGAACGACTCTGAAAACCCAGAATTTGTTTTCAGTTTCGCCGTCATTCTATCATTTTGTTTGTGAATTTTAAATTGTTGAAAATTTTAGTAAACTTTATGATGTCATCTCTGTGGAGGGGGGGGCGTATGACCCCCATGACTACCCCCTGTACCCGCTCTTGCTTCAAATTCCCCATGAGCAGAGAATTTAAATTTTTCCATTATATGTGATCAAGTATTATGATGTAACCATAGAATTTTAACATTTTTCTACAAATATTATATCAAAAGTTTGATAAAAAGGGACGCAATTTCAAAAATTTTTATTGAGTTTAATTATATTAATATAGTATGTAGAAAATTATGTCATCATTATCAGTTTTAAAATCAATTTCCGATAATTTTTTCGGAAATAACATCAAAAGTATGAAATCGGAAAATGTCAATTTCCCACCATATAATCGACTGTTATTATGTTTTCTATCGATTTATTCGTTATGGTTGATTCTATTACACGTATCGCATATTGATCGAGAATGGATCGTTGACGAGCAACAAAATTTTATTTTTACGGCAGAAGGTTCTTTGCATGGTACAATGTCAGATGAGCATAAGATCAAATTTATCACTGGTGATAATTTTCTTACATTAGTCACAAAATTTATTTTGATTACGATATTTGTAATTAATATATTTTGGGTAAGTAAAATAGTTAAGATAATATCGAGAGTGATGTGCCACTTTTTTCTGTTGCTAGTAAAATCAATTTTTATTTTTACAAAGTGTATTTTTTTTTTTTTGGCTATCAAAATAAAACTAATGAATGGTTCAATTTTAATGATTTTTTCTAAATGTTCAGGAGGATACTATTATAACAAAATAAAACGAAAAACAAGAATAAAATTTTTCGAGATCTCGCTTCGTCCTCGAGATATTGATCGTTAAACTTGTATTTAAGGTTACCCTTTGCCTGAAAGTTAGGCTAGTTATGACAATAAACTTCGATTTTTGATATAAAAACTGAATGGTGAGGTTAGTTAAGATTACCCTTTGCCCGAAGGTTTGGGCAGTTTTGACAATAAACTTCGATTTTTGATATAAATATATTTCACCAAAATATTACACCATACACAAATACAATATATATCCGAATTTCATGACAACTTAAATAGAAGTTTAACGATCGATATCTAGAAAACTAAGCCGAATTTCAAAATTTTTTACTCTTTATTTTTTGCTTAAAATGCCAAAATCTGTCAGATTCGCTTGTCAAATTTTGTCGCCTCGGATATCGTACTCGGGCCCACATCCCATACATAGAATATATTGGAATTCAAAAACAAGTTTAACTCGAAGACGAAGCGAGATCTCGAAAAATTTTATTCTTGTTTTTCGTTTTATTTTGTCAAGTTCTATAAGGAAGTGTCGTCAAATCTTGGCGCCGTACTTATCGTAGTCTTTTGTTCAGCATTACGCGGGATTAGTTAAAAAAATACTAGAACTCACAACCAATAGTGGAAGTGCTGGAAAACTAGACGAATATTAACAGAAATTGGTATCGAGTTTTGGTAACTTTTTTAACTAATCCCCCATTATGCTGCATATTTTTTAAAAAAAATTACTGTAATTGGACTATTTTTTTAATTTTAATTTTATAGCCAAAAATGGGTGGAGCCCCACTTCTACATAGTTGGCAAAATTACAAAGTGTACATTAACTTTAAGAAAATTATAGGCCATAAATTGCTCAGTTATTTCCACTAACTGGTGTGCAAAGATTTTTGACTGACCTTGCAATTTTTGAAATATATCGAAAGTTTAAAAAAATTCTCTTACTAACCTAATTAAAACACCAAGAATCCTAAATTGACCAGTTATCACACTAAAGACAATATCTAGAACAAACATTTAAAAAACGATTACTTAAAATTTTTAAATATTTTCCAACTATTGAAAAGTCAGTATTAATAGAGCTTCGTGTAATTCTTCTGTGTCACCAATTGCTTCGTGTAACAATTACGGCAAGTGGTGCTTCTCTACCGATGTTTTGACTGATGGTATCTTGGAAGGCATAAATTTGCGATAATAATTTCTTATTTATATTTCAGAAACCGAGCATCAAGTTAGCCATGCTGGTTTTCACAGTGGTCTCATATGAATTTATCGTGAAAATGGCTCATTATTTACTCAGTTTCATACAACTATGGACAAGATTACGATTTTTACCATTTTATGGTTTCTTCTTCGACGTCGTTGCTTGGGCCATAATTGAAATTTATTATGTGACTTTAATTTATCATTATATTGGAATTTTGATTATGAAATCGACAGCAAACAATCTTCAATCTGTATTTCCCAATTTTTTCTACGATCTAGCGCGACCTAACGCGAATCTTACTAAATTGAAATCGCTCAAATGTTTGCATAAAATTTCCTCAACGAATCTGCTGTGTATGAAAAATTTCTATAAAGTGTCAAAAATTCCAATTAAACGCCGTGCACTTGTTTCCCGTTGGTTGGAAATTAGTCGGAAGGAAATTTTAAAAGAAAATGAACTAGAATTTACGTTTAGTAGGGATAAGTTAATCCCGAAACAGATTAAAGAAAATAGTGCTAGACCCACAAAAATTCCTCTGTTGCGCAGATCGAGACTAAAAATTTTTCGCAGCGAAAGCATCAAGTCGATTTCAACAAACAAGTTAATAACGTTGAAACAAGGTAGAACTTTAAAAAAATTTACTTGCTAGCAAAATGGCCGTAAAAATTCAAACTTTATAACGCAATTAAATATTTTAATAAAATTTTCAAAAAATATACCTACTTTTATTTATTTTTTATTTATTTACCAAATCAATTACCAAAATTTCTATTTCTATTTCTATTTCGATTTTTCCTAAAAATATATCAAGAAAACTTTTATATTCATCTCCATCTAGTGCGGAATGTAAAAACGTAAACAAAAATTACCTAAACAGTAACTCGGCAACTCTCTCTGTTAATATTTTTCCTAAAACATTAGGAAAATCAATAAACAAACACGTAGTTGTTTTATTGTCCCACAATGGTACTCTGTTTTGCTTTTTACTTGCGTTTATTGATTTTCCAGCTAGATGTCATTAGTATCAAAATATTGTTTTATGCAGTGAAAAATAATTTTTTTCGCAACCGAAAAACTGCTATAAATTTTTTAGAGAAATATGCGGCATCTAATAAATTTTTTTAGTTTCCGTGTCTAAAAACTAATGCTTCGAATGATTACAAAAAAATGTTAACGTAGAACAAACAATTCAATTATTTATTAACATATAAGTAGTTATAAAAACAAAATAATTTTAGAAAATTATTGTTATATACACACTAAATAACAATATACCCATAATAATTATATCCTATTGTTAATGTAATCAAAAGACAAGCAAGCATGAGCTTCTTAGAATTTCTTAACATTTCTTAACGTATTTACTTAATTTTTTGTATCGGTTCTAAATACTTAACGTAATTTTCTAGGTTTAAAATTAAATTGCTATTGGAACACCTACGATGCGAACTAACGACATATGTGTCGTTTTTATTAAATACCCAGCTCTTCTATACCGTTGGACCATAGAAGCATCAGTATTGCTTATTCTTAATATATAAATAAAAAAATATAGATATATACTAACTTGCGTGACGAAGAATAAACTATTTATATTTCTATTGCTTTCGAGACTGCTAAAGTAGCGGAGGCATTGTGATCACTAGGTACCGGGTTTCTTCGGACAGGTCAGGACCGTACTTATTTCAATAAAATTTTGCAACTAAATTACATTAAATTATACACATTTGAATGAATATAATTGGTGAAAAATTACATTTTTCACCATTTAGAATACTAACAGCATTTTTTATTTGACGAAAGTAAGAAAATTCAAAAAATCGGAAAAAATTTTTGTAAAATATATTGAAAGGTTGTTGAATATTTAGACGGTCCACTATAATAGCTAAGACGTACGTATGTACTAAGATTTTTTATTATTGAAAAACAAATTTTTAACAAGCAACTATACTTCTATCTCTCAAAATTGAAAACAATAAAAAAAGATGAATTTAGTTAATTTAAATTACAGTGGCACTTTTCAATTGTGCAGGTAATAAAGAAAAGAAAAAAGGATGTTTACATAAAATACCTATAAATAATATTTTGATACACATATGTATGTGTGTGTATGTAACTTGTGTACGTTGTTTTTATGAAAATATTTTGAACTTTTAGTCACATTGAGTGCAATATGTATACCTGCATATGCTAAAGACGAAACTGTCTGATTCGAAAGAAATCCGATACCTGGTGATCACTTTTGAAAAATAAAAAGTTTTTTCCCTCCAAAATAAAATTTTTTACGCACATTTTACGTTTTAGAGCTTCCTGAATAATTTTGGTTTGGTGTCTGTCTATCCATCCGTCTGTCTGCCTGTCTGTGTGTCGCAGGTTTGCACCAAGTGGTATAGCCCTTGAACTATTCGATTGTTATTAATAAATTTTTCAGAAATTATATAATTTGGTTTCTAGATGGTCCCCTATGAATTTAATTGAAATCGGAGTAATGGTAGCTACGCCGCTACCATTTCATTCCATTAATATACTAAATTGCTCCAAGTGGTATAACTTTTGAACTATTTAACCTTTTTTATGAAATTGTCAGAAATTATGCGATTCGATTCCTAGATGGTCCCCTACAAATCCCATTAAATGTCAATATCTTATGTACTGCTAGTCCCACTTCGCTCAAATTTTTATGAATCGTTTTGTTTATTTATTTCTAGTAATTTATAGACCTATATTGAATTATACAAAGATATATTGAGCATTAAGTTACCAAGATGCTTTTACGAGTACGAGGAAGCTGTGTGCCACACCCTATTGGCAGCGTATTTTTGTCTAGAATGACGTAAAAAATAATTTCTTGTAGATAGATAAGTTAAAAGAGATTTCTTCATAGTAGATAAATTAAAATAAAAAGAGTTAAAATCATCAATTTGATGAATAGATAAAAATTAAATGTTTTAAGAAAAAAAAAAAAGATTGATTGAATACTATGGATGTAACGACTATGGTCATCTTTTACTTGGTAGCATAATTATATAATTTATTTTAACTTACATGGTAAAATGTAATAACTTACAGTTAATATAAAGTAGACAAAGAAAGTTAAACACGTAGAATAAAAATAAAATAAAATTCAGTTTTCATTTACATTGCATTTTCCTCGCGTTTGTTCCATTAAGTATGAGGGAAATGTTCGATAGATATACTTACTACGCCAGTGGCGAATCCATGAATGTAATGATTTAACTTCCATTGGCATCAAAACCTGTTTTTGCACAATAAACTAAAAAGATTTTAAAAATTCACATTACACTAAAAAATATACGACACACACGATTATAAATTTGAGGTATGGAATTTCAGGAAATTTTATTTGAAACTTTTTAAAGCTATTTCGTCGTAGGTTTTTAAAATTGTATTTTTCTTATGACTAAGAAAAATAGTTGAATTTCTAGAATGGAAATTCGCTAATAGTTATTTTCGATACATATGCGTAAAGAGAAGTATTCTAGTAGGCTTAAATTGGGGCACGAGTCTAATGGATTGACGCCTACACAACGAGATCGAATGCGCTGTATACCCCCACACGCCTGACGGCTCGTGGGGGTAAGGGCACGAGATCTTGTTGTCTATGCGTCAGTCCCTTTAGCGGTGCCCCAGTTTAAGCCTATTGGATACCTCACTTTACGCATACGTATCGAACATAATTTTTTATAACACCTGCTTCTAAAGTTCAATATTCGAGCATTGTGTAGTGGGCGTAAAGAGCAGTTTTTTATATCATTGTAAAACAAATGACAGTAACTGTGCGCGAAAGTACAAGTGTGCGTGAAAGTAGCTAAAACTATGCTAGAAAATAATGATATTCATTTATCAATGATAATCATATTCAAATTAACATGGAAACGATCAACAAATTAATAAAAAAACAACAACGTTCTACAAATTAATAAAAATTGCTTAAAAATAATTAATTTTTTTCTCTCTATTAAACTTTAGAAGCCGTCGTTATAAAAAATTATGTTCGATACGTATGCGTAAAGAGAGGTATCCGGTAGGCTTAAATTGGAGCACTCGCTAAAGGGACTGACGTATACACAACGAGATCTCGTGCGCTTACGCACTCGATCTCCTTGTGTATACGTCGGTCCCTTAGACTCGTGCCCGAATTTAAGCCTACTAGAATACCTCTCTTTACGCATATGTATCGAAAATAACTATTTTATAACAACGGCCTCTAAAGTTTAATAGAGAGAAAAAAATTAATTATTTTTAAGTAATCTTAGAAAATAGTAGGGTTAATTTTATTTTATAATGTTATATGAAAAAAAATTTTTTTTTTATTAATTTGTAGATGGTTTTTATTTTTTTATTAATTTGTTGCTCGTTTCCATGTTTAATTTGAATATGATTATCATTTTCATAGTTTTAGCTACTTTCACGCACAGTTACTGTCGTTTGTTTTACAATGAAATGAAAACTGCTCTTTACGCCCACTACACAACGCTCGAATATTGAACTTTAGAAGCGGGTGTTATATAAAAAATTATTGATTTGTTATTTTGTGAAACTTTCCTTATAGGTTTTTTAAACTGTCTTTTGTTCTTGTATTCCAAAAAATTACCACTGCAGTCTATAGGTACCATAGATATGTTTGATTTTTTTATCCTAGAAATTCTGGAATATCTGCGAAACGGTTACACCACAGACCAATGAACATATTATATCCGACAAAAACAGATATTTGGAAATATCTGTAAAATATGGCACCAAAAATATTATGTATTTGTATTTAAGAAAAAAAAAGAGCTTTAAAAAAATAATTGATATCCATTGCTATGCCAAAAACTGATATAATTATAATAACTAAGCTTACGTACAGATGGTACTTAAAAAAATAATCTAAAAAAAATTAATACTAATTTCCGGAATAAAGACTTTTGTTGCACTTGGCTCAATATTTCTTTTTCTTTTTTGTTTTGTTTATTAAGTAAAATCTTGAGCCAAATACAACAAAAGTTTTTATTCCGGAAATTAATATTAATTTTTTTTAGATTATTTTTTTAAGTACCATCTGTACGTAAGCTTAGTTATTATAATTATATCTGTTTTTGGCATAGCAATGGATATCATTTATTTTTTTTAAGCTCTACTTTTTTTCTTAAATACAAATACATAATATTTTTGGCGCCATATTTTACAGATATTTCCAAATATCTGTTTTTGTCTGATTTTAAATATTTTCGAACTATGGACAGTGTTCCGTGCATCCACACCAGTTTATTTTAAAAAAATGAAAAATCAAAATGTTATGGGCATTTTACTGCGCGCACTTTTACTATAATTCATTGACATAAAAATTTAAGTTCTCTAGAAACTATGTATGTTTTTCGACATGGTTCCGCGTGAATTTCAAAAATTGTTTGAGGTATCGATATAAATCAAAGTGCATATTATTCCTCAATACCGTCATTTTGGCAGAAATTAGGATTTTATGGTTCCGTAATATATTTTTAAAATGGCAATATTTTGCAATGGCAAATTGCAGCTATTTTTAAAATGGCAGGAACAAAAAACAAATGTAAAACAGACTTCTAGCCAATTTAAGAACAATTAAAAATAAAAAGAATTTTAGATGGGAGTTAAATATTTGTATGCCACCATTTTTAGAGGACAAAACTAAATTTCTCAAAGAAGAAACTCAAGGAACTAATACACTACATATTGCTTGAGTTCATATTGAAAGACTTTATAGAAACTGGAACTACCAAATCGATTTCACGACTCCGATATCTTTTTACACTTTTATTATATTCAATTAGCACACTCAATATACCGCGCTAAAAACGAAAATACTTTCCATACTGTGAACTCGGACAACCTTTGTCTTCTTATTATGTATTTAATAATACCGATGTCGCAGCATCCTGCATAACATAGCGAATTTCCATTTACAAAAGTACGTTTTTCTCGGAAACTAGTTCATATAGAGTAATTGTAAATAAAAAAAACCTTCTTTATGTGATTTTTCCGCCTCATTCCGCCAAATATTTTTCGTGAAATGAAATTTTTCGTGACCAAGGGACCTCAAAACAAATTTCTGTCATACTGCCGGGCTCAAGTCGCGTCATGAGACCTACTGTAATAGCTGAATTTCCATTCTGGAAATTCGCTAAAAACAGAAATGACACTTGACTTTTTTTTGATAAATATAAAAATAGACCAGTCACAGTCGATATTTAATTATTATTATTATTATTAAATTTGTTCACATGGAAATATTTGAAAAAGCCACTGAACTATAAGTATGGAGAGAGCCGACAAAGTTGCAAACGCTATGTGGCAATAATGTCGCGCACCCGGCCTATATGTATATTTTCAGAAAATTCTTTTTTAGTCGAATTTTTCCTTGAAAAAATTAGACTTATTCAGCCTATACGACAAGAACGGCTTTTTTGGCTTCACCTTCATATATACACTGAATATATCCCTGTATTCTCTTCCTTTTTGGTAAACTCAAGACATGTAGAAATAATGTTGCACAATTAGTTTTTTAATAAAATATTTATTTATATAAAAAAATAAAAAATAAAAAAGGTTGATTTTTGATGTTTTACATATCGCGCGTACTTTGTCTCGACCTTGTATCTGGAAACTCCCAATTTTTGCACATACAAAAAAAACATATTTAAGACTGTGTTTTCATCACAATGAACTTAAGATTTAAGCTAATTACACCCTTTGATGTTGGCTACCTATATATATATATATATATATATATATATATATATATATATATATATATATATATATATATATATATATATATATATATATATATATATATATATATATATATATATATATATATATATATATATATATATATATATATATATACCGTGTGAGTTTTTCGGGAGTTGCCATTTTTATTACAGCCAAACCGTTGATTTAATCGAAAAATTGTTCAAATAAGAGTTGTAGATACCGACGGGGGCAACCAATTGCTATAGTCAGGAGCTTTATAGCTCTTATGGTTTTCGAGGTATGATACAAACTTATAGTTTTTTAAATGAGACTATATATTAATTTTTCGATAAAACTGTTCTAATACATCAATTAAAAATATAAATGAAGAAAAAAAATTTTTTTGCCCATGTTTATTTTTTGAATTTTTCTTTAATTTAGCAATTAGGCGGTAGAAATATGCATATGTATTTGAGGCTCTTTCAACCGACAGAGTTTTAACGGCTAAAATTTCTATTATATCCAAGAAAAGAACCTTTTCCAATATCATTCTCTATAATACAGCATTGAATACTGAATGGCAGTAATCCAGATTCTGGAGTATAGATGTCGGGCTCTATTTCAAGTTTTTAACATTTTTGCATAAAAAATCAAATTATTTTAAAAAATTAGTATTTAAACTAACTTAATTTAAAAATAATTTGATGTATTTCATTAACTGACTGAAAAATATATTTATTTTTTATTTATTTATTTTATTTTTGCCAATGACAGGTGGCAAGTGAAATAAATGACTCTAATGTACACATTCAATACAAATCAAGATAACGTTGGCGTTTCTTAATAGTAGCAAAGTGAGGTTAATTGGGAACGAAAATATTATTAATAAATGTACTCAAATAGTGTAAAAATATTTGAAATTCGATAGTATTTTCTTTTTATTACAAACCAAATTAAAAAGGAGGAGTTTTTTCACAAAAAACTTTTCATTTCCCTTAAAAATACTTGCTACAAAAATATGTTTAGACGCCTATGTATCTGTCAAACAGTGACATTTCAGAAAAATAAGTTTTTATTTTTCAATGAATTAAAACTGAAATTTTATTTCCTTATTGTACTTAGTTATCATTTTTATATGATAATTTAATCTATTTAATAATTTTAATTTCCGATGGAAAACGTAATAATCGTTTAATTTTTCGTCACTACATTGTCAAAAATGGCAACCATATTGAGTCAATATCATTTTAAATTACGTAAAATCCTAATCGTTTGCAAGTACTTGAGTACGAAATTTAAAAGTGTCGTTTTTAAAACCTAATTACTCAAAAATATGAGATAAAACAATGAGAATTTGAGTGTTTCTGGTAGTTTTGAATCACAAACAAATTTTTGAAAAACTTTTAAACATACGTTTCCATTTAAAAAACTATAAGTTTGTATCATAACACGAAAACCATAAGAGCTATAAAGCTCCTGACTATAGCAATCGGTTGCCCCCGTCGATATCTACAACTCTTATTTGAACAATTTTTCGATTAAATCAACGGTTTGGCTGTATTCAAAATGGCAACTCCCGAAAAATTCACACGGTATATATATATAGATTTAGTTAGATAGATAGATAGATATGTATAGATAAGTATATACATAAATACAGTATTTAATATATTTTTTGTGTGTCCTAAAACATGTAGTTTTTGATACACGAGGTTGGGACAGAGAACGCGCGACATGATATACTTATGTAGTTATGTATCAAACTAATAAATTATATATTATATTTTGTTATTGGCTATTGCACTGCCTTCACCGCTCAAACCAACCAAACATTCATTAGTAAGTTAGTTGATCATATTGTTGTGTGCTCGGATAATAAAAATATTTTAAAAATTATAACTTTCTTTTTTTAAAAATTGTCGTCTATTCTTCATTTACGGATATTGTATAGGGTCTTAAGTTTCTGAAAAAAGCAGCTCGAGACCTAGGTTAATAATTTGTCCAAATTTCCTAGACAAAATATCGTTTTTCATTTAGCAGTACATAATTAATTAAAATGTGATCTAAACATTCAAAGAGACAGACACGGGAATATTAGAATATCATATGACTAGAATAATGTAACTAAGCATTAAAAATCGCCATTAGACTCGTATTTGATGCCATCAATGCCGAAACAAACAATTTTTACATTAAAATAGTTAAGTATTAAGTTCGATAATTATACAAGAATAAAAGTCGTCAAATGTATGGTAAAACATTTTCATCTATGATTACAAATTTAAAATATTATTGGTACCACTCTACTTGATGTTAAATACAGACTAATAATGTTGACAATCCGTGCTCTTTTCCTTGCAGATTTAAATTTTAAAAATGAATATGTAACTTTTGAAAGATAAACAAGAATGACAAATAGGTTTCATATTCAAAATCTATGTTTTCTTTTTGTCTAAAAGAAGACCTCTCTAAAAATAGGTAGCGTGTGAAGAAATCCTCATATTTTTATACATAAAAACAGAAACTTTTACTAGTGTTAGAATATTGATATTTAAGAACATAAATAGTAAAAAATATGAAAAACTGAAGGGACACAAACTCACAAGTTAAGATTTTAATATGTACAGAAAAATCTTTTTGAACTTTCTGAATGCATTATAGGTGGAGCTTAAAATTTAGATAAACTAGTTTCTTTAAAGACATATTATTTAAAGTCTATTCTCCAACTGACTTTACGGGACGTATGCGGGGATGGTACAAATCAAGATTTGATTGGGATATAGAAGTAAGTTATTTTTCTGTTCGTTTAGACTGTTTTCGCTAACTTTAAAGCAAATTTTTAATATTTTTGGCCCAAAAATACCTTTTTTCTTGATTATATAGACTAATTATATAAATGTATAATTGAGGCAGCCAGATACGGATACAACCGGATAGTATTCTGTAATAGAGTAGTTAATGTCGTAACCAATGGTATCTGTAGTAATGTTTTCAAATAATTATTGTCAAAATATAATATTGATAAAAAAATTTTTTTTTTTTGAGAATAAGCTGCAAAATTTTGAAAGAAAAAAAGTGGTATTCGCTTTATTTGCAAAATACGTACGTTTACAAATCATGTCCTGCAATAATTATAGTCACTTTTGCTCAAAAATTGACATTATATTATATTCCTTAAATCTCACCTGTCTCACCCCGTTACCTGCTTCAAGAAAAATGCCTAGAAACTGTCTTTACGCTTTTTCTAGTAGTATAATATAATAGTGTTCATTGGTCTGTGGGCTATACTAATTGTCATCAAACCTGGCTAACAACCGGCCAACCAAAATCGGCTTTCAAGTAAAAATAACAGTATCAAAATTGATTAAGCCGTTTCGAACATACACAGCTTACAATTTCCTAACCAAACGTGTATACCTGTTCCGTTTCGCTGTAAGTAAAAATAAGATTCAATTTGCTCCACTCAAGTGCTGGAAGTGCCGAAAATATTACCATAATAATTGGGTAAGTAGGAGAGGTAGGGGCCACAATTAAGAAAAAATGGATTTTTAGTTATAGCTTAGAAGTCATTCAATATCTAGACTTTCTTTTTGTGTTACATGATGCTTTAATTATTCAGGTATCGTGTAATTATCACAAATCAATCATAACAGAAACGACGGCGTAAATAGTACTCTTTTTTTCACAGAAGTCAGCTGTTATTTCTTACCTCATACTCGGGGCTAGAAGTAACAGGTCTGAGCTAAGTATTAACAGAAGGGACACATTTTCCTTTTCTATTAATAAAAATGGAATTAATACGAACTGGTATAAAACACGTTTTCTTATAAATTGACAATAATAATCACAAAATATATAACATAAACAAAAACTAAAAATTCGTTTAAATATTTGCTATAATCAACGTTTAGTAGTATTTCTTTTCTAAATATTAATCAGTCTTACACTGGTCATTATTTATATAGGTACTAAGAATTAGATAACTAAATAAACAATTTATACGACATCATGAGTATTCATGAGATGAGGTAGAAAATTGTAATAAGTATCTTCTTTAAACTTACACTGTACACAACACATATAAAATGTAGTTTAACATAAAATCAACAAAAAATATTAACGATTTATAATCTTAATCTTAATCTTAATAATATTATAAATGTGAAAGTTTGGATGTTTGGATGTTTGGATGTTTGGATGTTTGTTGCTCAATCACGCCAAAACGGCTGAACGAATTTTGATAAAATTTTACGTACAAACTTCTTATACACTGACTTAACACATAGACTAAATTCTATCCCGATTTCATGTTCCTGAGGGATACAAAACCAGTTAATCAATCCCGCTCAAATAACTGAACCGAATCCGACGGAATTTGATTTACAGGCAATATTTATCCTGAATTAACACATAGAATAATCTTATCCCGATTCAAGGCTCCTGTGGGATACAAAACCAGTTACTTAACCACAGCAAAATGACTGAACTGAATTCGATGAAATTGGTATATAGAAACTATTTACTATGGATACATACAGGAGTAATTTTAATAACACATAGGATAATTTTATCCCGTTTTCATGTTCCTGAGGGATACAAATTCAGTTAATCAATCCCGCTCAAATAACTGAACCGAATCCGATGGAATTTGATGTACAAGCAATATTTTCCCTGAATTAACACATAGAATCATCTTATCCCAATTCAGGATTCCTGTGGGATACACAACCAGTTACTTAACCACAGCAAAATGACTGAACTGAATTCGGTGAAATTGGTATATAGAAACTATTTACTATGAATACATACTGGAATTATTTTAATAACACATAGGATAGTTTTATCCCAATTGAATGTTCCTGGGGGTTACAATCCCAATTACTCAGTCACGTATTGCTAAAACCGAATTTCATAAAATTTTGTACACAGACACTATTAATGCTGAGTTAACATAGAGAATAACGTTATCCCGATTGAAGGTTCCCGTGGGACACTAAATTAGTAATTCCATTACACTAAAATGACTGAACTAAATGTGATGAAACTTTGTATACAAACGCTATTTACCTTGAATCCGCAACTAGGATGATTTTGTTTCGATAGGAGGTTTCTATGGGATACAAAACCAATCATTCAATCACGACAAAATCACTGAAACGATTTCGATGGAATCTGGTACAGAGACATTAACTCTCAATTAATACAGAATCATTTATTACCGATTAGAGATAGAAATCGGACCGAGAGTTTTAAAGGTCCTCTTGAGTCTTACCGGCGGAAACGGGAACGCGCAGATGTGGAAATTTTTTGACGGGAATTGAAACGGGTGGGAGTGGATAAATATGCTGGGAATGTTACATTTTTATTTTCGTTATTTAAAATTAAAATTTTTTTTGATAAAGCGGGACCGGAAATAAAGAAAACGGGTTCAGGACTAATTTGAAGGAAACGTGCAGAAGTGACAATTTTTCTATTGAAATAGGAGTGAACGGGAGCGATGGGTATAAAACGGGTTTACCGGGAAAGGGACTAATTTGAAGGAAACGGGCAGAAGTGACAATTTTCGACGGGAATGGGAGTGAACGGGAGCGATGAGTATAATCGTGAGTGGGCGGGAACGGATTAAGAAAAGCACTCCCGTGAGTATCTCTATTACTGACTGGAGATTCATGTGGAATAAATTACTTAGTTACACTCAATTTATTAAATATAAGGTTTTATTATAATTGAATTTATGGAGGTGTAAATATAAATTAGGTCGGTTATTTAAATCAGATGCATAGCAATAAATATTTTATTATCTACTTATCTTAAAATTTCGGAGATTCGGAGATTTTTTTCTTTTTTTTATACCTGGTATTTCTTTTCGTAATAATCCCTTATTTGGGTATAGAAAATACTATCTATAGTATATGACATGTGATTAACAGTTTTTAAATAAGATGGATTTTCAAAATACGAATGTCATACATAAGCCAATAAAAATAAAACATAAGAGAGATTTGCATAAAGATGATAAAAGTAAGCAATGGATTTTTGAAGTTATAGCAATTTAAGTATACGCCCATTTAATTATTTATTTATGTATTACCTTACACCGAGAGTATTGCAATAAAATGTTAGGTATAAAATTTTTTTCATAGCCTTATTATAGGAATCCATTAATTAAATCAAAATCAAATCGCTGAAACGGCTGGACCGATTTTAATAAAATTTTATATACACACTCTGTATACACTGAATTAACACATGGACTAAATTTTATCCCGGTTGTGAGTTCCTGAGGGATAAAAAAATTTTTCAAACACGCCTCACAAAATAAAACTTAATTCGATGAAATCTGGTACACAGGCACTATTTATCCTGAGTTAACACATAGGATAATCTTATCCCGATTAAAGGTTCCTGTGGGATGACTGAACCGAATTTGATAAAATTTAATATACAGATACTATTTACTATGAACACATATAGTAATAATTTTTAAATAGTTTTAGTCGGGATAGTTTTATCCCGATTGAAGGTTCCTGGTAGAAGAAGGCGGATGCAAAACGGGGGAGGGGATCGAATTCAATGCGGGCGAAGCCGCGGGTCAAAGCTAGTATTAACTATTTTAGGTATGAAGGTTAGGTATGCCAAAAGAGTATCTGTTCGTATTCATCATCTGAATTACTATTCAAACACGTAAATAATGTAGTGTTACCATTAATATATCCAGCTTGGGCCCAGTCATTGCAAGAGATACATTGAATCCATTCACCACCTGATGTATCTTCAGTATAGGAGGCACCGCAAACAATACAAAAATATTCATCTTCATCATCAGAGTCATTGCTTTCATTTAAGGTACCATCACAGTGTGATTTGTCGAAAAATAGACAAATTTTCGCGATTTTTTTTTCGGATCGATAGGATATGGGAATGGGGATGTACGATTAATACCACTATTTAACAATACAAAAATATTTTTTTTATTCATTTTTATTTATGTTTTTATTTATTATAATTTTTTGAAAAAAGTGTCTTCAAAAAAGGGGTGGAAATCGGTACATACGATTGCGGCTGAAGTTTTCATCCGAAAAAAAAAAAATGAAATAGATTTTTAATCTGTAGGTAAGCCACTATGTAGCTATGGAAGCTTTTTTTTTTAAATCTTCCTATTTTTCCTCACGAAAAACTATAAAAAATTTTGTATTTTTTATTCAAACCGCCGCCATTTTTTTAAATTTCAAGAAAAAAGCTCCCATAGGTGCATAGCGGCTTACCTACAAATTGATAATGTATCTGACTTTTTTGTTCGGATGAAAACTGCGGCCGCAATCGTGTGTGTGCCGATTTCCGCCCTTTTTTAAAAACACTTTTTTCAAAAAATTATAATAATTATAAAAAATAAACAAAAGTGAATAAAAAAAATATTTTTGTATTGTTAAATAGTGGTATTAATCGCAAAAAAAATTCATTTCCATTCCCCCATCCTATCCATCCGAAAAGAAATCGCGAAAATTTGTCTATTTTTCGGCAAATCACACTGTGATGGTACCTAAATATTTTTTCCTTCGCCGTTTCTACTGTCTCGTCTTTATTTATTTTCCCGTCTCCTGTAGTCTTGTCTTTAAGCTTGCCTTTACCCTTACTTTTACGCTTCCCTTATCCCATCCGGGGTAGGTATTAACAAGTTAATACAAACCCCACCAATTTGTTAATTATAGTCCTAAAGGTACATTTTAAGTATTAAATAACAAAATAAAATATTGGTCAATTGTTATGTCAATTGGGCAACGTAGAATTATTAAGTATAAAATATGCTACTGGGGAAGCAAATAACATAATCATAACACTCTGTAATTTTTGTATAAATCAAAAAATGGTAAAGTTTAAAATGTTCGTTACCTGCCAAAAATATCACCCGACACACAACTCATTTGTACGACGTGCGGAGCGCAAATGACCGGTCCTGTGGCATGTGGCGTGATCTAGTTGACAAAATTGAAGACGCACTGGGGGGGGGGGGGGGGGTAGTGTGTATAGTTTTAGAGAAACTCGCTTGTTAGTACTTACCTCCGTTAATTGTAGCCCCGGACTCCCCCTACACACTACTTGCGGATACGAAACCATTTAAGTTTCATTTCGAAGACCTTAAAAAGATACTTTAAATAATTCGTCAAGTGCGTGTTTGACACTCACTAAGTAATGTTCCTCACAATCAGTGGTCATAACTAAAACTTCTTAACCCTAGAATCATACGTACACGTCAAAACGACGTACGAACTTCTCTACCTGCTCCAATACTACGACTTGTTGTTACTTGTTTGCTGTGAGATTTCTGTTATCTAATTTATTTGTTATTATAACACACCACATATATTTATTTTGTTTATCGTTGTCATTGTCGTTTTGCTTGTATTGAAATAGTGTCCGTCAAAAGGACGTCGATGTATGATTAACGTATGCTTTTTTTGAAGATTTTGTACACTACGTATAAAAGTTTTCCTAATTTTTCTTTTAAAACTTATTAAACATATGGATGTTATAATTAATTTATTCAATGATTATGATAATGTGAAAGATGATTACAGCTTTTTGACTTATAGAGACGACATAATACTGAAGTTTTAATACATTGAATCGAAAACTAAAGAATGCATTTCGAATGACTTAATAAAAGATTAACAATTTATTTTGTGAAAAAATATTTTAATTTTTATTATTTTTTGAGATCTTATTCGAAAAATTACTAACAAATTTTAGAAAATTTACAAATGTGCCTAATGGGGAAATAACTACATATCTATAGGAATATTTATGACTGAGAAATTTCACATTCTGTAAAGTCACACATGTCCACTGACTCATAATAGTTCATAAATTAATTATTACAATTGATGTATTTATCTATTTTTTAATTTTTATAATGAAACTATGCTTTGATAAAAAGATTAAAAAAATTAATAAATATTTACATTAAGAAATTTTTCCAAATCCAATTCTTTTAAATATTTTGTTCGCTTTGTAGTATTGTTATGTAAAAAAAAAGCTTTTTGCAAATAAACTCTAAAACTCTCCGTAAAAAGTCCATCCGTCAAAACGACGTCGATGTATGATTAACGTTTCTCGTAGACCAACGTATGATTCTAGGGTTAAAATATAACAGTCCGGACACATACGTTCATGATGTGACACATACGAACACGATCGTTCTGAAATCAAAAAATAGGTTATACTTAAGGAATAAAATTTATTTATTAGGAAAAATATTTTATCCACCATCATATCCCGTTATAAAAAATTCCTGATTGTACGGAACACTGTTAGCGCAAGTACAACTTGCACTTGACGACTTGTTTTTATTAAAGCTAATTATGTATATAATAAAAAATTAGAAATAAATAAAGGTTTAAAAATATTAACTACGATTTTTTTATTAGAAACACAAAATTACAAAGACAACGTATTTATTGTATCACAAAAGTTGTTTCTAATGAGTTTATCGTAATTGGAAGATTTTCTTGATGTAGATGTACGAATAAATAAAGAAGTAATAAAGTCCTGACACGTTATTTTGTCCACCTACGTACACATTTTTTTTTTTCATTATATCAAATCTTTACGGACGAACGAACGGAAACGGACGAACTATGGCGAAACGAATAGGTATAAAATGAGCGAAAAAACGGACACTGAGAGCCATCTTACAGTTGGGGAGAAAGTACAATGATGTGCAATATGGCCCTATTTTTGATAGGATTCTATATGTATATAATTTTTTCTATGAATTATGTGGACTGGTCGGCAAGTATGTAATTATGACAAATACGTAAAGATGGCTTTCTGTGTATTAAAATAAGTTATTAGACACAGATAACAATTTTTAGAATCTGTCCCATTATTAATAATTTTAAGAAAACACAGCGAAAGAAAGAGATAAATATATACACGCTTCTATAAAATAGAAATAGAAAGAGAATTTTTTTTTATTGCAATTTTGTTGTTAATTTCACAAGTAAACTTGATTGTGCATTGGCCACCAAACCATAGAGTCCGAACTTACACAAAGTTAGTTCGGAACATAAAAAAGAATAAAAAAATTGAAAACTTGACAATTCTACATAAGGGTTATTACTCCTTAAGTGAACCAATATTGACTTCTATTAAGCATTTTCAGTCACATTTTTCTCAATGTGGATAGCTGCTGGTACTATATAGTATATAATGTAATAAGTATATAATCGTTGGTGCGTCTACTAGTGATCGTCTAACTTTTGAATAACTTAACCGATCGTGGTCATATTTACACAATTTGTTTTGTCGAGACGATGGTTCATAGCAAAAAAATTCATCATCGTAATATATGTGGGTTTGGTGCCACTGTCACGCCACCTACCGGAAAGCGTCGAATTACACCGGTCGGGCCAGTTATTGAAAAATATAAACAAAAAAGTTGGTTGAATTACGCCACTGGCTAATAAGTTGTTGATGTATTTATAGTGTAAAAGTTAAATAAAATGCAAGTATAACAACTGGGAACTAACATAGCACATCACTGCTATCTCTGTTTACATATACTACAAAACTCTACTATATTTAGTTAGTTCGAGGTCTGTATGTTTCCTTCCTATTTTTCTTTTTCCAACTCGTCGTTGTAACATTTTTCAAATTATTACGGAAACACTGCATTTTGTTTTGTTAAGGTTCATAGTTCATATCGTTTCTATGGTATAGAGCAGGGCTCGGCAACCTGCGGCCCGCCCGTTGCAAGCTTTCATGCGGCCCGCCAAGCAATACAACTTTTCGAACAATTTGCTCTGCCTATGCAGAGTTGAGGATACTTTATAATGTTTATTTGTGTTAAAAAAAAATATCCCTGTCGCAGTATTCTGCATAATATAGCGAATTTCCGTTTACAAAAATTAGTTTTTCTGGGAAACTACTTGACAGAATTATTTTTCAAAAATCCTTTTTATGTGATTATTTTCTCCGCTTTCTAACGGTTTAAGAAAATATGGTAAAAACTTGAGGAAATTTGGGAAAAAAATTCACTTTTTCCACAAAAATTTTTTAGGCAAAAATGCCTAAAAATCTATTGCGGGCATCGGACATGTCTGACTTTTTACACTTCCAATATTTTTACCAAATTTCGTAAAAACAGAATTTTTCGTTCGAGAGTTATATAAATTTTAGCGAATGTCATTTTTGGCTTTTAGAGACTTCAAAATAAATTATTTCTATCATAGTTCCGGGCTCAAGTAGCATCAAGACAGTGACTCTAATAGCTGAATTTTCAATTGGAAAATTCGTTAAAAAAACCTACTTACGCCACCTACTACATTGAAAAATATTTGACTGTGCGGCCCGCTAAAAATTATTTTTTTTAAAATGGCCCGCTATCCAAAAAAGGTTGCCGATCCCTGGTATAGAGGAAAAGTGGTACTGTATTACAACTCTAAGAAAAAAGTAAAGGTAATATAATTTTGAAAAAAAATATGATTGGTTAAAAAAGATGACAAGGATAAAAAAGTAGCTTGTACAGTGACAGTTTAATTTACTTATCTCTTTCACACAAAAATGTAACAAACTAAGTCGGATTTACATAGCTAAGAAAAACTTCATAATTCAAAAAGTTAAATGAATGTATATAATTTTTAAAACTATTGATTTAGATTATAATTTAACATTTCTAAATCGTATTTTGTATTGCCATATTTTATTTTGAATTGAAAAGTAATATTTTTATGAATGTTGCTGCATGAGGGCAGCTTCGTACTGAAAATAATTTATTTTATTTTTTACTATAGTGTAAATACAACTTGTAAAATTTTATTACGTTTGCTTTTTTCTTAGAGTTGTAATACAGTACGTATAAGAGGCAAATAAAATAACGCGTTAAATATAAATGTCATCGGAACACAACTAACTATGTTACGTGATAACACCATCGAAGATTCGTTCTTTCCTGACTCCAAGCTGTTACAGTTTCAAAGATGACGGTGTTGTCCTTTTAAATTTTTTCGTTCTCCAAAGTAAATTTTCCATAAATCTTTCCAAATTTTTTGTGATATGTCGTCATATTCTTTAGACAAAATAGTTGCTTTAGAGATTATGTTTTCAATTTGTGTGTGATATTTATGGAATGGACACAACTCGGAAGAAATACATTAACCAAATGCAGAGTATGTAAGGCGACGGCGCGGCGGACAGCAGAGAGAGCAGTTAATCAATCGGAACTGTACAGTGCATATCGGAGCGATATAATCGCTTTAGTGCAAATAGTCAGCGGAGTGAAAAGTGGTTACGATTGTATTTTACTTCAATAAGACATAATTTGGATTTCTATTTCGTTCGTAACTGTTAAATTTATTATTCATTTCCAGTTGCTGGAATCTTCCAAACAAAACTGTTACTTTCATGTCACCTTTCTTCTACTCACGGTGTTAATGAAGGTTATTAGATTACAGTATAATACGTCTTAGAAAATTATTTATAGCATATAAATCAACTGAAATAAATTCAGATTTTTTTTTGCTTTGGCTTGATTTTATTTGTCGTGTGAATATACAAAGTACCACCTATTAGAAACTACATTTTAAAAATCGATGTAATATCAGAATGAAATATTCAGGGTTTCAATTTTCCAGGAAAAAAGGAATGTATATTTACAAAATCTACACGAATTGACACATTTGGTATTTGAATAATTTTAATGTTAGCTGATTTTTTAGAAAAATCTGTTATGGTACCACTTCCAATTATCTAAACAGTTACTAAACATGTCCACAGTTATTAAGTTTTACATTACTAGCATGTTTACGTCTCGCAACATTTTAATTATCCAACGGAGCGTCGATAAATCTGCCGCTTCGTCCTTAGACGATTAAATTTATAATCGGCGCTACCATTGTCAAAAAATTTTGTCCATGATTAAGATTATAATACCAATTTTGTAATCAACCTGTATCTGAATTACTACCCTCATATAATTGAAATAAATTATAATATTTTAAATGATGGACAAATGTGGCTACGTGTACCGTTGGTTTCAAAAATTCTGTAGCTCTTTTATTAGATTGTGTCTAATTCAGATTTTAAATAAAATAATTTAATTAAAATGTTTACGCCAATTCAGTGCTGATTTAACCCTTTATAGGACATAGCATTTTATTTTTTATTTTTAAGGAAAACTTAATTTAATTAAATTAACATCAGTGACAGGAACTAGGAAAAAATACTAAAAAAATTGTAATTACTTGTAATAAGGCTCTAACGAGTGGTCAGTTATAATGCCACCTAACGTAAGAAAGCAATTGTATGTGCATGCACGGTGGGAAATATATTGACCACTTAATTGTAAATGAACTTTGTAGATGATTTCTACCAACTAAAAATTAAATAAAATCAATTCATTGTTAAAATGTTGTATTATATTTTTTATAGAAAAAATACAAATAATCGGTGGCAAATATTATACTTGCCACTTTTATTGGTTTTCGTCGTAATTCACGCGACAAGTTTTAACTTGAATGAAAGTGTTGAATGCATATTCGTCACTGTTTACATACGTAATGAAATAAGTCCATAAAGATTATTTTAGATCGAAATTAAGAAAGAAAATTATCTTTATTTGAAGTGGCATTAATATTTGCCACCTTCCTATACAGGGTTAATATTAATTTTTTTTGTATATAGTTCCCTTTAAAATACTCGCGAAGTTTCTCAATAAGCCAGAAGGCTTGTCTCAAATTTTTAGGTAACTGATTCTATGTGTACACATAATGTTAAATGATGGATATGTAATAAAGTTTATTAAAAATTTTTATAAAATTCAATTTAGATATTGGTACATTGAGACAAGATCCCTGGGGCAAAAATCTGTTAGAAAAAGTTTAATAAAAGACGATTATTATCGTTATAACAGTAGTAGTTGATAGGTTATATAAATACAAAATGTTACAGAGCAAGTTTTCAATATTGTCGAATGGACACATCAGTTTATTACACTATGGCCGCGATTCGCACCAACTGTAACTCCCACTATCCATACGTTAATATTCCCCCCAAAATTACGCGGTTTATGCCTCCTTCTAGTGTCATGTCGTATGTTTACTTTATAGAGAGGCATACTATGCATTGCCCCCTCTCCCTTCTCACAAAACATTTTGAAGTCTTTGACAGGTTCAAAGACATCGGAAGATATAAAACACTGTCCTAAACCCGACGGGAGAGGTTAGTTTACATCTTATTACATTATTTAAGTAAGTGTCCGGGTCAAAATGGATTTGGGGTGTAGACCCAGACACTTACTAATTATTTTTATTTTTTTTATTTTTACTTATAATGAAATAAATGGGTCAGGGATATAACTAATAATATGCGCTCTTTCTAATGGTAATACTTTTATTGGTGATATCTATGAAGGAAACAATCATGTATAAACATAAAACTATACCAAAAAATGTAAAAAAGTGTCCGGATATAGACGGTTTTACGGTACATATTTTAACGTAATTTTATGCGTGTTCGTAACAACTACTAATAATAATTAGTATTAGTCCGGTGTAAACAAGACCTTATACATGCCTACATAAAATAGGCCTGGAGCCGGTGACACTAAGAGTCCTTTCATCGCGGAATCTAAAAATTTTTATGTAATTTGATAGTTTATAGTATAGTATATACGAACAAAATGCACTCGGTAAGCCTCGATTTAATTAGCCGAAAGTATGTGTAATTAAATTAATTATTTTTAAAAAACAAAAATGTTTTACCGTTGTTGCGGATCTCTATAAATTGTACTGTATTCGATTGGAAATTTTGTAATTTAAAAGAAAAAAATTGGCTAACAGCTTTATTTGGCCGAAACGGCCTAGCCTATCTATTTGAATGTTGTGAGAAACCGTAAAATTTGAAGCCTTTTTTTTTTAAATTTTACTTGTTTTGATTATTCTTTAAAAATATCTCGGTAAGCTTGGCCAGAAACTGCCGGAAATATGTAGCATACTAGTTTTATTGCATGGGTTTGATTCACATTAATTATAAAGAGTTGTACTTAAATTGAATAATTTCATTTTGGAGTATACTTCTTTATGAATTGTTTTTTAATTAACAATTGTCATAATTATATAATGCTCTATATTATATCAATATATCAATATTAATAATGGTTCAAGGCAAATTACTTTTGCATTTGATGTTTAATATAAAATAGGGTTGACCGGGGTAATTGTGAATGGATTTTCATGAATTGAGATAAAAGCGCTGTTATAAGTATTTTTTATTTTATATGTCACATTATGGTTGATTTATTTTTAATTCTACATTATTCAGGATGCACCACCCAAATTTTGAGCAAATTCGTATGAAAAACAAAAATTTTATAAGTCATTCACATTTTCCCGGTGCGGTTTTGCAAATCTTATGAATTTTGGGCTAAAAGTGAATACCGTCAGAAAAATTATTTAGAATGAATTACAAGATAAGTGAGGTACATCAGAATAAAGCCCAAATTAAATTCTTCCCATTTACCCCACTTTCAAATTTTTCATCATACTTTAGCGGTCACAATTTCTATTTGTTTAATGCAAGTTATCCATACCTCAAATTTGTACCAAAAGTCAAGATTAAATAAAAATAACAAAAATTGTAGGAACAAATTTATTACAAACTAAAAATGATATTTTGATGATATTTTGTCATTTTATCAAATAAAAAATCAAAAAATTACAAGATTTTCACACGAAAACAAGGAAAATGAGACTTTTTCAAGGAATACATTTAGCTAACATGAATAAAAAACAACAATCTATTAGGTCTAATACTGTTAAAGAAAGAAAATGGTTTTGTATTAATCCTACTGCCCTTGGACACTCACAAAGACATTGAAAACAAGTAATTTTTCTGTTTTTATTATATTTATAAGTTGTTATTGGATAAGGAAGCACAGCAACGATTTCGTATATTGATACACAAAGCATCGCTCTTTACACAATTTTTTTTTTTGTATTGTTAGTACAACGGAAACTTTTACAATAATGTCACCACCATCTTCATCAATATTTTCAACTCCGAACCGTATGTGTGCATCACATTTTGCGGTGCGGATGCGTGCACGCAGCGGTTAAAACACGTATGTGTGCATCGGCACTAAATGACATAACTGCACCAATTTTACTTGTTGTTAGTTAAACTAACTGCAGTAGCATAACTAAGAGAGCGTTTATACAAGTGTTTATAGGTTTTGATTAATATGATTACGCTAATTTAATAATGATATAAACTTTAGTAGATAGGCTAGGAGAGAGCTGTGACACCGCAAAACTAAGCAACTTGAACCCTTTTGCCAATGTTTGAAATCGTGTAACTTTACGGTACTAGACATTCCGAACTGATGAGTCATCAAACTGTATCGATGTGCAAACCTTAACCTTTGACCCGGCACGTACCGAGTACATGTATTTAAAATTTGTTGTTGACATATGACCCCAACACTCGCTCATACTGCTGGCCTTGAAATTCCTAAGAGGTGAGTCATCGCCAGCAACCGAATTAATTTATGTTAACCCATTATGCGCCATCACTATTTAGTCGTCACAATTTGGTTTTGTGTTAACCCATTACCCGCCAGCACTAACGTAGTTTTTGAATGCAAACCTAACGCATGCGCAGACTGAATTTAAGTACACGACGCATGCGCAGACTAAATTTTAGTACACGACGCATGCGTAGACTGAATTTTAGACCACAATTTGATAGATGGGGTACACTACCGCATCAAAAATATGGGGAATACCCTAACTCGGGGGTGGCCCCAAATTTTTGACACCGTACTGTACTTAAATTTTTGGTACACTACCGTGTCAAAAGTGTGGACCCCCCTAGCCAAAAAAGGTATCCGATCACTTTTTGAAACGTACTGTACGTGCAAACCTTGGCCCCAACACGCGCTTGCCTTAAGTACGTCATCTTAAACGAACTATCACGTCAAAAAATGTGGGGAATACCCTAACTCGGGGGTGGCCCCAAATTTTTGACGCCGTACTGTACTTAAATTTTTGGTACACTACCGTGTCAAAAGTGCGGGCCCCCCTGACCAAAAAGGTATCCGACCACTTTTTGAAGCGTACTGTACGTGCAAACCTTGACCCCAACACGCGCTTGCCTTAATTGAGTCATTTTAAACGAAAGGTACATTACCAAATCAAAAATATGGGGAATACCCTAACCCAAGGGGTGGCCGCTAAATTTTGTGGGGGGCACTCTACCAAGCGCTAGCCGCAATCATGACTTCAGACTCCAGATTCCAGACTCCAAATTTCTGACCGCTACTGTACTGCCGGAAATTTGGGTGTCAATTGTACTTGAGGTTTTTTTTGTATATGAGTCAGCACTTTATAAGATGTTTATTTAATAAAAACTCGTGACTTTATATGGTTTGAGTTTGTTTATTTAAGATTTTTTTAGCTGACTTAGGATGATGTAATTTCATGATATGTTTGCATCATAGTCAGAGGGCAATTTTATTTAAAAGCAAGTCTCAACTTGTCAGTTCCAGGAATTTTTATCAGTTTTAAAATAAACAAAGAACCAATATCTAAATGTTTGTTTTAGCTGAATTATGATCGTAAGACTCATATAAGGAGTTTTTTTGGTATAAGAAAGATGACGTCATGGAATATTAATGAGTTAAAAAATTGTTTAGTAAAAAATATCACCCATTGTAGGCCTCAAGCAAGAAATTATTTTTATCAGTTTTAATACTTTAACATTTAACCTACAGTGACCAATTTTTTAGTTAACTAACAGAAGTTCTTGAAATTTTAACAAGTTACAAAAAATATTACTTCTTATGGTGCACAACATTTTTGAATTTGACTGTAGCACAAAACTGTTTCTATATCAAACGAAAATTATCTGAAATAATTCAGTATGTACATATGTATAGACTCTGTATATTAAAAATATTTTATGTATACACTCTGTATATTGAGAATAAGAAAGAAAATTTGTATATAATTTTAATTTTTATGAATACTAGTAAACGAATTGTATAGCCATTTATGAATAAGTATTAAATCTAATTATAAAATAATTTATAAATATTGCAAAAAATTTGTTTAATCAGCAAAATCAATGTATATCATTTTAATACTTCGATACATATTTATATTAGGGTATAATAGTATTGTATCTAACATTTTTAAACAGAATAAAAGTTCAATTTTTGGTTTTAAATTACTATAAGTTAAACACGTCGCTTAATATAAAAATGATAACAGCATTGAGTTTTACTAAATTTTTAAGTCTGTAAAATCAAAATTTTTTATAGACACATAGAACATTTTGAATTTGCTACTTTATCATTAACATACAAATAATATCATGTATATATAACTGGTGTATATTTAGTATTTTTAATAAATATTTTAGTATACAGGGTGTATCATGAAATATGCTTTTCAATTAGAATAATAAATTTCATAAGATTTTTGTTAATACTCTTATTGGTTAACGAAAGAAACTTTTTGCTGTAAAAAAAATAGGGGAATTCAGGGTAATAATTAAATAAAACGCACATATTTTTTTTTTTTTAAATTTTATTTATAGAATATGTATACAAAAAAATTAAATTGCTTAAATCTATATATTACTAAAAATCTATTTATTTTCCATATAAAATTTTTTTAAAAGAATACAGTTTTCTAATGAGCAAATTTTATCTGAATGGATCATACAGCGTCTTGAATAATATTCATCTCGCAGATTGGAAATCTTCGGTACATCAAATATTTCCTCCAAATTCAAAATCCACGGCTGGTTTTCGGTACCATCAAACAAATTTGAAATCCATTTCTTCTTTTCACCGCCCTTGAAACTTCTTTAATATAGGTTTCAATATGGAATGAAGTTTTTTGTACGGAATAAATCCATATGACCAAGGTATCCCATGCCAATTTCGGCAAAGCCAACGTGCAGCAACCCGTTCATATTTCTTCGGCAACTCGTTGAAATCAAACGGTGCATCGAATATAAGATGTAATATTTCATCCGAATTTTCCGCAACGATACCAACTTCATTAAAATAAAATTGGCTGTTAGCTCCTTGATAGCCTTGTATGTCAAGAAACGCCATTTTTTATCGCCGCCGTAGAACTGAATTTACTCACACAATCCACAACTTTATATAAAATAATTAAAATTGGTGAGGATAGTTAATTTGTGGGATGTATCCGAAAAAGGATACTAATAGCTATTGCTAGTTGACCATCAAATTACAAACTGTTAATAATATTTAGCACATTGGTGCGTACCATGTTCTTTTCACTTTAAGACCTAGTGATTTAAGGAATGCTAAATTTTCGGGTGAAATGTGTTGTCGCTTAAAAGTTTTACGTTTAATGATCTTAGGTTTCGAAAGTCCTTTGCTAGGTTGTTTAGCGTTGGACTGCTCTGAATTGTAAATTATCATGGTTCGAAATGCAATTGTTTTACCACGAAATTGTTTTTTCAGCGAAAGTGATGTTAACTCTTTGACAACCACCGGTAAATTGACAATATTTTGTGTAAGTTTAACTAATTTATACCCTTTAACCATGATAATGTGTGTGAGCCCTTTAACCATGATAAGGTGTATGAGCTCTTTAACCATGATAAGGTGTATGAGTCACTCCGGGGGCAAAATAAATCACTCCGGGAGCAAAATGAGTCACTCCGGGAGCAAAATGAGTCACTCCGGGAGTAATATGAGTCATTCCGGGAGCAAAATGAGTCAATTCGGGAGCAAAATAAGTCACTCCGGGAACAAAATTAGTCACTCCGGGAGCAAGTAGAGTAACTCCGGGAGCAAAATAAGTGACTCCGGGGGCAAAATGAGTTTCTCCGGGAGCAAAAAGAGTCACTCCGGGAGCAAAATGAGTCACTCCGGCAGCAAAATGAGTCACTCCGGCAGCAAAATGAGTCTCTCCGGGAGCAATATGAGTCACTCTGGGAGCAAAATGAGTCACTCCGGGTGCATGTGAGTCACTCCGGGAGTAATATGAGTCATTCCGGGAGCAACATGAGTCACTCCGGGAGCAAAATGAGTCACTCCGGGAGCAAAATGAGTCACTCCGGGAGCAAAATGAGTCACTCCGGGAGCAAAATGAGTCACTCCGGGAGCGAAATGAGTCACTCCGGGAGCATGTGAGTAACTCCGGGAGCCAAATGAGTCACTCCGGGAGCGAAATGAGTCACTCCGGGAGCGAAATGAGTCACTCCGGGAGCGAAATGAGTCACTCCGGGAGCAATATGAGTCACTCCGGGAGCCAAATGAGTCACTCCGGGAGCGAAATGAGTCACTCCGGGAGCAAAATGAGTCACCCGTTGGAGTCAAATGAGTAGCCCGGTGAAGCAAAGTATATATAAGTAGAGAAGCGATAAATCTTTGAACAGTTATTCATTTACTAGCGAACGCTTAAGACCTCCCGCTGTATAACGATGTATAATTGTGATTTTTGTGGTAAAGCATTTACGCGAAAGTCTAATCTTTCTAGACACTTAAATGCTCAACATAATTCGTTAAGCAATATTAATGATGGTATGATTGGAAAGAATGATAACTCATCAAGCAAATTCATACCATATGATGCTAATAATAAAACACCTGATGATATCTCTATATCTAGATTTGATTATAATGATGATGCTTATAGCGTTGAAGCAAAAAATATTGATGAAAATACATCTCAACTACAGCATGATATTGATTACTCTGACGCAATCTTGAATCCGTTTGACCAAAAAAGGATAGCTGCTGCAACTGAAGCCATTCAAACCAAATTTAACTCTTTGAAAAAAGGAGAAAACCGTCGTCAATCTGAAAACGAGAAAGATAGTTGGTCTAATGAAAGTAAGCAAGTAAATCACTTAACACCAATTAATAACAATTGCAATGAAACAACCTCCTCTTCACAACTAACTAAACTTTTAGGAACTGCTTTAGATATTATAATGTTAAAAGAGGTTCGAAGCGTTGACTCGGAAAATAAAACGAAAATTGTCAATTCGGTTAAACCAATAAGCCTAAAACGTCATATAGCTTCAAATGAAAATGTTGAAAACGGGACCTTAGCTAAGCATTTTAAGCAAGACAACTTGAGAGAGTCTAGAAATGTTAACATACAATCGAAAAAAATAAAATACTGGCATAATCCTAATACTTTAATAGATGAATTACAACGTTTATACGAGACTTCAGAGACTGGTGAAAAAATACTCAATATTATTCGAAGTTTAGAGGAAAATAAAAATATGTTGTTGTTTAACGTTTACGATCGAGAAGATTTAATCAAAGAGTTAAATGCTTTAAAAGAAACTACTGTTGGTCGAGAAATATTCTCTATACTTCGCGAACTTCAAAAGGCTGATGTTATTGAGCCACTAGGTGATTATCTGGATGAAACTGATAAAGAAGATGCTAGCGATTATGATGATGATAATGATGATGATGATGCTTAATTGATTATCCACACTAAGAATTTACTGAATTTTGAAAAACATAACCGTATAAGAAGCAGCAGTTATCCCTCATTGAATTGTATATTTTATTTTTATATTTTTTAACCCTGTAAGATAAAAAGGCTTTTTTTTCCAAATAAATAACACATATATGTAAATAATTATTGTTCTTTATTTTTAAAATATAAGTATGAATATAAAATATTTTCACAGTAAGTGTATATGTAATATTTTTTACAATAAATGTATATGAAATATTTTTTACAATAAATAAATATTAAAAATTGTATGATTTGTTTATATATTCAATAACACCCTAACGTAATTGTTTCATGTTTTCAGGTAACTGATCCCATACTTGACAAATTCGTTGCGCATATTCGGGTATCATATATGCATACAGATGCTGCACCCAAGTATCATATTTCAATAGTTGTTTTGTTAAGTATAATAACATATCGAAATTTCTGACTTTTGTATACAAATAAGGATGAGTCAGAAATATGTCTTCAACGTGTGAAATCCGTGTTGCAAATGTCAATGGTTCACCAACGGTCGGTTGAAAGTTTTCCTCCATTTTCACGCCATTCTTGCACATTTCACAGCGAATTTTCAAAATAGGTGAATAGATGGTTCACATTCTTGAAACATGGCTCGACAATAGGATGGTAACCAAATCCAGGCGCGTTGTATGATTTTCGCACCATAACTTTTCAGCACATTCAAACTGATCCACTTGTAGATTTGAAGAAATGTTTCCAAAGTCAGTTCGTTCAGTAGCATTGGTTCACGTTCGAAAAATTCACCACTTGAAACATCCATTTTATCTCACTCCATTGATTCCGGTTCAGACAATTTCGTATATATACTTAGCTCATTTGCTTCACCGGGCTACTCATTTGACTCCAACGGGTGACTCATTTTGCTCCCGGAGTGACTCATTTCGCTCCCGGAGTGACTCATTTGGCTCCCGGAGTGACTCATATTGCTCCCGGAGTGACTCATTTCGCTCCCGGAGTGACTCATTTCGCTCCCGGAGTGACTCATTTGGCTCCCGGAGTTACTCACATGCTCCCGGAGTGACTCATTTCGCTCCCGGAGTGACTCATTTTGCTCCCGGAGTGACTCATTTTGCTCCCGGAGTGACTCATTTTGCTCCCGGAGTGACTCATTTTGCTCCCGGAGTGACTCATGTTGCTCCCGGAATGACTCATATTACTCCCGGAGTGACTCACATGCACCCGGAGTGACTCATTTTGCTCCCAGAGTGACTCATATTGCTCCCGGAGAGACTCATTTTGCTGCCGGAGTGACTCATTTTGCTGCCGGAGTGACTCATTTTGCTCCCGGAGTGACTCTTTTTGCTCCCGGAGAAACTCATTTTGCCCCCGGAGTCACTTATTTTGCTCCCGGAGTTACTCTACTTGCTCCCGGAGTGACTAATTTTGTTCCCGGAGTGACTTATTTTGCTCCCGAATTGACTCATTTTGCTCCCGGAATGACTCATATTACTCCCGGAGTGACTCATTTTGCTCCCGGAGTGACTCATTTTGCTCCCGGAGTGATTTATTTTGCCCCCGGAGTGACTCATACACCTTATCATGGTTAAAGAGCTCATACACCTTATCATGGTTAAAGGGCTCACACACATTATCATGGTTAAAGGGTATAAATTAGTTAAACTTACACAAAATATTGTCAATTTACCGGTGGTTGTCAAAGAGTTAACATCACTTTCGCTGAAAAAACAATTTCGTGGTAAAACAATTGCATTTCGAACCATGATAATTTACAATTCAGAGCAGTCCAACGCTAAACAACCTAGCAAAGGACTTTCGAAACCTAAGATCATTAAACGTAAAACTTTTAAGCGACAACACATTTCACCCGAAAATTTAGCATTCCTTAAATCACTAGGTCTTAAAGTGAAAAGAACATGGTACGCACCAATGTGCTAAATATTATTAACAGTTTGTAATTTGATGGTCAACTAGCAATAGCTATTAGTATCCTTTTTCGGATACATCCCACAAATTAACTATCCTCACCAATTTTAATTATTTTATATAAAGTTGTGGATTGTGTGAGTAAATTCAGTTCTACGGCGGCGATAAAAAATGGCGTTTCTTGACATACAAGGCTATCAAGGAGCTAACAGCCAATTTTATTTTAATGAAGTTGGTATCGTTGCGGAAAATTCGGATGAAATATTACATCTTATATTCGATGCACCGTTTGATTTCAACGAGTTGCCGAAGAAATATGAACGGGTTGCTGCACGTTGGCTTTGCCGAAATTGGCATGGGATACCTTGGTCATATGGATTTATTCCGTACAAAAAACTTCATTCCATATTGAAACCTATATTAAAGAAGTTTCAAGGGCGGTGAAAAGAAGAAATGGATTTCAAATTTGTTTGATGGTACCGAAAACCAGCCGTGGATTTTGAATTTGGAGGAAATATTTGATGTACCGAAGATTTCCAATCTGCGAGATGAATATTATTCAAGACGCTGTATGATCCATTCAGATAAAATTTGCTCATTAGAAAACTGTATTCTTTTAAAAAAATTTTATATGGAAAATAAATAGATTTTTAGTAATATATAGATTTAAGCAATTTAATTTTTTTGTATACATATTCTATAAATAAAATTTAAAAAAAAAAAAATATGTGCGTTTTATTTAATTATTACCCTGAATTCCCCTATTTTTTTTACAGCAAAAAGTTTCTTTCGTTAACCAATAAGAGTATTAACAAAAATCTTATGAAATTTATTATTCTAATTGAAAAGCATATTTCATGATACACCCTGTATACTAAAATATTTATTAAAAATACTAAATATACACCAGTTATATATACATGATATTATTTGTATGTTAATGATAAAGTAGCAAATTCAAAATGTTCTATGTGTCTATAAAAAATTTTGATTTTACAGACTTAAAAATTTAGTAAAACTCAATGCTGTTATCATTTTTATATTAAGCGACGTGTTTAACTTATAGTAATTTAAAACCAAAAATTGAACTTTTATTCTGTTTAAAAATGTTAGATACAATACTATTATACCCTAATATAAATATGTATCGAAGTATTAAAATGATATACATTGATTTTGCTGATTAAACAAATTTTTTGCAATATTTATAAATTATTTTATAATTAGATTTAATACTTATTCATAAATGGCTATACAATTCGTTTACTAGTATTCATAAAAATTAAAATTATATACAAATTTTCTTTCTTATTCTCAATATACAGAGTGTATACATAAAATATTTTTAATATACAGAGTCTATACATATGTACATACTGAATTATTTCAGATAATTTTCGTTTGATATAGAAACAGTTTTGTGCTACAGTCAAATTCAAAAATGTTGTGCACCATAAGAAGTAATATTTTTTGTAACTTGTTAAAATTTCAAGAACTTCTGTTAGTTAACTAAAAAATTGGTCACTGTAGGTTAAATGTTAAAGTATTAAAACTGATAAAAATAATTTCTTGCTTGAGGCCTACAATGGGTGATATTTTTTACTAAACAATTTTTTAACTCATTAATATTCCATGACGTCATCTTTCTTATACCAAAAAAACTCCTTATATGAGTCTTACGATCATAATTCAGCTAAAACAAACATTTAGATATTGGTTCTTTGTTTATTTTAAAACTGATAAAAATTCCTGGAACTGACAAGTTGAGACTTGCTTTTAAATAAAATTGCCCTCTGACTATGATGCAAACATATCATGAAATTACATCATCCTAAGTCAGCTAAAAAAATCTTAAATAAACAAACTCAAACCATATAAAGTCACGAGTTTTTATTAAATAAACATCTTATAAAGTGCTGACTCATATACAAAAAAAACCTCAAGTACAATTGACACCCAAATTTCCGGCAGTACAGTAGCGGTCAGAAATTTGGAGTCTGGAATCTGGAGTCTGAAGTCATGATTGCGGCTAGCGCTTGGTAGAGTGCCCCCCACAAAATTTAGCGGCCACCCCTTGGGTTAGGGTATTCCCCATATTTTTGATTTGGTAATGTACCTTTCGTTTAAAATGACTCAATTAAGGCAAGCGCGTGTTGGGGTCAAGGTTTGCACGTACAGTACGCTTCAAAAAGTGGTCGGATACCTTTTTGGTCAGGGGGGGCCCGCACTTTTGACACGGTAGTGTACCAAAAATTTAAGTACAGTACGGCGTCAAAAATTTGGGGCCACCCCCGAGTTAGGGTATTCCCCACATTTTTTGACGTGATAGTTCGTTTAAGATGACGTACTTAAGGCAAGCGCGTGTTGGGGCCAAGGTTTGCACGTACAGTACGTTTCAAAAAGTGATCGGATACCTTTTTTGGCTAGGGGGGTCCACACTTTTGACACGGTAGTGTACCAAAAATTTAAGTACAGTACGGTGTCAAAAATTTGGGGCCACCCCCGAGTTAGGGTATTCCCCATATTTTTGATGCGGTAGTGTACCCCATCTATCAAATTGTGGTCTAAAATTCAGTCTACGCATGCGTCGTGTACTAAAATTTAGTCTGCGCATGCGTCGTGTACTTAAATTCAGTCTGCGCATGCGTTAGGTTTGCATTCAAAAACTACGTTAGTGCTGGCGGGTAATGGGTTAACACAAAACCAAATTGTGACGACTAAATAGTGATGGCGCATAATGGGTTAACTTGAATTTATTTTGTCGAAGTAATGATAATGACTCATGACTTTCAAGGCCAACAGTATGAGCGCGTGTGGGGTCAAATGTCAACAACAAATTTTAAATACATGTACTTGGTACGTGCCGGGTCAAAGGTTAAGATTTGCACTAGTACCGTAAAGTTACACGATTTCAAACATTGGCAAAAGGGTTCAAGTTGGTTAGTTTTACGGTGTCACCGTATCGGCACAGCTCTTCTACTAACTTTAGTTAATTAAGCAGCGTTAACTTTCTAACGCTAACTTGGCTTCAGCATAAGCGCATCGATTGTCTTTTTGAATCTATTGTTATGTCTGCCACGATATGTTTGTGACGTTCAGTGTCTGGAGATATGTATGAACTAATTTTAAGATATCTGGGATCTCGCGTACTTGAGGATACTAGGTATGTCCCAGGACAAATCCGAGACTGAATTTTAACTAGTCTTTAGTTAGACTATGCGAAACACAGTGGGCCTGTTTTAGTAGCCTTCGTGACTAACAAATTCAGTCATTTATAATACTACATTGTGATAAAAATTATTAATATAATAATATTTATTATTTAAATATATTATTCTCGATAAATTTTCTTGAATTTCCATATCTCTTTAAATATTTTCCGTTAGAAGATTATAAAACTTCAATTAGCAATATAATAATCAGTAATTTACAAATAAATAACCGACATAACCATAGAGGTGTAGGGGAAATTTATATCTGACGTACTTTTATTCCATATAATAAATTTGAGGGGTATAAAAGCAAAGTCTGCAATCTCCACCTGTACCATATTTCGGGTAATCAACTTTTTTTAATTTTGATCGTTTTCAATTCATAACCAATAAACTGTTGTTAATAGTTGGTGACAAAACATTTATTAAAGCTGTTGTTTTATGTCTGACTAGTATTAGTAAAGTAATTTAAGAGTAAAATCAAATTTATTGATGGAGGTTGCTGGCTTTGATTTGGACGTAAGGAGATTGTAGTGTTTGCTTTGACGATACAAGGAGATTGTGTCTTTTGCATTGTTTGGTAAATGAAGGAACAATTAAACATTTTTTTACAAAAGTTGACAGTGGGTAAATATTTTTAAAACAAAAAAATTGTAAATAAAAAAATATTTTTATTAAATCAAAGTAAATACAAATTTATCTACTTAATAAATTTCTAACACTGACTGACTGACTGACAGAAAACGCATAGTTTAAACCGTTGGGTTTAGAAGAACGAAATTTTGCAAAGGAATTCCTTATGTAACGTAGATGAGTACTAAGAAAGGAGTTTTGAAAAGATTTTTGAAAATTCGTCCCTTGAGTGGGTTTAATAGGGGATGAAAATTTGTATGTAAATTCGTTATTTTTGAAGTGGTAAATGAAAATATGTTACTATGGCTATTAAAATAAATAATATATTATTGAATAAATATTTAGCACTGACTGACAGACAACGCCTAGCCTAAACTGTTGGGTTTAGAAGGACGAAATTTAGCACAGGAGATATGAAAATTGACGTTTAGGCTTCTATTTATAAATAAAAGTCAGTTGTGTAAACGATTCTGGAAATTTATTCCCTAAGGGGTTAAAACAGGAAATGAAAGTTCGTATATGAAGTTCGTCATTTTTGAAGTTAGAAACGTGGATATTGATTTAGGCTTTTGAAAAACATCAAAAGTAACCAGAAAGTGATTTCCTAATAAAAAGATGTTGTCGATGGGAAATCCCATATAGTATAAAATATAATCATACGTTTATATGAGTAAATCAGGAGCCTCAACCAAAATTTCACATAGAAGATTTTTCTCTTGTGGATTATCTTCCACAGTAGTATCATTATTGAGTAACGAGCTCTGGTCTAGCAGGCCATTCTTCCCCGAAATGTTTCTTGAGTAAGTTGTTCACGTCAGTTAGTTTTGCCGCACTGACTTGTACTTCATTAATTTTTATTTTTTCCAGCTGGACGTTTTTCATGCTTTTGCCACTTTTGAGAACAGTTATGTAAACTCCGCAATCATTTTTACAGAAACGTTTGCCTTTAATTAATACAGAAATTTTGGTACCTTATAGTTTTATATAGAATTGTTTCGTCGGTTGAAAATCAAAATGCCAGTTACAACATTTTTTTTCATAATTAGCATCTGATACTTTTTTCCAGTCGAAAACATCGCATTCGGATCCAAGTTTTACTACAGTGGCATGATTTTTTATAATTGTTACGTAATCAGCAGGAGAAGCTATTGTTTCGTGACGTCTAATCTTTTTTCAATGTTCCCAAAAACTATCAGGGGGAATGAAAAAATGTCCGGCCACAGGAAAAATCAATTCTATGTTTTTGACATAAAGGTGTGAATGACTCTAAAGACAAAAGTACTTTATAAAGTGTTTGTTGTCTTTTATTTGAAAAGGCAACAAACACTTTAAATAAAACAGTAAAAATGGAGATTGCGTAGTTTGCTTTAAGCATTTGAGTGCATGGGTTTGATTCACATTAATTAATTATTAAGAGTTGTACTTAAATTGAATAATTTCATTTTGGAGTATACTTCTTTACGAATTGTTTTTTAATTAACAATTGTCATAATTATATAATGCTCTATATTATATCAATATATCAATATTAATAATGGTTCAAGGCAAATTACTTTTGCATTTGATGCTTAATATAAAATAGGGTTGACCGGGGTAATTGTAAATGGATTTTCATGAATTGAGATAAAAACGCTGTTATGAGAATGCTGAGATTGTGAGATTGCTTTGAACAATGATATTTAAATGAATTTTTCTATTGGAGTTTGAGGTATTTGTCATGAATTTAATATTTGCATATGTATATTAGCCTATATTCTTGCCTATGATACCATTAACTCATTTCCGTTAAAAAGTGGAGATTGCAGACTTTGCTTTTATACCCCTCATTTAAAGTATACTTTATTTAAAACTATGAATATGCATTATCTTAAAGTTAATGCATATTCATAGTTTTAAATAAAGTATACTTTAAATGAGGGGTATAAAAGCAAAGTCTGCAATCTCCACTTTTTATCTTAAAGTTAACTTTAAAAATAATGCCAACTTTGGTGCTTTACTATAAATAGCGCCCAATTAATTTAATTACACATATTTTCGGCTAATTAAATCGAGGCTTACCAAGTGCATTTTCTTCATATGATTATAAACTATCAAATTACATAAAAATTTTTAGATTCCGCGATGACGGGACTCTTAGTGTCAGCGGCTCCTCGCCTAAAGGTACGCATAACATCAACAATCAAATCGTACCGTACTGATAGTATTAAAATTTAGAAAAGTTAGTTTGTGGAAATTTCAATATTTATAGCTTTTGTTATTTTTAGAAAATGTATGTACTATATTGTAGTTTATTATTTTCTCTATTGTAAATAAAAATAAAAGCAAAAAATACGTCTAAATAAAAATAAAGTGAATTAGTTTTTCCAACAACATATTTTTTTTATTTTGGTAAATAAAAAAGTAAGACAATGGAGAGAATCTACACCCACGTAACAATAAGAGCAATGTTGTGAATATAGATACAGTTTGCAACAGCAAAAGTTGCAAGAAACAGCCATGGAAACGATAGGTATACGGCAATAAAGAACAAATTGAATCTACGACGAAGTTGGTAAATTTTGCAAGCATAAGCTATATCTATAACTTGTACTATCTTTTTATGTAAAAGTAAATGTAATATTTTTAAATTCAAATAAGCATGTTGGTGAGTGGTTAAATTATTTTGTTTGACATATCAAAACATATTTTGGACATTTGTAGGTATGAAAAGTATTATGTTCAGACAAAATATTGGCTCAAAAATGTTGATAAAACGTAATAAAAATAAAAATCTGAATATTGATGTATTTATTACCTACTTGAGTAAATAAAGAAAAGTTAATAAAAAAAATGAGAATTGAGATATTCCTTTTATTTTAATAATAATTTCTTTTATATACTCTGTTTGAATTTCATCCCTCTATCTTTCACTAAATTTCGGTCCCATCAATCAATACAAACATCCAAATCATTCTCCAAAATGGTTGCAAAATTTTATTTTAAACTAAAAACTTTGATTATAGAAGAATCCTTCTAATTAGTTCAGAACTTAATATACAAAATCTAAACTTGTATAGTGTAACTTGTCATTTTACTAATAAGTTTTGCTTAGAAAATTTCGAATTTCAAGAATATACTATATAATGATGGATATGAAAAAAAATATTGTTAGGTGTTAATTTAAAATTTGCAGTTTAGTTACAATGTATATTACAAAGTTACATTTAGATGTTGGTATACTTACTGACAATTTGATCCATCGACTCGACTAGCTCAGATAAGTTTACTACATGTTACTCGGTGTTAAGGCTCAGGGGATACGCCATGTGCCTAAGTTTAGTGCAAGCGTCACGAGAGAAAAAAAATGAAGTTTAATTAATGACAATGTTAACTTAAATAAAATAAAACTCTCGGCAAACGCGATGGTACACTACTAGTACGCTATTAAAAGAACCATATTGGCTGCGGCAGGTTGGTGCAGGCCGGAACACGCCACGCATCGGAACACAGGTTGGCGCGTCCATCTTCCGACACCCGCAGCAAAAAGGAAAGATCTACACCATATTGGCGAAATCTACTTTAAAATAACATAATGCCGAACCAGTTATGTGACAGTTTGAACATAACGAAGGAAATCCAAACGTAAGAAATTATGTTGGGCAGAGAAATAAAGAAAGAAAGAAACCTAAATAATAAGAAAACCGTTGGCAAAGCGAAAATTATCCAAGCAAGTCGTTCTCAATACTTTTACAATAAAAAACAACGGAATACAACTAATTAAAAATTAAATACTTTCATAAAAATTAAATACTTGCAATGTATGAAAACCAACCAGTTTTACAGATATATGATAAATGAAAAATAGCATTAAATTATGTTATTCAAAAAACATTAAAACGTTACGTAATATATGGACACACCAAAAAAAAAAAATACAAATAAATAGATTTTAAACAAAGAACTTATCAAAGGGCGGCATTGAGCCAAATATGAAATAAGATTTAAATAGCCATTATAATTTTAATAATTCACTTCAAAAAAACTTAGTGACAAATTATTACAAAAAAAAAACAAATTAAATAAGTAAAGCACTTGCAATTTTAATAGAAATTACATCTTTAGGTTTTATACTCCAGGAACGGACGTAAAATAAAAATGCACCTTTCTTCAACCGTTACATTGAATCAAAACTTCGCGCATGTACGACTCGTAGTAACTCTCCACTCGCTGAACAAATAGAACGAACGATACGATACACTCACATGTACTTTAGATAATAAGATAACAGAAAAGCTAATCATTAATGTACATTACCAATTTCTGAATAATAATAGGAAAATTTAATTTTTACATTACAACTAAACAATTCAATTACAACTTTAAGCTTTTTTTGTACACTCCTCCAAGGTCTAGACACTTCAATTTTTAGGGTTCCGCAAAAAAAAATAAAAAACGGAACCCTTGTGGTGAGACTGCAATGTCCGTCCATCCGTCCGTATGTCACAGCCATTTTTATCAGCAACCCCTGCTACCAGTAAATTGAAATTTGGCACACTGGTAGAAGTCATTTGTCTAGATTTATTTCAAGTGAAATAATTTTAGAAATCTTTTTATTTTTATTCGAAAAGGGTTAAAAATAGGGGGTTGAAATTTAAAAGTGTGATACCAAGGTCCAGTGGGATATCGTTTGAATGGGCTTTGTTTACGCATTTCAAAACTACCTTTTTTAAATTTTAAGTCGCGTTGGTTTTTGAGTTATGTTCAAAAATGTGCTAAAAAATACCGTTCCCCTTTCTTATCTTTGAAGTTTTCGAATCGAAAAATTTGAAAAAATTCATACAAATAGGAGATTCCGTATATATTACAGGAAAAGTAATACGAACTTCCAGATATCTATAGTTTTTGAAGAAAATGGGAAAATTTTGGCTGGAATTCGAAAAACCATATAGCTCCGATTGAGCTGAAATTTTGTTTACACAATCTTTTTGGTTTAGGAAGTTACCTCTTAAACGAATTTTTGACGACACGGACCGGAAGATGTATATCTGAGGGTCCAAATTAGGAAAAATAAGTTATACAGACAGATACATTATCGAGTGTCTATCACTGAATTGAAATTTCATTTATATAGTCTTTTTGATCTAAGAAACTACTTTCTAAACTAATTTTTGGAAACACAGACCGGAAGTGTGTTTTTGAACCCTTTGAATAGAGACGACGCTGAAAGAAGGTTTCCGTTACCATGGTCAGAAGAAACTAAAGGCAGATTCTTATAGAATTTTATGAGTAAGACAAAAATGTACGAATAAATTTTTTCGATATCCTGCTTAATTTTCGAGATAATACGTATTAGATTTCTAAAACTTACAATAGGGATTGGATAATGTATTATATACATACAGTCATACCGATACACATGTGTAGTATCAATTTTTATGAATATAGCTGTCATTCATTTAAACAGACTGTATAACGCAGAATATAGATATAACACAAATATTATACGGAACCCTCGATGTTCGAGTCAGACTCGCACTTACCGAACTTGTTCTTAGTTTGGAGATAATTTGTGGATCGGCATAATTTTTATTTTTCGTCATTCAGATTTGAATTTTCATAAGTGCATTTGAGACAAGTGCCTCAAGGTCTTTATGAAAATGATAATAAATCCCTCAAAATAGGAGTAAAATAGAAAGAGTTTTTCTTTTATTCTGTTCAACTGTATTTTTCGGGGGAAAATATAACAATTTCTTTAGTTTTCTTATCTCCTTACGGCTTCCAAAGAAATGTTCAGGGGCCTCTCACAGATAAACTCGGTCTTCTTCTCATTGAATTATTGAGTTGAACTAATTTTCTTCGGACTCGAATCAATGTAGTGCACATAGAATTTTAGATAGATTTTCTTTTGGACTAAGCTCATGGAATCTAGGATGAATTACTTTTTTTACAAAACTAAATTCAATAGTTTAAGGTAGGTACTAATATTTTAATAAATTTAAAATTAAATTTTGATATCGAAACAAAATTTTACTTGCAAAATTAACTTTAATATATTTAGTACACATAATAATATGTACAAATAACTTCGAAAAGTATGAAGGTAGCATCAACTTGTGTGTGATTGTTGTAGATGTTGGTGGAAATCGGTCATGGAAGTTTACGATCGTGGTTTTCATCACAAGCAAGTCAGTCACTAAAAGTTATTACAAGTTGTTCCATAGTATACTATATACCTACCATATGATAATTTTCAACGCCTATTATGATTATATAATATTATATAATTTGTTATGCGTTAATAAACTTAATATAATTTTGAAAGGTATACGAGAAAATTTCGCCTTTAATTTGATCATAACATAGAATTTTAATGAAATTTCTGATTAGTGTTGATGTTGAAATAAATTTGCTTCTAGTGACAAGTAATTTTCTTAACAGTTCCGGTGCTTCACCAAAAGGCAATAAGTTAATCAAGTTTCACAAAAACAAGATGATGTGTGCCTTGGTTAAACGAGCATTATTGTAAGACGAAAAGGTAAAAATAAAGGAAAATTAGTACCTATGTAACTATTTCTATTCCAAGAGGCTTTTTAGCGAATTTTCAGAATGAAAATTCAGCTATTACAGCAGCTCTTATGGTAAGACCTAAGCCCGGGACTATGGCAGAAATTTGTTTTGGAGCCTCTAGAACTCGAAAATCTACTTCACTAAAATTTATATATATATATATATATATATATATATATATATATATATATATATATATATATATATATATATATATATATATATATATATATAAATATATATATATATATATATATATTTATATATATATATATATATATATATATATATATATATATATATATATATATATATGTATTTATGTGTGTACGCGATAGCTGTCGAACGAAGCATTTAATTGTTACGAAATTTGGTAAAATCGTTAATTGTTCAAAACGCTTGGATAAGTTCGTTAAAAATTCTTTTTCAAAAATTTTATTACATTATCAAAAATATCGTAAGAAGTTATATCAGAGAGCTTTTTATACTTTTCTTCTATATAACGTCGTTCTTAAGAAAAATCAAAAATAATCTCTTTTTAAAAGTCTCTTTTTATTTGTTATTTCACTCTACCTCGTTTGATTTTTCTATTTAATATATATTGTGTTTATAAATGTGTCTAAGGGTGTTTCGTCACTAGTTATTTCTATTAGCTAAATATATGTCAGATTTCTTTAATTAAATATTATGAATAATGTCTTAATAAATTTATAAAGTTATATTATAAATGTTAATCAATTAAACTGTACTATTTATTTGATTAAATAAACTTTTGACATATTTTTTTTGTGGTGTTGAATGGCCCTTAGCTATTTGTAAACGAAGTACAAATTTTGATAATGTTAGTTTTTTGTTTTGTTTTTTTATAACAATCTGTCAAATGGAATCATTTTTAAATATATGCATATAATATGCATGCATGTATATAACCTAATTATAAATATTTTTGTTTTAACACATTATATTTATTATTTTGAAAATTTTCTTATTTAATTTTAAATAAGATGAACTAAATTAGAAAAAACTGATTGATGGTAAGGAAATTTTATAAAAAAAAGTATATATTTGACAAGATTTTGATGACATATAATTGGTATACTTTGGAATTAAAAACAAAGTGAATGGGTACAATATAGTGTTTTTAACAGAAAATAAAGTTTTTGGAGCAACTAAACAGTGCCGGGACAACTAAATTAGCCATGTAGCAGGAGCCAGCAGTTACGAGCCTCGCGCTTGTGTCCAAACAAAACAATACAAATTCATACTACATGAGTTATTTAACAAAAAAAAAAAAAAAAAAATAGAAAAAAAACGAGTTTTGGCTCAACTTATATTTGAATGCTAAATCAAATCTACATAAGTGACATTTTTGACAGAATTGACTTTTTGCTAAAATAGTAAAGTATGAAAATATATGCAAACGGATTGTTTGGTGTAAAAAGCACACAAAAAAGAACTTGTAAAAACACCAATAAAATTATGTATCATTTAATTAAAAATAAATTTTAATCTTTCTTAAAATATTTTACATTGTTACAATTTAATTTCCATTAATAATTGTTAATGAATTTTAACCTCTTTACACACGACAGTTAGCTATTCAAACATTTTTACATTTGTGATTAAGTGTTAATTCGTTGTTGAAAACATTCATCACAAAAGATTGGAAATTTCTTTACTGTCAAGTAGATTGTTTGTCTACAATTTAATTGAAATACTCATAAAACAATTTAAAAAATAAAAAAATGCATTAATTAATTATTAAATTTTTTGAAATATTTAACATCTTACCTGAATGGGGTTATATGTTCCAAAATATGTTACAACCTTTCAAAATGTTGAACAATAATCCTATTTCAAATTTTAAATTTGTAATTCAATATCGACTAGATAAAATGTTTACAAATGAAAATGATTTCTACACACTAACTAAAAAAGTAATAGCCCATTTTCTGAACAAAGGAATAGACATTAAAGTATCCATTAAAGAGATTAAATATTAATTGTGTAGACAACCCAGCAGAGGGCAACAAGTTACAAACAACAAAGCAAATTCCTCAAAGCGGTAAATTTAAATAATAAATAAATAATTATAATTTTTTGTTTAGTCTATTTAAGAAAATAATTAGTCAATTAAATAAGTGTTAATTTATAATTTATTGAAGTAATAATTTTGATTACTAAAATCTAAATCTTTTTAACAATGATTTATTATTAAATCACAATATATAGATATATAATACAATTAGAAAAAATGTTATAAAATTTTATGAAAAGCACACAGCCAAGGTTACTTAACGGATTTCGACTAGTGAAGTGTCTATGAATAGAGCATCATGTCAGGGGTGGCACAAGTGAGCCTGAATTTTCAAATTTGGTTTCATTATTAGTTGTTATCGTTAGTTACGGAGCCACAAATTTTAATTTTTTTCCAAAGCAATTACACGTAGAGTAAAATAAATTGTTTATTCATTTCTCTTATAGAAATGGATAAACGGATCTCAGGAACTCTACTATTATTATTTAAATTAAAATAAGATGATTTTGTTAGTATAAGTGAGGGCAAAATTATCACCCAGGACCTTGGGACCCCAAAAAAACTTCTTCATACTAAACAGCTGGGCGGATCTCAAGAAGATGTTGCGAAAATTAGATATGCTACTGAAATATGAATATTACTTGCTTTTATAGTATTAATTATTTAAGTAACTGTTTTTGTACAGAATTTCAGAATAGCGAATTAAAAAGTGAAGTAAGGTTAAGATTGTTCTCCAGAACCTTCTAATAGGGATCACATTAAATAGCTGAATGGTGCGGACAATTAAATCGATCCCCAAGTTACCCTTCAAACACTATTGGAATTCCAGAAAAAGATGAAAGTAGCATTAAAATTGTTATTCTCCAAGAAGGGTCTAAAACTGAAGAATATCTAAAGCTATTATTACGGATATCAGAGCAAAGGTCTCAAACTAAAGCTACAAAATACAAAAATGTATTCCATTGCACGAAATTATATAAATCAAAATTAAAACAAAAATAAAACAAAACAGACAGCTGAATGAAGCCGCAGGACGGAAAGCAGAAAAAAATTATAAATTTTTCTGTTACTTAAGTAAAAAATCATTTAACTATTAAATTATTATTTTAAGCGACTTTCCATTTTGGAACTTAATTTATGACGGAGAATGTCATGGAAAGACCCGAGTTCGGGACTATACGGCAGAAATTTGTTTAAAAACATATATATATATATATATATATATATATATATATATATATATATATATATAGGGTGTAAAACCAATAACTCTCGTCCTTTTGTGGAGGGCGACTCCTAGCAAACTGTAGACACTAAAACCGCAGGAATTTTTTCGAAATTAACAGTCGCGTCACCCCTCAAACGGATAAGAGTCATTTCCTTTACACCCCGTATATAATATATGCACACATACATATATACATATGTATATATATATATGTAGGTGTGTATATAAATTATATACAGGGTGTAAAGGAAATAATTCTTATTTCCTATATCGAGGGATGACGCGACTGTTAATTCCGAAAAAATTCCTGCGGTTTTAGTGTCTACAGGGTGCAAAGAGTCACCCCACAAAAGGACGAGAGTTATTTGTTTATATATATATATATATATATATATATATATATATATATATATATATATATATATATATATTTGTATGTGTGTCTGCGCGATAACTCTCGAATGAAGCTTTCAATCTTTACGAAATTTTGTTAGAAGTTCAAAAGTCTCAAAAGCTGGGACGAGTTCGTTAGCTGATATGTCCGATTTTTAGAAGCCATTTTTCACCATTTTTAGTGATTTTTTGGTTAAACTTATTTAAATGCATATGTGCTATACTATATGTGATCCGCCAGGGTCCTGGGGACTCAAAAGTAAAAAATTAACTACTCAACCGATTTCGAAAATCTTATCACTGTTATAGAGTTAAACTATTTTAAATGGATACAAGTTGTTATATGAGATCCGTCAGTGTCCTATCTTTGAAAATGTTATGCTATGTTATGCAGGTGCTGCGACAGGGGTATTTAATCTTATTTCGTTGTCTTTTCATTAAACATAAAATTTAAAAAACAAGGGAAGTACGAATGGTCCGAAGCAAGCGCCCATGGAGAAAATGGTAACGAACCTAATTGATAGCAAAATAAAAAATTACCCTAATTCAAAACACTTATATTAGACTTGCGAAAAATAAATTTTTTTTTTAATTTTATGACCACCAAGTTCACAATACATAATTTTCAGTATCTAAAATAATATGATGATAAAACTTAAGGGGAGAGTTCACGCCAGAAACGGCTAGTAAACTAGTTTTTTTCGAATCTGGTTTTTTGTTTTTATTTCGTTCTGTGGTTCTTTACAAACACGGTGATATATAAAACATGGCCAAAAAATTTTTTTTTTCAAGTAGAACAATATTTATTTGTGAGCCGCTGTACAGCCAAGTTGCTGCTCCTTTACAGATAACGCTCGCCCCCCTTCTTGCGATTTCATCAGTAATATTTAGTTATGGTGTGTACACCAGTTATAGTATACACTGAGATAGTGTTCTTTAATTTGTATGCCTTTGTAGACGTTTTAAATAAACAGTTAGTAAACGGCTTCTTTTGTTATTATTTTTGTTTTTTACCGTTTCTCGAAACTTGTGTTTTTCCCGACAAGGAAAATCATATCTCAAGTTCTAGAAAAGATAGAGACTTAATTTTTTTTTTATTTTGTTCATAAACATAGTGCGCATAAAGTGGAGTACGCTTTTTCCATTTGAACAATTGTAACTATTTTTAAACATTTTTTTTTTAATAAAAAATTGGGTTTTATAATTTTTAGAACTTTGCAATTACAATTTATTTTATAGTTAATTTTTAAAATTACCTGAAACCCATACTCAGCTTTATGGACAGGTCCTTTAGGAATAAAATAATGAAAAAATATTTAAAAAAATATTCATTACTTTTTGAGATATGGCGTTTCTTGTAAACGCTTAAAAACTTGTGAAAAGGGGCCCCCTCCCCCCACAGGGGAGAGTAATGAATGTTTCAAAAACAAAATTTTCTATTTGAAACCATCCCTAATTTGGAAAAAATTTCAACAAGGAAAATAATCATAAATAAAAAAGTTGCTTTTTTATTTGAACTCCTCCCTTAAAGAGAAATTGTTTTTACTTTGCGAAAATAAAATAAAATTAGTTGGAAAGGACATAGCCTGATAAGATAGAGAAAACGGCCCTTAACGCAAAATTGATTGTTTTTATAGAAAGTAATACTTCTTAGCCCTAGATACATTTCTGCCAAATTTTAACCCTCCGTTATATCCCTTTATTATGCTAATTTTTTTAAATTTTTAAATTTAATTAATTTTTTTTTGGCACTTACGCGTTAGCGACACCCACCATTTTTTGTTCAATAATATGTCTCTTAGTACTCTATAACATATATTTTTATGGAAAGATTTTACTTGGAAGAACATAATAATATATTTAAATATAAATGCATGTCATGTTCGCTACTACATATATTACTTATGTCTAAAAAGGACCATAAAGTAAATTATCTGCCCTGCTTCTAAAATAATATAATTTATAATTACATACGTTCATAACAACGATAAACTAGTTTAAATTTACAAAAACCCAACATTACCTGCCATTTTTCTTTTTAGTCGAGTTTTTCCTTGAAAAAATTAGACTTATACAGCCTATACGATAAGAACGGGACGAGGTGAGAGTAGGGGCACTATCCGTTTTCGCACCCGTAGAACACGATTCTGAAGAAAAAAAATGTCTGATATATATATATTGCCGCTACGTTTTTATTATATATGTAGGGCCCTCCTATGGTGGGGAGGAGCTGAAATTTGGTAAGTGGGGCTCATTCCGATGCACGACAATACTATCAAAGTGCGGTCAAATTTAGGGCAAATTTTGGATCCGACCCAACTTTTAAGGGGGTGGTGGGGGCAACAAAACAATAAAGCTTTTCCAAAGCGGTTGGAGATAATATTTCGGTCAGAGATATTATGGTTATGCTTCTTCTCCTAAGTGTTCATTGGTCAAAACCCTACTACATCCCTTAACACTGACGAATTCTAAAACGCCACTCACTTATAAATTAATATCTGATCATGGTTCTGAGATTAGATAAACTAAGCTGAACTTCAAGATTTCACCGCCAGATGTCGTCAATAACCCCTTGACGGTTGGTCGCATAGATTATATCATAGTAGTTCATTCTTACTACCGCCAGATATCTCTAACACATCAGGCGTATTTACGCGCCCATATTATGTACATCTCTCTTCATATCGTTACAATTGCTATGCCAAGAACAGACATAATTATAATAACTAAGCTTACGTACAGATGGTACTTAAAAAAATAATCTAAAAAAAATTAATACTAATTTCCGGAATAAAAACTTTTCTTGCCCAGAGTACAGGGGTACAGCAACTATCTATATCGTGTAATCTGCAGTGTGCATTTCTGTGCACATTAGGCTACTAAATAGTTACTGTCTCAGTAGCAGTCACTGAGTGTAGGTCAGTCAAACAACAATGGATATGATTGTTGTTAGCATTGTAGAACCCCCACACGTAGCGTTGTAGTATCACACATATGTATGCGAAGCAGGGTCACATGACGGCCACCACCATGTTCGATTACTCAACTAACACAGTTTATCGCACAAATACAAAGTAAACACCGTGCACGTATACAACATATTTTCTATCTCTTACTGGTTACACTGGTTCCAGTAGTATAGAGATAGGTATGTTATCTCAAGTACTCTATGTTTTCTTGTACTTGGCTCAAGATTTTATTTGATATTAATAAACAACCATGGTGTATTTAGCAGAAAAAAACTAGCAGAAAAAAATCGCAGCGTCAAAACCATGCGTATTAAAATAGTATTTGAGTATAATAAAACGATATTTGAATAGGAGAACAATTAGCAGATATCGACTGACTGCACAACCAACAGCACGTTTCCTATGTATATACTCATAACACGCTGAATGACATTCAAAGTAAAATCATATAAAAATAATTTTATTTAAAATAAAATTCAAAAAATTTAAAAATGACTAGTCTTAACATTTTAGAATCCACATCAAAACTTGCTCCAATTAATAAACTAAAATAGAAACCAAAATTCAGAAAATTTTTCGTACATTAAACACCAGAAAAGGAGTGATAAAATACAGAAATTGTCAAATTTTGTATAACACATAAGTATATCAGTTAGAGAAAATTAGAACCACAATTTCCGGAAAACGACTGACCGTCCATTTTCTGCTGATATGGCGCTTATTAGCTACTACAAGTGGTAACTACCAGCAAAAATTTGAACGGGATCCTATGCTCAGTTTTTCGGCAATTAACGAGCAAAAAATTTTTTTGAAGGTAAATGCCATTATAAACAAAATAACACAATTTTCGAAGTAAAATTTCGGGAAAACGAGTGACCGTCCATTTTCTGCTGCTATGGCGTTTAGTAGCTACTACAAGTGGCAACAACCAGCGAAAATTTGAACGGGATCCTATGCTTAGTTTTTCGGCAATTAACGGGCAAAAAATTTTTTGAAGGTAAATGCCATATAAACAAAATAAAACATTTTCGAAGTAAAATTTCGGGAAAACGACTGACCGTCCATTTTCTGCTGCTATGGCGTTTAGTAGCTACTACAAGTAACAACCAGCGAAAATTTAAACGGGATCCTATGCTCAGTTTTTCGGCAATTGACGGCCAAAAAATTTTTTTGAAGGTAAATGCCATTATGAACAAAATAAAACAATTTTCGAAGTAAAATTTCGGGAAAACAGCTGACCGTCCATTTTCTGCTGCTATGGCGTTTCGTAGCTACTACAAGTGACAACAACCACCGAAAATTTGAACGGGATCCGATGTTCAGTTTTTCGTCAATTAACGGGCAAAAAATTTTCTTGAAGGTAAATGCCATTATAAACAAAATAAAACATTTTTCGAAGGTAATTTCCGGGAAAATGACTGACCGTCCATTTTCTGCTGCTATGGCGTTTAATAGCTACTACAAGTGGCAACAACCAGCGAAAATTTGAACGGGATCCTATGCTCAGTTTTTTGGCAACTGACAGCCAAAAACTTTTTTTGAAGGTATATGACATTATGAACAAAATAAAACAATTTTCGAAGTAAAATTTGAATTTTATTATACTCAAATACTATTTTATACGCATGGTTTTGACGCTGCGATTTTTTTCTGCTGGTTTTTTTCTGCTAAATACACCATGGTTAATAAACAATACAAAACAAAAAACAAAAAAATATTGAGCCAAGTACAACAAAAGTTTTTGTTCCCAAATATCTGTTTTTGTTGGTACACTATACTAAAACAAAGTCAAATTTTTTAGTCTGTAAAGTATTTATAAAGTGAACATTGGCTTTAAATATACCCACTTACAAAAGTTTATTTCAGTTTTAGCTTTTTTAATGCAATCTATAGTGTGGTCTGTGGTCGAGATCAGACTCGAAAACTACATTGGAATACTTTTAAATACGTAATTAATAACCGTTACGTGGTTTAACTTTTCAAATTATCTAAATTGTATCGTAGTGTGGTCGATTTGTTCACCAAAGAACTATGAATGTAGGTACTGCATTTATTAACAAGATAGATAGCTAACATAATACAATTTATTGCGAAAATTTGTATACCTAACCTAAAACTCTCTTAAGGGGAGAAATGCCTTTAGACGGGCGAAAATAATGACAATGTCGTGAATTCTTTTTAACAAGGGAAACATTTATTAGGTTTGGATTTTATTTACTATGATTTTAAAGTGTTAATACAACAATATTCTTTTACAATTGTAGCGATGCCTACATCAATATTATAATTGGTAAAACATAATTTCATAAATTCTTAAAACAAATTAATGGAAATAAGAAAAGAAAATATTATAAATTCAAAATTTAATCAATACATATAATTATTATTATTCAAAATTAAATTTACAAATTTGTAGTTAGACATCCAGTGAATTTGTATAAAAACAATATCGATGCATTTCTGTTTAAATTATGATCATATATAAAAAAAAAAATGGTTCCGCGACAAAATAACCGCGGACAAAATAACCGCGACAAAATAACCGCGACAAAATAACCGCGGACAAAATAACCGAATGACAAAATAACCGCACGACAAAATAACCTTAGACAAAATAACTGTGGACAAAATAACCGCACGACAAAATAACCAAACGACAAAATAACTTTAAAGTTTATTTATTTATTATTTTGTTAACTCTGTATAAGATAGTGGCATAATAAATGTAATAAATCTAAATTACAAAGATAATACTGTAGCAATATCTTGTAAATATACCTTGTATCTTGTAACTAAACTAACCTAACCTTAATTAACCTCACCACCTATAACCTTAACCTAATAAGTTTTTATACCAAAGTCGAAGTATATTGTCAAAACTAACTAAACTAACCTAACCTTAACTAACCTCACTACCTATAACCTTAACCTAATTAGTTTTTATATCAAAGTCGAAGTATATTGTCAAAACTAACTAAACTAACCTAACCTTAACTAACCTCACCACCTATACCCTTAACCTAATTAGTTCTTATGTCAAAGTCTAAGTATATTGTCAAAACTAACTAAACTAACCTAACCTTAACTAACCTCACCACCTATAACCTTAACCTAATTAGTCTTTATATCAAATTCGAAGTATATTGTCAAAACAAACTAAACTAACCTAACCTTAACTAACCTCACCACCTATAAACCTTAACCTAATTAGTTTTTATAACAAAGTCGAAGTATATTGTCAAAACTAACTAAACTAACCTAACCTTAACTAACCTCACCACCTATAACCTTAACCTAATTAGTCTTTATATCAAATTCGAAGTATATTGTCAAAACTAACTAAACTAACCTAACCTTAACTAACCTCACCACCTATAACCTTAACCTAATTAGTTTTTATAACAAAGTCGAAGTATATTGTCAAAACTAACTAAACTAACCTAACCTTAGCTAACCTCACCACCTATAACCTTAACCTAATTAGTTTTTATATCAAAGTCGAAGTATATTGTCAAAACTAACTAAACTAACCTAACCTTAGCTAACCTCACCACCTATAACCTTAACCTAATTAGTTTTTATACCAAAGTCGAAGTATATTGTCAAAACTAACTAAACTAACCTAACCTTAACTAACCTCACCACCGATTTATCAAAATAATTTTTCCCAAGCTTAGCTTTTTAAATACAATAGTTTTCACCCATTAACGTTCGTGTTTAAACGCAATAGTTTAAATACCAATATTTAAGGTCTATTGCAATTTAGCCATCTTTTATATACAGGGAGCAAAAAACAAAATCTTAATCATATCACAGCCGCATGTACCCTAACTCAAAAGAATAATTAATGATCTTTATTTTGTTCTTCGGTTATTTTGTCGTTTGGTTATTTTGTCGTGCGGTTATTTTGTCCACAGTTATTTTGTCTAAGGTTATTTTGTCGTACGGTTATTTTGTCGTTCAGTTATTTTGTCCACGGTTATTTTGTCGCGGTTGTTTTGTCGCGGTTATTTTGTCCACAGTTATTTAGTCGCGGCACCAAAAAAATTACTGCTATGGCCATCTAGTAAATTTCTAATGAACTAACACTCAAATTACATGTTTTCCATAAATGATTCCAAAATCAGCGGCAATTATATTTTTATATAAAATTAAATTGCAAGATCGAACTTATTGATTTAAATATTTATTTGTTTTATAAACCAAATAAGGTAATGTTTCACAAAACAAAATCTTATTGGTTGATTCATAAAAGTTTAGCAAAACAAATTATATAATGTATGCAAATTTAGATTGGTAGCGTCTTTTTCAAAAGATAGAACTTTCTGAGTTCACAATGGATTTTCACGAGAGAACCTTCTCAGTTCACAATCGATTTTCGCCATGGAACATTCAGAGTTCATAATAGACTTTCACAATTGAACGACATAATTAAGATTACCATGAAGACGGGATTAACTTAATAAAATTCGCACAATGGAATCATTTTCGAAACAATATTTTAAACCATTATGACAATCAGGAAATTTCAACTCTACACTTACGAGATAAGTAATATTACAAATATTCAATTTGCTTTAAAAGGAAAAAATGAAAATTTAAATTAAAATAAGATTCAAGTTTAGATTCTATCTTTGTTTAACGCACTTGCAATTTTATTCGCGTTCATAATTTTCTTTTAAAAGTCAATCGTCATTGTGATATTTCATTTAAATACTTAAATTTCATATATCATATTTACAGTAATTTTCACTTGTTTCAATCTCACTTATTTTGAACTTTTTCGTCGATGTTTTGTTGTAAAACATGTTTACAAAATTAAATTTCGAAATACCACAAACTTAATTATACACAATTAGTCATCGTAATATTCGCAATATTACATTTAAAGTAATTTAAATCTTTTCATAATGTTTTCATGAAATTTATTATTTATTTCAATTGAATTTATATCGATCTCAATTTTAAAAGGAACATTCTCACTTTGAGGTTAAATTTAAATATTTTCGCAGATGTTCGTTTTAACCCATGTTTATTCAGAATATTCTAGTCACACTTGTTATTATTCGCCGTTATTTATTTCTATATGTGAAAACCATTTATTTAAATACAAAATTAAAGATAGTTTAATCACATTTTAATCACAATGTATTTTCTTTGACAATTCTTAATTTCGTGCATGAAGCGTTTAGTCTGTTTTGTTCCACTTTACATGTGTGTATATCTTTGCAGGGTCGAATTAGCCCTTACAGCGGGCGTCATTTTGGAAAAATTCAAGTGATCCAAAATCACGCCCTAGCAAATTTATTTTTTCATTCTATCATAAGATTTAATCAATTCTTAATCTTTGTCATTTTAAGGGAACAAAAATTTTTAACTTAATTAAAGATTTCATTTAAAATAAAATCATTATATTTCAAAATGTATTACAGTAAAACTTTGCTAAAACTCTGCTAAACGCAATGTTTTTCTGATAACTTTGTATTACAATTTTGTATCTTGGATTTAGAGTTTTAAGCGCGTTATTTTGTAATTCCGTTAATTTTAAAACTGTAATAAATATTGTTAATAATTTGAAAAATCATGTTTAATAACTTTGGTTTCCCTATATTATTTTCTTTAGAAATATTTTCAGATATATTTGGTACGGGGATGCCAGCCACTCTTTACCTCTGGACAGGCACCCAACTTTCCACTAGCGCAACAGGTTTCTAATAGCCATGGCCCCCTGTTAGGAACCACTTTGATTTCTCATCTATCTTTACAAATTCAAGAAGCCGAGAAAACCCTAATAACCTAATTAACCTTCAATACACGTAGCGAAAGGAAGACAACCAGCCACACCACAAAACTTTATTTTCAATAATTTTTTATATTTTTTATTTTTTACGCTACACAGTATAAGTATATAAAAATGGCGGCAGCAAAAGTCTTTCATTGGAGCGTGTCACTTCAGAAGTTTCCAAATGCTATATTTATATCAGTATTCTTTTTAATTTAAATTTCCATTAAATTTTATTGTCTATTTTGCTTTAAAATTTTTTTTTGTATACAGATATTGACATATAGGTTAAAATTTCAATCGAGTAGTTTCTCAGTGAGAGTTCCTGCCAATTGTAAAAATGCCGTTTCGAGAATATCGTGTTTTAAATTTTGGTATGTAATAATAAAAAAAACGCCGTGAGCAGCGGAGCCCCATCACGGAAGTCGAATTTTTCCTTTCATCTTCGGTATTGAGTGTCTACAAGCGAAATATAATTGAAAGTCCACAAGCGATTTGTAATTTTGGTGGTTTCAAAACTGATGATGAGTGTCCGGTTGATCGGGGCTTTAAAAACAGGTTTTAAGTTTTTAAGGGCTGAATCTCAGTAAATTTCAATTTTGTGCCGATAGCAGTTAACAGGGAAAAAGCCAACACAATTCGTACGAGGGCATTTCTATCCATGCTTATCCGCCAATTGCCTTTGTGTTTTATTATTAAATATTAAAAAAGGAACTTAAATAGTAAACTGGAAGGCTTTTATGAAGATATTTTTTCTTTCCAAAAAAATCCAAAATTTCTATTTTATAAATAATAAAAATCCAAAATTCCTAATTTATAAATAAACAGTGACTTTAATAACATTTTCAAATTACTTAATATGTATGTATTTCATTTGTTAAAAAATTGTATTCACTTTTTTTTAAATTTTTTAAAATTACTATTCGCCTACTTGTATTTAGAATAAAAGTAATGCATTTAAAACACATTTAACAATAGCATTCAATTCCGATGTAAAAATGGAAGAAGTGGGGAGAAAAGTAATGTGGACTCCCTAAAAGGTACTAGCTGGATACCAGCTGAATACACGTACAAAATTTCAGCCCTCTAGGTTTCCTTAGAGAGTCTCTAGACGTGTTAGAAAACAAGAAAAAAAATTAAGGAAATATTGGCGTAAAAATCGTGGGGGTAAGAGTTAAAAGTTGAAACCACCAAAAAACAGTGTCTGGCTATTAGCTTAACGTGTACACAAAATTTCAGCCCTCTAGTTTTATTTGGGGAAATTTTGACCCGAACGAAACTGTTAAAAAACAAGAAAAATCTTGTTCTTTGGGTATAAAAATGGTGGCGGTAGGGTTTGAAAGTCGAGACTCTCAAAAGGCACCCCCTTGATACTAACTCAATCCGAATACAAAATTTCAGCCCTCTAGGTTTATTTGGGTGACCTGTGCGAGTGGTACAAACTCCGAAAACGTCGAAAATGCATGAAATTGTAGCTTAAAAATGAGGGGGGTGGGGGTAAAATATTAAAACCTCCAAAAAGCACAACCTAGGTACGAACTTTATGAGCACACCAAATTTCAACCCTCTACGTTAATTCTGGGGGCTAGGGGCCTGTTAGATCCAGCGAACATCATTTTTCCCCCCTCTACTCCCACCAAATCAACCTAGGAAGCTGAATTTTGGCTATGTTGTAGATAATTGACCGAAACATTATTTAAAACCGGTTTGGAAAAGTTTTATTGCTTTTCCGCCCTCCACCACCCCCTTATAGGTCTGGTCAGAAAAAAAATTTGCCCAAAATTTGACCCCACCTTGATAGTATGAGGTGCCTGGAAAATGAGCCCCATTTACCAAATTTCATCTCTTAACTTCCATAGGGGGGCCCTACACAAATTAAAAGGTGGCGGGAATATATATATATATATATATATATATATATATATATATATATATATATATATATATATTTATATATATATATATATATATATATATATATATATATATATTTATATATATATATATATATCAGACATTTTTTTTTCTACATATTCGTGTTCTACGGGTCCGAAAACGGATAGCGCCCCTACTCTCGCCTCTCGCAGCTCTTATCGTATAGACTGTATAAGTCTAATTTTTCGGAGAAAATGCGACTAAAAATAAAACCACTTTGATACACAATGGGATATACAGGATGCAGACATACAAACAAGTCACAAATGACATTTGACGCTCTCGAAAGCGTTTCATATTCAGAGGTTAAAACATAGGAAGGACTTCGAATATCCCTCTGAAAATTTGGGAGTATATTCCCGAGAAGTTCTTTTTTTATTAACTTCCCGTTGGAAGTTACTGTAATGGGTCCGATTTTAAGAATCGCTAATTTAGACATATATCCACGTTTCAAGGTCACTAAAATCCGAATCCATCGCCTTATTGTGACGTCTGTGTGTGTGTTCGTTAGTTCGTTCGTTCGTGCATTTTTTTTCGTCTCGCATATCTCGAAAATAAATGATGAATTCAACTCCAGACTAATTTCATTAGATGCGTAATCAAAAAATGAAGACCCGATAAAGTTTACTTTTTGTGATAAAAAAACGGAATCAACTTTATTAACATAACATAGATTATATGGATTTTTTACCATGTCTTTATTATATAATGGCTTAAGAACCTTCCGTGATGTTAGAAACGCCAGTAAAAATTATAAAATTTAAAAAAAAAGAAAAACTAAACGGAAAATCGAAGTAAGAGACTTTTTGTGAAAGATTTTTTGTCTCGCGTATCTTAAGAACAAATGATGTTATCATTTGTTTGATAAGGGTGGAGCCCCTACCCCGGTGTGGCGCAAGGGGCAAATCCTCTAGCGAGGCTCAGAGGAGGAGTCCCCTGAATTAAATAAGAAGGTTATTCATGTACAATAGTCTTTAAGAGCATCTAATGGGAAGTTGACAATGTGCGTAGACTTGTCTCTCCAAATTTTTTCTAAAGTTATTTCAACTCTTAATGGTAAGTACTTACTTCCCAATAGTGGATTTTTAAAGACATCCCTGTGTAAATATTGTAGATTGTATATTTTAGGTACAATTTCGTTTTATGTAACAAAATGAAATGCCTTACTCTAATAGGCAGAAGACTTGGGGCGGTATTGGCGGGGGTGGGATATTACACGGTGGTTTTAAAATGTATTACAGGCGTACATTAGTTTGTTAACGTAACTTGAATAGCTTAAAACCACATTATACATATATGTATAAACATAACATTATAACAACACATACATATCGAGCGTTCATAAAGTTCCGGAACAGCTGAAAATCTCAGTTAATGTTGACTTTATCGAAAAATAACCCGGATAAAAGTTTCATGGGAAGAAATAAGGAACTAGAAAATGACCTCGAATTTGACCTTGAACATTACCCTGACCAAAATTTGGAGGTCAACTATGTTTTTTTTTTTTAAATGGAAACCCCTATTTTTGACCTCGGATTTGGAAAGAGCGGGAAATTCCACGTTCAAAATCATATTCATACTTCATATCCCAAAGTCGTGTGAAGGTCATAAAAACGAAAAATATATGTTGGTTCTCAAGATACTGGTTGGTCAAGGTCAAATTCGAGGCCATTTTCTAGTACCCCATTACTTCCCATGAAACTTCTGTCCGGATTATTTTTCGATAAAGTCAATATTAACTGAGATTTTGCGGAACTTTTGCGGAGCTGTTCCGGAACTTTATGAACGCTCGGTATGTATGTATAATGTATAGAATATATTATTAGATACTCATTGGTACTTACTAATGTACAGGGCTGGAAACTATTTAAAAGGATTTCATTGTAAATATTTATTTAAAATACAAAATGGCCTTTTGCATTTTCTATTTTAAATAAGTTCGGTCAAACCATTTTCCATTTTGTATTTAAAATGGAAATTTGAATCCATTTTGCATTTAAAATGAAAATGCATGTACACTCAAATTTATGTGTATATGTATGACACTTATGACTCATATTAATTATAGAACTCGAATTAAACGCAGTCTAACAAATTGTGTTAAATGTAAGTCGATTCAATTTAAAACTCTCAAATCAAATTTTTCCAACTCAAGTTGTGTGCTATTATCTTTAGGACACGTCGATAAGAAATGTTTTGGTATTTCGAGTAGATGATTTTCATAATTTAGAAGTCGCAGTTGTAGCGTAGTCAAGGGTGAAGGTGATTATGTCAAAGCTGAATTAAATTTTATAATATTTTTGAGTAACATATTTCAAGAGTTAAATTTCGTTTTCAAAGCATGCAAACTATAAAATTTTCTCAAAAGACTGCCCTTATATAATTTACGTTTGACATTTTCTTAACTTTTTTTTATTAATATAAAAAACGATAAATTTATAGTATAAAAAAGTTGAGGAAACATTTTGTATTTTATAATCCATTCTAAATAGCTATTTTCCATTTTCTATTTTAAATATGTTCCGCAAAACCATTTTCAATTTTGTATTTTAAATGCATTTTTGGAAACCATTTTCCATTTTCTATTTTAAATGGTTTCTATGAACCATTTTTCCCAGCCCTGCTAATGTATTCTCTCTTGGTCGCTACATAAAAGTCGTATCTTATGGTTTTGGTATAGAACTATAGACTATAGAAGTATAGAGCATAAATGAAGATAGGTATGTATCCACCGGTCTGTGTACAGCTGTGCCGATAAATAATTTAACAGATGTAATTTTAAGAAAATGTTTAACTAAAAACCTTTTCGACTTGTTTTAACACAAGTGTAAAAATGGCATGTACGTTCAAGCACAAGTCATAAGCATCGACTAATAGAAAAAATTATTTTTTTTTGATTTCAGATAAGAATTTCACGGTTTACTCTGCCTATAGTGAAAAATGAGCGATTTTCGAAAACCAGCTACCAATGGCTGAATTTTCACTTTTTTTCTACGAAAATTTTTTTACAGTTTCTACAATGATTTTTAAAAATTTTGTCTGTCTCTCTGTTTACGTATCACGCGAAAACTAATGAACAGATTTTTATGTTTGGTGTGGTGATAACCTATTACCTAAGTCAACATCTAAGATACTTTTTACTCCAGGAAACTGTCTTATTCCCACGGTGAACACATTACGAAAAAACTATTGACCGGATTTTTATGAAATTTGTTGTAGTGATAACCTATTACGTGGGTCAACATCTAAAGTACTTTTTACTCCGGGAGAATGTCTCATTCTCACGGGAAATTAGAAAAACCATTTTTACATGTACCCGCATTACGCCAAAAATATTGAACGGATTTTAATGAAATTTGGTGTGGTGATAACTTATTACCTGGGTCACCATTTAAGATACTTTTTCCTCCGGGAAAATTTCTCATTCCCACAGGAAAATGGAAAAACCATTTTGTGCATGTGCACACATTACGCAAATACTATTGGACGGATTTTTATGTAATTTGGTGTGGTAATAACTTATTATTTGCATCAACACTTAGGATACTTTTTATTACGGAGAAATTTTTCCTTCCTTTGGGAAAATACAAAAACAATTTTGAGCATGTTCATGCATTACACAAAACTATTGTTCTATGCAAATGCTGTATAATTATTATACTTATATACTTCTCCTTGATATTATGCGTGAACGATCTCGCGGGTAGAGCTAGTATTAAATAATAATATGAATTTTCTTACCGTATTATGCACGAGTTTTATATATTTTCTAAATAAATTTATGTTTTTATACAGCTCAGATTTGCTGTCTAAAAGTGATCAAACTTGAAGAACTGACGGTACAACACTCGACAGCATAGCTGAAGTTTCTTCTCGTAGCTAAAAAATAATTTAGTAATACTAAATTTTTACCCATTTAGATATTTTTACCTAATACTGTATTTCTGCATTCATTAGTTTATTAGATCCGTATTTATACAATATATATACTTTATTTTCTTCCCCTTTTCAAAATCAAGATGATTGCCAGATACTTTGAAAATATGGTATGTATGTGATATACATCGTTAGTTACCTATATATATATATATATATATATATATATATATATATATATATATATATATATATATATATATATATATATATATATATGTATGCACCTTTAAACTATATTAAATGCAGGTCGGTATATTATACCTTACAGCTGCCATATTCACAGTATATATAACGTTACCAAATTGCCGCTGAATTGCTCATTCAAATACGACAATAGTATGTTTGATTATAACTCAAATACGTACCGAACTAGTCAGCTTTCAAGTACTATCGTTGCAACTGTATAAAATAATCTTTATCAATGAAACGCTAAATAGAAAGTATCATTAGAGTTTATACCGGGTGAGTTGTAAAATGTGGAAAGTAATAAGTATCCATACAAATAAGACTAAATTCATCATCATGTGCGACTTAAGAGAAATTGTACTTGAAGAGTAAGTACTTTAAATATAAATTAATAGGTATATTTGTATTTCAAACAGGAAATACTCCTAAAATTGTTTGTTTTATAGGTATGACCTCCGTCTGGTTTAAAAGTTATCGTCCACGTCGATATAAAAAACGTACTTTCGTAAAATAAACACGTCTAAAGTTTTCGTTCTATTATTCTGTTATTTCTAAACCAAATAATAACTACTTTCCGCCTTGTATTATTCCATTCGTGTGATGTACTCTCCTTTAGTTGATGTAACGGCCAGGGCAGAATTTGTCTTTGAGAGGTCCCTGGGTACTTCTCATATGAAAGCTCCTTGTAAGATGATTATATTGGAGAATAAATTAAAAAATGTGTAGTAATCTCTCGATAATTTCCCCCTCGAGGGAGAAATTATCGAGGCTATAGGACTGGAATATTATAGAAATGAAAATTTCTCAAACGAGACCAGGTGTGATCTCATAAACAATTGTAGATTTTTTCAAAAACATACTTTTATTGTAACAAAGTTTAGCGCTGGAATAGTTTTCATTATTATATTTGGTGATGAAACAAAATTTTTTAAATTTTATTTTAGACTTGTGAAATGGTTGTGAAATGTTAAAATGAATTAGTTTTTTGATTTCTTTGATTATTTGAGAAAAACAATAAAACTTTTCCAAATCGGTTGGAAATAATGTTTCGGTCGAATATCTACAACATATCCAAAATCCAGCTTCCTAAGATGATTTGGAGGGAGTAGAGGGGTAAAAATGGATTTTGGATGGATCTAACACGCCCCCAGCCTCCCAGAATTAATGTAGAGGATTGAAATTTGGTGTGTTGATAAAGTTCGTACCTAGGTTGTGCTTTTTGGAGGTTCTAATATCCTACTTCCCCTCCCCCACCATTTTTTAGCTACAATTTCATGCTTTTTTTCGAAGTTTTTACCACTCTTACAGGTCACCCAAATAAACCTAGAGGGCTGAAATCTTGTATTCGTATTGACTTAGTATCAAGGGGGTGCCTTTTGGGGGTCTCAACTTTTATCCTTACTCCCACCATTTTTATACCAAAAAGAATATGATTTTTCTTGTTTTTTAACAGTTTCGTTCGTGTCAAAATTTCCCCAAATAAACTTAGAGGGCTGAAATTTTTTGTACAGGTTAAGTTAATAGCCAGCCATTGCTTTTTGGAAGTTTCAACTTTTAACCCTTACTCCCACGATTTTTATGCCAATATTTCCTTGATTTTCTTGCCTTTTTTCTAACACGCCTAGAGACTCTCTAAGTAAACGTAGAGAGCTGAAATTTTGTACATGTATTGAGTTAGTATCCAGTTAGTGCCTTTTAGGAATTCCACATTACTTTTCACCCCACTTCTTCCATTTTTACAATGGCATTCAATGATATTGTTAAATGTGTTTAAAAGTACGCGAATAGTAAATTTAAAAATTTAAAAAAATGAACTTACCTTTATAACAAATGCAATGCATACATATTAAGTAATTTAAAAATGTTATTAAAGTTAATGTTTATTTATAAAGTAGGAATTTTGGATTTTTATTTATAAAATAGAAATTTTGGCTTTTTTTGAAAAGAAAAAATATCTTGATAAAGGCCTTCCAGGTCCTTTTTTAATATTTAAAAATAAAACACAAAGGCAATTGGCGGATAAGCATGGGTAGGAATGCCCTCGTACGAATTGTGTTGGCTCTTTTCCTGCTAACTGCTATCGGCACTAAATTGAAATTTACTGAGATTCAGCCCTTAAGAACTTAAAACCTTTTTTTAAAGCCCCGATCAGTCGGACACTCATCATCAGTTTTGAAACCACCAGAATGACAAATCGCTTGTAGACTTTCAATTACATTTCGCTTGTAGAACTTCAATACCAAAGATGAAGGGAAAAATTCGACTTCCGTAATGGGGCCTCGCTGCTCACGGTGTTTTTTTACTATCTATTTAATGATATTCTAAGATTAGGGTAAAAGATCCGATCATCGAACACTATTTTTAGCTGTATCATTAAAGTAGCTTAAAAAAATTAAAAAATAAACAAAACACCCATTTTGTTTTCTTAGTAAGCATGAAACCAAGTTTTTTTAATCCAATGAATATGTTTTTAAGAAAATATAACCCAAAAATTTTGATTTATTTATGTTTTTGTTTTATAATTTGTTGACGTCTATGAAAAAACGGACAGAATATATTAACCTCCTTTAAAAAAAACAACACACTGACCCCTATGAAAAAACACGCATTTAACGTACATGACATACAATTTTGTTCTGTGCATACAACACTACAAATCTTCTACTATCGAATATTTGAACCATTCTCTTCCAGCCACTTTGACACTCACATCTACTACTAGGTGTAACTCTATGTCATAGAGTATTATCATAGAGTGACATCTAGTGAAATATAGAACGTCAAAGCAAAAGCCAAGAATGGTTTAAATATTCGATAAAATAAACCACTAAAATACTGCATTTGGTTTCGCCATCTACTGATGTTTTAAAAAAAAAAACATTGTGTACGTTCTAACTTATTCGTTAACCATTGTGAATTTTTAAACAGTTAAATTAAGCATATATTGTTTCTCTATGTGTCGTTTCAGATCTAATACATATTATCTTTGACGTTTTTATTTGATAATATGTAAATAACAATTTCAAAGTTTTAATTCAATATTAATTATTTTTCAGTTGATTTTACGTTCTGAAATAAATAAAATATTAAAGTGAAATTATAAAAACGGTTAGTTAAGTGTTTTAAATCCAAAAATTAATTAAAAATGTTTATAAAATAGATATGTAATATATAATTCTCAAAATGGGGTACCCAACCTTGAAACTTGGATCCCAAGAAGAAACACTTCTAGAAATAATATTTAACGCATATAAAATATAATTTAGCTATCCTAATCTCTTAAGTGGACTAATAACAATTATTTGTATACTTTTGTTATGCTAATAACTTTAAAAATTCGGTGAAAAATGTTACAATTTATAACCCATGGGTTTTGAATAATGATCATCCATCATATTAAAAATTCACGAATTCAACAAAAATTGTTCGATATACATATATATATATATATATATATATATATATATATATATATATATATATATATATATATATATATATATAAATATGTTTTTGATTCAAAAAATGTAATTAAAAAATAAAACTTTATTTTAATGATCTCCTTTACAAATACCGTTATTACAAGATATAAACGAAAAGTCTTGAACAAACGAATAAGTCGATCGTATTTATACAATTTTGAAAGGATGCACGTGTTTTATTCGTTTGTTCAATTCAGCAGAATTATCTATAAGATTTCTTTGTTTGGTGTGAAAATATCTGATTTTACAATTACATGAAATTACAGGAAATGAATATTATACTTTTTGATGTACAATAGTTTGATGAGAAAATGCTGAATATTGATTTTACATAAAATATAGAAAATGAAATAGGATCTATTTAATTTATTTAATTCTTAATAAATCGAATCCATAACTCCTCCCCTCTTAGTGAAGCGCCGGCCATAGAAGTTTTACTTCGCCTGACGGTGCTTGTGGATGCTCGGTCGTAGTGGTTGTAGTGGCCAAGACTGGAATTTCGTGTTTTCCTGACTTCGTTAAGTAACCAAATGTGATGACGGCTATAGCGATTATAATAAGTCCAAGTATGATGTAGGTAGTAGATAGGCTAGGAGAGAACGGGAGCACCGTAGAACCTCAATTATCCGGACTACTTTTTTGACCGTGTTAAGAACCGTGTAGTTTGGGGTCCTACTGTACCTAGTGTATGAATTGACCTTTGACCCGGCACGTACCAGGTACATGTATTTAAAATTTGTTGTTGACATTTGACCCCACACGCGCTCATACTGTTGGCCTTGAAACTCCAAAGACCTGAGTCATCACCAGCAACCAAATTAATTTATGTTAACCCATTATGCGCCATCACAATTTACTTATAACAATTTGGTTTTGTGTTAACCCATTACCCGCCAGCACTGACGTAGTTTTTGAATGCAAACCTAACGCATGCGCAGACTGAATTTAAGTACACGACGCATGCGCAGACTGAATTTTAGGCCACAATTTGATAGATGGGGTACACTACCACGTCAAAAATGTGGGATTACCCTAATCCAAGGGGTGGCCCCAAACTTTTGACACCGTACTGTACTTAAATTTTTGGTACACTACCGTGTCAAAAGTGTGGACCCCCTAGCCAAAAAAGGTATCCGATCACTTTTTGAAGCGTACTGTACGTGCAAACCTTGGCCCCAACACGTGCTTGCCTTAATTACGTCATCTTAAACGAACTATCACGTCAAAAAATGTGGGGAATACCCTAACCCAGGGTGGTCCCAAACTTTTGACGCCGTACTGTACTTAAATTTTTAGTACACTGCCGTGTCAAAAGTGCGGGCCCCCCCTGACCAAAAAAGGTATCCGATCACTTTTTGAAGCGTACTGTACGTGCAAACCTTGACCCCAACACGCGCTTGCCTTAATTGCGCCATCTTAAACGAACTATCACGTCAAAAAATGTGGGGAATACCCTAACCCAGGAGTGGCCCCAAACTTTTGACGCCGTACTGTACTTAAATTTTTGGTACACTGCCGTGTCAAAAGTGCGGGCCCCCTGAGTAAAAAGGTATCCGATCACTTTTTGAAGCGTACTGTACGTGCAAACCTTAACCCCAACACGCGCTTACCTTAATTGCGTCATTTTAAACGAAAGGTACATTACCAAGTCAAAAATGTGGGGAATACCCTAACCCACGGGGAGGCCGCTAAATTTTGTGGGGGCACTGTACCAAGCGCTAGCCGCAATCATGACTTCAGACTCCAGATTTCAGACTCCGGGGTCCAGACTCCAAATTTCAGACCGCTACTGTACTGCCGGAAATTTTGGTGTCAATTGTACTGCATAATATTTTTATATATAATTAACCTTGAAAAATTTATTAGCTTTAGAATTTTATCAGCTTAAAATAAGTTTGTTTTAGCTGAATGTTTATTTTAACAGACCTTGAAAGCATATTGTAAAACATCATTTAAGAATTTTAGTATAACACAGAACTATTCACCGCATAATTTATAAATCAAATGAAAATTATATTAATACCTACACACCTGTATATTACGTATAAACCCTGTATATTAATAATAATATGTAGTATTCAATTTCTAATTTACGATTAGACTGAATTTAATTATAAAATAATTTATAAATATTGCAAAAATTTGTTTAATCAGCAAAATCAATGTATATCATTTTAATACTGATACATATTTATATTACGGTATAATAGTATTGTATTTATTCATATTTTAAACAGAATAAAAGTTCAATTTTCGGTTTTAAATTACTATAAACACGTTGCTTAATATAAAAATGATAACAGCATTTAGTTTTGCTAAATTTTTATAGATTAGTATCTATATTAGAGAATTCACATGTAAAATCATGTATATAACGGGAGTATATTTAATATTTTTAATGAATGTTTTCTTATACAGGGTGTATCATGAAATATGCTTTTCAATTAGAATAATAAATTTCATAAGATTTTTGTCAATACTTTTATAGGTTAACGAAAGTAACTTCTTGCTTTAAAAAATAGGGGAATTTATGGTAATAATTAAATAAAACGTACATAATTTTTTTTTTTTTTTTTTTTTTAATTTTATTTATAGAATATGTATACAGAAATTAAATTGCTTAAATCTATATATTACATAAAATCTACTTATTTTCCATATAAAAATTTTTTAAAAGAATACAATTTTCTAGAGAACAAATTTTGTCAGAATGAAGTATACAACGTCTTGAGTAAGATTCATCTCGCAGATTGGAAATCTTCGGTACATCAAATATTTCCTCCAAATTCAAAATCCACGGCTGGTTTTTGGTACCTCCCGGAGTGACTCATTTTGCTCCCAGAGTGACTCATTTTGCTCCCAGAGTGACTCATTTTGCTCCCAGAGTGACTCATTTTGATCCCGGAGTGACTCATTTTGCTCCCGGAGTGACTCATTTGACTCCAACGAGTGACTCACATGCTCCCGGAGTGACTCATTTTGCTCCCGGAGTGACTCATTTTGCCCTCGGAGTGACTCATATTGCTCCCGGAGTGACTCATTTTGCTCCCGGAGTGACTCATTTTGACTCCAACGGGTGACAAATTTTGCTCCCGGAGTGACTCATTTTGCTCCCGGAGTTACTCATCTTGCTCCAGGAGTGACTAATTTTGCTCCCGGAGTGACTCATTTTGCTCCCGGAGTGACTCATTTTGCTCCCGGAGTGACTCTTTTGCTCCCGGAGTGACTCATTTTGCTCCCGAAGTGACTCATTTTGCTCCCGGAGTGACTCATTTTGCTCCCGGAGTGACTCATTTTGCTCCCGGAGTGACTCATTTTGCTCCCGGAGTGACTCATTTTGCTCCCGGAGGACTCATTTTGCTCCCGGAGTGACTCATTTTGCTCCCGGAGTGACTCATTTTGCTCCCGAAGTGACTCATTTTGCTCCCGGAGTGACTCATTTTGCTCCCGGAGTGATTCATTTTGCTCCCGGAGTGACTAATTTTGCTCCCGGAGTGACTAATTTTGCTCCCGGAGTGACTCATTTTGCTCTCGAGGTGACTTATTTTGCTCCCGGGGTGACTCATTTAGCTCCCGGAGTGACTCATTTTGCTCCCGGGGTGACTCATTTTGCTCCCGGAGTGACTCATTTAGCTCCCGGAGTGACTCATTTTGCTCCCGGAGTGACTCATTTTGCTCCCGGAGTGACTCATTTTGCTCCCGGAGTGACTCATTTAGCTCCCGGAGTGACTCATTTTGCTCCCGGAGTGACTCATTTTGCTCCCGGGGTGACTTATTTTGCTCCCGGAGTGTCTCATACACCTTATCATAGTTAAAGAGCTCATACAGCTTATCATGGTTAAAGGGCTCATACACATTATCATGGTTAAAGGGTATAAAATAGTTGAACTTACATAAAATATTATCTATTTACCGGTGGTTGTCAAAGAGTTAACATCTCTTTCGTTGGAAATTATACTTTCGTGGTAAAACAATTACATTTTGGAACCATGTTAATTTACAATTCAGCGCAGTCCACCGCTAGAGAACCTAGCAAAGGACTTTCGAAACCTAAAATCATTAAACGTAAAACTTTTGAGCAACAACACATTTCACCTGAGCATTCCTTAAATCACTAGGTCTTAAAGTGAAAAGAACCTGGTACTCACAAATGTGCTAAATATTATTAACAGTTTGTAATTTGATGGTAAACTAGCAATAGCTATTAATAGCCATTTTCGAATACGTTCCACAAATTAACTAACTACCCCCACCACTTTTAATTATTCTATATAAAGTTGTGGATTGTGTGAATAAATTCAGTTCTACGGTGGCGGTAAAAAATGGCGTTTCTTGACATACAAGGCTATCAAGGAGCTAACAACGAATTTTATTTTAAAGAAGTTGGTATTGCTGCAAAAAATTCGGATGATATATTACATCTTATATTCGACGCACCGTTTGATTTCAACGAGTTGCCGAAGAAATATCAACGAGTAGCCAGTTGGCTTTACCGAAATTGGCATGGGATACCTTGGTCGTATGGATTTATTCCGTACAAAAAACTTCATACCATATTGAAACCTATATTAAAGAAGTATGATGTTATATACGTCAAGGGTGGTGAAAAGAAGAAATGGATATCAAGTTTGTTTGATGGTACCGATAACCAGCCGTGGATTTTGAATTTGGAAGAAATATTTGATGTACCGAAGATTTCCATTCTGCGAGATGAATATTATTCAAGACGCTGTATGCTTCATTCAGATAAAATTTGTTCATTAGAAAATTGTATTCTTTTAAAAAATTTTTATATGGAAAATAAATAGATTTTAAGTAATATATAGATTTAAGCAATTTAATTTTTTGTATACATATTCTATAAATAAAATTTAAAAAAAAAAAAATATGTGCGTTTTATTTAATTATTACCCTGCATTCCCCTATTTTTTTACAGTAAAAAGTTTCTTTCCTTAACCTATAAGAGTATTAACAAAAATCTTATGAAATTTATTATTCTAATTGAAAAGCATATTTCATGATACACCCTGTATACTAAAATATTTATTAAAAATACTAAATATACACCCGTTATATATACATGATATTATTTGTATGTTAATGATAGAGTAGCAAATTCAAAATGTTCTATGTGTCTATAAAAAATTTTGATTTTACAGACTTAAAAATTTAGTAAAACTCAATGCTGTTATCATTTTTATATTAAGCAACGTGTTTAACTTATAGTAATTTAAAACCAAAAATTGAACTTTTATTCTGTTTAAAAATGTTAAATACAATACTATTATACCCTAATATAAATATGTATCAGTATTAAAATGATATACATTGATTTTGCTGATTAAACAAATTTTTTGCAATATTTATAAATTATTTTATAATTAGATTTAATACTTATTCATAAATGGCTATACAATTCGTTTACTAGTATTCATAAAAATTAAAATTATATACAAATTTTCTTTCTTATTCTCAATATACAGAGTGTATACATAAAATATTTTTAATATACAGAGTCTATACATATGTACATACTGAATTATTTCAGATAATTTTCGTTTGATATAGAAACAGTTTTGTGCTACAGTCAAATTCAAAAATGTTGTGCACCATAAGAAGTAATATTTTTTGTAACTTGTTAAAATTTCAAGAACTTCTGTTAGTTAACTAAAAAATTGGTCACTGTAGGTTAAATGTTAAAGTATTAAAACTGATAAAAATAATTTCTTGCTTGAGGCCTACAATGGGTGATATTTTTTACTAAACAATTTTTTAACTCATTAATATTCCATGACGTCATCTTTCTTATACCAAAAAAACTCCTTATATGAGTCTTACGATCATAATTCAGCTAAAACAAACATTTAGATATTGGTTCTTTGTTTATTTTAAAACTGATAAAAATTCCTGGAACTGACAAGTTGAGACTTGCTTTTAAATAAAAATCCTCTCTGACTATGGTGCAAACATATCATGAAATTACATCATCCTGAGTCAGCTAAAAAAATCTTAAATAAACAAACTCAAACCGTATAAAGTCACGAGTTTTTATTAAATAAACATCTTATAAAGTGCTGACTCATATACAAAAAAAAACCTCAAGTACAATTGACACCCAAATTTCCGGCAGTACAGTAGCGGTCAGAAATCTGGAGTCTGGAATCTGGAGTCTGAAGTCATGATTGCGGCTAGCGCTTGGTACAGTGCCCCCACAAAATTTAGCGGCCTCCCCGTGGGTTAGGGTATTCCCCACATTTTTGACTTGGTAATGTACCTTTCGTTTAAAATGACGCAATTAAGGTAAGCGCGTGTTGGGGTTAAGGTTTGCACGTACAGTACGCTTCAAAAAGTGATCGGATACCTTTTTACTCAGGGGGGCCCGCACTTTTGACACGGCAGTGTACCAAAAATTTAAGTACAGTACGGCGTCAAAAGTTTGGGGCCACTCCTGGGTTAGGGTATTCCCCACATTTTTTGACGTGATAGTTCGTTTAAGATGGCGCAATTAAGGCAAGCGCGTGTTGGGGTCAAGGTTTGCACGTACAGTACGCTTCAAAAAGTGATCGGATACCTTTTTTGGTCAGGGGGGGCCCGCACTTTTGACACGGCAGTGTACTAAAAATTTAAGTACAGTACGGCGTCAAAAGTTTGGGACCACCCTGGGTTAGGGTATTCCCCACATTTTTTGACGTGATAGTTCGTTTAAGATGACGTAATTAAGGCAAGCACGTGTTGGGGCCAAGGTTTGCACGTACAGTACGCTTCAAAAAGTGATCGGATACCTTTTTTGGCTAGGGGGTCCACACTTTTGACACGGTAGTGTACCAAAAATTTAAGTACAGTACGGTGTCAAAAGTTTGGGGCCACCCCTTGGATTAGGGTAATCCCACATTTTTGACGTGGTAGTGTACCCCATCTATCAAATTGTGGCCTAAAATTCAGTCTGCGCATGCGTCGTGTACTTAAATTCAGTCTGCGCATGCGTTAGGTTTGCATTCAAAAACTACGTCAGTGCTGGCGGGTAATGGGTTAACACAAAACCAAATTGTTATAAGTAAATTGTGATGGCGCATAATGGGTTAACATAAATTAATTTGGTTGCTGGTGATGACTCAGGTCTTTGGAGTTTCAAGGCCAACAGTATGAGCGCGTGTGGGGTCAAATGTCAACAACAAATTTTAAATACATGTACCTGGTACGTGCCGGGTCAAAGGTCAATTCATACACTAGGTACAGTAGGACCCCAAACTACACGGTTCTTAACACGGTCAAAAAAGTAGTCCGGATAATTGAGGTTCTACGGTGCTCCCGTTCTCTCCTAGCCTATCTACTGTAGGTGCTGGAAATGTGGATGATTCCGTGCGTTTTCAGTAGTTGAATTTCTTCTCTGTTTTCAGTATGATAATTTTTTAGCTTTTCCATGTTGAGCGGTTCTTCAAACTTCGTTTCGTTTATGGATAAGTTATGAAGCGGTAGGATTCTAAGGTTGCTTTGGAATAGTTGTTCCCTATTTTCGTACACAATTCCATTTATGGTAACGGTGCACTGGTGGAATTTTATCAATATTGTCCCATTTATTTCACGTTCCTTGATACCACATGTCGTAGATAATAACGTATTTGGAAAATTGATTAAGAGTAAGTACTCGTTGAACAGGAATTTAAGTTGTTCCTGTTTGAGATATTCGGTGTAGACACAGTGTCCTTCGTTGTTAAGTAGAATGTTTCCAAGACATTGGTTTTCCTGGGTTTTCGTCAATGTTGTGAGATCGTTATCGCAGATGAAGATGTTGCAAATTTTTCGACATGCTTTCTCCATTAAATACAAACATTCCCCGTTTACGAGTGCATAATTTTTATTAAGTTTGATAGTTTTTTGATAGACATTAGGAATTGATTCGACGTAGTCGAGTCGAAAGGGTAGTTTATGAAATACTGGGATTTGAACGTTGAAAATTATGTTGGTATTGTTATAGTATGCTTGGACGTTAAGAAATTCATAAACTTCTTCCAAAGAATTGATAGGAATATTTTGTTCGGTTAATAATTTGAAAGTATAGTCTAATTCGTCAGGTATTAGAATATTTTTCGGCATAATGTTCAGTTTAGCCATGTTAATTGTTTGCATTACATCTTTGATATGAGAGTTTAGGTATTCGATATTGTAAATTATTTGTGTCAAATACTGAGAATATTTAATTAAATGTTCCTCCCTTCTAACTTCATTTGCTAAATTACCGGAAAAATGATTTAAGTATGCATTAATTACATCTTGTTGTTGATTTATGTGTTCAGTTATTTTATTAAATCTATCAATCATCTGAGTGTTGATTTTTACTTGCTTATTTAATTGTGTTGCCATATTATCCTGATTATTTTTTAGAATTTCAATGTAATTGTTTATTTTTATGGCGTCATTATCGTCCATGTTTCCTGTTATGTATTTTATGGCTGATCCGAGGCCATTGATGAGACCGCGCCTGTTTCTTTTAATTTTTCTTGGATAAATCATTTTAAAATTATTTTGGAGTTCATTAAATTTCAGTTGTACTGTAGTTTTTAAATCCTTAAATTTTATATCATCATGAATAAGCTTAATATTAGAATCTAGTTTTTCGATATTTTCTTTATAATTATCTAAGTTAATAATGTGAATAAGGTTGGAGTGAGATTTGATCAATTTTGCATTTCCCAAATTAATCGCGAGAAGTCCCGGGTTGTGGGTCAGGTCTTGTATGTCTATTGTCTGCGTCGTTGTTGTCGTTATTATTGTTAACCTGCAATTTTAAACGTCTTTTTAGTTTCTGTTTGTGTAGTTTTCTATTGTTTACGTCGATTAATGTTTTTCCATGATCTTCTTTAACTTTTGTTTGTTTAAATTTTGGTGTTAATTTGTTGTTGCATCTTTCATGTATTTCAAATATTTTATCACCTGGGTTCAAAGCTATTGGATCTTCCCTATCTCTATTAAGTTTATCTATGAGTTTAATTTTGTTTTGTTCTACCCTATTATTTACTTTTTCATAGAGTTGTTCTTTATGATTTTGCATTGCTTCTGGGTTAGGTTCTAAGTGAGCATCATATTTCCTACCAAAAAATAACTCGAATGGTGTAAATTTAGTTACCGAATGAATTGAATTATTATAGGTGGCTATTGACACTGATAATTTATCTTCGTGGTTCATTTCTGGATTTTCTTTATGAACTATTCTATAAATTTCTAGCAAGGTAGAATGAAAACGTTCTACAGGTGAATTTGAATTTGAATTCCGAATTGATGTAACATGTAGTTCAATGTTTGCTTGGCTAAGGAATTGTCTGAATGTGATAGAATTAAATGATTTTTCAGAGTCGGCAACTAGTAATTTTGGTGGACCGTAATTCGCAATAAATTTCCTGATTTGGGAAATTATGTGAATCGTATTTCTAGACTCTAGGGTGTATGCCTGAGCAAACTTGGAAAATTTGTCAACTAAAGTTAACATATGTTCATTATTTAGGTAAAATATATCAATGTGAATTATTTCCAAAGGTTTTTTGAGTGTTTGTGTTAATGAATATTTTATTTTCGGTGGTCGTCTGTCATATTTTACGGAATTGCAAATATTACAGTTGTTTATATGAAATGAAATTTTTGATTTTAATGAGGGAAAATAGTATTCGCGTCTTAAATGTAAAAATGTTTCTTGTATTCCGCGATGATTACTTTTCTGATGGTATTCCTGAATAATTCTATCCTGTTCGTCTTCGTCCTCTACGTCGGTTAAAATTTTTGTGCAACGAATTAATCTGAATTGTTTTGATCGGCTAAAATATTGAGAGTAAATATCTTGTAGTCTAAGGAATGTTTCCTCATCTTCACAATAAATTGCTGTTAGTTTTTTAGGGGAAAGGTAGCATTTAAATATATTAACAAGGATTTGATTGGTATATTGGGGAAATTGGAAGGTTTGTCTTCGTTTTTTGAAAGTGACTGAGATAATTCTATTCGGACGATTTCTACTGATGATCAAAACTAATTGTTCGCTAAAATCGTTGAGTGGGTTTTCGGATATACGAATGTAATCGGTTTCATCTTCTTGTCCACTATGCTGAGTCTGAGCGTCACTTGAGGGTGCTTCATTTTCGATGGAGCTTATTTCGTTGTGTTCTTCGTTGATGTTTATTTCAGGTTTAATTCTTGATAGAGCGTCAGCATTTGTATTGTATTTCCCGGATTTGTGGATGATCTCATAATCAAATTCTTCCAGCTTCAATCTCCAGCGAACTAATTTTGAGTTTGGCTCCTTTAACGACATGAGCCACGTTAAAGGTTTGTGGTCGGTAATGATTTTGAACTTCCTTCCGAAGAGGTACGGCCGAAAATACTTCGTTGCCCAAACGATTGCCAAAAGTTCTTTTTCAATTGTAGAATATTTCTCCTCGGTGGATGTTAGCGTTCTTGATGCGAAGCAAATGGGCTTGTCCTGGCCTATTGGTCCTTGTGAAAGGATTGCTCCGATCGCATAGTTGCTCGCGTCAGTAGTGAGGTTGAAAGGTTTGGAGAAATCAGGATAGGCCAATATGGGATCTGTTGTTAATAGTTTTTTGCAAGTTTCGAAACAGTGTAGATATTCTGGTGTAATTTTGATTTCTTGTCCCTTTTTTAAGCACTTTGTCATCGGTTTTGTGATTTTGGCAAAGTCCCTTATGAATTTACGATAGTAGCCCAAAAGACCAAGGAAACCTTTTATCTCTTTTTGGGTTTTAGGTAAGGGATAGTTGGTAATTGCTCTAATTTTGTCAGGGTTCGGTTTGACACCTGCACTTGTCACTATGTGGCCAAGGAAAGCAATTTCTCGATGTAGAAACTCCGATTTATCGAGTTGAACTTTCAAATTTGCCGATTTTAGTCGTTGGAATACTTTCTTGAGGTTCTCTATATGTTCTTGCAACGATGTTGAGAAAATAATGATGTCGTCCATATAAACAAGGCAGATGGTGCCTTGTAATTCCCGGAGGACGTTGTCCATCACCCGTTGGAATGTAGACGGCGCATTTTTCAATCCAAAAGGCATCCTCACGTACTCATAATGGCCATTTTCGACTGAAAAAGCTGTTTTCGGAATATCCTTTGGGTCTACCTCGATTTGATGGAACCCACTTGCTAAGTCCAGTGTCGTAAAATACATACATTTTCCAAGCTTATCGAGGATGTCGGTGATATTCGGGATTGGGTAACGATCGTCAATGGTCTTCTCGTTGATTTTCCTATAATCGACGACCAGTCGCCATTTCTGTTTTCCAGAAGCGTCGATTTTTTTTGGAACTATCCAAATCGGTGATGACCATGGTGAAAAGCTCGGTCGGATGATTCCCTGTTTAAGCATTTTGTCCAGTTGTTGTTTGACTTCTTCTTTATGGATTTGTGGGTACCTGTATGATTTGGTATAAACTGGCAAATCATCCTTTGTTATTATCCTATGTTTTATTTGATTGGTGAAGGTAAGTTGTTGTCCTTCTTTGTAAAATATGTCTTCAAATTCACGACACAATGATATGATACTTCGTCGTTCTTCTGAATTTAGATGGTTTACTCTAATTAGAGATTCAATTGGAGGTAATTCGCTGTATTCTTGGGTTATTTGGTGAGTGTTAAATTCAATTACTTCATGATGGAGTAGCTCAACTTTTAGTGGTTGTTCGACGAAGAAGGTTTGTTGAGAATTAGAAAGATTTATAGTAGGAGCAATTATGTGCCAATCTTTTGCTAAGTAGATACCGGCAGGGATAAGGAAATTTTTATTTATATATGTATCAGGAAGAATTACGTCACCGTTTTGGATGTCTACGGGTAGTTTAGTGATAATTTTGTTATTAGGTGGAATCTTGTATTGTCCGCTCATAAAATTTGGTTTGTATAGTAGTTTAATTGTCGTGTAAGGTGTGTATAAGCATTTGTGAAATGTATCTATCTGTATTTTTAATTTACTTAAAATATCAAGCCCAAGTAAACCGTCAAAATAGTTGTGAAATTTAAATACAATAAAGTCTAATTGTCCTTGTGTTTTGAATTCGTCAAAGATTGGTAATGTTACTCGTTTATTAAGTTTATGTGTCGTTAGAATTGTTTTAATTTCAACAGTCTGGGTTGTTTGTAAGTCGTCGGGGTGCACGTATTCGGGGTTTATAAAGGAGTTTGATGATCCTGTGTCAATAAGGAACTTTAATTGTTTTCCGGAAGGATGTAGGATATGAATATATGGGAGTTCTGAGCCATGCAAATTTTGATCTATGTATCCTCGTTGCTCGGGCAGGTCGATTGAAAATTTCCATCGTCAATTTCAGCTTCGATTTCGTATGAGTAGTCGTAGTTTCCATAATCGTTCGTTTCCTGGCATTCAGTTTGATATCCGGTTACAGACTGTTCCCAACTGGCGTTTTGAGGAATATTTTCATTCACGTATTCGTCCAGTTGATATTGAGCTCCTTCTGTGTGATGAATTTCTTGACTGGTGAAAGTTGGTTTACTTTGTTGTCTGAAGAAAGAGTGTCCCATTGGTTTTGGTTGATTTTGTTGTGGGTTTCTAATTGACATCCTGTTACTTCCGATGTCCATCGGTGTTGGAGTGTAGTGAGATGGTCCAGGTCTTTGCATAAAATTATTCTGTTGAGGTTGGGGCGGTGGCAGTTGCCTTTGCACTGGTTTAGGTGGTTGATACGTAGGTTTAGGGAAATTATAATTGTTAGGCCTAGCAGGTTGATGATAAAATTGAATTGGATAATTAATTGGTTTGGGTTTTGGTTTGACAGCAATTTGTTGTTTTTGAATATAATTACTTCTAGCGTAATAAATATTTTGTTCCTGAATACACATCGAAAATGCTTCGTGAAGGGTTTTGGGTTGGCGAGCCCTAATGGCACTACCTATTGGTTCTTTAAGTCCTATTAAGAATGCATCCTTACATAAATCTGAATACAGCTTAATTTTTGCCCTAACTATTATCTGGTCTGTTTCGTGTAACTTTATAAAATTTGTCATGGCGGAAAATGTTTCGATAATTGAACCGTAAAATTGTTCAATGGTTTGGTTTGTTTGTCGTAAATTATGTAAGTCGCGTATTAGACTAGTCTCGTTTCGCTTGTCTGCGTAATGGGCAATAAGATTACTTTTAATTTCACCCCAATCTATGCTAGTTCCGTACATGTTTAGTACTTCGCTAGCTTCACCTGTTATTTTATTTCTAATTGCCCGTAACCATAGTTTACCTTGCGGTGTCCCATTGATTCCGGGTACTAATGCTAATATTTCTTCTACGTTACTAATAAAATCAAATAATTGACGTGGGTTACCGTCAAAAGGAGTTAAATCTTTAATAGTATCGGGTAATCTTAGAGCTTCTAAATATTCACTAGCTTCATTTCGCGTCATTGTATTATTCGTATTATTTATTTCTAAATCTGAACGATTATTAATATTTTCAGTATTTGTTTCGATATTTAGATTAATTGGTTCTAAATTAATATTAACTAAGCTAAACTGGACTTCCTCAATCGTATTCAGCGAAGAGGAAGTGTTTTCAACACTTGCGTTTACTGCGCCGGGAGTGTTGGAAGACTCTCGTTTGTGGTAAGGAAAAAATTTTTTGGACATTAAGCACTCGCAAAAAGAGAAAGAATGTAAATAATGTACTTACATGCACAATATTACACCTTTCATCGCCAGTGATGTGTTGTTGCTGGATTGTGTGTTGATCCAATTGACCGTTGTCGAATAGTTGTGAAACCACTGGTCCAAGTAAGCCGCCTGGATTGAACTCGTCACTGGGAAACCGCCAGTAATTTGTCCACAATTTCACGAAGTTTTTATAAAATGACCGGTTGATTTTTTAATGTCCGTGTAGATTCTTTGTTTTGTTAAAGGATTAAAATCCACCCACTGTTGAGATGTGTATCACTCTTCTTGAGAAACCGTCAAGACCGAATTGTTGTCTTGATAACCCGTCAAAATACAATTCGCGATAGCACAAATTTCTTCAACAATGTTAACAAAATCCTACCGACTGCGCCAAATATGTTTTTGATTCAAAAAATGTAATTAAAAAATAAAACTTTATTTTAATGATCTCCTTTACAAATACCGTTATTACAAGATATAAACGAAAAGTCTTGAACAAACGAATAAGTCGATCGTATTTATACAATTTTGAAAGGATGCACGTGTTTTATTCGTTTGTTCAATTCAGCAGAATTATCTATAAGATTTCTTTGTTTGGTGTGAAAATATCTGATTTTACAATTACATGAAATTACAGGAAATGAATATTATACTTTTTGATGTACAATAGTTTGATGAGAAAATGCTGAATATTGTTTTTACATAAAATATAGAAAATGAAATAGGATCTATTTAATTTATTTAATTCTTAATAAATCGAATCCATAACTATATATATATATATATATATATATATATATATATATATATATATATATATATATATATATATATATATATATGTATTTCTTAAATTAAGTGAGGAGACATTAACTATGAGGTGAATTTAAATTGAAAAATAATCATTCTATTAATAATAATTTTTTTTTATCAGAGGTTTCTTTTAGAAATAACTTCATTAAGATTCGGACTTATAACCCCGTTCGACAATCGGGTCTTTTAACCTATATATAAAAATTTTATACAAAAAAAAATCAAGGATTTATAGCGATTTAAAGATATTCATGGAAAAAAGGATGTGGTCAACACAAAGGTCAACACGATTTCGGAATTTGTTGTCAGTAGCAGAGCTGTAACAGTTCAGGAGCACAGTAAAACCCCAATTTTCCGGACTAATTTTTTGACGATGTTAAGAACCGTGTAGTTTGGGGTCCTACTGTACCTAGAGTATGAATTAACCTTTGACCCGGCACGTACCGTGTACATGTATTTAAAATTTGTTGTTGACATTTGACCCCAACACTCGCTCATACTGTTGGCCTTGGAATTCCAAAGACATGAGTCATCACTTCGACAAAATAAATTCAAGTTAACCCATTATGGGTCATCACTATTTAGTCGTCACAATTTCGTTTTGTGTTAACCCATTACCAGCCAGCACTAACGTAGTTTTTGGATGCAAACCTAACGCATGCGCAGGCTGAATTTAAGTACACGACGCATGCGCAGACTAAATTTTAGGTCACAACTTGATAGTTGGGGTACACGAACGCCTCAAAAATGTGGGGATACCCTAACTCGGGGGTGGCACCAAACTTTTGACACCGTACTGTACTTAAATTTTTGGTACACTGCCGTGTCAAAAATGCGGACCCCCTAACTAAAAAAGGTATCCCATCACTTTTTGAAGCGTACTGTACTTGTTTTTTATGGGTAAGTGCAAACCTTCGCCTTTAATCTCACTTAATTGCGTCATCTTAAATTGGGTGCGGTCGCTAACGATAAATTTTGTCTGAGGCGCACTGTACCAAGCGCTAGATTTTAAAATCAGACTCCGGGGTCCAGATTTCTGACCGCTACTCTACTGTAAATCGAGTGTCTACTGTACTTTTCAACAACTTTAAGCCTGTTTTCAGCAGTCAGCACTTTTTTCTTAACAACACAATAAATTTAATTTTATTTTTAGTAGGCGATCTGATTATAAATTGTTTATTTAAATTTTTTTTGCGTTGTATAAATTAATTGCGTCGTATTAATTAAAAAAAATTGTTGAAATATAAACCTTGACATTTTGACCTCGCACGTGTTAACTAGAATTAAGCTTGGAATGTTTAACTTGTTTAAACTTTTTAGTTCTTATTCCAAGAATAGTTATCAGTATAAGTTTGCTTGTTTTAGCTGAATTATGATCATATGACTCATATAAGGAGTATTTTTGGTATAAGAAAGATGACGGCATGGAATATTAATGAGTTAAAAAATTGTTTAGTAAAAAATATCACCCATTGTAGGCCTCAAGCAAGAAATTATTTTTATCAGTTTTAATACTTTAACATTTAACCTACAGTGACCAATTTTTTAGTTAACTAACAAAAGTTCTTGAAATTTTAACAAGTTACAAAAAATATTACTTCTTATGGTGCACAACATTTTTGAATTTGACTGTAGCACAAATCTGTTTCTATATCAAACGAAAGTTATCTGAAATAATTCAGTATGTACATATATATAGACTCTGTATATTAAAAATATTTTATGTATACACTCTGTATATTGAGAATAAGAAAGAAAATTTGTATATAATTTTAATTTTTATGAATACTAGTAAACGAATTATATAGCCATTTATGAATAGGAATTAAATCTAAATATAAAATAATCTATCAGTATTGAAACAAACTTTGCTTAGTTTGCAAAAAATTATGTTTGTATAACATTTTAATACAGATATATATATAAGAGTATAGAAATTACGTATTTTAACCAGTATGAAAATTCAAATTTTTTTGGTTTTAAATTACTATAAACACGTTGCTTAATATAAAAATTACAACAGCTCATTAAGTTGCTAAATTTTTATAGATTAGTGTCTATATTAGAAAATTCACATGAAAAATGAAAAATTTTGAATATATAAATAGCTACCGTAGTATTAACACACATATGTAATATACATATGCATATATAACGGGTGTATATTTAATGTTTTAATGAATGTTTTCATATACAGGGCGTATCAGCGAAAATTTCAAGAACTTTTGTTAGTTAACTAAAAAATTGGTCACTGTAGGTTAAATGTTAAAGTATTAAAACTGATAAAAATAATTTCTTGCTTGAGGCCTACAATGGGTGATATTTTTTACTAAACAATTTTTTAACTCATTAATATTCCATGACGTCATCTTTCTTATACCAAAAATACTCCTTATATGAGTCATATGATCATAATTCAGCTAAAACAAACACACTTATACTGATAGCAATTCTTGGAATAAGAACAAACAAGTTTAAACAAGTTAAAAATTCCAAGGTTAATTCTAGTTAGCACGTGCGAGGTCAAAATGTCAAGGTTTATATTTCAACAATTTTTTTTATATAATACGACGCAATTAATTTATACAACGCAAAAAAATTTAAATAAACAATTTATAATCAGATCGCCTACTAAAAATAAAATAAAATTTATTGCGTTGTTAAGAAAAAAGTGCTGACTTTGCTGAAAACAGGCTCAAACTTGTTGAAAAGTACAGTAGACACTCGATTTACAGTACAGTAGCGGTCAGTAATCTGGACCCCGGAGTTTGATTTTAAAATCTAGCGCTTGGTACAGTGCGCCTCCGACAAAATTTATCGTTACCGACCGCACCCAATTTAAGATGACGCAATTAAGTGAGATTAAAGGCGAAGGTTTGCACGTACCCATAAAAAACAAGTACAGTACGCTTCAAAAAGTGATGGGGTACCTTTTTTAGTTAGGGGGTCCGCACTTTTGACACGGCAGTGTACCAAAAATTTAAGTACAGTACGGCTTTAAAAGTTTGGGGCCACCTCTTAGGTTAGGGTAATCCCACGTTTTTGACGTGATAGTGTACCTTTCGTTTAAGATGACTCAATTAAGTGAGATTAAAGGCTAAGGCTTGCTTGTACACACAAAAAATAAGTACAGTGCGCTTCAAAAAGTGATCGGATACCTTTTTCAGTTAGGGGGCCCGTACTTTTGACACGGCAGTGTACCAAGAATTTAAGTACAGTACGGTGTCAAAAGTTTGGGGCCACCCCCGAGTTAGGGTATCCCCACATTTTTGACGCGGTAGTGTACCTCAGCAAGTTGTGACCTAAAATTTAGTCTGCGCTTGCGTCGTGTACTTAAATTCAGTCTGAGCATGCGTTAGATTTGCATTCAAAAACTACGTTAGTGCTGGCTGGTAATGGGTTAACACAAAACCAAATTGTGACGACTAAATAGTGATGATGCATAATGGGTTAACTTGAATTTATTTTGTCGAAGTGATGACTCATGTCTTTGGAATTCCAAGGCCAACAGTATGAGCGAGTGTTGGGGTCAAATGTCAACAACAAATTTCAAATACATGTACTCGGTACGTGCCGGGTCAAAGGTCAATTCATACTCTAAGTACAGTAGGACCCCAAACTACACGGTTCTTAACATCGTCAAAAAAGTAGTCCGGAAAATGGAGGTTTTACTGTGCTCCTGAACTTTTACAGCTCGTCTACTGTTGTCATCTGAAAGAAAAAGAAAAGTATTCCGGTTTAGAAAGGTTGTCATTCTGATAAAAATTACAGTGAAAAAAAATTTAAAATTTAAGAATGGTGGCTATTTTAAACAAAGTTTTTATTTTTTTAAGATAGTAAAAATTAAAATTTCGGTATATCCGTGGTTCCTACCATAAAAAACATGTATTGAAGATACATGTCAAATTTGAAATCGGTTGGAAATATAGAATTCAAGGCTTCATGTCGACTAACTTGAAAAATGTTGTTTATTTAAGGATTTGAAGTATAATACCTGATACCTAAACCTACTGTACTGAAGTGACTATAACTTTGTAAATTTTAAAAATTTCTTTTCAAGGGCATATTTCTAAAAATCTATAGTTTCAAAAAATGAAAAAAAATAGAATCGTAAAAAAAGGAATCTAGACTTGAATATTGCCTTAAAGATGGGGACTACAAAATTAATACGTCTTGAATCATTCTATGCTCTGTTGTCCATAACATACTCTGTACAATTATACACATTTGAGAACAAAATGTTTCTTCCAATTGTTCAAAATTATTCGGCAAGTAACAATTACATATTATAAAAGACTTTTTCTTAAATTCTATAATATTACCTGCTCCTTCGTCTCGATTCAATTGAATAAATTCAATTAACGAAAATGTTATCGATACCTATTATTAACGGTAATTAACTAGCGCACTACCAGGGCCGGACCTAGTGTAAGTGGCGCCCGGGGCAGTGCCAGAAAATGGCGCCTCAGCAGTTAGGATATAGTGTACCGTCAGTTGAAGCGAATCCGGACGATATTTTCCTTTTTTGGCAATAAATTGTTTAAAGTTTATCTAAAAAATTCTAAAAAAAATAATTTAAATGCTTGAATATCACGAGCATAGGATAGTATTAATTTTTTTTCTTTTTTTTTGGGTTCTATAGTGCCCGGATTCGCCCCTATATGTGGGGTGAATCCGGACAGTGCTTTTTTTGCAATATAAATCATATTCAGTCATGCATATGAGTGAAATCGGACATAAAAAGACAAAAATAGCTGAATTTCCAATCTATAAATTCGCTAAAATAAATATCTGCATCAGCGAATGACTTTTGATGGATGAAATAAAACATTTTGGATTTAAATGAATTTTATTTCGATTTGCCTTTGAGTCTATCATGCAAGGTCGATTTGTAAACATGGAAATACTCAGCAGTTTGTCTGCCGTGCCTATTTTACAGAAACAAACACTACTTCGACAATTAATTTTTCAATGATTTATTTATCAAAGAAAATCTAAGATCTATTTAAGTGTAACCGGCTTTTTATAAATAGCTTGAACTCTGTTTATTTTTGCTCTGAGGATAATTTATTTTTAAAAACACTTAAGTAAATAAATAAACGGGAGGCTATTTTCACATATTTATTTCACTTGGAAATTGATGGTTGCTGTTTACATTACTGGGTTAAAACTATCGACAATATATACTTCAGTGTAATTTAATTACGAAGATGTATCTTGAGATATTTGAACTGTTTTTATGGAGATATCCCTTTTGCGCCCCACGGATAAAAAGTCAGTTGGTGGTCTAAAGGTTAGTGTCGTAAACACCCCAATTTTTATTATAGTATACGACAAATACACCAGACAATTAAAACACACTATTATGTAAATGTATTATAATATTTCAATCATAGATAATTAAATTGATATTAACATTTTATTGGTATGTAGGTACAGGACAAACCTATATACATATACTTAAAATCCCAAAAATACCTTAACATAACCTAACCGTAACCTATAACCTTAACCTAAGTAGTTTTTATATCAAACTCGAAGTATGTTGTCAAAACTAACAAAATTAACCTAACCTTAACTAAACTCACCACCTAGTTTTTTTTTTATATTAAAGTCGAAGTATGTTGTCAAAACTAACGAAACTAACCTAACCTTAATTAAGCTCACCACCTAGTTTTTATATTAAAGTTGTAGTACATTGTCAAAACTAACTAAACTAACCTAACCTTAATTAATTTCACCACCTAGTTTTTATATTATCTATTATTTGATCGTAAAAAATAATGTTTCCCAGGCTTAAAATTACGTTCTATAATTATGCTATTAAATAGTATAAAACAACAGAAAACACCGGTTTTTATCAGTTTAGCGTTTTTTAAGTATTTGAAGTATTTGAATTAAAAATTGTAAACTTTACAAATATTCCTTACTGAAGCATTTTTTACTGATTTTTCGTTTTCATTTTAAATAGAATTCTTGCAGCCTGTGAATCATTTTCATTGCTAGTTGGAATAACATTGGGTCGTGTAACATGAAATGTCATTTCCCGACTACTTGATCTATAAAGTAATTTGGATAAATATCAACACTTTGTTAAGCATTAGGGCGGGGCTTTCCAAACTGTATAGTCTTCCGGCGCCTCTCCAGCAGAAAAAGAGAAACGAAAATAATTTAAAAAAATAAAAGAAAATTATTCTACAATAAAAACAAAACATAAATACATTCCCAGAAAAATAAAAACTGATAAGCAAAAAAAAGGTTAAACAGTATTTTTTTTAGGAAGGTAGCCGAAGTGCCTGGGAAGAGTTTGGGAAACCTTGCATTAGAGGAAAGTTTACCAAAGCAATTCTTTAGTTTTAAATATAATTCGTACAGCCTGGAATCATTTTCACCATTAGTTGGGATAACATTAGGTCGTGTTATATGATTTGTCATTTTCGACCATTTAGTCAGCTATCTGTCCTTAAGTTTAGCTTTGCTGTTTTCTTTTTTTAACAAAAAAGGTTGTGTTGTATTCTGCTAGACATGTGCTATCATGTGTCTTAAATGAAATATTAAATTCCAAAACATTTCTTCTTTTTTAAAGCAAAAATTAAAATTACAGTCATTTTTGTAATTCATTAACCATTGTAATTCATGACGTATAGGGTAGCTTCGCTATAATTTTCGTCCAATTAGTGGAAATAGCTTTGCGACATAAAAAGAATATGTTCAACTGATCTAATGCTAATGAATTATATTGCTATTTATTGCTTACATAGTCTATTTTAAGTTTACATAAAATGATAACTAATTATTTTCACTTTTTTTTTTTTTTTTTATAAAAAAATAATAATGATAAATATACAGATTTCACTAGTTTTCGTCCAAGAAAGTTAGTTGTCGTCCACATGTAGGTTATTTTTCGACCACTATTTAGGTTAAGAATTGTTACAAAAAAATTAATTTTACTAAAAAGCAAATGCTTATATGTATTCAGAACCTCTTATCTTCCTTCTTAAACCTTTCTATTTTATTTAATTTTATAATTTTTTTGATTCTAAGGACGTTATCTAAAAGTTTGAAAATATAAGAAAAATATATGGAGGAAAACTGAAAAGTAAAATTTAACGCAGTTTTCAGTTTTCGTCCATGTAATTTAAACAATTTAAACTTTTGTAATTCATTCAACGCAAATAATTGAGTGGAAGGAAATTAAATCTCTAATCAAGCAGCCAATAGTAATTATCTAAAACAAAGCTTTTACATTTCACAATATTCAGCTAGATTGAGAAATAAAATAAATTTCATTTGATTGCTTCAGTTCTCGTCCAAGTGGTCGAAAACTGAAGTTTTTAAGGAATTGGTTACTTAATATCCGTCCACCAAATATTTACAACTTAATTTAAATTTTTAAAACATTTTCACTTCTAATTACGTTCAATGTATCATAAATGTTAGTATAAAAACAAAAAATAAAACTTAATCACGCCATAACAGTATTAAAACTAACCGTGAAATGTCATCATGTCACTATTCTTTTTGTTAATTCACACAGTCTGTCCAACATGAAAACAACTGACTGATTAATAATTTTTTTTTAAATATGCAACTCTATCAAATAAATATCTTTTATCGTTGCTGTCACTGTTTGTGAGTCGGGAATGTAACAAATTCAAACATCTTCGGTTATCTGTTTTTATATTACTATTATATACTATTGTACAGTAAAGTGTACGAATACTGGCCTTGGACGGGAAAGTAGCGAAACTACCCTATATGTGTAATAGTCCGGAATGTATAGTGCAAGTCATAAATTATCCTGTCAAAATTGCCGAAAAAACGCATCACCATTCGTTAGAAGCGGCACATAATTTATCTACTTTTCATAAATACATTTATAATTTTTTTCTAACTGCGCTCTATAGTTTGTGTGACAGGAGTTAAAGAGGCACTCTACAAATATATTTTGTTTTGAAAACAATAAAATTTCATATAAACAATATACTCGCTCAATATGAGTTTATAACTTCGCTCGCGCGACGAACGAACAGTTTAATTTGATCAACTGCATGTGTCTTATGTAAACAATTACCAGGAGAAAAACTTTTTCCGATATACAGAAATTAAAAAAACATATCTGAGAGGAGCGTAGTCTTGTAAATTTTTATGAGGAGATACTTCTTGTACAAAGATACAGATAAGTTAAAACTGTTACATAATGCGATTTTACTACTGGGTTAGTCATCGAAAAGATTCTTAAATTGCGAAATATGGCAAAAGTTCTAGAATATTCTTTCAATAATCAGAAAAGATATAAAAAATCTTTAATCTATGGAGTGACCAACGAAAAAGTAACCAACTACCGACATATAGAAAAAGTTCTAGAATATTCTTTTTGAAAATTAGAAAAAATATCGAATATCTAATTTCACCACCAAATTTTTCATCGAAAAGTGATCAATAAATAGAATTCGGAAAAAGTTCGAGAATATTCTATTCGGAAAATAGAAAATATATCCAAAAACCGACTTCACCATTGGACTGAGCATCAAAAAAGTATCCAAATAGCAACATTCGTCGAAAGTTCTAGAATATTCTTTTTGGAAATAAGAAAAATTATTGAAAATTTGGCATCATCATCAGACTGTTCATCAGAAAAGTGACCAAAAAATGAAATTCGGTAAAAGTTCTACAATATTCTATCTGACAGTTAAATAAGATACCCAAAACTTGATTTCACCATCGAATTAGTTATTGAAAAAGGATCCATGTAGCGAAATTTAACGAAAGTTCGAGAATGTTCTAGTTGGAAATCCGCAAAGATGTCGAAAAATCTACTTCACCATTTGTTTAATCACCGAAAAACAAGTTGAATACAGGTGGGAAAATTTTACCAAAATTTATATTCGAAAATTAATAAAGATGTCGAAAACCCAATATCACTATTAAAAAAATTATTGAAATAGAAGCTAATTGAAGATATTTAACAAAAGTTTTATAATGTTCTGTTCGAGAACTAACCAAAGATAACGAATTATTTATCATAAACTGGTTATAATTGATCAATTTAGGCTCCATTAGTCCCATTGCACAGTAGTCCAATTTCCAAATAAAGCGGACAAAAGTCAAAAATTGGTTTGAATAAAACAAAAAATTGTATATAAGGGTTTTCGAAGTCGCTGATTATGAATTTGATATTATTATTTTGAAAATTAAAAATGGCGGGTCCAAAATGACAGGCAAAAATAAAAAAATTAGTTTTATTGAAACAAAAAATGGTATATAAAGAATTTCAAAATCGCTGATTACGAATTTTATATTATCTTTTTGAAAGTTCAAAATGGCGGGTCCAAAATGGCGGGCAAAAGTTAAAAAATTAGTTTTATTGAAACAAAAAATGGTATATAAAGGTTTTCGAGGTCGCTGATTATGAATATGAACTGAGACAAGAAAAAACTGAAATTGATGTAAAAAACGAAGGGGCACATTGGAGCAAGAATTTTGTTTTTTAAAATATTCTACATATTTCATACTTTGCAAAAAAAGCAAATCATCCAACTCGATTAAACTGATAACTATTTCTTATAAATAAACATATTAACAATACAATATTTCTCTGTAATAAGTACATTCTATAGAAATATTAAATTACCCTTTACCATATATTCATAATGATTACTCACCTTCATTTTCAACTCCCATCACTTTTGATTTCAAAAACACACTTGCAAACAAAAGTTATTAATGAACAACTAGAAGATGCGTACGAGACGCAGTGAAGGCGCAGTGGTGTCCCTTCAGTGCACGGGGTAATAAGTTAAAATTACAAACTACATTTTTCTCATTTTTGTCCGCTTTTTTTTTAAATTGGACCACTGTGCATTAATTTGGTCAACGATAGTATATTTTTAAAAAAATGGCAATTCCTTACTTTTCGTAATCGTAAACTTTTAATCGTAAATATCCCGTAAACGATGCATCATAGCGAAAAAATAACGAAATTTTTGAAGGCTTAAGCAAAGCAAGTTGTGGGTATTCCGAACATATTGCGACTGTTAAAACTTACTTTTCGTTATCGAAAATTATCGATAACAAATTACTTATCATAAATTAGTTACAATTATTTAATTTAGGCTCTATTAGTCATTTGATTTGCTCAACAACAGAACGAAGGCAGAAATTTTTACAGGCTTAAGCGATGCAAGTTGTGGGTATTGCCAACATATTCCGACTGTTGAAACCTTCTTTTCGTTATCGAAAATTATCGATATCGAAAATGACGTTATTTCCAAAATAGATGGTATAAGGAAAGGAAGTATTCTTTCAAATATGTCACATCTGCTATAAATTATACAATAATAATATTTTTGTACCCCCTTCCAACAAAAAAATTTTTTTTTGTTTTCTTCGTTTTTCTTACTAGTTCGGTTTTGATCACTTTTGTGATACTCTTCAGTAGTTTTTGCTAAAATAAAAAATTATTAATTACGTACTTAAAAAATGAAAGAGAAAATAGATTATGTCCTAAAAAAGAAGAGAAAAACAATTAAGTACCTAAAAAAGTAGTCAAGCGCATGTTTGACACGCATTAAATATAGGTCCTCAGTGATTACTGTTTCTCAATTTTCGGAATAAAGTATATAAAGCATTTAAGTACATTTTTACGTTTTATTAAAGAAATAGATGAATTTGTTTGACCATAGACATTAGAAATGAAAGGACCAGTAATTTATATTACGTACGAAAGATAATACGTACACGTTAAAAAGAGACAATTATTATAAATAGCATGTAAAATGCCAATATATATTTCTTTTTCTAGGAAACTTTAAAATTAAAATAGAAGCATAGTCAGCCATGTTTGCATTAAAAAATTTGAAAAAATAATGTAAAAATTGTCACTATTTTCACTTTTTAAATTGTGTTTTTTGTTATATTTATTTAAAGAAAATATTATGGCAACAAATTTTGCAACTACAAAATATCAAATAAAAAGATAGAATCTATATTTTCTAATTCAACAAAAATCATAAAATAAATTTTTTAAACACTTTTTTATTAAAATAATGATAATGATAATAATAATAAGTTGAACTCTATTAAATAAATATAATTAAACTCAATTTAAATAAAAAATAATAACAAATATTATGTTTTTTAATAATAACGAAAAATAATAAATTGCATTAAAATCACAATGTATAACAATTGCAAGAATCGATTCAAAATCTGTAATATAACATGCATAGGTAAATTAATAATACTTTAAGATAGGCATACAATATGACGATACATGACCGTCTATGACTAAGGCGAATACGTTGTGTGGACACACACACATACTTAAGAAGCAATGTACATGAGTAAACGAGATGTAAACTCTCCCCTTACTTACTGTCGATGTCGCCCTTCTTGGAGTGTGCGACAAGTGGATATTTGCTGTATGCGCTACTGATGTTTCAAGAATAGCAAAAATTTGAACGAAATTATAATAAGTCCGAAGATTGACGAATGTCTTCGGACCTATAAAAAGAAAAGTAATAAATCGGTTTTTGGTTGAATGTATTAGTTGACATTGTTGTTAACAATACTCAACTAAGGATCGATCTATTATTGCGATTTGCAATCAGATTATTAAAATTTCTGACGTTTCTTTCTCTTTCAGCTTTTTTACCTAATTCTCTTTTCTCTTTCAAATACTTAATTCTGTTTTTTCTTTTAGGTACTTAATTTATATTCTCTTCTTTTTTAGGTACTTAATTTTCTCTTTTTTCTTTTAGGTACTTAATTCAGTGACACCAAAAAAAAAAAAAAAAAAATTAAAATAAATATTATAATAGGTAAGGTAGGCTAAAAGATTTTAATATTGATTATTAGTAAATGAAGTTAATGAAATCTAATTGACGGTGTCATTAAATAAAATTAAAATTATAAAGAAATTTGAATTGAGTGAAATTAAGGGGAACCGGCTCCTGGACTACGAGAAGATACGGCTCCTGGACTAGGGACTATTCCCCAAAATCAGTGAGAACTGCTGGGCCCAAAAACAGTATGTACAGAGGGACCTAAAGAATTTAAAGAAAATGTTTTTTTTTTTTTTTTTATTTGAGAATGTAAAAATTTTTATCGAAGGCCCCAATTTTAAGAAACAATAAGATTATTTTCTGTAAATATGGTATGTGGGAAATCGTAAATAAGAATTTGGAAATCAAATTTAAAACTAACTTTATTTAATATTAAATGAGTTTTACTTAATTAAGTTACACAAACTTAAGAAATAATACACATGTATTTAAACAACATTTTAAAATGGCTGAACTGGAAGAGTATGAACTTGTATTGAAAGATGCAAATGGTAAGAATTTTACATATATTTCAAATTTCAAAAACGTGCTAACAAGATATTTAAAATATTCAAAATGGCGAATAAGTTACATAATAATTTATTTTTAAGGAGAAATTTTATATTTACAATAAATAAATTTTGTTACTAATAAAAGAATTATACATAACTTCACAATACTAAATATACATATCGTAATTATTTTTCAACAGAAATGATTAATTACATTTAACTGAGAAAAAGACGATATTAAATAAGTTTGAAACACAGTAGTGCTTCAATGAATAAAGAATATAATTGGTATAACGGAACCAATCCTATAAAATATTTATATTAAAATAATAAAAGAAATTTTTAAGTTATTACCCAAATCTGCTTCATGTTATAATTCGGAATTCCAAAACATGAATACGCCATATTGTAGAATGATTTGTTAAAGAAGATCACACAGGATTTGTAAAGTAGCTCTTTACATTATTTGATTAGAATTTAAAATAAAATTATGTTTTATTTTTCCTTTTTTAAAGGAAAATAAAATATGATATTGCATCATCCATGTTCAAATACAATAATAATAATATTGTACCGAGCGGATGACGAAAACGTCCTTCATCTTACTTCAACAAAACACAAGTAAGTGTGTACCTGGTATCGTTTCTACGCATTGATCCCATGCAGTAATACGACTGTATTAATACGCCCGGTTCAAATTATTACGCGTAGAGAAGCAGAGCCTACTTTATAGTTTTATAAAACTTTATTTTCTAATAAGTATATTAAAAATCGAATATGCAATTTAATTTTAGTTTAAAGATATACTGACTAACTATTTAAACGTTTCTAGCAAGTTACCTTCTTGGCGAAAGATTCGTATGTAAAACTAAAACTGAACTACCATATTTTTTTTTAAGACTAAAAGACCGAAGAACGAAAATATAGTGTGAACTTGGAGTTTGCGCACTGCATATATATGATAGAACAATATCGAATATTTTTTTAATCAATAATGAGTCGATATCACACAAGATCAAAATTGTCAATAAAATATTATACTTATGTACACTACGCGCAAACAAAATTGTCACATCCGTGACATCAGTTCCTCTTCTTTTTTAGGTACTTAATCTATTTTCTCTTTTCTTTTTTAGGAATTTCAATTTTTTCTTCTCTTTCAGCTATTTAATTTATTTTCTCCTTTTTTTTAGGTACATAATCTATTTCCTCTTTCTTTTTTAGGCATCTAAATATTTTTTCTCTTTTAGGTATTTAATTTATTTTCCTTTTTTTAGGCACACAATTTATTTTCTCTTTCTTTTTTAGGCACTTAATTTTCTCTTTTCTCTTTAAGGTACTTAAATTATTTTCTATGTACATAATCTCTATTTTCTCTTTTCTTTTTTAGGTACTTAATTTTTTTTCTCTTCTTTTTTAGGTACATAATCTATTTTCTCTTTCATTTTTTTTAGGTACGTATTTAATAATTTTTTTTATTTCAGCAAAAACTAACGAAGAGGATCGCAAAAGTGATCGAAACCGGTCTAGTAAGAAGAATGAAGAAAAGAAGAGAAACAAATTTTTTGTGGGAATGGGGTACAAAAATATTATTACTGTACAAAATAACTCACAGTTTTTGCTCTTAATATTATAAATATTCATTTGCTATAAATTATACTTACTTTTCGTTATCAAAATCTTTCGATCGAAAACAGATTGGAAATAGTATCCAATATTTTAAACTTATGGTTGTGATTTTTTATATTGTTACTGATGTTTGTTTATTATGTTTTTATGTTCAATAAATAATCAGAAGATAAAATAATATTTTCCTGCCTTTTTTGCTTCTAGGATAATTTCAATAAACTTCATACTATGGTTTCAATAGAATTATATATAACTAACAACTATAGTCATTAGTTGAAAAAAATATTTTTGTAATTGGATTTTAATTATTAGTTGCAACTAATAACATCTAGACATCTAGCCAGTATTGACTACTGTTTTGTTGAAAATTAATATGTTAATAAGTGCTACACTTTACTGAAAGTATAATTTTCCTTTGCATTTACATAATAACAATTAAAATATTTAAATGACTATAGATTTTGAAATTACAGTTTATTTTCATTTTTTAACTCCTCATACCTGTTTTTGTGCTACTGAAGTACATTTAATTTTTTGACAGAATGATTAATAGTACTATATGTACATTCCGAACTCTAGTAATAAATTTATTACATACATACATATATGCTAGTCTATTGAAATAAACTATGTTAGTTGGTTTGTTAGGATGGTGCATAAATATTAAAATAACTTGCGGGGTGTGCACTTTTGGTTTTCCCAATCTTTTCTTTTCTTTTGTTGTTAATATAGCCATACACTTCGATAAGTATTTTATTCCATTAAAATTTTTTTCCAACGAAGAAAGAAAATGTTACCATTGACAATTCAAACTATAAAACTAAAAAAGGTAAAGCATGTTAACACACTACTTATCTATTCAAAAAAGATATAAACAATCGAATTCATTGTATGTAGATACAACAATCAAATTTAAAATAAAAAGGAATTTTCAGGTTTCACATTTAAGAAAAAGAAAAACGTAAAATGCAACTTGACAGTGACAGAAAATGCTTTTAGTGTTAGGTATTCTATCTAAAACGTAAACTCTGGAAAAACAATAAAAATATTGTCTAACTTTTTGTTCCCTTAGACTTAATGTACGAATACAGCCAACAAATTGCAAGAACTACATATTTTTGAATAGAAACTTGTAAATGTACACAAAGTGAAAAGGAGTGAGGGTACTAAATAGCAGAGATTCTGTTATCACTCTGATATTAATAAATAAAAACACTTTACTTTGCAAAATACCACTTTTATTGAATCTAAAAACTCTTATGACATGTTTCGGTCAATATGACCATTCTCAAACGTGGCACGTTTTTATATTCAATAAAAGTGGTATTTTGCAAAGAAATGTGTTTTTATTTACTAATATCAAATATGGAATACCATAAAGTAACGCTCAAATCTATTAAATCTGTTATCATTCTGTTAGATATACAAAATGTTATAATGGCGTGATTCTTCAGTAAAATGAGACATCTAAAAGTTTGCATTTTTTGTCTAACTTACGTAATTCTAGAAGTATTGAGTATTTTATTTAATCTTTGCACAAAATTTTTAATTCCCGCTAAAAATTTTTCCCCAACTTAGTGTTTACTGATTTTATTCCATAGTGTGATGAAGGTCCGACAAGAAGGGGGCAGTTGGGGTTGCAGCCCCAGGGCCCGAGTTTGGAGAGAGAGCTCGTAGCTGTCTGTAAGCGGCCTGGCAGAAACTGAAAAGATATTTTCTGCTCGTCACTTATTTTTGAGGAGAAAAAACTATAACATATACATTTTTAGGAGTTTTACTTTGCCAGATAATTTCACCCAATATAAAAGTATTTTATTTTGTAACTTACATTACAAACTCAACATAAATGCATTGAAACAATATCAAAGAGGACTACAATTTATTATGTTTCAGACTGTACGGTACTGTAAATGGGTGAAATATTTATGTATTTAGGTCAAGTAATGCAAATTATTACTGACATTTAATCGTAAATAGTTGGGACGTTTGTATTTTACTGTTTTTATTTTAAATAACGTATTAGTCCTGCTACTGTTCAGTGTCCATAGTAGAACACAATTAGCTTTGTTCAGTCACCGCTATACAGTCAGTATGTAGGGGAAGGTCGCCCAAAGCGGGTACCCCTCTTAAAGCGGGTAAGCGCTTGTATATATCGTTGTATCGAATGTTTTTGTCAGGTCGTGTGTATACCGAGATTAACCGAATATTAACCAATGTCAATCAGTTGCACTCGAACGCTTGTGTCGTTTAATGTCCTAGTTAAGCTTAATCAAATTTTTTTGTTGGTTTTGTTAAAAATTTTGACGATAAATATTCTATGACTAGTCACAAACCATTTTATTTGTAATCTTTTTGGTATTAACATATTATGTTATCATCATTTGACTTTTAATGTAGAAAAAGGTAGACATGTATCGGCTTTCATTTTGAAATTATTCTAAGTTAACAAAATTAAGTCTTTTCGGGCAAAGCGGCTAGACAAAATAGAAGGATCTTAATGGAAAAAACTGTTGGAAGGGGAAATAGAATAAATAATCTTCTTTTTACGAAGGAATGAGGGAAAAAGCTTAAAAAAATATTTCTGCTTTGTTTGTGGTGATTTTGATGTGGAATCACCTGAAGTAATATTTTCCAATATGGAGGTTGTAAAGAAAGTTACAATTAATTGTTTTAAATTTATTATTTTTCTCCTTTTTCAATTTTTTTTACTTTATTATTATTATTATTATTATTGTTAAGTTGTTAATGATTAAGAAAATTTATATTAAAAGATAATAACAGTATTTAAATACATAATGTACTTACCCGCTTTGCCCAAAGGGGGTTACCCGCTTTAGGATACCTATACGGGCAAAGCGGGTATTTTCAGAGGTTTTGTAATCTTCTTTATTAAAAATAAATATCGTATAAACATTTCTTAAACGAAGTTTCATTTTAAAGTTCGATCTGCTTATCGAGGTCAAAAGTCACTGTTTTGGGCGTTTAATCTTAGCTTACCCGCTTTGGGCGACCTTCCCCTATGTATTGTTTTATTTTATTTTTTTTATTTTTTTTAATTCCAGGAAAAAAAGTCATTTTCATTCGGCGATGTACAGTAATTGGATCAGATCCAACTGTTTTATTGATGGTAATAATTAAATCTAAAATAACATTAAATTCAATTTATTCAAAAAGACATTTTTGTAATGTTAATTATCACTATAGCAGCTTTAAAGAAAGTGTAATGAACTCTGTAATGGTTGAGGATGAAAACGGTAGTGCTTTGGCTGTATTGAAATCTGGAATTGTGGTAAGGTGAAACAAACGCTCGTGATTAATATTTTATATTGTCAGGTGGCAACATGAGCTTTCTTAATTTGTAGGCACTAAAAATGAAACAAGACTATGGGGAAAATCTCTTTAAAAATAATTTCGACTATACTCATGCACCAGTACAAAGTGTTCCACTCCTAACTTAAGAATTTAAAAATTTGAAAAAGATTGATGCCGTGTCAGGACAAACTTGAATGCTGCTTCATTGCGTCTATTGCATGGCCTGGTTTGTCGCAAATAAAGACTGCAAGTAAATTCAACATATAACTAATAATAATATTCATGTATTCTCTGATAAATTTCACATTTAAAGCTTCAAACAAAAATTCAAACCATTTCACTGGTCAATACGATTTTTGTCCAACAATAATGAGTTGTATTATGAAGAATTACGCGATAACTACTCGTCAACTATATACATTTTATAGCTGGATTAGCTCGACTTCCTGACATGAGATATGCCGGTTGAAACATGTACTGGATGCGCGGGTATATTTTTGAACATTCATATGTTATTGTCTGAAGTGAAGCTTTTCAATATCTTTAAAGGAAACTTACAAATGCAAAGTTAAAAGAAGGGATTCTTATAGGACCACAAATACGAGATTTGATTAAGGACAATACCTTTAACAGTAAATTAAATATACCCCTGTCGCAGCATCTGCATAACATAGCGAATTTCCAAAAATTGGGCACTGGCGGATCTCATCTAAGACCTGTACCCATTTAAAATAGTTTAGCTTTCTAAGAGTAAAAGAATTTTTAAAATCGGCTGGGAAATTAGGTTTGGTATGTTTGGGACCCAAGAACCCGAACGCACTTTGTGCAGCATAGTTGTATCGATCTAAAATAATTTAGTTCTCTAACAGTGAGAAAATTTTCAGAATCGGTTCGATAGCTTATTTATGGCATTTTCGGATCTGCAAGATCCCGGTGGACGTCATTAAAAAATCAGCTCGATCGTATCTTCCAGGCGGACTTTATGTAATTTATATATATATATATATATATATATATAAATATATATATATATATATATATATATATATATATATATATATATATATATATATATATATATATATATTATATAAAGTCCGCCTGGAAGATACGATCGAGCTGATTTTTTAATGACGTCCACCGGGATCTTGCAGATCCGAAAATGCCATAAATAAGCTATCGAACCGATTCTGAAAATTTTCTCACTGTTAGAGAACTAAATTGTTTTAGATCGATACAACTATGCTGCACAAAGTCCTTTCGGGTTCTTGGGTCCTAAAAATACCAAATACAAATATATATATACACACTAGTATTTACCCGCGGCTTCGCCCGCGTGAAATTTGAAATTATGGCATCTAGTTAAAACATATAAAGTGTACTTTCATCACGTCGCTATGACGCGTCGAGTCAGTATTAAGTATTACTTTTTCTTTGGAATTTTCCCACAGAAATACAATATTTTCCCCGAGCAAAAAATAGACTATAACATTCCTTTAACAACATACCAAGTTCAAATAAAATCAATGATTCTTTTTTATACTGTTTTAAATATATATTTTCCCACGGGAATAAGACTTTCCACGGGAGTTAGATATTTTCCCGGGATAGAAAGTAGTCTGTGTCCTTTCTCATCGTCTCTGTAAACAATATGCAAAGTTTGAAATCAATCATGCTTTTTTTTAATAGTCAGTTGTTATTTCATTGTTTTGTTTTGAATACATTTTCCCTCGGGAATGAGATATTTTATCGGGATAAAAAATAACCTATGTATATCGCTGTATATCGTCATATTTGTCTATCATCATTTTTTGTTTCATGTAAAATATATTTTTCCACAGGAATGAAATTTCCCACGGGAAATTTCCCGGGATATAAAGTAGTTTGTGTCCTTTCTCATCCCTTCTGTTAGCAATATACAAAGTTTGAAGTCATTTATTTGTTTAATAGTCAGTTGTTGTAATTTGATGCATTTTCCTTCGGGAATGAAATATTTTCCCGAAATAAAAAGTAGCCTATAACCGTCTCTGACCCGCAAGCAACGTCTGTGCAAAGTTTCAAGTTGATTGGTTAAGCTGTTGAGGCGTGAAAGCCAGTCAAACAAACAAACAAACGAACTCACTTTCGCATTTATAATATTAGTAAGGATATATATATATATATATATATATATATATATATATATATATATATATATATATATATATATATATATATATATATATATATTACATAAAGTCCGCCTAGAATATACGATCAAACTGATTGTTTAATGACGTCCACCGGGATCTTGCAGATCCGAAAATGCCATAAATAAGCAATCGAACCGATTTGCCGGAAAATTGTTACGCACGAGATTCTTTTTATAAAAATGTAAATAAATTGTCATTTGTTAGAAAATTAACGAATTACTTTTTTTTTAAAAAAAAACACCTTTTCAACTTTCAGGGGAGTAAACTTTGGTAAGGGACCAATCCATCTGGCCTCGTAATTTCCACTGCCAATCTCTGTCTTTTCCCGTAACATATTGGGAAACCAGATGTCGCCCATTAAGCCCAACACAAATCTCTCAAATTTACCAATATCCAACCTCAATCAATCATCATTTATTTTATTTATTTTTAAATTTTTACGCTACACTATCTAAAATAGTTTAGCTCTATAACAGTGAAAAAATTTTCAAAATCAGTTGGCTAGTTTACTTTTACCACTTTTGGGTCCCATGAACCCTGGCAGACTCTACATAACGTAATCTATATCTATCTAAAAGAGCTTAGCTCCCTGACAATGAAAAAATTTTCGAAATCGATCGGTCAGTTTATTTTTGACATTTTTGGATCCTAAATAAAAGATTCATCTCTCTAACAGAAAAAAAGGGTCCTTGGGATCCCATATAACTTATGGCAATAACTAATTTATTAGTTAATTTTGAAGGGCTGTATTTACGTGAAAATTGGGCTCCATGATGCTGGCACACCCTCTAAAAAGATGAACATTACAAAAATTTTGTGTAATAGGTCACAAATTGGTCATAATTGGTCACTTAGTCCCACTAATTGGTCAGCAATAGAAAATTTTTAAATAAATTTTAAAAAATTTGTAAAAATTTCAAGGTTACTCATAAATTTTGGCACACCATCTAAAGAAAAAAACAAAAATAATAAGAGCAATCGTTAGGATTTTAAACCTTGATAATTGGTCAGTTAAAATAAAAAATTGGTCAGGCCCCAGAATTTTAAAAAAATTAAAAAAGCTTTTTCATACTTTGACGCTTGCGCGAAATTTCTACTGGTAAATCTAGCTGTCAGTAAATCTAGTTGATAGGTTGCATTTTTCGATAGGGTAAAGCCACCAGTATTCGGCCAGCCTATAAGCCTATATTAGTATTATTTTTATATATTAAGGCATTTTATTAAGAAAAAAACATTGCTTTTAAATCGAAACTTAAATTAAAGTATCATTTTTTTCTATGTAAATTATGTATTTATTTTATTTTTTCATTTAAATTTTCAATAAAATTGAAAATAATCAACAAGCATTGATTATATTTATTGTTTTTATTTCAACTTTATTTTCTGGTTTTTTGGTAATTAATTTAATTTTTCATTTAATTATCAATTATATTTTATTATACACATTTAGATTTAAGTACTATAAGATCTTTAATTAAGGGATATTGGAATTTTTGTCCACACAAATTTGCCCTACTGTATTTCTTGGAAAATAAACGTTATTTCCATACGACCCATTGTTAGGGCGCCGCGATCTTAGTACCCCAAATGTGAAATTTCGAATGATCAACTACATAATTCAAAAGGTCAGAAATTGATCATGAAAGGTGAACTGGTTTGATTAATTGATCAGCGATAGAAAATTTTTTACTAAGGTTTAAAGTTCTTTCAAGGTCATTCAAAAAATTTTAGCACCTCATATGTAAAATTTCGAATGACAAATTAGATCATTTAAAACGTCAGGAATTGGTCATAAAAGGTCAATTAGTTTGATTACCTGGACAGCGATAGAAAATTCTTTCTTAATAAATTCTTTATTAATTTAATTCTTCATTAAAATGCCTTAACATATATGGTGTGCCAAAATTTTTAAGTGACCTTGAAATTTTTACAAATATTTTAAAATTTATTTAAAAATTTTCTATTGCTAACCAATTAGTGGGACTAAGTGACCAATTATGACCAATTTGTGACCTATTAGACAAAATTTTTTCAATGTTCAACTCTTTAGATGGTGTGCCAGCATCATGCCCTGAAAATTGGCCGTATCGAGATGATAAAAAAAGCATTTTGAAGCTCCGAGATTCTAGTTTTGAGATCTTTTGTCCGAAAAATTTTAGGGGTGACAGTTATCGAGTAAAATCCTAAGGAATAACACAAAAATTGAAAATTGAAAATATTTTGCTCTTTTTTTTTTTGGTCTGTGGACTTTAAAAATTTTCATGTAAATACAGCCCTTCAAAAATCACTAAAAAATTACCAATTATTTTTGTTCCCTTAATTTTTTGTAGTAGTATATAATATAATTTTACATAAAAAGGAATATCATTGATTTTAAAAAAAGTCAAACTGCAAAGGAAATTTTTCTGATTTCTATTTAGAATTTTATATTTTCTATAATTTTATCAAATATATACAGTATGTAAAAAGGCATCTGCTCTACTTGCATTAGCATATACGTATAATAATATATCCGGTATTGATATTTCGTATTATATACAGATAAAATTTTATTTCCGACGTATTTCTTCTGTTTAGTATCTACTACAGGGTGTAACAATATAATGAAGACCAGTTGAAACCAATAAGGCTGGATATAGACATTCCATTAAATTTTCATGTTGAGTATAGAATACCTATTGTTGGGAAAAATGTAAAATTTTTCGGTAAATTTTAACCTAAACCAACGTCATATTAAACGGAGTGGGGCGAAGATTCAAGAATAAATTGGAGTCCATATAACTTACAAAGTCGCAGGTCGATATAAAAATTTCATTTGTAATCAAACTGTAAAAAATCAACTAGTTTAAAAAATTATTCAATAAAATTTGCGATCAAATATTGATAATGGGTAATATGTATAATTTTCAATTTTTCACCAATAGTTCTATTAAATTTTCAGCAATATTTCTATAGAAAAGCTACGAATTCCCATGGACTTTTGAAGTGAACAATCTATACATAATATAATAAAACTGTAACGAGACCATTTCTGCACATGGAATATTTTTTGAAAATTGTACTGGTACTGTAAATAGTTATCGATGTAGATATCAGAAGAGCGATTTTTAAAATTTTTGTCTGTCTGTCTGTTTGCCTGTCTGTCTGTTCACGCATCACGCAAAACTACTGGACGAGTGTGATGATAACTTATTAGCTGGGTAAACAACTAGGATACTTTTTACTCCGGGAAAATGTCTCATTCCCACAGGAAAATAGAAAAACCATTTTAAGCATGTGCACACATTACGTAAAACTGCAAGACGGATTTTAATGAAATTTGGTGTGATGATAACTTGTTAGCTGAGTCAAAATCTTAGATACTTTTTACTTTGGGAGAATGTCTCGTCCCCACGGGAAAATAGAAAAACAATTTTGAGCATGTACACACATTACGTAAAAATTATTTAATGCGTCGCGCGAACGACGTCGCGGGTACAGCTAGTTATGTACTAAAATACTATTATTGTATTATCCAATGTGTAATCAAATATTCGTACTGTATGATTATGAGACAGTAATTTTGCAACTATAATGCTGGAAGTTTAACTTTGTATGTAACTATGTTGGTTTCTAGGTTCCTACATCCAAAAGTTTTTAATTTTGTTAATAGCTTTATACGGATTCAGTTAGAATCTATACAAGATTTAACAAAAATTTGCAATAACTCTAAAATAAATAATTTTACAAGACTAAACTTTCTAATATTTATTTAAATTTTAAATTTACACTGCCTGTGAATAAGCGACAATGGTTGCAACATTTTCTATTTTATATCTTTTTTTCATATATTCACTTCAATGTTTCAGGAAATTTGAATATGTAATTTATGCCTTTCTAATAAAGAGAAATGGAGGAATATAAACTACAAGCACGTAACTGCTCGTTTAAATTACGAAACTACTCGTCTAAGTTACAAAAATATGATTTAGAATAAATACTTTACATTTTTCAACAACCTAAAGAATATATAAAATATTTAACAGAATTTTAACGCATATTCAAGTACTTACCTGGATTTGAAACGCTTCTTAACCTACCTGTATAAAACTAAAAAATGAATTTCTAAAACGTAGCCCGTTTCAAATACAACTGAGCATGAGTCATTGTTAAAAAAATTAAATTTAATTCTTATATTCGAAACGAATAAATCTTCTATTCTTTGCTAAAAATAAACTGCAAATTTAAAATTTACGTAAGTGCAATAATTAAAGAGATAAAGCCAAGAAATCGGAAATTATTTAAATTCATGTGATGAGTCATGGTTAAATTTAAGTTTAATGGACCATATTAATTTCTCTACTATAATTTAAACCTCATAAGTTATTAATAATAATACTGTTGTGTTTTTTACAGATTGAAAATAGTTTTAAGTTACATAACAGTTATGGACATTTTTTGCAAAATTTATCTGCTAAAGCTTATGTAGTAAAAGTAATCAGATAACAAGTTTCGTAAGCACATATTACCTCAATAAAGGAGACGTATCATCCATAAGCTAAGAAAATTTATCTCATAATATAACAAGATATTTAACTACCTATATTTTTTTTTAATATATTTCTCATTATTTTAGTAAAATACAGGATACTATCTTAACGCTCCAACAATTTAAAAGTAAAAGTGGTTACGTTTTCTTTACAAGAAAAATTGACAGTGGTCAAAGTAACCTTTTTTGGAAAAATGTACCTCTTTTACTATATCGAGTTTTTTTTTTAGACATGAGCGAATTTTTTTAGCATGGTGATTTTTTTATATTTTGTTCTTTAGAGGTCAACAAATATAAAAATATGAAAATTTAAATGCTAAAAAAATGCTCTTATGTCTAAAAAAAACTCGATATATTAAAAGAAGGAGAAAGTTTTTCAAAATAAAAACCATTTTGACTATAGTTTGTCGATTTTTTTTTTTTGTGAAGAAAACGTAGTCACTTTTATTTTTAAATTATTGTAGCGTTAAGTTAGGGTCCTGTATTTTATAATACTAAAATAATGAGAAATATTAAAGAAAATATAGTTAAATTTTTTGTCATATTGGGGTCAATTTTCTTAGCTTATCGATAACCTTCATTTCCGGAATTAATTCCGGTAAAGTGACAAACTATTTTTAACTTTTTATCTGTATACGTATCAACAAGTAAAAATTTTGGTGACTGTGATCCACAGACCAGTGAACATATTATATTTTATATTATAGAGACATATAATATAAATGTATATTTGAAGCAATCAGTTACGACTAAGTTCCGACTTCAATAGTATTCTGTTATATAGAAACTGATTCGTATCCGTAGTTACACTTTCAAATAATTATTGCCAAAATATAATATTGATAATAAAATTTTATTTTTTGGAGAAGAAACTGCAAAATTTTGAAAGAAGAAAAGTGGTATTCGCTTTATTTTCAAAATACGTACGTATACAAATTATGTCCTGCAATAATTATAGTCGCATTTGCTCAAGAATTGACATTATATTATTTCATTAAATTTTACCCGTCTCACCCTTGTTACCTGCTTCAAGAAAAATACCTAGAAACTGGCTTTACGCTTTGTCTAGTAGTATAATCAGTATAATATAATAGTGTTCATTGATCTGTGCCGTGATCACATTGCATACAATAATGTTTATCACTGACTTGTACATGATGTAGCTCAATTGGTCAAACTTACAGAATACTCATAGTTTCCTGTTTCATACTAAAATCATGCTTTTTGACTTTTCGCAAAAAATTGTGTATTATTTATATTATTAGTTAAAATTTTTAACTAAAGATAACTATATCTATGCCTATTTTGTAAGATTAAAAAAATATTTCGTTTTTCCTTTTTACAGAATGTTACAAATTAAAAAAATATCAAATGACTAACTTCTTAATCCCAAAACACCTACTGAATTTTACATTTTTTTAAAAATTACTTTAAAACCTTAAAGGCAAAATATATACGCACTTCGTAAAAATTTTCAAAAATGTAATTTCGAAAGTGAAACAGTATTCCATCGGGAATTAACAAAGTAAATAATCTAAAAATAAATAAAAATTGTTTTTAACAAAATCTGAGGTATTCTGTAATCTTCTTCATAAAGTTTTGAAAAGTATACCTACGTATATAAATAACATCTACCTATATGTATTTATTTTATACACGTAAACAACATTGAAGTTTCTATCTTTTTGAAAATGTGAAGATCTTGTGGAAACATGTAGATGAAAAACAAGTTAAATATGGATAATTATTACCGTAATATATTATACTTACCTTAAATAAAAACTTACCTAATGTTTTGACCAGAATAATTGTACTTCTAAAAGACAGATGATATAGTTGGTTACCAATGAGTATCGGGACACGGTCACGTGGGTGAAGAAGAAAAAAAAATGAAAAAAAAAAAAATTGTTAGAATTTTGATTCATCTAATTCGAGAACTGAATATAGGTTCTTACGATTTAAATATTTACAATTTGATGCGTTTTTAATTTCAAATGTTATCGAGTGCCTGTGAAACATTATTAATGTATGGCGGACTTTTGTCCGTATTCAAACACACTGCTGGCCTAACTGTTAAGGCGCTTGGATAGCAACCAGGAGATCCGGGTTCGAGTCCCAGCCGATATAATTTGATAATTTTTCAAACACTATGTGAATTTTAATTAATTTGATATAGTAAAGCATTTATAAGAATATTTACCACAATTTTCTTCTTTCCAACCAACCTTGTCGGTTCTGATTTAACCCACAGGAATGGGTAGTTTTTTTAAGGAGTAACATTCCATCAGTTTAAATGTTTTTTTCTATTCCTAACATTCTTGTAGATGGTCCCCAAATCTAAGAACTGGCAACTAGTTTTTAGTCGAATTTTCTCCGAAAAATTAGACTTATAGCTACAATTTCATGCATTTTCGACGTTTTCGAAGTCTCGACTTTTAATCCCTACCCCACCATTTTTATACCCAAAAGAACATGACTTTTCTTGTTTTTTAACAGTTTCGTTCGGGTCAAAATCTCCCCAAATAAACCTAGAGGGCTGCAATTTTGTGTACAGGTTAAGCTAATAGCCAGACACTGTTTTTTGGGGGTTTCAACTTTTAACCCTTACCCCCACGATTTTTACGCCAATATTTCCTTAATTTTTTTGCTTGTTTTCTAACACGTCTAGAGACTCTCTAAGGAAACCTAGAGGGCTGAAATTTTGTACGTGTATTCAGTTAGTATCCAGCTAGTACCTTTTAGGGAGTCCACATTACTTTTCCCCCTACTTCTTCCATTTTTACATCGGAATTGAATGCTATTGTTAAATGTGTTTTAAATGCATTACTTTTATTCTAAATACAAGTAGGCGAATAGTAATTTTAAAAAATTTAAAAAAAAGTGAATACAATTTTTTAACAAATGAAATACATACATATTAAGTAATTTGAAAATGTTATTAAAGTCACTGTTTATTTATAAATTAGGAATTTTGGATTTTTATTATTTATAAAATAGAAATTTTGGATTTTTTTGGAAAGAAAAAATATCTTCATAAAAGCCTTCCAATTTACTATTTAAGTTCCTTTTTTAATATTTAAAAATAAAACACAAAGGCAATTGGCGGATAAGCATGGATAGAAATGCCCTCGTACGAATTGTGTTGGCTTTTTCCCTGTTAACTGCTATCGGCACAAAATTGAAATTTACTGAGATTCAGCCCTTAAAAACTTAAAACCTTTTTTTAAAGCCCCGATCAACCGGACACTCATCATCAGTTTTGAAACCACCAAAAATACAAATCGCTTGTGGACTTTCAATTATATTTCGCTTGTAGACACTCAATACCGAAGATGAAAGGAAAAATTCGACTTCCGTGATGGGGCTCCGCTGCTCACGGCGTTTTTCTTACTATGATCATGAATATTTGATTTAACAAAACATTTAAACTGTACAAGAATAATCATCCCCATTTTTTCTTTCCAGTTCCCCTGTTCAGCCGTGGTTTAATTTACAGGAATGGATAACTCTTAAGGAGTAATATTTGTCAATTCAAATTTTTTTCTCTCTATTATGGTTGCCGAAAAATCTTAAAATGAGTATAATTTTAATTCTTAAAATTAAAGGCTAATTTCGCTGTTTAACAATACCAGATGTGTCTTCAACTCTCCTCCATTTTCTCCTCTCCAGTCCCCGTGTCAAGTCAGGCCTAGTTTAATTCTAATTTGCTATTTTATTAAATGAATAACTAATAATTTATTTGTTTAATAGCTTTATACGGACCGTAAGCATCTTATTGAACTGTAAACATCTGATTGGTTTTTTTTTTTTGTGTATGGTGTTAAAACTTGAATATTTCTTGTAACAGCACGATTTTTGCGTTCGCTGGAACAACACTCGCTGTACAAGCACATAATCAATACATTCATATATACGAGGCACGATTATATTATGTACGGTTTATGTTTTACAACATTTTAAAATCTTCCCTATTTTGATGACTTACTTACCCCTTTTTTCAAATAGGTACCGATTTATAAGACGTACATGTCATAAATGTCGTGCAATAGTATATTATGTGATTGAGGTTGTAAGTTGCATATCACACACGAGCGAAAAAGTTACGCAAGAGCCGCGCAGCAACGAGTGCGTAATTGCGCGAGTGTGTAATATGCCTTATAACCGAGTTACGTACTATACTTTATCTACGACTCACATGAAATTCACAATAAACGACAAAAGTTTGGTACAAATCTACAAATACCAACACATTAAAATTATGTAGTATTTGAAATTTATTAAAAACAAACGTAAACAATCAGTTGCTAGGTAAAATTTTCCTACAGATTCTAACATAATATGTACCATTCATATTACCGTATAATATACAATAGTTATAAGAATTAATAAAAGTGTAGTAGGCGTTGTTATTTTTAGCATACATGCGTGTAAAGGATCATTTTTTGTACAGCTGGATATGTGGCTGCATGTAAAACGTCGCTTACTTAGATAGTATTTTGTACAATAAACAAGCAATTTCATGGTAGTCGTAGATAAATGCAATTTATTTCCGTCTTACGTTTTCACGCAACTTAAAAGCATAACTATTCTTATCAAATATATATATATATATATATATATATATATATATATATATATATATATATATATATATATATATATATATATATATATATATATATATATGAGCTGAAATTATAAATTAGTTTGGAAACGTGGTAAGGACTGAATGAAACACGTAGAAATATTTTATATAAAAGACTAGAATTTTCTATTATATTTTGTTCTTGAAGATTCTTTAACATATGTACTTCTGTTTTAATACAATAATATACATATTTTATGGTATACAGACATATGAGTATGATTTAATCTAATTGTTTATTTGTTAACTGTGGTGTAAAATTTAGGTAACTAATTTTTATGTTACGCCACTGCTAATTAGTACTTGTCACTTTTGTTTTTGTTTGTTTTTTGTTTTAAATTTTAATTATCAAAATACGTTTTTTTTTTTTACAATTATACAGAAAGAATTGTCATATAGGTACTTATTTTTTAATAAAATAATATTCATTTATTATGTTTTTATGTTTAAAATTTTTTGAAATATAAAAATAAATAAATATATATTCTCTGATGCGACAAAAATTAGTGAAATCATTGTCCTGTTTAAAATTTTGAAAATATATCAAAAATGTTTTTAATATTAATAATAATAAGCCCTTTAGAGTTCTAAAATTTTGTAACTTTTCTAAAAAACGTACGTCTAGCATAGTTTTTATTCTTTTCGTCAGAATGACATTCCGTTCAGACACCTTTAGACCATAGGCTACCAATATTTTTAGCCTACCGTCCTCCTTATGCTGTGGATATGTTTATCTTAGACTTAGTGTAATCATTTTTGACAAAAAGAACAAATGTTTTGGTAATTAGTAGTCGCGTTTAGAGTTGAAGTTACCTAAGGGAAAATAGGGCACGTATTAAGGAACTCCCACATACCACAAGCCTCCACAGCTGAAGTTAAAAAAATCATAACTTCCACCTTCAATAATTCACCGTTGGCAATTTCATTTTTTTACAAGTGGTCTCTACATAGAAAGCGCCCTGAAACCAATCAAAGGTAAATCCGGTTCTGGTAACGTTATTCTTAATCCTTTGAATGGCACGCTAACTTTACTCCTAACAACAAATTAGAGAAAGAACCACTAGAAAAAATTGTTGTAAGTACCAGTGTTATAGGGGAACTTCATCTCATTCAAAGGGTTAATAACAAAAATTGTCAAATTTGAAATATACCTGAACTAGTTGTTACAATTATTCGCATAATACTGTTCGCAGGTTAATGAAATTTAGAACCATTAAGTGAAAATAAGCTCGTACTTTTTTGGAAAGAATCATCGTCACTAACTTCCATAATTTTTATTAAATGAGATCTCCCAAATTAAATACATATAATCTTTTGAAATTTTATATATTTATAACATTTATAAAATCTACATCCTAACCAGTTTTACTGTAATATTGTATTATTGCTTGAAAATACATCATACTTTTATTTAAATATTTAACTATATAGGAATATCAACTTTATAAATAATTTTTTGTATCCTAAACAATTATTTTAAATGTAATTAATTTATTGGTACTTTTTAGTTTGGCATTTTTAGTTTATCTACAGACTGTTTCCTAATAAAATTTCCAGCATAGAGGTTTTTATAACTAAGTACATTATGCAAAAGCATTAGACGAACAGAATGTTTCATTCATACTTTTCAAATTCTATACAATTTAACAGCTAACAGCATTTTCTTCCATTGGTCAGTTTGTCAAGTGTAATTTTCTTTTAGTAAATTATTTTAATTGAGTACTCATCACGAACTTCGTTTAATTTTCGACTGCAGTTTCTTTACATTTTCCAAATTATTTTCCAAGATAAATATGAAAAATAAAATATCAATAGAAAGAATAGAATAAAGGGTACGTAACTGGTACATAAGGGAAAATCTATTTCAGACCTCATAAAAAGATATTTGCGATAATAACTCAAAAACAGGTAATCTTAAAAAAATTCTAAGAATGTATTTCAATTCGACATAAAAGGTGCTATAAGTGCGTAAGTAAAAATGCCAATGCTGGTAAAAATTTTAAACTTTTGAGCTATAGTTCTCCAACTACATCTAATTTAAATAATTAACGTCCAAAAGGCTTACTTTGTAAAAATCCATATTAACAATATAAGACCGTTTGCTTCGTCACGACGAGACGAGTCAACTTTCGGTTTTTACATCATCTTCAAGTAAAATACAATAAAAGTTATTCATTTGGGTAAGAGTCATTTTATAACATTAAACGAGAATTGACAATACTTGATGAGTATAGAAAACTAACAGACAAAAAGACAAAATTGTAAGTGGAAAATTCAAATATTTTATACTTATTATCCCCCACTAATACATAAGTATTATTCATTTCTGTTTTATACTATAAAACGGTTGCTTTACCTTGTTTATTTTGTTTAGAATATGAACACTATATTTCCTTGTCTGCTTTACAGAATAGTAAAAATGTGCAAAACAGAGAAAGAAATATGGTGTTCATATTCTAAACAAAATAAACAAGGTATACTCAAATGAATAACTTTTAATTGTATACGTATTTTACCTGAAGATGATGTAGAAACCAAACTTCGGCTCATGTTCATATTATATGTTTTATGATGAAAAGTTACGAAGCAAATGATCTCGTAGGTATTATTTACATCTATTTAACCAAATCTGTATCTCTTACCATTTACAAGATTCCCATGCTAGAAATTTTATTAGGGACACCATATATTATAGTGAGCTGAAGAATACATTAAGAACTCATAGAACTCTTAAGATATATTTCTATACACTGGAAAAATTTGAAAGGTAAAAATATACATGGACTTTTATGGATTTGGCACACACTTGAACAGTCACAAAGCATAGACTGATACGAATTTCTCATGAACCAGCACGAGACAATGTGTTGAACACTGATTCACACATACAATATTAGTCAATATTTGACTCAAACCTTTAAAAATTACGCGGGTCCACTACTGTTATTTTCATTACTGGGTGTTTGTTTAGTCTGACCCGTATCACCAGCAGTCGTATCGTTATTTTCAGCACGTTTACTATTATTGTTATTATTGAATTCACTTAACGGTATACCGAATTCGGCTGTAGCCCACACATCACTGTTTGGACTGTAACTTGACGCACGCGGTTGGAAATCCATGTTCAATGGTAAACACGATGTAGCCAATGCACCACTTCCACGTCTCATACCAGCAGGCATCGAAAATGCCGCGTCTTCCATTGAATGCCACTTGCCGGCCAAATTGTTCGAACCGGTGGACCCGGTTGTTGAATCAGTTTTAATCAATTTCTGTGGCGGTTGATGACTGCTTCGTCTACTGGCACCTCCACTACCTACACTACTCTTTCGACGATCCTCCAACGCCGTTAGACTACATGTGGGTACAATTTTGTGGGGAAATCGCGGCGATCCTTTGGCACGTTCCCGAAATGATAATACTGGTTGTGACTGTTGATGGACGATTGACATTTTTCGGTGCGTGGGTACCTCGAAATTGACGTGGGGTTCTGAGCTTTGAATTTTGTTGACTGTAGAAAGTGCTAGTGAAAATTTTCGTTTCGCATTCTCCTCGTCTGATGTGATATTTATTGTAGGGCCACTGCTACACTGAGCCGTTGAATGTCGTTTCAATAGTTCTTTACTACTTAACTGGTCAATCATCATTGTACTAGTATTGCATGAGGAAGCCATTTGGGATCGGTTCGTACCCGGCACCAATCCGGCAATGTATCCCATATGGGATTTTAATGCTGCCGCGATTCCAACGCTACTGTTACCTCCATAGGAAGCAGTTGATGTTTTACGAACGGATGGTTTACTACCGAAGAAATTTTTGATTCGCTCCAACATGGATGGTTTCTCTGATACGCCTAACATACTTGGATCGTGTCTTAGGCGAAGATTCAATAGATCTATTATAGGTTGATGACTGATACAGGTTTTAGATTCGTCTAATTTTGGTTCAGAACTAAATGTTACGCTACGACGCATTGGATTTGTACAATGGTCCGCAGATGGCCAACTAGCTCGGGGTATGACTGGCGGTAAAACTGATAATAGTAGCAACGGGAGGCCACCACCGATACTTGTGGTTCGAGGGTGCTGCTGATGATGCTCTCCACCAGTATTCGAATTCGTTTCATCAATGATACTCACCTCGGGCAAATTCTGTTAAGAGCAATTCAAAAAGTGAGATATATTTTGACAAATAACATTTCATCGCTTTTACCTATAAAGTATTTTAACTAGAATAACTACAGCTATAGTGGAGCAAGTTAAAAAGAAAAACCTTCAGTTGTGACGAAAGCTTAGTAATAAAAATTTGGATTTTTTAGAATTTGATTTAACACGGACAGACAAAAGCTTATCACATAAATTCCGGAAAGGAACAAAACTAACCTTATTTGCACGTTGAGCATTATTCAGTGATGATGTTGATGACGAATCTGACGAACTAGACGTCGTTTCCAGTAACAATTTCTCCAAACGTCCAATTTCCAAATCCAGCGCGGCCACTTCACGACGATAAACCCTATTTTGAACTTCCACCCGATACTGTAATTCGCGTCGATCATCAGTCACGAATCGCCGTGTATTATATTCAATTTTCAAGCCCATACTTTCCACTACAGGATCCGTATTATCTTCTTCACCTTAATTTCAGAAAAAAAATCATTGTATCATTGTTTAAGTTTAAACATATTTGGAAAGACATAGTGAAAAAATGGTCAATTTTTGCCCAACATAGAACAAGTGAAAAAGTGATGGTTTTTTAAGTAGTTTTTAATACGTAGAATTCAAAAATAACAATTAAAGATTTGTACTCCCAGGGAAATATTCTGAAAATTTAAAATTTAAAAAAATTAATTTTGTAAAGTAAATAAAACTTTTTATAAGTTGTTCTCCGATGTTTTTACCGAAAGTTGACACAGATGTTCGTATATTAAGTAAACTGTGACATTTTTAACGGCGCATCGTATATCAAAACCTTTAATTTGTTCAGAATATCCCAAACGTGATAGTTACCAGCTGTTTCAACAAAATTTTGCCATATTGGTTGTATTTATGGGACCGTTTACTTTTATTTATGTTTGGAGGTGCAAATAAATATTCCACTGGAAATTATTACTAATCTGATAATGGCCCTCAGTTTCAGTAACTCTTGTAAAGACGATCACACACTTATAATAGAATCTTAATTATTATACCAAATTCATGTTTTCCAAAATGGAAAAATCAATTTTTTCCTTCCATTTTTTGAATTTTTCCTATGTGTTTTGAGATCAAAAATTATAACATTGTGGGCTCTATTCGATTTGCTTATGCAAGAATTAATAATTTGGAAGTTGTATACAAATTTTTATTTAGGAATTTAGATAATCTTATTATCGTTAATTTTCAGAATTTTTCTTTGTATTTACATTTCTACTAGGAATTAAAAACGATAAAATCGACGATATCGCTCATTTGGACAAAAATCTACCAATTCATAACTTCTCTCCCTTTGTATACAAACCTAAGATAGCATGTAATTTTGGTAGAAACAATAAACATAGTGTACTGGTGGTTGAAATTAATATAAGCATTGTAATTGTAACAAATGCCAATGTGGCTTGTTCAGACATTAAATTTGCCAATACAACGACAATACCACTGGTAATGACAACGCTATACACGGACATTCCAATATATTCGGAATCATTTAATGCTGGAATTTTTACATGTCGGGTTTCCCATGCCATGTATACGCCGACAATTAGTAACAGGCCTTTATAAACGTACAGCGCCCCTAACCAACCGTTTGTGTTTTGTGATATACAAACTTCGACCTGGAACAGAAATTGTCAAATAATTTAGATGAATTTAGCAATTGTTAAGGTGAATCGATTACAAGAAATTTTCTAAATTTAGAATTTAAAGTTTTAGTATATCTACTTAATAAATTTCTAACACTGACTGACTTACAGACAACGCACAGCCTAAACCGTTGGGTTTAGAAGAACGAAATTTTGCACAGGAGTTCCCTATGTAATGTAAGTGAGTTGAGAATAACCTCAAACTTACCTTATATAACATTTAGTTGAAATTCGCATATTTTATAGCCAATGATATATATTTTACTAAGGAATCGGTCAGTCTGGCATATTTGGTTAATTAATGTCTGACAGACCTATTTTAACCTCTTGGCTACTGGCGTCCATTATACTGGACATTAAATTTAGGCATACTTTAACATGCTTGTTTAAAATGATGTCCAATATGCTAGACAAAAATACAGTCCTTGAGTGTAAAAAATTTAAAAAATCAGTAGTGAAAAGGTTAATTAGTGAAAATTTTAGGCAAACCTACCTGACATGACACCTTCAATATTTTTGTTTTAAGTAAAACTTTTTGATATTATCTACGTATTGGTCTGTCTAATAAAAAACGTTATTAACCATGTCAGGCTTCATCTCAAATATTCAGTCTTCACGCATGAAATTGATAGCTATTTGAATCAATGCTATCTTTAAAAGTACGAGTATGTTCTTTTTTCGTTCTCAAAATTAAGTTTGAGGTCTCTTCAAGGGCGTCCATACCCGTTGGCAGGGATGGTCGTGGCCCCCTAGCTTTGTTTTTATTTTTGCTCGCCACTTAAATTTTTGAAGAAAAATTGTTGAAAAAGTTTTTTGTGCCCAAGAGCCCGTCATTTCTCTCACTGGCTTTGAATGTCAGAATTGAAGCTTTTAATAGCTACTTACAAGTCGCCATTTCTCATCAAAAATATTAACAATTTTCCTTACCCCAGTTTTACCCCACTCCCCCTACAAATTAGGTCTCTTGGGCCCTTGGGTCTTTTATATCAATTATAATTGGCCCGGCTTTAATAGTACTGGAGGTACTGGCGCATGAGTACCGAAAACTATTCCACCTCAATTTTTTTAAGCGATCCTGTTGACATTGCCCTACTGATGATATAAATGCATGTTGCCAGGGGGTAACCCGGGGCCATATTGTTTAAACCGAAATTATTTATACAATTGCAAGGAATTGTTATTTTTCAACTGGACAATTTTTTTTTTTATATTCTTTATTGAAATACGAATAAAAAAGGTCCTATGGCTTTTTACGACAAAATTAATAGTTTTCGAGATATGAATTTTTAAAGGTTCGTAAATCTCAAATTTGGGTACTTTTGACCCATGAAAAATATATTAAAAAAAAAAGAAATATAATTAATATTTTTTTTTAAAATTCTTTATACAATAGTTAATGATATCCTTAATAGAGATTTAAAAAAATTTTGTTGTTTACACCTGTTTTTAATTGTTAATTTCGCGCGCTCACAAGTATGCGTCGCTTACCCTTAAGTATTTTTTAAACCGGACAAATTTTTTTTATATTCTTTATTGAAATACAAATAAAAAAGGTCCTACCTATGACTTTTCACGATAAAGTTAATATTTTTAGAAATATGAATTTTTAATGGTTCGAAAAATCTCGAACCTTTTAAAATTCATATCTCTAAAAATATTAACTTTATCGTGAAAAGTCATGGACCTTTTTTATTTGTATTTCAATAAAGAATATAAAAAATTGCCCGGTTCAAAAAATACTTAAAGGTACTTTAAAGATAGGGGACGCATACCTGTGAGCGCACGAAATTAACAATTAAAAAACAGGTATAAACAATGAAATTTTTTTAAATCTCTATTAAGGATATTATTAACTATTGTATAAAAAATTTAAAAAAAATATTATTTATATTTCATTTTTTTATGTCATCGAAGGATGACATATTAATATCGTTTTGTGATCATACTGGGGGAAACATTATTATAGAGTTGTATGTCCATATTGAATAATTATAGAGTTGCACATCCATATTGAATAAGCGCAAGAGGTCTGTAGAGTTAACAACTATAGAGTTAACAAAAAATCATAAATTAACACTTTCACTGAGGTGACATTACTTAGTGCGTGTCAAAAACGCGCACTTAACGAATTTTTTTTAAAATATATTTTTCATGGGTCAAAAGTACCCCAATTTGAGATTTTTCGAACCTTTAAAAATTCATATCTCCAAAACTATTAACTTTATCATAAAAAGTCATAGGACCTTTTTTATTCGTATTTCAATAAAGAATATAAAAAAAAAAATTGTCCGGTTGAAAAATAACTCCTTGCAATTGTATAAATAATTATACAATTGCAAGGAACAATATGGCCCCGGGTTGCCCCCTGCAACATTCATTTGTATCATCAGTAGGGCAATGTCAACAGGATCGCATAAAAAAATTAAGGTGGAATAGTTTTCGGTACTCATGCGCCAGTACCTCCTGTGCTATAAGAAAATAGAGTTAAATTTGTTATATTAAATTTTAAAGTGTGGCGTTGACTTTTTTTATTAACAACGATTTCTCTCATCCTCTTTCATTTACCTTGCCTCCCTTTGGCCTATTAACTGGCGACGACCTTAGTGTCAAAAAAATAGAGAATTTGTCAATTTATTTTTTAATTGTTACCAATAACCAACTCAAACAATAAAATCCTCAAACAACAAATTCAGCAAACAATTTTTCCACTTAATTGTTTTAACGATTTTGACCATATGTGACAATTTTTCTATTCCAGTAAATCTGCTGAATGTTTTATGTATGCATTTTTTGAATATACAAATAAACGACAAAAAAATATTGGAAAAGAAAACTAGAACATACAAAATAATAGAGAAACAACAGAATGTTGAAAGAAAAAATGACTGAATAAAAATAATTTATTATATATGTAGTAGGTATTGTTGTGTTGGTTGCATAGCTTTAGACTGAATCATGAGGTCTCTTTCGTGTATCTACGTCCCTGTACCCTACACATCAGTTCAACAATACATAGAAGATATATTCACCTATATTATTTTTATCTATATACTATGCATGCACCTATGAATTGTTTTTATCATTACTTATACCCTATTCTCTTACATTTTCCATTTTGTATCGGAGAAAAACATGTTATACCCACAGTTGTTACATTTTACTATGTATTTGAACAAAATACATCAACACGGACAACATCTGATATTTATGGATCAAAATATATACAGAGTGTTGACTTAAATGTAAGATTTCAATTATATGTAATATTATTGTGAAGGTGAGTGTGTTTGTTTATTTGTGTCGCTTTCACGGTTCAAATATTTAATCAATCGATTTGAAAACTCGTAGAGAAGTCTGTGGAAATATGGAGAAGGATACAGGCTACTTTCTATTATTGAAATTTATCTTGTTTTTGAGGGAAAGTGTATCTAAAACGACTCAACGAAATAAATAACAGATTTAGTATTCAGTGTAAATGAATTTCAAGTAAACACTCAGTATACACTGTTTTTCATTCATTATCTATATATTTCATATAGAGAAAAAGTATGATGAAGCTGTTTACTGAGTGTATTATCAAAGTATATTCCAGATCACAAGTTGATTTCAATTTTAAACTTTTTTGCAAATCGAAAATAAAACAAATATTTATAAATAAATAAATAAGTGTACACAAATGTAAACATTCTTTGTTTTCTTTATTAGGATTAAACAAATTTATAGATTTTTCAATACTACACATTATAAAATCACAGCAAAGTTAACTTTGAAGAGAATTTTCGAAAGCTTGTTATCGGGAAAAAGTACTTCAACACAGTGAAAAAATTTGTGTTAACATTAACACATTTTACATGTCCAGAACGGTCCACTCAATTTTTTGTGTTATTTTAACACAAAGCATATGTGTCAAATATTTACACAAGATTTGTGTCAATGATTTAACATACAAGAGGACATACATTTTGTGTTAATTTTTCAGATTTATCAGAGTTAGTTGTTAAACTTTTTTATTCAATATTTTAATTCCACTGAAGCTTAAGATATTTGAAAATCGTCAAAAATTATAACAATTTTGTTCATATATTATTATAAATGAGACTCAAAGAACGCAAAGTAAGTCAGTCCTTTGTAAAAATTCCTACTTGTTTCGATATATATCTACCAAAATATATATAATAAAAAAGATGAGAGTAGTTCTTATTATTAAACAAAACCGAAAAATTATAAGTTTTTTCAGTTACTGACGAATATAGTTTTATTAAACGTTTAAAAATGAAATAATTTTTTTACATTTTAAGGTTATTTTGTTACAGATTCAGTTACAAAAAATCATATAAGCTTACTTGAGATTGTATTGTATAATATACAATCTTACATGTAAGTAAGATGATTTTTTGTAACTGAATCTGTAACAAAATAACCTTAAAATGTAAGAAAATTGTTTCATTTTTAAACGTTTAATAAAACTATATTCGCCAATAACTGAAAAAACTTATAATTTTGCGGTTTTGTTTAATAATAAGAACTACTCTCATATTTTTTATTATATATATTTTGGTAGATACATATTCCAATGTAACTTAGGTACTTATAACATTCTTTTTCTCTACATAAAGATTGTGTTACTTCTTTGTTGTTCAAAACAGGTTAACATTTTTATTCTGTTAAATCAAAATTTTTGTTAATATTTTCATTTAACTCAAACACAAAATGTTACATTAACGCAGGGTTGTGTCAATTATTTAACACAAAAATGTTAATCACTATTTTTTCTACGCAGAACACAAATTTTTTTTACTGTGAACTAATTATCTGCAGCGGCAAATTTAGCTTTTAAATTAGGAGAAAGTCATATTTCTTTTGTGGCTTCATAATATTTTTATGACATACAAATTTAAAAAAAAAAATTGCCTCTGGCCACCTCTCCATTACCACGATCAGTTCTACACACCCAATTTTTGCAAAAATTAAAAGACTATCTTCGAAAATCTATAGTTTGCTTCCAATTTCATCATTCTATCATTTTATTTACGTTTTTCGTAAGCACTGAAAAATTTCAGAAAATTGATGACGTCATTAAAATAAAAAATTTATTTTTTCTGAAATCAAACTTTCAGGAGATGGCCTAAATTATGGTTATTGAAAACTGTTCAGTTTTCCTATTAAAAGTACTAAATTCCTTTTAGAAATATAACAGATTCTACAGAAGTCTTTTCCTCTAGTGAGCCTACGTTGCATGGTTTTAATGAAAGTGGAAAGAATATATTTGAAAACCTATGATTCGCTTCCAGTTTCTTCGTTACAACACTTAATTTATGGTTTTTTCAGACATCGAAACATTTTAGTAAAGCTTGTAAACGTCATCAAATTAAAGATTTTCTGTTTTCTTAAATCAGACTTTATGAAAGTGGTTTGAGTTAGGAGTTGCGTGCAAAGTAACCATTTTTTCTATTAAAGTGACTGAATTCTTTGTGGGAATATGACTAATTTGACAAACGTTTAATTTTTCTAAAAATGGAAAAAACTACATTGAAAATCTATAAATTCGCTTTCAGTTTCAACATTTTATCATTTTATTTATGGTTTTTTCAAACAATGAAAATTATTAGTTAACTTGATTATTGCAATCTGGGTTCGCGAGAGATGGGGAGCAGGCGGGGCTATGAGCCAGAGAACCGGATTTGAAAAGGGGGTCTCAAGTCTTTGATAGGGGCACTTTGAAGAATTTTTGTTTCGCTCTTGCTCCCGTCATTTGTCTCGCCGACGCGGCCCTGATTACAGTAAACTCTGTAATTATAAACTTACCTGCGGTTGATACACAACACCACGATCCACCGAACTGATTTCAATTGTTAGGTTACGTAGATGCCGTTGCATTGGATCAATAATAACCCACAACGTTACAATTAAACCATCCATCAACAGTAGCACACAAATCATTAAAATTAATTGTGTATCCTGTAACAATTTATTCTTCACCACACCGCTACGACTCCGTGTAAATATATGATGAACACGATACGTTTTCGTAAACATTGATCCGAACGCCAACGAAAAACCGGCCGAGAGTAAATAAACACGAGCCTGTAACACAGAAATTACTATATTGGTATGTACATTGTTGTAACGGTAAAATGTTGGTTTGGTGAACAATTTAATCAGTGTTCCTCAGTAATTTTAATATATTTTCATTAGTTTATATAGGTAATAACTAGCTGTGGCCCGCGGTTTCACACGCGTGGTGGATCGAATTACTTTTATTAAATTTTATATTCGGAAATTCTGTATGAAATCAATTGACTTTAAAGTAACCATCTCTATATTTTAACAGCATGACTAACTTCTGTACCGTTTCTATTTTAAGCCCTTCTTGAAGCATCAAGGTCCTAGGGAACAATTTTAAACTTACTTGTATTTTTCTCAAAATTCATCTCAATATTTGAACAAAAGTTTGTCAAGTTTCTTAAACGTTTTAATTCAGGCTTTATCTGATGGCAAAAATGGACAATTTTGACTACACAGTGACTCTAAAGTTGAGACCATCCCGCAGACACTCATATTGATAATACTTACTACATATTTTAACACTTTAATTTAGAATCGTTCTTGAAGCCTCAGAGTTCTGAAGAACATGTCTAAACTAGCGCCAATTTGTTGTGAAGTTTCAATAACATTTGAGAAAATTTGGTTAAGATCCGTTCAGCCTTTTATTTTGTGGGTCCCCAGGATCCTAGTAAGTACTTCTTGAATAAAATTTGGTCAAGATCCCAGAATTTGTTTTAAGTCCTAGTACTTGTGAGTTCGTTTTTGTTCAGGATCTCAGCACTGTTTAAGTAAAATTTGATCAAGATCCGTTTAGCTGTTTAAGTTCTTTTTAGGGTCCTAAGGAACTAAGGGAATGATATTAACTTTTGTAATGTAGTTTATATTAGAACATAGAGAGAGTATTACCAATAAACAATTTTTAAAATCGGTTGGGTAATGTTAACAAAGTCACAGAAACTCAACTTCTTTATTATAATATATATGTATGGTAATAGGGTTTTGTAAATGGTTTTTCGGAGAAGATGAAATTGAAATTATATCAAAATTTAAATATCTGGGCATCACATTTTCAAATAATAAATATTTTGAGAATTATGAAAAAGAAAAATGGATACAAGCCAAACAAACTGTGGGGATAGTTCGTTCCGAAACAGCTTTGTAAGAAAATATAACTCCGGATTTGTAAATGAAGGTGTTTAACATACATAAATATAAAACTAGTCGTAACCTCTAGAAGCAAAGTATAGAGGCCTTATTCAAAGTAATTATCAATACATCGAGTGGGTACTAATTTTGGAAAAGAAGACTGCAAACAATTAATAGAATTTCAAATCTAAGATGTATGATAGAACTTGAGGAAGTCCATAATTATACAAAATTTTATAAAAATATGATACAATCAAAACAAAACTTTACAAGACTACTGTTCAAGATATCAAGTAGACAAGTCTAGAATTAATAATAATTATAACTGATCACACCGAATCCTTAGCGAAATAAAAAATTTTAGGGTAAATCAAATGAAGTATTGAATCAGACGGAATACACAAATAAACTGAAAACCAAAATGTCGAAAACAGTCACTATTTGTTAAAACTCAGATTACAGACAACGATCCAATAAGTAACGGCCTAATATTAAATCAGTTTACGACATTTTCAAGATGCGAGCCAGATTCGAGCTTGACAACTTGAAATTTTTTTTTTATTAGGTACATTATTTTCAATACTAACATTGAGATGCATCCAGAGTGAAATTCGGGATTTTGATGAAACTTCGCTGGTGTGTAGAATAGGCAAAAATAAAAGACCCGTATTTTTTTTTATCGGCCATCTTCCACGTTTACGGGGTGAAACCAGCCTCTAAAGTTGGGGGTTTAAATGGTATTTCTTAAGATATCTCGAAAACTATAAGAGATAGAGGGAAACTTTAAACTGACGAAATGTTACTCTTTGAAAGACCCATTTACCTGTACAGGTTAAACCAGTGCCGGGTTCATAAGAAGGGCTGGAGGGGTGAAATTGGGGGTAAATTTTCTTTTACAGCCTGAATGGTTCAATGTATAAAATTTTTGCCATCGTAAATAGAAAGAGCACCACATATTAGGGTACACGTGTTGTTGCGTTTTTTCGAAGTATGTGTGGTATCCAAGCCATATAAGGAAGAAAGAAATAGGGTAGATTATATTGCATTATTATTGATTGCAAATACGTTCTATATTTTTTTATTTTTATGTTGATTTTCATCATGAAAATGTAAATTTTTACTTTTCGATAACGATTCATGTATTTTTCAGTACTTGCTTAATTGATAATTTAACCATGTGTATATTTGGTTATTCATATTCGATATTTTTTATACCTGTTTCTACCAAAGTTCTCTGGTCTGCAAGTGTTAATGAATGTTCAAGAAAAAGCAATAATCTTACATTCAATAATTGTCTTTTATCTTCTTATAAATTCGTTTTTAACCAAATAAATGTGGTCTGTTTCTGGGGAAGGCAGATGGACTACTTTGGACGGTTCCCCGTTGATGATGATAAATTGATTTTGTTTATAACAGGTCGCTGGATTTTGTGTTCTTTTTGATTGTAATTGTAGGAAATGAAGGATCAGTAATAAGAACACTTATTTCTTAAGTTATTTATTTGTTGATAAAGTAAAAACGTTATATTTTAAGCAAATCGGTTGAACAATAAAAAATTACAAAAATGTTACAAAGATGAAAATAAGTACATAATTTGTGTTTACGTAAAACATACCCGCACATCCGAACCGTACGCTGCTCAGAGCGCAACTCTTTGTAAGCGACTCGTATGCTTGACTTCGGCAATATTCGTATTTTTATGAATAGTTAACAATGTACCATTCAGATACGGCGCTAACAAACGGTGGCAATAGTTAAACAAAATATTAAAAATTAGAAAATGTTAAATGGGGTTTCGCAGTTTCTTTCTCACCATACAAACTATTTTTCTTATTCTTTTTGTATGTTTTATAGGTGTAAACGCCATTTCCGAAATGGCAAAAAAATCGCAAAATTTATTACAATGCACCTGAACAGTGCACAAAAGAGATTATTGCTTGTTGTTGAGCATTCATTGACACAAGCACACCAGAGAACTTTATCTTTCGCAGAAATAGGTGTAAAAAATATCGAATATTAGTAACCAAATGTACACATGGGTAAATTACCAATTAAGTTAGTACTGAAAAATATATGAATCATTATCGGAAAATAAAAATTTACATTTTCATGATGAAAATCAACATAAAAATAAAAATATTATAGAACGTATTTGCAATCAACAATAGTGCAATATAATCTACTCTATTTTTTCTTCCTTATTTGGCTTGGATACCACACATATTTCGAAATAACTCAAAAACACTTATACCATAATTTTTGGTGCTCTTTCTATTTATAATGGAAAAAATTTGATACATTGAACCATTCAGGCTGTACAAGAAAAATTATCCCCATTCTCACGTCTCCAGCCCCTCTTATGAATCCGGCCCTGGTTTAACCTATACAGGTGAATAGGTCTTTCAAAGAGTAACATTTCGTCAATTTAAAGTTTTCCTCTATCTCTTATAGTTTTCGAGATATCTTAAGAGATACGATTTGAACCCCCAACTTTTGGGGCTGTTTTCACCCCGTAAACGTGGAAGATGGCCAATAAAAAAAAATACGGGTGTCTTATTTTTGCCTATTCTAAACACCAGCGAAATTTCATCTAAATCCCGAATTTCACTCTGGGTACATCTCCTTGTAAGTAATATAATTTCGTTAATTATTAACATTCTATCCCGAAAGTGTCGTGTAAATTTCAACTAGCATTCTAACCACATTCCTATATTGCTTAGTGGTAATGTATACGCTAGACGTTGTTTAAACAACCTTAGGATTAGAAAACTTTCTGCCGTTCCAAACTGAATGTTGACAAATATCTAATGTTCATACTTAGAAAGTTTTGTTCTACATATTATTTTATTATAGACGAAACACAAAAGTTTTGCACCAAGTTTAAAATATGAATAGATTTAATATTAAAATAAACAAGGTAATTTGGTGAAATTATGGAAAATATTAACTTCCGGATTAATAATTGTAATCACTCCGAAAATTGAACTTGAAAATTGAATATTCAAGTTATAATGAAAGTTTGTACAATGTTTTAAAGGGTTTTTCAGGGTTAGAAATTAACCCTAGAATCATACGTTGCTCTACGAGAAATGTTAATCATACACCGTCGTCAATTTGACGAATGGACGTTTTATAGAGAATTTTAGAGTTTATTTCCAAAAAACATTTTTTTACATAACAATACTACAAAAGCGAACAAAATATTTAAAAAACTTTCAATTGGAAAAATCTTTTAATATAAATATTTATTAATTTTTTTAATCTTTTATCAAAACATATTATGTTCATTATAAAAATTAAAAAATAGATAAATACATCAATTGTATCATAAGACATGTCTTTCAAATAATTAATTTATGAACTATTATGAGTCAGACTTTACAGAATGTAAAATTTGTCGGTCACAAATATTCCCGTAGATATGTAGTTATTTCCTCATTAGGCACATTTGTAAATTTTCTAAAATTTGTTAGTAATTTTTCGAATAAGATCTCAAAAAATGGTAAAACTTAAAAATATTTCCCACAAAATAAATTGTTGATCTGTTATTAAGTCACCTGAAACGCATTCTTTGGTTTTCGATTCAATATATTAAAACTTCAGTATTATGGCGTCTCTCTAAGTCAAACAGCTGTAATCATCTTTAACATTATCATTATCATTGAATAAATTTATTATAACATTCATATCTTTAATAAATTTTAGACAAATTAGGAAAACTTTTATATGTAAAGTACAAAATCTTTAACAAAAACATACGTTAATCATACATCGTCGTCAAATTGACGCATCACCCTATTTTAATATAAACAAAACGACAACAACTGCAAACAAAATTGATAGGTCTTCTGTGTTATCATAACAAATAAATTAGATAACAGAAGTTTCAGAGCAGGGAGGCAACTGCAAATTGTAGTACTGGAGCAGCTAGAGAAGTTTGGTCGCCAATTTGACGAGTACGTATGATTCTAGGGTTAAATTAAAAAAAGATTATTTAAGATTATTTAAATATATATATATATATATATATATATATATATATATATATATATATATATATATATATATATAGATAGATAGATAGATAACTCAGAAACTGTTCAATATTTCATTTTTAAATTTTAACTGATTGAATGACATACAAAGGAACAATATATCGATAAAAAGCCTTAAGGGTACAAATATCTTTAGAACTGAGAAAAGATTAAGTTTCTTTTTTCATAAAATGTTAGTAAATCATCTCAAGAGTATACTTTCAAATTTTCGGAGCAATATTACTTGGGATTACCATTAGTAAAGATCAGCCTCTTGAGTAATTCTATTCATCAAATTTCTACACTAAAAGTAGCGCGATTACTGTAGTTCCACACCAAGAGTAGTAAGGACTAAGAACACATTAGAAATTAGATTTACACCAAAAGTAGTAAAGTTACAGCGGTTTTGTACCAAAAGTAGTCAGATTACAGCGAATCTGTACCAAAAGCAGTACGGTTACTTTTTCCATGTTCGTCTAAAGGTATTCTTCTCCTTAAACAATTTTTTTAACAGTACATTTATGCTTGGGCATTGTGTGAAATTCGAAATTTCATTATTTATTAAAGCAAACATCATATAAAATGAAAATTATTATTGAAACCAAAATTAACACGAAACATATCTATTCAATATACGAAAGTACTTATCTACGTTTAATTTATGCAATGTTTTCAACCCGAAATTGAATGGTATTTATATGATCTACCTAAATGTTGATTAATTTGTCAATAGGAGTGCATATTTTGAATACAAAACAATTTACTACGACACTAGTAATTAAATTCCCCGCGATACCATCAAAATAAATCAAAATCATCCTGTCATTTTCATTATATAATCGAGTGACGTTAGTGTAAATATTTTGTGTCACGTGGACGAACTTGTTTGCAATTTTATTCATTTGTTTGTTTTACATTTTTTCTTGTTTTTTTTAAATAAAATGTGCACTGGTCAAGTACAGATGTGTGTAATCATTTATTGATTAAATGTGTATTTGACATATTTAAATAATAAATAATTAATTAACAGAAATATATTTTTTATAATACCCGCTTCTAAAGTTCAATATTCGAGCGTTGTGTAGTGGGCGTAAAGAACAGTTTTCATATTATTGTAAAACAAACGACAATAACTGTGCGCGAAAGTACAACTGTGCTTGAAAGTGGCTAAAACTATGCGAGAAAATAATGATATTCATTTGTCCCTGATAATTATATTCAAATTAAACATGGAAACGATCAACAAATTAATAAAAAAAATAAAAACGATCTACAAATTAATAAAAAAATTTTTTTTCTACTCCTGTTGAAGAACACACTCATGATATATCTATTAATTGTTGAGAAAGTTAGGCATTATTCAAAGGTGTGGAGGAATGTTCATTACTCAATACCCTCTTGACCAATGAAATCACAGTATTAATCATTATTGCATGGGTTTTTCCATTGTTTTGTGTATATATGTATGTATCAAGTTTTAATTTAATATATATTGCCTAGTAACGTTCAAGTAAATAAAGTAGTTTATGTTTTGTTTTGATCGTTTTATACATAATATTATACAAACTCTTAATGAAATTAGAAATAGATTAAAAATTTGATTTAAAATTTATATTCAATTTTATTTAAATCAAAAAGGAAAAAAGTCGTAGAAAAAATATCGTATTCTACTCGCTTGCAATGGCTATTACTCACTCAGATACATTACGACACTCGCCTCACAAGCTCGGCTCGTGTCGCAATTTCATCTTCGTGAGTAATAGCTATCATTACTAGCTCGTTGAATAATATACTATTTTCATATAACATCATAAAACAAAATTAACCCTACAATTTTCTAAATTTGCTTAAAAATAATTAATTTTTTTCTCTCTATTAAACTTTAGAAGCCGTCGTTATAAAAAATTATGTTCGATACGTATACGTAAAGTTAGGCATCCAATAGGCTTTAACTGGGGCACTCGCTAAAGGGACTGACGCATACACAACGAGATCCGTGCGCTTATCCCCACTCGCCTGACGGCTCGTGGGGGTATACAGCACACTCGATCTCGTTGTGTATGTGTCAGTCCCTTAGACTCGTGCCCCCACGATGCTGGCACACCATCTAAAAAGGTGAACATTGAAAAAATTTTGTCTAATAGGTCACAAATTGGTCATAATTGGTCACTTAGTCCCACTAATTGGTCAGCAATAGAAAATTTTTAAATAAATTTTAAAAAATTTGTAAAAATTTCAAGGTCACTTAAAAATTTTGGCACACCATCTAAAGAAAAAAACAAAAATAATAAGAGCAATCGATAGGATTTTAAATCTTGATAATTGGTCAGTTAAAATAAAAAATTGGTCAGGTCCCCAGAATTTTTAAAAAATTTAAAAAACCTTTTTCATACTATGACGCATGCGCGAAAACTCTACTGGTAAATCTAGCTGTCAGTAAATCTAGTTGATACGTTGAATTTGTCAATAAGACAAGGCCGCCAGTATTCGACCAGCCAATATTTTTGAATGATTTTGAAAAACTGGAACCCTTAATAAAAAATTTTCTATCCGTGACCAATTAATCAAATCGGTTGACTTTTTACTACCAATTTCTGACCTTTTAAATGATCTAATGGATCATTCGAAATTTCACATATGAGATGCTAAAATTTTTTGAATGACCTTGAAAGAACTTTAAACCTTAGTAAAAAAATTCTCTATGGCTGACCAATTAACCAAATCAGTTGACCTTTATTTCTGACCTTTTGAATGATCTATTTGGTCATTCGAAATCTCACATTTGGGGTGCTAAGATTGCGGGGGTAACAATGGGTCATAAGGAAATAACGTTTATTTTCCAAGAAATATAATAGGGTAAATTTGTGTGGACAAAATTTTCAATATTCCTTAATTAAAGATCTTAAGGCCCAGTATTATAAAGGACAAATAAATCAACGAATAACTATTCTATGAATAAAAAGAGTTGTGAACTAAACTTTGGTTCAGTATTATAAACGTATCTCATAACTAAATTAGTTAGTGGTTGATTTAACCTACAATATGTTGCAAATATGTTTTAATTTCCATATATATAATGTAAAAATTAATTCTGTGCCTCTAATTTGTATTAAAACATGTATAAAATCTGTTTAATATCTATAAATATAAACATAAATAATATTTTTAAAAATCTTTCAGAACTGTCAAATTAATCTCCTACTAAAATTTAGTCGGTAGATTTTCTGTCAACTAAAATTTAGTTCCCTACTTAATTTATTTCAGTTTTATAATACTGACATCTGTGAATAAAATTAATTTAGTTCATAAATTTAGTTAGTTAGCTTTTATAATACTGGCCCTTATAGTACTTAAAAATGTGTATAATAAAACACAACTGATAATTAATTGAACTTTTAAATTAATTTCCAAAAGACCAGAAAATAAAGTTTGAAATAAAATCAATAAATATAATCAATGTTTGTTGATTATTTTCAAAATGTCTTAATATATATAATTAATGCTAATTATAGGCTGATCGAATACTGGTGGCTTTACCCTATTGAAAAATTCAACGTATCGACTAAATTTGCTGACAGCTAGATTTACCAGTAGAGATTTCGCGCATGCGTCACAGTAGGAAGAAGCCTTTTTTAATTTTTTTAAAATTCTGGGGACCTGACCAATTTTTTATTTTAACTGACCAATTATCATGGTTTAAAATCCTATCGATTGCTCTTATTATTTTTGTTTTTTTCTTTAGATGATGCGCCAAAATTTTTAAGTGACCTTGAATTTTTTACAAATTTTTTAAAATTTATTTAAGAATTTTCTATTGCTGACCAATTAGTGGGACTAAGTGACCTATTATGACCAATTTGTGACCTATTAGACAAAATTTTTTCAATGTTCAACTTTTTAGATGGTGTGCCAGCATCATCGAGCCCAATTTAAGCCTACTAGAATACCTCTCTTTACGCATACGTATCGAAAATAACTATTGCCATTTTCTAATGCATAAATTTTAAGCCATTTCTTTCGCTGTTGTTAAAAAGAAGTTAACGGTTACAAATAATAGTAGCGATGGGCGTATTTTTTGAGCCGGATTACAGATCGCTATTTTTTAATGATCAATAACGTATTCAACTAAATTGGGAAAAATATTTTAAAATACGTATATTATGGAATACATGCAAAAAATACTGAAAATTGCTAGACTTTTCTGAAAACTTTCAAATTTTGTACGAAACATTCATTAGCGGTAAACTACGTCATATTTTCTAAAATAACAACAGGTATTCTGTAACTAAGAAGAATAGTATATTGTGCAATAAGTGCGGGAAATTGTCGATTGCCCATGAAAGCGAAGTTGAGCGTACGAACGTAGTGAGTACGCTTATTCGCTTGAGTGGGCAATCGACAATCCCGCACGAGTTGCACATACTATTCTTTATTACGAATTTCCCATACTTTTTTTCTATTATTATTACTATTTTTGACATTTTTATTACTTTTTAAAATAATATTTTTGAGTGTTCGTTTTTTTTCTGAATTAAATATTGTTTAAATTACTTTGTTGGTGGTTTCTATAGAAATAATTATAAGATATTTATTAAATGAAAAATCAAGAGGCGGCTTTGCGTGTTTTGATTAAATTTTGCATGTTTTATTGTCAAATTGTGTGTGAAAAGTTTACTTTTCATATGCAAAAAAGTATGTGGGAAGATTACAGTAGGCAAGCAGCTATTTTGCGTACAGAAATATGTGCGCCAAGTTGGTACTTCTCCCGCATGAGTAATAAAAAATATCTTTCTTCTAACTAGAGAAAGAAATTGTTGATTTCTTGAATTAATTAAACCTGGGTTTCTTTAAATACATTTTTTTCGAAACAACATTTTTCAAGCTGGTCGACACGATATTTCGAGTTCTATTTATCCTGTCTACTGAAATTTGGTTTGTACCTTCAGTACATGTTGCTTTATGATAATAACTACGAACAAATTATAAAATTTTAATTTTTACTATTTTAAAAATTAAAAACCTTAAAAAAAATTTTTACTTTTTTTCAGCCATTTTTAATTTTTAAATTTTTGTTTTCATTATAGTTCCTGCCCTAATGACAACCTTTCTAAACCAGAATCCTTTGTTTAAGAGGAGCATAAACGCCAGAATTATGTCAACCAGCACATCACTATTTTCCATGACCATTGTTATAAATAATCGTTATAAATCGTTATAAATCCTTGAATTTTCATTTTTTATTTTTATATGATTTTTTTTATGTTCTGAGAATATCAATAAAAATTGACAGTAAAAATGTCAATAGTTTTCTTATTTTTAAATTTTATTAAGGCCTAAAGCATTTCAGATCCTACAGATATAAGAAATCCGACTCTACTTTTGCGAGGCATTTAATTGACACTGGACACACACCAGAACGGGAAATTACCGTGCTACACGGGGCAAGCAAAGGACAGAAGTTAACTATCCTATAGAAGCAATAGAAATAAATAAACAAAACTCCGATCATCTTTTAAATGCCTACACCGATATTTAAAGTTCAACTTCATTTTCAATATTATAATTTATTTAAACCTTTAAAATTGTATTTTGGTGTAATATTGTCTTTTTGTCAATTTCAATTTCAATTTTTTGTCACGTGTTTATTTGCCTTTTGTAACATCTAATGTAATCTTGTTTTTCTTGATTTTCGGATTCTCCCACTACCCTGCTCCCTTCCAATTCCACATGATATACCACTCCCCCTTCATATAGTATAGGTAGATAAAATTAGTATATAAGGCATGTATCGAATGTAATTTTACTTCGGTTTGAAAATGAACTAACGGTTCGAAACAATATTGTCACAGTTCCAAAAATAAAAGTGGTATTTTGCAAAGTATTTGTTCATTATTTACAAATATGGAATACCATAAAGTAACGCTCAAATTTATTAATATTATTGCCCTTTAAACTAGAATATGTCTGATATATTCTGAATTAAAAAGTCTTTATTAAAAAAAAGAAAAGAAAAAGTGAAAATTTCCATAAAAGCATTCCAACCACTGTATTTAAATCACTTCAATAACAGTGCACCAATTCTTTTTTAGGATTTCGGAGCCCTAGCAAGCTTCGAAATACCTTATAATATTGCGTTTTCTGTCACAGACATGCGCATTTGTATTTGACTAAGACGCCCACATTTTTTTTTTTAATAGAGGGACTGTTTTTTTCAATACAAATTAACAAATTTAAAGAGCAACACTTAAAAAAATGCAAATTGTTCAATAACTGAACGAACTGTCATCAATTTATTAAAAATTAGTTCGGTTTTTCTGTTATTTTACAGCAATTATTTTTTATTATTATTAACAAAATAAAAAAAAAAAATATATGACTACAATGCGCAACCAATGTTTACTTGTTAAATTAACAACAAAATTGCAATAAGAAGACATTTTTTCTCTTTCTTTTTCTATTTTATAGAAGCATATATATATTTATCTCTTTCCTTCGCTGTTTTTTCTTAAAATTATTAATAATGCGGCAGATTCTAAAAATTGTTATCTTTGTCTAATAACTTATTTTAATACACACAGAGCCATCTTTCCATATTTGTGATAATTACTTATCTACATATCAACCCTGCAACAAACTAACATATGTACCAAAATGTCATTTGGTGATTTAGAATTTCAAAAGTAAATAATGGTTAAGTGGCAAAAATTATTTTCTGGTGTTTATAATTAATTTGGGTTTTAATTATTTATTAAATAATATTTTTGTCAAACAAATATAATTATTTTAAATAAGAAAAAAAATAAATTCTTAATTTAAAGTAATTTATTCTGTGCCCAATAAATAGCAATTGAAAAAGTATAGAATAGCTTAACTAAATAAAAAAAATTTTTAAGTTTAAGTTTACGTTACGTCGCCTCGTTTTGATCTGTGCATTATTCACCATTTAAGTATGAAAATTTAATTAAAAATATATGAACAGGTTAATATTTGTTTACGATTTATTTTAAAATATTGATAAAACACCTTAGAATGATTTTTATAATTGAAATATGAGGATCAATTACTAGGGTCATTTCTAAAAGTATGGCCCAGTTGTTGACCCTAAAACTCTAACCTAAAACTGGCGATGTTATCTGTATAGTGACATATGCATAAAATAGTTAGATTAGAAAGATAGAACGAATATGGATGATTAGTTATATTTCAATTTGGTGTTTTGCCTCTGGAAAAATGGTGAAAAACGGAAACTGGTACAAAGTTCGTTATCGTTGAACGTCGTTGTCGGCAACGTCAAGGAAAATATAAAAAAGTAGTCAAGTGCGTGTTAGACACGCACCAAGTCAGGATTTCGTAGCACAGCAGCAAGAATTCGAGAATTCATCGCAAAGCATCAAGTTAAATTGGCTAACTGTGACACAACGCTGTACCGTGTCAACAATTCTATAATACCTAAGTGTACTAATTGGAAGTTCCGTCATAGTGGGTTATGATCATCTACGCGTTAATATTAAAATTAACCTATAATTATAGTAAAATAATTATTTTTCGGGTAAGAATAGTCAGGGCCGGACCTAGAGTTATGAGGAGGGTGGGCAAATTTTCCTATTGGCACCCTTCGCGGCAAAAATGCAAAATAAAAAATGTTGGTGCAGCGATATTTTAAAAATTTTTCACATGGACCCTATCAGAAATGGACAGTGTCGCCCTTTTTTTTGCTCATCATTTCTGGCCCCTATCAGAAATGGACAGTGTTGACCCTTTTTTTGCTCATCAGTTCCTTTTCTAGGGAAAAATTTCTAAAATATCCCTGCGCCAAAAAAATTTTAAACATTTTCTCCGTTTTGGTGCCCCTCAACTTATGTTTTTGGCGCCCCTAAAAGCTTGCAGGGGGGGAGGAATTCCCCCTCTACCTCCCTAGATCCGGCCCTGAGTCTATTGTTACTCGAAAAAATAATTATTTTACTAAAATTTAAAGAAGATATATGTTTTTTACGTCTAGTATTTTTAAACTAAGTTTATAAATAACATTTCTCATTTTGTCCCTATACATTCGCCTGTCCTGATTTATCCCTGTGTACGGTAATATGTATAATGTATAAAGGTGGGCATCCTAAAAAAACGGAAAACAAAAATGGAAAGTTTGGAAACATTTTATGGATGGGATCGGCAAATGTTCGGTATTCTTATTAATTTTTTTTAGCTTATGCGCAAGGTAAAAGGTTTGTATACTCTTATTAGCCCATGTGCACACGAAGAACTTTTGTTACCGTAACATTTTTGTCACTCCTATTTAATTTGTGTGTTAGAAGCACACAATAGAGTTAGCTCTTTTTCTAACATATATAACAGATAGAAGTAGCAAAAATGTCACGGTGACAAAGGTCCTCCGTGTGCGCATGGGGTTATTAAAAAATTATAGGTTAATTTTAATATTAACGCGTGGATGATCATAACCTACTATGACGGAACTCCCAATTAGTTCACTTAGGTATTATAGAATTGTTGACACGGTACAGCGTTGTGTCATAGTTAGTCAGTTTAACTTGATGCTGTGCGATGCTTATGACCGTCAACGTTTTAAGTAAATGCAAAAATTATTTTATCTCGAATTCTTGTTACTATACTACTAAATCCTGCCTTGGTGCGTGTCTAACACGCACTTGGCTACTTTTTTTTATTTAATCCTATTGTACATGACCGCGGGAATAGTCCCGATGGTAGATATTCGAATTAAAAGTAATTTATGGTCGAATTTGCAAAACAAAACAAACCAAATTAACAGACGGGCAAACAGTTAAATTGATATAGATAATTTATGTTTTATAGTTTGACTATGTTAACCATTATGTAAAGTACCTATTTATGTGTGGCCAAATTTTGTTCACTAATAAATTCACTATTAGTGCAATTAAAATCAGTTATAGTCAGTAAGTCAATTATTTTATTTATAACATTATTAACTACTAATAAATACACATTAATTGCATTTTAATTACAATGTTTTAAACAATAAGCATATGTAAATGACTTTGTTATCTGAATATATATTAAATAAACTTGTTTTTATATTACCGTAAAATGGCATAACGAGGGACAGCGACGTAAATTGGAACAAAACGAATAAAATTTTGTCATTATTGTAATTAATAGTTTATACTTTGAATATAACTTTATTTGAGTTTATCATAAGGTAGAATTGATAATAATAATAATTTAATTAAAATATTGTTCAAATTAGTAAGAAGTGACAGAGTGCAAAACTTTGGTTAGGTTCTTTCGAAATTTACCTGAATTGTGTTTACGTTCAAAAGGATAGTAAAATTTGCATCTCTATTCCTATATTTATTAAAGGTACGTAAAATTATGTTAACCTTTTTTCAATATTTTATATATTTATCTAAATTAATAATCCACGTTAAATTAACCTGTAATTGTGGTGAAAAGAGACTAACTAGAGGTGGCTAAGAACGCCATTGAGGTAAATAGGAACTCAAAGAGACTGTTAAGGTACCATCACAGTGTAGAATTTTGAAAAAATGACTTTTTTTAGTCTTATCTTAATGTACATACAGTTATGCTCTCAAAATTTCAAATTAAAATTCGAATTACTAAGGTCGCTATGACCACGGATCAATGAATTCAGTCTAAATAAAAAATTGTGTGAATCGATACGCGTCTTTTGGTGGGATGATATACCACTTTGCATTCAGTCTTTCCACAACCAGTGAACGTATAAGATTAATTGTTATCACCACAGTATCACAATTTTATTGAAACATTGATGTCAACCAATTTCGAGACAAACTTTAAACGCAATTGTCTTGAAATGTCCGTTTTAAAAACGGTATCCTCTCTCAGAGGGAAAGTTACCAAGCTACAAGTTTGAAATTTTGACAAAATATTCTATATTCCATTCTCCATGTTCCTATGGAAGTATTTTGTTTTGAAATCTTCCTATTTTTTCACACGGAAAACTGTTGAAAGAGAGGCCTAAATTCTATACCTTTTATTCAAACCGTCGCCCTTTTTTCAAATTTCAAAAAAAACCTCCATAGAAAAATAGCCGCTTACCTATAGATTGATAATCTATTTGACTTTTTTTCTCAGATGAAAACTGCGGCTTCAATCGTGGGCACCAATAGCCGCCCTTTTTTAAAGACACTTTTTTCCAAAAATTATGATAATTATAAAAAATAAATAAAAAATTTTTTTTTTGTATTGTTAAATAGTGGTATTAATTGTAAAAAAAATTCATCTCCATTCCTCCATCCTATTCATCCGAAAAAAAAATGGGAAAATTGACTATTTTGCGGCCGGTCATATTGTGATCGTACCTTAATAGGGACGAATAAGAGTGAATATGATTTAACGTACACAATTTTTAAAAATAACTAATTATAATTCAAAATATATGCACATATATATATTTTTTTAAATTTACTTACTTCATGAATTGACTTTCTTTTTAAATTTACGACACTTTTACTTAAAATATAAACTGGCTGACAGTCATTGACGTCGTAATACGTTAACAGTTCCATATAAAGTGTGTTAACTGTCAAAATAGTGTACCAGTTGAGTGTTTTCTCATTATATTTTATGATCGTCAACTGGTTAACATTTTTATATTCATTTTTTAAAATTAAATACAGCCGTCACTCGAGTTATTGACGTTTTAACTTATTATCACTAATCGTAGATTACCTCAACTTATAGACAAACCATATTATGTATGTACTCAAGATCGAACGTGCTGTGTGGTACTATGGCAACGCGTGCATACGTAGGTATGGTTTGTCTATAACTCGAAGGAAACTAGGATCATTAGTAATAAGTTAAAATGTTAATAACTTGAGTGACGGCTGTAAAGTCTATTTTTTAAAATAAATAAAAAGAAAATATATAAATACTATCAATTAAAACTAATTAGCAAGAAGAAAATTTAACAGCCTTGTACAGATTTCTTATTAGCCCCCACTTCGTCTATATTGTCACCAAAATTGGAAGGAATAGGGACTAACTACATTCTAGGCCTTTCCAACTAAATAAAAAAGGAAGACGAATTTTCAGAACATTAAAAGTAAAGAACGAAACCGGAATCTAAATTAGCCTATTATGAAAATCGATTGTAAAGATCAAAAATGTCTCGATTTTTTCTATTTTACGGTAATTTTTTTATGCAGTATATAAGAAAACTCTAATCAGTGCATAATGTGAATAAAAATTTGGGAATATTTATTTGTAATAAAGTTGGTTGCTGACTGTCCAAACGTAGTCCATCATTACATACGTAAGTCTATACCTATTATTACATCATTCAGTTTTGCAATTTTTGCAATATTATCAAAATGAAATAAAATTTTTGAAAATATTTCCATGTATAAGTAAATTAATTCTTTACCGATCTCAAAATCAGTATACCTATATAAATTTCCTAGAAAATGTCTTCGTTCATTCTAATTCACATTGTACCTACAAAATCCTCTTTGTTTTCCGGCCGATTTGACTAAGCAGAATTATCTGCTTACAGTGTACCAAAAAGACTTTGTGAAATGGAATTGTCAAATGAAGTTTATATTATAAAATTTAATTTTTGTAATGTGAGAATTTTCAACTTTGAAATATAAGAAAATTCTGTTTACCTGTATCGTAAAATAGATAATTTTCGTTGTTGGAACTGTTTCTACAAATTTTCTTTCGTCTTACCGTGTCATACACAGAGAGACTTACACACGTAATCACCTGTTGTTATGAATATCTTTGATGTTGCCGCAATATCACCTAAAATTACCTTATTAATAAATAACGAACCAAACTGAAATACATTAAATTACACACGGAGCTTTTCATTGGATATTGTTGTTATATTACTGCATAGCTCTAGTTACTTGTGATCTTTAATGAATTTTAAATACAGTTACTTATAATAATATCTGTGTCGTGAATTTTGAATTATATTTTAAAGTTTTACATTACAAAAACTTCTCCGCACTGGAAATTACTAATTTTCTACGAAAATTAAAATAAAGTTAAAAGATAAGTTAATATACTGTAATGGTGTTATGATGGAAAAAACTAAAGAAAAACATTTTCATTTCGCGTATTTGATGAAAAGTTTTGTATCAGTGAATATAAAAAGCAAGGGATTTATTCGTTGACATCATGGTAAAAATAAAGCTCTCTTTAGAATATAGCGAGAATATATCTGAGAAGCAAGTAGAGTCGTGAATTAAAATGAGAAGAAATATAAGTTCGAAATTCACTGATTCGGCTAATTAAACTGAATTTTCGCTCGCTTTTAGAAGTTTATCCGATCCTACTGAGTGAAAAATAAAAGAGAAGAAGGCATAATGGTGTGGGTGCGACCTACAAAGTCCACACTACCAACTTCCCAGTAAATGTATAATTAACTATGTTTAGAATATAGCTAAAATACACGGAGAGAAAATTCCTATAAAAATTACTGTGCTCATACTACAATCCACGTGTAACAGGCGAACATATCCAATTTTTGTACGGTAAAATTATAAAAATTACAATAATATAACTATAATTTTTATAATTTTACCGTACAAAAATTGGATATGTTCGCCTGTTATACGTCAATTGTAGTATGAGCACAGTAATTATGTTCCGAACTAACTTCGTGTAAGTTCGGAACATTATAAAATTAATGAGTGACCGAAAATCTGAGAGAAGTGGTAAAAAATTTGAGAGAAGTGGTAAATAATTATAGAGTCTTACATTCATATACTGAATAAATGCAAGAGGACTGTATTGCTTGTGTATTGTATGTATTTCATGTACCTGTGAACTCTATGGTTTGGTGGCCAATGCACAATCAAGTTTACTTGTGATATGAAATTAACAACAAAATTGCAATAAAAAAAAAAATCATTTTCTCTTTCTATTTCTATTTTATAGAAGCGTGTATATATTTATCTCTTCCTTTCGCTGTTTTTTCTTAAAATTATTAATAATGGGACAGATTCTAAAAATTGTTATCCTTGTCTAATAACTTATTTTAATACACATAGAGCCATCTTTACGTATTTGTGATAATTACATACTTACCGACGTGCCCACATAATTATCAACCTGCAACAAATCAAAGAGAATGGGGTAGAGAGGAAACTTACCATAGAAAAAATTATATACATATAGAATCCTATCAAAAATAGGGCCATATTGCACATCATTGTACTTTCTCCCCAACTGTAAGATGGCTCTCAGTGTCCGTTTTTTCGCTCATTTTATACCTATTCGTTTCGTCATAGTTCGTCCGTTTCCGTTCGTTCGTCCGTAAAGATTTGATATAATGAAAAAAAAAGTGCACCTAGGTGGACAAAATAACGTGTCAGGACTTTATTACTTCTTTATTTATTCGTACATCTACATCAAGAAAATCTTCCAATTACGATAAACTCATTAGAAATAACTTTTGTGATATAATAAATACGTTGTCTTTGTAATTTTGTGTTTCTAATAAAAAAATCGTAGTTAATATTTTTTAAACCTTTATTTATTTCTAATTTTTATTATATACATAATTAGCTTTAATAAAAACAAGTCGTCAAGTGCAAGTTGTACTTGCGCTAACAGTGTTCCGTACAATCAGTTGTTTCACCAGTGTTCCGTACAATCAGAAATTTTTTATAACGGGATATGAAGGTGGATAAAATATTTTTCCTAATAAATAAATTTTATTCCTAAAGTATAACCTATTTTTTGATTTCAGAACGATCGTGTTCGTATGTGTCACATTGTGAACGTATGTGTCCGGACTGTTATATTTTAACCCTAGAATCACACGTTGGTCTACGAGAAACGTTAATCATACATCGACGTCGTTTTGACGGATGGAATTTTTACGGAGAGTTTTAGAGTTTATTTGCAAAAAACATTTTTTTTACATAACAATACTACAAAAGCGAACAAAATATTTAAAAAAATTGGATTTGGAAAAATTTCTTAATGTAAATATTTATTAATTTTTTTAATCTTTTTATCAAAACATATTTTCATTATAAAAATTAAAAAATTGATAAATACATCAATTGTAATAATTAATTTATGAACTATTATGAGTCAGTGGACATGTGTGACTTTACAGAATGTGAAATTTCTCAGTCATAAATATTCCTATAGATATGTAGTTATTTCCCCATTAGGCACATTTGTAAATTTTCTAAAATTTGTTAGTAATTTTTCGAATAAGATCTCAAAAAATAATAAAAACTAAAATATTTTTTCACAAAATAAATTGTTAATCTTTTATTAAGTCATTCGAAATGCATTCTTTAGTTTTCGATTCAATATATTAAAACTTCAGTAATATGTCGTCTCTATAAGTCAAACAGCTGTAATCATCTTTCACATTATCATAATCATTGAATAAATTAATTATAACATCCATATCTTTAATAAGTTTTAAAAAAAATTGGGAAAACTTTTATATGTAGTGTACAAAATCTTCAAAAAAAGCATACGTTAATCATACATCGACGTCCTTTTGACGGACACTATTTCAATACAAACAAAACGACAATGACTATAAACAAAATAAATATATGTGGTGTGTTATAATAACAAATAAATTAGATAACAGAAATCTCACAGCAAACAAGTAACAACAAGTCGTAATATTGGAGCAGGTAGACAAGTTCGTACGTCGTTTTGACGTGTACGTATGATTCTAGGGTTAAGAAGTTTTAGTTATGACCACTGATTGTGAGGAACATTACTTAGTGCGTGTCAAACACGCACTTGACGATTTTTTTTTTATAGGAATTTTCTGTTCGTGTAGAGTACAATTCATTAATTTTAAAATTTCCTCAATTAATCTCTTTTTACTTGTTTTATTATTATAAAAAACTAATCGTACGAATTTCACGAAAATCTGATCAACTACTTATTATGTAACTAGAATTTACCCACGGCTTCGCCCGCGTGGCATTAGAAGGAGTAACCGGGTTTTAGCATACACTACGTCCTCAGAAGTATGGGCACATCTTTACCCAAGGAGTACCCCTACTTTTGACAGGGCAGTGTACCACAACATTAAGTACACTACCGCGTCAAAAGTATGGACACACCTTAACTCTAGGTGTACCCATACTTTTCGCGCGGTAGTGTGTGCTGGAACCCGCTCAGCCCTTCCACTTATTTCTTATTATTCTCCAAAAATTTGTTTTAAAAACTTTAATCAGTTTTTGAATGTAATTCATTTCTGCACGATTTATTTATTTATTTATTTACTTTTTTTGTATGTAAATTCTACTTTGGAAATTAGGTCAGCTACACAAAGATGAATTTATCTGATTTGCCATATTCGTGGTCCTTGATTACTAACAGCCAATCATAATTTTTAAAATTTTATGGCCAGTCAACTTTCTTCTCGAAGTTGTTGGATAGTATGTATGTTCATTATTTATTATTGTTTCAATAGTTTCAAAGTATGCTTTGGCAAAAATCTGAACATCTTACCACTGACATTATAAATTATAAAAATTACGTTAATTCATATTCAAACAATAATATTTTTACCTAATTTTTTATCCAAATGACAATACTGTTACAATTATTACGTATAAACACAGCATTTTACTCGTAAATAAATGTGCACATTCATTTTTTTTTTTTTTTTTTTTTTGACAACAAAACAAATAATTTTAAATTTTGACAAATTCTATCATACATTTTTGAAAATATTAAATATTTTAAGGCGAAAATATATTAAAAAGCTGAAATTAGTTTAATAAAAACCATACATCTGCTCATTTTACCTCAAAAATGTCGGAAAATAGAATATTTTTCAATAATTAACCAAAAAAAGCATATAAGAGGTAACTTATATATTTTTTTTTTGAAAATTTCAAAATAAAATAACGTTTGATAGTAGTGTTACAAATGATTTTTTTTTATTTTGTAGAAGCTGGTAAATAGAAATCGTAATAAATACTCGCCTTGAAAAAACCAAACAAGTATTTAGAACAAAATACTATTTATTAAAGAAAATATTAAAATTATGTACAAATGCCGTCCTGATAAACTAATATGTTCTGTCCATCTTGAGCGCTCGAGCCAATTTTGAGGAGCTGGATTCCCTCCAGACAAAAGCTCATAGCGAATACACACATTTTTAAAATGTCCTTTTGAATTTCGTAACTCAGTCATTACAAATAAAATCTAAATTAAAGACCTGTTTTTTCTCAATTTTCTAGCATCAAGTCTAGGGATAATTAACTAGGGGGTGATTGGGTTGACATTTTGATGTAAAATATAGTAATTTTAACCGTCTTCAAAATAACGTTTCGATTTTAATAATAAAAAAAAATTTAAAAAAGTGTTTAAGTTCTGGCAAGGCTGTTAAAAAGGGACTGAAATGTTTTTAGATGTTGATATATACAGAAAATATTAATGTGTTAAGTACTTGCAGACTTATAGGTTTTATGGGTGGTTTTAGCGAATTTCCAGAATGGAATTTAGCTATTCCAGCCACTCTCATGATGTGACTTGAGCCCGAGACTATGGCAGAAATTAATACCGTTGAAAAAGTTCGTTAGCCAGCCATGTCGGATGCCTGGAACATGGTTTTTTTGGTAATTTTTAGTGACAAAAATTAGTTTTTTTCCAAAATTGCCTCAAGTTAAAAAATTCTTGCGCCATTTATCTACACCATTAGAAAGAAGAGGAAAAATCACTTAGAAGGGTGAAAAATCACAGAAAAACGGATTTTTATAAATGGAAATTCGCTATGTTATGCAGGTGCTGCGACAGGGGTATTTTATTTTAAAATAACTTTTCTTGTGAAGTAATAGTCCCATGTATCAATACCAGATGCGGAAGGCTCTAACTTCCCATAATTTAATTATAACTAAAATAATAATAATATTCGTATTTCGAACTTTTATAGTTATGCACATAGAAAATTATAAGTCGATGTTGTTAGATATATTTAAATACTGTTTTGATAAAGAGTCATAACTCATTAACTTCGTAAGTTTTAATTTAATCAAAGTTATTTATTAATTAATAGACTGATTAAAGAGTACACCAATGCTAGTCTGTTTTAAAACTACTAATTAGAAAACATATCAACAAAACAAAAAACAAAATACATACATATATCAAAATAGATAATATACGTATAAATCTTACCGTACATACTGTTGAAAAATGATCATTATTCTGTAACGTTGCATGATCTAATCCCAACAAAATGACTGCAGCATACACCAGAATACATCCCACGGCGGCCATGTTGTTTAAACGAGGACTTGATAGTTTTATGGACCTGAAAAACAAAAAATAGTTTACCACAACGTGACAGGATTTCATATTATAAAAAATTAATTTCATCGCAAACATATGTGGATGCTGATACACATTATAAATGTACAAGAGGATTCAAATTGTTTGTACGTAAACAGTGTTCTGATCAAGTAAGTTACGGTAAATTTATTAGTGGTTGGAATTAGATAATCTACCAGATATTTGCCAAATGGTTTTAATTTTGTGTTCGTGAATTGTTATTGACGCAAAAACGGTGATGACATGTCAAAAAATTGTGAAAAAAATCGATTGTTTTTTAATAACTTTCCCACATTTTACGACTTTTTATTCTTGATGATAATTTACGAACCAACAGCAATACGAACCAACACCTAAGCAACTTAAAAAACTGCACATGTTTTACGTATACGTGTATTACTTTGAAATAAAAAGAATATGTGGAAAATGCGGACTTTTATAAACATTTCAAAATTGATTTTACAAGATGTAGAGAAGTTTTATTCATGTAATTTTAAGTTTTCTCAAACCCTTTTCCATTTACTGTGGTATCATTACTTTTGGAGACATCAAGAGTTTTTAGGTTAAAAATATCGCTTTTTGTTTAGTCACAAATAACAGATAAAATAATGAATGTAGAGAAACTATTAAATAAAGAAATTAAATCAAAAAATACGCCCTAAAAAGTATGACACACAAAAGACAAAAGATTTTCTACATATCGTCCGCAACTTTGAAAATAAGGTATTAATTTTCAGAAGTAGATACTTCAAGCTGTAAAATGCTCGTCTTAAAATCATTGCCGAATTATTTTTGACTGAGATACAACCTCTTTAAAAAGGAGCTAAAATTTTGAAACATCTGACGTTGTTTTTTTTTTTTTTTTTGACGAGTATATAATTTGATTACTATAGATGAAATATTTTCACTTTTAAATTAATTTGTACCAGATATTTAGGTGTAACAATTCCTTTTCCCTAAATCACAAATACCTAACAGGTTTTTGCATCGGTATAATTGTCTATTAATAATTTAAATATTAAATAAACTTTTTTATGCGGCCTTGTCGTCTTTTCTGATTTATTTTAAAAAAATTTTTTCCCGCAGTTGGTTTTGATTTGTGTAAGTATTAAAGAAATTTTTCATAATTTTCGAAGAAGCAAATCGTAATTTGTAACAACATTCATTGCTCGATCTACTTTTGGACAAATAACTTGAATCATTTTGTACCATATTAAGTTTTTGTTCTGGTTATATCTCATAAGTCAAATCATAACACCATAACTTAAATAGACTAGATACTTACTTTAGTCGTCGAAAATGTAAATTGAATGCCAAAAATGCAATTGCAATTGTAATTCCAATCACAGCCAATGAGGAGATGGCAAGAAATGCGGCAGGTGCAATTGTAACCACACGCAATTTGAATACACGTTTTGCAATTGGCACTTGTCCACCAGTCCATTGTAGAGCCACACAACGGGCACATTCAAAATCCAATTCACGCGTCGATGGGTAAAACAGAGCCACTGTATTGATTTCACCACCTAGAGTAATCAAATTGCTGTATTATATCACCAATAATTGTCTGATTTAGTGGTCATCTATTGTACAAATAACAAAAGGAGACGGAACATAGCAGTGATAGTAATTAATATAAGGATGGTTGGTGGTTATTTAATAAGGAATCACTCTACCGAAATTACATCCCTAGGCTATTAATAATTTTGGTATATCTGTTTCAAATTACTTGTAAATAACTAGTCAGACTGTTAATAAAATATTTATTTAGATCGGATGCCTCAAATACAGGATGTTTCCAACAAAATTTCGAGTATTGAGATTTCGTAAACGGTAAGAGATACGATTGAATTAGAGCAATTTTACAGAAAGTCTAGGTCAGTAAGATTCTGCTTTAATACTTCCCAAATTCCATGTAGTTTAGAAATTATAACCCAAAAATCTATAATTTGAAATTTCTTTTTATTTTAGTAACTTTTGGAGAGACATGACGGGCCCTGGGAAAAAATCAGATATTTCAAAACTTTTTCCAAAATATATAGGTGACGAACAACCAACAACCAACAATCCTGGCTGCAATCTCGCTTGTCCCCTGGTCTTGCTCTTTAAATATGGTTTAGGTCTTCCATTTTTTTACCAGACTCAGACCAAGACTCATATCAAAACATCAATAAATAAAATGAAAAAAGCGAGGTTGTTGCTAAAATATAAGAAAATTTGCAGCGTTACCAGGTATTATAATAACAATTTTTGAAAAATCTCCACTTTATATTTTATTAGTTCATCATTCATTACAATTCCTTACAATTTCTTAAAAATATTTGTCACAATACAATTTAAAGATGCAAGAATGAGCAAGACCAGTCTTAGTTCTGCAGTATTTGTGAGCAAGACCAAGACCAAGTCACAAATTTTACAAGACTAAGATTCTTAATATCAGAACAATAGCTGGACTAAAATTATTATGGTCTTGGATAACTAACTTCTACTACCTAGTAAGAACTATATTACTATTATTTGAGCACTTTAATAGCATAGAATTTATAGCTATTTATGCAACAAGTACATAATGAAGATCTTTATGAACGAGCCGTGTTTATAGCTGAGCGAGCTTGCGAGCGAGGCCAATAAAAAAAGGTGAGTTCATAAAGTCAAATTATGTACAAGTTGCATACAAAGCTTTATGTACGACTGCTAAAATTCCTAAATATCGATAAAAATCGAATTTATGAACCTGGCGTTTACACTTTAAATAAAAAATTATTCTCTAATATAGTTAGCATAGAAAAATTTATTATATGTTAAAGCATGCTTTGATTGTGATTATCTGTCATCTGATGTTAATATATAATACTGTGACATTTTTAGAAAATTTCTCAATAAAAGTTACTAATATTTAAAGACGAGAGGAGGAAATTGCCTGGAATAAATATTAATAGTTGTTCAAATTGTGTAATTAATATTAATTATATAAATATTTGTAAATATGGTATACAAAATAATACTTAAAGTTAGTGTGTTTTTTGTTTATTGTAAAATTGAAAATAAAATTTATCAAGTAGACTATTCTTTATGGCACTTGTGCTTTTTGCTTTTCATTATGCAACTAGTGCCAAAAAGTACTACTTTTCATATCTCTTAGCAATGCAATAAAACAGGATTTTATTATTCAGTCGTGCATAAAATATTTTCTTTAAAATTTTTTGGTGATTATCCGTTTTTAAGTAATGGCTTGAATTATTTCTCTGGAACGTTAAGTAAATTTTGGTACAGTTAAATATCTCTTTTCTCCCTTTTCTATCAATTTAATTTGGAAAATAAACTCGAAAATTTAGAGAAAATATATCTTAAAAATTTGATCTAACTTTCCGAAACTCTATATCTTATCGTTTACAAGATCTACATGCTGGGAATTTCATTGTGCACATCCTGTATACTATACCTTGCACTTGATGAAACGCTGATGTTCCCACACGATCCGATCCACTAAACGAAACTGGACCCTACAAGAAAAGTTCTTCGTTTTTCCTTTAGCCATATTCGAGACAACGACAATATACGTACCGAAATGCCGGAAAAATTTAACGCGGCCAATTGTTGCAAAAATTCATCAGCCATATCTTTACGCGTGTAATCAAAATGTGCAACCGTTGTCCCGGCGGAGCGCCAACGTTCCTCTGCTCCCCGTAATGCCAGTGCCATTGCCCATACGGCATCGTACGTTTGTGGAGCATATCGTGACATTGGAACATCCAGTTTTTCCAATTCCGATTCAAACATTTCATTGGTCTGTTATAATAAACGAAAAAGAAGCATAAAAGGTTTAGTGTAAAAACCACGATTTGATTCGAAAACTGAAATTACCAAACCGGATAAAGATGGATCCGTACCAACAATACAATTATGACTTGAGACCAAAATCAATCCTTCGGTGGCTTCGGCCAACTGTTGCGGTGTACAATCGGTTAAATCGTTCAGCGCCGATGTGTTTGTCCACCATGCGTCGCCAGGTCCACCTTGTAAAATCCATGCGTAATCTGCCCCATACATTCCTAATTGGTATGCCTAAAACACGTCCAGAACACATGGTGTAAGTTAATAAAATTTGTTATTCATAAAATTCTACATTAATGAGGCTTGTTGATTAACTACTACAGCTCTCTGTTTGACATCCTCTATTTGAATAAATCATGCGCTTTTTTATAATTTGATTATATAGTATACACGATATACATGGTATACACTGTGCGAACGAAAAGGAGACCCTAAACAATGGTCGATTTTTGACCAATGGACAGCAAAATAGTGTTTGTTTTTCCAAGTTTTTGATTGGTAAAATTTAAAAATTATAAAAAGATAATTCCGAAGAAATATTTTGAAAATTAATTATTAAAAGTCCTTTAGATTATTAAAAAAAAATGCCAAAAAACTTCCAAAGTATTGAATTTTCATATAGAAAAGTCTAGAATAGATAGGTAAAGTTAACAATATTCTCTTTAATGTTAAAATATATACGGTGTTCCATTAAAGAAAAAAATTGCACAAAAAATAAAATTCCGGATCTTTACAAAGTTAAGGAGAATAAAATATTATTGCCAAAATAAAGTATAGGTAACAATTTTCCGCAAAACGTTCATAAAGATCTCATAGAGCAAAAACTTAATATACCTCGAAAATTAAAGAAGTTTTTCTTTTTTAAATTGAACACTATAGTTTAGGTTTCGCCATCGTTAAATAGCAAATAGCAGATTTTACCGGCTCATGACTGAAAAAAGTTTCGAAACGCTGCTCTAGATGATTATCCTCATTTCAAAATCATTCATTGGAATTACGATACACTTTTCAATAATTTTTGAATTCTACACTTTAAAACTACAGAAAACAACAACTGCGTTGCCTGCCGTCCATCCGACAAAAATTTCCCTTTTCTTTAATATCTCCATTACCATGTGGAAAGCTGTTTTATTTATTTGGATAATGTAATGTCAGTACTTTCGTAAACGTACTGTATATAAAACACAATCACTTTTTACATCACGAACAAAAAATACTATATTTGATTTTTTAAAAATTTATGGAAATGTTTTCAGTTTCATTAGATTGTCACTTGTCAAAAGAACACGCTCGCTATAGGTACGCGATGTTGAAACACGTTAAAATGAAATTAAAATTTTATTTATGAATTGCGGCCAAACATGATCGAACTTTTTTCATACAAAATTTACCAAATTTCAAAATTTTTGACACGTAACGAATGATAATTTAATTTTTGGTATTGCTATTTTTAACCCTAGAATCATACGTACTCGTCAAAACGACGAACGAACTTCTCTACCTGCTCCAGTACTACAACTTGTCGTTGCCTGCTTGCTGTGAAACTTCTGTTATCTAATTTATTTGTTATTATAATACATAAGACGTATAAATTTTGTTTATAGCTATTGTCGTTTTTTTTATACTGAAATAGTGTGCGTCAAAAGGACGACGATGTATGATTAACCGATGTTTTTTTTTTAAAGATTTTGTACTCCACAGATAAAAGTTTTCCTAATTTTTCTAAAATTTATTAAAGATATGGATGTTATAATTAATTTATTCAATGATTGTGATAATGTGAAAGATGATTACAGCTGTTTGACTTATAGAGACGACATAATACTGAAATTTTAATATATTGAATCGAAAACTAAAGAATGCGTTTCGAATGACTTAATAAAAGATTAACAATATTTTGTGGAAAATATTTTAAATTTTATTATTTTTTTGAGATCTTATTCGAAAAATTACTAATAAATTTTACAAAATTTACAAATGTGCCTGGGGGAAATGACTACATATCTATAGGAATATTTATGACCGAGAAATTTCACATTCCGTAAAGCCACAAATGTCCACTGACTCATAATAGTTGATAAATTAATTATTTGAAAGGCATGTTTTATGATACAATTGATGTATTTATCTATTTTTTAATTTTTATAATGAAAATATACTTTGATAAAAAGATTAAAAAAATTAATAAATATTTATATTAAGAAATTTTTCCAAATCCAATTTTTTTAAATATTTTATTCGCTTTTATAGTATTGTTATGTAAAAAAAATGTTTTTTGCAAATAAACTCTAAAACTCCCCGTAAAAAGTCCATTCGTCAAAATGACGCCGATGTATGATTAACTTAACTCGTAGACCAACGTGTGATTCTAGGGTTAAATGCGGTCTACCGACTGCCCTGATGAATTCGTACTAAGTATAACTGAAATTTATTTGTTAATAAAATTCAATAACGGTTATCGTATTTGAATTTTAATTGTTAAATTCTGCATATAAAAATTTGGTTGCTTAGGATGTGAGAGAATTTGCTTTTAGGTAAATCCTGGTACAGTATTAAGTTAATAATATACTATAAAGGTGTATTTTTTTTTCTTTTAATTAAACGAAATTTGTGAAGAAATTGGATGTTATGACGTATTTTCAAATGTCTACACCAGGGTTTCCCAAAGTGACACTCTTTTCTGCTGTGTGAACTGCTTTTCTATTATAAATTTTTAGGTGATGTATTTTTATATAAATCAGGTTCAGGTTCTTATGTCAAAATAATCAAATCTGTCAAAAATGAAAAAATAATATTGAAAACCTACGAACAGCTTCGAATTTTTGTTTCTAAAATTAGAATTGCTAGCATACATGATGACGTCATCAAGTTCGATTATTTCTTCTTAGACTAATAATTATTAGAATTAGATCTTGTTGGTAAAATCTGGACAACTTGAGTGCAAAATTTTCATTTTTTTATAAAAATGACTAAGTTTATTCAAAAAATATAATTTATTAATGTGCCGCTATTTTCGATTTCTAAATTAGGACAATTTATTGTTAGTTGAACTCTAATATTATAATATATAGTTTGTTTTACATTTTTCTGTTATGTTTTCATTTATTTTTTATATATTTTTAAAATTATTTAGCTAAATTTCTGGATATTTATTTACAATTTGGCCCGCCGACGAGAGTTCCTGGTAGGTATTTCTTTGTTTTGTTGCTTATTCGAAAAGTCAGAACAATTTATAGACAAAAGGATAAATTTCTACGTCCGATAGCTCAAAGGCAGAGGCGTAGCGAGGAGGGGGGGGGGTGCAAGGGAGTCTATCATTCACCGAACGCCACTCGCAGAGGGGCGCCAAATGTGCGCCAAAGAGGGGCGTCAAATGTGCCCAAAGCCAGCAGGTCTTGGGGGGCGCCAAAAAAATTAGGTATGAGGTTTTTTTTTTGCTCGTCACTTGTTTTTTGGGAGGAAAAAAGCAATAATGATTTCTACAAGGGCGCCAATAAAGTGTCGTGCCCCGGGCGCCGGTTATGTTCACTACGCCACTGCTCGAAGGGGCTCAAATTCATAATAACGAGCGAATAAAAAACTAAAAATGAAGTCAGTAGACTGCATTCTATTATTTTTTCATAATTAAAAAAAAAAAAATTTTATTACCTCACAAAATATTTGCGGTGCAATCTTGTACGAGAAACTCCCAATTATAATTCGTGTATCCAAATCCTAAAAGCATATTACATAAAAAAATTTAATTATTCAGAAATCATTTCTTGCTCCACTTACCCTTAACATCTTCATCTGATCCTTAAAATCCGTCACAGCGAACGTAATCGTGGCCGTACACGTGATATTCGACCGTTCCAATTCCGTCACCAGATCGTTAATTGCCAACGAATAAATATCCTCATTTTGACTCAACGCGGTCACCGTATCCCAACCGAATTTACGTACGAACGCGATACGTGCCGGATTATGTGACGAATCAGGTGCCACGGTACGATAAAAGAGGGGAAATTCACTACGATCACTTAACGCGGGCGATGTCGAACCGAACGAGACTTGTACAATATTCCAATATGGTACAACTTTTGCTAAACTTTCGGTCACTTCCGAACACGCAGATCCTAATAGCATAACCATACGTGTGTCACGCTGCGTGTACAGGGCGTGAAAAAAACGATCGACACCAACACCTGGATCGCACTGTAACGAAAACATTTTTAAATTAGAAATGTAAGGAAATAATTTTATCAAAAATGATTAGATATAACTGAAGATTTTTTTTAATGACGTCATAAGTATGACCATGTACAAAGACTTTAATTTGAATGTAACAGAAAAAAAAATTGAAAAGCTGATCCGATCTTTCATCTTTTTTGTATCTATTGTTTTTTTTTTTTTTATTTAAATAGAAATTTCTAAAACTAAAGCCAAAATTATTAGGGGAGAAGGTGTATCTTAATTTTCTACTGCACTAATAGCAATTGTTCACTTATCTATCAAACAGTCTTTGGTTAGCTTGACTTTTTCCTAAGAAAACACTAAATTGAAAAGAGTTCTTGTTAAATCTGCGGTATTAGGGTAAAAGGGGAATAAATTGATTTTTTAGGAAAAATTAACTTATCCCTGTTTACCCAAATGTATATTTTAATTGTAGGAAAAAGCTGGTGTACTTATCTCATTTTTCCTAAAAAATCAACTTATCCCCTTTTTCCCTTAACACCACAGAAATGTTCTTTTCAACCACGGCGGAATGGAGCGGGTATATGCGTTTGAGGTTAGAAGTGTGTGTATGTACAAGGTCAATGAAACAAATGAAAGATCCTAGGGACCAAAATTCCCCAAAATTGCAGTCGATGAGCAAAAAAAAAAAAAACCTTTTCTCAATTTTGGCCTGGCTGCTTGCCAATGGGTAGGGGCTCCTGAGCTGAAACTTCAGCTGCCCTCCCTCATACCAGCGCTGTGTATGGTTTGTTACCATTTATCTCCAAAATGGCTTCCGAGGTGGTTCTTAACCAGGTTTAATGAAAATTAGTTCAGTCGTTTCCAGGATATTTCAAAATTTCCAAGATAAAAATAAAATAAAAAATCTTCAAAACCCACTTTGAAAAATGATAATTGCGTGATGGCTCCTAACTAGATTTGATGAAAATGTGTCGAATCGTTACCAAAATATTCCAGGATTCCCAAGATAAAAGTAAAATTACAAATTTTAAATTTAATAATTGCGGGATAGTTCCTAGCCAAATTGAATAAAAACCGATCAAATACAATTACCCTTGTGGAAATGATGTTCCTTACAATAAAAACTTTAAAAAGTTTCAAATGAAAAAGTCTTAAAAACCCACGACGGAAAAGCTCTAAAAATTTTTAAATAAAAATTCCTAAATTTCCATATTCCAAACATTATAATTTAAAATAAGCTAATTTTCATTAGTCGTGTAGGACATTACCGTACAAAATACACGACAAAGACATGTCACACACGAATTTTTATTTAAAATTTTTTAGAGTTTTTCCCTCTTGGGTTCTTAAAACTACCTCATTATTTATTCTAGTTGCTCATTTGGTAAGTCCGATACATAAACCTTACCACAATTGTACGGTAACAATTCCTTTATCTGATGCCTAATAAAACTGTTAGTTCTCTTAATTTTCCTACAATTATTAACTGTAATATTACAAACTTGTTTATAAAAAAATTCTATAATAAATATTTTGGGAACGCTGCAATAAGGTACAAAATATCATATTTGAGGTACAGGTTTTGGTTACTTTTGACACATCTCTCCTCTATTGCTTTAGGACGTTCTCAAATACACAGAAAAATGAAGTATCTGGGTGGTTCTACTTTTTAGGTCTCAACCAGAAGAAAAAATTGACAGAGCCATTTCGTAGATTTCATGCGACTAGAATGTAGGAAAATTATCATAGATTCGGTATCTGCAGACCAGCAGCTCGGTTTCATATTAAAATCAAAATTTTTTTGCGGATTACTGAATCCAGACAGAAAAAAATGTTTAAATTAAATTTAAATAATAAAATTAAAATTATTATTTAAATAATATTTATATTATGTTCTCCTAATACCAATTAAAAAAAATTTTTTTTAAAAAAAGTTGGTCTTTTTTGTCTGATTTGCGAAAAATTGAAGATGTGTGTTGTTTTGTGTTTTATGATATAAAAAAATTTGTTAGGAAGTTGGCTAAATTAATCAACTTAATTAATAAAAAATTTAGTTGATATACAAACAAACACTGTTATAATAAATATATATGCTTATTTTATTATCGTATCCTTCGCCACTTTCATATTTCCCATCGTCACATTCTACCGTGACGAAGGATACATCCGTGACGAAGGAGACAATTTTACAAAAAAATCGTTATTAAACGTGAACAGCGATCATTTAGTTCGAAAACTTGAGTTTATCGTAAAGCTTACATTATTACAAATAATATTTACGTAAAAATGTTTTGAAATTCGTTAAATACATACCAGAAAAAGCCGTGACGAAGGATACACTCAATAAACACAGGCAGCCGGTTTTCTTGCTTGATCTAAAAAAATAACAAGCTCTCTATGTCAATCAGTTGATTTGACTTTCGCTGTATGTTCTATGGTCTTTGGCGTCCCATTTTACGAAAAAACATGACCCTTTGACCTATTTTTTTTAAACTTATAGCAATATTTGGCAGTCGTGACGAAGGATACTCAAATTTTCGCGATAATTTTTCGTCCCGCCAAAAAAAAAAATAATTCTGCAGATAAATAAAATTTAACTTTCTAATTACCACGCGTAACAATTTAACTCTCTTTTTTATTTATAAAATTGTGTGGTTTCAGTAAACTTATTTTTAAAAAACGTTATAGTTCCAAGCAATATGTAATAGGGACCACATGCGTTTTAGAACTGCAATAAAAGTTTGACACCATTTTTATAAAAAAAATTAAATCAAAAATTAAAGTAAATGTAGGTAGGTCATCTAAATAGGAGTTATTAATTTTATTTAAATAAAATAAATGACAGTATCTTCATTCTGTATATAGTTTTAACCTTCCTTATTATGGAGACAACTTTAATTTTTTGAAGGACCTAAAAAGTAGAATCACCCATCTACATAACTTAAACAAAAGTGAGATATCAATTTGAGATATTTCTATTTTCATAACCCTATCAGGTGCATATGACTTTATTGTTGCGCACCAATCTAATCTAATAATAATAATAAATATTTTCATAAGCTTCTGGCACTCTACTTTTTTTTTGAGAAAACTGGTGAAATAAAATTTATCTTTATTGAAAAACTTCTAACATTTTCATGACTCAAAATTGAAAAAATTAAATTTTCTCTCTGATAACAATATTAAAAATTCAAGACCATAAAAATCGTAGTTTAAAGTCTACAATTTAATTTTAGGTAAACCAGTATTGGAGATAGAACTTTTTAATTAACATTCTTACGTTTTATTACATCATCCGGGAAGAATCTAAACTTTAATTACAAACAGAAAAACTTTAGTTTCATTAATGACCAAAAAGGAAAGTAATTATTTTCGTTTATTGTTAATGAGATATAAAAACATAAAATATATTTTTCTTCTTCAACACCGTGGAAAAGCTTTTTTCTGTTCTCATATTACTTAATATTTAAGCTGCTAAAGGTGAACAAAAAACAAACTAAAGCCACAACATTATTAAAAAGTTGAAGATAACTTGAAATTTGGTATTAAATCCTTTTTTTAATACTTCCAGTTCAAATTAATGTTATTTTTACCTCAAGTGGAAAAAAGTTTAACAATTATAGTACCTATTTTATTTAACAAGGCAAAAGAGTTTTACAAATGTTGGCCGCTACAATGAAACTAATCAAACTAGAAAAACTGCTTTACTGCTACTTATATTAAATATATATTTTTTTCTCAATTAACAATAAAGGTTCGATTTTCCCGCACACTAATTGTCAATTTTAGTTGGGCGATTATTTTGTTAAAGTTGGTTTAAGTCAACGATTACTAACTAAATTTATTTTTGTATATAGTATATCATAGTAAGCTAGGCTGTTGTCGGCAATGCTTGCCATCTATTTTTAATCAGGCTTGCTGACATTTTAATTAAATTGGGTAACTTCAAAAATGTAAACTTTACCGCATCGATGCAGCATCATAACTTTTCTGATGCGTCTATAATTTGATGCACATTAGATGTTTTTGAATGGGATATTGGCATCATTTAGCCTCTGATTTGGCTACAGATAGACTATAGATAATATAGCAATACAGTCCTTGTATAGGTATATTATCTTTGAATTTCAACTTGAACTTATTTGAAATTGAAAATATTGAAATTATTTGAATAAAAAATATTACATACTTTGAGTACAAGATGTATTCAAATAGTTTAAACAATTTTAATCAAAGGTAAATCTTTTTCAACAATTTGTTTTTCGGAATTATTCCTGTTGGTGTTAATACCTACATAATATGGCAAGTAGTTATAATTCTACATTATACACATGACATGCATCTTGGACACGCATCACCAAATTTCTTGATGCATTGTTTTAACGCATCAAATGCAAAAATAAACTTTTGATTTTTCGTTGTGATGCGTCTGATGCCTCTTTGAACTTTTGACTCTGCTTCATGCAAGCAGTGATGCATTTTTGAAGTTAGCCATTGTTATATATGCGCGCAGAGGTAGGTCCAGCACTTTAAATTAAGAGAGTGTCTCAGTTTTTTTTTAAGATATCATAATGATTCACTTCAGCACTAGAAGGACGACTGCGAGAACCAATAATTAACTTCAAATTTCATCATTCCGTCATGTCATTACCGGTCTTTAAAGCACTGAAAAATTTAGAATAAACTAAACTAAAAAAACATTCCTTTTTTCTCAAAGCAAACCATGTTAAAGTGATCTGAATTAGGGTGATTTACTGACTTAGATTAATTTGGGTGTGAGCTTGACATTTTTGCTATATATAAAAATAACCCAATGCCTTTTGTAAATGTGATGAGATCTGACAAAAGACTTTTTTAGTTATCTAGTTTACTTAATTCGGGTATAAATAAAAAGAACGGCTTCGAAAACATAATTCGCTTTCAATTATATCATTCTGTCTATTTATTTACGAATTTTAGGGAACTAAAAAAATTTATTAAGCTTAATGACGTCACTAAATTAAAAAATTCCCTGTTACTCAAAGCAAACCATGTTGTAAGTGATTCCAATTAATGTGATTGATAGAATTAGATTAATTTGGTACGAACTTTTTGTATAATTGTGTAATGTCCGTTCATAAATGTGACTGATCCGACAAAAGCCTTTTTTTACTGATTCTACGTGCCTAATTTTGGTAAAAATGAAAATGAATGATTTCGAAAACATATAATTCGTTGCCAGTCATGTCATCAGATAAATTACGATGAAATTTAAATTAATATCTGTTCAAGAGGAGGAGATCATGAGCCCATATCCTGCGCGAATCAATTTATTCCTAAGCATACTATCTGAACGACTAAACAGTCGTACAACTAAAAGTTTTCAGTGTCCGGGTACCCTCAAGTATTATTTTTGGAAGTACTAATTGTTAGTTCCAGTTTTTGGAGATTTCTGGAATAAGATAAAAATGGAGTGCATTCGGGGTATGTAATAGTTTATTTTCTATTAATATTTGGGATAATTTACTCCAAATTAATAAGACTGAGTTGGCGGGCTACAGAATCGGTAGTGGGAAAACAGATAATAATATCTTTAAAGTAAAATATAGACTGAGTGGATTCCTTCACATCATTTTAGAAATATAAGTAATAACACTAGTTTACACGATTTTTTTCCTTGAAATGAAAAGTGTTTTTTCTTAACGAGTGAGATGCTCTGAGTTTAGAAAAAAATTATGAAAAAAATCCAGCACGTCCCATTTTAAAAATATTTTTTACTTTTTATTGAGAAGAAATGATGGTACAAAAATGTTAAAAAAAATATATAAAAATGAACTACCTTAGCTTTTCTTGTACTTTTTTGTGTCTGTGTCTCTTACAATAAACCAGCAATAGTTACGTAACATAGTTTGGTCCCAGTATCCCTCATAATTTTCCTCAAATATTTTCAAGTCCTAATGAAAATGCTCGCCATCCTCGGTACTGACGTTTTTAGTATTTTCAGGAAAGAAATCGTGGTGTGATTGCAAGAAACGAGGGGACGTGTTGACACCCATCCGTTGAAAATTATGTAAGAAATCGGCAACTAATTTTTGATAATATTATTTTTTTTGTTACCTAGGAACTTTTGGATAAAAAGTTATAATTAATTCAAAACAGTTTCTTCAGTATTCGAAATACTGTCTTCAAATATCTCATCCTTTAACATTTTTTTAATTTACGGCCCGATGAAAACACCTTTCTTAAGTTTCGCCCCAGAAAGACCAGAAAAATGTTTAAAGGCTGCACTAGTTTTAGCAGTTTTGTCTAACGCCTCGACAAAATTTTTAACTAATTCTAATTTTATGTGAAGCGGCAGTGGATTATCAAAATTTTTTGTGGGAGTATCAGAGACACTTATGTTTTATATTCATTTTACCACGGATATCTCCTGTTTATAAACCGGGATTTTGAAATAACAAAAACAAACTTCTTTGAGTGATTCCGTTATGGGATACCATTTCTTAGATATAATAAGTTCATCGCAGACGTAACAAAAATGATCAGGAAAACATTATACACAATCTTTTTGACATTTTGGAAACAAATATTTATTTAACTGAACGTCACACTGCAATGAAATTTAAGAATAGGGTTGCCAGAAATCTTGAATGTATAAAGAGAACAATTTAAATCAAAAAAGAGAACAAAAAGAGAACATTACGAAATTAATTGAAATAAACACATTGTTTATAAAAAAAAAATAGCTACATAAAAATTGTACAACTTTACATCTAGAAATAATGTTAATACGTTTGAGCGTTAGTTTACGGTGTTCTGTATCTGTAAATAATAAAGCAAAATTTTACTTTTGCAAAATACTACTACACATTTATAAAAAAAAAAAAACTTGTGACAACTGTTTCAAATATTTATTGTTTATTTTCAAACAGGACTTTGTTTGAAGAAAATAATGTATTATGTATATTTTTTTTTGGGCATAACTCCGATAAATGTGCACTGATTTGGGTAATCTTTTTGCTTTTTTTGTTTGAAAGAATGTTCCTCCGAGATAATCCCATATAAGTTTGATAAGAACCCGACCATGCACTTCAAAGACGTGCCATAGGAATCTTTAATAAAACCAAGACCACTCAATGAGGAAAAATAAACCTTAAAACAAACTAAATAAAAAAAAAATTGAAAACAATTTTTTTAAAATAAACACAATTTAACCTCCTTCCTTTAATCTAATATCGGCAGTGGTTTTTCCCGCCCCCTTAACATAGTGTCTAAATAAAAGCTGAAGAAGAGAAGACCAACTATAAAATTACAAAACATTATTAACAGCACTAAATGATAAGAGAACTTACAGCTTTAAGTTCGAATATTAAGGGAAATTTATTAAAAATTCTCATTTCAAAAAAGAGAACAAAAGTGAACAATTTTCTATAAAAAAAGAAAAATAAAGATCGGAATCAAAAAAGAGAACATGTTCTCTTAAAACGAGATGTTCTGGCAACCCTATTTAAGAATAAATTCAAAACAAACTTGTGAGTAGTCGAAAATAAAAGGTGTTGGTAATATTAAACTGTGATGTGATAAAAATAAAAAATATATATGTTTGCGTTTAATTGTTGTAATTAAATATATAGAAAAATATAAAATTCACTGAAAGGACAAAAATTTTTTTTATTTTGTAAGCTAGTGTAATTTTTAAACGAATGGTAACTACCAAATCAACATAATGGTACAATAATTTTTGAAAATTATCAATGAATAAATTTTTTGCTTTTTAATATATTTTTATTTTAAAGAAAATTTAATATCATATTGGTTTTTTTTTTGTTACTTTTATTCAAAACAAAAATCATTTAAAAATATTTATTTTTCAAATATAAAATAATAATTTTGATATATTATTTAAATACAAAAATAACAGTTATACTTAGTTATTTTACAATGGTAATAGATAATTATAATTTGGAATATATCGTATATTAATAATTTCATATAGCTGATAATATTATAACAGATCTATAACACATGATTGCGTAGATATATAGACAGATAGCTTTACATACATGCCTAAATTCATCAATGCCATGTACAGTGAGGTTTGCAAAGTTTACAACACAATAACTTTAATTTCGTGAACAAAAAGTACAATTTTTTCAGCATACAACTTTTTGAATATGTAGTTATGAAGAATCACGTATCATCAAATAATAATGATAATGAGGTATGTCGTCGCTGTTCTTCAGACAACAGTCCATAACCGATGTCACACATATCATTATTTTTGGGCTTCCGAAGATATTTAGGATACCCTTATGATTTCATGCGGTGTGTAATGGGAGCCAATCAGTAAATTCCACAATCCCACAGGCATTTCAATGTAGGCAATATTTATTTTTTACTAATTTTACTTTATTTAGACATTTGTTTATCATATTACATTATTACGATGTGCATGAAGGATAAGGGAAGTGGTTGTGAGTGTTGAGATTTAGAAGGTACACGCCTGATCTTCTTGAAGGGACTATAAGATTATTCATTTGTAATTGTGAAGGGAAACTGCAGAAAAAACTTTACGAACATAGCTAGTTGCGGGATTCAAACTGTCAGCTTACCAGTCAAAAGTGCTTGTACCTAAACAGGCTCGGCCACTGGACTGGTTACGTATTATTTAAATTTAAAGAAAAAAAAATAAAAAGCAATTCAGTCCATTCAGTGCTCACAAAAATCAAAATTTATTGCGTTTCAAGTTTCTCGAAATTTCACTTTCGGTTGAAATTAAGTGTAAAAGTTCATATTTCAAATGACCTTCACCCACTGTAACCACTGTGACCCTAGCTTAAAAAAAGGCTGGAAAAATTGAAAATTCCCCCGGGTCTCGTGAGTTGTGACTATGAAAAAATTTTTTTCAATCAAAGTAATGAGAACAAAAGTCAAGAAAAAGTTTTTGAGTTTTTCGATAGTTAAGAATGGCGATAACTCCAGAACAACTGGTCAAAATATGATTAAATTTTGTTCCTTTTAATGTTCTATACACCTATAGAATCATTTTGAGCCTGATTCTATGTCTCTAATCCGAGTAGATCAATAAATATTTATTGCTAAGACACCAAGGCTATTAAGCGTTTGTGTTGTAACATCAAGTGGCTGATTTACCTTAAATACCGCTCTAGGCTCCGTGAAAAATGCCGCCCCTGCTTTGTACTAAAAAGCTAAAATTGCATAACTTTTTAACACTTCTTCCTAAAAAAAAGATAAGTGACGAACAAAAAAATAAAACGAATTCTAAATTTTGCCGCCCTTTTAGCCCAAAATTACGCGCCTAAATTCTGCCGCCCTAGGGTCCAGCCTACTCAGCCTGCTGATAAATCCCCCACTGGACTAACATCCTTAGAATATCTTAATAAAACGGTCAAGATTTCTATAAATCTTTCAAATTTTTGAAATAGCACTACATATTAATTGGAATAATATGTGTATATTTATTTCATATCATTCATATAGATGTAAATGCAGTGATGTGTGGTTAATATATCAACATACAAAATACACATACACATACACAAATATGTTTGTATACATATTTGTGTGGTTATGCAAACATTTACACGCAAATAATATTCATGTAGGCTTAAATTTGCTAGAGCAGCACAACACGAATCAGTTAATTGAGTTCATTATGAAATTCCAAACAAAATTATTTCTGTTACACCAAAAATATTTGACTATTTACAGCAATGATAAATAAAATCAAGATCAATTAATTAGAAAATTTAAAACCCTTTCTAAGAGCTTAAGAACTTAGGAATTTGCTTTATAATTGCAAATTTTATTTAATTAATTTGTAGTACGTTTCCAGTTTAACTAATTGATAACACAAAAGAAGATAAACTCTTCTTCTTCAATAATGAATAGTTTAAGGGGAGGTTTACTCGAGAGTCCTTAAATATTATGTACTTTTCTAGAATTTTTTTCTCAAGAACGGAAGTAAATATCAATTTCAAATTTTGTGCACATATTTATCAAGTATTAAACTACACAAAAAAAAATTTTTCAAAAATACAAAAAGTGTCCATTTTATAGATAGTGCAGTGTGACGATCCGAAAATCCAATGCCTTGTTGGTGGACATTCTAGCGCCGGTAATAAACCACCGAAATCCAAAAACAAAAAAAGATTTATAAAATATATGAAGAGTGCCGGCACCTCTACCTATAATATCAATAAATTGCTGAAAGAAAAAAAAATGGCGGATGTTTGAACTTTTGATTACGATTTTTGTCTAATTTTTTGCTCTTTAAAGTAAATTTAAAAATAAAAAAAATATTGAAAGTGTATCGAACTTAGGTAGTGGTGCCGAAGAATTTAATTATCTTTAAAATAAAAAATTAAAAAAAAAGGATCCATCGAATAGTTTTTGAGTTATCGTGTCCACCAGTTTCAAAAATATAGTTCCGAGATATTATAAAATATATATAAAGAAACGTATTTTTAAAATTTTATATTTAATACTTACTCATTATTGCGTGAACTACGTTTTTTGAATTTTTTTTTATAGAAAGCTGAATTCGGTTAATGTGCAAGAATCTTGTTTTTAAATTATTTTCAGTAAAATCACTTTGGGAACATATATTCTACACATAATTTGCTATCAATTTCAGCAAAAAAAAAAAAAATCGATTTTTTTATCAAATCTCAAGTAAACCTCCCCTTAAATTACTTTCAGCAAAATCACTTTGGGAACATATTCTACACATAATTAGTTAGCAATTTCTGCAAAAAAATCGATTTTTTTTAACTAATCTCAAGGTAGTAGTCTGGTAACTTGGATTGAAAAAATCGAAAGTTTTTTTTGCTTAATTCGGAAGTACGATATATTGAGAATATATTGTGAAAATTTTAGACCGAAATTCGAAATAGGAACCGAGTTACAACGAATTTTCGAGAGCGCCTCATAGGTGCGCGCCGAAGGTCGGCCGGCAGCTGCAAGCGGTTCTTGCGAAAATTACATTTTTTTATTCGATCGGAAAACTGGAGGTTCATGGTACGAAAAAACATATATATATATATATATATCTATATATATATATATATATATATATATATATATATATATATATATATATATATATATATATATATATATATAAAAGAAGCTTCAATAAGAATCAAATCGATCGAATGATTTGTCTTCGAGTTATAACTGCAGCAAATTTGAAAAATGTAGTTTTTCGTAATTTTACCTTTTAGTTTTAATCACTAAGAATTTTTACTAAAATTATTTACGATGTACTCACAATAACGGTCATAGTAAAACTAGATGAGTTGTTTAAATGTGCCAGGGTCTAGCTTCTCCACAGCATGTGACTGGCAGCCACGTCCAAAAACTCCCGAACTATCAACCTTCATACATTTCTCAATGCCTCAAAGTTAACAATGAAAATCAGAATCCACTCTTCGGATGGCTGTAACTCAAAAACTATTGGAGATATGTACTTGAAATTTTAGTACGTTATTTTTAAAGGTATAGACTATCAAAACTTGCAAAAAAAAATTTTGAAAACGTCACACTAGTGGTCCCCCTTAAACTGGTTATTCGACACACTTTCTCGTCGGAACTAGATTTAATTTTTTCCACCCCTAACTTTCCATTTTACAACCCTTTTTGTGCGACTTTGTGATTTTTAATTTACATATGTGGTTTTTGGTCATGTTGACCAAAGGAAGTCGAGTGCTTAAAGTTTCAGTTTAACTGAACGATAAGTGAACATATGAATACTACGTGTGTTTTAAATGCAGACAAAAGTCTGTCATACGTAGTAGTGTCTCACAAGCACTCGATAATATTTGAAATTGAAAAGTTGTAACTGCTTCTTGCATTATAGAGAGTATATACACATAGGTGATTGACTGTTGTCTGTATCGGGCGCCTGTCGAGCAAAGGATCGATGATGTAATGGATAGCACACCTGGCTAGTTACCAGGAGATCCTGGGTTCGATTCCCGGACGATCCGGATAATTTTTTCAATCACTTTGTGATTTTTATTTTATATATTAAAAATTCAAAACTTCTCATTTGTTCTTTTGTCACCTAATTTTGTCACCTCTTTTTTAGCCACTCAATTCATGTGTGGTGTAAAATAAAGGTAGATGGAGTATTTACGCAGTGGAATTATTTTTCTTGTGTGGATCGTATGTATATCTTGTAATATGCCTACGGTTTATTGTAAAAAAGAAGGTACATGTATATGATACTATATGTTATGTGGTACTTGCTTATTACCTTGGCTTGTGAAACGTGTATAGACGTCCACCTGTTTATTACCTTGGCTTGCGAACGTGTATAGACGTCCACCTACAGCGCTGTCAGTAGTCATTAAAGGAACTATTGACTGACGCTATGTATTTGAAAGTTCGAATTTAACTTTATTTCTATTGTGCAATGGCGTTATATGTTTGGTGTATTTGTTTTATTCTAATTATTATTTTAATAATGGTACTAATAATATATTTTAAAAGTCGTCGGACGATATTATTCTATCGTGGTTATTGTGTCTTTGATCCCGGAGGAACTATTTTGTAAGTTAGTTTATTTTCTGAAAGAAAATTCAATATAATAACTCAATGGAATTTTTCAACTTAACACAATTTATTCCAGTCGTAATTTCTTTACAATAATTTAATATTTACAATTAATGAACTTAATAATTAACTTCCGTACGATAACTAATTGACAATACAATATAATAATTGATACGTAAAATTGGAGATTACAACATTTAGTTCAAGAAATAATTCTTAAAAAATGATGGCTTTTCCATGATTAATTGCGCGTTTCATTCGTCTAAATCGCAAATTACGAAGGCACGAATGAAACGTCTGAAATTTAATTAAAAAATCAGATTATGTGATTTATGGTTAGAATTTGTTAATAAAAATAGAAACGGGAATTATTCGACGGACAAATTGACCAGTTATTAGTTTTTACAAATTAAATAATTAATGAGAACGCAATCGAGCTTAGACACAACCCCAATAATTCCATATGCGCCACGTGATCGAAATGTAAATGATATGGCTAAACCACTAGGTAAGTAACTAGTAATTTATCAGATTAATTTTAAAAGGTAAAATTTAAATAACTTTATCTAATTGTTTCAGTTAAACTTCGTATTATATTCAGAAAACGGATATAAGCAGTAAGGTAAAAGACCCGGTAATTGACCCTGGCCCAGTTTCTGAACTTTTCAACTTTGTTATAAATTAATAAAAAAACTATATTTTAAATAAGAAAAAAAATAAATTCTTAATTTAAAGTAATCTATTCTGTGTCTAATGAACAGCAATTTAAAAAGTTTAGAATATATTAACTAAATAAAAAAAATTTTTAAGTTTAAAATGTGTGTAAAAACTATTTTTTTGGTAGTTTCCTAACAGTTTATGTTACAAAGTACTCATTTTGATTTGTGCAATATTCATCATGTAAGTATGAAAACTTAATTAAAAATATATGAGCAGGTTAATATTTGTTTAAAATTTATTTTAAAATATTTATAAAATACCTTAGAATGATTTTTATTATTGAAATATGAGGGTCAATTACTAGGCTCACTTCTAAAGTGGTATGGCCCAATTAAATTCTAACCAGTTTTTGTTAGTTATTTTGTTATTTATAGTTATCTTCGATTAGTTTTTGTTATTTTTCATAACGTATAACATTAAACATTCATTTTTATCAATAAAAAATTATTTATAAATTAAATTTTAAAAAACCGTATTTTTAAATTTAAGGATCAGAAACTAGGCCACTGTCAGGGTCAAAAACTGTCACATGAGAAATTTTGAAGGTCAGAAACTGGGTCCTTTTTGTCAATTTTTAAAACATTAATTTAAATTATTAATTCAATTCAAATAATTATTTTAATTGTATGACTTTATTTTGAAAGCCATAAACTAGTTGATAAAATTATTAATTGTCTCTTAAGTTTAAACTTATATTTATTACTGTCGTTTAACCTCAGCCGTCACTCTTAAAAGGTCAGAAACTAGGCCCGTTACCTTATTTGAGAAAATTTAGAAAACAGAAACCAAGAATAACATACCTGGTGAATTTGAAATAACAATAAAACTATGTACTCAAAAATTTTCACTCCGTTCAGTCTTACATGAAAAAGGGAAGAGAGAGCTTATTGAAAAATTTTTTACCAAGCCTCGCTCCCCTCTCCATTTGTTTACTTAGAAAAATTTCGACCTTACTTAGTAAATAATATTCTGTGACATCTATATTTATCTGGTGGTAATGTATTTTTTTTGTAACTATTGGGTTTGTGTCTTCGCGAGTTGATAAGTATATGGTTTGACAGATGGTGTATAACTGAAGATTTTGACCTTGAGTTTCATTTCTTTTTTTTTTTTTGACGAAATCTAAAATTTTTAAATAAAAAGGATGACAACGTTACACTTTCTCTACAAAAAAAAAAAAAAAAATGCCCCTAAAAATAGACATGCAAAACAGCGCGAGTTACCAGACTACTTTAAAATTTAAAAAAATGCCAAGAGCGAATCGGGCCTGTACAATAATTAGGGTCCTGTACTATTATCATCATTGAATGCCTTGTCTGTTTAAAAAACGACATTGTCTCTTACATTGTGTAAAATCTGATACTGACTATTGCAAAGTGTTCAAGTGCGGGTAAATCACCTCTGTGATGACAGAAATCACCAATTCATAAGGATTTCGTTGTTAAGACTACGAAATCCTAAAAAATTGTTTACAATTTGTTATTATGTTTGATATTTGGCGTCCGTTTAGTTCAAAAAAATTGTTTCCCGTGGACGTATTGAATGATTTTTATATGGACAAATTAATCAGTAATCCCATTACATAGAATTTTTAGGAGAATGATAACGCGTCTCTTAATAATTCAACCATTTTTTTTTTTTTTTTTTGGTGTTGCGTGATGTCTTATTCTTTAAATTCGTATCAAAATGGCAAAAACATAAAAATAACAACTCTCTTCTCATAATATAGAAAAAAATAATAACACTATACGGTCTACGAGATTCTTTTATGTTACAAAAACATAATAAAAAAGAAGGTAGAGAAGAACATAAAAGTATTATTTAAACGATAAAAATAATTTTGAAAGAAAAAAATGAAATGAAATATATGAATATTTTATTTTTTTTCTCCTCAACAAAAAGAAATTTTGTGGAAATTTGAATTGAACTCGAATATCTTCAAGTGTTGTTAAAATTAAAATTAATAAGTACTATTATTCATTTTCAACAATTTTTGAAAAGAGTAAAGCCATAACAAAACCGGTTGAAAAAATTCTTTGATGAGAAATTCATTTGAAAATAATATTTTGAATACCTGCGGTATTTATGGTTGTTCAAATGATAAAATATTTCCACATGAAAATCAAAGAGAAACCTAAATATTAGTTACATGTTTAATATAATTATTTAAAATTTTAGAATAAAGTTTCCTTATGTTTTTCGTATTTAAATGAAATTAAAAAGTTTTCCTTTTACCTAAGGGATTATATCCCTCGAGCGCACTGAAAATTGAGCCCGCTTTTAGGAATTTTTTTCTTCACAACTAGAGCTTGCCAAGATTTATTGTGTGTTTAAAGTGTTTTTTCTTTCTTTTTTTTTTTTTAAAGAAATAATCAAGTCCTGTTTCTCAACCTTTTTTCCAGTTTTATGCAGATCGGTCACATACAAAATCACAAATGACGATTAGTAGTATTCTAAGTAACATTTATATTTATTATGAAATGAGGTTTTCCTATTTATAGTTTTTGTATCATTAATACCTACGTACCTACTGTACAAGCGTATATAGCCCGACTATAGCTTTTAAATGCTTAACCATAATAAAAATTTGGTTTTTGAATAAAAAATAAATATCATTTTTTTTTTGTTTTATTTCAAATCTATATCATAAATAATATTGATAATCGATGCGAAAATTTTTAAAAAAATGATATATAGGTAATAAATAATAAATTAATTAAAACTTGAAAATTTTTTAAAATATCATTTCGTTTAAAACAGCACTACAAAAGATCGCGATGTCTGTGACGTCATAAAGGTAATATGTCAAAAGTGTCAGAATTATTAAAATTTAGTAGGAAAAATTATTGGTGGTTGTTTCATTGATTTCGAAGTTCAGAATCTTGAGGGACATTTTTTTCCGGATTTATTTTTGTATTGCTATCACAAAGTGGTACAAAACACGCTGGATATTTCTTTAAATTAGACATTTTCAGTAAGCTATTCAATACAGTGATATTTATAACTTATAGATTATCAATAATTTGGATAGAAACAACAATTTCAGAGCAACAATAACTTCATAGTATACCCAATTTCAAATACAACTGAGCATCGGTCATCTTTAAAGAATTAAATAATTATTTTATTCGAAACAAATAAATCTTCTATTCTTTTCTAAAGACAAATTGCAAATTTAAAATTTACGCAAGTGCAATAATGAAAGGATGAAGCCAAGAAAACGGAAATTATTTAAATTCATAAGTGATGAATTATGGCTAAATTTAAGTGAAATGGATTATAATAATAATTTCATAGCAACAATAATCTAATTGAAAATAAAAAGACGCTAATGTACCTATGTTCAGGCCACTGAGCACTGAATCGAACATATCAACATATGTTTCCTAGAGAAACCACAAGCATTAAATTTTGAAGCATGACTCCATTTTAGTAAGCCCAACTTGTAACCACGGAGACTTGTTTATAAACATTAGATAAACCATTAAATTAGTGGTTTGACCGCCATTAAAGTAATCCCATCAGTCAATTTTTTTTGCTCACATCAGTCATTTTTTTTGCTTCAATTTCTTAATGTATATGTAATACACAGCATTCTCTCTAGTCGATTCTCTCCTCAATGGTTCAGGCCATACAACCTTTATTACGTCACGTAAGCGCTCGGAAACTATCGGCGCCTTATCCGTTCTAAGTTTAAAAATTTATTTTTCTTTTAATATAACTTCTTAATTATTACGTTAAAAAAATAAAAAGAGTTTCCTTATAAAATTCACATATAATCTTTCCATTTATGACAAAAAAAAATTTCTTCAAAAACCTAATTAAGGAAAGGTGGCTTTCCAACTACTTGGCCAACCATGCAATTTAAAAATAATTTTTAAATTTTAAATAGAGTTCTTCCCACCGTTATGTTAGCTGGAATAACATTAAGCCGTGTAATATGAAATGTGTTTTCCGATCACTTGGTCAACCATGTTATTCCGATAAATATCGACGATTTCTTAAGCATTAGAAAAACGTTTGAAAGTAATTCTATAATTTTAGATAGAATTCTCATATTTTGGAATCATTTCCGTCATCAGTTAAAATAGCATTAGGTTGTTCAATAGAAAATGTCTTTTTTCGACCACTCGGTCAATCATGTAAACAATGCAAATACTTATCGACACTTTCTGAAAAATTGCAGAAATGTTTAGAAGGAATTTAATTTTAAGTAGATTCTTATAACCTGAAAGCATCTCCGCTTTTTACAGGAATAACATTAGATCGTGTAATATGTAATGTCGTTTTCCGACCACTACAGTGGTCTACAATGTAATTCAAACAAATTTCGACACTTTCTTAAATATTAGAGAAATAGTTGAAAGCAATTTGTTTATTTTAAATATAATTCTTACAACCTGGAATAATTTTTGTCCTTAGTTGGAATAACATTCGGTGGAGTAATATGAAATCTCGTTTTCCTACTACTTGGTCTACCATGTAATTCAGGTAAATATCGACACCTTTCTAAGCAGTATAGAAATTTTTAAAGGTAATTTTATTCTTTAATTTAAAATAGAATTCTTGTTACCTGGATTCATTTCCGCCATTTTTTTCTTTTTTCTTCTGGGGGGAAAAACTAAAAATTGTTATTGTTTTTGTAATTTATTGTAATTTGCAAATCTTTCTATAGACTGGTGAAATATTTTCACGGCCTGGAATCGGTCCGTGACCCACTGATGTAAAAGAGGTTCTTAGTAAAAAAAAAAATTTAAACCGAAGTGAATTTATGAAGAGTGTAACGCCTTTATTCAATCAAAATCCTTTTGTGAAATTTTTTGCGCTTTAAACATTTATGCAATTGACTTTCCAATCAAGGAAATAATTATAATAGATGCTGAAGGAAAAACAGTAAAAAGGTATAAAAAACTCTAAGATTTTTTACTATGCATTTTCATGATTGAATTTTTACACGAAATGTAGTTCATAATATACTTCAAATAACTTAATTACAACTAAAACAATTATTTAAAGTTTAACTCAAGCGTATGCATGTCTACAGTGTGCTTCAAATGTGGTAATTCAACATTAACCAGGATTTAACATGGTACTCTGTTTAAGTTGAAGACATCATCTGATGATGAAGATGGCGTGAACGTCTACTTGGTTTTTTGGTTTTGGCACATAATTCGTGCCGCAGGTGAGGTACGTCCGAAGACAATTAGGAGAGAAAGTGCCTAATATGAGATAATTTTTCAATTTTTAGACAATTTTTTTTTTTTCAAAACTTAATTCTATCCGGAATTCTAAAAAGAAAGGTTTGATGACATCGAATTTATGTACAGTAACGTAGAAAACATTTCAGTTACGTTTTTGCAGATGAAATGTTGAATGATTGTCTCTATTATTGACGTACTCCTCTCAGACGATAGGTTCTTCTTTAAACTCAACCTAAACTTGTCAAACTCATTGTCAGACCCAGTGATGGATTTACCCTAAGTGCCGCTGTAAACTTTGTGAAAAATGCCGCCCCTAAAAAGCTAAAAAAATTTCCTTAATAACTTTTTAACACTTAAAAAAAAAGAAACTAGGTGTCAAGCAAAAAAAAAAAAAATTCAGATTCTACATTTTACCGCCCTTTTGTACAAATTTTGCTGCCCTTTTTCCCTAGACTTCAGCCTAGGGCAAAAGGGCAACAAATGAAAACGTTAAATTTAGTAAAGACGTGGCTAGGGAAAGAATGCCGTAGTGGCGTTTCTCTTGAACACAATACTGTCTGGACGACTATGCAGTAGTTTACCAGGAGCCGGTAATATTTTCAACACGTTGATGCACCGCTGTACCCCGCCAACAATTCCATATAAAGTGTACACCAATAAAGTATACAAACATAGTTCGTTCTCTGTCTAGTTACTGTCGATACTCAAACCGTGCGATGTGATCTATAATACATTACGTATTGTACAACTACTACAATACTATAACTACTACAATAATTGTAGTAGTTATCGCCAGCCCCGGATCTACGATTTTTTAGAACCGGGGCAAAACTTGAAAATGGTGCCACCCCTCCCCAACGTTTGACATAAATTGTCAAGAAAACTCATAAGTATATACGTCCTTCATAAAACTCGAGGGTTTTGTAAAGGATCAATACAGGTAAAAAGTTGATTTTTTTATTTTAATAAATCTACTCCGAAAGCACTATAAGTTGTGCATATTTCAAATTTTGGTCACCAGCCCCATCAGAGGTACAGGGGCGCAAAATTCCAAAATTTCAGTTTTCGGAAGTTTGTAAAAATTAAAGGATACAAGTTTCACAATTGAAACAGTGTGTATTTGTTTCATAATGGGTAATTGTACCCGTATACAGCTATTCTCATAAAAAATACTAAGAGGTTTAAGACATTCCTTCTATAAGAAAAAAAATGTTTTCTTATGGAAGAGACGAAAATAAGTTAAATATGGACACAACTTAAAATAAAGAGACATTTATTACCTTTAAAATGATTTTTATTTCAACCTTTAAGGATGAACGGTTTATGAAACATGTACATTGGCATAAATGGCTGCGAACACAAAAATCCGTGCAAATTGGAAAACAAAAATGGCTACCACGCTTAAACAGTTCAAGATAATTTTTTTTTTTTAAGAATTGTTCTCAATACGTCAAATATAATAAAAACAACTAGAAGAATATTAATTTTTTCTAAAATGCAACCTACTTTCTTTTTAGACCATCTGATATAGAAAGACCTAGTATGATTTTGGCGCTATCTGAAACTGACGCCCGGGGCAAGGAACCCCGGTTTGCCCACCCCTCCCCCCTTAAATCCGGGCCTGGTTATCGCTTTTATACGTATTATATAATTCTAATATAATATTTACAGAAATCATTACTACCTACACTGAAAGTCTGTTACCCATATTACTGGCCAATACTCATCCGCGGTAGTACCATATACAAAATATTAATATTCAGAAATATTAGGTTATCAAATTTTTTTCAGCAATTCTTGTAACACTCTCTCGATTTTAACATCCTGTACTTGTAGCTTCCGTGTACCAATAATAATGGATGGCGTGCATACATATTAGGGATGTCACGGATATGAAATTTCGGATACGGATACGGATACGGATATTTAAAAACATTTTTTTCGGTTTCGGTTTCGGTTACGGATATGTAATAATATCGGATACGGTTACGGTTACGGATAATTGCTTTCAGTGAACATGTTTTTTTTAGAAAAAAGAGGAAAATTTTATCCCAAAAAGTGAACGCCTAACACAAATCAAGGGAAATCTATCAAGAGAAATATATGTAGCCAAAATTTGCTTTGATTTAACTTCAATATTCCAACGGCAGTTGTCTGTTATTATCCGAAACAAATCCGAAACTTTTATTTTCGGATACGGTTTCGGTTTCGGATATGTAATTATTTCGGATAACCGGTCGTTTCGGTTACGGTTACGGATATCCATAACATCCCTAATACATATACCTACTAGAATTCCATTATACACACATACATATATCAATCAATTTAGAAAACTGGAACAAATAATTGAATAGAAAATGTTTCAATATATTTTCAATTAAATAAAGCACGTTCATCTACTTATCGAAACGAACGGCTCAACTCTTAAGGCTCACAATTCAACTCAACTAACTGAATCAATAACTGAATTAAGCAAGTGGTTGGCTAGCTACGACAATAGAACTATACAGTTGAATAGTTTCAAGAAATTTATTGAACAATAAATGGTTGGAACGTCTGATTTCTTACCCCCCCTCCCCTATTGTATTATGAAGTGCATGCATTATAAAATATAATTGTAATATTTTCAATTATGAATTTCATCAGGAGCGTGCTATGAGAATTTGGATAGGGGAAAGGGGGCTCATTAATTAAATATTTTAGAAAAAATTATTAAGATTTTTTGATGAATTAACTTTGTCTGTCGTCTTCTACGAAATTTTGAATAATTTCCATAAAAAAATATCCTTATTGTTAAGTTAAAGCGACTAGGCGGACCGTATTGGGTAGAATTATCCCGCATTAGGATTGTTCGCCCCACACTAAAAACCGTCGTCCACTGGACAATGTACAAAAAATAAATTGCTAAAACACGGACATCTTAATCTTTTTCACTGTTTTGAATATACATATTTCAAAATTATTAAATAAGAAAATTTGGAATTTTTATTTAATCTCCTTTCGTTAAGAAAAACAATGCATAAATGAGGAAATCGACAGCATATTACGTAGTGCAACAGTAGTTTACAGATAGATTTAACTTAAAACTTGCTTGCAATAGAACTTTGTCCTTACATACACACGTACTAAGAGACATAGGATTATACATGTGGTTAGAATCTACAAAATTTATTTTTATTTAATAAAAACAATAAATTAATGTTATTCTTATTTCTACGAACGTACGTCACTGAATTTCATATATTTGCACCAACTATTGTCTCAGTTAATTCTTTCAAAAAAAGATTACATCGAGTACAAACATAAGTTGGGCGAAGTATTAAGAATTATACAAAACAATTTTTAATAATGCTCTTAACACTTGCTGCAAAGCTACACTTGAAGTAATGTACGCGAATGTCAATTCAAATCTTTAAAACGATTTATTGTCATACGTAAGATATGTAGCACGTTTCAAGAGTTAAGTAGTTTTTCGAGAAAACCGTAATTTCTCACATCTTCCTCACTTTGCTCTCTTTGTCAGTCTAATAAGTAATTTATATTTCTGTCTCAATTCCTTATAAAATATAGAAAAATTTCATTTTTTTACGTAACACAAATGGTAGTTATTCAAAAACTATGTATTATAATACTATATCTCTGTCTCATTTTTTTAAATTAAAATTAACCAGATATTTTAAGCATATGTAATAAAGATTTTTTTTATTTTTTTTTATTGAATTTTAAATGAACAAGATAATGAACGTAATGACATAATATAATAGTATTTCATACCAATTTTTTACACCAATTTCACATTCTTCCACCCTGTATACAATAGAGTTTGTTCAAATTTTAATGGGTGCATTTTTAATTTAAGGACATGCACCAACTTTTAGTAAGAATAAAATTTTCTGAGAAACTTAGTATAGAAAAGTTTTCCATATGTTGCCACCTTCGTGAATGACACTGTATATATATATATATATATATATATATATATATATATATATATATATATATATATATATATATATATATATATATATATATATATATATATATATATATGTATATATAACTGTTTTTGTTTGTACAGCAATATCTTTACAAGATTTCAAAACGCGCGTTATTTTTTTTTTTTTTTTTTTTTTTTTTTTATTTTATATTTTATGCTGTATTTTTAACAGTTACAGTCATATATACAGCATTATATGTACATGAACATGTACATATACATACACATATACACACATACGCAGACATACATACGCGTACACATAAATACATGCATACATACATACACATGCACATATAGTTTTACATTAATGAGTATTTAGTTTTAATATAATACATATGTAAGTTTATAAGTCTTTAAGATATAACATATTAGGTAATTTTGTACTCTAGGTTGTTATATTGCATTTCGTAGTTTACTTTGTTGTAGGAAGGTTAGTAATTTATTTAGATTTTCTTCGGAAATGTTCAGGATTTCATCTAGTGTCTTTTCTAGTTTGGCTTGTGATCTTTGTAGTTGGTATTTCTTGCAGTATATTAAGATATGTGGGACAGTTATAGTAGTTTTACATAGATTGCATATTGGTCTATTTCTTTTTGTGATTAAGTACTGGTGTGTGAGCTTACAGTGACCAGTTCGCAGTCTGGTGAGTATCGTTTCCATTTTCCTGCCTATGTAGGAGGGTGTTTGCCATGGGAGTACGTGTGGTTTTATTTGGCGAAGTATGTTAGTTGTTGGGTTGATCATTTGCCAGTACTCAGTTCTTTTGTTCAACTGATGGGTCTTGAAGGAGGTGACAAAATCTTCTAACGGGATGATGTCTAGTGGTTGTCCGGTGGTGTGAGCATCATTAGCTGTTGAGTCTGCTTTTTCGTTTCCATAGATTCCGACGTGGCTAGGTACTAATAATAATTCTGTTTCTGTTCCAGAGCGTTTTAATTCATAAATATAATTTTGAACACTGATTATTAAAGAATTTGTTTTGGCTTTGTTTAATATACTACGTATTGCGCTCATAGAGTCTGTAATAATTACAACTTTTACTAGGTGTTCACTCTCTTTAATGTTTTTTAATGCTTGTAGTATTGCTATGATTTCAGCATTGTAGTTATTTACTATTTTATTTAGTTTGTATTTATATTCACTGTCATTTATTACGACCGCACAGCTTGTTGAATTTGTGTTTTTAGAGCCGTCTGTATATATTTTAGTGTGGTTTTTAAATTTTGTGTTTATAATTTCGCTATATAATTGCTTAAATTCGTTTATACTTGTAGCGTTTTTATTTTTAGTATGGATTGATAGGTCAGCGGTTATCGATATGGTTTGCCAGGGAGGATTTGTACAGTAAGGAGGTCGTGGATGTATATTTTTTACTGTATCGGTTGTTGTTGGTAGATCTTTTAATATATTTTTGAATTGCATGGAAATGAGTTTAGGGAGTCTCTTTTTTCTTTGGAATGTGTTGTGTAGCGTATCAGATAGAATGCATGATATTAGATCTTGATCTTGTTTTTCAATCACTTTTGCCCCATATTTCAGTAATAATGAGTTTCTCCTTTCTGAGAGAGATGGTTCCCCCGATTCTGCTAGCAGATTTATGATAGGTGTTGTTCTGTAGGCACCTAAAATAATTCTTAATGCGGTGTTGTGTATAGGGTCAAGTTTTCTAATGATATTAGGTTTGGCGCAACCATATACAACGCAAGCATAATCTAGTTTATTTCTTATTATTGAATTATAAAGTTTTGTTAGTGTTTTTTTATCAGATCCAGTATTGTTGTTGTTTATAATTTTCAAGATATTTAGTGTTCGGAGACAGTTGGCTTTTAGATAATTTACATGTTCTTTCCAGGTTAGTCGCTCATCGAATATAAGTCCCAGAAATTTATGATTAGTTGTATTTTGAATTTGATTGTTTTTAACTGATAAATTTATGTTATGTTTGTTTTTTCTGTGGAAGCTAATATATTTTGTTTTATTATTAGATAGTCGGAATCCTGTTTTGTTTGACCATTCGGTAAGATTGTTTAAAGCTATTTGGAGTTGCTGTTGGGAGTATTCAGGACTACTTGATTCTATGTATACAAGCACGTCATCAGCGAATAATTTAATTTGAATGGGACGTGGAATATATTTGGTGATATCGTTTATTGCGATGTTGAAGAGTATGGTGGATAAGACTGATCCTTGGGGAATACCATTAGTTTGAGTATATATTGCAGAGTATTTATTTTTTATTTTGATGGTGAATGTCCTTTCAGTTAAAAAGTTTTGTAGAAAAAGGGGCAGGTTCCCTTTTAGCTCCCATTTATGAAGGGCTTGGAGTATTTTGTGTCTCCAGGTGGTGTCAAATGCCTTTTCTATATCTATAAAGACTGCACATAGGTTTTTCTGGCATGATAAAGCATTTTTTATATCTGTGTCAAAGGCAACTAGGCAATCAGTAGTAGATCGGCCTTGTACAAAGCCGAATTGCTCTCTTGTTATCAAGTTTCGTTTGTTTATTATCCAATATAGGCGTTTATGTACCATTCTTTCAAGGATTTTACAAAAATGATCTGTAAGGGAAATAGGTCGATAGCTGCTTACGTCAAGTTTGCTCTTGCCAGGCTTATGTATAGGTATTATCACAGCATGCTTCCATGGTTTAGGGATGCAGTTTGAATTCCAGATTTTGTTGTATATTTTTAGGAGTAATTCTAATGCAGTGTTATGTAGATTGTGGATCATTTCTGCTAGTATGCCGTCTGGTCCGGGAGTAGTTGTCTTAGTGTATTTTAAGGCTGACTGGAATTCTTCGTATGTGAAGTCTTTATTGTATGGTAAATTTTCATCAGTTGAGAATTCTAAAGGTGTTTGTTCTACTTCTGTTTTGTATGCCAGAAAATCGGGTTCGTAATATTCGTCACTTGCCACTTTATGAAAATGCTGCCCGATTGTGTCTGCTATTTCTTTTATGTTCGTTATGATGTTATTATCTTTTTTTATTGCGTTTATTGTTTCTCTTGCTGTGATACCGTTCTTTAGTCGATTGATACTGTTCCAGATGTCTCTGTCATTGGTATTACTATTTATACTTTGTAAAAATTCATTCCAACTTTTGGTTTTTTGTTCTAGTATCTTTTTTCGTACTTTAGCTCGAGATTTTTTGTATTCTTCAAAATGCGCTATGGTTTTAAATTTTTTGTAGTTATGTAAGGCTTTTTTGCGTTCTTTTATTAAAATGGTTATTTCTGGAGACCACCAAGGAACTCTTTTATTTTTGTAATCTATGGTTATTTTTGGAATTGTTTTTTCTGCGGCGATTTTTATTGTTTTATACAGTAAATCGAGTTCATCTTCGTTTTTTGAGGTGTTTATTTCAGTTATTCGTTTGAAAGTGTCCCAATCAGCTCTTTTAAGGTCATATTTTTCGTGACTGAAGTTTTCATAATTGGATAAGTGATTGATTATTATAGGGAAGTGATCGCTGAGGCATACATCATCGTGAGTATCCCATGTAAGTTTTGAAGCTAGGTTAGATGATGCTAGGGTGAGATCTATTGCTGTGAGGGTGCCATTGGCGACTGAAATGTGTGTGGGTTTACAGTTGTTTAGTATTGTTATATCATCATTATCTGTAAGTATCTTTTCTATTATGGTTCCTTTCCGATTTGTGTATATACTTCCATAGGTCATACTGTGAGCATTCATATCTCCTAAGATTATAAACGGTTTTTCAAGTTGATCTATTATGTTCTGTATCTCCTGTGCAGTGTAGTTGGTTTGTGGGGGTATGTACATATTACAAAGAGTTATTTTTTCTGTTTTGTTGATATGTATTTTGGTTGTGACTTGTTGGATGTGAGTATTTATTTGTAATTGTTGTGTGTATAAGTTTTTATCTACTAGCGTAAGTACTCCTCCAGAAGCTATTCTTCCATCTGTGTGATCGTACCGGTATGATTGATACTTACTTAAACTGATGTTGTGTTGTGGTTGTAAATGGCTTTCTTGTATGCAAATAATTTTGGGGTTATATTGATGTAATAGTATTTTAAATTCTGGTAGTCGCTTGAAGTATCCATTAACGTTCCATTGTAGTATAAAATTTTCTTTTTCAATTTTCATTGTCTGTTGTAGTCGTAGAAGGTGGTTGACTGGTTTGAATTTTTTTTATTAGTTTGGTAAATCCTCTTTTTGTTATAGGATCATTGGTTATGTTATAAAGCGTCCTTAGTAGTTCTGTTATGTGTCGAGGATCGTTAGAAAATTTGTAAATAATGTTTGCTAGTTCTTTCTTTCCTTGTGATTCTTCTATAAATTGTTTTAATTGATCATAAGTTAGGAAGTATTTTCCCGGTTGTTGGTTCATAATTGGTTCTAAGTTTTTGATTGATGTCGCTAATGTTTTTGTTATTTTTATTTTCTTTTCGGTTGTAGTTTTAAGTGATGTCGGAATATCCGATCCAGAGTCACTTTCTACGATTCCTTGCTGTGTATCTGTGGTAACTGTATCTTGTGTGGAATCAGTAGGACTGCTAGAATGTTCTCTCTTTTTTAGTTTTTCGACCGGTGCAGACTGAGATGAGGTTTTTCGTGTTTTTGTGAGCTTCTTTTTCTGTTCTGGTGTGTCTACAATTGTTTTAGTTGGTGTGTCTTGTTCGGATATTATTTCGAATGCTAAAGTTTCCTGTGCATGATTTTCTTCCTTCTGGTTCGTTTGTGAGGTATGTTGTTCCGGTTCTTGTGATGCTGTGTTTATTTTTTGAGGTGCTTCGGTGATTGGTGCAATTTCTGGTAATCTTGATATTTGTTGCATGTCGCTGTGATTATTTGGGTTTGTTGGTTCTGATTCTAGTGTTTGTTGGGCTTCACGTTGTGTGATTGAGGTATTAGTTAGTGGTTCCTGTGTTGATGGTGGACGTGTGGTATTTGTGGAGTCTGGGTGCGATGCAGTACGTGTATGTTCAGTTTTTTTACAATTAGCTGTTAGATGTCCAAACTTATGACAGTTCATACATTTTTCTTGATCTATAAAGTAGTGTAAAGTTTGTATATTTCGTTTTCATAATATATTTCTATTGTTTCGGGGATGTCTGGGTGTTCCTGACTTATGAATATGTATCGTCGGAAGCTGTTGATATGATTGTAATTTGGATCGTTAATCCCTGCTGTGAAGAAATACATATCTGATTGTGTAATAATACCCATGTTTTGGAGTTGTTGAATGATGATTTCGTTGGGTACTGAGGGAAGAATCCATAAGACCAGTCGATGAGATACGGTGGTATATTTTCGAATTGGTATGTTCTGTCCATTTATATTTATTGTTTTGTGGTTTGCAACTAACTGATTTGCGTCTTCTTTTGTCCGTAGGTAGACACAAATTCGGTTGTTTGATATACGAGATACGTAATTTATTTTTATTGGGTTAATTAATTGTCCCAGCGATAGTATATATTCTTTTAGTTGGATCCCTTGCACTGCTTGGATTATTATCGCTTGTTCTTTTTTAGGATATATAGGTTTTGGGGATTTTTGTAATGTTTGTGAGAAGGAAAGGGGCATTTGTTGAGTAGAACTTGTTGATGGTATAGGATTTTGTGAAGTTTGTTGATAGTCATTAGGTGTATATATTAAGTTTGAATTAAAGTTGTTATTAGGTTGCACTATAATTTGTTTATTATTTTGTGATGTCATTTTTATGTGAGGAGATTAATGTGTTTATTTAATTTGGTTTAAATTAGATAGTTTTTGTTAATTATATAAATATATTATTTATGTATGAATATTTTGATGTGTACTTACCTAAACGGTAAGTATACATAGTTTGTGTGTATGTATTGTAGTCACTATTATGATAGTTATTATGCAATATTATGTAAGTCACTTATTATTAAATTATATAGAAATGATTTTAATTAAAAAATTAAAATATTTGTTGTAACAATGATACGTCCGCACTCGTATGTATCTATAACTCGACCGCGTTATTTTTAAAAATTATAAACAATGTGCCTGCAAAATAACAAAATACAAAGATGTTACGTTCACCGCTTTTCTTTGATGACTAACTCATAACTGACAAAATTCAATAGCATAAATTGATCTATGACCTTGTACGGTCATAACACTGACGAAGAAATATCGAGAGGCAGCTCTGTCTAGATTCGCCCCTACTGTCTCGGTTCGCCCCAACTGATGGTACTTAACTGATTTTGAAAATCTTTTTACTCTTAGAAAGCTGAATTATTTTAAACGGGTACAGGTCTTAGATAAGATCCGCCAGTGCGAATATTCGGAAATTCGCTATGTTATGCAGATGCTGCGACAGGGGTATTTGAATATGTTTTGGGTACACTGACATTCTAGATGTGTTAATTACATAAACTTTCGAGACTCCCAAAGTGACCCGTTCCAATGAAATACTTTCGCAACCACCATTTATGCTGTACCACTTTAAGGTCATTGTACCAAACCCTTAAATACACAGATCACAGTTTTTTTTCTTTATCTAAAAAATTCTCTAATTTCCCTTTATTTTCGCATGTCAAAATGTATTTCTCCCCTTAACAACGCGTGTGCAATCAATTTACAAAACCGGTTATCTCTAAATTTTATTTATTTACCCTTGCGTACCAAGATTAATGTTAAACGATCAATCTAATATCCCGTATATTTATCTTTTTCAAGTACCTCCTTAACATATTTACACATACGAGAGAAGAAACACTTCGACAACATCGCATTCGATCACGTACTGTAACTAGTAACGGAAAAAAAGGTTAGGGATTGATTTCGAGCCTCGCCTACATGGCACAGATATATCTGTTACGCGATATCGTCATTATTATTAAAAGACGAACGACGCGAATATAGAAAATTCGAAATAAAACAAATATTTTATCTTGAAATTGAAACTGAAAGCTCTTTGAAATTTTTAATCAAATTATATATTCATAGTGATGCGTATGCGTGGGCGTACAGTTTGCGTAAGGGCGGAAGGTATATCGTAGAGAGTAATTTCAAAAATCGATTTGTTTAAGCAGAAAAAATTTTTAAAGTTTGTCCCTTATAAATTCCTATACCATTCGTCTGATTGCGATGCAGCTTTGATGAGTTATTCTGTACATATTTGCGAAAGTTTCTGAACTAGTACAGCCGTTTTACAGTGGGTGGCGCGTGAATCGTTTCAACAAATGTGTGCAGGGTAAAGTTGCCAAATGTGTACCAGTTTCTATTTTTTTAATATATAACCTTTATTTATTAATAAAATTAAAAAATAACTGTATTCCCATAAATTTGATTATTATGCTAAACATTTCAACAAAAATTAAAGTTCCTGTTAAAACTATTAACTGAAAAATTCTACAAAAAATTAAACGCTACAAGAAGCATAATTGTGGAAATTGGTTTCTTAATGTGTAGGTACCTGTAGTTTCCAAAATTGTACCTCAACAACATTCGCCACAAATAAATACTTTTTCCCCAAGTTTTACACCAGCACACGATTCATGTTGCCATTCTTTACATTTTTTACACAATATCGTATCTTCAATTGGTGACTCTTCATAATATATCCTACAATACCAATCCGTTTCATATCTTTCAATCAAAATTCTCTTCGTTACTCTTTCCTGAGGAGTGTCATGATTTTTTTTTCATTGCTTTCTTCTCTGAAATTAATTTTCTATTTTCCAATTTATTTTTATAGGCGCTGCTGATTAAAATTGTAACACGTTAGGTTCTCATATTTTTTTTAGTAGGGATATATGAACATTTAGCATGTACACATTAGGATACTCTCCGCGGTACAAATTAAGCAACAGTTCATATTTTACTTAAAATTTAAGGTTAAGTGTAAAAAGCAAATTTTTAAAAGTTTTATGGACTCGAATACGTAAATTAAATGTATTATTTAATTATAAAAGACTTACTAACACGAAATAACTTACTATTTTTTCAAATTAATCTTATAAAAATTGTTAAAAATTTACATAGAAAACACAGTTTATTGACACCTTGAATTTTTAAAAATAATAACTGGAAATTCAGTGCTTTGTGAATTCAGTGCATTTTGTGAATTAAAATTTCTTTGAACACTGTTTTAAATGTTTACAAGTAGATGACTCTGCAATATTGCTTTATATTGTTTTTATAAAACGTACAAATAAGGAGCCGGTACACATTTGGAAACTTTACCCTATATCATATAATTTATTTCGATGAAACTTTGCGCTCTGGTGAGTTGTTGTCAAACTTTTGCATTGTCAAACAAACCGTTAACAAAACACACGGGCAATCGCTATAAATGTGTGGATTAGATTTAAAATTCCATTCTTCGCACATGAACAGCCATTTGTGGCTTGCTCCGTCAGAAAACTATGTGATAAGAGAAAATAAAATTGTGTATTCAAAAGCACTTCAGTTAACATAATATATACGGACGGACGATAGTGAAGTGCAGTATAATTCGTTTAATTTATACGTGTGCGGTTTTCGTTGGCGTACCTGGGGCAAAGAAACTAAAAAAATTAAAATAGCAAGTAGAAATTTTCAGAGAGTTAATGTTAATGTTGGCGTCTACACAAGTATATCCAGATTTACTAAGGCTAGTGGTTTGAAACCAAACTCACAATAATTCTATGTACACGGAATTCAAAGAAGGAAACTTTGCTCTCATTAAGTCTAGTGATTTTAGAGTTGTCGTCAGTTATATCATTTTGAAAAAATCTAATTCAACTGCCCTAGAAGAATCTTCAGTTTCTGTATTTTTCTTTTTTAACTTCCCATTGGAAGTTATTGTAATGGATCCGATTTTATGAATCGCTAATTTGGACATATCTCCACGTTTCAAGGTCGCTAGAATTCGAATCCATCGTTTTTAGCGTGATGTCTATGTGTGAGTTCGTTAGTTCGTTCATTCGTGAATTTTTTTTCGTCTCGCATATCTTGAGAACAAATAATGATATCAACTTCGGACTAATTTCATTAGATGCGCAATTAAAAAATGAAGACCGGATTAAGTTTTTAGCAAATTCGGATTAGTGATTTGTTTTTTGTGATAAAAAAATAAATTAACATTATTACCATAACATAGACTAGCCGTACCAGCGACGTCGTTCGCGCAAAGAATTGTTATAAACTCAATAAAAAGTATATATGTAAGTGTAATAATTATACAGAACTTGCAAAAAGTAATAATTTTTATGTCATGTTTGCACATGCTCAAAATGGTTTTTCTGCTTTTCCGTGGGAATGAGGAATTTTTTTAGTATCTTAAATGTTGACCGAAGTAATAAGATTTCACCACACCAAATTTCATCAAATAGTTTTTGCGTAATATGTGCACATGCTCATAATGGTTTTTCCATTTTCCCCTGGGAATGGAGCATTTTCCAGCAGCAAAAGCTATAGACCAATATCATTAACTGATTGTATGTGCAAAATATTAGAAAAAATTGTAAACAAAAGACTAATGTGGAAACTAGAAGCTGATGAATTATTAATGAAAAACCAATGTGGGTTTAGAAAACAGCGAAGCACCACTGATCTATTAATTATATTCGAAACAAAAATACAAGAAGCATTTTTAAATAAGGAACATTTAATAGCAGTATTTATTGACATAAAAAACGCATATAATAGAACTTGGAGATATCTAATATTAAAACAACTAATAGAATGGAAAATAGGCGGAAATATGTTGAGTTTTATTCGTAACTTCTTAAGTGACAGATCTTTTCAAGTAAGAGTAAATAACACATACTCACAAGAACAAATAATGGAAACCGGAATTCCACAAGGATCTCCTCTTAGCTCCACACTATTTCTTATTGCCTTAAATTCTATCTATAAGGCCGTTATCGAACCTGTTCAAATAATGCTTTTTGCTGACGACTTAGTCATATATTACAGAAATAAAGATATAAACTTAGTCGAAAGATGTTTACAAAACACTTTGCATAGTCTAGAAAACTGGACTAAAAACACTGACTACGAATTCTCATTAACAAAAACACACGCAGTACACTTTACTAAACTAAGGAAAAATTATACACCACCACCATTATTGCTACATAATGAAACAATCATCTACAAAAATGCAACAAAATTCCTTGGAATATATTTCGACCAAAAATTAAGCTGGAAACCTCACCTAAACTACATAAAAACAAAAACAGTAAAATCATTAAACCTCTTAAAAACCATTTCGAATCACAAGTGGGGCACAGATCGGGAAACATTACAAAAAGTGTATCAGACTACGATAAGACCACAAGTAGAATACGGTGCAATTATATACGCTGCGGAACAAAAACACATAATTAGTAAACTAGAAACTATTCAAAATGCAGCACTGAGAATGATATTAGGAGCTTTCCGCACAACGTCTATAGAAAGTCTTCAAGTAGAAGCATCTACACCACCCTTAAATTTTAGATTTAAATATCTAACAACAAAATACGCCCTAAAAGTTAAAACCCTCCCCAAACATCCTTGTTATAAAATTGTCAACTCCCAGAAACACCTAGAAATTTACCAACAACACCCCAACTACAAGAAGCCTTTCCATATTAGATTACATAACATATTACAGGAAATCTCATTCAAATTTCCATCCGTTCTAAAACAAAATCCAACCAGTTTCCCCCCATGGAAAATATTTGAAATCAATGTAGATTCGAGATTAATGATCCATAAAAAAAACGGAACAAACCCTATAACATTTCGAGCATTGTTTAAGGATATACTACATGAATACAAAGAATATGAAGAAATCTACACAGACGCAAGCAAGAAAGATCGACAAGTAGCATATGCCATTGTTCAGAATGACGAGATAACGCAACATAAACTGCCAGACATTAGGCCCATATACACTGCCGAATTCACCGCCATACAACAAGCATTAAAAAATATAGAACAAAAGCCACACAACAAATACCTTATAATAACAGACTCCCTGAGCTCAATCACATCCATAAATAAACCTTCACCCACTAACCAATTAATAACTAAACTGTTACACATATACGATAAACTGCAAACACGAGGAAAGCAAATTACCTTTCTCTGGGTACCATCACATGTTGGTATACCAGGTAATGAGCACGCGGATCTAGCAGTGAAAAGTATGATTGAAAATATGAGTCCACCAATTAATATACAACTATCATGCAAAGACATCATTAATGAAATAAAACGTAAATTTGAAGACCTTTGGCAACAAAAGTGGAACGACTCCAACCAAAAATTAAAGATAGTGAAACAGTCGACCAATCCCTAGATATTCTACCAATCTTACGACAGAGAAATTGACACTAAATTAACAAGATTAAGGCTGGGTCATACACAATTAACACATTCACACCTATTAACAAAAGAACCTCCGCCACAATGTATAATATGTAACACAACACTGTCTGTGCAGCATATAATGGTAGAATGCCCTACCCACCAGCAATTAAGAAGAGAGCTCGGGATTGCCAACAATCTATCCAGCTGCTTAAATCCAGAACAAGATCAAAACAATCTGATTAAATACCTTCAAAAAATAAATTTATTTAATAAATTATAAAAAATTAAGACAAAAAAAAGCGAAAAATAAAAATAGTAAACAAACAACAATGTCAATACTCACCTATTAATCCAAGGAAAACACTACTGGTTATAACACCTAATTAACTATTTATTTACTTTATAGATATACACAAAAATATTATTGTTACAAAAATATTTGAAATTAGAAATATAACTGCGTCTCGCATTAAGAGAGGATGTGTTTGATTGATTGTCAAAATTGGAGTGGCACTCGAACGAACGGTCGGTGGCCTAATTGGTAAGGCGCTTGGCTAGTAACCAAGAGATCCGGGTTCGAGTCCCAGCCGATCCAGTTTTGATAATTTTTCAAACACTATGTGAATTTTAATTAACATAATGAATTGGCCATTTGCCAAAGTACATCAAGTGTTCAAGTATCAGCCAAAGCTGGACATTAAGTGAACATATGAATATTGGTGTATGTTTAAAATACGGACAAAAGTCCACCATACATTAATAATGTTTCACAGGCACTCGATAACATTTGGAATTAGAAATATAACTGCGTTTCGCATTAAGAGAGGATGTGTTTGATTGATTGTCGAAATTGGAGTGGCATTCGAACGAACGGTCGGTGGCCTAATTGGTAAGGCGCTTGGCTAGTAACTAAGAGATCCGGGTTCGAGTCCCAGCCGATCCAGTTTTGATAATTTTTCAAACACTATGTGAATTTTAATTTATAGATATACACAAAAATATTATTGTTACAAAAATATTATTATCGAGCATGTTATGTAATTATATTATTTAATCATACTAGTATTAACTAATTGTATTAACATTAAATGTATTAATACAGATGCTAATGACCTTTAGATGTCGATGCATCGATAAAAATTTAAATAAAAAAAAAAAGGTATCTTAAATGTTGACCCAAGTAATAAGTTATCACCACATCAAATTTCATCAAAATCCGTCCAATAGTTTTTGCGTAATGCGTGCACATGCACAAAATGGTTTTTCTATTTTCCGTGGGAATGAGGCATTTTCCCGGAGTAAAAAATATCTTAAATGTTGCCCTAGATAATAGTTATTACCACACCAAATTTTATTAAAATCAGTCAAATAATTTTTGCCTAAAGTGTGCACATGTTCAAAATGGTTTTTCCATTTTCCCGTGCGAATGAGAAATTTTCCCAGAGTAAAGAGTACTTTAGATGTTGACCCAGGTAATAAGTTATCATCACACCAAATTTCATTAAAATCCGTCCAATAGTTTTTACGTGATGCGCGAACAGACAGACAGACACAAATTCTAAAAATCGCTGTTTTGATATCTACATCGATAACTATTTACAGTACCAGTACAATTTTCCAAAAATATTCCATGTACAGAAATGGTCTCGTTACAATTTTAATTTTGTTATATTTTATTATATGAGATTATAAGGCTTTTTACCCTGTATTCATTATATAATGGCTTAAAAACCTAATTGATGTTAAAAACGCCAGAAAATAATTATAAAAAAATAAAAAAATTAAAATAAAAGTAAAAAATAAAAACAAAACACGAAATAAGAAACTTTTTATGAAATGTTTTTTGTCTCGCATATCTCGAGAACAAATGATGATATCATTTGTTTGATAAGGGTCCCCACCCTTAGGTATAGAGGGCGAAGCCCCCGGTATGGTGCAAGGAGCAAAGCCTCTATCGGGAGCCCGGGGGAGGAGCTCCCTGAAATGAAGAAAGAATTATTTATGTACAGTAGTCTCTAGTCTTTAAGGACACCCAATGGGAAGTTGACAATGTGGGTAGACCTGTCCCCCCAATTTTTTTAATTTTGTTTTTTATCAGGACCAAGGTAAAACTAGAAGGATTCCTTTAAACGATAACCGATTCCCTTTAAGACTAGCGTCACAGTGAACGAGAGTGGCTTAAAATTTGGTAAAATTGGAAAAATATAGGATTTGCACTCAAAATCTGCATATTTTGTTCATGAATCGTGGCGAAACCTATTTTTGAAAAAAAATTTAGGCAAATTTTTTTCATTTTCATCAAATTCAATTTTTCTTGGCTTCTACTTCTAGAATGGCATTCTTAGTATCAAAATGGTGTCCCTTGAAGTGAGTGTTCAACTTGAAGCCAAGGAAAAAGTTACCTACAAGGTGACAGATCAAGATAGAACGAGGTCTCATTTACCACTAAAATGTTTATTGTTGCTGCATTCAACCTTTAGAAATGCTAATTTTTATTCAGAAAACACAATAAGTGATTAGTACCTTAATTTAGTCGATTCTTGAAAGTTAACCTCCACTTTTATTAAGTAATAAAGACGAATCATAATATACTAATTTTGTTTTTAAATAATTATTCAAATAACATGAATATCTGTACGTTATTATACAAATACAATTATAACTGTTGCCAATTTAATAAATGATTTAATTCTGTTAGTGAAAACAGACATTATCCACTCCAGCAGATAAAATTCATGTACATTTCTGCAGCTATATACAAATACATATTCATGTGCCTCTCTATATGTTTGTTTTAATATGATATAATTTAATTTCATGCTATATAAATTCATCAGATATGCTCTTGTAACATTTCTAAAACGTTACTAATTTATACAGTCTCCATTTCTATTCCCGTAATTATTACACCGGAGTATGTTACACAAAATTAACACAGGTGCTCGACAGAATAAATTCTTGCTTATATTTAAGATTGTAAGAATAGTTATTTATGTTGTATAAATGTTAAAAATTAATATTTTAATTCAATGAAGTAAAATGTACTGGAATAGATAAGAAATATTCTAACATATTTAATTTATTTTTTAAAGAAAATTAAATTACCATTTTCTATAGTTCTAATTAAGGTAATTATATCGAGAATATTTTCAAATTTTGTGTACTAATTATTTACAATGTGTTGATTAAAACTTGTTCTTACAAAAATAAATTTTTACTGTATACGTGAAAGTGTCCGCCGAAATTTGCTGCTAAAAAACTCCACGCAATTGGAAGGCGATTCCACTGTTTAGTTTATGAGATAATGTAAAAAAAAGTACAAAAATAGTATTTTATCATTATTTTGTTCATAACTCACCAATGTAACTATACAATATACAGTATAGCACCGATAATGGAAACATCAGTTTTAGAAATTTTTTGAGAGCATCAAATTAGTCAACATCACTTTTGGAAAGTTGCATCAAAAATGTCAAGTACATGAATATTAAATCCATGTGCATGATTTTATCAAAAGAAACAAATAAATATACCGGTAATAGTAGTAACAAATAACAACAGACTTCAAAGCGTGGGACTGTAGATATTAATTATTGTACATAGAATGTTTATCTATATGTATTCTGTTCTGTGGCGGTTTTTATCATACGTAAAATGTAAACAAAATTATTTCAAAGAAAATTAATAAAACGACAAATGAAAAAATATTTTCTGAGAAAAATAATTTTTAATTCTTCACTTCTTTTTTTAAAAGCTTTTATTTAACTTGGTATGTTAGTATGTTGGTTTAGATCAAATCTTGGAATCAAAACTTAGGCAGGTTCTAATTGAGCTAGAGGTTTTAAATTTTGCATACGTGTCTAACCTTGATGACAATGCAATATTGTATAATTAGTTTTGTTCTAACTCGTCCCAAAACCAAAATTGTTGATTTTTAGTCCTGTGCAACTTTTTGACATTTCGGATTGTCAAATATTCTCCATTGATTTTACATTGCAATTTTTTGTTTCCATAGTTATGTCTGATTAGGGTAAATTAACCGATTAATAGGTAAAAAAATTACTTCTTTAATTCTTTTTCTTTAAAATTAATTGTGATCAGACTAAAAAGTAGAAAATAAATTAAAGTAAAAAAAAAATGTTTTTTAAGAAAAAGCTTTTATTTAAAAATGAGCTAAAAAAAAAAATAAAATAATTTTTGAGTGAAGTTTGAAGCAATATGCAACATAAGCTTGAGTCGTTTAATTAAGTTTGGTAACTACTGAAAAGTAAAATAGCTACACTTATTCGTATATCCAAAACATCCAAAACAGAAATAACTAATGATAACGCCTCAAACTTTTATAAATTATGTTGCATGTTGCTTCAAACTTCACTCAAAAATTATTTTATTTTTTTTTTAGCTCATTTTTAAATAAAAGCTTTTTCTTAAAAAACATTTTTTTTACTTTAATTTATTCTTTTATTAATATTTAAAGAAAACAATTTTAATTCAAAATATAATCTTACGATATTTGTGAATCGCCCCTGGTGAAAAAGCATCACTTTTATCAAGCACCACTTTTGGAGACTACTTTTTCTTGACAAAACTAGTTCAAAGATTTCTAAGGATCAAAATTTATTGCGTCTGTAAGGGTGCATGAGGACAATTATTGATAAAAAAAATTGTCCTGCCCGTATGTTATGAAATTTCGCCCTCTGCAATTGAAATTAGAAGAAGTTTGTTTTCAAAATAATGGGACCTCTTATAGGTACCTACAATATTTCATTATTACTTCATCAATTGTATAGAAGTTGGAGTTCGATTTAAGACTTGTTATTGTAAAGACGTAGTCATTGTTGCATAATTTGTTTTGCATAAATATATTGAAAAATACATTACTTATAACAAAAAAAAAAGAACACTAAAAAATGGAACATATCGAGTTATTACTAAAAGAAATTAAAAAAGATACTGACCAAATACCGTTAATTAAAAACGATTTAAAAGAATTAAAGAATAAAATTTTTTTATTAGAAGAAAAAGTTACGGTGTTAAGCAGTGAAATTAAAGACTTAAAACAAAATAATAAAACCATGAAAAATATTATATCTGATCAAAATAATAAAATTAAAGTGTTAGCTCGCGAAATAAGAAAAAAAATCTGATATTTAAAGGTTTAAAGTGCGAGAAAGATTTAGAATTTAATAACTTGTGCAAAATGGTGGTCGACTTTATTAACCAGTCTTTAAAAGTTAATGTGTCAATTAATGATATAGACGAAATTAAATTAATCGGAAACCAAGTAACAACCGGCAAATCGACGTTACTGATATCATTTTACAGCTTTAAAGTAAGAAATGATATCTTAAAAAATAAAAGAAGAATTTTGGGAACAGATGTATATATATCCGAACATTTTTCCAAAGAAGTTCTACAAGAAAGAAAAAAATTACTTGATCATAAGAACAAAATTAAACTTCTGCATAAATCCGTCGTTTTAAACTTCGATACTTTAGTAGTTGATGGTAAACCCATTAAAGTGGATGATCTGCACGAAGATTTAGATAATACAATTTGTGAACTAGCTACTAACCTCTCACATGATGCACCCAAAAACACGAATGTCAAGAAAAGGAAACTCTACAAGCAAACGTCTTTAAGTCAACATGATAACGCAAGCAAGGATGTGGAACGCCACGAAGACAGACATTTAACACAGTAGCAATTACCGTTTAATACCCTCGATATTCTTAGCTGGAATGTACATGGTTTCTCCAATATTTATGATTTATTTAATAACAATATTCAGTTTGAAATCCTTTGTCTGAACGAAACATGGTTAACAACATCCCCGAACCTACAGCCAACTTATTTAAATAATTTTTATAGTTTCTTTTCTAACGCCTTAAAAGAAAAAAGTCGTGGAAGACCCAGTGGGGGTATCGCCGTATATGTGAAAAAAGACGTATTTCAAGCTAATTTGGTGGAAGCAGATAGTATGTGGTTAGTGATTGAATTAGTTGGACAAAAAGGTAACATTTTATTGATCAGTGTATATTTAAAGCCAAGTATTGAATTAACTGTGTTTCTTGAGTTATTTCAAATATTACTTGATGAAATAAAACATAAATTTGAAAATCATATTATCATAATATCCGGGGATTTTAATTGCCGCGTTGGGGATGAAAATCAATTATCTAAAGACATCCTTTTAAATTCACACCTTTATGTTGATAGAAAAAGCACTGATAGTGTATGTAATAAAAAAGGGTCTGATCTTTTAAATTTTATGGAATTTAATTCGTTTATTCTGATAAATGGTAGAACTTTTTCAGACTACCCGGGTCAATTCACTTGTGTAACTCCTATGGGATGTAGTGTTGTAGTTTTAATATATTGTAATTTATCCTCAATTGATTTGATAACCGATTTATCAGTAATTAACCATATAGTAACACATTCTGATCATTTTCCAATAAAACTTTCTTTAGACATAAAAATAAAATTATCTTATAGCTTGAATAACCATAGCTTAAAGAAACAAGAAATTTTAAAATGGGAAGAAGTTAGATCTCCTGAGTATATATCATTAATGCAATATTCTACTAAACTTCAGATCAATTTTGAAAATTGCACAATTGACGAGATTTCTGAAAACTTAAAAGACGCAATTGATGAAGTGGCAGTCTCCTTAAAGCTTAAAAGTTTTATTTTTAAGAATCATAAAAAACCAACCTGTAATAAACCTTGGTTCGATTTAGAATGTAAACATTTTAAGTCAATTGTAAAAACTAGTTTAAAAATTTGTCGTGAAGAAGGTTTTACTGGCAATAATTTAGTTAATTATACATTTTCAAAGAAAGAATATAAAAAAATTATTAAGTTTAAAAAAATAAGTTACATAAATAACACTGTTAACGAATTGATTCATTGTAATGATTTTAAGACATTTTGGAATATTATTAATACTTACAGAAAAAAACCTGGTATTGAAAGTAACACTATCGACATTAGCGTATGGGAAAATTACTTTCAAAACATTTATAAGACTTGCAATATTGTTAAAGATGTTTTTTATTTCGACGTTAGACATCCGTTCTTAGATGCGGATATTACGCAAGAAGAAATTATTTTAGTTCTAAATAAAATTAAAACAAATAAAACACCAGGGTCGGATTTAATACGAAATGAGTTTTATAAATACTTACCATTAAACTGGGTTCTATATTTAACGTGTTTTTTTAACCGTATTTTGAGAGAAGAAATTATTCCTAAAAACTGGTCAAAAGCGAATCTTTTTCTAATATACAAAAAAGGCTGTAAAATTGATCCTTCTAACTATAGACCTATCTCGTTACTAAATACTATCTTAAAAATATTTACTCAAATTTTACTTATAAGAATTACATCATGGTCCGAAAATGTGGGAGCCATTCCGGAATGTCAGGGTGGTTTTAGGGCAAAAAGGGGTTGTATTGACAATTGCTTTACTTTGAGTTCGATAATACAACTTCAGTTGAGGCTGCCAAAAAGAAAAGTTTTTGCTCTATTTGTTGATTTCAAAGCCGCATTTGACAGTATTATACATGATAAGTTATGGTATCATTTGTTTGAAAACGGTCTTAGTTCCAAAATTGTACGCTTATTGAGGTGTATTTATGAGCAAGCTTCTGTCCAGGTACTAGTTAACGGGGTCGCTCCTCTCCGATTGAGGTAACAAAGGGTGTTCTACAAGGCGAATCACTAAGCCCGATTTTGTTCTCTTTATTTCTCAATGATACGGAACAATTTTTTAGGAAAAAGAATCTTAGAGGTCTGAATTGCAATGGTATTGATGACATACTTATGCTTTTGTATGCGGATGACTGTGTAATTTTAGGAGATTCGGAAGGTAATATTAAAGAAAAATTACTATGCTTGGAGGAATACTGCGATATGAAGGGTTTATCTGTAAACACAGACAAAACCAAAATTGTGGTATTTCAAAGAGGAGGGAGGCGCAAGAACTTTTCCTTTTCATTTAAAAATGAAAAAATCGAAATTGTTAACAAATAAAACTATTTAGGAATTCCTTTTGTATCATCATCTCTATTTTTTGAAGCATCAAAGTCGGCCATCTCTAAGGCAAACATAGCTTTAGGCTCTACAATTAGTATCTTGTGTCGTTCCAAATGTAACTCTTTTCATAAGCAAATGCAGCTATTCGAATCAATGACTTTAAGCATACTGATGTACGGTGCACCTGTATGGGCTTTAAGATATACTGATTGCTTAGAAAAGATTCAAACGAATTTTTTAAAAAAAGTGCTGGGCTTACCGTTATCCACTCCAAATTATGCATTAAGAATCGAAACTGGCACCGCTAAAATTCAAGTAAAAATTATAAAGGCTGCCCTAAATTGGCTTTACAAAATAATGACAATGGAGAATGTTCGCTATCCTAAGTTATGCTATTTAAGAATGCTGCAGTTATTAGAAAACGAGGAAGATCTCGATTTAAGATATAATTGGATTATCCAACTAAAATCACTTTTAAAGCCAATAAATTTTACTGAACAAAGATTGCTTACAGACCCTACCTTTTTAAAGGATAATACTAAAAGTATTTTAGAAAAGCTTTAAAAATACTTTTACGACAGGGATCTATATCGATGTAATAATTCTACCTATTGTTTATACTACAATTATTTAATTACGCCAGATCATTTCATGATTGCACAAAATTATTTAATGATGAACTTAAAAATCTATATCACTAGAGTTATTGCACAGTTAAGACTAATTGGACTTAACAAATTCAGGCTTTTAATAGGTAAAAATCTGTACTCCATAGATACTAGTCAAATATGTTCCATTTGCAATAGGAAGGAGTTAGAGACAATTGAACATATTATATTAGATTGTCCTATTTATACGGCTCCGCGTAGACAATTTTTGTTGCCTCATATAGATGAACCGATTTCTAAAGAAACCTACAATAGTACATTATGTAACCTTTTAAATTCTCATAATAAATTAATTTTAGCACATATATTTTACTTCATTGAGTCAGCAATGAAACTAAGATCGTTTATCATTAACGAATAGGTATTGAATACGACCCTGTTATTGACACTTATTTAAAAAAAAAAAAAAAAAAAAAAAAAAAAAGATTTAATTAAATTGCACTTTAACAATATATGTACATAATTCTAACTTGTTTTTGTTTATTTATTTATCTATGTAATTTATTTTTAATTTTTTAAATGCCTAATATAAATTGAATTTATGTTATGTACTTATGTTTATGTGTATGGTTATTTGGTATTAATGTATTATACTCATATAAACATTCAAAATAAGACTGTTTTTGGTTTTTCTATACATACACTGATATAGTGATATCTGATATCATGTTTATTATCTTTTAATTGAATTGCAATTTGCATGTACTTTTTTATTTATTTATTTATTTTTTTTTTTTTTAAATTACATACATAATAATGTAATGAGTTACTGACACCGCTTACAAATAATTCTAATGTCAGTTAATTTTATTACTAATTTTATTTTTAGTTATTATTCGTATTTTTAATGCTAATTTTAAGGTACTTTTAACCTTATTTTTAAGAATATAAGCCTACATATTACTATTAACTAATTTATTTATTTATATATTGTAATCGAACTCCTTGCAATGAGAATTGTAATTATTTAATGCAATAAAGATTATTATTATTATTATTATTATTATTATTATTATTATTATTATTATTTTATAGAAGTTAAAAAAGCGAAAAGTATTCGATTTCTTCGGACAAAATCAAACCAAATTTTGTTCCTTTTAATGCCCCATTTATAAATTTATTTTGTACCTAGATTTCATGTTTTTAGCCCCCGTAAAATCTGATGAAATTCATTGACGTATATATTTATATGTAAATTCATCCGGTTTTTTGATTTTTCTATGGATTCGTTACGTCCTAAAAGGTCGATGAAAACTATACATCCCCAAATTGGTCTAATTTCTTTTTCTTCTTACAACGATAGCTTCCCTATAGTCTATATAAGTGGTTCCCAAACTATATTCCACGAACCACTGACATCCCCAAATTGGTCGAATTACCGCTCCTTCTCTTCTTACAACGATAGCTTGCCTATAGTCTATATGTATAAGTAGTTCCTAAACTGTGGTCCACGAAACATTGACATCCCCAAAATTTGTTGAATTACCCTTCTTTTCTTTTTTACAACAATACCTTTGCTATTATTTGGCTCCCAAACTATGTTCTGCGAAACACTGGTATTCCACAAACTGTCGCAAAGTGATCCCGAAAAATGTTTCAAAAATGTCGCTCGTGGGAAAAAGCTTTTTTGCTCCTCAACGATACTTTTGAAAAATTATTTATTATTTGACGACTTACCTAGTAGTTAAGTTACCAAAACAGAAACTGGTCTATATGGACGCGAAAGTAAAACTACACAAAAGTTTCGTTTTACATTAAAAGATTCATTTGAAGCTTTATATAACCTAAAACATGACTGGAGTACAAAATCACACGTTTAACATGTTAATGTTTCAACTACAAATTCTGTAGCTGTTATTTACGCAAAGGCTCATTTGCGTGGCTATAGAATAATACAGAAAATGTGTTCCTTTGTATCGTACATGAATTTGCATAGAACAAATTTACCATAATTGTGTAAAATGTATAGGAATAATACAGGTTGAGGTATATCATATAAAATATTGGACAATTGATGAATAGATATACCTACATCGTGATCTAATGTCATCAATTTACATACATATTTTAGAAAATTTTCGCCTTTCTATTATGTTGTATTTAACTTGAGAATGATGTCATTTAATATACCTACATTATAGAGGTTACATCCCAAAAATTCAATGGCTTCAATATACATAATAGAGGCAAAAAATATTGTGTGATAATTTAGGTATATAAAAGAATTTCATTAACGTTGGCTTTATTCATGAAAGAGCAAAGTTGGGGAAAAATTAATGTCAATATTGACAGATACTCTTAGTGATTACCTTAGAATTTTCTATCTCTGATAGCAAAAAAAGTGAAAACAAATAATAAATGATACCTATTTCAGTATTAAATTAAAGGAAGGGGTTTTGTTTCGGTGTCACGTAATTAATTGTAGATAATAATTTAACTTTGTGGAAATCCACAATAGTTGTAGTGAAATATTTTATTTTATCAGCTTTTACTTTTTTTTTTTAAATTGAAATATACTTTTTCACGGGTTAGATTTCGGTTAATTCCACAATCTTCAAGTAGATTTTGACTGAACTAAAAATCTATTTTAGGTAAAAGTATAAGTGAATCTACCTGAAGATGGTCAATTCAACTGAAAGCTAGTTCGTGAAAAAATATATTTCAATTTTAAGGGGAGGGTAAGGTTTTAAAAGCGAAAAAAGGGATATTTTCATGATTTTTCTTTTTTTTTGGAGATATGAATAACGTTGGTTTATTTATTAGTCGAATTTTCTCCGAAAAATTAGACTTATACAGTCTATACGATAAGAGCTGCGAGAGGCGAGAGTAGGGGAGAGTCGGACCCGTAGAACACGAATATGTAGAAAAAAAATGTCTGATATATATATATATATATATATATATATATATATATATATATATATATATATATATATATTCCCGCCACCTTTTAATTTGTGTAGGGCCCCCTATGGAAGTTAAGAGATGAAATTTGGTAAATGGGGCTCATTTTCGAGGCACCTCATACTATCAAAGTGGGGTTAAATTTTGGGCAAATTTTTTTTCTGACCCGACCTTTAAGGGGGTGGTGGGGGGCGGAAAAGCAATAAAACTTTTCCAAACCGGTTTTAAATAATGTTTCGGTCAATTATCTACAACATATCCAAAATTCAGCTTCCTAGGATGATTTGGTGGGAGTAGAGGGGGGAAAAACGATTTTCGCTGGATCTAACAGGCCCCCAGCCCCCCAGAATTAACGTAGAGGGTTGAAATTTGGTGTGTTGATAAAGTTCGTACCTAGGTTGTGCTTTTTGGAGGTTTTAATATTTTACCTCCACCCACCTCATTTTTAAGCTACAATTTCATGCATTTTCGACGTTTTCGAAGTTTGTACCACTCGCACAGGTCACCCGAATAAACCTAGAGGGCTGAAATTTTGTATTCGGATTGAGTTAGTATCAAGGGGGTGCCTTTTGGGGGTCTCGACTTTTAACCCCTACCCCCACCATTTTTATACCCAAAAGAACATGATTTTTCTTGTTTTTTAACAGTTTCGTTCGGGTCAAAATCTCCCCAAAATAAACCTAGAGGGCTGAAATTTGGTGTACAGGTTAAGCTAATAGCCAGACACTGTTTTTTGGAGGTTTCAACTTTTAACCCTTACCCCCACGATTTTTACGCCAATATTTCCTTAATTTTTTTGCTTGTTTTCTAACACGTCTAGAGACTCCATAAGGAAACCTAGAGGGCTGAAATTTTGTACGTGTATTCAGTTAGTATCCAGCTAGTACCTTGTAGGGAGTCCGCATCACTTTTCCCCCCACTTCTCCCATTTTTACATCGGAATTGAATGCTATTGTTAAATGTGTTTTAAAAGCATTATGTTTATTCTAAATACAAGTAGGCGAATAGTAATTTTAAAAAATTTAAAAAAAAGTGAACTTACTTTTATGACAAATGAAATACATACATATTAAGTAATTTAAAAATGTTATTAAAGTCACTGTTTATTTATAAATTAGGAATTTTGGATTTTTAGTATTTATAAAATAGAAATTTTGGATTTTTTTGGAAAGAAAAAATATCTTTATAAAGGCCTTCCAGTTTACTATTGAAGGTCCTTTTTTAATATTTAAAACTAAAACATAAAGGCAATTAGCGGATAAACATGGGCAGGAATGTCCTCGTACGAATTGTGTTGGCTTTTTTTCTGCTACCTGTTTTCGGCACAAAATTGAAATTTACTGAGATACAGCCCTTAAATACTTAAAACCTTTTTTTAAAGCCTCGATCAGCCGAACACTCATCACCAGTTTTGAAACCAACAAAATGACAATTCGGTTGTAGACTTTCAATCACATTTCGCTTGTAGACATTCAATACCGAAGATGAAGGGGAAAATTCGACTACCGTGATGGGGCCCCGCTGCTCACGGCGTTTTTTTTTTTTTATTGAATTTTTAAGTAAACAAGAAATTGAAGATTATGTTATGATATAAATATTATTAAATATAAAACAAAACAAAATATGTACAATGTACATATGTATGTACGGAAAAATATTTTGAATCGATTTTGAAAATTTTTCCACTAATAATTAATAATGTTAAAAAATTAAACCATTTCAAATGGATTTAAGGTATTTTATGTGAGGTCAAGGTTTTCGAGACCTAAAAAGGCCAGAAATTAATTAACCAATCGATTTTAAAAAATTTTTCACAGTTAGTAAGTTAAAGTATTTGAATTAATTAATTAAATGATGTCCGCAAGAAGCTTACGGACTGCCATAAGTTATATGAGATCCTTAGAACCCTTTTCTTACTGTTAGAGTACTAGACTTGTATGAGTTTCGCCAGGATTTACTGATCCCATAATTGTAAAAAATAAACTAAACGACCAATTTTAAAAATTTCTTCGCTGTTACAGAGCAAAACTATTTTAGATAGATTTAGAATACATTATGTAAGGTCCGTCAGGGTCCACAGGACCCAAAAGTGTCAAAAATAAACTAACTGACCGATTTTGAAAATTTTTTCACTGTTACAGAGCTAAACTATTTTAGATAAATATCGATTACGTTATGTAAGGTCCGCCTGGGTCCATAGGACCCAAAAGTGTCAAAAATAAACTGCCTGATCGATTTTGAAAATTTTTTCGCTGTTACAGAGCTAAACTGTTTTAGATAAATATAGATTCCGTTATGTAAGGTCTGCCAGGGTCCATAGGATCCAGAAGTGTCAAAAATAAACTAACTGACCGATTTTGAAAATTTTTTCACTGTTACAGAGCTAAACTATTTTAGATAAATATAAATTACGTTATGTAAGGTCCACCAAGGTCCATAGAACCCAAAAGTGTCAAAAATAAACTAACTGACCGATTTTGAAAATTTTTTCACTGTTACAGAGCTAAACTATTTTAGATAAGTATAGATTACGTTATGTAAGGTCTGCCAGGGTCCATAGGATCCAGAAGTGTCAAAACTAAACTAACTGACCGATTTTGAAAATTTTTTCACTGTTACAGAGCTAAACTATTTTAGATAAATATAGATTACGTTATGTAAGGTCTGCCAGGGTCCATGGGATCCAAAAGTGTCAAAAATAAACTAACCGACCGATTTTGAAAATTTTTTCACAGTTGGGGAACTAACTATTTTAGATAGACATACATTACGTTATTTAGGGTCCGCCAGGGTCCATGGGGCCCAAAAGTGGTAAAAATAAACTAACCGACCGATTTTGAAAATTTTTTCACTGTTACAGAGCTAAACTATTTTAGATAAATATAGATTACGTTATGTAAAGTCTGCCAGGGTCCATCGGATCCAAAAGCGTCAAAAATAAACTAGCCGACCGATTTTGAAAATTTTTTCACTGTTGGGGAGCTAAGCTATTTTAGATACATATAGATTACGTTATGTAAGGTCTGAAGTGTCAGTAGGACCTAAAAGTGTCAAAAATAAAATAACTGACCGATTTTGAAACCTTTTTACTATTACGGAGGTAAACTATTTTAGATAGGTACAGGTTGTGTTATCTGAGATCCACAACTGTCCTGCGGATGCAAATGCGGCGTAGAATGCTACACAACGGGTTTTGAATATATATATATATATATATATATATATATATATATATATATATATATATATATATGTATATATATACATATATATATATATATATATATATATATATGTATGTATATATATATATATATATACATATATATATATATATATATATATATATATATATATATATATATATATATATATATATATATATATATATATATATATATATATTATATAAAATCCGCCTAGAATATACGGTCGAGCTGATTTTTTAATGAGGTCCACCGGGATCTTGCAGATCCGAAAACGCCAGTAATAAGCTATCGAAAAGATGCTAAAAAATTTCTCACTGCTAGAGAACTAAATTATTTTAGATGGATAAAACTATGCTGCACAAAATTCGTTCGGGTTCTTGGGTCCCCAAAAATACCAAAACTAATTACCCAACCGATTTTAAAAATTCTTTTACTCTTAGAAAGCTAAACTATTTTAAATAGGTACAGGTCTTAGATGAGATCCGCCAGTGCCCAAGATTTGGAAATTCGCTATGTTATGCAGATGCTGCGACAGGGGTATTCTTAATGTCTACACTGCTATTGAGTGTTTTATTATGATATATGTGTATATATGTGTCTTCTAATTTCAAAGCTGTAGTCAAATTTTCTTTTTTGCCCCTTCAATTCAAATTTTTCGTAACCTTTTGAATATAATTAGTAAGAAAACTTTTAAGGGGCTAACAACCCACAGAAACTTTTTCAATTCTTTCCCAACAATTCTTTTTATATAAACAATTTAACTAGGTATAAATGTACGCATTTTGTTAGGTACGGTATAACTTTTGAAAATAAAAATATAAAATATTCGTAATGTTAATGATACGTAACTTATAATTCCTCAGCGTTACTGCGATCATTGTGACTATTTTTATTTTTTATTTGGTATATCTGAATCAACATTCAAAAACAAATTTCACATGGATAATAAACGTTTGACTTTCACTAACATGACATCATTTTACATTTTCATGGACAACCGTTTTATTTTACAGAATGTCAATTTGTGTAAACACATATGTCGCTTTACGGTCGCTACATTATCTATAGAGCTCTGTCTATGTTCGTATATGTATCGCCGTCATTAGAGTTAACAAACTGTAAATCTAACATTCATGTTCATGGATGATGCGGTAGGGAATTACCATCCTGTCTGTTTGTTAGCACCGCAGTAATTTAATGTCAGAAAAAAATATATCTTATTGATGGACTTTCTTTCATCAATAATATTATTCCCTTAGAGCGCCCATTCGTATCTGTATCTCTGTGATTTCTCACAATAAATTCTCTTCTTTGGCTATTTGTGAATGATTGACAAAACAAAATGTAATCGAAATGTAATTTAGACTGTCATTTGTTATAATACGTGTATAACATTATTATAATCGAATATGTTATAGTTTGTTCAAAGATAATTTAGAATTTTGACGACATTGTATATAGAAAATAAGTATCTATTTAAATGACAAAGAATGAAAACTAATATTTTACGTGTGAATTCTGTCTATGCGAAGATGATGGTTTATGGCCGATTTTAGTAGAAATTTGTTTATGTTTCGTCACCTTAAAAATGGACATATGTTTAACATGTTGCTATGAATTATAGAGAACAAGAAGACCCAGAATGTAACTTTTGGAATTATACTAAAAAACCTTTATCTGTCGCGTTAATTTTGATTATTGAATCCAAAATTTTTAAATTAAAACAAAACGATTTAAAAACCATTTTTAAATTTTTTTTTTAAAGTGGGTACACGTAGAAAATTATATGAGAACAAGTGGTTTAGACTTAAATAAAAATTGCTTGTAAATGTTAGGGGAAGGTCGTCCAAAGCGGGTAAGCTAAGATTAAACGCCCAAAAAAGTGACTTTTGACCTCAATAAGCAGATCTTTTTTATATTATCAGATAGAATAGTTACCGAACTTTAAAATGAAACTTCGCTTAAGGAATGTTTATACGATATTTATTTTTAATAAATAAAATACAAAACCTCTGCAAGAACCCGCTTTGCCCGTATAGGTATCCTAAAGCGGGTCACCCCCTTTGGGCAAAGCGGGTAAGTACATTATGTATTTAAATACTGTTATTATTTTTTCATATAAACTTTCTTAATCATATAGAACTTAACAATAATAATAATTAAGTAAAAAAAATTGAAAAAAGACAAAAATAATAAATTTATAACAATTAACTGTAACTTTCTTTACAGCCTCCATACTGGAATATATTACTTTAGGTGATTCCACATCAAAATCACCACAAACAAGGCAGAAATATTTTTTTTAAGCTTTTTCCCTCATCCCGTCGTAAAAAGAAGATTATTTATTTTTTTCCCCTTCCAACAGTTTTTTCCATTAAGATGCCTATTTTGTCTACCCGCTTTGCCCAAAAAGACTTAATTTTGTTAACTTAGAATAATTTCAAAATGAAAGCCGATACATGTCTACCTTTTTCTACATAAAAAGTCAAATGATGATAAAATAAAATGGTAATACCAAAAAGATTACAAATAAAAAGGTTTGTGACTAGTCACAGAAAATTTATCGTCAAAATTTTTAACAAAACCAACAAAAAAAATTTATGGAGCTTAACTAGGACATTAAACGACACAAGCTTTCAAGTGCAACTGACTGACATTGGTTGATATTCGGTTAATCTCGGTATACACACGACCTGACAAAAACATTCGATACAACGATATACAAGCGTTTACCCGCTTTGGGCGACCTTCCCCTATATGAGGTCCACCAGAAATTAACTACTCAACGGATTTTGAAAATTTTTTCACTATTAAGAGAGCTAAACTATTTTGAATGGATACCGGTTGTATACCGAGTCTATAGTTTATGACGTAATTGTTTTGGTGTCACGTAATTAATTGTAGATAATAATTTAACATTGTGGAAATCCACAAGAGTTGTAGTGAAATATTTTATTTTATCAGCCTTTACTTTTTTTTAAATTGAAATATACTTTTTCACGGGTTAGATTTCGATTAATTCAATAACCTTCAAGTAGATTTTGCTGAACTAAAATTCTATTTTAGGTAAAAGTATAAGTAAATCTACCAGAAGATGGTCAATTCAACTGAAAGCTAGTTCGTGAAAAAATATATTTCAATTTTAAATAATTGTTTTGGTATCAGCTTACATTACTATGATGTAAGAGGAACATAACAAAGTGGTTGGGGGGTAAAAATCCTGAAATTAGATGCTTAAAGCTACCTTCTTAAAAGAAGGTATATGTGATTCGTCAGTGTCCAATCTTTGGAAATTCGCTATGTTATGCAGATGCTGCAACAGGGTTTTTTATCTTTAATTCCTGGTAATTAAGAACCTCTTGAAACTTGCTTCTATACACAGTTTCAGCTATCTATATAAGTAAACAATCTTATTCAAAAGAATATCAAATTAACATGTTAACAAACCTTTGTCTAATTTATTTTGAAACAGTTATTACATCCGAAAGTGTTTGTTCTGGTGTTAATATTAGAAATTTAAATTTATACTCTATATGAGATTACTCAAGTGCTTGTAAACTACATATATACACTAGTTCAGAGAGCTTATAAGTAATTATTACTCATACTTAGTCATTAAATATTTAAATACACATAAACTCACCTGTGTATCATTAGTTAACAGCTCCAACGTGTAGCCGGGCAACAAATTCAACTCGTTAATATGTTTCACTGCCAATTTAGCGGCGGCCAATTCACTACGTCCTTCAGGGCGTTCACCATGTCGTGTACTCAACTCGAATAATCCCAATAAGGATACGGTGGAACGATCACGACGTTGGATCGGTTCGAATCCGTTCCGTATGATTGCATTCAGGGAGCGATGTCGCATCATTTGATACGGACGTCGTCGTACAGAGGTCACCATCGACGAGGATGATACGACGCGATCAACTGCTGTGTCAATGTAACTTTCACTGGCCCCCTCAATTGCCTCCTCGTCAAGGATATTATCGTCATTGTCGGAAGACGATGAGGAAGATATACCACTAGTTAAATATTTACCCGATATTGAACGTGGGGTATAATAGAAACTTGAGTAAGAATTTCGGTCGAAATCCACGTGGTATTCGAGGGTTTCGTTTTCAAACATTTCTTTCAAAGATTCATTAAAATTAACGTCAAAATTAATTTCAGTTTCTAATCTATTCAATGGGATTCGATGTGTGATTTTTTGTCCACTTGTGCTGGGAAAGTCCTTTTTATCAATTTGAGCATTTTGAGCATCACCTGTTTGTTGTGATATGAGAAGTTTTTGAACACCATCCAAACCTATTCTACTACTTACACTAGAATTAATATTACTATTTGAAATTGATTTTTGATATGCAGTGTTATCTTTATTGAGTAAATATTTTTGAGCTCCTTCAAAACCGACACGCGCCTTATCAGTTTGAGTATTTTCAATGGATAGATTGAGACTCGTGGTTAATATTTCGATTTCATAATCTACGATAGTGCTATTAATATCGCTAGTACTGACTTCGAATAATTGATTGTCATCAGCGGTACTCGACTCATCGCTAATGTAATCTAAATTTAACGTACTAGTTTCATCTTCTTCATCGATATCGTTTTTTCGAATAAATTTACTTAGAAATTTCTTCGATGATTCCATTTCGAAATTGCCTTGTACCGGTTTTACTGTTGCCACCGCGAGAAATTTCGTACTAGTTTCTAAAATATTTTCCATTTTCTTATTGAGAAATAGTTTTGCACCATCAAAATCTGAACTATCGGTAGTTGTCACAATGGGCACTGCTTCCGTTGTGGTGGTGATTTCTTTTTTTGGTGCATTTTGTGCAAATTTTTGTAACTTACTAATGACACTAGCTGTCGTACTTTCTGAAACTGGTTGCGACGTTTGTTCTGTAGACCCGTTTTTATTTGGTTGACTTAAAATAAACGTTTTAGGTCCGTGAAATTCGGTAAGTTTTTGTATTGTTGTAGTTGATACTGTGGGCGTAGTACTAGTTTGAGAAATTTCTGGAAACTGTACTACAGATCCATTTTTGTGTGGTTGACTTAGTATGAATGTTTTTGGTCCTTGAAATTCATTATGTTTTTGCGTTGTTTCTGATACCGATCCATTAATGTGTGGTTTGCTCAGTATAAATGTTCTAGGTCCATGAAATTCAACGGGTTTTTGCGTGGTTGTTGTAACATTATTGGGTTTATCAGTATCTAGTGTTTTTATTGTTGTAATAATGTTGTTTTCAGTTGTTGATTTTGGTACTTTTTTCGATTTTATTTTTGGCACAGACGTCACCTGTTCTTGTCGTGAATTACTAAAGGATTTGAAGTATTCTCGGACATCGTACTGATTTAATTCTTGTAGGAAATTGATTGTGATTGGTTTAACAGTTGTGGATGTTACCATGTCGTTTGGACGTCGTCTCATACTAGAATTTTCTGGTTTTTGTAACAATTTATTTCGTTTATCTCTAGGAAATAATAAATTCTGATTTGTGATTGTGTTATTCATTATTAAATCTGGCAATATTTCAATAGTATTCAAATATATATAATTTGGCGTGTGATTCGACTCAGTATAGCTACGAACTTTTTGATTTGTCATGTTGAAAAGCGAATTTTTTTCCCCATAGGTCATTTTTAGTGGTTTATTGTTATATACACGTGTACTATTCTTTATCAAATTGTCTAGTTGAATTTGATTTTTTGCAATTGGTACTAATTTTAAAAAATATATAGAACTATATTTAGTATGATTACTTTGTTTCGGTAAAATTAATAGATTTATCTCATTTGATAGAATTTCATTTGACAGTGTCGATTGATTGAAACTATTTTTTATATTTGGTGTTACACTTACAGTGGTTGTGATAATATTGGCACAAATTAAGACAATGATTGTTAAAGGTATAAATTCTACAAGGGAGCAAAGGTGAAAATTACTTTGAGAAACAGTTGATTGTGTTATCTTCGTCATACCAATCAATAACTAAATAAATGTTACTTTATTTTATCTTAATATAATATGTAGCTGTTTGATTAAATTCATTTTTTGCCAAAAATTTCCTTAGGTTATTTTATTTACAATAAAATTTTTTAAAAAATATAATTTTTATTCAAAAAAGATTTTTTATATAAACACTATGAGAGTTTTTAATTTAAATGGACTTTCTTCAATTTTTGTCTTCGGTTTTGATTTTTTAGCCGTGATGGAAGCGATGAATGAAGTCATTTTCGCTATGTCATCTGAAACAAAATAATAATTTTATTTAGATAGGTATTTACAAAATTTTTATTTTTATAATAGCTTAATCCTAATGAAATCCTTTGCTAAATAGTACTAGTACAGAAAATCATCAAATTAAGATTTTATATTTTACATTTAATTATCCTAATTGCACTAATTGATTAAACATAATTTTTTTTAATGAATGTGAAAATCTATTTTTGTGACACGCACGTCTTTTCAAGATTTTTTTACAAAAAAATAGGAAAGTTTACTGAATTGACATAAAGGATATTTAAAAAAAATATAAAGTCTTCAAACAAAGTTTTTTAAACAAAAATTTTTCAAAATAACGACGCTACAGCTGCTAAAAGTTGGAACCTTGGTTTTACGCCGTACAGCTTACAGGTCTCAAATCTCAACTAAGATCAAAAATAAAATGTTTATCATTAAAAAAAATACAAAAAGTTAAAAATTCGGAACCATTTTATGAAAAAAATCACATTTTTTTTTTATAAACATTCGGTAAAAACCAATGTTTATAAAATGTTTTTAATATTTTTGTGAAATTTCATGCAAATCGGTTGAAAATTCATCTTTCACACGTTTAACCCTTTGCATTCGAACCATTTATTAGTATGGGCATTCAGCTACTCGACAGTAGTTTTAATAAAAAATTGTAATACATCAAAGATGAGTATTTTAAACAAAAGTAGTTTACTTACATATTTTATTTTTATTTGCATATTACAAACAATTTATATTTTAATATTAAATTTTATAATTTTCCTTAGTGTGATATTTGAAGTAAAGAATAGGATGACGCCTGAGAGGCGCCTTTCGAGTGCAAAGGGTATTTATTGTGTCGCCGTAGCGGCGCCTATCGAGTGCACAGGGTTAAAATTGGTTACCTGCGCTTGATAATATTTGGGGGCGCTACACTTATAATAAGTACTATAGAAAAATCTATTCTTCGAATCCAGATCTAACAATTTTGGAGCATTTGGAGCATTTTGAACCATTTTACTTAACTTTCCCGTTTAAACTTTTTGATTTGATAGTATTAGAAAGATCAAAAATTTATTTAATACGCAAGATCAAAATAAAATTAGGTAAAAGCCCCTATACTCGAACGCGATTCAATACTCGAACAGTTTTGATATTTTATATAGGTAGGGGAAGGTCGCCCAAAGCGGGTAATCTAAGATTATACGCCCAAAAAATTGACTTTTGACCTCGATAAGCAGATCTTTTTTATATTATCAGATAGAATAGTTATCGAACTTTAAAATGAAACTTGGCTTAAGAAATGTTTATACGATATTTATTTTTAATAAAGAAAATACAAAACCTCTGCAAAAACCCACTTTGCCCGTATAGGTATCCTAAAGCGGGTAATCCCCTTTGGGCAAAGCGGGTAAGTACATTATGTATTTAAATACTGTTATTATTTTTTAAAATAAACTTTCTTAATTATATAGAACTTAACAATAATAATAATTAAGTAAAAAAAATTGAAAAAAGACAAAAATAATAAATTTATAACAATTAACTGTAACTTTCTTTACAACCTCCATATTGGAATATATTACTTCAGGTGATTCCACATCAGAATCACCACAAACAAAGCAGAAATATTTTTTTAAGCTTTTTCCCTCATTCCGTTGTAAAAAGAAGATTATTTATTTTTTTCTCCTTCCAACAGTTTTATCCATTAAGATGCTTCTATTTTGTCTACCCGCTTTGCCCATACCCGCTTTGCCCAAAAAGACTTAATTTTGTTAACTTAGAATAATTTCAAAATAAAAGCCGATACATGTCTACCTTTTTCTAAATTAAAAGTCAAATGATGATAACATAATATGGTAATACCAAAAAGATTACAAATAAAAAGGTTAGTGACTAGTCACAGAATATTTAACGTCAAAATTTTTAACAAAACCAACAAAAAAATTTGATGAAGCTTAACTAGGACATTAAACGACACAAGCGTTCGAGTGCAGCTGATTGACATTGGTTGATATTCGGTTATCTCGGTATACACACGACCTGATAAAAACATTCGATACAACGATATACAAGCGCTTACCCGCTTTAAGAGGGCTACCCGCTTTGGGCGACCTTCCCCCATCTATTAATGAAGTTATTTCTGAAATAAAACGATAAATATCAAAACTGTTCAAGTACTAAATCGTGTTCGAGTATAAAGGATTTTACGTTACATGAAAAAAAAAATTTTAATTTGCACTTTCTAATATTGAAAAGTAGGTACCGTCAAATGGGATGGAATTGATAAAAAAAGAAATATATTTTGGTTTTTATTTTACAGAAATAAAAAACAATCAAAACAAAATGGATTTATATATACAGAGTATGGGAATACGGACCTTGACACAAAATATTGTGACCTTACATGCCAAAACATAGTCTAGAGGAAGCAAATAAGCCATGAACAATCTCATACTTGTTTTGGGGTGAGATTATTCACACGAATTCGCAGCCCTGAAAACGCACTTTCTTCATTAAGAGTAGGACCGACGAGAGGGTGGTGTAGCCGGTGTTACAGCCTCGCGGCCCGGGCTTAAGGAGGGAGTCCGTAGCTTTCCGTAGAAGGTCAGAAAAAAAGTTAAGAGCTTATTTTTTGTTCACCGCCTATTTTTTGGGGAGGAAAATTTTTAAAAAATACGGTTTTAGTCCCAGGCCCCGCCATTTTTTCTACGGCCCTAATTGAGAGTATAAAAACTGTTTGACCACCACTTTTTTTTAAATTTTCAAAAATATTCTTATTGTAAAAAGGTTTGTTTGATGCTTATAATAAATTTTAACAGTTTTTAAGAGTATAAAACATGGTCAGATACATCGTATACGGCTATACGCAATTAATTTTTCAATACAATGATTGAACAATCTCACCCCATGTATATGATTAATCTCACCCCGCGCAATAATATGTCCAATATGACAAAAAATACTGAACTGATTATGTACAGCTAAGCACGTGATGGTTACAAAGCATCAACAATTATGTGTATTTTATTAAAATATAAAAACTGTGTTTAGATTTTGACTTATCAGATAAAGTTTTAAAAGTTCACTTTCACCCAAAAATACGACTTCTTTTAATACACTATATTTTTTTTTAAATATATAGAACTGCTGAACTTGACGTGTATAGGGTATTTTCAGCCAACTTATTTCTTCCATTATCAGTCGGGAAAATCGCATTCTAAACTATAGTTCTGACGCTATATTCAATTTTAAAAAAATATTATTTAGTGAACAGTCTCACCCCCGATTATCAATTCCACTCCATTTGACGGCAGTTAAAAAAAATTAAAAAAAAAATTTTTGTTACATGTTGACTAATATTCACACCAGTAAAATTTTATATTCATAGGTCGAAAGATGTAGTAATTATTGGAGTGTGATCGACGGACAGACAGGCAGACGGACATGACGACTTCAAAGCCCTAAAAATCAGTATCATTAAATTTATAAATGAAACTTATATGTGACTGAATTGAAAAGTCAGGTAACAGTAGTCGTCGTTATTTAACCCTTTGCACTCAAACCATTTTTTAGTATGGGTACTCAGCTACTCGACAGTAGTTTTAAAACGCTGCAAACACTATTGTATTAGGAGAACATAATATCATAGTACAATATATCTATTAGTTAATTAGTAGTATGTATCACAATGTATTGTAGCAAGACGTCGCGTCGTTGTGTTGTATCATGTTTTCCTAATATAATAATTTTCAAATAAATGAAGAAGGCTGAGTGAGAAACGGAGTGAATTGGAATCAAAACGTGTTCACACTATCGATATAGGGTCTGATATCGTTCCGATAAAATATTATCTCAGTGGTATTGGTATTGGAGCGGTATTGAAGCGAGAGCAAACCGTGACTGATATCGGACCGATATCAGAGCGATGATGGGAATTCACTCATTATTTATTATGTAAGAATAATTTATCGAATCGGGAGAAGAGTGATATGGTACTGAGAGCGGAGCGTTAAAGTAAATCGGGCTTTAATGTAAATCGGGCCTTTGGTCCCCTAGCGTGTTGTAAATAATAAAATACGTACCTATTGTTTATGGCGCCACTGCGGCGCCTAACGAGTGGAATAAATATTTATTGTGCCGCCGTGGCGGTGCCCATCGAGTGCAAAGGGTTAAAAACATTAGTTTTTTTAAGTTTTTCTAATTTTTCTAAATTAAATTTTTAAAATAAAAGTCTGAAAAATTTTAGCTCTTTTTCTTTAGATAAAATAATTTCAAAAATATAATTTAATTTTTAAAAATAATTGAAACGTGATGCGCTGTTTATCAATATCGAGAACACTAGTTCCCTAAAAATCTCAAGGTAGTAAAAATTACAAACAATATAAAAGTTTCATATCGCAAAAATTTATCAATATCTTCCGATCTTACCGAACGATCGGTCCGGCAATGCAATAAAATGATAAGAATCATTTAAAACTGAAATTTTCGAAAATTTTATTACAACTATAAACCAATCCTTACTTCTCTATTTTACGACTTCCACCTAGGTAATACAATTATCGAAATAAAACAGACGCCATGCCGTAAACGTAATTCGACCAAAATATTATGTGACAGAATTTATTATATTATACCTATCGATTTTATTGTAGCTGTTAAAAATTTTTCAATAAATTGGTTTAACATAAAAGTTTTGACGTTGATGGTGGGGATGGGAATGGCAGGAGGAATGGGGAGGTGTGCTCTAGTGTTGCCAATCGGTTCATTACACATATCGAAAATTAATCATCTGTTTAAACGGGGAAATGATTCATTCATGTGTTTTGGTTAAATAAATTATCTTTCACATCTTGTCCGTGTAAACAGAATTTTGTTACCCTGCTGTAAATTATTTATTTTTCAAAAAAAGATTTTACTTAATTGTGTGCGTGTGTAAATTTAGAAACATAATTTTGAACCTTTTGAATAAACACGTACACTTTTATTTGCCATCTTTAATTACTAAATTTTCATGTAGGCGCCGATATATTTTTTACTTGATTGAATTGAAAAAATTTTAATTTGAATTAAAATTCAATTCCTATTTTGCCGAATCAATTAACCGAATTTAGTTCTACTGTTTTCCGATAACTGCTGTCACAGATTTTGAGGTTTCGTACTTAAAAGGTGTACGTACATGCAGAGTTCCTCAGTAGCTTTTTAGCACAGCTTGCGATATAAATTACAAGATAGTTGGTTAAGATCTTTTTATTTATCATAAAAGTAAATAAATATATTCACATGTGTTAGTAATTATGTTACTATAAGAATCAATTACATGAAAATTTGATCTTCTATATCTCGTTTAAAGAATATGTTTAGTATATTGTATATATAAAACACAACCTAACATCACAAAATTTGTAACAACCAATAAAAGCATTTTCTCACTTAATATTAGGTACACGAGAGGTTTGTATTTTTTCGAATAAATTTGGGTTTGTCTAACGAAAATTTGTTGCCTAACAATTTAACGAGAAGAATTGTCAACTAACAAAAACGCGACAGCGGATCTGAAGCGTTTTTGGGTTGACAATTCTTCGAATTAAATTGCTGTTAGGCAAGAAATTTGAGTTGTAAAAAACACAAATTTATTCAGAAAAAATATAAATTTCAAGTGTAATACGGTAAGATATTTTAACGAATAAAATAAATTAGTGTAGGTAATTCATATTATTGTTTAATATATTGTTACTATGGTTCTGAAGCCAGTAAAATTTTTTTATCGTGTTTACCTACAACGAAATGACCAATGAAATGTTTTGTACCATTTTGATCGCTGTAAAAGTCTGCCCTAACTTTTTTCCATGGTAAAAGTGCAAAAAACTACAATATTCTTATGAAACTTGATACACATGAGTTAAGGCAGGAGTTCAAATAAAAAACTTTTTATTCATTACTCTTCCCTGTGGGGGGAGGGGGCCCTTTTTCACCAGTTTTTAAGCGTTTACAAGGAACGTCATATCTCAAAAAGTAATGAATATTTTTTAAATATTTTTTCATTATTTTATTCCTAAAGGAGCTGTCCATAAAGCTGAGTATGGATTTCAGGTAATTTTAAAAATTAATTATAAAATTGTAATCCCAAACTTTTAAAAATTATAAAACCCAATTTTTTATTTTAAAAAAATGTTTAAAAATAGTTACAATTGTTCAAATGGAAAAAGCATACTCCATTTTATGCGCAATATGTTTATGAACAAAATTAAAAGAAAATAAGTCTCTATCTTTTCTAGAACTTGAGATATGATTTTCTTTGTCGGGAAAAACATAACTTTCGGGAAACGGTAAAAAACAAAAATAATAACAAAAGAAGCGGTTTACTCACTGTTTATTAAAACGTCTACAAAGACATACAAATAAAAGAACATTATATCTCAGTGCATACTATAACTCATGTACACACCAAAACTAAATATTACTGCTCAAATCACGAGGGGGGGGGGGCGCGAGCGTTGTCTGCAAAGAAGCAGCAACCTGGCTGTGCAGCGACTCATAAATAAATATTTTTCTACTTGAAAAAAAATTTTTTGGTCATGTTATATATATCACCGTGTTTGTAAAGAACCACAGAACCAAAGAAAAACAAAAAGCCAGATTCGAAAAAAATTAGTTTATTAATCGTTTCTGGCGTGAACTGCCCCCTTAAATTATCCAGCGAATTTTTTAAAAGATATTTCTAATGTCAAAACAGCCCCGTACAAAAGTTCATGTTCTTTCACTTGTCCGGCGAAAAGGTTACATATCGAGCGTACTCTTTCTCAACCGCGTATATCAAAAACTGCATGTTTTAGGACACACAAAAAACATTAAATATTGTATTTATATATTTATATATATATACTTATCTATATATATTTATATATGTAGGTAGGCAACATCAAGGGGTGTAATTAGCATAAATCTTAAGTTCATAATGATGAACACATAGATTTGAATACGTTTGCTTTGTGTCTCCAAAAATTGGGACTTTTCAGATACGAGGTTGAGAAAGAGTACGCGCGATATATCCTTGAGAATTTCCCGACACAAGTTAGCCGAAATAAATTTACTTTAATCTTCTTATCAAGTGCCATAGTATTTGTATTTTGTTTTTTCATATTTTTTGAACCCACGCCACGGTTGAAAAGTTACAGTGGGACTGAGGGTAAGTTTAGTGACAAATGGTTGCGACGAATTATCAAAATACCTATTTGTTGATTGTGGTATTGTGGACATAGGTAATTTGTTTTTTAATCTCGCATGAAAAACCAGCTTTTTGATGTTACCAAAAATTCTCAACATTTTGATATTATTACTTAATTTACTTGGATGAGTTATATTGTTAAAATACCTCGAAATATATTTGTACATATAATAATATTTGTTTATCATTTGTAATAGAAATTTATGCCACTCTCGCCTGAAATATTTTAATATTTATTTAAAACATTTATTATAATATAAAATAATTTTAAAATTTTGTCTCAAATGGTACGTAAATATGCTGTATAACTGTATATATTAAGGTACAATTTTAAAATTCGTACACCTTGCGTTTCAAAATTGACACGCTTGTAATTTGCTTTACATAATAGAATCATAAAAAAGTAATTCAGCAATTTCATATTAAGTGTATTAACTGTCAAAATAGTATACTAATTTGGCGTTTTGTCTTTATAGGTTGACTGTCAGGGTGTTGAATAGTATATTACTTAGCGGGAACCGTAAGTCTTATTTTGTGGCCTCGGATTCTTAAGCATCCAGGGCCAAAAAAGTGAATAGAAGATAATAAAATTAATAAAAAATTAAATTTTAATAAAAATGAATTGTAGGCGTCAATAAAAACACTAGTCTCATAGAAAAATTTATTTACTAATTAACGGTAAGCAATTACTTATTCTCCTAGGAAGCTAAGTAAACTTTTATAACCTGTTATTTTTGTAACTATATGGTAATAAAAAAATACAATAGTAAATGTTTCTTACGTGCCAAATTCCCTACCAAAAAAATCAATATTTAACTTTTAAATTATATGGAGCAAGATCGGAATAATTTATTGGAAGAGGTATTATACAAAAAAAAAAAAAATTTAATAAAACTAAAAATTAATTATGGTTTCTATTGGTACAGTTGCTGATTCAATCCAGCAATTTATAAGAAATTTAAGTATATAAAAAAGGAAAGTTTTTCAATTTTCAAATCAATGCTGCATTGAAGGGTATCAGCCATTAAGTAGGTAATAATTTTTAGCAACATTATCATTTTGTTACTCATTGTAATGGTTATACAATGAGCTTATTTCAAGAATTTTAAGAAATATACGACTTTCAAAGTACATTGTATTGTACACGTATATTGTACATCTTAAAATATAGTGACTCAGAAAGTTATAGTACTCTTGAGATCTCGAATGAAATAAGATTGATTTATCTCGCTGTACAAGAAAGGAGTGAGCTTATGTGAACATGAGTATATGGCGTGTCGTAAGAGACGTACAGACCAAACGCCAAGGTACACTTAATTCAACGAGTTTTGTATAAAGATATTTTGTGTTCATGTTTGAAAACTACAAAAAAAAAAAATAGTTTTTTGAAAATATCTCGAAAATATTGATTTTTCAAAAAACAGACTTCTTAAAAAATTTATTGCTTGTAATATTGAATAAAATGCAAGTTACCTCTTGGTACATAGGATAGGGTTGGGCGGGGTAAAAAAAAGAACACTGCTCGAGTGGGGTAAAAAAAGACATATTAAACTCAACAGTATTAAATTCGAAAAATAAAAAATATTACAACAAAATACATTAGTATTTTAAGCTGTCTGGGCCAAAAAATTATTTTTTGGAGGGAGCTTTATAACATAAAAAAATTTTCTCCCAAATTTCTGTTATTCATGAGCGAAAAACTTTAATTTCGCGACGATAAACTTTTTCAGTACGTAAAAAATCTGACAAGATAGAGTACTGTGTTTTTTCCTTGTTATTCTATACATACTTTAGTAATGTAAAGTACAAAGTTTTATTTAAATGGTCTAACTGCTTGTAATTTTCTTTATATGTTAAAAAAAAGAAAAAAAAGGGGTAAAAAAAAGACAAAACAAGGGGTTAAAATTTAGGAAAATTAAAAATTATTGACAAGGATTTTCATTTTAAAACTATATTATGACATGTTTATGTATATTTTATGGATTAAAAAAATACTGACTCTTCAATAAAACAATTTTTTTGTTAGAGAGGAGACGGTTTTCATGAATATCAATTTCAGCTTATTCAAAAATTTGCATTTTTGACCCATGAAATTTTATTTGTTTTTATAGTGTATAATTATGCTTTACTGCACACATTTAGTAATTTTTAACACATTCATAGATTATTTTGATTTATTTTTTTTACTTTATGTAATAGGCTATTGACTATGTACAAAAAAACAGGGGGAAAAGGAACTAATTTGTAACAGGTGTTTTATTGTTTCATATGTTCAGTTATACCCCAAAGATGATAAATTCACAAAGTGCTATTAAATTTAGGCGTGCGTTTTTACGAACGGCGTAAATTTATCGACGCTTACGTTTTTTAACTATAACTCAAAAACTACGCATTTTTCGTAAACACACATAATATGAGTTTTTGTAGAGAATTAAATTTCCTATCGAAATGGCACTTTATGAACTCAAAAAGCTTTTTTCTCAACAAAATAAGTCAAAGCAATTATTTAAAAAAAGCTCAAATTTTTCAATTTTTCTTTTTTTTTAAATTTTTTAGTAGTACTTTTTTCTGAGTGAATTTAGGTATAGGGATTGGTTTACAAAAAAGAAAGCTGATGTAATTCCCGTCAGAATGGTGACCGATCAAAATATTTTCGATAAAAACCGGTTGAGATACAGTCGTTCAAATTTACCTACTTTTTTACAATTTTATTTCTTTTGACTTTTATACCATATTATTTGTAATTTTTACAAAAAAAATTATTTTTATTGAGTACAAAAATTATTTCTGCTTTACCAGAGGTAACGATAAAAGTGGTAATGATAAAATTTTGATATTCATATGATCTTAGGTATAAAAAAAAACTTTAATATTGTACTAATTTATAGTTCTAAGTTTTTTTAAAAGTTACATGTACCTATTATATTTCTCTCATGTTTTCAAATTCAATATCAATATCTTCATCAACATCGTTTTGGACATCCTCTTCTGTCATTTCTGGAACATCCGCATTTTAACAATTTAGGCCCATACATTCTTTGCAGAACATGGGCAGCTAATTCCTATAATTTTCTGCAGCCGCAATTTACGTAATAGAATTAAATCGTAATTTCTCTTTATGGCATTAAGGCCAACAGTTTAGGTAGGTCTCGGTTACAACTTTTTCAAAAATTATCAAAAAGCACAAAATTTTCTCTAACCAATTTCCCACTAACTTCTGATGCCACTAAATATCACGGTTTAAGGACGTACCACTAAATTCAACAGTGGGAAGGAAATATTTTAAATCCATTTGAGTGGGGTTGGAAAAAATCTAAAAATGGATTAGTGCCAATTAAAACAACGAAACCTCCTGCACTGCAGAATTTACTGGAACAAATAGCTTGCGGGCGTATAAAAGGTTGTCACGGAAATTGCAGCTGTAGAAAATTAGGAATTAGCTGCAAAGAATTTATTTGCGAAAATGCGGATGTTCCAGAAAATTGTGAAAATGCGGATGTTCCAGATTATTGTGAAAATGCGGATGTTCCAGAAAATTGTGAAAATGCGGATGTTCCAGAAATTACAGAAGAAGATGTCCAAAACGATGTTGATGAAGATATTGATATTGAATTTGAAAACATTATGGGAGAAATATAATAGGTACATTTAATTTTTTTTTAAAAATAGAACTGTATTTTAGTACAATATTAAAGTTTCTTTTTATACCTAAGATCATATGAATATCAAAATTTTTAGCAAATAATTTTATCGTTACCTCTGATAAAGCAGAAATAATTTTTGTACTCAATAAAAATAATTTTTGCGTGTAAAAATTTCAAATAACATGGTATAAAAGTCAAAAGTAATAAAATTGTAAAAAAGTAGGTAACTTTGAACGACTGTATCTCAGCCGGTTGTTATCGAAAATAGTTTTGCCGGTCACTATTCTAACGGGAATTACATCAGCTTTCTTTTTTGTGAACCAATCCCTATACCTAAATTCACTCAGAAAAAAGTACTACTCAAAAATTTAAAAAAAAAAGAAAAATTGAAAAATTTGAGCTTTCTTTAAATAGTTTTTTTGACTTATTTTGTTGAGAAAAACGTTTTTTGAGTTCATAAAGTGCCATTTCGATAGGAAATTTAATTCTCTACAAAAAATCATATCATGTGTATTTACGACAAATGCATAGTTTTTGAGTTATAGTTAAAAAACGTAAGCATCGATAAGTTTACGCCGTTCGTAAAAACGCACGCCTAAATTTAATAGCACTTTGTGAATTTATCATCTTTGGGGTACAATTGAACATATGAAACAATAAAACACCTGTTACGAATTAGTTCCTTATTCAACTACATAGTCAATAGCCTATAAAGTGGTGTAAAAAGAAGGCAGCCTCAAATTAGCCTACTTGGTTTTTTAATGAGCTACAATAAATTTTTTATTAGTTGTACGTTTGTGAAATAAAAACAGTTTTAATATTTAAAGTCCAAAGGAATTTCCTATGAGTCAAGCTTTTGCATCAGTTAACCTTCTCTGACTTTTTTTTACTGCCTAATCTTAGCTAAAGTTTTTGGTAAAATATGTAAATTTTAAATATATCTATAAAAAATTTTGTAGTAGAGATAGAGTTGTGAAATAAAAAGTGTTGTACTGCTAATTACCCAAGCTGTCTATTTTTTACCCTTCAAATCATGTACTTGCAGTATCCCATTATTTAGAGGTCTGTCTTTTATTTACCCTCCATTGTCTTTTTTTTACCCAATTTGACGGGTAAAAAAAAGACATGGAAAACATGCAAAATCTCAAAATACAAACAATTTAACATCATACAGTATTTTTTTTGTCTAAAGATTCAAATATTTTCTATATGAAAAATGAAAAGATTTGATTTTGTCTTTTTTTACCCCGCCCTACCCTATATGTATATGAATTTTACAGAAAAGCTGATTCGATTCACTGTAAGCTTTTTGTTTTAACAATATTTTCTTTTATTAACATGGGATGGCGTATGTGTATTGCTTATTGTGTTGATTTATGATTACAACAGTAGCGTGTCGAAGTGTTTCGCGAGCGTATTGTAAAAAGTTAGTCATTGACAGTTCCCAATTCGCCTTCAAGCAAGGATATAAATAAATAAATACGGTAAAGAAATTATATTCTAACCCTTTTGAGACTACAATATTGATTTTGGTCAAGATCTTCTTCTTGTTTATACATATGAAAAATTTTTCAAATCATTTTTTTGTAGTACAAAAATTGTGCTAACATAGAATGAAATTTTTCCTTTATTCGTTTTTTAAAATATTATGTGATGGTGTTACACTTAAATGAACATTTTTGAACGCAATGTCCGCTGAAGTATACACAAAATAATTGCTTTCCTAAAGCGTCGTATGAGGCGTAGGTACTTATACCTTCTATTCCTTGCAAATAAAACTCCCAACGGAATACTCATAAGTATATCTGAATCTGTATTTTTGAGATAAAAAGATTGTAATAACTCCAGTGGTGGTTAGGTAAAAAGTTATAAATTGGAAATATTTGCTTCTGAAGGGAAAAATATAAAAATTTATTTTTAAAGACTGCTGTGAGAAAAATTAGTTTTTGATACGCAACAATACACAGAATTTTTAATTTTTTATTTTGTAAATTATTTGGTCTTGTCTTTTCTTTCTCATTTTTGTTGATATAAAAGTTGATTAAAATATTCCAATGCCTTAGCGACCATAAATAAAATGATAAAACTGGAAGTGAATTATAGGCTTTTGGAGTCCTTCTTTTCATTTTTGCCCTCATATTTTAAAAGGAATTTCGTCATTTTGATAGCAAAAATGTAAAACTCACACCCAAATTACCCTATTTCAACTAAAGTTGCTTCCGTAAAGCTTGATTTGAGAAAAAAATTTTTTTACTTGATAACGTCACACGGTTATTAAAATTTACTAATAAATTAAAAACCGTATAAAAAAAGCGACAAGATAATGAATTTGGAAGCGAATTATAGGTTTTCGATGTTGTTCTTTTCATTTTCACGACAAAATTAGATATGTACAACTACTAGAAAAAGACTTGTATCGAATAAGTCCTATTTGTAAAAAGATTTTTGTCATCTTGATAGCATAAATTAAAGATTCATACCGACGAACGTGAACCTAATTCAAATCACTTCCATAAAGCTTGATTTGAGGAAAGAGTAATTTCTCAATTATTGACTGAAATTAGGTTTATTAAAATTTTCCAGTGCCCTAAAAAACGTAGATAAAATTATGAAATGATGAAATTGGAAACGAATTTATTCTTTTCATAAGTTTTCGAACTTACTCTTTTCATTTCTACCAAAATTAAACCTGTAGAATCACTCGAAAATCAGTCGTATTCCTAAAAGAAATTTCGTCATTTTCGGCAAAAATGGAAATTTCACAACCAAATTATTGTAATTCAATTAATTTCACTTCCATAAAACTTGATTTGAGTTTACTGTCCAGTTTACTAAAATTTTCCAATGTCTTAGAAAATGTAAATAAAATAACAGAATGATGGATTTGGAAACAAATTATGATCGCTTCGAAGGCGTTCTTTTCATTTTTACCTAAATTAAACAACTAAAGTCACTAGCAAATGAACTTCTCTCGAATCAATCATATTTCTAAAATCAATTTCGTCATTCTAACAGCAAAAATTAAAATTTTTATAACAAAATATTTTGTTATAAAAACTTAAATATTTTTAAGACTGACAATCCTGGATTTACCACTTTTCACAGGATCGTATACTGTACTTACGTACAACATGAAGATGTAGGGGAGAAGTGGTATGAAAGGGACATGTATTGAGAGGAACAATTCAAATTACGCGCTAAATACAAATCCCGCCAAATCAAAAGTATTGGTGTTGTGTGGCAGCACCAATGCAGATATGTTTGCTCCTGACTCCAAGCTATTGTCATTTCAAACATGGTAAAGCTGTGCTTGTAAATTTTTTTATGTTCCAAAGTAATTTTTTTTTTTAAAAAATCATTCGGAACGTTAGTTGATATACTGTAAGTATTTTTTGAAATGTTTGTAATTATATACAATTAGTTATCCTTTCAACTAGAGGAAAACAACAGATCAGATATCTTTTAAATAAAATTGTAGATTTAAAGGTTAAATTTTTAATTTGGGTGTGCTATTTACGAAAGGGACAGAGCAAACAGGTTATGAAAGGGACTACCTTTAAGACTAGTAATTTCGAATTAGTTCTATTTGAATATCCACATGTTACATTTTTTTTTTATTATCGTGTTTTCTTAGTGTTAATATATTAATTTTTTTTTAAACTTTCTTCTTGTTTAAAAATTTCGAACAAAAATTATCAAATGAAAAACAATGATCTTAATTATCGATTACTAAACCACGCAATTAATAATTATCGATTACTGAAATCATTTGGTTATTTCCATTATTAATTTAAATTTATTAATATGCAAGTTCAGTAAGATAACCTGCGCAGTAGTATGAACCGTATGTCTTATGTACATAAGGTGGAAATTTGAACAACATGAATGATATTTAGTATTGTCTCTTTCATAAATTATCATGTCCCTTTCAATACTGTCTATTGATGAAAAGAACAAAAGGCACTTTTTTAAAAACTGCGAAAAATTACAACTAATAACAACGAAATGTTTATTATTGGATTTTAATTCAAGAGTAAGGTAACTGAAGTTTCTAATTCAGTTCGTAAATATTTAATTTGTTACCTCGTTTATTTACTAGAAGTGTCTACTACTACAAAAGTGTCCCTTTCATGCCACTTCTCCCCTACGTACTAAATGTTGCAAATAGCAGACGCTTATGTACTTATAGTTTTAAAATAATGTCTACATTGTGTCTGCCGATATAATATGTAATCTTTATGGATCATACTAGGATAGTAACGTCGAGGATAATATTATTGTTAGGATAATTGCAATATGTTGTTTGTGAATCGAATTGTATTCGAATAAGTATCCTGTAAATCCACTGCTTTACCCTCTATTGATAGTGTAACCTCAAGCTACCTAGCATTCATTACACATAATAATATATGCTGAATGAGAAATGAATACACATTCAAAAATAATATAGTTATGGATTTACAACAATTGTAGAGCCTGGAAAATATATACGTAAATCGAGTATTATGTTGGTATTGTTGGAAATGATGAAGGATTAAGAGAAGTTGTTTTTGGAAAAAGTTGTGCGATTAAATTTTTTTGTTCGAATCAACCCACTAAAGGACAATCTCAGTGGGAATATGGGAAAAATACCTCTAAAACATTGACAGATTAAAAAAACATCAGGATGATCGAGCCCAACTCAATCGAAATTTCATATGAATGGAATTTGTTGAAGAGAGCAGATGTGACAACTGATGATAACTGGACAGTTAGCCAGTTGTTTATTTCCATAAAAAATAGGATACAAATTTAATAGTATTTTGTACAGTGAATAAGTAATTCGTTGGTAAAAATATTATTACTTATTATTGATGGTATCTATAGAAATATTTATTAATTAATAATGTAATAGTATATTACGTGATTTGAGTTGTAACTAGCATATTACCAGGGCTGGGAACTATTTTCCACTTTCAATTTTAAATATGTTCACAAAACCATTTTCCATTTTACGTATTTTAAATACATTTTTTTGAAACCATTTTCCATTTTCTATTTTAAATGGTTTCTATAAACTATTTTTCCCAGCCCTGCATATTACACACGAACGAAAAAGTTACGCAACAGCCGCGTAGCGTCGAGTGCGTAATTGCGCGAGTGTGTAATATGCCTTACAACCAAGTTACGTACTATACTTTATCTACTACTAACATGAAATTCACAATAAACGATAAAAATTTAGTACAAATCTACAAATACCAATACATTACAATTATGTAGTACCTATTTGAAATTTATTAAAAACAAACGTAAACATTCAGTTGCTAGGTACAATTTTTGTACAAATTCTAATATAATATGTATATCATGTATATCACTGTATAATATATAAGAATTAATAAAAGTGTAGTAGACTTTGTTATTTTAAGTATACATGCTTGTAAAGAGCCACTTTTTGTACAGCTGGATATATGGCTGTATGTAAAATGTAGCTTATTTAGATAGTATTTTGTACAATAAACAAGCAATTTCATGGTAGTCGTAGATAAAATACATTTAGTTAATCTACTTAATAAATCTCTAACACTGACTGACTGACTGACTGACTGACAGACAGACAAGCCTAAACCGTTGGGTTTACAAGCATGAAACTTTGCACAGGGGTTCCGTATATAACCAAGATGAGCACTAAGTACAATAATCCCTACCGCTCCATCGCACCGTACCTGATGCGTTAAGCGTGGGGTGACCAATTTTTAAAATTTTGTTACCTTACAAACTAAGTATACGTCAAAATTGACTTAAAAATATAACATATCCAATAATCCTTCATTAATCTTTAATATAATGTTTTCTAAAATTTTCAGAACTATATACGTGACCATCTTATGGCTTACAATAAACATGAATAGATTTCGATAGAGAGCAGTTCGATTGAAATAATCATTGCAATTGCCTCATAAATTGCCATTTTTAAGCGTGACAAAATACTACAACGTACTGAAATTAAAATTAATATTCATTTTTAATTCGAAATTGTATTTAATTGTATGTTTTTCGATCGTACAGTTACGGACAAAATATTTGTTGCAGCACAAATACCAAAAAATAACCTCAGTTTTCAAATTCTATCTAGGGTAAATGCGGGAGAGATGCCGCAAATTTTGAAAACACTTGATAATTCTTAAAGTATGCATTTAATTGATTTTAAATTTGGTATACACAATAAATGTAAACATTGTTCTTTAAAACTATTTATAAATAATTTTATATTTTGAGTCATAAAGGATTCATAATTAACATTTTTTTAGAGCTTGCAAAGCGGCGTCTCTCCCACACCTATGGGAGAGATGCCGCATCAAAGAAGGTGAGACGCGCATAGTTCATATTAAAAATTTTGCATTTTACACACATCTCCATACATGATGCATGCCATATGTAACCATTTTTGGCACTTTATACATCTTAACCAGTCAACTTTTATTTGTTTCTGAGTACTTTTCAAAACATTCAATACACAGGCAATCATCATTATTTTCGTTATCGTCACTAACATGAGAGCTCTTCCTGATCCATTAATGGACCTTTTATATTTACGTGGCATAATTTACAGTCCAAAAAAAATTACTTAATTAAGGTATACAAGTCTATGTTTTTAACATGTAATATGATGCGGCATCTATACCAACTTTAAATGCGGCATCTCTCCTTTTTGTTGGGATAGATGCCGCATGTTGCTATAGCAAGCATAGTGCGGAATTCCAACCTAAAATTTTATACAGTACTTTTAAAATATACCTAAATTAATAACAAAACTCATTTTCATTAAAACGATGAAATATACAGTCTTAAATTCTAATGAATTAAATGCTTGATAAAATATTAAAAAACTTACTTTTCAATAATAAAAAGTTGGATAATTACTAAACTGCTGGACTAATTATAAATGTTGCCATAAACAGCTTAAATTAGTAACTTATTTTGAACATATAATCCATTAATAGCGCTATTTATCAATCAACGGACGAACTATGGCTACTGCGGCATCTGTCCCGCACTTACCCTACATACCTGTTAGTAACCCTCAATATATTTATACCCAACTCATATATGTTTTTTTTTTTGTAAGAAGATACTAGTTTTAACAAGTGCCTGAATTAATTTTTAGCATTAGTGTTACAAATTTTTGCCCGCGGCTGTAGTGGCTGCATTTATATTTCGAATGGAACATTTATCTAAACAGTACACCGAACACACGTTAGTTTAAAAGCTTTACAATACTCTATATAATTATAGCTTAAAGCGCTTTAAACGTCGCTTCAATTGTTTTATACCCGAATAGATATTATTATTACGTTAAGCTTTTTATCACAATTCATCATTGCTAAACATTTTGAATGGTATATAGGTATTAAGGTTTTTTTTATTAATTTAACACGAATACAATTCATGCTTTTGTTATAATGACCGTACGAATAAAAAGTATATTCTTTATACGATATTGTAATTAAAAGTTTTCAGGGTTTAACGATTTTTCAAGTATGTACGTTTCTGTTCAAAATTTAAATTTACATTCTTTGGTGGTACAATTAAGTCGGGATTTCATAGTTCTGTAGCTAGAATTTTTCACAATTTTCGGGATAAAATATTTCTTGTTTTTATTTAATATTAAAATTAGCTTTTAATTATTGGTAATAATATAATTATCGAAATTTACTTTTATTTACTATATGAGTTTAAAAAAATTTCAGTAATTAGTAGGTATTTAACAAACGTCACTGTCTTTAAAATTGTGTAAAACCCGACACTGTCTATTACAAAATTATCAAGTGTGGGTAAACCACCAAACGCGGATAAACGACATAAATGACGAATTCATAGGGTTACTACCGAAAGTAAGGATCTGTTAGTAGTACAACTTTACTGTTGCAAACGATCTTATCTAAAATGTCATTCTTAATAATCGAAGAAAGCGTCTCCTAAATGAGACAGTGAGACACGGGAAATATGCAGTCATAGGGACTGCCGATAGACGTGAAATCTTAAAACTATTAAATAACACAAGTCACCCTTATAGCTACAGATATACTTCTATTACAGCATGTCGATGACGCCAACTCACAAGATTTTTACCCATCCAAAAAGCGTTCAACGCACACATCATTCCATCGAGTGTGTATACGTATACACGACCATCTTATAATAGGCAACTTTACCCTACAATGTTTGTTATTTACCCCCCTTCTCAATAACAACCGAAATGCCAATGACACCGCTTGAAGTTAAGTTTAACTATGGCACATATTGTGCAAGTGCATGCAGAGTATGTATTTACATAGCAAAATGGCGGAATGGCATATGTTACTGATTGTCTATGTCACTTATGTACGTATAAAGTTTGATTGGGAATCTATCAACTATGTAAATATCACATAGTTTGAGTCAATTCAAACTATATATAGTTCGAAGAACCTTTTAACCTATTTCTTGTTATCGTTGCAGTTTCCAATTAATAAATTGAATTTACTTTTCTACGGACAGGTGATTACAAAAGGAGTTTTGGAAGACATTGATGGAACTGCGTCTTACTAAACGACGCAGTGTATCTAAGCACGCGACGGGTGTAACTAAAACATTCTCTAATCGTAACAAAACAGGAAAAATATAAACCTAATAGATAATCTTACAATTAGCTGGGGAAAAGTTGTCATATTGAATCTACGTTCACAAAGGCACTCAGGAAACGCTTCAAATTTAAATGTCAGTTTTAATTAGTTTTCTCTAATCATTTTTCTGCTATTTACTACCGCCTTCTCCAGACAATTGGAAACAGATAAATAAATAAAGTCCATATTTCATTCTTATATATTGAGATTTCATTTAAAAATTCTGAAATTTGATTTTAAATAACTTTTACAAAATCGACAATCCACGGACATAAATAATTACGTTTTAACACATGTAATAGCTTCTGTGGCATTATTTTTTATCGATAAAAACAAATATTTTTTGCAATTTTGGGACTAAAAAACTTACTTTAGTTCCACACAATAGGGAGTACAATGTCACAATTACTCCCAAAAGACTAAAACTACTTTTACCCCCACTTTCATCAGCAAGCAGAATTTACAAAACATCATCAATCTATTTAATTTAAATAGCATTGCTAGGTTATGAATTATTTATTTAGAATAATAAGCAAGTTCAGACTTGTAGATAACGACAAACAGTGATATTATGTTGTCCAATTTGATTGATTTATCCGTAGTATACTTGATGTAATATTACTTTACACAATTTAAATGGTATTTGAATAGCCTTTTCATAATTTTTATAATTCTGAATTATCTGGAATTGTAAAAAATTATAAGGTAAGAGCACCAGTAGCTGTCATGTAAAGACATGAGCAGGACTTAACATTAAATTTTTTCGTTCATAATTATACGAGATAACCAACAAAAAAGCTTAAAACGAAAGAGAATTTTATGATATTTCAGGAATATTTTAATCTATTTGAATATTTTTATAATAAATATAAAATAAAGGAAATAAAATAAAAATAAAATTAAGGAAAAAGTATGGTGCACCAGTACCCGTCAATAAAAAATTAACGCTGTTCCAGTATCCGTCAGAGAAGAGAACCAGTATCCGTCATTCTTTAGAATATGATTAATCTTAAACAACTGAGCTATATAATTAAAGTGTACTCGTGTACGCCATAGTACTTTTGCGTAACATAATCAAATCTCTATGTTACGTAGTAAAATTCATAAAATTATATCAAATGTACTATAATTATGTGACGAATGCCAACCCTGGTGTGAAGATCGATTTTTTGTCATTATTATGTGTTTTGTAGTTGTGTGTGTGTGAATACTCACACAGAAGCAAACATCAAACCTATCACCACTACAAACAGTGTGTACCTACACAACATAGTGATGCGAAGTGGAGGGGATTTTACGTCACCTTTCTGCTACAGTCGGAATACTAAATATCATATAGTAGTTTGGCCCCTTGAGATGCAGGAATCGTACCTCTAGCATACCCATACAGTGCACTCCCCCTTTTCCAGAGATAGGTGTGACCGTGTGACGTATGACACACACAGAGAAGCGTATATCACGTACACATAGATACGAGATTTATGTAGTAACATGTTGTGCGTTTTGAGTGGGAGAAAAATTTTACGTCACCTTTCTGCCACAGTGATCTTGCTAGTATAGGGATACGTAATTGGATTATGTATTATGTGATTTATATTAAAAATAAATAGGTATATTTACCATTTCACATAAATTTCAAATCATAAACACGTCGTATCGTCAAAATAAATATATATTTATTTTAAAATGTACACTTTTACATTATATAGACACACATTACTGCATCTGTCTACATAGACTTCTAAAGGTAGCAATATTCCGGTAAGGATATGCAAAGAACATGATGTGCATTTTTAGTTATACATCTGCATCTAAAGCACTTGTATATTCAAAGCACAAAATCATAATAATTACGTATATACGTATAACAAATTTTGTATACATGAGAAGAAAAGATGAATGAAATATTTCGATAGAATATGCGTGGTAGTCATATTGAAGATTTACCTAAACCATATATTTTATTTAAAATATATATTTACGTTACATCATTCACATAATATGGTATTTTTGGAGCAACACTCACGTAACTGAAATTTTGTCACCTGTTCGACACACTGTAAAGTAGTTTCGTTGGTACCTGTAAGTAGACAAAATTATGAACCTATATTATTAAAATTACTAGGCATTATCAAATAGGTGCTGTTTGTACTTTTATTTTTAATTGACAATAAAAAAAATATCATTTACATCTTTTATTCTATTTTTAATTCTGAATCGATTTAAAAAAGACCATCCAATATAACGCTCGTGATCACTTTCTCAATTTCTAAGCATCATTTTAGAAGTAAATCGCAACATTTTTTGAGATGTCGACATTGCTTATGAAAATTACTAGAACTGGGGTAGAAAGATAGAAGAAAAAGTAGCTACTATTTTAAGGACAAATTTGTTTTTATAAAGCAGATTACTTGGGGAATTTTTAAATTTTTCGTTTTTTTTTTCAAAGACTTCTTCTAAAATTAGTATTGAAAGGTCTTTAAATTTTCTAATGAACTAGTAATCAATAATTTGGACGTTTTCAGGACGAACGGGAATGTCCCACAACTATACTATCAGCTTTTATTATTATTGGTATTTTCTAAAACTTTAGTTTCAATATAATCATAGTAATAGATCGAGAGCTGGCTACACTCAGAGAAATCGGTATAGTAAAATTAGCGATATGGTCATGTTTAGAAATATTTATTTGGACTGACTATAAAATAGTCGGTTGAATTAAATACATTTTCAGTTCAATAATATTGTTTGCTCCAAATACTAGACATGAAATAATTGAAATATATGTTTGAACTACCTATATGTTTGGCTGAGTATGCTATATAATATGATTGAAATTGAAGCACTGACGAACTGGATGCAACAACCATTAAAATTTATCAACTAACAAAAACGTTAAATTAACTATATTAATTTACCAACAATACATATAAGTTTGTATTAACTTCCATATACATACAGATTGTCAAAGTTGTTTGTTAGCTTTTGATCACGTGTTATTTCAGCGGCCATTTTATTATATTGTTTGTTTGATTTCGTTTGTGTTAAGACTTGTACAGGTTAAAATTAAAATTAATAAAAATATTTTATATATAAAATGTTTCTGACTTTTTAAGAAAGGTACGTGACCATTTCTAAATAAATTTATATATTTTTTTACTCTTTTGACTTATTTTAACAGTTGCAACTTCAACAAAAAAAACGCAACTATTCACAAATTTCTAATTTCATGTACTTTTATCTCCGATTGTACCTCCCAAACATCCTTAATAGCATATAGTTGTTTGTTTTAACGTTAACTGTCGTGCACGCCAGTGTTAAAAATTCTGACAAAGTCGGATGCACTGTGACCATAGCCTTAGAAAAATGCGAGAAATTGTTGGCAGAGAATCTTTCAGTGACGAAAGTGCCGGCAGACAGCGAAAAAGTGGCGTAAGATTGTGAAATAAAAAATTCATCACATACTTGCATGTAGATTGATTGAATATCATATTGAATTTTTTTTTTTTTTGATGAATATCATAAAAACAGATCCTCGAACAGACCATATTGTAACTTTATCAGGTAGGGGAGAGGTGTGTCAGTAGTAACAAAAAAAATATCCAGGCTAGTAACTTTGTATTTATTAGTCACAGGGAATTAAATTTTTGGCACAAGATACGGACATCTTTCAGGTTTTGAATGAGCCGCACAAAAATATTCTATGTTGGTTCATAACTGAAATAACTGCATTTATGTGGACCAAAGTGTAATGTTACAATCGTCACCGTCAGAGGACCAATTGTTACAGGGTTTAGGTTCAATTGTAACACTCATTATTTAGTGGAATTTACATGGTAGTTATTATAATTATTTTGGTTTCCAAAATTCTTCCTTACATATTGAGTGAGTAAGGTGAAAAATACTACAGTCTCTGGCAACAGGCCTGACTTTTTTCTCCTCCTATTACTCTTCTAACGACATTCAGGTATACATTATCGAATACGGTTCTTATCCTAGTTTATGTTTTGCTTTATACAGTATTTTTGTTATTTGTAAAATAGCGTGAATTAGATTAAGGACTGATCCAACAGACAAAGCTAATCGTGGTAGCTTTGAATCTAACGATAACCGTAACCGAAAATAGATATAAAAACCAAACGGATTTTGCAGTGTAACCATTAATGGAAGGTATTTTTCTTTTTTTTTTAATTATTAATCGAAACCGTTTACCTTTATCATTCGATTCATACCTAAGTTTAATTTTGTATAACATAAATTTTTAACACAATACAAAACATTATCTAGAAAAATAATAATGTAAACTAAAAAAGATCTTATTAGCCATAAAATTTAAAATTAATCCTCAAAAATTAGAATTCTGAAAAACCGTAGTTTTTAAACTTTATTTAAAAGCCTATACTCAATCTCGGCGCTATATGCTCAGTTCCTTAAATTTAAAATACTAAAAAGAAAAATTGTGGATATATAAAACTACTAAAATATCAGTTGTAACATGTTACAATTGACACTACTGAATTTGTTACAATTGTTGCAGTGCTGTTTAATTTTATAAAAAAATTCGTAAAATTTTAACTATGATTAAAGAAGGAAAATTACCTATTTGATAATATTATTTGTTTGCTTGTGTTTTCAATAAAATTAATTTACTTCCAAGTGATGAGGTATTTACTGTAAAAATCAAAAAATTTGTAACCAACTCAAAATTTACAATTAGCTTACATAAACACATTTGGTATTGCTGAGAGAAAACCGCCACATGGTATTAACTGAAAGTTTTGTCAGTAAAGCACAACTTCAGGAGCCACCTTATGATACGCAATACTCCTCAATAGGATTGATAGATGTCTCGCAAATTACAAAGTTACAATTGACCCACTGTTACTACTGACACACCTCTCCCCTACTTTTCACCGTAAGTGTTATTTTTGTGACGTCGGATGCAATTCGATTATCCGAGGCTAAAAGCCCAGCATTCGTAGGCATCCATGGCCACAAAAATAAACCTACGGACCCAGTATGAGTAAGTTACTTATTCAGTCGAAAAAACTGATGAATAAAAATGAAAAATATTAATAAAAAGTAATAAAACACAACGAAAATGCAATTTTAATAAAAATAATGATAATAATTTGAAAATGAAAACTGTTTCCATAGTTATAACACATACATCTTATAAAATTTTTATTAATATCGAAATTTATTTAAGCGGCCGTTCTTGCGTTAAGCCACGAGATTGCGCTGGCACACAATATTATTTGAACTTGGCTACAAAAAAGGATCCTTTTACAAGAGAAATCAGCTATGTAGCGATAATAAGCTTTTTATGTAACCAGCTCTTAGACTATAAGTATATGAAATATATCATCGCCTTAAGGATTTTATTGTTAAAACTACAAAATCCTAAAAACAGGTACGTAAATTATTCAAATTATATACAAACTTTAATTTTATATATGTATAAACATGTTTTTAAACGTTAGCTTTTTTAATTTAAACGTTTTTAACATATTATAAATTAACAATTAAAAGCGCAATGCATTATTATTGGATGATGCATTTTGTAATTAAATAAAATTAAATTTATAGACGTACAAGCATTTTAAAATGTAATTATTTTCAATCAGTGACTGTAATTTTTCCATTTTTCAATTATCAATTTTCAAAAATCAAAAGCTTTTTGATACATTTTATTATAAATTTATGTAATAATATTAGTTTTAATTTAGGTATCTACTAGCCGTACCAGCGACGTCGTTCGCGCAAAGCATTGTTATAAACGCAACGAGAAGTATGTAAGTGTAATAATTATACAGAACTTGCAAAGAATAATAATTTTTGTGTAATGCATGCACATGCTCAAAATGGTTTTTCAATTTTCCCGTAGGAATGAGAAATTTTCCCGGAGTAAAAAATGGCTTAAATGTTGACCCAAGTAATAGGTTATCACCACACCAAATTTCATAAAAATCCGTCCAATTGTTTTTGCGTAATACGTGCAGATGCACAAAATGGTTGTTCTATTTTCCCGTGGGAATGAGGCATTTGCTCGGAGTAAAGAGTATCTTAAATGTTGCCCTAAGTAATAAGTTATCACCGCACCAAAATTTTATTAAAATCCGTCCAATAGTTTTTACCTAATGTGTGCACATGCTCAAATGGTTTTTCCATTTTCCTGTGGGAATGAAAAATTTTCCCCTAGTAAAAAGTATTTTAGATGTTGATCCAGGTCATAGGTTATCATCACACCAAATTTCATCAAAATCCGTTTAATAGTTTTTGCGTCATGCGTGAGCAGAGAGACAGACAGACAGACGGACCGACAAAAATTCTAAAAATCGCTGTTTTGGTCTCTACATCGATAACTGTAAATAGTTATCGTAGTACCAGTATAATTTTCAAAAAATATTCCATGTACTGAAATGGTCTCGTTACAATTTTATTATATGTATAGATAAAAATGATACTAATTTAAAGTTTTTTTGCGCCGTATATTTCAAAACTGTTTAACTGAAGTCAAGTTTCACAATCAACATAAAAAGTATAATGTACAGAATAATCCTAGTATAGTAAATTGCAAAATATTATTTGATACGATATAAGAAAAAGTACAGGTAGCCTTTTACCATCCAATCGAATTCGAAACAAATCAAGACGAAATAAATAAACATATCAAAGAAATTTTTCAATAAGATTTAGGGGAAGTGTGCCTAATATCGCACCCATTTTGAAAATTGAAATTTTCGCTGCTATTTTTACTTTTTAATTAGCCCCACTTGTATTTCCATTTAGTTCTTTTAATACTCTTGAAGTACTAAATAGTTGGGAATTGATTAAACATGTATATAATATATCTTTTTGTAATTAATGAAAAAAACTGGTTTTGACCGCTTCATGAAATGTCGTCTCAATATCGCCCACTAATAGTGGTCAAAATATCGCCCTGTAGGATATTAGGCTATTATTTCTGTCACAATGTTAAACATGGTTTATGAACAAAAAAATACATCTAGTACAAAATTATATTGTTTATATTCTTAAGTAGAGCAAGATTTCATAGAATTACATTAATTCATCTTTTAGATTCATGTTTAAATTCAGCTTTTAGATTCATGTTTAATCATAAGTAAATTAGACTTAAAATTTTGTAGTTTTACTTATATTACGTTCTTAATTAACCATTTAAACAATAATCACAAATAAATGTTTTGTAATCTTTCGTTTCTGAACAGTGTTTGTGAAACCAAATGCGGCACTTTGTACAAATGATCCACTTCTCGCCCTTTTGTCTGTTAAATACGACTAACCACAATAGGGACATATACAGTCATTCTCGCCGTCGTCTTCATCAGTTGAAACTGTAAGAGAATCAGCTACATCATCGTCACTTGAACTAGATCCAAAACAGCTAAACGCATCGAAAAGTGAAACAAAATTTGTAGAGAGTTTTATGCTCTATAACGTTTATAAAAGATACAAAAATGATTTAAGGCAAAGAAGTGACATATTTCCATAAAACGATCTTTGGTCTTCAATATCTAAGGAAGCTGACACGTGACCTTATGAGACTTTTAAAGAAACATTTAGGATGCCAAAATAAAGGTATATAAGAAAATCCAGCTTATTCCATTTCATTCCGAGGTTAACCCCTTTTTTGATTGAAATGATTGGGCTACTGTGCCTAATATCGTATAGTGCGATATTATGATTACTGTAGGTGGGCGATATTTGGCATATTATGAGAAATAAATATGGCGGGTTTTTCAGCTTGAAATATGTCATAAACTAATATTATAATTATGAAAATACAAATTATATAATACAGAGAAGTTATTGGTGTAATTGACAAATGTCACTTACCTCTCATCATACAATTAGATATATAAGTAACACCTCCAAAATATTTGAAATCAAAAAAATTAAAAAACGTTTTACAAAAAATACAGAAGTTGCCAACTTTGTTCAACACTTGGCCTCGTCTAATGGCTGCCAGAGGGCAAAGAGTTAGATCGATTGTCACCAGGATATAACACTTACGAACGGCAATATGGTGATGTGCGATATTAGGAAGATGTACGATATTAGGTACACTTCCCCTAATCTAAATGAAAATAATTAAAAATATGTTATCATAATTTTGCTCGATATTCTTGCAAAAACTGAAGACTAAATGAGGATCAATTATTCTTACAATTGACGAATCAACCAATTATGATTTTTGAAAAAAAAATTCCAATAGATTTCTAAAAGTTTACCAGCCATTCTTTTGTTACGGATATGACATTTTCTCGCACTTTTAAGCTGACGTTTTAATGCTAGAGCTAATAGAGTTTGTGTTACGGACGTGACAAAAAGTACCTTTTGTCGCGTCCGTAACATATCTCTAGCATTAAAACTAATAATGTTATTTATTTTATATTCAGTACAAATATTGTGTACACATTTATCTATCTATCTGCTTAGTATTGAAAATTTATAAGAAAACAATAACTTCAATTTTTTTTCTTATGAGAATGCGCGTAAATGTGCGTGAGAATATCATGTCCGTAACTAAAGAATGGCTGTTATGTATCAGTTTGAATATTTTTAAGTAATTAATTTTACCTGTCAGTAGATAACAAGCCCGGAGCGAATTAACCTACGATCCTTTTTCAAGATAAGATTAAAATCTGACCGCGGGAGCGAAAAGGGTATGTTTCAAAAGAATGGCTGTTATCCAGTTTATCACTCTAGACGAGTTTTATCCCATTTATTTTATTTTGATCCCAAAAAACTGAATAAAGCAATCAAGTTCGAATTCAAGCGAGAAAAATATAACTTATAAGGCGTTACGTTTTGAAAAAAACTATTTTTTACTTTTTTTTATTGGCTTAAATGATGTATTAACATTTCCAGATTAGTAGTCAATAGGTATCATAACTGCAAAAATTTTTGAACCCAATTTCTGAAATGACTTCGAGTGGTCAAAACGTTCAAAAATGTCGCTTCGCTGTGCATAGCATTTTGAAATCTCTCAGTGTGGTCTAGAGATTCCAAAATGTTTATCCTAACTTGAATGAAATTATTGAAGAATTGGTTTTATAGACTTAATTACATATTAGTGCTTTTGCTGACTACCATTTTTACGTCCTTTTTATTTCCATAAGTACACTAGGTATTGGAAATTAAATCAGCCTTGAAAATTTGTATTTGCATAAATACAAAAGTACCTATCCAAAATGATTTAATATGCCATAAAAAAAAATAAAAAATAAAAATTTTCTTTTTAAAAATCATTTTTCCTTTTTTTCTTGCTTTCAGAATGATTATCTGTGTATAGAACCAACTATATTTATCCCCATCCCCATCCCCACTACAACACCGTTTGACTCACCTCTACTTCACATTTTTCTTTAGGATAGAACAGAAGAAAGTATGGATATATATCTACGTAATCATTTGTTTCTTAAAATGAAGATATTCAAACAAAACCATTTGTAAAGGATCTTATTAGCTTAATAATGTGGAATAATAGCCATGGGTGGGGTAGGATATATCTCTTTTATCTCTCGTTTATATTTGGCTTCTTTTTTTCCTACATTTTGTGTTCAAAATTCAAAGAAACTGATTTTTTTTTTGAAACAGGTAAATGAGAATGTCGAAAAGAATAAATTAATTAGTATTTCGTAAAAATCCGTACCCTGTTAATAAGTAGAATATGGATACATTTGAATGAAAAACTAAAATTAATTTCTATTTCGCGTTATGGGAAAAAGTTTTCATAATTACAAACAATCAAAAATACTTATACATATAAACTTTTAGTTTCAAGTATACTACAGCGGTATGATGTTAAAATAGAAAATTTCTTTTGAAATGTAAACTTACACTCATTTATAAACTCCTGAAATTTAAAAAAAAAAAAAAAAAAAAAAAAAAAAACTTTTGATATATTTTTCTTTCCTAAACCACCTAGTGTTCAAGTGTCCATCGAATTTATTTTTACTATAAAAGCCGTTTCTATTTTACCTGAAAAAGAAGGTTTCATCGGAGAATTTTTTTTTCCGTAACGAATAACGCAGTTAATATAAACATTTTTAGTGTATTATCCATGATCTGAACTACACAACATTTCTTTTCAAGTTAATGAACACAGTGACGACGCGGGCGCAGGTCGAACGCAGACTCTTTTTTCTCAAAGAGATTCATGGTGGGCAGTAAAACAATTTTCAAGTAGCAGCTAGTAGGTAAATAAAATTTTTTTCATCATTTAAATTATTTTTGCTAAAAGGTACATAGGATTATCAAAAAATCAAAAAAGTCTTTTTCAAAACGTAACGCCTTATAAACTATATTTTTCTCGCTTGAATTCGAATTTGATTGCTTTATTCAGTTTTTTGGGGTCAAAATAAAATAAATAGGATAAAACTCCATCTAGAGTGATAAACTGGATAAACTTTTAGGAATCTATTAGAAGTTTTTTTTTAAAAAATCATTATTGGTTGATTTGTCAATAAAATTGTAAGAATAATTGATCCTCATTCAGTTTTCAATTTTTGCAAGAATATCGAGGGAAATTATGATAACATATTTTAATTATTTTTATTATATTAAATCTTATTGAAAAATTTCTTTGATATTTTCATTTATTTTGTCTTGATTTCAATAGTTTTTTATTTCTTCATTTTACTAAATATTCCAGAATATTTTATATTTTTACTTTCTCGTCCCTATATGAATGGTAGTGAACTTCAAAAATTAAATAAAGATTTTCGTTTCCATAATACACAGAGATATATGGAATCAAAATTTACCATATATGCTTGTTTGTCAATTTCAAATATTATCGAGTGCTTGTGAAACACTACTACGTATGACAAACTTTTGTTTGCATTTAAACACACCCAGTATTTATATGTTCACTCATCGTTCAGCTAAACTGAAACTGGGAGATCCTGGGTTCGATTCCCAGACGATCCAGTTTGATGATTTTTTCAATCACTTTGTGATTTTTAATTTACATTTGGATTTTGGTCATACTAACCAAAGAAATCGAGTGCTTAAAGTTTCAGTTCAGCTAAACGATGAATACGGCGTATGTTTAAATGCAAACAAAAGTTTGTCATACGTAGTAGTGTTTCACAAGCACTCAATAATATTTGAAATTGAAAAATTTTAACTGTCTCTCGCATTAGAGAGAGTACCAATCAATACACATAGGTGGTTGAATGGTTATCGAATTGAGGCGTTTGTCGAACAGATGATTGTTGGTCTAGTGGCAAGACACCTGGCTAGTTACCGGGAGATCCTGGGTTCGATTCCCTGACGATCCAGTTTGATAATTGAAGACATGAGTGGATAAAGGTGTTATGTAACATTTTTTCAAAAAGTCATTTTTTGACAAATTTTGAAATATCCTATGCTGAAGTATCATATACTAAAATTTGGTTTCATTACGTCCAATAATTTTGTAGAAATTCAACAATAAACATGAGCTATTGCATGGAAAGTATATGTAAATAAAAAATTTTCAAACGCTTCTGTTGTAAAATTATAAAATGTTACATAACACCTTCATCCACTCATGTCTTCAATTTTTTCAATCACTTTGTGATTTTTAATTTTAATTCATATGCTTGTTGGCACGCACTGGGCCAGGATTCTTCAGTGGCTAGAGCTTTCACAGCTTTCGAAATAAAATAATAAGACATCTAAGTATACTTTTACCGTTTATCTATACCCTTTTTCAAATACAATTGATCATGAGTCAAAGTTAAAAAATTAAATAATTCTTATATTCGAAACAAATCAATCTTGTATTCTTTTCTAAAAACAAACTGCAATTTTAAAGTTTACGTTGGTGCAATAATCAAAGAGATAAAGCCAAGAAAACAAATTATTTAAATTCATAAGTGATGAAGCATGGTTAAATTTAAGTGAAATGAACTATAAAAATAAATAAATATTTTTGACAAGAGCAAACCCTTATAGTAGGAAATATATGAATTTTGAAGTTAAATATTTCTCAAATGAAGCTTAAAAATGAAAAATGGTAACAGTAATCTCCAGTCCATTTTAAAAGATTTTTCTAACGATATCCCGCAGGATAGAGTACGTGGAATTATTTCTGGAGGTGCTGATTAAAAATGAAAATTTTTGTCTATTTACTAGCATTTCCTTTAATGAGTTGGACTTCAATTTTTGGGGGATATTTTCTAATATTATGAAGCAAACCTCCATGCAAAATTTCATTTATTGATAAATTCATAAATTTCTTTACTCTAAATTACATTTCGAATTTTCGAAAATTCGCTTGCCTATATCTCCAAAAATTGCCGATACAGCTTAGTCTAAATAATTGTTAATTGAACCTTCTTAGAAAGTGTTAGTATCGGTAATATTTTCAAATTTTTTTGATCAACAGTTTGAAATTCTCAGGGAAGGGGAGGGGAGATCAAGATATTCGCTACTTTGAAACACAGTATTTTACGGATTTAAAAATAGAAAATGGTGAAACCAATTCATTTTTCGAGCCCTTTCTAACGATATCCTACTCTTTGTGGTACGTGCAAAGAATTTTCATCTCCACTTTTCCACTACAAAAAAGTATCTCAAGCAATTATTAAAATGTAAATTAGCTGATATTTCTACTTCTGTATATGCAAAATTTCAAGCTTATAGACCGAAAAATGTATAAATTATGAGAGTGTAACGGTGGACAGACGGACACAGACAGAAACACCTACAAGCAACCGCTAACAAGGAAAAAATAAATTTATTTTAGATAAGTTACATCATATGTTACATTAATTTTCAATTTTAAACACGTTCTTAAAGTTTCGTAGTCAATACCCTTATAATTTCGTCAAATCTGTCATATTTTCTTCAATTGCGTGATACACTACGCAAAATTATTCAAATAAACTTTTTATCAATTTTTAATAATTATAGGGTATACCTTACACTATTTCCTGTGTTGACATTTTTAAATCCACCCTGTATACAACAATATTGTATTTTCAAATTTTCCTTGGTCCGTATACCTATTTATTTATTCTACACAGCGTAGGTGACCGACTTTGTAATTTAATCTTATTGTGGCTTGATGAAGACACGTTAGATTTTCTTATACAAGCCAACCAAAGACAAAAATAATTATTAATATACATGTACAGGGTGTAAAAAAATAACTCTCGTCCTTTTGAGGGGTGACTCATTGCACCCTGTAGAAAACCACAAGAATTTTTTTGGAATTAACAGTTTGAGAAAATCGAAAATTAACTGGCTACATGATGTTTCAAAATTTCAAAAGTACGTTCCTGTTTAAATTATGCATAAATTAAATACCTTCCTAATATCAAAGGTAGAAAATAATTTTATAAACTAAAATTCAATAAAATTTTGTAAACATGTTTACGTCGTAAACGTGTTTCCTAGATGTTTTTTTTTTTTTTTTTTTTTTTTTTTGCAAAAACAGAAAATTTATCTTACAAAGGTGAGATGGTCAGAGCCGGATTAAAAAATCAAATGTATCAAATTTTTTCTGTTAAAAAACAGTTTTGGTGCAAATTTATTGGCAAATATTAGTTACATGGGTGAGATCTACCCACTGTTTTCGTAGCGAGATTTATATACTTTGCACCCTGTGTATATAATAACGTCAAAGCAACGTAACATTAGAACGTGCTTCTATACAAGCCTAGTAGCACAGAAAACGCCCGACTCCCGGTCATTTCACGTCACATAATTTCCATTTTTATGACAGTGTATAATTTGAGGCCGTAAGTACAAGGTCCTCCTGTACTTGTATTACGTTAACAGATAACTGATATGATGCCATACCGTTATTAATGGAAGCACTTATATCATTCAAAATAAATGTAATATTTTCGCTTTTTTAATATCATTTAAACGGTAGGTATCATATTACAGAGACGTATAACATTATCATCATATAGTATGCATATGTACTTTATACATTCCATACTAAGTATATGTTTTCACAGTTAGTAAGTATAGGCCTGTGTAATATGTGATAATTTAAGTATCTCTTAATACGGGATGAGTAACTTAATTTGAGAAAATGGCTTTTTTGTGTAAAACTCTTCTAAGTTGAGACGAAATACCTCCTTTAATTAATACTAATGAGAAAAACTCGTATATAATAACTACAAATTTATTTCTTCAATTCGGTATGAATTTATTTATATTAAGGTTGACGAGCATCAATTCAGAGAAATTTACTACTTTAGTTTTGTTGACTACTTTAGTTAGAGCTAAAGTATTACACTTCTGGCATATTTTACTATATTAGTTTTCCTTGGAGAGTTCATTGCCAAAATACTTCTTTAGTTCCAACTACTTTAGTTTCTTCGAATACTATTTTAGTTATTATAAATATATAATGTTAAATACAAATTTTATCAGTAAAAGATACAAATTATGATTTGGGTGGCGTCCACTATAAACAAGAATTCTTCAGAGAACAAATTTTTAGTTTCTTAGTTTCTTTTTATTTCTGAAAATTTTGAATCTGAAATAGGCTCAGGTGTATCATCTTTCATTAAAAACACCATCCATACAGTCAATTACCGATTACTCAGTGCAGTAATGGGGAGAACAAGGACGGACAAATCAAAATCATGGTTAATCCAAAAACAAACTGAAAAAAAAATTTACTCAAAAACTTGAATAGTATTCCTATTACATGGGTATATTTTGAATATTGAACAACTTTTTTATGAAATTTTCATGAAATTTACTTTAAAATGAGGTTCAGGAATATTTAAAACAAAAAATATAAAAGATCTAAGTTTGAGAGATGAAGTCTGTAAAAACAAATGGTTTATGTGTCTTTTCTTTTTAAGAATATTCAACTTCCGCAGAACCGTGATGTTACTGACCAGTTTTGAATTTTATTTATGTAATTATTTTAGACTGTTAATCCTCCTGGATAATGATTTTATATATTAATTCCTTTTTCAAAAACTTTTTCACATATACAGTATGGTTAATTTACTCCCAAATAATCGAGAACTGATTGTAATTTTTATTACCATATTACAATATCTCTAATTAAAAACCCAGAAAAATGTTCAATTGCCAAAGTAAGCCGAAAAGAAGGCACAAAAATGCAGGGCACTAATGTTTTTTTAAAAGCTATTATTTAACTTGCTATGTTAGTATGTTGGTTTAGATCAAATCTTGGAATCAAAATTTAGACAACGTCCAATTGAGCTAGAGGTTTCAAATTTTGCATACTTGTCTAACCTTGATGACAATACAATATTGTATAATTAGTTTTGCCCTAAATCGACCCAAACCAAAATTGTTGTTGATTTTTAGTCCTATGCAATTTTTTGACATTTCGAATTGTCAAATATTTCCCATTGATTTTAAATTGCAATTTTCTGTTTCCATAGTTATGTTTGATTAGGGTAAATTAACCGATTAAAATATAGGTAAAAAAATTACTTCTTTAATTTTTTTTTAAATTATTAAATTAATTGTGATCAGACTAAAAAGTAGAAAATAAATTAAAGTAAAAAAATGTTTTTAAGAAAAAGCTTTTATTTAAAAATGGGCTAAAAAAAATAACTTTTGACTGAAGTTTGAGGCAATATGCAACATAATTTATAAAAGCTTGAGGCGTTTAATTAAGTTTGGTAACTATTGAAAAGTAAAATAGCTACACTTATATCCAAAGCATCCAAAACAGAAATAATTAATGATAACGCCTCAAGCTTTTATAAATTATGTTGCATATTGCTTCAAACTTCACTCAAAAGTTATTTTTTTTTAGCCCACTTCTAAATAAATGCTTTTTCTTAAAAAACATTTTTTCACTTTAATTTTTTAAAAATACTTTTTCACGTACTCCTGCTAGTGGGTAGGGGTATATTTTGGGTTTTTTTTTCTCTCAAACTTGCTACATTAGTACATATAATACTCAAGAGTGGTGCACACCAGCAATAGATTACTCCTAAGAGAATATTATGTTCAACAGTTGTTTAATAAAGTACCCTAGAACTGAAAATACTACATTAGTATACTACGTAATTGAAATCGTTAATTATCCACTCTTTTAGTAGTATACTAAGTTAGTTACAAAATCTCCTGGTTGGTGCTCGTCACCCTAAATGTTGTCTAAAAACATTTATTGAAAGTATACATTATAATTTAACTAAGTACATATTACTGCGAGGAGCGAATCTGTTACTTTTCCTTTATTAACTAATTGATATGTGCTTTCCATGAAATTATAATTAGGTAGGAATTTAACAAACGATTAAGTATTTCATCAATTTTGAATAATTTTGAAAAGCCGTTCTGATTCAAGAAAAAATCCGTGCTTGGTCTCATGTTTGCAACAACGGCTAGCGTGTATGTAATACGCTCTGAATCGTAAATTTTTGTTGTTGCAAAAAGAAAAGTGCAGTGATTTATTTAGGCAAATCTTTTATCAACAATTGTATGATATTAACTGCTTTACACTTCGGCTCTTATTATGTGGTATCTACATATATGTTACTTGTTAATCAACTTTATATATTGATTGTACGATATATGCGAAATATGATTACCTTGACATAACACAACCCACATAACATCACAACATACCTTCATATATGTACATCTAATTGGAACTAACATACCTCTCTAGACATAGGGTAAAATCGGGAGAAATTATACAGAGGTGTTCTTTTCCAAAAATATAGAAGCTTCAAGTAATATTTTCAACGCATTTATTTAATTTTTTATACCTCTTCTAAATATTTACATTGCTATTGGAACATGTACGATTCAAACCAGCAACATCTGGGTTTTATTAAATATTCAACTTGTTTACCGACTGCGCCATAGGACCATCATTACTATATAATCTTAAATACACCATATTTACTTGTGTTTCTATGTTTTTCTATTTTCTTCAAGACTGAACAGAATAATTTTTTATAAGTTTCGTTCTATAAAAATTGAAAAATCGCTAAGACGGTGAATATGATGAATCGATAAAAATTAAATGTTTTGAGAAAAAAAATTACTGACTGAGCATTATAGATGTACCTAATGATAATAGATACACCATGTTATTTTATAAATTGATTTTAAGGTTCAGAAATATTTTTTGGTGTATTTAAAATAGTATGCTAGTTACAGAAACTATCCATTTATCACATACAATTTTCGTTTTTTGGGGTAATTTTATCTATAGTACCGTGAATTATAGAAAATTGTTAGAGCAACTAGCTCAAGTTAATTAAAAAATTTTTAGTTCAGTTTTTTTCAATGCTTTATTAGAATCCATTTTTACACTATACAGTCCGCACTTCTTCAGCTTCAACTACCCCAGGGGCCGGCAATCTTTCTAAAAAGTTATGTAAAAAAAAAAAAAAACATACACAGATATTTTCAATAAAAGATGAATAAAAATAAACACGATGTCACTAACATTAAATTGATAAAAAAATATAAAAACAATTTCTGAACAAAATATATATAAATAAACAAATAAAGTTATATTAATAATATGTATTAAGTAATCCGTCGATAAATTTAGAGAAACCATCATACTGACCGTGTGTTATCCATATTACTCTGCCAATACCCGTCCGCAGTAACATCACACACGTCATGTGTGATCACTGATCGAAATCAGCCTCTATGATTGTTCTAGCTATGACATACATGTTGTGTAATAATAATTTATTGAAATACAAAACGATATTAATCAGTTGGCTCAATTTCTGAACAGCGGGTTTTAGTGGAGCTCTCAGTATCTATGAAACATCATCGTCAGTTATTAAGAGAAACTCCAAATAACAATGTTATTACCCGTTCTTACTCTATCGAGTACCAACATTTTATACGTGTATGTGGAGGTAAAAATACATACCTAACATGTATATGTACTTGTACTAAACTAGCATTAACGATGCTATAGCGGCCCGGTGAAGAGCAAGCATTGATTTTCTTTACTAATTAGATTTCATTTATTTGTATTAATTAGTAATGTTTACATATATACACACGCAAACACATACATATATGTATATGTACATAAACGCTGATACGATAGCATCATCAGCAAAATGTGTGATGAGCAACCAAACTCTCATATGATGATATTTTATTTTAGGTAGATGCTCATTAATTTTAATCATTGCTATACACTTTAAAGCTGTACATATTTGACATTTTATTTGACCCTAATGATTGTAGCATGTTGTATAGATAGGATAGTTTCGCACACCTATATCACAAGTTTTTTTTTTAATGTTTGGGTTAGTTGCCGTTGAAACGGTAAAGTTTTTCTGGAAATTGTAATTAAATTGCGTGGAACAAATGTTGACCCAGTGTCAACAAATAAGGTTATTTGTACCTAAGGTTGTGTTTTTAATAGATTTGCAGTCACTGACACGGTAAAACGTTAAGTGAAACCTGACTAATTGCGACACCACGCTGTACCACGTCAACAATTATATATAAACCATTGTGGGTATAAGTAACCATATAAAATATAAAGTGTATTAGTTGTCAAAACAATTTATCAGTTGGGCAATTCCATGTAAAAGTCTCCATAAATGAAAAAAATAATTAATTGATATTGGTAGTAAAAATACTATAGTATGATAGTAGCACAATAGTACTTTTAAGTTTTCTGAATTGCAGCAAAGATTTGTTTTTTATTTTCTGGCAATACTGTCATTTTCGAAGTGGTGTCGTGAGTATAAGCTAACAGTGAATTTGTAATGGAGTTTTAATTACATTTTCACGATAAGTACTGTGGGTTATTGTAATGATTTACTACATATTGATAAGTCAAGTAACGATTTACCGATAAATAGTCCGTAATTTATATAAGCACTTTTTTTTAAGAGATATTAAATAAATTGATAAGACTGTAGTGTTCAGTTGTAGTGTCAGTCACAGAATAAACAGAATTTTCTCTTTCACTTTAGTAAATTTTATTCTAGGTCAAGAAAAAAATAAATTTTCCTACTTGACAGAATTACTTACACGATGCCAATATCAAAAATCTATTATTTTTTTAAATAATCCTTAAACAGGTTGAAACATTTTTGTAGTGTCAGTCACAATGTGGGGTCAGTCACGAATGCATCATAGTGAATTGTAGCATTTTGTGTCTTTTGAAGATATATTGGAGATATTACCCAATCCTAACATGTTTCTTAGAGGGAACAGAATCTATTATAAGTTTTCTAAAAGTCTGGAGGTCTTTAAAAAATCTTAAGAAATTTTGTATTTCTGTAAAAAAAATTTTATTCGCTGTTAAAGAAAATGTTTAAGTTTTTGAAAAGAATTTTATTATTCATATTTCTAAGAATGTTTTGATTTAAATTATTTTAGATTAAGTGCTGATTTTCAGCATTTTATTAGGGACTTTCTGTATGTTGTGATTTAATTAAAAAAATAACATTTTAGTACGTTTTTGTACCTTTAAAATTATTTTAAAGTTCCTATTTTATGTCCTGTAATGTCAATTTCTAATATTTTATTTAAAAATACTACAATTTTGCAATACAAAGTGACGGTAGTGTCAGTCACGTTTTGGCCTGTAGTGTCAGTTACGTTTTGTTTTTCGAACAACTAATTTCCTAAAAAAGTAAAGCTTTTTATTTTATCATTTTCCAATATCTTGTTTCATATACTTCAGTTAAAGATATAATTTAAAATTATAACGCCTGTACAGAGGAAGATTTTCGAAGTTTAAAAACACTCTCGAAGGCGACTGCCTTTTGCATGTAGTGTCAGTCACATTTACATTTTATTGAATAAATCATATTTAACAACTTTATATGTGCGCACTTTTTACTACAGAGGGATAATTGGAGGATCAAATATAAAACCATGTTAAAATCGAAACTGTAAACATAGGGGTATTCGTAATATAAGGCAAAATAAAACGCAAATTGTGTCAAATGTAGAGTCAGTCACATATCGAATTGCCCAGTTGGTGATTTTGTCATAATTCTTCATGGCCGTCACCGTGTTAAAGTAACCTGTTATTAGGTCTATTGAATAAAAATAATTATTTACTTCCTATTTTTTAAGTTTTTACTTAAATAGAACATAAGTGATTACTTAAGAAAAGAGTTTACCCTTTTTTAGAGTAAACTTTAGAGTAAACTCTTTTCTAAAGTATTCACTTATATGCTTTTATTTAAGTAAAAACTTAAAAAATAGAAAGTAAAAGTAAATACTTATTTTTATGCAATAAACCCACTGATAGTCAAGTTTGATTGAAGCTTGAAGATTCTTTATTAAGGAGTTAGGTATATTAAATTGTAACGGGTGAAATGACGACATTTTCTCGATTTCTTTTTAACAACATAATAATTTAATAATTTATTTAAAGCTGTTAACAACATCGATTAGTAGATGTTTTGGGATACTTGTTCAATTTTTTTAATAGAAAAATATTTGATATATACAGTTATATTCTAGGATCGCCTTTTTTTGGACAAATAGCGACGATTAACAAAAAAATTACTTCTTTAAGATGTTAAATTTTCGACTTATATAGGTACTCTGTTTTTAGCGAATTTCGAAAACTCGAAATACAGCTATTACAGTAGGTCTCATGACGCAATCTGAGTCCGGGACTATGGCAGAAATCTGTTTTGAGGTCCCTAGAATACGAAAATGATATTCACTAAAATTTATATATATATATATATATATATATATATATATATATATATATATATATATATATATATATATATATATTTATGTGTTCCCACGATAACTCTCGAACGAAACGTCTAACGCTTATTTTGAACGCCTATGAAATTTTGTGTGCGGACTGGATTCTGAATTGGCTTGGCTAAGTTCGTTAGCCAGACACGTCGGATGCCCAGAAGTAGGTTTTCTGGCCATTTTTTATCATTCGATCCTATCATAAGACAGTTCGATTTTTACATCGTTGAAAAGGAAAAAAAAATTATGAAGAAAATGTTCTTATAATTTTCTTTCTATGTTAAGTAGTTTTCGAGAAAATCGTAATTTTCACTATTGGATTATTTTGCTCTCTTTGTCATTGTAATAAGTAATTTATATTTCTATCTCAGTTCTTTATGAAGTATAAAAATATTTCACTTTTTTATTAAAAAATTTTGTGAGAACAAGTGAAGTATATTTCACATATATGTGTTATAACACACATACATGTATAGAGTTTTGTTTCTCATTTATTGCATTATAATTAGCATGGTTCTATCTCATGTTAAAAAATGTAAATTAAACAGATTTTCTAAGCTAATGTAATGAAGAATTTTTAGTCGAATTTTCTCCGAAAAATTAGACTTATACAGTCTATACGATAAGAGCTGCGAGAGGCGAGACCAGGGGCGCTATCCGTTTTCGGACCCGTAGAACACGATTATGTAAAAAAAAAGATGTCTGATATATATATATATATATATATATATATATATATATATATATATATATATATATATATATATATATATATATATATATATATATATATATATTTTCCCGCAACCTTTTAATATGTGTAGGGCCCCCCTATGGAAGTTAAGAGATGAAATTTGGTAAGTGGGGCTTATTCCGATGCACAACAATACTATCAAAGTGGGGTCAAATTTTGGGCAAATTTTTTTTCGGACCCGACCTTTAAGGGGGTGGTGGGGGGCGGAAAAGCAATAAAACTTTTCCAAACCGGTTTTAAATAATGTTTCGGTCAATTATCTACAACATATCCAAAATTCAGCTTCCTAGGATGATATGGTGGGAGTAGAGGGGGGAAAAACGATTTTCGCTGGATCTAACAGGCCCCCAGCCCCCCAGAATTAACGTAGAGGGTTGAAATTTGGTGTGTTGATAAAGTTCGTACCTAGGTTGTGCTTTTTGGAGGTTTTAATATTTTACCCCCACCCCCCTCATTTTTAAGCTACAATTTCATGCATTTTCGACGTTTTCGAAGTTTGTACCACTCGCACAGGTCACCCGAATAAACCTAGAGGGCTGAAATTTTGTATTCGGATTGAGTTAGTATCAAGGGGGTGCCTTTTGGGGTTCTCGACTTTTAACCCCTACCCCCACCATTTTTATACCCAAAAGAACATGATTTTTCTTGTTTTTTAACAGTTTCGTTCGGGTCAAAATCTCCCCAAATAAACCTAGAGGGCTGAAATTTGGTGTACAGGTTAAGCTAATAGCCAGACACTGTTTTTTGGAGGTTTCAACTTTTAACCCTTACCCCCACGATTTTTACGCCAATATTTCCTTAATTTTTTTGCTTGTTTTCTAACATGTCTAGAGACTCCATAAGGAAACCTAGAGGGCTGAAATTTTGTACGTGTATTCAGTTAGTATCCAGCTAGTACCTTGTAGGGAGTCCGCATCACTTTTCCCCCCACTTCTCCCATTTTTACATCGGAATTGAATGCTATTGTTAAATGTGTTTTAAAAGCATTATGTTTATTCTAAATACAAGTAGGCGAATAGTAATTTTAAAAAATTTAAAAAAAAACGCCGTGAGCAGCGGGGCCCCATCACGGTAGTCGAATTTTCCCCTTCATCTTCGGTATTGAATGTCTACAAGCGAAATGTGATTGAAAGACTACAACCGAATTGTCATTTTGTTGGTTTCAAAACTGGTGATGAGTGTTCGGCTGATCGAGGCTTTAAAAAAAGGTTTTAAGTATTTAAGGGCTGTATCTCAGTAAATTTCAATTTTGTGCCGAAAACAGGTAGCAGAAAAAAAGCCAACACAATTCGTACGAGGACATTCCTGCCCATGTTTATCCGCTAATTGCCTTTATGTTTTAGTTTTAAAAATTAAAAAAGGACCTTAAATAGTAAACTGGAAGGCCTTTATAAAGATATTTTTTCTTTCCAAAAAAATCCAAAATTTCTATTTTATAAATACTAAAAATCCAAAATTCCTAATTTATAAATAAACAGTGACTTTAATAACATTTTTAAATTACTTAATATGTATGTATTTCATTTGTCATAAAAGTAAGTTCACTTTTTTTAAAATTTTTTAAAATTACTATTCGCCTACTTGTATTTAGAATAAACATAATGCTTTTAAAACACATTTAACAATAGCATTCAATTCCGATGTAAAAATGGGAGAAGTGGGGGGAAAAGTGATGCGGACTCCCTACAAGGTACTAGCTGGATACTAACTGAATACACGTACAAAATTTCAGCCCTCTAGGTTTCCTTATGGAGTCTCTAGGCGTGTTAGAAAACAAGCAAAAAAATTAAGGAAATATTGGCGTAAAAATCGTGGGGGTAAGGTTTAAAAGTTGAAACCTCCAAAAAACAGTGTCTGGCTATTAGCTTAACCTGTACACCAAATTTCAGCCCTCTAGGTTTATTTGGGGAGATTTTGACCCGAACGAAACTGTTAAAAAACAAGAAAAATCATGTTCTTTTGGGTATAAAAATGGTGGGGGTAGGGGTTAAAAGTCGAGACCCCCAAAAGGCACCCCCTTGATACTAACTCAATCCGAATACAAAATTTCAGCCCTCTAGGTTTATTCGGGTGACCTGTGCGAGTGGTACAAACTTCGAAAACGTCGAAAATGCATGAAATTGTAGCTTAAAAATGAGGGGGGTGGGGGTAAAATATTAAAACCTCCAAAAAGCACAACCTAGGTACGAACTTTATCAACACACCAAATTTCAACCCTCTAAGTTAATTCTGGGGGGCTGGGGGCCTGTTAGATCCAGCGAAAATCGTTTTTCCCCCCTCTACTCCCACCATATCATCCTAGGAAGCTGAATTTTGGATATGTTGTAGATAATTGACCGAAACATTAGTTAAAACCGGTTTGGAAAAGTTTTATTGCTTTTCCGCCCCCCACCACCCCCTTAAAGGTCGGGTCCGAAAAAAAATTTGCCCAAAATTTGACCCCACTTTGATAGTATTGTTGTGCATCGGAATAAGCCCCACTTACCAAATTTCATCTCTTAACTTCCATAGGGGGGCCCTACACATATTAAAAGGTTGCGGGAAAATATATATATATATATATATATATATATATATATATATATATATATCAGACATCTTTTTTTTTTACATAATCGTGTTCTACGGGTCCGAAAACGGATAGCGCCCCTGGTCTCGCCTCTCGCAGCTCTTATCGTATAGACTGTATAAGTCTAATTTTTCGGAGAAAATTCGACTAAAAAGTGAACTTACTTTTATGACAAATGAAATACATACATATTAAGTAATTTAAAAATGTTATTAAAGTCACTGTTTATTTATAAATTAGGAATTTTGGATTTTTAGTATTTATAAAATAGAAACTTACTATTTAAGGTCCTTTTTTAATTTTTAAAACTAAAACATAAAGGCAATTAGCGGATAAACATGGGCAGGAATGTCCTCGTACGAATTGTGTTGGCTTTTTCTCTGCTACCTGTTTTCGGCCCAAAATTGAAATTTACTGAGATACAGCCCTTAAATACTTAAAACCTTTTTTTAAAGCCTCGATCAGCCGAACACTCATCACCAGTTTTGAAACCAACAAAATGACAATTCGGTTGTAGACTTTCAATCACATTTCGCTTGTATACATTCAATACCGAAGATAAAGGGGAAAATTCGACTACCGTGATGGGGCCCCGCTGCTCACGGCGTTTTTTTTTTTTATTGAATTTTTAAGTAAACAAGAAATTGAAGATTATGTTATGATATAATATTTAAATATATGAAACAAAACAAAATATGTATAATGTACATATGTATGCACGGAAAAATATTTTGAATCGATTTTGAAAATTTTTTCACTAATAATTAATAATGTTAAAAAATTAAACCATTTCAAATGGATTTAAGGTATTTTATGTGAGGTCAAGGTTTTCGAGACCTAAAAAGGCCAGAAATTAATTAACCAATCGATTTTAAAAATTTTCTCACAGTTAGTAAGTTAAAGTATTTGAATTAATTAATTAAATGATGTCCGCAAGAAGCTTACGGACTGCCATAAGTTATATGAGATCCTTAGAACCCTTTTCTTACTGTTAGAGTACTAGACTTGTATGAGTTTCGCCAGGATTTACTGATCCCATAATTGTAAAAAATAAACTAAACGACCAATTTTTAAAAAAATCTTCACTGTTACAGAGCTAAACTATTTTAGATAGATTTAGAATACATTATGTAAGGTCCGCCAGGGTCCACAGGACCCAAAAGTGTCAAAAATAAACTAACTGACCGATTTTGAAAATTTTTTCACTGTTACAGAGCTAAACTATTTTAGATAAATATCGATTACGTTATGTAAGGTCCGCCTGGGTCCATAGGACCCAAAAGTGTCAAAAATAAACTGCCTGATCGATTTTGAAAATTTTTTCACTGTTACAGAGCTAAACTGTTTTAGATAAATATAGATTCCGTTATGTAAGGTCTGCCAGGGTCCATGGGATCCAAAAGTGTCAAAAATAAACTAACCGACCGATTTTGAAAATTTTTTCACTGTTACAGAGCTAAACTATTTTAGATAAATATAGATTACGTTATGTAAAGTCTTCCAGGGTCCATGGGATCCAAAAGTGTCAAAAATAAACTAACCGACCGATTTTGAAAATTTTTTCACTGTTGGGGAGCTAAGCTATTTTAGATAGACATACATTACGTTATTTAGGGTCCGCCAGGGTCCATGGGACTCAAAAGTGGTAAAAATAAACTAACCGACCGATTTTGAAAATTTTTTCACTCTTACATAGCTAAACTATTTTAGATAAATATAGATTACGTTATGTAAAGTCTTCCAGGGTCCATCGGATCCAAAAGTGTCAAAAATAAACTAACCGACCGATTTTGAAAATTTTTTCACTGTTGGGGAGCTAAGCTATTTTAGATACATATGAGTCATTCCATTTGAAATCAACAAACGGGTGTGCCGCATGTTTTTTAATTTTAATAAAAAAAATTGAGGATAATCTTTGTAGTGCCGGAAACGCTAAACCATTGTCATTTAATTTTTTTATTGTGTAACTTCCGGTCAGTGCCCCTTCGAAGTCAAAAATTGGGTCAATTTCATACTTGTACATAATGGACTCTAGCTTTTTATTTAGAATAGGTATAGAAATGACTCTTGCTTTATTTGATAGAGTAATAAATGTGCATTTCATATGATATAAAATAAAACTGAACTGTAACAATTAAGATCAAAATGGCGGCTATCTGAAATTTCCCAATTATTTCTCATTTTTACGATTTTCAACTGAACCCTGTGTCAAATCTGTTGCACATTAAGGATTGATTTTTTTTAGGAATAAAGTATTAACCCTTCTAATCCTACGACGTAATTATCATTGTCCTAGAATAATATCTTCTACGAAAAAAAAATTTGTGAAAATTGATAGTTTTGAAAAATGCTGAACTTTGACCACCAAAAAACCCATGTGGAGGAAAAAATAAAAATCTGATATTTTCAGAAAATATAGTCTACATCTTCGTTAATTATGTCTAATTAGTGCCATTCTGTTATTTTCACTTTTTAAGGAAATATGATTTTTTAAAAATACTGCTTTTAGGAAAATCAAAACAAATTTTTTTATACTATAACTAAATAAAAAATGAGCTTTAGAATTAATAAAGTCATTATATAAATGTTACTACGTAAAAATAATAGTTATATTAGCATTCCCAAAGCTTGTTTACACTTTGTTTAGTGTTTACACTTTGTTGGAAAGTGTAAACAAGTAAAATCTTGTTAAGTTTGAAGTCCTGCCATGTATTTTTACAAAATTTAGATTAAATAACATTAAAATTATTAAACATTTTTTATTAACTTTCCATTGGATGTTGTTGTAGTGGATCCCATTTTAGCTAATTTAGGGTTTAAAATTTCCACGTTTCAGGGTCACTAGAATTTGTTTTAGCGAGATATCTGCGTGTGCGTTCGTTCGTTCGTTCGTTACTGAGTTTTCTTTCGCCTCACATATCTGGAGAATAAATGATGATATCGATGCGAATCAATTTTATTAGATGCGTACAATATTAATATAATTATATTAGATGCGTTGGTAGTATAAAAAAAAAGAAATTTAAAAACTTGTGTGAAATATTTTCCATCTCAGATTTTTTCTTTCGAGGTGCAATGCCATCTACAATAATCTCTAGTCCTTAAGGATACCCAATGGGAAGTTGACAATGTGGATAGACCTACCTCCCCGAATTTTTTTACTTTTCATGTTGGGTTACGTGATTTTTACTACTGCACATTGCAATAAATTATTATATAAAAATTCTAGAATATGCGTAAATTGATAAACAAAAACTAAACAACAACAACACTCCCATCATACAACGTAAACAGTAGAAGGTAGTTTAATAATTTTAATGTTATTTAATCTAAATTTTGTAAAAATACATGGCAGAGCTTCAAACTTAACAAGATTTTACTTGTTTACACTTTCCAACAAAGTGTAAACACTAAACAAAGTGCAAACAAGCTTTGGGAATGCTAATATAACTATTATTTTTACGTAGTAACATTTATATAATGACTTTATTAATTCTAAAGCTCATTTTTTATTTAGTTATAGTATAAAAAAATTTGTTTTGATTTTCCTAAAAGCAGTATTTTTAAAAAATCATATTTCCTTAAAAAGTGAAAATAACAGAATGGCACTAATTAGACATAATTAACGAAGATGTAGACTATATTTTCTGAAAATATCAGATTTTTATTTTTTCCTCCACATGGGTTTTTTGGTGGTCAAAGTTCAGCATTTTTCAAAACTATCAATTTTCACAATTTTTTTTTTCGTAGAAGATATTATTCTAGGACAATGATAATTACGTCGTAGGATCAGAAGGGTTAATACTTTATTCCTAAAAAAAATCAATCCTTAATGTGCAACAGATTTGACACAGGGTTCAGTTGAAAATCGTAAAAATGAGAAATAATTGGGAAATTTCAGATAGACGCCATTTTGATCTTAATTGTTACAGTTCAGTTTTATTTTATATCATATGAAATGCACATTTATTACTCTATCAAATAAAGCAAGAGTCATTTCTATACCTATTCTAAATAAAAAGCTAGAGTCCTTTATGTACAAGTATGAAATTGACCCAATTTTTGACTTCGGAGGGGCACTGACCGGAAGTTACACAATAAAAAAATTAAATGACAATGGTTTAGCGTTTCCGGCACTGCAAAGATCATCCTCAATTTTTTTTATTAAAATTAAAAAACATGCGGCACACCCGTTTGTTGATTTCAAGTGGAATGACTCATATAGATTACGTTATGTAAGCTCTGACAGTGTCAGTAGGACCTAAAAGTGTCAAAAATAAAATAACTGACCGATTTTGTAACTTTTTTACTATTACCGAGGTAAACTATTTTAGATAGGTACAGGTTGTGTTATCTGAGATCCACAACTGTCCTGCGGATGCAAATGCGGCGTAGAATGCTACACAACGGGTTTTGAATATATATATATATATATATATATATATATATATATATATATATATATATATATATATATATATATATATATATATTACATAAAGTCGGCCTAGAATATACGGTCGAGCTGATTTTTTAATGAGGTCCACCGGGATCTTGCAGATCCGAAAACGCCAGTAATAAGCTATCGAACCGATGCTAAAAAATTTCTCACTGCTAGAGAACTAAATTATTTAAGATGGATACAACTATGTTGTACAAAATTCGTTCGGGTTCTTGGGTCCCCAAAAATACCAAAACTAATTATCCAGCCGATTTTAAAAATTCTTTTACTCTTAGAAAGCTAAACTATTTTAAATAGGTACAGGTCTTAGATGAGATCCGCCAGTGCCCAAGATTTGGAAATTCGCTATGTTATGCAGATGCTGCGACAGGGGTATTTTTTTTTTAATTGAAAATCGTCCGAAGCTACTAACTATTATCATAAAAAATAAGTATTACCATGAAGGTACTCTAAATTCAATATTCCAAAACTGTATATTTAGTTAACAACCTCAAAAAAAGCCGTGAATTTCTATAAACACTTACAAAACCATTTCGTTGTTGACCAAAATCAAAACAGACAATCATTCGAGAAAATATTACTCAACTTCTTAAAATTGCTAAGTTAATTAATAAATAAGATCAGATTTTATCAATATAACAAATTATAGTAAAATTATTACTCAACTTTCAAGAACACATAACATCATACGTTAAGAAGTAGGTAGTTCCCGATTTTTATCTCACTAAATCCTTCAGAGAATTCGAGCAGTTTTGGTTCTAAACGAAACTTTTATCAGTTATGCAACTAGGTTGATCAAAATCATCAAATTAAAATTACATGGGAAAGTGTGGCATGATGCGATAAGCAAAATAATACACATAACTTCACTAACTATCATTTCAAAAAACAAAAATTCACGCTTAGCGAATTTTCCTCTCTTCCAATCAGTTCAAAATTCCTTAAAAAAATAATGTCTTTTTCTAAATAACTTGCCGCAATCTCTTTTTAAAATCTAATGACTTGTCAAACTTATATCAAAACATTTAGTTTACTGCAAGAGAAGAAAATACATAAATAAATAAAAATACTAGGTTAGTATTTGTGTAACTATAAATTTCAATCATGTTGAATATTTTAATTTGTTACAATAATTTTAATATTTCCCACACTTTGAGTTTGGCGAGTCCCATAATTTTTAATTTAAACCTCATTGTATAAAACAGAAAAATAAAAAAAAACAAAACTGGAAATAATGAAATGGTCGTTCAATAAAATTCTATTACATTTCATATAAAATAAAAAAATAAATACATTCAAGAATACGTAATAATAATAAAATAGCATTGTATAAAATTAAATGGTTTCGTCTCTAATGATACCCTCATATTTGAAAAATTCATATATACATTACTCCTTTTTCTATTCCACAATTTTTTTTTTTTTGTAAGTATTCATATTATTATATTTATACAGTGCTTTTCATCCGAAAACGTATTAGGGTAAAGTCAGTTAAATCGTATCGTTTTCTAAATTCGTTGTTGGAAGGTTAAAAAATTATGTACTTAGTTAATTTTCCACATTACTTTAATCCATGTAATTTTTTGTAAATTAATAATTTTTTCTTTTTTTATTAATAGACTTACTTCTAAATATTTAATTTAAGATTTTACAAAACTGGTACAATATATCCGAATTTGCCCTAATATATGTCAATGTAGAACAAACAGATATTAATGTAATATTCCTCCATGAAATAAAAGAAAAAAACAGACATCAGAAAATATACAGAACTGCTTCAGAAGAGTTTACTAAAACATTTCTCACATCTATTCAAGACAACACTACAATTGATAAATTTGTAAATACCTACGTTGTTAATTTCCAACAAAACGAACTACTTTTTTTGCTAGTAAATTTCTCAGCTATAAATTTAATTGTAAGTGAATAGATAAAACTTAATGCGCATTTTTGTGAATTAATCGGAATAGATTGATTTCGAAAGGTGATAAGAATGAGATTAGTTTAATGTAAAATATTTTACATACAAAACGGTTTGAAATAACAAATGGAAAGAATTTCTATCTTTTGTAAAGAATTTCTGTCTTTTATAATTCATTGAGATTAAGGAAAAATTGCTTGTATTAGGATTGAAATTAGAAAATGATGGTAAATATTCAAGTGGAAGTGTGAATGGTTTCAAAATTTAAAATTATTTAAATCCATAATAAATTACAACAATATTTTTTTGGGATATATAAATTTCACGAAGAATTTTTTCAACCTTCTCCCAAATTGCGTGGACTAGCTTTATAGAAGGATGGACATAATGAAACCAATATCTTCTATTTCATAGCTTTTCTTTATTAAAATTGCCAAAATATTTTCGATATGTTTAATATCATCTTCAGTGGCTAAACATCAAAAAAAAAAAAATTTTTACAACGTAATAATAAACAATAACATCATTTTTATATATTTACAATTCTTCGTTATCTTATACTATTATTTTTTAGGTTATAAGCTACATATTGGATAGGAGGATTATTTATTTATTTTTGTAAAAACAACAAGAATTTGTGATTTAGTTGATATATAGGAAATTTTATGTTTGGAAGAATATCTATTTTTGTTAACGAAACAAACAAAACCTATTTTTTAATATTAGCGGATTTGAGACAGGACAAACTGAAACAGTATGTATATTAAAATGTTAAAAAATTTTTTTTTACAATCTTACTCACCAGAAATTATCTAAATTTCAGATTGTCATTCTTGGATAACAACCAACCATACCAACAATCCATTAGAACAATTTAACTAGTTTTTTTGCATTTCACATGGAAATTTGTCAATCGAAAAAATTTTTTATAAAATAATTACTTTAATTTAAAACAATTAAAAAAGTCAAACATATTTAAAATGTAAAATCAAAAAAAAAAAAAATTTCAAGAGAATTTTTTTTTTTTAAATTATCACAGTTTGTACAATGTACTCCTCAAGTACATTGTTATTGGTATGGTAGCACAGTGATCAACTGAACTAAATTTGTAAATTTTTTGTTTAAAGATAAATTTCTCGAAAATTCTAGACAAAAATTAGTCCGGTCTCAATTTACATATTGGTATGTGTTTATTGTTTATGTTTTTTGATTACAATGTATTATATAAGCATCTTTTGGAAATATTGTTTATTGATTTCTATTATTATTATTATTTTATTTTTTTAATAATCGGTAAATAGGCATTATCTAGAGCTAATGATTCTATCTGCTTGTTGCAATTTTTTGATTCATTCAGTTTTATGTAAAAACCTTCACTTAATAATCTTTTTTGGTATTTATTTTCTCTGTCTAATATTTCGACTTGGTCGAAATTAAACCTGTGATCATTATTTATCGAATGTTCAGATAATTCGCAATCTTGGCAGTTTATTTTATATACTATATTGTAATCTTGTTTTATATCTGTTTTTACTCTTTTTTTAGTGTAAATGTTTGAAATTTTATTGTTTAAAGAAATAATAGAAAAAAATAGCAAAAATAAAATAAAATAACTTTTTCTTTTAACAATAAAATTTCAAACATTTACACTAAAAAAAGAGTAAAAACAGATATAAAACAAGATTACAATATAGTATATAAAATAAACTGCCAAGATTGCGAATTATCCTACTATGGACAAACGTCACAGTCGTTGAATAATAGATTAGCCCAACACAAATATGACATAAAAAGGGGCAAAGAGGCAACTGGATTATCTGAACATTCGATAAATAATGATCACAGGTTTAATTTCGACCAAGTCGAAATATTAGACAGAGAAAATAAATACCAAAAAAGATTATTAAGTGAAGGTTTTTACATAAAACTGAATGAATCAAAAAATTGCAACAAGCAGATAGAATCATTAGCTCTAGATAATGCCTATTTACCGATTATTAAAAAAATAAAATAATAATAATAATAGAAATCAATAAACAATATTTCCAAAAGATGCTTATATAATACATTGTAATCAAAAAACATAAACAATAAACACATACCAATATGTAAATTGAGACCGGACTAATTTTGTCTAGAATTTTCGAGAAATTTATCTTTAAACAAAAAATTTACAAATTTAGTTCAGTTGATCACTGTGCTACCATACCAATAACAATGTACTTGAGGAGTACATTGTACAAACTGTGATAAGTTAAAAAAAATTCTCTTGAAATTTTTTTTGATTTTACATTTTAAATATGTTTGACTTTTTTAATTGTTTTAAATTAAAGTAATTATTTTATAAAAAATTTTTTCGAGACAAATTTCCATGTGAAATGCAAAAAAACTAGTTAAATTGTTCTAATGGATTGTTGGTATGGTTGGTTGTTATCCAAGAATGACAATCTGAAATTTAGATAATTTCTGGTGAGTAAGATTGTAAAAAAAAATTTTTAACATTTTAATATACATACTGTTTCAGTTTGTCCTGTCTCAAATCCGCTAATATTAAAAAATAGGTTTTGTTTGTTTCGTTAACAAAAATAGATATTCTTCCAAACATAAAATTTCCTATATATCAACTAAATCACAAATTCTTGTTGTTTTTACAAAAATAAATAAATAATCCTCCTATCCAATATGTAGCTTATAACCTAAAAAATAATAGTATAAGTTAACGAAGAATTGTAAATATATAAAAATGATGTTATTGTTTATTATTACGTTGTAAAAATTTTTTTTTTTTGATGTTTAGCCACTGAAGATGATATTAAACATATCGAAAATATTTTGGCAATTTTAATAAAGAAAAGCTATGAAATAGAAGATATTGGTTTCATTATGTCCATCCTTCTATAAAGCTAGTCCACGCAATTTGGGAGAAGGTTGAAAAAATTCTTCGTTAAATCCATAATATTTGAATTATTTTATAGCTTTAAGCTGTTAACCTAATTTTAATTTGGTACAGAACCACTCTGATTTTATTACTTTTGGTACGAAACTACTGTAGCCTTCCTATCTTTGGTACAAAACTGCTGTAATTTTACTACTTTTGATACGGAACCGCTGTAACCTTACTACTTTTGGTACAGAAACGCTGCAACCTTACTACTTCTGGTATAGAACCGCTGTAACATCATTATTTTTAGTATAGAAGGATGGATAATATTACTGAAAAAGTAAATCGATCTTGGCTAACAGTACGTACGAAGTACACTGCTGATCCGATTGAGAGAAAGATAAATGTGTATGAACTGGTCACACAGATATAAAAAAAAAACTTCGGAAATTTTTGTGTAAGCAAATCATTAAATATGTATACAGGATGGAATTTTAATAACTCTTATACTTTTGGTGAATTTCGATCAAATTTTACGATGGTTTCCATAAAATTCTGTTCTAAATCATCGTAAAATTTTATCAGTATAAGAGTTATCAAATTCCATCCAATATATATATATATATATATATATATATATATATATATATATATATATATATATATATATATATATATATATATAGGATTTGTTTAGATATTTGTTTACTCAAAAAATTCCTAATGTTTTTTTTTTATATCTGTGTGACCAATACATACATATTTTTACATTTTCTCTTTCTCTCAATCGGACCAGCAGTGTAATATTTTATTAACTTCAGTCTTGAAAAAGATGTTTTTCTACTCCTATTATTCAAAGTAACATTTTGTGCACTCCTAACTATAGGTAAAAATTAACAATTGCCCATACTGTGCGGAAATTCAGTGGGAAATTATTTTCCACGCCTTAATATAATAAAAAAGTAGGCTGTTACGTTAGTTTAATATATAATATATAGAAATGATACTAAAAATAGCATATATGTACTAAAAATAACATATATATATATATATATATATATATATATATATATATATATAACATAACATAATAATCAGCACATATATATATATATATATATATATATATATATATACACGCATTTTACACTATACTTTTTCTACGAGCACATATTTTTTTTCGTAAAATTTAACATAAATAATTAAAATAAAATTTAAATAAGTAGTAAAAATTTTTTAAATATCAGTACTAAGATGTTCAAAATGTTGATTATTTATTATTGTATATATATATATATATATATATATATATATATATATATATATATTTACGTATATATATATATATATATGTATATATATATGTATACGTATATATATATATATATATATATATATATATATATATATATATATATATATATATATATATATATATATATATATATATATATATGTATATATATATATATAGATATAGTTTCAAAGTATGCTTTGGCAAAAATTTGAACATCTGAGTATCAGTACTGATATTATAAATTTAAAATATTTTTACTACTTATTTAAATTTTATTTTAATTATTTATGTTAAATTTTACGAAAAAAAATATGTGCTCGTAGAAAAAGTATAGTGTAAAATGCGTGGGAAAAGCTTATTTCTCACTCATACGAATTGTTGAGCGAGCCCTCGCGTAACAAACTCATATTCGTGAGAAATAAGCCTTTATTCCCATTTATTGTACAATATACTATTCTGTAGATACAATGGTAATATTTTAATTTATAAATTTACTATACTTTTCAGAATGATAACAAAATTTGGATACAATGCAAATAAATTACAAATTTTTAAATAAGTATTGTAATACTGAATACATATTTATGAAATTGTGATTCTAGAACGCAAAACTTTCTGATAAATTTTGATTTCATTAAATAAATCAATATCGTCTTTTTAAGATCACATTACGGGTTTTGATTTTACAAAATTATTCTGTGGTTCGGAGCCATCAGAAGCGCAAGATCTGATACGGTTCACTGTTTGCGTCGGCCTCCGACTGGCCTTCGATTCAACATTTGAATAACGACTGTAAAATTTATTAAAAATTATTTTTATTTAGTTTAAAATAGAATTAAATTGCTTATGGAATTTTTTTTAGGCTATATGGAAATTCAAGGTTGTCAGTCCACATGTAAATCGTCTGTTTAAATGTAAACAAGACACCCTGTATAGATAAATATTAGAAGAGCAAAGCAGTGTATCACATGTTTGTAAGTTCTAAGTAATGCATTACGTTTCTGTTACAAAATTACCAAGTACAATACCATTCCTATTCGGATCCTTTCATTTACCCTGTAAAGTATACAAACGTACCGCTACATACCATTCTAAAACCATCTTGATGGTTTTATAACAAACGATTCATGCACGCCTTCGCCGGTGAACCATTCATTTCTGTTTCCATTCTGACTATACAACAACAAAACCTGACCATCATCAAAATTGTTGCGGATTAAAATGTTTCTTTAACATGATATATCAGTCAGGCCTGTTGTAAAACACTCGGTCGATTTTCGGTTTTCTCTGTACCACCGTTTCCCGCACCGTGCGGTTGTGCGTACCGATCTCATTCCGAATGGAAACCGAATTAAAGATTAAAATAAACACGGCTTTATTTATCTTTCATATTGTGTTTTAAAATTATTATGAAATATTTTCTTTTGCTTTAACTGTTTATGAATATATAATATTAAACAATATTATTTTTATTATGGTTTTATCTAAGCTTTGTACCTATACTTATTTTGTAGAGAAAGAAAATATACGTATATCTTTTCGTATCTACGCCTACGTTATAAATCAGTAATAAATTGCGGTGCCAGTAAACCAAAAAAAACTTTTTTCAATGTACTTGGTCGAAATTTTGTAGGTACGATTTTATTATTTATATTGTGTGTATTTTGGATTTTAAGATTACGCACAAAAATAAAAACAAAATGGTGGTGAGGGCACTTATAGCAGCTACCCTTGGCACCCGTGAGGGATATTTATCTCCCATTGGTGTCAAGGACGCTAAGAGTCCCAGGGGTAGTTTACAGTAATCTTCGGATTCCATTTGCCTCTGACTACTCAAGATCGGGACTGCTCCTTCTCGAGGTACCACTGTTTTCACGAAAGGTGCCGGATCTAGAGGAGAAACCCTCGATCGTTCATTTTTTTTACCTTCGTTTTTATTTCTTTTCGTTTTTATTGTTTTTTTGTTTTCGTTATTTTTATTTCTTTTTGTTTCAGGTTTTCTTTTATCTTTTGTTTTTTTTTTTTTTTGGTTTTGTTTTGTTTTCGTTCTTCTTTGTTGTCCCAACTTCAAGTCATCTTCGGGACCCACACTAGCACGTGTGTGGCTTAGCGGCGTTGCCTGGAAAAGGGGATCCTGGTGACTGAGGGAAGCCGTTACTTGCGGGTACGGCGGACAACACTTCACTTCGGCCCTGGCATCAGGCATAGACCGTGGCTGCGGTTATGCACCGGCCGCAGTAAATTCGAGCGCCCCGGGGTCGTGCGTGTCACTGGGGCAATGGGCTTGTCCCTAGGGCCCCTCATTTCCGTATCCCTGACGTGGGAGTCCCACGTCACTTATGAGGCTCTGTGGAGGGTGGGGAGCGGGGTGGGGTTTTTTTGTGTTACTTTTTATGGGTGATAAAAATAACGTTTCTTTGGGCGAGTCCGGGCCCATAAAACCGGACGCGAACCTAGCTCCACCGCCGTCAACTGGTGTGAGCACTGGTAGTGAGGCTGGTCCCACTACTTCAACCGTATAGTGTAGCCGCATCGCAAGTTAGCGGAACGGCCACACAACACAAAAAGGGTAACCCTCCCTCCAAAAAAGGGAAAGGTCGTGGGCTTACAACTCAGTTGGACGCTCCAAGATTGGAAGCAAGTTATATAAAGTTCATCGTTTTGAAAACAACGGAAGGAAACTTCAGTAAAATGTGTCCCTTCCAGTTGGCTAAATTAGTTAATGATAATATTGGGCTTGTGAAGAATGCTAAACTGTCGGGCAAAGGGTTGCTCGTGGAGGCATTCTCAGCGGCACAATCACAGAAAATAATGAGTTTGAAAAATCTAGGGCAATACGTTGTGGAGGTGTCACCCCATGGAGTTTTGAACTACTCCCGGGGAGTTATCATGCACCCTTCACTAGCGTATTGCTCGCTTGAAGAGATAGTGTCGGAGATGTCTCCACAAGGGGTTATTGAAGCAAAGAGGCTTAAACTAAATAGGGGGGATAAATATTCGAATTCCCCACTCATATTATTAACATTTAACAGGACCGTACTACCAAGAGAAGTGGTCCTGGGTCTCTTTGAGAAAATCGACGTTCGTCCATATATTCCGGCACCAATGCGCTGTTACAGGTGCCAGAAATATGGACACGTATATCAAAAATGTAGCGTATCTCAAAAACGAGCAGCAGATTTGCGTTTGCGGAAGGCCGTTACACGAAGACCGTGTGACGAGCCAATAAAGTGCGTCAACTGCGGGGGCAATCACTCGGCTAAGTCGAGGAATTGCCCCATATTTAAACAAGAGTCAGCCATCCAGGAGCTGAGAGCCATGGAACGACTTACTTACCCAGAGGCACGTCGTAAGCTTTTGGGTAACCTGCCTCGTCGTTCCAGTCTGGATGGCTACGCACGCGCCACTGCGGCCCCCGCCCCCACAGCGGCTACCAAAAATGAAATGCAAGAATTAAGACAATCGACGGAAAAAATGCAAGAAACAATGCAAAAGTTGCAAGAGGGCTTATTACGCTCAGTGGGTGTACCTGTTGTACCTACACCCACAGTAGCCGCTGTCGCGCCAGCCGATGTCCCTGAGGCCAAAAGGGTGATTACAACCACCCCTCAGGGACCAGTAATTAGAACTGTGACGTCTTCGACACAGAAGAAAAGCTCACTGAAGAAATCACCACCTCGAAGACATCACAGTGAGAGGGAGAAGGATGTGGCTCACTAACGGTCCCCGAAAAGGGGACCAACCACATCCACCTCGGAGGCAGAGTCAATACTGCCTCCACCAACGACGGCTCCGCTGCCCCAGCGGCAAAAGGCGCCGTCCCGACCGGGCACACCCGAACGCCCGGTCACCCCCCTCCCGAGTCGCTCTAACATTACACCAGCGAGCGACTCGGAAATGTCGGCCGCGTCGGTGCGGACGGGCGTTAAGCGCCCTACGTCCGACGCGTATACAAACACCTCGGCAACCGATTCGGATCATTCCGACGCCAAGTAATAAAAAGGAAAGAAGGCTGGCCCAAGGGGAAACCTAGGAAGTAGCCACACTTCCTAGGGAGCAACCCGATTAGTAACAAGAATGGCTATCGTACAGTGGAACTGTAATGGTGTTAAGCACCATTACTGTGAATTGCAGATGCTTCTGGCTGAACACACGCCTATGTGCGTGTGCCTACAACAAACATATTTGAAGCCGGCGGAACCATTTACCATTAAACATCATCAAGTCCGCCGGCACGAAGTACAATCAGACATCAGGGCGAGGGGGGGTGTTGCCATCATCATCAAAGATGGCGTCCCTTTCCGGGCCACCCGTTAAACACCCCCCCCCCCCACAAGCTATTGTAGTACAATTTTTAAAACCGCCCCAGTTCACAGTATGCTCGGTCTACCTACCAGATTTCGACTGGAACGTCGAAGATTTGACCGAGCTTATATTGCAGTTACCACGTCCATACTTGTTACTAGGAGATTTTAATGCTCACAGCCCTATGTGGGGCTGTGGCACAAGAGATCCCGTGGAAGACTCATAGAAAGGGTTCTAGACGAGTCTGAAGCGGTCTTGCTGAATTCCGGTGAAGGTACTTATATCAATGCAAGAACCGGTGAGTTCACGGCTATCGACTTATCACTCGGCTCACCGGTCATGGCACACCGTTTTGAGTGGACGCTGGCGTCACACTCATACGGAAGTGACCATATACCCATTATTTTGAATAGTACCATGCCGATGACTCCACATTCGTCCTCGCCGAGATGGCGTCTCCGTCAAGCTGACTGGGACATGTACGTCGATTCATTCCGTACACCCGAGTTGACTGGAGACGTAGAAGATGATGTGGAGCAAATGTCCTCCAGTGTCATTGAAGCAGCATATAAGAGTATACCGAAGTCGTCGAACATTCCACCCAAACGTCAAGTACCATGGTGGAATGAAGTCGTGAGTGTAGCAGTTGCAGAGAAAAAGCGGGCGTACAACGAACTCAGACGTCGCCCCACGCAGGAAAATGTGATAGCCTACAAGCGTGCTCAAAAACGCTGTAAGAGAACCATCAAAGAAGAGAATAGGCTATCATGGGAGCAATATGTTTCGGCCATTAATACCTCAACCACAACTTCAGAGGTATGGAGAAGAATGAGGGCCATTACTGGGAAATCTTCCCTTCTCATCGTCGACGGTCGGAACATCACTGAACGCGCGGAAATAGCTAATTGCTTAGCTAAGCACTTTGAGCGCGTCAGTGGTTCCCAGAATTATGACCCGGACTTCCTGCGGATCAAGATCGAACACGAACAAAACGATCTTGATTTTTTCTCGGATGAATCCCTCCAGTATAACCAACCGTTTTCTATGCAAGAATTACTGGAGGCGCTTCGAGGATCTGGGGATACCTCCCCGGACCTGATGAGATCCCCTACGCCATGATCCGGAACCTGCCTTATCCTGGTAAGTGTAGGTTACTGGATCTTTACAACCAAATTTTTAGGCAAGGCGTTTACCCTCCGCAGTGGCGAGAAGCTGCCATCCTTCCTCTGCTAAAAGAGGGTAAAAATTCACCGCAACTATCTAGCTACAATCCAATATCCTTGACTTGCTGTTTCAGCAAGGTATTGGAAAAATTGGTGAACAACCGTCTCGTCTGGTGGCTGGAATCCCACAACCTTATACCTAAACATCAATGTGGGTTCCTCCGATACCATTCGACTACGGACCATCTTGTTCGCCTCGAGAATGCCATTCAAGACGCCTTTCTCCAATGAAAACACCTTGTGGCTGTGTTTTTCGATTTGGAGAAAGCTTATGAGATGATCTAGAGGTATGGCATTCTCAAGAAGCTGCACGACTGGGGTTTAAGAGGTAACTTCACTCAGTTCGTTAAAAGTTTTCTGACTGACCGTTCTTTTCGTGTCCGGGTAGATGACACTGAGTCTGAGTCCCACTCCCAGGAGAATGGTGTTCCTCAAGGCTCAACCATTAGTGTCACCTTGTTTTCCATAGCAGTCAGTCATATTGCAGCTTCAGCCCCAATTCGTCGTTGCTTGTACGTTGATGACCTAACCATATTCTATGCAGCCGATTCCATCGAGGATATCCAACAACGGCTGCAACAAGGCATCAACGAAGTGGCGACTTCTGCAGAAGCTCTTGGTTTTCGTTTCTCACCTCAAAAAACATCGGTGGTTCACCTCTGCAGAAAGCGCAACGCACATCCGGATCCTGTTCTCACACTTAAAGGATCCAATCTTCAGTGCGTTGATAGCGTCAGGTTTCTAGGACTCATATTCGATAAACAACTTACGTGGCGCCCACACCTCCAAGCCTTAGCTGCGAGTTGTCGCAGGACAATCAACATGCTTAAGTGCTTGGCTGGTGCATCGTGGGGTACGGGCCGGGAGTCGTTGCTTCGCCTCTATCAATCGCTAGTTCTGACTAGGATTGATTACGGTAGCATTGCTTACTCCTCCGCCCGGGCGTCTGCGCTTTTACTCCTAGATCCTGTTCACCATGCAGGCATACGACTGGCTACGGGAGCATTTCGAACGAGCCCTTCTATGAGCCTCTGCGTAGAGTCGGGTCTCCCTCCGCTGCGACTGAGACGTGAGCGTCTCTTGCTCAATTATGCAGCGGGGGTATATGCAACACCTACACTTTAAACTACCCGACTCTCTTCAGATACCGTTTACAGTGGCTCTACGGTCGACGTCCCACCATAAGTCGACCAGTGGCCGTTCGAACGCAGGAGTTATTAGAGAGTCTGCACTTACGGTTCGCCAAGGTATTTCCCAAACGTCCTATGGAAGTACCTCCTTGGCTGATCCCTAAAGTAAGGTGTCGTTTCGACCTGACTGTCTCAACAAGGAGGAGACCAGTTCATTCGAATACCGATCCCGCTTTTATGAGATCATTAGCGAACTTGACTCTCTCTGCATATACACAGATGGTTCCAAAACAGCTACGGGTGTGGGAAGTGCCATCGTCATTCGTGACGATGCTCACCCTTAGACACTTCCTTCCCATGCCACTGTGTATACTGCGGAGTTATTTGCGAATTTGCAAGCCCTGCGATTCTGTCAAACATCCGAAGATAGCAAATTCCTCATTTTCTCCGACTCGTTGAGCGCGTTGCAAGCGATCTGCCGCTCTCATGCCATCGATCCACTGGTGCAGAACATCCTGACGTATCTCTACATGCTCCGCCAAAAGTCTATCACCTTCTTTTGGATTCCCGGACATGTAGGGATACCCAGCACGTCATGCAGCCGAAGTCGGTGAGCCACAGGACATTGCCATTCGGCCAGAGGATCTGAGAGTGTGCATTAGATCCGCGATTGACCAGAAATGGCAACGTGAGTGGAACAACCTCACTGCGAAGCTCAAACAGGTGAAACCTGAAGTCAAAAGAACTCCGGCACCTGTAAATCTGAGCCGGCGAGAGAGTGTGGCCCTGACGCGTTTACTCTTGGGCCACACGGCGTTAACACACCGTCATCTTCTCGCCGGTGAGGATCAGCCAAGGTGCGCCGCCTGCGGGACGGCGCTGACCGTGAGGTATATAGTTAAGGAATGTGTAGCCCTTGGGCCATTACGCCAAAGGCTGCAGCTCCCAGATAGTGTAGCCGAAGCTTTAGCTTATGATGCTGTCTCTGCAAGAAAGATGCTTCAATTTCTCAAAAATTCGCATCTTCTTCAGAGGCTTTAGGGCATACCATCTCTGATTTTACAAGTCGTCTCTTGATTCTCCCCCGATAGTTCAACTTTTATTTTTCAGCTTTGTTTTTAAATTATATGTTTCATGATTTTGTGTGCGTCTTATTTATTAACAATACCCTGTTCCAGCGAGTACTTTTTGTCTTTTTTTATGCCACTAAGGACCTTTTACACCCTTAGTGGTACTGTTGTTAATTATACCTGTTGTTTGTTTTTGTTATTGTTTTTTAGCGATGTACCACCGAGGGCTCTTTACACCCGAGGTGGTACATCATTTGTTCTTTTTTGTCTGTGATATTTTGTTATGCCGCTGTGGGCCTGTTGTTATGGCTCCACAGTGGTATTGTTTTAACTCCTTATTGCGTCACTGGTTGGCCTGTGGCTCCCCAGTGACGTAATAAGTCTCATCTTTGATACACTTGTGATATAAATCTCTAGTCGTTTGTGTGTCTCTAGTCAGGTTTCTCCACCCCGAGGCCTTTTACACCTCGGGGGGAGTCCCAGCGATGGCCTCCAGACCTTGGTGACCGGACGCTCTGTCTAGTACTTATCGTACCGTCACCAAGGACTGTCCGCTCCTTTTAAGCCCTAGGATGGCAGGGCTCATCGTTGGTTTTTATTATGTGTATGTTTGTCCGTTGTCTAGTGCATTTATGTGTCCCTGTTTTTACGTGTTGTTTTTATCTACATTTCTCGTTTCGGCGGCGCATGCCCTTAGTTGGCGATGCCTCTGGGTGCTGCTGATCGCGCCATCCACCGGCAGCAGTACCCCAATTTTAATTTAAAAAAAAAATAACAAAATGATTATTTTTATGGAAAAAAACAAAATTTGGGTTGATAAAAACTGGCATATATGAATTTCTCGTCAACACATTTTTCTGACATATCAGTTCCAGCACAAGAGAATTAGAGACGATTACAGCGAACTTTAGTCAAAATGATAAAATTCCTTTTAGAAATGTTTATTGAATCGACAAAAGACTTTTTCCTACGAGTCGTATACACGTTTAATTGTAGTAAAAATGAAAAGAACGACTACGAAAATGTATAATTCGCTTTCTATTTCAAAATTCTATCATTTAATTTAGGGTTTTAAAAATTTTAGTTAACTTGATGGCATCATCAAATTAAAAAATTTTTCTCAGATTGAGCTATTGAATTGAATTAGGTTGATTGGTTGAATGGGAGTAATTTTGGTATGACATTTTTATTTTTGCTATCAAAATGACGAAATTTCTTTCCGAAATATGGTTATTTCGACAAAATCATTTTTTCTAGTGTCTCTATAAGTTTGATTGTACCTAAAATTAAAAAAAAAAAATAATAAAAAAATATTTTTTAAAGGTATATAGAAGTGATGGTCATCAAGGAAAACAAAAATGTGTTTTTTTCAAAGGCTACCGGTTTCGACTTTTTGTCGTCTTCAGGCCTCTGAGGAAAAATTTATTAATATTAAAAATACATAGATAAAATACTACGTTAGGTACTTAAATGATTTTATATGTTTATATGTCAAACTGACATTTAAACAACTAATTTTAAAAAATAATAACAATAATAGCACTGGTTGAAATAAAAGTTTTAAATATTATTTTTAGAAAAATAAAAACACTTGAGAATTAAAAACATTTTTAAAAGCTTTTATTTAACTTGCTATGTTAGTATGTTGGTTTAGATCAAATCTTGGAATCAAAATTTAGACAGGTTCTAATTGAGCTAGAGGTTTCAAATTTTGCATACGTGTCTCACCTTGATGACAATGCAATATTGTATAATTAGTTTTGTCCGAAATTGCCCCAAACCAAAATTGTTGATTTTTAGTTCTGCGCAACTTTTTGACATTTTGAATTGTCAGATATTGTCCATTGATTTTACATTGCAATTTTTTGTTTCCATAGTTATGTCTGATTACGGTAAATTAACCGATTAAAATATAGGTAAAAAAATTATTTCTTTAATTTTTTTTTAAAATTAATTGTAATCAGACTAAAAAGTAGAAAATAAAGTAAAAAAAAATGTTTTTTTAAGGAAAAGCTTTTATTTAAAAACGGGCTAAAAAAAATAAAATAACTTTTGAGTGAAAGTTGACGCAATATGCAACATAATTTATAAAAGCTTGAGGCGTTTAATTAAGTTTGGTAACTACTGAAAAGTCAAATAGCTACAGTTATATCCATCCAAAATAGAAATACCTAATTGATGATAACGCTTCAAGCTTTTATAAATTATGTTGCATATTGCTTCAAACTTCACTCAAAAGTTATTTTATTTTTTTAGCCCATTTTTAAATAAAAGCTTTTTCTTAAAAAACATTTTCTTTTACTTTAATTTATTAGAAAAATAAAAACACTATCACTGTATTTACGATTTTTAAGAATTAAAAATTTTTTAGTAAATTTGACGACGTCATTAAGTTAAAAAAAAAATGTTTATTAATTTGAATTATTTTGAGTTAGAGTGAGTTGCAAAACAGAGTAGACAAAATATCAAGATTTCTTTTACAAATATGTCTAATTTAACAGAACATTTTTTTATTGGAACAGACAATATGATAGAACTTTCAGCCTTTCTCTTTCAAACGCCTCCAACTTCACACACATCCATCTCCTAATTCTCGATTACTAGCCACGAAACTTGTAATCTTGACGTCAAAAAGTTACAAAATTTGATAGTCATCAATTTTAGAATATCTGATTTTTAGTTTTGCAAGAAATTCTTATTATTTAAAAATTCTGTTTAAATAATTTCTTTGCCATGATTCACAAACTTTCAAACTTTATTGTACAAAGCACACAAAACTTGTATCTTCTTATATAATTCACCTTTTAGAACATATAATCAGAAGTTACATCAAACTTCGGCTTCAACAAAATACATGCTTTCTAAACAAAAATGACTGTGTCATTAGAAAAGGATAACAAAAAGTTAATGAAATATCAATGCCATGTTGTCTATAATATTGTCCTGTTTCATTCTCTCATTCAAAAGCTCAAAAGTCCTCGTCTCTATTAAATTGATTTCAATTTAAGTTCAAAGTGACGGTATCGTTGTCTGTATAAACTTAGAATATATTAGAAAGTTTCGAGGTAACGGAACAAAAGTTAAATGTGGAACAAATATTGAAATAGGCACCTTTCTATGTTAATAATTTCGGCCTATTCCTTTTGTTCCATTTATAACGATTCTCGAATGATTAATTATAATTCTTTGAAACCATCAACGTGACATTTTTTAAATTAAAAAACGCATAAATATAGAATATTTAGTTAGCTTTTGTTTTATAGTATGGACAGACTATTATAATTTTTTTTGTTTTAAATGTTCTACTTATTGCATAAGTTGGATTATCTGTGCATGTACACAATATGTTAGTTAAATACTACTACAGTGAGAAAAATAGAGAAGTGAAATGTAGTTTGAATAGACAATGAAGACAAAAGTGAATAATATGATTAAAAATTTCATTATAATGAAAATTCAGTTCAATAGATGTCCGTAAGACCGACTGAATATGGAGTAGAAGAGATATGTAGCATAAAAATGAATGCATAATTTTACTGTAGATACATATAAATAAGATCATTGAAAATATTAAATCTAATCTTAGCTAAGTAATAGTTTTAGAAACAAGTTATACTTTCTCAGTTATTTAAATTTCCCATTTTCACTTGCAAAAACAAACTGGATAATTGGGCCATCACATCTTACAACTGTGCTAAGGGCAGAGTTGTGCCATGTGATGTAAAAAACAAGTTTTTTACATTTTTACGTAAATAATTGTAAAACACCGTAAAAAATTGTAGAAAATTGTAAAAAATATAAAATACTTAAACCATTTGTGATTTCACTGACAAACAATTTATTTTGACGGTTATTACTTGTTTATAAGTTCACATGAAAAAACGTATAAACAAAATGTCGACACAAAAATGAGTTTCTGCTGGTGGAAGGCCATCCACAGCTGACTACAAAGCTTTAAATTTCCAAATTAACAAACTGAGTTTTGACAGATCAAAAAAACTACTACATATTTATCTCTCTTTAAATTATAATAACAATAAAATCACTGATGATAATGATGATGAAGATGATTGATACCTTTAATAAAATTTAACTGAATAAATAAAAATCTTTTTAATCTTGAATTCTTAAATAAACTATTCTATCAAAGCTAACCTTTCTTTTTCCTGTTTGTCCCCATTTATATTTTTAATTTTCAAATTACTTAATTATTAAGTTTTACTTTGCAAATATAGCAAATACTTCAATAGTAAATATGGAATACCATCAGTAATGCTTACATATCTATTAAATTTAAAAAATTTAGTTTTTTACATTTTTTACATTTTTTTTTTATCAAAACAAGTATGTGTAAATTACAAAATTTTTTACATGTAAAAAACTGTGTAATTTACCCGAAGTAAATTACACGTACAACTCTGGATAAGAGCTGTAGTCACAAATTTTTTTATCTTGGGATGCGCGCTCTCACAAAAGATAGAGCCAAATTGCACTATTGAATTGAAATAAGCCTAATACGTGATTAACAAAACATCAGTTGATACATGGAACAATGTATTATCTATATGTCAATTCTAGTTTAATGCTCTATCGAATTATAAAGCCCTAAAAATCTAACCAAATCTCAAATGTCTAAAAAAATGGTAAAGGTATTTCGATACTTTAACCAAATTAAATTATTTCCGTCTTTTGGACATTTGGTTTTAAACCATTTTTGTCACATAAATCGTTTATGTTTAAAATACATATTTGTATGTTCAACAAAAAGTCCCTTAGAACTACATATACCGTAGAGCGGGATCGCCCAGTTATAAAAATTTACTCTATTATATACCTATAGAGAGAAGTCATTTATAAATAGACAAAAATAAAATTGGTCTCAAAATACTGCCTTGTAGTACACCTCTCGGAAATATTCTGTAAACCAAGGTCGTTGTCAGATTTGTAAGAGATTTGGACATAGTTTTGACTACCTGTCAAGTATTTTAAATTAAGAAGTTTAGGGGAGCAGGAGGTAATTGGAGCCTAATAAGGAAAAACAAACATATTTTGAATCGTTCTAACAATTTATTTATTTTTTAAATTGAAACACATAGCTTGTCGATTTGGCCAACAAGTAAGCTGAATTTTAGTCAGCTAAACAATATTTTTTGGTCGAAAATTTTTTTTCTAAAGACTACCGTCCGCTTCCATTGCCTGACAGGTCGGGAAATGGAAGCTTAAAATTTACTTTAAATTCGATAAAAATTTAAAAAAGAAAAACAGTCTTCAAAAACAAAATAAGTGCAAAAATGCAGAAAATAAAGTTATTTTAACAATGAAATTCAACTTTATAATCAAAATAAAAGAACTATTCTAAGAATTCTAAGGGCTTGGATTCTAAAGATCAGGGCAAAGAACACAAATTCTGCGTGTGTCTAGTTTCCACCGCTTCTGCAACGGTACCATTATTATCTTTACAAAAAAGCCTTGCATTCAGTTTTTTTCAGATGAGAACTACATAGGCTCTCATTTCCCGAAATTCACCATTATGTGAAACATGGTTATAGATTTCAATATTCATTTGCTATCACAATTCTGATAATCATAACAAAAAATAGGCAAACTTAGCTATATAATTAGTGATAATTAATTAAAATAAAAATTTTAATTTAGTTGTTACTTTGACATCGTTAATAGCTATTTATGCAACAAGTACATAATGAAGATCTTTATGAACGAGCCGTGTTTATGGCTGAGCGAGCTTGCGAGCGAGGCCAATAAAAAAAGGCGAATACATAAAATCCAATTATGTACAAGTTGCATACAAAGCTTTATGTACGACTGTTAAAATTCCTAGTTATCGATAAAAATCGAATTTATAAATCTCACGTCTATACTTTAAATAAAAAATGTATTTTATATAATTATAGTTGGCATAGACAAATTTATTTTGTTTAAAGTATGCTTTGGTTATTATCTATCATCTAAAACTAATAAAATATTGGAGCATTTTTAAAAGATTTTTCAACAAAACTTATTAATATTTAAAAAAGAAAGGAGAAAAAGCTGCCTGGAATAAATATTAATAATAGTTCAGATTGTGTAATTAATATTAATTATGCCAACATTTGTAAATATGGTATACAAATAAGGTTAGTATGTTTTCTGTCTATTGTAAAATTAAAATTAAAATTTATCAAAGAGACTATTCTTTATGGCACTAGTGCTTTTTGCTTTTCATTATGCAACTAGTGCCAAAAAGTAATACTTTTTATATCACTTAACAATGTAATAAAATAGGCTTTTATGATTCAGTCGTACATAATAGTATATTGTGCAATAAATGCGGGAAATTGTCGATTGCCCACGAAAGCGAAGTTGAGCGCACGAACGTAGTGAGTGCGGTCATTCGCTTGAGTAGGGCAATCGACAATCCCGCACGAGTTGCACATACTATTTTTTATTATGAATTTCACATACTTTTTTCTATTATTATCACTATTTTTGACATTTTTATTACTTTTTAAAATAATATTTTTAAGTGTTCGTCTTTTTTTCTGAAGTAGTTATCGTTTAAATTACTTGGTGGTTTCTATAGAAATAATTATGAAATATTTATTAAATGAAAAATTAAGAGGCGGCTTTGCGTGTTTTCATTAAATTTTGCGTGTTTTATTGTCAATTTGCGTGTGGGAAGTTACTTTCCACACGCAAAAAAGTATGCGGGAAGAGTACAGTGGGCAAACAGCTATTTTGCATACAGAAATGTGTGCGCCAAGTTAGTACTTCTCCCGCATAAGTAATAAAAAATTATTTTGTTATAAGCACCGAGCACAAAAAACAAAACGTCTCCTAACAACTAAATGCGTGCAATTACTGGAAAATGCGCATAAGAGAAGCTTAACCGACAAGTACTGAAGAGGTTTAAGTTGCGTACTAGCGAATACAAGCATCAGAAGCGAGTACTTTTGCACCGCTCCCATTACCCGCTAGCTCTCATTACCCCTCGTTCCTTTAATCCTGAAAATGCAAAAAAATTCTGTTTTGTTAAGTAGAAAAATTGAGCTTTACTTGTTTTAAAAGAAACAAAACATTTACAACATATTGTGTTAAGAAACCAGATAAATAAACTATCATGTATGTAGTTTCATTTTAACAAAACTTAACCTAAAATTTTATTTACCCTCTTCTTCACCAGCACACCGGATTTTTGTTGGTTATTTATTTATTGTCTTTACGTCGAAAGGTAAACGTCAAATGCAATTGCATTTCATCTTCAAGAGAATCGTTCAATATATCCACTGCTACCAATATCCGTACGTATTTGTTTTCCTGATATTACGAAACCAATGCGATCGACTTAAATTACAAAGACATGGTTCGTCGTATGCACCAATATAAAGTCAAGGAACATTATTGCTTGGACTTCCTGTTCCTGATCGAACGTCAAACTCCAAACAATGAGTTGGGTGCTTTTATGTCAAATGTACAGTTTATTTATTCGTTTTAAATGAATTTCCTTTCTGGAAATATGTACACTTATTACAGCGGGTGCCATGAAAAGACCTGTTCCCCGAGACTATGGCAGAAAATTTGTAGGTATATATACATATATGTCTATATGTGTCTACGCGATAACTTTCGAACAAAGCCTTTAATTGTTACAAAATTTTGTGTGTAGGTCAAAAGTCCCAATAGCATGGATGAGTTCGCCAGCCAGATACACCCAATTTTTGTAAGCCAAAATTTCGGCCAATTTTCGCCAATTTTAGTAGTTTTCTGCAAAATTTTGCCAGATTTCAACAATATTTTTGATTTTTTTTTTACCATCGAAAAGAGCGTAAAAAATTAAATAAGACAAACTTTTAAAACATTGGTCTAAGTGAACTAGCTTTTGAGAAAATTTAAGAAATTTGCTGAATTTCTTTACAATAAATGCTTCATTGTTTTTATCATTACAATAACAATATTTATATCTGTTTCATTTTCCAAAATAAAAATTAACTAAAAATAAAAATAAACTTTCCAAGAACGCATCATCACCGATTTTGAAAATTTGTTCACTGTTAGAGAGCTAAACTCTTTTAAATGGATATAAGTTATGTTGTATGAGGTCTGCCAGGGTTCGGGGGTCCTAACGCGCCAAAAATAAAAAAATAAAACTACCCAACCGATTTTAAAATTTTTTTCACCTTTAAAAATTTAATTTCTTTTAAATACATATATCCTATACTATATGAGATTAGCCAGGATCCTGGGGAACCAAAAGCGCCAAAAATTAACTACTCAACCGATTTGAAAAATATGTTTTCATTGTTAGAGAGCTAAGCCATTTTAGATGGATACAAATTGTTATATGAGATCTGCCAGTGTCCAGTTTTTGGAAATTCTCTTTGTTATGCAGATGCTGCGACAGGGATATTTTTTTAATTCATCAAGTGTGTGTTGAATCACACAAAATTAGGGATCCACACATTTTAACAGAAAAAGTACAAAATACCGAATAGCATGCGCCGAATATTCGCCTATACGGCCAGGGTGCTGGCCGAATATTCGGATCCGAAAAGTTTATTCGTTCCAAGCTTAGTCAGAATCAATATTCTTAAAGTGACAAATTTCCCATGAGTCCCACGGCAGATTTTCCAATACAACTTTCTGAAGCTTAAAGCTTAAGCCGATTACAGGTGGGAGTTTAAATCCATTTAATAATGTAAATTTTAAAATAGAGCACAGAGAAAGATCAACATCTTGTAATTGATTTTGATGCATGGCTTTCTATTTCGAATACAACTGCAGTTTCTCAATTTTTCCAATAGTTACTGATTCATTTATTTCACTTTTTATTAGAGTCATCAACAATTATAGTTTCGTTCCAGTCTAACACGTAGAAAGGATATATTTTATATTAAAGAGAAGAGATGATAAGAGATTATATTTTATTATACTTTATAAAATAGGATTATTTCATTTCCTATATAAAATTTTACTCAAGGTAGTAGATCTGTACGTATACGTACACAGTAAGGCCCATTCCATACTATAGTGTCGATCTCAATACGCTCCCGGTTCGTCATCGGTTTGGCAAAATATCGTTATCCAAGAAACAATGAGTGTATTCTTATTATAGCTACGACCGGTTTTGATCGCTTTCCAATACCGATACATCTTGGAGAACATTTTATCGGAACGAGATCAGACTTGTTATAACTCGTACCAATCGTGTGAAAACATTTTCCAATCAGTGTGAAAACCACTATGCACACACTGAGAGAAAAACGGCTACTTAAAAATAAAAACGATTATTATTATTTCAATAATGTACAACTTAACAAAAAAATGATATTGAAAAACCTTATTTCAATATTTTATACCTTGAATTAATGTTGTTTTCATATACTTTTATACAAGATATGAAATATCTTGTATAATATTGTTCTTGAATATTGTATAATATTGTATTGAATATTGTTTTTAAGTTGAACAACATTGTTTCAAGCTTTTTATAATATTAATTCGGAAGTTAAGGGGAGGTTTACTTGACACTTGTTAAAAAAAAAGATTTTTTTACAGAAATTGGTAGCTAATTATGTGTAGAATATGTTCCCAAAGTGATTTTGCTGAAAGTAATTTAAGGAAAGATTTACTTGAGATTTGATAAAAAAAAATCGATTTTTTTTGCCGAAATCGATAGCAAATTATGTGTAAAATATGTTCCCAAAGTGATTTTACTAAAAATAATTTAAAAACAAGATTCTTGCACATTAACCGAATCCAGCTTTCTATAAAAAAAAAATTCAAAAAACGTAGTTCACGCAATAATGAGTATTAAATAGAAAATTTTGAAAATACGTTTCTTTATATATATTTTATAATATCTCGGAACTACATTTTTGGAACTGGTGGACACGATAACTCGAAAACTATTCGATGGATCCTTTTTTTAAATTTTTTATTTTAAAGATAATTCAATTCTTCGACACCTCTACCTAAGTTCGATACACTTTCAATATTTTTTTTATTTTTAAATTTACTTTAAAGAGCGAAAAATAAGACAAAAATCGTAATCAAAAGTTCAAACATCCGCCACTTTTTTTTCTTTCAGCAATTTATTGATATTATAGGTAGAGGTGCCGGTACTCTTCATATATTTTATAAATCTTTTTTGTTTTTGGATTTCGGTGGTTTATTACCGGCGCTAGGATGTCCACCCACAAGACACTGGATTTTCGGATCGTCACACTGCAGTATCTATAAAATGGGCACTTTTTTATATTTTTCCTTGAAAAATTTTTTTTTGTGTAGTTTAATACTTAATAAATATGTGCACAAAATTTGAAATAGATACATATTTACTTCCGTTCTTGAGAAAAAAATTCTAGAAAAATATATAATTTTTAAGGACTATCGAGGAAACCTCCCCTTAAGTTTTCAAAATATTAAATCAATAAGAAAGATTTTTAAATCAGTATGGAAACATTTTAATCTGAGATAGAAACAATATAAAGACAGAAATATATGTAAGAAAATATCGGAAATTAACAGTGGCATTCTGTAATTGAAGTTGATCGTTGGTGTATTATACACCGAAAACGGTGAAATAGTGAATTTTTTTCCAAATCAGTTGGAAACTGAAGGGGACGAAGACGCCAAAAAATTAGCCAAGTGGTTGCAGAAACACGTTTTGTCACATTTACAAGGTAAGTTTACTTCAGTATGCTTAATAGTCAAAACTCAATATATATTCTTTTAACTGCTAAGGTAACCTTCAAAAGCCTGCAATATTTAAAGAGGAATGATGTGAATGAGGCAATTCCGTCGCTAGTATTCCGCGCAGAGTTTCGAAGCAAGTTTTTTGAGTGAAAAAAAGAGGTGAGTGTAATTATATCGACTGCAAACATTTTGAATGTCAAATGTATCATTTGTCCTCACTAATTATTTCAGTTCGGAATCGATAACGATTCAGCCTCACTAAATAGTGAAATAATAACCAATTGGGTGCATTAATCGCCAGCACATCGTCCCAAGCAGCATCACTTGTCGTCAGACATCTTTCTCAATCGTATGGCTGTCTTAGTAAGGTAATTTAAATCAAACATTGTTAGAAAATTATACACTCTTCCATTATTATTTAGGATTTGTCAACTCTGTTAGATGATGCTGCCAAAGGAAGAGCTTTGCTAGAATTTTACCATACCAACCAGGACTTTAAAAACTAATCGAGTCGAGCTAATAAACATAATTGTTAAAAAAAACCATATGTTGTAATGGATATACTGGAAATAAAAAATGTTTCTGATAGTTCACCTTCACATTTACATATATCTCATAACGAATTGAAAAACATTTGTACAATCTAAGTACATATGTATAATAACTGTAAAACCTTATGTAACATTAATGTTTTAAAATCTAAACTTATTGTTTCCTTCCAAGATATTTCAATAATACTCAGTTTTGAATCTATAAAAATTCAATATTAATTCAGTGGGCAACATTAATCCTAAAGTGTTTCAGAATTAATTTAATACTGTGAATTATTAATTTGATAATACGTTTCAATATTATTTCAATAATATTAGATGTTGATTCTATAATGTTTCCATATCACTTCAATATTGTTTTAACTTTGCTTCAAAAAAATTCTATATTGATTCAATACCCCTGTCGCAGCATCTGCATAACATAGCGAATTTCCAAATTTTGGGGACTGGCGGATCTCATCTAAGAACTGTACCTATTTAAAATAGTTTAGCTTTCTAAGAGTAAAAGATTTTTTAAAATCGGCTGGGTAATTAGTTTTGATATTTTTGGAACCCAAGAACCCGAACGGACTTTGTGCAGCATAGTTGTATCCATCTAAAATAATTTAGTTCTCTAACAGTGAAAAAATTTTCAAAATCGGTCGGTTAGTTTATTTTTTACAATAATGGGAACAGTAAACCCTGGCGGAAATCATACAACATAACCTTTATTCATCTAAAATAATTTTAGTAAAAAGTTTATCCTAACAGTAAAAAACGGGTCCTAGGGGTCTCATATAACTTATGGTAGTTCGTAAGGTTCTTGTGGACATCATTTAATTACTTAATGAATTCAAATACTTTAACTTACTAACGGTGAAAAAATTTTCAAAATTTTCGACATTCGCTAAAAAAATCATTGAAAAATATTTGATATGTTTCGATCAATTAATGGTCAACATCAGCAAATAAAAGTTACTAAAATCGAAGAAAAGAATGAGTTATTTGTCCGTAGAAATTAAAATACAAATTCTGAAAACGAGCACAGAAATATTGAAAAAACTAGATCGGCAAAACATTCTGACAAATAACACTACCCAACTAATACTTGCCAATTTGAATGAAACTTAACATACTTATTAAACAGCGAAAAATATTAAATACGTGTTTTTTTATTTCGGCTAAATACGCTTTTTAGGGGTAGAAAACACCATTCAACCTCTGTAGATGAAAACAGTTATAGCTAAATATTTTTGAAACGACATATTTTCTGAAAAAAGGGCTGAGTACCAAATTTGTAGAATTTAAAGCGATGCACTTGATAGTGACCCTGAAATCGATTTTCAAGGTCAGTTGAAAATGATTAGCCATTGCCGAACTTTGACCATATCCTGTACCTATAAGCAGTAATTTCATGTATTGACTCAATCTATCTTCAAAATTGATTTGTTGCGTTATTTTTCTAAAATAAAAAAAATAAAAACCTGACGAAATGGAAAAATAGGCGCAATTTCATAGGAAAAATTAGAAGAAAACATTTTTGTAAGTAATTTTAGAAGTAAAGTTAAGAAAAGATTTAATATCACTCCAATTGTAAGTTAAACATTAACTTTATGTTATATTAGAAATTTTCAAAATTTTTTAAAATTTTTATTGCTACTCTATAGTTATCATATTAGGAATTCAATTGAACATATGATTAACTATTATTTTTCCGATTGCGATTGAGCAAGTATTTTTCAAAATTACTTCTTGATCACTTATTTTCTATCTTGCATGTGAAATTCGTTCGAATATATTTTGAACCATTTAGGGATGAAAAGTAAACTACTCCTTTTGAAAAATATTAAATGATTTTCAAATGACTTTGGAAATTGACCTCAAGGTCAACTTCAAAGTCATCATCAAGTGCATCACTTTGAACTCTATAACTTTGGTCCTAAGCACTTTTTTCAGAAAATATATCGTACCATAATCCACTTCTATGTTGATTCCTGATCTCTTTTCCTGCGTTTCTAATATTTATGTCAATAAAAAATGTGCTACCGTAGACAAGGATGAATAGGTACGCATTCAGACTTCACACCGTATTTTTTTGTATTTATGAGTACCTAATCTTTTATGAGTACCTAATCTTTAATATATTAAAAATTTACGCGAAGATGGTCACTTTATCAGCAGTATCCAAAAAAATTTAAAAATATCGGTGGTTTTTGAAAAATTAACAAAAATTGTATAATTTCTTCTCTATGAAAAATTGGGGTCAAAAGAGACGAGAAAAGAGTAAATGGGGACAACCCGTAGGGTCGACCAAAATTGAAATTCTAATATAAAATAATTTCGAACTTTTTGTATTTATACATTCAAAAAAGAAATAAAAGGTACTTGATGATTTTCTGTAAAAATAAACGTAGAATCTAAAATAAAGTTTATATACTCCTGTCGTTTACCCCTAAGTTTATATTCCTCCTATTCTTATTTTAGTTCAAAAAATAATTTTTCAAAAGACTAAGATATAATAATTAATAACAGTGAGATTCTACGTCCATTTTCAGACTTTTGTCTAATACAGATGTTACCTAGAATTTTTTTTATCTACAAAAACATCAGTCTACAGAATTTAATTTATTAGATAGGAAAATAATTCAAATATGTCTCACTAACAATAAATGTCTTAAATGAGTTTAAAAAATCAAAACGATACTGTTTATTAAATTGCGTAAAAGCTAGTAAATGCAATAACAGATATGATGAATTTATAAGGATTTTCTTGTACTACAAAATCTTAAAAATATGGAAACGCGTACTTTTTTTTCGTTAATTGTGTTTTATTCTTTTGCACAAAATTTTAAAAATACTTTATTTTCTTAAGAAAGGGAGGCAACTTTAGTCACAGATATGCCTATGAACAGTTTTTGGTAATCCGGGAAAAACGAAAACACTTTTTAAAATTTTTTTATTGTTAAAATCGAAATGTTCTTTTAAAGAGGGTTAAAATTACCATATTTTATGTTAAAATTACCATATTTTATATTAGATTTTTTTACACAGATTTTATTTGTTATATAATTCAAAAGGATATTTTAAAAATGTGTATGAATGGCTTTCATTAAATAAATTTCAATATATTTTCCATTTATTTTAACAGTGGAATGTCCTTATTAGTGGCTATACTTTCGGCTTGGAGCGAATTAGACGAAGATTTTCTTCTAAAACCAAATTTAATAATTAATTAAAGAAATAAAAAAAAATTTGTGGATTTCCTACCGTTCAAATATAATCTTTATTGTATGTAAAAATGTTATTACATTTTTTCAAAAAACTGTAAGTAAACTGTAAAATTTTCTTTACAAATATGTTAAAATAGAGAAATGTTTCCTTTTTAATTTAGTTTTGACTCTTTTTAAATGATTCACTTTAAAATTTTTTAATATTTCTTAATCGAAATTTCATAAAAGAATGTGTCAAAATTTAAAAAAATTTTTCTTTGTTAAAAAAAAAATTGAATGTGCAAAATTATTTAATGCTAAAATACTCTGATTATACAATTCTAATCATAACTGTATTGTCAATTGGATAGAAAATTACGTAAAAATATTATTGTTTGAATATGATTTAACGTAATTTTTATACGATTGAAGCAAACTCTTATTAATTTTTGGAAGGTGTAAATATAATCTAAATTCTGATCATATCACATAACAGATATCGGCGGGATTTTTTTTGTAAAAAAAAATGGAACAGAGATACATTATAAAAACATTTAACTGACAGAGAAATAGAATATAGCCGAATCGTTAAATTGGATTAAAAAAATCATGACACGTTACTTATAAAGCGGTTTTTTTCGAATTTAGCTCGCAAAAAATGAGACAGAAAAAAAAAGAATGCGAGTGCGAGTGAAATGGAGAACGACATATTTCCTAGTTTTTCTCGAAAAGTAAGTAATTTAGAGTAACGGTATAAAAACATGTTTTATGCATTTTACCTTTTACAATGGCTTAGTGTAAAAAAAAATTTGAAAAATTGCTTAATTCTGGCAAAAAACTCATTTTGTTGACAAAAAACGCCCGGAAAACCTACTTCTGAGCATCCGACGTGTCTGGCTAACGAACTCATCCAACGATTTGGAAAATCGAATTCGCACACAAAATTTCATAAGCATTAAACGTTTCGTTCGAGAGTTATCGCGCGGATACATATATATATATATATATATATATATATATATATATATATATATATATATATATATATATATATATATATAAATTTTAGTGAATATCATTTTCGTATTCTAGGGACCTCAAAACATATTTCTGATATGGTCTCGGGCTTAGGTCGCACCATGACACCTGGCGTAAAAGCTGAATTTCCAGTTTTGGAAATTCGCTAATAGATAAAAACAAATTCAAAATTGTTTCAATTTTAAATTAAAAACGTGGAACTTTATTATGATCAATATTATTTAACTTGAAAACAAAATTGTTCTATATTGCAACAATAAATTTCAACGTTACTAGACTATATTGTTAATGTTTTACATTGAATCAATATGGTTTTTATTGCATTTAAGTTGTTTTTTCTCTGGGTGTAGGAAATAAAAACTAAACTAGTGATAGCAAAACAAAGAAACTAAAAAAAAAATCGCCTCATAATGACTCTATTGAACAATTAATATCTACATAGTACGTGTTGGATACGCAAAAAGCGACAGAATTCACAGAAACATAAGGGCTTCGTAGTTATGCTACGAAATCCTATAAATAAAATAGAATTTGTACCTATGTTAATATTAAATATATTAGATTTCAACTTCTCATTATAATTTTTTCTTTTCTATTAATTTGTTCATTTTTCGTTATGTTTCAAAGACTTTTCAAAGCTTTCAATTGTTTGCTTTAAACATTATTAAATTTTTAACCAAACAACAAAACGACTCTTATAAAAATAAAATAAATAAAATACAATATTTTTTTAATATAAATAGCATATAAATACCACTACAGCATTTCTTTGGATTAAAAAACTTGTAAATACTTATCATAAAAGACCATATTGTTACGGTTATATTTTAAAAGGAATATTAAACTTTTTGAAAAGAGCATCATCTGTAATAAGTACTTTGTTGAAAGAAATGTACCACAAGTAGCGGTACAATAAAAAAACGGCGTGAGCAGCGGGGCCCCATCACGGAAGTCGAATTTTTCCATTCATCTTCGGTATTGAATGTCTACAAGCGAAATGTGATTGAAAGTCTACAAGCGATTTGTCATTTTGGTGATCTCAAAACTGATGTTGAGTGTCCGGCTGATCGGGGCTTTAAAAAAAGGTTTTAAGTTTTTAAGGGCTGAATCTCAGTAAATTTTAATTTTATGCCGATTGCAGTTAAAAAGCTAACACAATTCGTAGGAGGACATTCCTACCCATGCTTATCCGCCAATTGCCTTTGTGTTTTATTTTTAAATATTAAAAAAGGACCTCAAATAGTAAACTGGAAGACCTTTATGAAGATATTTTTTCTTTCCAAAAAATCCAAAATTCCTATTTTATAAATAAAAATCCAAAATTCCTACTTTATAAATAAACATTAACTTTAATAACATTTTTAAATTACTTAATATGTATGTATTGGATTTGTTATAAAAGTATGTTTTGTTTTTTTTAAATTTTTAAATTTACTATTCGCCTACTTGTCTTATAGTATAAATATAAAGCATTTTAAACACATTTAACAATACCATTGAATTCCGATGTAAAAATGGGAGAAGTTGGGGGAAAAGTGATGTGGAATCCCTAAAAGGCATTAACTGGATACTAATTCAATACATGTACATAATTTCAACCCTCTACGTTTACTCAGAGAGTCTCTAGATGTGTTAGAAAAAAGGAAAAAAATCAAGGAAATATTGGCATAAAAATCGTGGGGGTAAGGGTTAAAAGTTGAAACCTCCAAAAAGCAGTGGCTGGCTATTAACCTAACCTGTACACAAAATTTCAGCGCTCTAGGTTTATTTGGGGAGATTTTGACCCGAACGAAACTGTTAAAAAACAAGGAAAATCATGTTCCTTTTGCTATAAAAATAGTGAGGATAAGGCTTAAAAGTTGAGACCCCCAAAATGCAACCCCTTGATACTGACTCAATCCGAATACGAAATTTCAGCCCTCTAGGTTTATTGGGCTGACCTGTGCGAGTGGTACAAACTTCGTAAACGTCGAAAAATCATGAAATTGTAGCTTAAAAATGAGCGGGTTGGGGTAAAATATTAAAACCTCCAAAAAGCACAACCTAGGTACGAACTCTACCAACACACGAAATTTCAACCCTCTACGTTAATTCTGAGAGGCTGGGGGCGTGTTAGATCCAGCCAAAATCGTTTTTTCCCCCTCTAATCCCTCCAAATCATCATAGGAAGCTGAATTTTGGATATGTTGTAGAAAATTGAGCGAAACATTATTTCCAACCAGTTTGGAAAAGTTTTATTGTTTTACCGCCCCCACCACCCCCTTAAAAGTCGGTTTGGATCCAAAATTTGCCCAAAATTTGACCCCACTTTGATAGTATTGTTGTGCCTAGCCCCACTTACCAAATTTCAGCTTTTAACTTCCATAGGGGGGCCCTACACATATTAAAAGGTAGCGGGAAATATATATATATATATATATATATATATATATATATATATATATATATATATATGTATATCAGACATTTTTGTTCTACATAATCGTGTTCTACGGGTCCGAAAACGGATAGCGCCTCTCGCCGTTCTTATCGTATAGGCTGTACAAGTCTAATTTTTTCAATTGAAAAATTCGACTAAAAAGTGATACATACTATATATGTTCGTTTGGAAATTGTTAAAGAAAAAATTTTGAGTGAGTGGAAACAGTTATATCTTATTTTTTCGTACCTTTTTTTGCAAGTAACATCTTTTTCAAAGATCAGACACACCAAGGCTTTTATAACGGAAATTCTTTTTTGTTTCTGCACAGAGAGAAAATTCATATAAAAATTACTGTGCTCAGCACTACAATTGACGTGTAAAAGCCGTAATAATGGTTTTTTCTTCTTCGTAATTTTGTGAGACGATGTATAAATAACGTAATTTCTTCCCTGGATTTAAATCACCTGAGTACAAATTTTATAATTATGATTTTTTAAACACTAACTCAAAAATATCAAATAAACAATAGAAAATTTGATTGTCGCTTATTATAAACAAATTTTTGTCTGCATCATAGCTCGTAAACCATAAAAGATATAGAGCTTTCGACTGTATCATCCGCTCCGTTCTACAACTGTTATTGAAACAATTATTTGACTAAATCAACAGACAAAAAAGTCATTCTACACATATTATGAATGATTATGAATATATTATTTTCACATAATTGAAAAAGAAAATTACCATATTTTCAGATCTAAAGTGCAGGACGACCTTTCACTTATTTCTTTATTTTCGTCAAATTCTACTTGCGAACAGAAAATTAAAGTGGTAACATAATAATAGTTTTACAAATGTATTCCAAACTACAGTGGAGCTTCACTAGAGTTAAGAAAAATTTGGTAAACTTTAGTGAAACTTTAGTGAAGCAGATTGAGATCAATGGCGGTCACTTAATATATGATCGGGACTAAGTAATAATTTAAGTCATAGGTGACGTGCAGGAACAAACTATTTAACAATTTGGATTCCAGTGGATTAATTGGATTTTAGAGTATTGTATAAATTTCAGTAAAATTATTGCTGTTATAGAAAGTTCTTCATTATAGATATATCTACTATAGAAATTGTTTGTTTTCCCTTGAACCGTAGTACCGTACCGTATCTATTTTCAATCTATATAAGCAGCTATGATTTGCTTTGGATTCACCAAATTCTCCGAATTGGTTATTAAGTACCTGGTATTCAAGTATTTTGGTATTATTATTTTTAAATTTATTTATTATATTAAGTGAATAACTGAATTGAGTAAGTAGACTTCAATCAGCTCACTCGCTTTGTATATATCAGAAAAAAATTTAAAAAATCGAGAATTCAACATTTTAAAATTCTTTTTGCATAGAGAAGTATTTATATTAAAAAACACTACTGATTTGTTTACGTTTTTATGTTTTAAGACATTATAATTTACGACTTTATAGTTCAACTCATAACCAATCTTAGTTATGTCATGAAAAATATGTAACTAATATTATTTCTCTTTGTTTTTGTAATATTATTCGACTTTTCACATTGAATAAACGTAATTAGGAACATTTATGAACTTTAAGTTACAAACAACGTACTAAAATTCCACAGAGAAAAGTTTAAATTTGAATACTCTTATGACATCCGAACCAATTTCTTTAAATCATACTATATGTAGTTGTTTTTTTTTACTACATATAGGTATTCCTTTTATAGAATTTGTAATATCTTTGTCTTAAAAATGTATAATGTAATAATATTTTTTCTTTCTATTTCTATAGAATCCTCTTAACTTAAGTGAGAAAAAAGTGACGTCACTTAACAAAACTGATGTTAACTTAACTGAAGCGCTACTGTACATATAAACGAGTAAAAAGCTTATGATTTAAATGCTGCCAGGCAGCTGGATGGATATATGTATATCTCTATGGCGCTCCTACAGTGAGGATGCATTTATTTTCACAGCTATTTCATAGCAATAATCCTTACAGTCAAGCCACGACATAGTATCTACAAATTCAATTTCATTCTTGTTAGTGTTCCGTACCAAAACACGTAACGGAATACTTCGGCATCAGTTTGCCTGTTACAGGCAATTTTCATTGAAACTATTCGACGTGAAAATTTGATCTGGCCTGATGATAGATGTAAAGTTGAATTTCGATTCTGGAGGTTAATTTCTAAGGATACTTACTTTTCTGGGGATAAAGTTGAGAAGAAATTACAACCAAGAGCATCGAGTAGATTATCAACGCCAAGCTTATTAAACTATAAATTCAATAATATATACAACTGTGTATTTTTGTTCACTTTTGGAGGGGGGTGGAGAAAACCTCTTGATAATTGCCGTTCCAAACCTTTATCACCAAAATTATCGCACAGAAAAGTCTCAAAGAATTGGTACAGTCGATACATCATTATTAATAATGTGTAGATTAAACGAAAATTATAAGGACTGAATTTTTCCCTGTAATTTCCTTGCTACATAAAAAGAAAACTTTATGACACATTTTCGTTTGATTAAGATGTTGTTAGTCAATGTGTAATTAGATTAATGTTATACTAAACGGCTATTTTTGGTAAATTCTTTATATAATGAGGAAGAAAAGAATATAACTGATAAATATACACACGAAAAAAATAACAATTTCTGTACGCTAATACGCATAGGTTACTTTTATCTTAATATATGAGAATGAAATATGGATTTTATTTATTTACTTATCTATCTTAAATTGTCTGTAGAAAATGGTAGTAGATAGCAAAAAATTGGTAAAGGAAGGTAAAATTGGAGTACCAAAATACTCAGGTACTTTGTGAATGCAGACTTGAAGCAATAGAAATTTACTAACACAATTATGAATTACTTTTAAATAATTATACCGATATTTTCAATTCTACTTTATATTCTGTTTTATAATTTTTGTATACGACTGTATTTATTTGTTTATATATCACATGCTTCTAACTAACCTAAACTTGTTTTCCTTGTTTTTGACTCCGCCCACTACCTCTATTCCCACTAATTTCCCAACATGCATTTCTATAATTTATAAGTTAAGATTTAGAATAAATAGGCATGTATTTGAATGTAGTCATTATACGTTTGAGAATGATCATATTGACCGAAACATGTCATAAGAGTTTTTTTACTTACTAATTAAATATGGAATACTATAAAGTAACGCTCAAATCTATTAAATTTGAAACGACAGTGTAAAATACATTTAGTTAGTAACAAATAAAAAACTGACATTGGTTTGGTGAAAAGACACTCAAGTTGGCCCTCTAAACGAGTTTTTAGCGAGTTTACAGCTGTCCACAGATCAATGAACACTATTATATTATACTACTAGACAAAGCGTAAAGCCCCAAAGGCTCCTCCATAGCAAATTTAATCAAAATGGTTAGAAACGTTTCCGATAAAAAGGACATATATATTATACTAGCTGCGACCCGCGGTTTCACTTGCATAAAATTATCTGAAGTATAAGTAAAATTTATAGGTCAATTCAATCATATATTCCAAAATTCTGTGCAAAATCAATTATTTATAGTACTTGACCCTGCTCGCCCAATGACTCTAAAATAACTATCTTCACCGGAAATTACCGTGTTACACGAGACAAGCAAAGAACAGAAGTTACTATCCTAGAAGCAATAGAAATAAATAAAGTAATATTGTCTTTTTGTCAATTTCAATTTCAATATTTTGTTACGTGTTTGTTTGCCTTTTCTCACATTTAATGTAATATTGTTTTTCTTGATTTTCGGATTCTCTCACTACCCCCGCCTCTTCCACTTCGACATCACATACCACTACCCCTTCATAGAGTATCGGTAGATAAAATTAGTATATAAGGCATGTATCGAATGTAATATTTATTCTGTTTGAAAATGAACTAACGGTTCGAAACAATATTGTCACCGTTTCAAAAATAAAAGCGGTATTTTGCAAAGTAAAGTATTTGTTTATTATTCACAAATATGGAATACCATAAAGTAACGCTCAAATCTATTACTATCCTCATATTTTATTAGCATGGCTAATTACCGCACTTTAAAAACTTAGTATAGGCACCTATACCAGCAGTTTTAGAATTGTTTCTATTTTAGGCACTTCAAGGCATCAAGGCCCCGGGAAATTATTTTAACGTTACTTTCATCTTTCACAGAAATCTCAACAGTACTTGAGTAAAAATTTTTAAATTTCTTCAGCTTTTTAATTTGCGCCATATTTGGTGTAACTGACGGACAATGTGACCATATGTCCATTTAAAGGACAATGGGCAAAATTGCCCGCCAGCACCCACTGACGAAATATGTATTTTCTGAAAGCCCCTTCCTAGTAGGTCACAAATATACCCATCTTAGGTATGGAGAGCCTGGCCTTCAAAGGTTCTGACGTGCAGTAGGTTTTGCATACCCCACGTGGCCATTTCTTAAGGAAACGATGTGTGGTGATCGGCAACGGGCACTAGAGTTCCCTTCGGAAGGATGTAGTCCACTTCGGACTACTTTATTTCGGCAATCTACCAAGGAGTCTGCCAGAAATCGCCACCGGTAGGACTCTCAAACTTCTCTTCGGATACTCCCAATGTACAGGTTTGAAGCCGCTCGGTACGTCTTCTGCCATAGGCCAAATGAAAAAACGAGGTTAGGCCATTTGCCAGGAAAGTGGTTTTACACAGTGATACGCCGGCCCACGACATGTCTCATAACCCATTTGTACCTATACAGAATATCCCGTTTGGCTGTGGCCACGTGCAGGCTTTTTGTACATTTGACGCCCTAACTATAACTTTTGAAGGCCAGGTTCTCCATGAACGTGCCCATTGACAAAGTTGCACTACTTGACCAGGGCTATCAATTGGCACCGGTCTTAATCTTTGGGGCTAGGGGGCAACTCCCCATATAGTTTTGCCCATTGTCTGTCCTTTGATATTCTGAAATTTTGTTCAAAATCAGTTCCTTATGTGCTTGGCTTCGCTTCCTCGACTACTCTAAAGTATTATTCATATTTTCATATTTTCAAGTCATATTTATATTTTTATAGCATGTCTAATTTACATAAAATTTTATCAAAATCAGTCAAGTTGTTCAATTATAGTATAGACTTGGGCTCTGGAGAATATTTCTGAATTCACATTAATTTATTTCGGAATCTCTATAATATTTGAGAAAAATTTGGACGAGATCCGTTTGATCATTTATTTGAAGGGTTTTTCGGGTCCGCAAAAACTCACGGCAGAATTTTAGCCTCATGTCCACTTTCTTCAGAATCTCAATACTATTCGAGAAAGATTTTGTCAAGATCCGTTCCGCCATTTATTTTGGGTTTCTCTGGAGAGCCAAAAATTTGGTAACTATACGTCCAGTCGTTTACTTTAGGCTTTTTTGGGGATTCTCAGGTTTTACAGGAACTTAACTTTAACTTTGATCCTTTTTTTTGATTTGTATGCCAATTTTACCTACAGTCTTATTTCATCATGTTTTTGATACCTGCTACTATTTTCTCGAAACTACTGAGGACAGATAAGTAAAGTCCATATTTCATTTTTAATATCAGGATGACCGAGACCGGTTTGATGGAAATTTCATCTGTATGGAGTTTGCTAAGAACAGCAGACATGCCAATTGATGATACCTGGGATAACTGGACAATCCAGTTGTTTATTTCTTTATAGAATACAAATTAATAGTATTTTGTACAGTAGGTTAATAAGTTCATAGTAGTCGTAGGTAAAAATATTATTGGTGGTATCTATAGAAATATTTATTAAATACTTACAAAAATTCCAAAATAATTTTTTTTTTGTCAAATACTTAGCAACTATTTAAAATTTGTATGATTTTTTTATAAATCGTCCATAGATTGCTGCATACAGTAATAAAAAATTGATATTTTGGGGTTCTTCGTAAATTTCGACGGTTAGATAAAAAATTTTGCAAAACCTTTTCTTAGCAAGCGCTTACGACCCAATAGGGACCTACACGCTAAATTTCAAGTTTGTAGATATTGTAGTTTTGGAGATTTCTTGATATATAAGTGAGTGGTATTTTGCATTTATTCTATAGATACCTACAAAAATTGCTCATATAATAGTATAAGATATTTGTAAGTGTATCCATAGAAACAATAGATCCAAAATATCAAAAGAAATTGAATAGTGTCGTTATTAATTATATAAAAAAAATGACAGTGCGCGTTGACACATTCAGTAAATATTCTTTCTGGTAAGCGTAAATATAGGTCAAATTAAAGATATGTTCGTTTTGAAATAGAGAATTATAATAGGGTACTTGACTGAAGTTACAAAAATATTCTTGAAGTATTGTTTTTCCACATTAGTTAAGTGATTTTTTTATCTTCGACAGCTTCTGTAAAAAATCATCAAAAAAATAACCTTACATTTTTAAATGAGAAAAAGGCGGGAAAAACACCTCACTATAGTAACGTCACAGTTTGAAGCAATTAAACGTCAATGACAATATTTATAACCTCAAAACTTTGATTATATTCATAAAATGTCAAAGTAAAAGCAAATTATTTATTAGAATTCTGGCCGATTATTATTACTATATATCTAAGCTTATAGAAATATTCAAAAAAAAAAAAACACAATTTCACCTCACCGATGAAAATTATCAAAATTGACATATCTAGCAACAAAATGTTACGTCATATTCAAGAAATGGCGCGTTTTCACTTATTTGAATGTTTGTTGAAAAATGGCGATTTTCAAAATAAAATTTCTAAAGAGTTATCAAATTTTGTTATGTTTCGTCATTAAAATTGGACATATGTAATGATAATGCATGGAATTATTTAACATTTGATACAAATTTTAAACACAGGCAAGTACCGTATTATTTACTAGAATAAAATTTCTTCGTCGGGAACAATACTTTCATACAACCCTCATATGCTATATATTATGTCAAATCAATAACAACAACTGATAATACGGAACACTATTTGCGCGGGTATAATTTGCACTTGACGATTTGTTTCTTTTTCTTTGCTGATTCACTCAATAAGTACATCCTTCTTAGTAGTGCATTATGCAAATTTATTTTAAATAGTTACATAAGTTTTGTATATGTAAAATACGTCTGTCTGCTGTCATGTACCTAAGTTTTTACCGGCTCAGGGGCCGGGGGTTAGTTGATATGTTTCTAACAAAAAGTACATAAGTAGAATACATGCTTATCGAAAGTTTTTCCTATGTACCAAACCATTCTTTCTCGTTTGTCCTACCACTGTCACCGCTGTGCATGAATTTATAACATTTTTATTCAAATTGTGTTTTGAAGATTAAATAAAGTTTTTGTACATGCAAAATATTTCTGTGTGAAATGGTCAAATTAGCGAAAATAAAAGTGAAATAAATTTTACTCAGACAATAATAAGTTTCATTTGATGGAGAATATTTATTAGCATTGTTATTTTCTGTAATTTCTTCTTTTTAACGGGGTTGTCTCTTTCTTCGATACATTTTTGTATGGCCTTTTAAATTCCATTTAAGTGTTATATTTTCCTGCACAAATTGACTTCCAAGCTAGAGATATCACTTTTAAAATGCACCTTTACTGAAAAAAAGAACCTTTTTTAGTCGCAATAGGAAGATTTCCCGAAAACAAAAAGTAAATACAAACAGAACAAAAGAATTCAAATAACACTTAGCGAAATAAAGATGTGGGAATTAGTCAATTCCCAAAACTATCATGTCAACAAACAAATAAAAGTATGTGAATGGCAACCATCAAATAGAAAACTCGAAGAAATGAAAATAAAAATAGAAATTGTAAGGAAGTTTTCGTTGTTGACAATTGGACAACAATCGTGTAGTCCAGATGGAATAAATATGTTATGAGAAAATCAAATTAGTATATAACCGTTATCTAATTTAAGTTTTGGTAAGTATGAAGAAAATTTTATTTTTTGGAATGAGGCGAAAGCCGAGAGGCAATTCTTGTAAGTAAGTACACTGTTGAGAATTTATTTCTGGTAAAAAAAACTACGTCGTAGTCCCTAACAAGGAAAGGTATCCAACTGTATCTCTCAGAAATTTTTCAAACTTTGGTGGATTGTAGATCTTATTAAAACTAATTACGAGCCCTATTTCATTCGTACCCATAAGCAGTTTAAGGGAGTGAAACTCACCCCTGAAAATTTAAGTCTTTTTCAATTTTCTTAAATACCTATCTTGGAAAAGATGAGAGCTTCGGTAGAGAAACTATATATTTTTGTAAATGGCACTTTAAGATCTTTATTATGATAACTAAATTAATTTTATAAAATTATTAAGGTTTCATCCTCCACCCCCAACCCCTAATTTTATCAGGTATTTTTTGGTAAAAGAGGAGGCTGTTATGTGTAAAAAAAGAATTTTTAATTAGTATATTTTACATCACACCAGTTTATTTATTGTTGCATAAATAGGTCCACCCTTTGCTAATATCAACTTGGAGAAAGTTTTAACTTTTTGATTTAATAATTAGAAAAAATATGGTTAAAGAATCTCGTATTATAATAATGAATTGTTACAAACTTGCAATATACTTTAAAGCACATTTTTTAGAACGAAAAAATACTCTGCACCCCTCGCCCATGCTTTACTGATATCTATACAAATCTTATTTACTTATTTATTTGTTTTTATATATCTACACAATTGTCAATATTTTTAGGTTTGTAAGCTACACAATAGTGATATTGTTTATAAAAGTGTTCAAAACAAAAGTATGATCCACACCAAGCACATCTTATAAAAGCGGGTTTACCACATACACTGCATTTTGTGGCTTCTCTTTCTTCTTTGAAAATGCAATATGTTACAGAATTTTCAAAACTTTCTGGTTGTTGGTCAATATATCCACTTTTATACCGTTTATACTTGATACCGTTTATACAAATTTTGAAAACGAGGCGACGAAAACTGACTGTGAGCTAGAGACTGAAGTTTAGGAATATTGTTACGGCGATGTAAATCGATAGCATACTCATTTAGAATTGCATTATCCGAAAATAATCTGATAAAATGTTGCCAGAGTCGAAATCCATAGACATCCAGAGGTTAAAATATTGACAATTGTATAGATACCTAAATAAAAATAAATAAATAAGTAAATAAGATTTGTATAGATATGGTTAAAGCACGGAGGGGAGGCAGTGTCTTTTTCTTTCTACATTATGTATTTTAAAGTACATATAGCGCATTTTCTGTCTCAAACTCGTATAAGGTTTTTTGACGGTTTTGAGTTCGAAAGTCATACATGTACATAATACACTTCCCCATATAATGCACTAAGAAATATTGCAAAATAGTTAATGGAAAAATAATTATTCAATTTAATACAAACTTGTACCAAATGAACTAAATTTAGTTTTCTGACAAAACCTGGTATATACGAGTATACGAGTTTGTGTAAAATTATTTTTTGAAATAAGTAACATTTTTATCAGCATACCCTCGTACTTGACCAAGATACAACTATCTGACACTAGAGTTCGCACGTGCTGTACACAACAAATCCAATGGTACGTAGTGGTCGGTGCAAATTTAAGGGGAAGTACGTAAAATCGGAAGATCAGGAGCATCGGCAAACTTTGATTTGAGGGGTTGGTAAATATTATTTATTATATAAACAAGTACATATTATATATAAATAAGTACAGTACGCATCAAAAAGTGTATATTGAAAACAAAAGTGGGCAGCAAACTCGTATTTACTAAAAACATCGAGAACTTGTAATTTAAAACATTTAAATGTCTGCTTCATGTCTACATAGGTACCAAACATCAAAAAGTGTAACATACATAAATCTTAAGTTCATAGTGATGAAAATATAGTATTTAATATGTTTTTTGTGTTTCCTGAGAACTGTGATTTTTGATATACGAGTTAGAAACAGAAAAAGCGCCATATATCGTAAGTTTGTAACAATTCATTATTATAATAGGAGATTCTGTGATCATATTTTTGCTCATAATTAAATCAAAAAGTTAAAATTTTCCCAAGTTAATATTAGCAAATGGTTTATTTATGCAAAAAGAAATAAATTGGTGTGGTGTAAAATATATTATTTAATAATTCTTTTATTTACACATAACAGCCTTCTCTTTTACCAAAATATACCTGAAAAAATTAGGGGGTGGGGTGGGGGATGAAACCGCAATGATTTTATAACTTTAATTTTGGCAGCATAATAAAGATTTTAAAGTGCCATTTACAAATATATATAGTTTCCCTATCAAAACTCTTACCATTTCCAAGATATTTAAGAAAATTTAAAAGAAACTCAAATTTTCAGAGGTGAGTTTCACTCCCTTAAACCGCTTATAGGCACGAATGAAATATAGCTCGTGATTAGTTTTGATAAGATCAACAATCCACTAAAGTTTCAAAAATTTTTGAGAGATACAGTTGAATACCTTTCCTTGTAAGTTAAATATATTTTTGATATATTTAATATTTTGCTATAAGACAAAACTTCTCTCCACAAATTTGGTTGTTTTTAAACTACTAGATTTCTTTAAAATCTCTTACTGGTTGTACGAAAAACATTCATTGGTTTAAAAAAATGATTTTTAATGTGTCAAATAATACCTAGAAAGAAATAAATTTAAAAAAAAATTTAATAGGAAAAAATAAATTATTTTTTATTATTAACAGAAATTGTTTGTTGCGATTTTATGGTTTAAATTTCGTGCTATTGGTCAGTTTAAATATTTAAAGCTAACACACGAAGTTTCTTCCATGATTGGTAGAGATAATTCACACCAGTTAAAAACTGTCAACCGTCAACTTTACAATATACTAGCATTTACTCGCGGCTTCGCCCGCATGATGTTTGAAATAATGACATCAAAAGTTAATACATATAAAATATATCGTGCCACTATTGAGGACTGTTTTTTTTTTTTGGTAATTTTCCCACCGAATTAAAATGTTTTCCCAGGATAAGAAATATCCTGTGTCCTTTTTTGTCCTCTCTGTTGGCAATATACAAAGTGTTATGTTAATTATCCGTTTCTAAATAATAAGCTGTCATAATTTCATCATTTCGTTCTAAATACATTTTCCTTTTAAAATTAGATATTTTTCCGGAGTTAAAAGTAAATAAATTATGTTCTTTTTTGTTCTTTTTGCTAACAATACCTACGTAAAGTTCGAACGAAGTCAGAGAATCTTTTTTTTTAATTCATTTTAAATATATTTTTCCATATAGTAATCAGATTTTCCACGGCAATCAGATTTAAAAATTAGCCTCTGTGTTTTTTCGTCCCCTTTGTTAACAATATTCAATGTCATTATACGTTTTTTTACAGCCAATTGTCGTAATTTCGTTGTTTCATTTTAAATGCATTCTCGCTTTGGAATGGGTGTTTTCCCGAAGTAAAAATTAGGTAACCTATGTTCATCTCCGTCCTTTCTATTAACAATACATATGATAATTTCGAACGAAATAAACTAACCTTCTTTTTGTTTCATTTAAAACACATTTATTTCCCCACGGGAATGAGATTTCCCACAGGATTGAGATGTGTTCCCGAGGCAAGAATTAGCCTGTATTCTTTCTCGTCCCCTCTGCTAACAATACGCCAAGTTTGAAACCGCAATCATACGCTTTTTAATATTCAACTGTCATAATTGAATACATTCTTGCTAGGGAATGAATATTTTCCCGGGTTAAAAGGTCTATAACCATCTCTGTCATTCAAGTTATCTCTGTATAGAGTTTCAGGTTGATTAGTTAAGCCGTTGAGGCGGAAAAGCAAGTCAAACAAACAAACAAACTCACTTTCGCATTTATAATATTAGTTGGGTTTATGGAAACAATTATGCTTTTTATTTATAAAATACAGCTGATCCTTTTTTTGTACGGTGGATCGGGACCGCATAAAAAAAGTTTTATCGAAAAAACGTAACTCAAAACGCTCAAAACTTTACAATTTTAATAGAAGTTGCTTTTCTAAACAAGATAAAGCCTTAATTTACACGTAGAAACATTTTATTTCATTTTTATAATATTATGAAAATTTTTAAAAATACATCTGTAAAAAAATTAAATGATGCAATAACTTTTATTTTTATGCAATGTATTGATTAAATGCTTAAAAGCCGTTAAAAAGTATTTTTATCAAATAAAGTTATTATAGTAGATGTTTAGGTTTCGTACTGTCTCTTGATTTTGATTCATATTATGCATTTTAATGACCATTTTTTACAAACCGCATAAAAAAATCGCATCAAAAAATCGCACAAAAAAAAACGCACAAAACATAAACCGCATAAAAAAAGGTTCAGCTGTAGTATCAATATAGTTTACAGTACATTGTCTCTGTTCTCTACATGGTTGGATAGCTACACTTCTGCATTTCCATTTCTGAAATTAGTAAAATTATTAAAAATAAAACTGTTAAATATTTTCCTCTATAAAATTTTGTAATCTCAATTTGTATTCAAAGGGTTAAAACAAATGAAAATCATAAAATAAACTTTCACTTTTCATCCTTTTTTTTTACTTAAAGAAAGTTTACAGTAAATACCCAACGTACACTACAAATTGAATTTTCATGTTATATCCTATTTTTCGTGGAATTACACACAGGTAATATATTTAGTGGAATATATCAGTATAAAAAAAGGTAAAACGTAGGTACACGAATTCTTCGGGGCCAATATTATTACTAAAAAGAGAAGAAAAAAAAATTGATGTGGTTTCGGAAAACACTGTAGTTATATGTACAGAAGTATATCGGCTATATATATATATATAGACAAAATGTAATATATTTTTTCAACTTAAAATTTATTTTTCTGGTAGTTTTTCTTCCATATTTTCTTTTCTATTTACATTGATGCTGACCTCTTTTGATTTTAAATTGGAAATTATTAGAAAAAAACACAATTTTTCTACTTTTTCTTAAAATAATAAATATAAAATATGCTTTCTGTTCAGGTTGATAGCTTTAATTAAAATTTTTAATTTTATACAGTTTTTAAGTTAGAAATAATTAACAGCTAGAAATCTATAAAACGTTGTTTACATCTATGTAGAAGGCACGCCTTCACATCAAAAACTGTAATTAGATTTTTTATTACTCAAGCCTGAGAAGTACTAACTTGGCGCACACATATCTGTACGCAAAATAGCTGTTTGCCCACTGTACTATTCCCGCATACTTTTGCGTGTGGAAAATAACTTTCCACACGCAAATTGACAATAAAACACGCGAAGTCACCTCTTAATTTTTCATTTAATAAATATTTCATAATTATTTCTATAGAAACCACAAACAAAGTAATTTAAACGATAATTAGTTCAGAAAAAAAAGACGAACACTTAAAAATATTATTTTAAAAAGTAATAAAAATGTCAAAAATAGTGAAAATAATAGAAAGAAGTATGTGAAATTCGTAATAAAAAATAGTATGTGCAACTCATGCGGGATTGTCGATTGCCCCACTCAAGCTCGATTGCCTCAACTTCGCTTTCGTGGGCAATGCACAATTTCCCGCACTTATTGCACAATATACTATTACCTATTTTCTTAACACATGTTGCAAATATTTTGTTCCATTTAAAACAAGTAAAGCTCAATTTTACTTCTACTCCAATTATTAAAAGTAACATTTTGTGCACGGCTAACTATATGTAAAAATTAACAATTATCCACACTATGTGGAAATAGCCGTGGGAAATTATTTCGCACGGCTAAATATAATAAAAAAGTTGGTTATGTCTGATTTAATATATAATGTCATATGTACCTAATTCTAAAATTATACATATGTATGTTGATTATTTATTATCGTTTCCATAGTTTCAAAGTATGCTTTGGCAAAAATTTGAACATCTTACTACTGACATTATAAATTTAAAAAATTTTTACTACTTATTTAAATTTTATTTTAATTATTTATGTTATTTTACGAAAAAAAAAAAATGTGCTCGTAGAAAAAAAGAAAAAGTATAATGTAAAATACGTGGGAAAAGCTTATTTCTCACTCATATGAATTGTTGAACAAACTCATATTCGTGAGAAATAAGCCTCTTTTCACTTATTGTACAATATACTATTTCCTATTTAAGAATCACTTTATATGATTTTTGTATATTCTTTTGTTAATATAATTAAAAATTTCAAACTGAAATGAGGTTTTGTAAATATCAGCTGAATATGACACATCGTAAACATTTAATGAAGCTGACGTTTCCCGTTACTTGTTACTGCTTCATCACAATTAAATTATATAAAAAAAGGAGCTTTTAGATATACGATTTTGATTGGATGAAAATCTAAATTAAAATCGTCTAGTGATACTTTCAAGTTTATACACATACGATTTTTTTTGGATTTTAGAAAAAGAAAATGACGCTTAATAGAATATTTATGAGAAGAATGCTTATAATTAGAATATTTATAATTAGAATGCTTAAATTGCACGCACATTAATCTTTAAAATAATAATAATATGTACATGATTTTTTTCAATATTTTCAGTTGGCGCCATTTTTATTTTCAAAAAGTCGAACTAAAATAGGATTACAATCTATTTTTAGAAAAATCTTTTTGAAATCGAAGGCAATACGACCACCGGTTTTCACATCCAATTGTTATACGATTTTCTCTCCATTTGATTAACATTCGATTAACATCGTATGTCTAAACGTAAACTAAAAGTGGTTTACTTTAGGATGCGTATTTTATTCAAAGTTAACGTGAGATCAGAATTGTCCATTCTCATTAGAGACTCAAAAAGAGCTTAAATTAAACAGCTAGACGCAACTTGGGTAGTAAGATCATTGGGCCACTGGGATCTATGGACCACTTAGTAGTAAAGTCATAGTGATTGTGGACCACTGAGTAGTAAGATTACAGTGATTATGGACCACGAGGCAGTAAGGTCATAGTAATTATGGACTATTTGGTAATAAGATTATAGTGATTATGGACCATTGGGTCATAGCGATTATGGACTATTGATTAGTAAAGAACCAATAAAATTGCAAAATAATTTTATTTTTTTGTAACGTTTGAATTAATTCCTTATCAGCTACTGGTCCCAACCTCTCTCTTTCGAAATGAATGGAAATGAGACAAAAAAGAATTATTTTCGGCGACATTACTTTTTAGAGTTGTTTAGCGAGCGAAACCAATCGCTATAAATACCATTTCGCACAGGATTCCGGAATATCTGACTAAATAGTAATTGAACCCATAATTCAGACATTTTTCGCAAATGAAGATTAATTAATGTGCTTCTGCTTTATAATACTGACATCTGTAAATAAAGTTAACTTACTTTACAGATTATTCGTCTTTTATAACACTTAAGTGATTTTCCTTGCCATAAAAAATTTTCTAGCCCATTAATTCATTTTCACATTTTTCCCAAATTTAAAATAAAATTTTATACATAAAACGAATTACTCCCTTGCAAATAAAATTATCACATTAATAAAAATTAGCATCCTTCGAGAGAAACTTAATTTTAATTTTAATGAAGAAATCACACAAAGGCAAAAAAAGGCAAAAAACGAGTAGGTACAAATAGATTACATGCAAACACAGTCAGCATCATAGATAGGAGCAGCGTTAGAGCACAAACATAAAGGAAGAAAGAAAGTGAAAGACAGTAAATTCAAAAGAGAACAAGAATAAAAAAAAGTTATTATTTGAAATAAAATGAAAAAATTCGCCAAGATTGTGTTGGATACGCATTAAGGAAGGGATCTTGTGTGTTAGTTTATCACTACTTTCGAGATAAAATAGAGGGAAAAAATTAATTAATTATTTTTATTGTTATTAGATGCGTCACAACTAAGGTGATGTGCATTGTTGTTGATAGTGCTATTGCAAAATTTTAAAATCCCTCTTTAAACATTGATTCAGCCGTCCCCAGGACATTTCAAAATACCCCAGATAAAAAATAAAATTGTGAATTTTTAGAACTCACGACAAAGCAACTTCGACTTTAAACTAAGTTCATTAAATTATAATGAAATTTGGAATATGGAATTGCAGAAATTTTTATTTGAAATTTTTTCGGGATTTTTCGTAATGGGTTTTTTGTTATGGTACTTTTTTTATGGTAGACCATTTTTTAAAGGTCAATTAATATTCAAATTGAAATGTTCTAATAATATTTATTCCACAAAGAGAAAGAGTAAAGTATTGAAATAGTATATTGTACAATAAATGGGAAAAGAGGCTTATTTTCCACGAATATGAGTTTGTTGCGCGAGCCCGCAGGGCGAGTAAGAGTAGAAAAAAGATATTCCATTACTATTTTAGATTTGAGAACTCTATTTTCCCAGGATATCATGTGAAATATCGTAGGTCGTATTGGGTTAAAAATTTGGTACGTGAAAAATAAAATTAATTCCTGCTTTCCACTAGAAGAAAGTAGGGTAAAAGCTCCTATACTCGAACGCAATTCAATACTCGAACAGTTTTAATATTTTGAATATTAATGAAGTTATTTCTGAAAGAAAAAGATAAATTTCAAAACTGTTCGAGTACTAAATCGCGTCCGAGTATAGGAGCTTTTACGTTACCTGAAAAAATTAAAAAGAATTTTTTTCTGTATACGAATTGAGTTTTACTTCTGTAGCCTGAGGTACGTTCAAAATTTTATAGGTAATCATAGGTCGTAAACTGTAGAAATTATAAGGGATGTGATCAGGGCTGGAATTACACATGTGGAGGTCCCTGGGCACTTTTCATGTAGAGGTCAATGAGTATTTCACATGTGGAGGCCTCTGCTAAAGCGGTAAAAATACTCATTTCCCATAAATAGGAACGAGTAAAACAAAAAATACAAACGAAAAAGCGCTAATCCTTCCTATACTCTTTTGAGGGGTTTATTGTTAATTTTGTGGAGACCTATGTCCCAGGACGAACGAATTTAACGAAATGATAGGAATTCGAAATTTTTCTTCGGAACCCTATAAAGGAAACAAATGTCTGTACGTACAGACTACAGACAGTCATGAAACAACGCGATATATCTGCAAGTAAGAAAAAAGAAGCAAATCTCAAAGGGAAACCTAACTTCTGTATGCTAATCCTTTTTATATCCTTTGACAATTGACGTTGTATAGATACGCACGGAATGATATCGATCATCATGTTTGTATTAAACGACACTGTGACTCGATCTGGCGAACTGATTTTGAACTTATCAAATAAAGAATGATATATGATAACGATGAATGAGTCCCAAATGTTTTTTTCCTTTTTTTACAAAGCAAATAATATTATTGCTTGTGGTATTTTCAATTGTGTTATATATTAGTTATAAGGAAACAATAAAATGTATGTTTTTCTGAATTTTCTTACTGTTGTTGATGGAAAATTTATTGAAATTTGTACGAAAATATTGAAAATAGTTTAGGTGGAAAATATAAAAATATTTTATTTTTGAAATACCGTACAATGTATAACGAAATAAATTTCCGTAAAAATTTCCAAATAAGAATGCTTATTTATTGATATTTTGATAATGATGTCTGAAACCTGAAATTTGAAGCAAATAACAAGTTACATAAATAGTGTTCCGTACAATAAGTTGATTTTAAACACGAATTTTCTCTAGTTTGTGGAAGGGGAGAGGTGTGTCAGTAGTAACAGTGGGTCAATTGTACCTTTGAAATTTGCGAGACATATATCAATCCTATTGAGGAGTATTACGTATCATAAGATGGCTCTTGAAGTTGTGCTCTACTGACAAAACTTTCAGTAAATACCATGTAGCGGTATTCTCTCAGCAATGCCAAATGTGCTTATGTAAGCTAATTGTAAATTTTGAGTTGGTTGACAATTTTTTGATTTTTACATTAAATACTTCATCACTTGGAAGTAAAATGATTTTATTGGAAACACAAGCAAACAAATAATATTATCAAATAGGTAATTTCGCTTTTTAAATCATAGTTAAAATTTTACGAATTTTTTTATAATATTAAACAGCACTGCAACAATTGTAACAAATTCAGTAGTGTCAATTGTAACATGTTACAGCTGATATTCCAGTAGTTTTATCTATCTACAATTTTTCTTTTTAGTATTTTAAATTTAAGGAACTGAGCACATAGAGCCGAGAGTGAGTATAGGATTTTAAATAAAGTTTAATAACTCTATGGTTTTTCAGAATTCGAATTTTTGAGGATTAATTTTAAATTTTATTTATGGCTAATAAAATATTTTCTAGTTCACATTATTATTTTTCTAAATAATGTTTTGTATTGTGTTAAAAATTTATGTTAAAAAAAATTAAACTTTATATTTCAGGTACGAATCAAATGATAAAGGTAAACGGTTTCGATTAATAATTTAAAACAGAAAAGAAAAATACCTTCCATTAATGGTTACACTTTGGCAAAATCCGTTTGTTTTTATAACGATTTTCGGTTACAGTTATTGTTAGATCCAAAGCTACCACGACTAGTTTTGCGTGATAATCTAATTCACGCTGTTTTACAAATAAAAAAATGCTATATAAAGCAAAACATACACTAGGATAGGAACCGTATTTGATAATGTATACCTGAATGTCGTTAAAAGAGTAATAGAAGGGAAAAAAAATCAGGCCTGTTGTTAGAGATTGTGGTATTTATCACCTTACTCACTCAATACGTAAGGAAAAATTTTGGAAACCAAATTAATTATAATAATCAACATGTAAATTCCACTAAATAATGAGTGTTACAATTGAACCTAAACCCTGTAACAATTGGTCCTCTGACGGTGACGATTATAACATTACACTTTGGTCCACATAATTGCAGTTATTTCAGTTATGAACCAACATAAAATATTTTTGTGCAGCTCATTCAAAACCTGAAAGATGTCCGTATCTTGTGCCAAAAATTTAATTTCCTGTGACTAGTAAATACAAAGTTACTAGCCTGTATATTTTTTGTGTTACTACTGACACACCTCTCCCCTATATTTTTCGATCCTGATTATTTTGGAAAATTAGTGGGAACAGCAATTTTTAGACGTTTCCCTCCAAAACTTTTTGAGAAGTCCATAAAAAATATATCATATGCAGCAGAGTCGGATTTACATAAGGGGCACTTAAGGCACGTGTTTCGGAATTCCCACACAATAGGAGCCTCCATAAAATCGAATAAAATTTCAAAATTAACGAAGAGAATAGAAAAGATAAATGCCAAAGGATTTGTTCGCCAAATTTTTTAGAAAAAATTTCGGAAATTTTCCATTGAGGCATCCACAGAAATTCTCACGGGCTTCACATATGAAGTATTCAGTGACTACCACATTAGAAGTGCCCCGGGGCCTTCATTGAGGTAAATCCGGCCCTGATATGCAATACCGATTTCGTACTTCAATTACAAAATATTTCATTTTACCCCCAAACATTAACCTACATAAATTCAACTTTTGTACTTCAATATCAGAGAAAATTATATGTGACCGATGAATTAAAATTGACAAAATAGAACACAAATTTCGGTGTCGTTCTATTACAGCTAATTTTTAACTTTGATTTAAAATAAAAACGCCGTGAGCAGCGGGGCTCCATCAGGGAAGTCGAATTTTTCCCTTCATCTTCGGTATCTTCAAGATATCTAAATGTGATTGAAAGTCTACAAGCGATTGGTCATTTTGGTAGTTTGAAAACTGATGATAAGTGTTCGGCTGATCGGGGCTTTAAAAAAGGGTTTAAATTTTTAAGGGCTGAATCTCAGTAAATTTTAATTTTATGCCGATAGCAGTTACAAGGAAAAAAAACGTCGTGAGCAGCGGGGCTTCATCACGAAAGTCGAATTTTTCCTTTCATCTTCGGTATTTAATATCTACAAGCGAAATGTGATTGAAAGTCTACAACGATTTGTTATTTTGGTGGTTTCAAAACTGATGATGAGTGTCCGGCTGATCGGGGCTTTAAAAAAAGGTTTTAAGTTTTTAAACTCTCGTCTCGTCCCGTTCTTATCGTATAGGCTGGATAAGTCTAATTTTTTCAAGGAAAAGTTCAACTAAAGAGGAATGATCCCCATATAATCAATGTAAAAAAATAATATTCTAGTAATTTAGTAGATACTTTTTGTCGATGTCAAAAGCTCATTTACTAACAATTAATCAATAATCTTGATGTAATATTTCTTAAACTTTCAAATACAGTCTTTTTTACAAAAATATTTATATATATATATACATACATAGTAACATTTCAAATTTTGTGTTAATACCACAAAAAAGTGCGACCTCCATTGTAACATTTGAGATAAATGTGTTATAATAGTGTTGCGTTCTGCAGTTAGATGGCGAAAGAACTATAGTATAAAGTGTAGTCAAGATTACAACAATAATTATTATCTTTCTTAGTTGGTGGTATACGGACTTTTTACTTCATACTAGATTATCTTTATAATATATATTATTTGTGTACAAAAACTATTTTGATGGTGGTTTTTTATATCTGAAATATGTTGACACTTCGTCGAAGAAAATATTATCACACCCAAATTGCCAGTGCATTCGATTTATTTGTTTAAAAATTAGAAATTTATTTGATTTTTTTTTTTTATTTGAAAAGAAATATTTCTTTGGCTGCCGAAAAAAATTCTTTATTTCAAAAAAAATACTTTCTTTTTAATTTGCAGGAGTTAGTATTTCTTTGATTCAAAGAAAACAAAATCAAAGAAATTTTTAATCTTTGAGCAAATAAACTGTTTTGAGAATGAAATATTATAATTTAGTCAGCTTAAAATGCTGTTTCTTAGGAAAATTGAATCCATTTTTACATCTATCCTGAAAAATACCTAAAAAGTGTAAAATTTATTTTAAAATTTCCTGTGTAACCACTTCCTGTTGAGTGAAAAGTACCGACACTAGGTTTTGTTACTACCGATTTGTCTACCGGGTCAGACTCGGCGTTGTCCCATTAAATGGTACGCGTCGATTCGGGGCCGGTGACAAGCGGTATTGACGTTGTGGCTACATCAATGAGATACTACCGTACCGCACGTCACTAAACCATTGTACTAACCACTCAGCGGCGTAGCAAAAACGACACAATGCCGTACAAGATCGTTTTGCTCGCGCAGCCAGTTTAGCCCCGGGCGCAGTCTTAAACATCAATAGACAAGTACCCGGCGTACAGAGTAACCCTCGTCCCGATTTGGTGGTCTTAGACGAGGCAAGCAAGTCGGTACAGATTGTCGACATATGCATTCCATTTGTGGGTGCCCCGGACGCCCTGGGCCCTATTTCATAAAAGTACAAGTTACAGTTTTACAATTTTACAATTACAGGTGCACTATTAACAATGGGATATTTGACAGTATCAAAGAAAAGCAATTAAAACAAATTTTAATGAAAATTTATAATAAAAGACAGCAATTTATTATACTAATTCATCTTAACTATCACTATTTGATTTTAAAAAAATTAATTAAAAAAGTAATTTTTTAGCTAAAATCCACGTAAGTAGAAGCGGGCTGTGACGTTGCTTTCTCTTATATTTCAACACTATCGCCACTAGTGTCGCTGCTTAAATTCCGGTTACCAAACATTACTATGGAAATTAATTAAAATTTAATTAATTTTTTTTAAAAATCAACAATTTCTTTTCCTAGTTAGGAAATTTTTCTTAGTTACAGGACACCTGTTGCTATCTAGAGAATGTGACGTAACTGACAGCTAGTAAACGTTTTCGCGCAAATTTTGAGAACAAATACTAAAATAATTTTTCCTAACAATTTTCGGTATTATTTTTAAAAATTAAAAACGTATACATGCATAATACATAATTATGTGTGTTTTAAAAGAGTTTCTCAAAATTAGTCAACAATTTCTTACCTTTTTTACAATTGTAAATGATATCCATAGAAACATTTCAATAAAATTTATACCTTTTTTTCGGCAGCTATATATATTTTAAATTTCGTAATTATGTTGAAGACGATTACATCGGTGTTAACAAGATGAATTTATCCGTAAAGGTTCAGAGTCCGGGCTTTGATTGAACGAAGATAGTTGAAGCCGACATTTTTTAAACTTATAGATGTATACGGTGTTCTCAATTTCTCTGAACCGTTTGGTTACCGAAGAGATGTACCAAATACTTCCCTAAGAGATGAACGGCAATTTTTCTATCTCTTCTATACCCACGCAAAAGATTATTTATTAATTTGACCATATATCTTATTTGCTTTGTTGTACCCAGCTTAAGCTTTGACTACAGAGTGTTCAGTTATATAAAACAAGTAACTCACCACAATGATTATAAATTAAATATGGACAATTTTAAATTGTAGCTAAATTGCAGTTTATTTGGTAAGTTTGCCATCATATAGTTAATTCTGTTTATAGAATGGTATATCTATAGTGACATACAATAATAAACAATATCGGTGCAACAATCGCTGCAAAACCAGTTTGCATATTCCTGCAAAATGCGGTATCTGTACTCACTTTACCAAAAATTAGGATAAGTACCCCCATTATATGAATATGGAAAAAGCAAATGATGAATATAGTATCTATATAAAAAAAAAATAGAGGGTGAAATAGAAATATTTTAAAAATATTTAGAAAATACAGAAATATTATTTGATATAGTTTTCAAAAAACTTAACGAATGCTCAGAAAAGTCCAAAACAAAAACTTGTTCAAAAATTACAGAACTTAAAAGGTACGTAAAATTGTAATAACAATTTTACAAGTTGTGTAAAATTTTAACCTGTACTTTGTAAAGCATCAACTAAATTGCATGTAAAATGGTCAAAAATAAATCTGTAAAATTGTAGAATTGATCGGTACTTACACATTTGTAATAATTTTTTATACAACACCTGTAACTTAAATATTTACATATTTGTAAAAATAATACCAGTAAATTGTAAATTGTACTATTATGAAATAGGGCCCAGGGTGATAGTTAGGCAGTAAAAGCTCGAAAAATATAACCCACTTGCTGCCGAGCTTACTTCAAAGGGTTACAGGGTTTCATTGAATACATTTGTCGTAGGCCCGCTTGGCGCTTGGCTTACACTGGGTCGCTACCGGGTCACAAAGTCACTGGGCATAGCTCGGACGTTTCGGACACGATCCAATGGTCACGCGACATTTATATAGAACACCTGACCGGACAGAGGCAATACTGGGAATGACCCTCTCTCTGATAGCCAAACACACCGGTAAATGACGGTACGAACATCCGAGCCGTCAACCCCCTACCCCAAAAGTGTCACAGTGAAAAAAGACTGCTTGCTTTTATTTTCTATTTTAATGTAAATTTTAACTTCTTTTTAGTATATAAGTTTTAACATTGTTTTAACTATTTTAATTATCATATTACATTTTGTTTTATTATTTAAGTTCTAGCTTTATATATTTTTTGTATATTTTTCTTATGAAAATAAACGATTTAATCTGTTCTTATCAGCTTAAAAAAATATTACTTTTTGTTTTTAAGTGATATCTCTATTATTGATGTCTATTATTAATGTAACAGTAAAAATTGATTATAGCTTTATAGAATTTATGTATATTTGTTTAATATCCTACTAATATTACAAAAAAAAACCTTAACACAAAATAGTTAGGTATCGATTGATTTTATATGGTATTGTAATTTTAATTGTTATCATTTACTTTTCTTGTGTTATACTTCGTTAACTTCGTACCAGAATTTTATCATTTGTGTGTGTATGTACAGGTGATCAAAAAAACTACCCCAAGAGAATATTATTAATGTAAACAAACCTGTAGGTACGGATAAATATCGTTTCCAAAAATAATCAGAAAGCCGGAGGTTTGATTGTTACGAAAACAATGACGAAAACCAATTAAAGCCAACAAAATTGAACGGATTTTAACCCCTTATCGCATACTAAGCCATATATGGATTCTAAGTTTTACTATTTTTTTTCAACATATTAAAATATTTTTTTTCGAAGCTGATGTTAAATCCTAACTTTATACCCTTTCGAGTAATGGAACGTAATTTTTGTTGTCTTTGGTAAGTGCGGGTTGTCAAATTATTTGAAGTTATGTTCAGAGTGTCCGACCGTTACAGTGCAATTTATTGGTGCTAATTTTATTTGTGAAAACTAAACAATAAAACGGTAAGTACTAAAATCAAAAATTTTCAAAACACATTCTTTATATATTCAAGAACATGGAATAGTTGCGATTCGTGTGTCTTTTATTGTTTTCTTCGATTTTTGGGGCTTATTTTGAAGTTACCATATTTGGCTTCGTATGCGTTTGATCCAAATTATTATAGTACATCCAAGCATGTCAATTCTATTCCTGGTGATGGCTTCGTGAGTGACGATGATTTTGCTTCTGATTCTCCAGTACTCGCAACAGCCAAGGCTGTCTATCAACTTCGATGGCCAGAAAACGTACTGCAACAAGCCGAGAAAGTACTCCATCTAGCTTATCCGACTCACTTATACCCATTAAAAAAGCACGAAAAACCCCAACTAGGCATCAAGACCTCCCTTTGAATTCTGTGCGATTAGATAAGGTGACCATTTCCCTGAATGGACAAAACTAAATTGACAACAATTGACATTTTGACATAATTATTATGTCAAAACTGCTCAAGATTCCGTTCATTCGCCAAATGTGGAAAGTGTCAAGCTTATTTATGTTACAATAGCAAACAATAGCAACATAATTGTATTTTATATTTAACGCATACGAAGTCATATATCGATTTTATTATAACACTAGAACGCATACGAAGCCATATAGGTATATGGCTTCGTTAAGTAATTTCTAAACAATAAGACTTAATTTTTTTTCTTAATTTGACTACTAAAATAAAAGAAATGAAAGACATTTTCAGTAAAAAAAATTTTTTTCTTCACCTCCTTCATAATTCATGCAATAAGAGGTTAATACAATTCCGCTGAATTTCGATTCAAAATAATGCTAAAAATCTAAAATCCTACGTATTATATACAGATTAATTTGTCTAAAAATGTGTACGAACCCGAAAACTGTAGAGCTAAAATCTTGCAACGTTTGGTCACATTCCACTAAATGAAGCTCAGTTAAGAATCCAAAAAAGAAAATCAACTCAAATCAATTCAAAAAAATATTTCTAATGATTGAACAAAAATTTTGGACTGTTCACAGAAATAGTCAGAAAGTCACATTCAAAACTGCAAGTTCATTCTAGAACTGCCTGTAAATAATTGCTCTCTTGCGAGAAAATTGTTTTTACAACCTTAACATTTAAACACAGAATATTTATAACTTTTATATATTCAACACTTACGTATACAAATTACATTACAACTAAAAAACAAAAAATATATTGTTACGTTGAAGTTGTCTTGTCTCAACTTTTCCAATATATTCAGCGACGACAATCAAATCCATCCACAGGGATGACATTGTAGAAAGAAAATCATCTCTTCTGGAAGTTTTAAAATTAAATACAAATTGGATGGAAACTTTTTTTTCCCAACGACCTGCCATCTTATGTATGGCAATGGTTACGTGTTTTTTTGTATATTTAATTAATTAAGAAACTAATTTGAATAAGTTTTCCCGCCAAGATTGTACGTTAAAAGAATTTTTAACAACATTTTCATTACACCGATTTTTTTTTCTTTTTCCTTAATTTAAAATGTAAATTTTCCATAAAAATATTTAAAAGTTTTCATTTTAACAATCGTGTGGACGCTTGTCTTCTGCTAATTCAATAAAAAAAAAAAAAAAGAAAAGAAAAAAAGAGGAAACAAATAGGTAAATAAACGATTTATTTTTGTTTGATTTAAAAAAGAAAATATCTAGAGGCTTCAGTCCAGTCTATTCGAACTGTAAGCAGGTATACCCTATTTCAAATACAACTGATCATGAGTGAAAGTTAAAAAATTAAATAATTCTTATATTCAAAACAAATCAATGTTCTATCTTTTCTAAAAATAAACTGCAATTTTAAAATTTGCGTAAGTGCAATTATGAAAAAAATTATGCATTATTTAAATTCATAAGTGATGAAGCATGGTTAAATTTAACTGAAATGGACCATCATTTTAAATCTTTGATGAAGTTATTTTCAAATACTAGTTACAAGCGCGTTCAGGTAGGGTGTCAGGTGTGGGATCCTAACAAATAACAAAGATAAAAATTATAAAACCTAGTTAAGTGAATCATAGGGATAGTTTTCTAATCCACCTTAACATTGTGGTAACCAGTACTTTTAACCACGACGCAACAGAGCAAATATATGCGTTTGGGGTAAAATGTACGTGTATATATGTGTGTGTGTGTATGTGTTTGTGTGACTGTCACTATCTACCTTCAAAACCAATTGAAATGCATTTTTTAAAAGCTTTTATTTAACTTTCAACGTTAGTTTGTTCAAATCAAATCTTGCAATCAAAATTTATACAAGTTGTAATTGAGCTAGAAGATTCAAATTTTGCATAAGTGTATAACTTTGAAAAAAAAAACGGTTGCCTGATCTTAGTTTGTCGGAAAATTAGGTTGTCTGCGTTAAAGTCAGGCAACTTGGTTGTACAACGGAATGTACATTATATGTAATATTCAATAAAAAGGTTCCCTTTCATTTTAGAAGTATTGTATAAACTTTTGAAGGTTTATTTATGATATTTTAACACTTATATGTAATAATTAAAATGATAGTAAAAAGTAAAATGCCCCTGTCGCAGCATCCCGCATAATATAGCGAATTTCCAAAAATTTACAGCTGAAAAATTTTCAAAATCGGTTGGGTGGTTAATTTTTGGCGCATTTGGGTCACCAGGACCCGGTTGGATTTGATATAAAATAGCCCGAGTTTATCAAAAGTATTTTAGTTCTCTAACAGTAAAAAAAATTCAAAATCGGTTGGGGAATTTATTTTTGGCACTTTTAGGTCCCTTCGACCTAATACAAAATAGGCAGACCTCATACAAAATAGACTACATTCATCTAAAATAGTTAAACTCCCTCACAATGAAAGAATTTTCGTATATAATTGTTTAGGCAGTCTATTTTTGACACGTTTGAGATCCTAAAATCCTAGCGGACCTCATACAACAAAGCAGTTGTCAATCTAAAATAATTTAGTTTTCTAAGGCCCGCCATACACGCACAGTTTCAACTGACATTTTGAACTGAACAGATAAAACTGTCAGCTGAAACTGTATAGTGTAGGAGCACACACACGTACAGTTCAAACCTTCAGTTTTTACAATGGATTGGAAACAGCAAGACAATTTCACCTAGCAACATCTTTAATCCCACGAAAATTATATTGTTAAAAAAAAATCAAACGCACTTGCTCCTGACCACTGACCAAAGAACATATTCTGTATATCATATAGACTCACTCAATCAATTTTTAAATGAAGCAGCCAGATACGACCAGTATACGACTTAATAGTATTCTGTAATGTAGTAATCAATGCGATAACCTGTGGTATTTGTAGTAACGTTTTCAAATAATTATTGTCAAAATATAATATTGATAATAAAATTTTACTTTCTTGAGAAGAAACAGCAAAATTTGGAAAGAAAAAGAGTGGTATTCGTTTTAATTATAGTTCCATTTGCGGAAAAGTGGACAATATATTATATTCCTTAAATCTCACCTTTCTCACCCCGTTACCTGCCACAAGAAAAATACCTACAAACTAACTGGCTTTATGCTTTGTCTAGTAGTATAATAATAATAGTGTTCATTGGTCTGTGCTCCTGACACAAATTGAACTGAGAACTGTACAGTTGAACCTCCACACACGCAATAATCAGTTGAACCTTTCAGTTTAAAAAAATGAAATTTCAATCGTCTTAGTTTAACTGTACAGTTGCGTTGAACTGAGACTGAAATACCCATACACGTAGAGTTTAAACTGTATAGTTGAACTGTTCAGTTCAAAATGTCAGTTGAAATTGTAGGTGTGTGGCGGGCCTAAGGCCCGCCATACACGCATAGTTTCAACTGACATTTTGAACTGAACAGATAATACTGTCAGCTGAAACTGTACAGTGTAGGAGCACACACACGTACAGTTCAATCCTTCAGTTTTTACAATGGATTGGAAACAGCAAGACAATTTCACCTAGCAACATCTTTAATCCCACGAAAATTATATTGTTAAAAAAAAAATCAAACGCACTTGCTCCTGACCACAGACCAAAGAACATATTCTGTATATCATATAGACTCACTCAATCAATTTATAAACGAAGCAGCCAGATACGACCAGTATACGACTTCATAGTATTCTGTAATGTAGTAACCAATGCGATAACCTGTGGTATTTGTAGTAACGTTTTCAAATAATTATTGTCAAAATATAATATTGATAATCAAATTTTACTTTCTTGAGAAGAAACAGCAAAATTTGGAAAGAAAAAGAGTGGTATTCGTTTTAATTATAGTTCCATTTGCGGAAAAGTGGACAATATATTATATTCCTTAAATCTCACCTTTCTCACCCCGTTACCTGCCACAAGAAAAATACCTACAAACTAACTGGCTTTATGCTTTGTCTAGTAGTATAATAATAATAGTGTTCATTGGTCTGTGCTCCTGACACAAATTGAACTGAGAACTGTACAGTTGAACCTCCACACACGCAACAATCAGTTGAACTTCTCAGTTTAAAAAATTGAAATTTCATTCGTCTCAGTTTAACTGTACGGTTGCGTTGAACTGGTACTGAAATACCCACACACGTAGAGTTTAAACTGTATAGTTGAACTGTTCAGTTCAAAGTGTCAATGTCAGTTGAAACTGTACGTGTGTGGCGGGCCTTAGAGTGAAAAAATTTTCAAAATCGGTTCGGCAATTTACTTTTGGCGTTTTTGCAGTGAAAAAATGTTCAAAATTTATACAATACTTCTAAAATTAAAAGAAACCTTTCTGTTGAATATTATATACTGCGCATTCCGTTGTACGTCTAAGTTGCCTGCCTTTAAGACAGACAACCTAATTTTCTGACAAACTAAGATCAGACAACCATTTTTTTTCTGAAATTAGGAAGTTAAAGTGATACCGGTAATATTCAAATATTCCATCAGGAAGATAAATATTTTAAAAATAATTTTATTCAACAATTATGTTCTTTGAATTAAACCTCCATATTCTATTTTGAGTTGATATTATACCCTTGAGCCATGTAGAAACAAATATAAAGACAAAAATTAATAATTGTTTGAATATTGAGTTTTTCGAAAATACATTTGTATGCTTTTTCAAATTTTCCACTTTGGAAAACATGTAACATATTATCATTTTGTTTGCTATCAACGGTAGATAGATTCATGTTAAAATCACTGTGTCTACATCAATAATATATCGCTCCATTATGGCAATAGTCGGTTATCTGGGAAATACCAACTTTTGAGATATTCAAGTTTAACGTTTTTTAGAATATATCTATTGTCTTTTGAGAGTTATTTGAAATCCAATTTTAATGCAATTTTGACAGAAAACTCTTTAAACACGATATTAAATAATGCTATAAAAATTAAAATAACTATTTTATTTTGTCGGCCCAAATTTTCAAATTTTCCTAGATAACTGACTATTGCATAAAAATATTTTGAATAGAATTATTAGGATGGTAAAAATAGCCCAATTTTAAAAACGAAAACCATTATTAATTCAAATAAAACCATTTTATTCAACATAAAAATACCAAAAAAAAAAAAGTTAACAAACTTATCACTAATTAAAACCTAAAAAGAAAGAACTTAATAACGACAATTTCACAAAGTTTACAGAGCAGCAAAGATAAAGTTTGAGAGCTGCTATTCTCCTATTATGATTTTTCTTGGACATCCGGACAGTATAGTTAAAACGTAGTAAAATTCTACTAACATAATTAAAAAATTGATTCAATAACATTATACTAATCATAAAACGATGCATTTTGTAATACATTTACTACATTGCTAATATTTTCCTTGTTTGATTTGACATAACGAATTTCTTATTATTACTAATGTCAACACCACGTAATAAAAAAATCAGTTAAACATTTATTTAAAAAACACAGTAACCTACAGAAACTGAATCATTAGAAGACGTTAAAATTTTAAAATTCGGTTATGTTGTCTAATCTGTAAAATTTTCAAAATTTTTTTTGCTTTAATACTCGGATAAAATGCAATAACCTAGCAGGGCCCGCTCTAGGGGCGGGCAACCCGGGCATTTGCCCGGGGCGGCAAAATTTAGGAGCGGGATTTTTGTAAATTTTGGTAAAAAGACGGTGGCTTCTTGTGAGTGACGAACAGATTTGCCCGGGGTAGGAAATTCTGAGGGCGGGAATTTCACAAAAAAGGGGCGGCAATTTATACCCGGCGAGCAAAAAAAAAAAAAAAGGTCGTCAGTGTAAAAAAGGGAAGCAGTAAGAAAGGGCCGGCATTTTTTCCCTGGCGAGCAAAAAAAAAGAAAAAAGTCGTCAGTATAAAAAAAGACAACAACGCCGGCTTTTTATACCCGACGAAAAATAAAAAGTGACCGATTTTTTTTTCACTGGGGCGGGATTATTCCCTTTTGCCCGGGGCGGCGTAAACGCTAGAGCGGGCCCTGAACCTAGTATTGTAGTAAAAATAAATTGAATTTGACGCTTCAACAGTACGAATATATCGATATATCATATTGTTAGTCTTGCAACAATTAAAATTTAAATTTATTAAAATTGTCATACAAGAATATCAATTATATTAGCAAAAATATTAAGCTTTAGGAGCTTAACTGATTGTAGCATCTGAAAGATACGCTTTTCCTCTTTGGAATGGTGTAGATAACTCAAAAACGTAATTTTGCCCAGAAAATCGACTATTGCAATAATGGAGCGATATATTGAAATGAAGAATATTTTGAAAGAAAATAAATGGGTACAGTAAAGGTGAGTTAGGGAGAGAAAACGAATTATTACACTCATCAAAAATTTAATATCATGTAGATATTTCAAAATGTTATTCCTATCTTCCATTATATAGTTTTAGAGAGATAAATTTTGAGTGACGTAATAAATCTTCACGATTTTTATATGGTTATTTTGCCAGGAGGGTGATATTTTAGGCTGAGAATTTTTTATGTATACAGTAAATATTTTATCAGTAGCTTCTAGAGGCGTTGCCCTTATACAGATTCTAGCTTTGTAAAATGCATAAAATATATAACATATTTAGTTTATGCAATGAGGCAGTCGCGGTGGTAGCGGGCCCGCAGAGCCCGCGTTGCGGGTGGGCCCCGGGCATATTGGGGGCCCCCAAGACAGCAGGAAGAAATAATTTTTTTTATACTAACTGTACTAATTTTATAGATTTTAGATATTAATTTTATTGTATTCAAAGTGTACCAATTCAATCTTTTTTAACCGATCCATATTATTTCATATTATTTTTTTTTATTTTTCATGGACAGTAGGTAGACAACCAGTAATTCTTACTAATAGATTCCAGTTCTCCGAACAAACGTAATTACGGCGTACATAAAAAAAATGTCATTTAGAGACGTCCAACAGTGTTTATATGGTTTCAGTTAACGGTTGCATATGAAAATATTACATTAATGCTCCAACGGGGTGCATCAGTTGAAATGTTCATTTCACTTACAAATTTTACAGTTTTGAAGAAGAAAACACATGAGCATGACAAGCATATGGGCTAATTTCAAAGGACTATTATACCCTTGAATAAAAATTCCAGATCTTTTTCATTTTATTGTTCATATCTAAATAGATACTAAAAAAGTTTGTTTGACACGTTTTTTATAAAATATGATATTTGCAGCCAGTAGGTCATAAAACAATAAAAATAATATTAACAATACACTATTAAAAAAAAAAAAAGAAAAAAAAACGGTAGATTTAGAATTTTAAAAATTATACAACTATACACCAGATGTAAAAATTTGAAAATTTTCTTACTTGCCAAAAAAATCAAACAGTACAGCTGAAATCTTTTTTGTGCGGTAAATAGAGACCGCATAAAAAAATCGCACAAAAAAAAAAATATATTCGAAAATATCATAAATAGCTATAAAAAGTATAGTTCGATCCAAATTGTACAAAAAACTTTTTTTGTGCGATTGGTCGGGACCGCATAAAAAGTTTCATCGAAAAAAACATCACTCAAAACGCTCAAAACGCTCAAAACTTAGAAGCTTCCTTAGAAATTGCTTCTATAAACAAGATAAAGCATTAATTTACACGTAGAAATATTTCATTTCAATTTTATAATATTACCAAATTTTAGAAAATACATCTTTAACAAAATTAAATGATGCAATAACTTATGTTCTTATGCAATGTATTGATTAAATGCTTAAAAACTGTTAAAATGTATTTTTATCAAAGAAAGTTATTATAGTAATTGTTTAAGTTTCTTACTGTCTAGTGATTTTGATTCACATTATGCATTTTAATGTCCATTTTTTAAAAACCGCATAAAAAAAATCGCACAAAAAAGGACCGCATAAAAAAGAGTTCAGCTGTATATAATTATTTGTCTCAATATTTTACGCTAATAAGTTTTATTACGCTAAACTAAACGTACATATTTTTTGAAAGGTTTTATTACCCCAACTTTAATCAGTTTGTCGGATAAATAGAGTCAAGATAGATTTTATTTACATGAATCATGGTTTATGTATATTTGATGTGTACCGTTAGCTACCCCCACGGCTCACCTAACGGTCTATTGCCTTTTGCCCCTTCTGTTACCGCTCCCCCTTTCTGCCGACTTATTCTGCTGATTACAAATATTTTTTTACCCCTAAAAAAGGGCCCCGAAGGCCTTAGCGCCGCTACTGCAATGAGGATTTATTTTTAAAAAAAGTTAAGATCAATATAGTACTGCTCTAAAATCTTTTTCTTTTAGGCACATTTTAATTCAAGTAGATACTGCAGCGCTTGTGGTTGCAATATAGATTGAACCGATATAAACCGGATGAACCGATATCAACCAGATTGTTAACTGATTAAAAAATCCTGGTAAATATTTGTTACTGCCCTGATTAATAGCAATTAACAGCCTGCCACGCACTAGCCGTCCCACCTCTAGATCAGTTCAAATGACGTAATTCGAAAGTTAATTCTAAAAGTGTACAATAATCTCACTATACCCGAATGAAAACAAGTATTGACAGATAGAACTGTGCATAAAATATAAGTAGTTCTTAATTCTGTGACGTGTAAAATAACAATTCCGTTAGGTATACTTCACATAGTTAGTAGTGTACGCTTACTACCATACTACTGTAAAATAACAATGACAAATAGAAACCACCCCCTTTAGACGCCGTGTATATACCCATAACTCTCATGTACCTGGAAGCGTTGAGTTGCACACGAGCGACTCTTTCCAGTATATGTGCTGTACGATTCTTTAAAATAGAGTTCCTTACATATCGGCCACATAACTGTATAAGGCCTATGTCTCACAAATGAAAAGTTTCATTTTTTTTTTAACACAGGCATATACGAAATTATGAATTCATGGTTTCTATTGTATATTTTAGGGTCCGTACTTAAAAACAAAAATATGAAACCTCGTGTTCGTCTATGTAAAGTAGGAATTCGAAATTCAGCATAATGTTAGGTCTCGATGATGTACCCATATATTGACAGAAAAAATGATTAGAGACGATTAGAAAAAAAGTTATTTTGGATTAAAATGAAATGTAGTTTGGTCTAAAAAAAAGTTATAATAAATATATCATATGAGATATCATTTGAGAGAGCTTCCTTCCTCTAAGAATTCTAAAAAAATATTTTTGTAATTTTTGTTCCAGTGATCTTTTAGGTTTCTAAAGTTAAAATTTTGATTTTAATAGAGTAAGTAGATATTGAGTAATAGATTACGGGTTTATGGGAACTGCGGTTTTTTTGGACATTATAATAACAGAAAAATATTTTAAATAACAAGGGGAAACAAGACAATGTATTTACTAATGTTTCAATATGATGTAAGACAATTCACGCATTTGTAAGTTAAAAGTTAAGTTCTATAAGCACAACATCTAACACATCACAATACACTGCGTGTGCTCCAGAAGAGTCATTTACTCTGTACGACGCACCTCACTGTACAGATTCATGTGTGCTATAGCACACATAAAATGGTCGCCTGGACTCTACACTGTGCTAGTGTACAAACCTTGGAGGAATGAATGTTCCTCATTGAGACTCACTCACTCCATGAAGAACTCTGTACAGATTTCAGTTTGCTTGCACACATTAACAATAGTCACCTCAACTCAACCCTAAGGCCTGATTTACATTAACGCTCCGCTCTCGGTACGATATCACTCCGCTCCAGATTCGACAAAATATTCTTACACAATCAGTTACGGTTCGCTCCCGGTCCAATGCCACTCCAATATCAATACCACTCATGTAATATTTTATCGGAGCGATATCAGACTTGTTATGGCTTGTACCTGTCGTGTAAACACTTTTTTGATTGCATTCCACTCCGCTTGCATTCAGTTGTTATGAAGTGATGTTTGTATCGAACTGAGACCGGACTGGGAGCGTACCCAGAGTAGCATTATACTTAACCCTAGAATCATACGTACACGTCAAAACGACGTACGAACTTCCCTACCTGCTCCAGTACTACGACTTGTTGTAACTTGTTTGCTGTGAGATTTCTGTTATCTAATTTATTTGTTATTATAACACACCACATACATTTATTTTGTTTATAGTCATTGTCGTTTTGTTTGTATTGAAATAGTGTCCGTCAAAAGGACGTCGATGTATGATTAACGTATGTTTTTTTTTGAAGATTTTGTACACTACATATAAAAGTTTTACAACAATATTTTTTTTGGGATATATAAATTTCACGAAGAATTTTTTCAACCTTCTCCCAAATTGCGTGGACTAGCTTTATAGAAGGATGGACATAATGAAACCAATATCTTCTATTTCATAGCTTTTCTTTATTAAAATTGCCAAAATATTTTCGATATGTTTAATATCATCTTCAGTGGCTAAACATCAAAAAAAAAATTTTTTACAACGTAATAATAAACAATAACATCATTTTTATATATTTACAATTCTTCGTTAACTTATACTATTATTTTTTAGGTTATAAGCTACATATTGGATAGGAGGATTATTTATTTATTTTTGTAAAAACAACAAGAATTTGTGATTTAGTTGATATATAGGAAATTTTATGTTTGGAAGAATATCTATTTGTGTTAACGAAACAAACAAAACCTATTTTTTAATATTAGCGGATTTGAGACAGGACAAACTGAAACAGTATGTATATTAAAATGTTAAAAATTTTTTTTTACAATCTTACTCACCAGAAATTATCTAAATTTCAGATTGTCATTCTTGGATAACAACCAACCATACCAACAATCCATTAGAACAATTTAACTAGTTTTTTTGCATTTCACATGGAAATTTGTCAATCGAAAAAATTTTTTATAAAATAATTACTTTAATTTAAAACAATTAAAAAAGTCAAACATATTTAAAATGTAAAATCAAAAAAAATTTCAAGAGAATTTTTTTTTTTTTTTTAAATTATCACAGTTTGTACAATGTACTCCTCAAGTACATTGTTATTGGTATGGTAGCACAGTGATCAACTGAACTAAATTTAGTTCAGTTGATCACTGTGCTACCATACCAATAACAATGTACTTGAGGAGTACATTGTACAAACTGTGATAATTTAAAAAAAAAAAAAATTCTCTTGAAATTTTTTTTTGATTTTACATTTTAAATATGTTTGACTTTTTTAATTGTTTTAAATTAAAGTAATTATTTTATAAAAAATTTTTTCGATTGACAAATTTCCATGTGAAATGCAAAAAAACTAGTTAAATTGTTCTAATGGATTGTTGGTATGGTTGGTTGTTATCCAAGAATGACAATCTGAAATTTAGATAATTTCTGGTGAGTAAGATTGTAAAAAAAAATTTTTTAACATTTTAATATACATACTGTTTCAGTTTGTCCTGTCTCAAATCCGCTAATATTAAAAAATAGGTTTTGTTTGTTTCGTTAACACAAATAGATATTCTTCCAAACATAAAATTTCCTATATATCAACTAAATCACAAATTCTTGTTGTTTTTACAAAAATAAATAAATAATCCTCCTATCCAATATGTAGCTTATAACCTAAAAAATAATAGTATAAGTTAACGAAGAATTGTAAATATATAAAAATGATGTTATTGTTTATTATTACGTTGTAAAAAATTTTTTTTTTTTGATGTTTAGCCACTGAAGATGATATTAAACATATCGAAAATATTTTGGCAATTTTAATAAAGAAAAGCTATGAAATAGAAGATATTGGTTTCATTATGTCCATCCTGCTATAAAGCTAGTCCACGCAATTTGGGAGAAGGTTGAAAAAATATAAAAGTTTTCCTATTTTTTTTTTTTAAATTTATTAAAGATATGGATGTTATAATTAATTTATTCAATGATTATGATAATGTGAAAGATGATTACAGCTGTTTGACTTATAGAGACGACATAATACTGAAGTTTTAATATATTGAATCGAAAACTAAAGAATGCATTTCGAGTGACTTAATAAAAGATTAACAATTTATTTTGTGGAAAATATTTTAATTTTTATTATTTTTTGAGATCTTATTAAAAAAATTACTAACAAATTTTAGAAAATTTACAAATGTGCCTAATGGGGAAATAGCTACATATCTATAGGAATATTTATGACTGAGAAATTTCACATTCTGTGAAATCACACATGTCCACTGACTCATAATAGTTCATAAATTAATTATTACAATTGATGTATTTAACTATTTTTTAATTTTTATAATGAAAATATGCTTTGATAAAAAGATTAAAAAAATTAATAAATATTTACATTAAGAAATTTTTCCAAATCCAATTTTTTTAAATATTTTGTTCGCTTTTGTAGTATTGTTATGTAAAAAAAATGTTTTTTGCAAATAAACTCTAAAACTCTCCGTAAAAAGTCCATCCGTCAAAACGACGTCGATGTATGATTAACGTTTCTCGTAGACCAACGTATGATTCTAGGGTTAATGTCAATAAAGAACGAATAGATACCAGCATGATATCAGCACTGTAATGTAAACACAACAAGATTTTATCGAATCGGGAGCGTAGTGATATCGTAGCGAGAGCGGAGCGTTAATGTAAATCGGGCCTAATAGTACATATCCAGAGCTCGTACATAAGCTTGTGTAAAGTACTTACCTATCATATGTTACAATTGCTATGCACTTGTACCTTGAGAGTAATTTTTTACTTGGCTTAGTTTCTGTACGGAGTTACAAATATGCGAAATGTTTATATGCTGATATAATGTTGTAAAATTGCTATTAGCTGTATATGAAAAGTTATTACACAGAGAAATATTATTTTGATATTTTACCATTCGCCTGGATTAAATTTTTCTCATTGGTTGTTAAAATTTAAAATGATGATAAAAATTATATTTTTAATATGAATATAATATTTCGTCTCATAGGTACGATAGTTCACGAAGTTGAAAATTTTCCATGAAGTGAACAATTTCCAAAGTGAATTTTTCTTCAAAATTTTGAATCTCAAAAAAGAGAGTTTATTGTGTCTAAAATACTAAGTTAAGCACTGTCGGAAATGAAGCAATGTCAGTAAATATTTTTACTTAAAAAGGCGCACCAGGACTTACCTACCAAGAAATTTTACAACCTAAAAACCAATAATTTTTTATACATTTTTTTTTTTTAAATAAAACGTATTTCAAATTACTCTTCAAGCATGGAATTTTCTGTGGTAATTTCGGCAGAACTTCCGCATTCCGCTTATCCAAATATCTAATGAACTAATATGGTTTTTCTTTGCTTTTGCTTCTATGCTTCTTCTTTTTCGTTTAACATAATACCCAAAATTATATTAAATTTTCTAAAATTTGGAGGATTCGGCGATCAACAGAAAGAAAATTTTGACAACAAGGATTGTAGAAAATTTGATTTAGGTATTTTCCGTTTTATTTAGACAAATATTTAGTTTTCCACTATATCAAATTTCACTACGAAAAACTATTTAAGTGATTTCTCAAAAATTTTCTGCTATGAATTTTCATAATTTTGAAGTCGATTTTTTATTTTTGCTATTATATTTGATCAGATTTATATTTGATACAGTAGAGCGTCGGTTATCCAAACTATGTAATTACGACCGAGTCTTTGAAGTCTTCCCGAACGTATTAGTCGAATTATATCAGTGAATCTGAGGTAAATCTTCTATTTTTGACATAATTGATGTGCCAGTTGTTTGTTATTAATGTTCCTACAGAGCTAAACATTTTGATTGATTAGCAATCAGAGATATGTAATCTTCCTCAAACACATCAGACATTCACTAATTGCAAAAACACTGACATCTATTGATTGAATTCTTAATATCATTAAATAAATGTTGTTTTGAAAAATGTTTTTAGTTTAAAAAAAAAAAAACTCTTTTCTCTTTATTCCCTCCACCGCTGCTAACATGCTTTTACATTTATAAAATGAATACTTTTGTAATAATTTTTCTTTATTTTATGGTTTATACATATTATATGTATATATGTATGAATATGTATCTGTGTATTTTGATATATGAGAATGACCTCAATACAGATTGCATTGTAAAAGCAACAATAAAAAAAACTCCCCCGCCTCGACGCTCCCGGTTTCCATACTCCTGTGCTATGTATCACAAAACATATATCATTGTAACAGCACAAGGAAGCCATTAATACTTTGAGCAACTAGTTTTTACTATTTTGTTACAACAACTAATACTATACGCTTGATACTGTATATGAGAAATTTTTTCTATATAATTATATACTTTCTTCAGTATATACAATATATTGCTGCAATCTTATGATTTATATACTTATTTCTTTTTAACATATATCATATTCGTTATCATATAAATGTGTGTCCGTTTTTGTATCTCAAATAAATATGTGGTTCTTGTAATTTTATGAAGTCTGAATAAATCTGTAACACCCGGTGTAATTTATTTATCAAATATGTTCTCCCCCAAAAAATGCACATCAAGTACACGCTATAACGGTTGGCGGCTTCTTGACTGTATTTGTAACTTGGATTTTGGCGCCATAAAACCACTATATATTGTTGTTTTAATTGTTGGATGCCATTATTTATATTTGTCCCTGAATTCGTGGGTTACTTGTGAGGAATAATCCTCCGGAGACCAACATTACGCGTGGCGGTTTGTGTCGACAGTTTTTCGTTGATAAAATAATTCGTCAGTAGATGGTTAAATTGGTATTTTAAATAATAAACGTTTATTTCGTTTAAATATTTATATTTATTATATTTTTAAGGCACTTTTATTTTTAGAAATGTTTATAAAAATATTTTACAAAAATTTAATTTAAATATTGTTTAAATCTTTTAATAAAGAAAATTGTGACTCACATAAAAAATTACGTCTGAACCAATCTAAGGTCAGTTTGTGAGTGTGTGATGCACGAAGCATCGTATATCAGGTTCACCGTTGTTCGTTGGTCGTTCTGGTATCAAGTCCTGTATTAAAAACCACTTAATTCGGGGAATCACAAAATGAAACATTGGTGTAAGAAACCAACATGTCGGAATAATAATGGCGGCCTTACATAGTTCACGTTACGGCCGCTAGTTGGCGCCATCAAACACATTACCTGGGGTTTGAACCCATGATAAGTATAAAAAATTGACAAATTATGCGGCGGCAATCAACACTACATTAGTGTAAATTCGATTGCCTAAAGTTCTCGGCTTACGCCCACTACTGTTACAACGCTTGCTTCACAATAAGGTTCCCTCACAAACTGAATACAGAGAAAGAAATGGAACGTTATTTGTTTACCTTATCATAAATTTATTTTTGGTAAAATGTAGTGTATACAGTATGTTCTTTTAGGTATTTTAATTCAAAATTTTTACTTACAAAAATGATATCATTATAATGCAACTTTTTAAATAAAAGAAATACGTACATAATTTATGTATCCTCATGTAAGATATGTCATATGTATATTCTGATATATTTAAACATTAATTGATAGGCATTTAGTCACATATGTTCATATTATTTTCATATCTTCAAATTGTCATATGTTTATGTAATTTTTATACAAAATAATAAATTAATATATTAGATAATTAAATGCATATTTAGTTTTGAACAGAATATGTGCGTTTTTCACGATGTTTTTTCTCATAAACGATATCAAAACATGAATATTTAAAAATATTTTTAACTTAAAAAAAGTGATATGGTTATAAATGTCCATTTATTATTACGGATCTGGTACGTACAAAATTTTTTTTATTTTTTATTCTTATCACACTTATGTTACCTTTATCGCCTTTATGTGTATATCTATACATGTGTACATTTTGAACACTCCCTATATACGCGCTTCACTTATAGTAACATAGAAAGAGACAAACCTTTCTTGGTGTACCGTTTTGCGCGGCATTCGTGTATTTTAGTAGTTTAACATTTTTCGGAATTGGACGTTGAACAAAATTACTCGATTATCTATCCTCGTGAACGTGAATCTACTAAAAATTTTTAACCGAAGAGTGAAAAACATTGAGGCCATAAAACCGTCCATTTCTATTAGAAAAATGCTTCGAGTATTCCTTAACGGGTTAAGTCAATTGTGGAAAATTTTTTTTAGTTTTTTTTGGCTTAAATTATATATATTCTCATCTCTAGAATGGTACTCAAAAGAAATTATAATTTGGAAAATATTTAAAAAATCGTTACGAACCTGATTTCTGAAACGAATTCGTGAGCTTGAAAAGTTCAAAAACGCTATTTCTCTGCGCGTAAAATTTTCTCAGCTTGGTCGACAAATTTTTTTTCATTATAAGTTGGTTATATTTCTATAAATAATTCACAGATGGCGGTAACGATAAGTGTAAATACGATAAACAAGTTTTGAAGTTTTACATGCGTTTTTTTCGAAACTACATTTTCCGAAACGGTTGCGAGATAACCCCCGCAATTTTCATCCGATTGATTTGAAATTTTACCTGTAGCTTCTTAGATAAATTGTTTCGAACAGTACATTGGAAAATAAAGTTAATTTTTTAATCGAGTTTTAATTTTTTAAATTAGTAGGGCGCACCACCTGAGTAAAATCAATGTAAATGATCAAAAAAATTTTCCTCATCTTAAGTTTTGGCTGAAAAATTACCATCGTTTACCTCGGATCATGTATAATAATATAGTCTAAGAGATTTTATATTAATTTTAGTATTTGTAACGGAGTAAAAAATTCTCCAATAAAACCTTTTCTGGCATTTCAGAGCGATGCAACGCCTAAGTAAATTTATTTAGCCTTTTAATTTCGTATATCTTCAATAATTAAAAACATAAATACTCAAAAATAAAGAATTTCCATTTCGAAATTTACAATTCAGGATGGTAATCTGATCAATACCGTAACCAGTTCCGAGTACTCATTTTTGTGACGCCTCTACGATATTCCAAAATAAAATCAAAATCAAAATCAAAAAATAAAAATACCCCTGTCGCAGCATCCTGCATAACATAGCGAATTTCCGTTTATAAAAATCCGTTTTTCTGTGATTTTTCATCTTTCTAAGTGATTTTTCCTTCTCTTTCTAATGGTGTAAATAAATGTCGAAAAAATTTTTTAACTTGAGACAATTTTGGCAAAAAACTAATTTTTTTATGAAAAATGACCAGAAAACCATATTCCAGGCATTCGACATGGCTGGCTAACGAACTTGTCCAACGGTGTGGGATTAAATACAAATAAAATAAATAAATTTTAGTGAATATTATTTTCGGTTTCTAGGGACCTCAAGGCAAACTTCTATTATAGTCCCGGGAGTTCTCTTTCGGAACTCTAAAAAATAGGACTATCTTCGGAACCCTAAAAAATGGAATATAACATACAAACATATTCCTTTATGTAGTATGTCCATATAATTATATATGCGCCTGTCGCAGCAACCTGCATAACATAGCGAACTGCCGTTTATAAAAATTAATTTTTCTCGGAAACTAGCTGACATAGAGTAATAATTTACAGACCATTTTATGTAATTTTTTCTACTCTTTTAAATGGTGTAAAAAAATTTCACAAAAATTTTTGAATAAGTGGAAATTTTGACAAAAAACTAATTATTTTCAATCACAAAAACCATGTTTCTGGCATCGGTCCCTTTTTTGACAATCCTGCCAGATCTAAAACACTTTTTTAAATTTTTTTTATTGTTAATATCGAAACGTTCTTTTGAAGACGGTTAAAATTACTATATTTTACATTGAAATGTCGACATAATGACCCCCTAGTTAATTACCCCTAGACTTGATGCTAGAAAATTGAGAAAAATTAGGTCACATTGACTTTTTTATCTAGATTCTATTTGTTATGATTGGGTTACAAAATTCAGAAGGATATTTTAAAAATGTGTGAATTCGCTATGAGCTTTTGCCTGGAGGGAATCCAGCTCCTCAAAATCGGCACCAGCGCTCAAGATGGACAAATATATCAGTTTATTAGGACGGAATTTATACATAATTTTAATATTGTCTTTAAGAAATAGTATTTTTTTTAAATACTTGTTTGATTTTTTCAAGGCAAGTACTTATTACGATTTCTATTTACCAGATTCTACAAAATAAAAAAATATATATATCATTTGTAACCCCACTATCAAACGTCATTATATATATATATATATATATATATATATATATATATATATATATATATATATATATATATATATATATATATATATATATATATATATATCATATATATCATATATCAGACTTTTTCCTACAGAATCGTGTCCTAGGGGTCCGAAAACGGATAGTGTCCCTACTCCCGCCTCTCGCCGTTCTTATCGTATAGGCTGTATAAGTCTAATTTATTCCGTTGAAAACTTCGACTAAAAAGTGATTCTTGATTATGTGAAATATTTCTAAAAAGGCAACATACAAATAAAATATTACTTTGTCTAATCATTGTAATAAATAGTGCACAAAACATAAAATTCTATTGCTCAAAATGGTAAATTATAATTGTCTTAATATAATGTTCAAAATGTAAAATATTATTGCACAAATAGTGATTTTATTGCTTGAAATATAGGGTAAAGATAATGCACAAAAATATAAAATTCTATTGGAGACGCAAATATTACGCGAGCGCTCCTGGTTTTTTAAATTAGAAGCTGTATCAAGTAAAAATTTTTGTATAGGTTTAATTGTCGAGAATCTTTGCGTCACAATTGCACACAGTGTAAATTCTATTGCTCAAAGTGTATAAATTAATGCGCGCTTAAATGATAGCCTTTTTTATATGTTGAGTACTAAAAAATAAAAACTAGCACAAAATAAGAATATTTTGTCGATAGATCGCGGCTTAGGAATTGAAGGGTTAAATGATTCGCCTTAAAATATTTAATATTTTCAAAAATGTATGATAGAATATGTCAAAATTTAAAAATTTAAAATTATTTTTTTCTTGAAACTTAATTGTACGCTATTGAAAAACATTATTTCAAAGTTTGCTAGCATTAGTGCAATTATTTTATAGTAAATTTGATTCTAAAATTTTCTTTTTAAAATAAAATGATTTTATCCAAATATCATTGGATTTTTTTAAATTTATCGACAACCCGATTTCAAACTCACAATACAGAAAATATCTACCTACAACGAGAATATGTAAAAACGCTCGAAATAAATCAATTAGGTAAAACAAAAAAAAAAAAAAAAACTCGAAAGAAAAATATCACTTTAACTACTCCAAAGTATTTTCTTTGAGTCTACCTACTTCACTTTTTGTTTTATGTAAATTATTTTGTTTAATAGCATTTTAAATGGAATATATTTTTACCGAAAATGAATATTTATATATTTCAGCAGCCCGAAATGGAAAACAAATTGAAATGTTTTAATGTTGCTAACTCTCCGCCTAAGTATAATGGCACAGTACAAAGAAAAACTGTTATTTTAAAAGGGAAATTTTAACAACTCTTCAAAACGTAAGTGGTGAGGAAAAATGAGAAGAAAAATAAATATATGACAGATATAAAAAGTAGCGTTTAAAGGTAGTTAAACAAATCGCGATTTCGTTAAAAAAATAAAAATTTACAAGATGTGTCTCTTCAGTACATAACGGCTTGAATGGTTTGGTTTACACAAAAAAATGTTAATTTCTAAATCAAGCCCTTTGTAATGAAATAATTAAATTTTTTTTTTTTTTTTTTGATTAAAATTGGGGTACTGCTGCCGGTGGATGGCGCGGTCAGCAGCACCCAGCGGCATCGCCGACAGAGGGCATGCGCCGCCATAAACGGTAAAGATAAAAACATACACAAAACAGACAGGAACACATAAATGCGATAGACAAGGGACAAAACATACACATAATAAAATCCATCGATGGGCCCTGCCATCCCAGGGCTTAAAAAGAGCGGACAGTCCTTGGTGACGGTACGATAAGTACTAGACAGAGCGTCCGGTCACCAAGGCCTGGAAGCCATCGCTGGAACTCCCTCCGAGGTGCAAACGGCCCCGGAGTGGAGGAACCTGACTAGAACCACACAAAATATCACAGAATAGTATCACAAAAATATATCACAGACGGAACTTATTGCTTCCATGGGAGGCCACAAGCCGACCAGTGAAGCAATAAGGAGTTAAAACAATACCGCTGTAGAGTCATAACAACAGGCCTACAGCGGCATAACAAAATATCACAGATGGAAGAACAAATGATGTACCACCTCGGGTGTAAAAGGTCCTCGGTGGTACATCGTTAAAAAACAATAACAAAAACAAAATAACATGTATAAATAACAACAGTACCACTAAGGGTGTAAAAGGACCTTAGTGGCATAACGAGAGACTAAAAGTACCCTGCCAGACCAGCTGGAACAGGGTATTGTTAATAAATAAGACAATCACAGAACTTTTGAAAACACGTAGATTAAAATAAGCTGAAAAATAAAATTATATGTCGGGGGAGAAGCAAGAGACGACTTGAATAAAATTAAGAGATGTAAAGCCCCTACAGTCTCTGAAGAAGATGCGAATTTCGAAGAAATTCAAGCATCTTTCTTTCAGAGACAGCATCATAAGCTAAAGCTTCGGCTACATTATTCGGGAGCTGCAACCTTTGGCGCAATGGCTCGAGGGTTACACATTCCTCAACTATATGCCTCACGGTCAGCGCCGTCCCGCAGGCGGCGCACCTTGGCTGATCCTCACCGGCGAGAATTAAATATTAATAACTGTTATAGAAACAAAAAATCTCAAAAATTTTACTGCGGTACCTATCATAGAACAATGAACACTAGTATAGTAGAATAAACAGCGCATTAAGTTAGTTTGTCGGGTATTTCACTAAAACTCCTTATTCCTGTATATAAACCTAGACTAAAACCTTTTATTTTTCGTGTTTTCTAACTTAACCCAACTTATACTCAAAAAATTTCCTTTTTACTTAGTAATTTTCGACGATTCACAGTGGGGCCAAATACAATTGAAGACGGCAAAAATACAAAAAATTAAATTATAAGCTACATTTTATACGACCCCTTAAATCAATAGCCATAATATTCTAGCAACGACCTCTGTAATTAACTTATGGAAAAACAGCGCGGGGGGTGCAAAATATCGACTATTATTTGTTATTTCTATAAATTGATTGTTTTTTAAACGATGTCATTGTATGTAAAGTAGTGATTTGCGGAACCGTTATTTAAGTTATAAAAAAAAAAAAATCGGTTATAATGGGCGATGTTCCCCATGGTATGTTATTTTTTTTATGTATCTTATTTGTTAAAATCAGTATTCGTATTGATACTATCAAGCTTTAATCATGGTTGAATTATCTAGAAAAATTCTGTAAAAATTAATTTCTCAAAGAATTTTAGTTACGTATCCAATCGAATCCAACGGATATATTTGTGGCATTTGATAAAGCAGTTAGTCTATTTTGGTATTATGATTGCAGAGTTTGCACCAAATTGCACCTTTTTTTAAAATTTGCTGATTTTATTTTCATTTTGTTTGAGCAAAATTCATCAATATAAAAAACTATTCTTAAAAAAACTATACATTGAGGCCACACCTAAAAAATTCAGAGAGCAATCAATATACTATAAAGATACTTTTTACATACGAAATGTAATAATATTGATTGAGGTTATGTTAACATTGAAATACTTGTAAAAGAATTGTAATCTATATAGACGTATATATTTCATGATTTGAATAAACAACGTTCCTTCCCGCCCAACGATAAGATTCCTTTCAATCCTTTTTTCCGCACCAACCGCACTACACCCTTCATCCCCCTACAACCGCGTCCCCTGTGAAAAATGTTTACGTTTATAATAATAAAAACACGATAATCCGATATCCTATCAATCACTCCTGAGATAGCAACCTAATCTCATTCTCTGATTTTTCCACCCGTATGACTTCTTCAGAATACTATCGAACGGAAAACGTTGGCGCTGCTATAGTATGCTATCTACAAAATTTTTGTCTTTTTTCAAAGGTAACTATATAAATAAGTGTTTATAATATTATTAATTAAATAGCATTCTAAGGAGATGTTTATGTAAAAAGAAAATAACACAGGCCTGCGATGGTTTCCCTCTTTAAAATTTGACAACTGATTTTGATAGATTTTAAGACGCTTATTACGAAGAAAATATTCAAAAAATTCCAACACGTTAGAATTTTTAGATATAAGGTATTAAAATTTTTGACTAAAATTACCTAGGTCGACCAAGTCAAGAATAGATTATGCATTTTTATTTATTTCGTATCTAATAAAAAGTTATTACATAATTGTAATTGGCTTTTAGGAATACATTCTTATCAATGATTTCATTAAAAGAAACCTAATTAACTAAGTGACATATCTTTATTTTAGGAAAAAAGTGAATTTTAAGATCATCCGCTAATGTTCTTATTATTGAGGGTAATTGATGTTTTTCTATTCAGTTTTAATTGATAACTAAACGTCGCAAATTTACGGTGCTAACAGGACCATACTTATAAAAACTTAAAAGTTAATAAGGGGGCGTAAATACAATTTAAAAAAAATTATATCGATATATTCTCTGTTAACAATCGGCTGTTAATAAAAATTGGTTTAAAACAACTAAAAAAAAATTGGAATTCATTTAAAGAGGTAGTGAAACATTTTTTAGGAAACATAAAACCCAGATTATAAAAATATAGTGAATAATATGCTCAGCAATTTCCATAAATTGGGTTGCAATAAGAGCGTAAAATTACATTTTCTGTAATCTCATATTGACTTCTTTCCTGAGAATCTTGGTGCCGTAAGTGAAGAACAAGGTGAGCGCTTCCACCAAGATATAAAAGTTATGGAGAGCAGATACCAAGGAAGGTGGACGCAAGCATGATGGCAGACTACTGGTGAATGTTGAGGAGAGATGAACCGGACAGAAAGCATAAGAGAAAAAGATTGAACAGGAGTTTTGGAAGAAAGTAGAAAAAGATATTATAAATCCTTTTAATATACTTAGTTTCTTTAGCATTTTTTTCAACTAATACTGTTGGTTTTTTGAGTAAAAATTTAATTTTAAATTCATTAATTTTTATATTTTCATAATAATTGTTAAAAAATTTTAAAATATGCCTGTCATCAATACAAATTATTAATACTGAAAAAATATTCTGTGGTTTTTTATTATTTGTGGAAAAACATTGTTGAATCACGTCCTGGTCACCAAAATTATGTTGTGATTTTGTCGGTTTCACTACTGTGATTGATGTTAAAATAAAATAATAAAAAACCACAGAACATTTTTTCAATATTTGAAATGAATGTAGGAAAAACACAATGATGTATTTATTATTTGATAACAAAATAAATTGTTTATTTGAAATTAAAATTATAATGTTTGTAATTATGAAAGTACAAAAAGCACATGTATTAATATGAAAAAATGAATATATGCTGTTGTGTTGTATGACGGTTGACTTGGCGGTATTATTGGACTGTTGTGACCGACTGTTGTGTTCGCGATATCTTGTGTACAACTAAACAAGTGGTGCGGTGCTCGAATAGGGTACCGATTGACGTTGCTATCATAGCTATTGCTGGTGAGTTATTCAAAATGACCTTGTGTGATGACTCAAGTGATACTTGTGTGAGAGAGAGAGGCTTGAAGACAGGTTTCAGAGAGAAAATAGAGATAACAAATACCGTTTAAACAAAAATTAAGTAAATTTTCCTGGTATTCAATTGAAATTTTACTAGTCCATCAAATTTTACGGAGCTGTAGAGGAAAAATTCTTAAGCTGTACAAGAAAAATTTTCAAATGAATCTTAAAAAATAATGTTTGAAAGGCATTTCTTATAAATTTGCTTGATAATTTCCTACCGACTGGTCACTTGAGCCTGGTTTACCGGAGGCAGCTCCGTAATTTTTACTGTAATTTTTTCTCAGTGTAATTTAACAAGGATCAGAATTCTTTATATCCATAATAATAAGCTGGAAAACGAAATATGATTAATTTGAAAATATCAGAGCACAGTAATCTTAAAAAAATTTCCCATTATGTTTCCACCCTATAGAAATTTTTATTGCAAGGATTGGAAACTTAAAAATTATAGAATACCACGTTCAACTGTAATTATCTCGACATGTTGTAAGATTGCCCAGAGTGGCAGACGGTATATTATAGGAGCACCAATGTTTTTTCTTTTTTTCTTGTTTGAGATACGAAAATTTAAATATTTCTATCTAATGTCGGAAACTGATTATCATCACTGATTGCAATAATGTTAAACATTGTTGCAAAAATTCAATTTACACTGCACACAACTAAAAGTCTTAAATAGCAATTTTATCAGAATAAATAGATTCGTGATTTTCATCACATATCTTATAATAGACATAGTTATCACCTCAGTTTTCCATTTTCACCTATGTATTATCCTATCGGGGTGAGATAAGTATTTACATATTTTTGAGAAAAAGAAAAATGAGTTTTGATTGCAAAACATTTACCGAATACTGCCATGCAGTATATAGATGGAACGTTTTTCAAATTTCCTATTCAGTTTATGGAAAATATTGTTCGACAGAATTATTTATTTTTCATTTTCCAAGTATGTAGGTAGGTATATACGTTCAACATTTTCCGTTTACTATTTTCTATTATCAATTTCCATCAAACCCGTTTTTTTTTTTTAAAATCGACATAATTTCATCAAATCCCTCATAAAATTCACGTCTTTAGATTTGAGAAGATGGAACAGTGACTCAAAATTTCTTCCCTTTTGGAGACTTTATGAATTCGATTCAAACGTGGTTCAAATAATTGCTGATGGTGACACTTTAAAGTAGGCGAAATTTCAGTTGAGCATTGTTTTTCTTTTTGGAGATATGACGAGTCAGACTTGTTAATTGACCTGTTTAAGGGGATGGTAACCTTAATTCAGCATAAAAAAGACCCACTCTTAAGAATTTTTTCAGACGCTGCCCGTAATAAAAATTTAATTAATCGATCGTAACATTATAGTACAACATACGAACAACATTTCTTTAATTTTTTAAAACAAAATATAAATAATTAAGCCAACGGCAGCAAATCTTCGGAGGCGCCGCGAAAAAAAGATGTTTGTCGGTGAACAATATAACTTATTAGTGGATCATCCGAAATAAAAAAAAAAAATGAATCATATCATTAGACAACCTCTTTCCTAACGTATCCCTGAGAGGAATTTTCTTTTTTTCGATTTTTTAATTTTTGGTGACACTTAGAATTGAAAACACCGATTTTCGTCTAAAAAATTGACCTATTTGTTATTGTAAAATTAATAATTATAAAAAATAAAAAAAAGCTCCTAGGGATACCTGGTCATTTATGTAGGGAAGCGGTATACAAAATTTCAAAACAATCGGTCGAGTAGATTTTGATTTAAACTGTTCACCGGTTTCAAAAATGACAAGTGTCAGAAAATCGCTTTAAAGTTTTGTATACCTGAAAATCCAAAATTAAATATGACAAATTTTTTCATATCTACGTCATTGGTTATAGTATACATTAGTATACTTACAAAGACCCATCCATGAATAAAAGAATTCAGGGATTCCGAGAGCACAAAGCCACGTACCTGCTGGGCAGAGATACGAAAACGTATCGGAGCAACAAACGCTCAAAGTTCTATATCTTAGTTAGTTTCACTCCGATTTATTTCAAATTTTGACACAACCATCTTAAGATGTTTTACAATCATATGAAACGGTAAAAAAATAATGAGAAAAAAAATTTTAATACGTTACCATCCCCTTAAAACACATTGAATCGTGCATTCTCGGTAATCTCTTTCATTATGTTCAAGATTCTCAGGTACGGAAAGTGTATAATTCATAGATACCTACTGTAAGCCTTGTATACGACGACTTTTGCATTAAAAAATAAATGTATATAATCAGAGCCAGCGAGCGCAATGACGGAGCTCTGGGCACAACAAAAAATTTTCAAACAGTTTTTCCTCCGAAAATACAATTGACAAGCAAAAAAAAGAAACGTCTTTTTACCTTGTCCGAGGCTCTAACCGAGGCCTTTTTAAACCCGGGGCCCAGGGACCTGTCACCCACTCTCGCTGGTCCTGTGTTTATTTGTAAGAAAGATTAGGTTTGGTAATATTACCGAAGTGAATTTTAATAATACTCTACACTACGTCACGGTATTAACCCAATTTGTTTTATTTAAAAATTTTTTTTATTTTTTATCCTTTTTTAAATCAAAAGGTTATTAAAAATGTTGGATTCACCTTGGCGAAAATGTATCAAATAACGCCTTAACTCGCCATTCTTCAACTATGGTAAATTTTGAAAAAATATCGTCTCTATCTTAAATAATATTTAGCTCAAAGATCATTGAAATTTAAAGTAACTACGGAACTCTAATCTATGTGTGACCTGGCGCGCATTTAACGTCTTTTTTGTATAATGGTAACTCATAAAATAGTTAAAAATTTTATATTAAGTAGATAGGTATGAAAAATTAGTAAATTTTTTAATTAAAATTACGTTATTCTAAGGAACATAATATCTTAGAACTTCATAAAAATTACATTTTCCCAGAGATCTCTTGAAAACTTTCTACAATTTTTTAATTACTTTATATACTTTTACACAGTTAAGTAAAAATTTTTCCAAACATAGTACCAAACTATACTTTTAATGATAATTACCACTGTTACGAAAGTGCAATATTTTTAAAATTATGAAGAATATAATTATATATTCCCGAGAAATAAAAATACAGGTAGATCTCTAATTTACGTCGTGGTGGACTAGTGAATTATTAAGCAAGAAAAATTTAAACTGGAATATATAGGTATTTTCAGAAGAGATCATTTGGGCTGATTGAAATAAACAACAAAGTTTACGAAAATTTAATTTTATAATAATACCCCCGTCACAGAATCCTACATAACATAGCGAATTAATTCTTAATTATAAATTACTTTTTCTCAAAAACCCGCTTACAAAGGATAATTTCCTCTTTTTGCGCCGGTGCATCACTTTTTTGTGGTGCCGCGCAACGAATGTGTGTCTGACTGTAGAATTTATCCAAGGGTTTGCAACTTTCAAAGTTTTCTGTTCGTTAATGGCTACACGGACTGAAATATCTTACAAAAATTTAAAAACTTAAAGTGGTATCTACGAAATTAATTTTTAGTCGAATTTTCTCCGAAAAATTAGACTTATACAGTCTATACGACTCGTAAAGGTCACCCAAATAAACCAAGAGGGCTGAAATTTTGTATTCGGATTGAGTTAGTATCAAGGGGGTGCCTTTTGGGGGTCTCGACGTTTAACCCCTACCCCCACCATTTTTATAACTAATAAAACATGATTTTTCTTGTTTTTTAACAGTTTCGTTCGGGTCAAAATCTCCCCAAATAAAACTAGAGGGCTGAAATTTTGTGTACAGGTTAAGCTAATAGCCAGACACTGTTTTTTGGGGTTTCAACTTTTAACCCTTACCCCCACGATTTTTACGCCAATATTTTCTTAATTTTTTTGCTTGTTTTCTAACACGTCTAGAGACTCTCTAAGGAAACCTAGAGGGCTGAAATTTTGTACGTGTATTCAGTTAGTATCCAGCTAGTACCTTTTAGGGAGTTCACATTACTTTTCCCCCCACTTCTTCCATTTTTACATCGGAATTGAATGCTATTGTTAAATGTGTTTTAAATGCATTCCTTTTATTCTAAATACAAGTAGGCGAATAGTAATTTTAAAAAATTTAAAAAAAGTGAATACAATTTTTTAACAAATGAAATACATACATATTAAGTAATTTGAAAATGTTATTAAAGTCACTGTTTATTTATAAATTAGGAATTTTGGATTTTTTTGGAAAGAAAAAATATCTTCATAAAAGCCTTCCAGTTTACTATTTAAGTTCCTTTTTTAATATTTAAAAATAAAACACAAAGGCAATTGGCGGATAAGCATGGATAGAAATGCCCTCGTACGAATTGTGTTGGCTTTTTCCCTGTTAACTGCTATCGGCACAAAATTGAAATTTACTGAGATTCAGCCCTTAAAATCTTAAAACCCTTTTTTAAAGCCCCGATCAACCGGACACTCATCATCAGTTTTGAAACCACCAAAATTACAAATCGCTTGTGGACTTTCAATTATATTTCGCTTGTAGATACTCAATACCGAAGATGAGAGGAAAAATTCGACTTCCGTGATGGGGCTCCGCTGCTCACGGCGTTTTTAATTCTTTATTTTAATTAAAACATTTAATTTTTAGCGAATTTCCGTCCTAGATATCCCGATTTTTGCAAAAATTGAATTAAGGAGGCTCACTAGGCTAGAGATCGAAAAAACAGGTTTTTTCAGGATTTTTCGAAATAAACTGGACAATGAAAACAAATAACAAATGATATCAGTTCCTTCATTAACTATTCGAGATTACAAAATAAGTATGAGTTAAGTAAAAGTTAAGGAAAAAGAGTAAAAAAAATTCAAAATTAATTAGCAATTTTGCAGGTATAGAAACAAAATGGCGGCAGTTTAAAAAAAGTTCTGAAATTTTGCCATTTTTGGGGGATTAAAATGGTCATAAAATGGCCATATTTTATGCAAAAAATCTGGTTGTAGTTTAGCCAATAGCGAAATGTGTTGTAAATATTCTATCCAAATTTGAGCTAATTTGGATTAATGGATTTAAAGTAATCTTCACACAGGCGTCGAAAAAAGTCATTTCGAGAAAAACGCCTTTAAAGTGATTTCTGATAAATATAACTATAAGAAAATGCAAAAACAAAAATATCGATTTTTTGAAATTTCTGGACTGCTGAGCCCCGTTAAAAAAAATTTTCTAATTTTTTTTACACCTTCGAAAGGAGCGTAAAAAATTACGTAAGATAAGGTCTTGAACCATTTTGGACTAGTTTTTAAGAAAAATTAAGAAATCTATTGAATTTCTTTATACGATAAATGCTACATCGTTTTTGTCATTACAATAACCATATGTAATAAAAACTTTTATCTACGACTACCATGAAATTACTTGTTTATTGTACAAAATACTATCTAAGTAAGCTCCAGCTGCGCAAAAAATGGCTCTTTACACTTAAGTATGTATAATGTACATATACGTAAAATACCAAATCTTACTACACTTTAATTAATTCCTATATTATCAATAAGCGCGGTAGCGCGTCGGCAAGTTCTCACCAGCCGTACGTGCACCAAGCTATATTTACACGAACCATTTCAAGCCATTTTTGACCCCCTTAAAACTCTAGTTCTATTTGTTGTATTGAATTAAAATTTTGCATACACAATAACACACTCGAAATCACTTTCAATTTCAAATTTCATCGATCTAACTTTCGTAGTTCCTGAGGTATAGGTCTCCAAAAATCGACAATTTTGGCACTCACTCATTCACTCACTCACTGAGGGATCATCAAAACCTCTGGCCTATTTCCAGTGGACATAGGAAATTGAAATTAGGTCAGAATACAGATCTGAGTCTAACAGTAAAGGGAAAAATCTAATATCATAACATTTTTCGTTATTTTCCTTATTTGTGCCCTTTCTTTGGAAAAATGCAGGGCAATTTTATATAAAAAAAATATTACTCAAAGCCTTCCTTAATATTCAAATCGATTAGTTGCCGGTAACTATGAAAATAAAATAATTATTTGTAGCAACAAATTACCTACTATGAATCGTATAAATATTTTCACCTATTATGATTAATAAACATCAAAAATAATTTAATTTACAAAAATTTGGAGTAAAATACTTGGTTTACGATAGCCATGGAAATGATTTTTCAAAGTGAAGATACAATTCAGTCATGATTTAATTTTGTGACTTAGAACCTGTGAAAATTAAGTTCAAAATTTTCAGTCGGGCTTACGTATACAGGGAGCAATTCCCACTTTGTTTGGCGTACGCTATAACGATTCATAAAAGTCAAGGTTTAAGTCTGGATAGTGCCCTTTTAGATATTGGCTCATCAATATTCGCATGTGCTCAGGCATAGGTTGCACTACCCAGAGTAAGACATCTCCAAGGTGTTCACTTAATAAATTTTGACCCGAGTCAGATTAAAGCACAATAAAGTGCAATAACAGAGTACAATAGGCTTAGATCTTTGTATCGAAGAGATTTAAACAAAATTATCCTTAAAAAGAACAAAATTCAAAAAATTCCGGACAGAGAGTGGATTTTGCGACCAAATTTTATCGCTGTTCAAATACCAAATGAATCCTATAGTAAAAGATCAGTCAAAAACGTAAAAATAAAACTAAATCAGACTGCAAATCGAAAAAAAAAATAAGTGCTTCTTGCTTGCGATCTTACTATCTAAATTGAACCAGTTTGTATTAATCTACATTTCCTACAAAAAGTCGTGAAATCCCACCAAAAACATAAATGTGAAAAATGGGCAAGTTCTAATATGTATTGTGTTAGCCTGAAAAAGAATTGAAATCAAAATAAACTGTCAAGTTCCAAACATATTCTTCGTGCAAAATTGGAATAAGATAAATTGTTTTAAAAAATATACATCAAGCTTTTTTAAGGTAAATAATAGAAATTTTTCATTAGAACTTGGGGAGTTTTTAACACCAAGTAATATATGATAAATGAATAAAAACTCGCCATGTTCTAATGAAAAATTTCTATTATTTACCTTAAAAAAGTTTGATGTATATTTTTTAAAACAATTTATCTTATTCCGATTTTGCACGAAAAATATGTTTGGAACTTGACAGTTTATTTTGATTTCAATTCTTTTTCAGGCTAACACAATACATATTAGAACTTGCCCATTTTTCACATTTATGTTTTTGGCATGGAAGAAGGAGAGGTATATAATATTGTAAAGGAAGGAGCATTTGCCAAAATACTGATCAACATATTATGAATATTAAACGTGCGTATTATGAATGACGTCATTTTGTCAACAAACAGTAGCGGTGTTAATTTAATTAAAACATTGCCATTGCTTTTAAAACAATATATTTAGTATATTTTTATTATAATTGTGATTTTTATATAAAAACAAAAAAATTAATTAATTATTTTTAATATCTTTTCTATTTAATTCAATAATCAACTCCTTAAGAATGCTGTTCGACTATTTTATCAATTAATTTTTCGAATTCTTACTTGTCTACTAAATTATTGCATTTTTTAACGCTGCTTAAAGAATATTATAAATTACTATAAACTCAAAACAAAAATTGCTCAAATTAATCGATTATTTACAATTTATAACTATTTCTTTAAAAAGATTACGTTTTGGTTTATAATTTTCCATCACTAATAAGACATATCTTTTTGATAAAAGTAGACACAAACATAAATAAAACTATATGTTTATTAAATTATCATTTTATTAATAAATAAATAAATACAAACAAAATACATAATCTTGAAGTTAAATTTTTATATGCTCATTAATTTTACATATAAGACGCTACTGAAATGAAGGGTCCAACTAACCTATATTTTGATTTTTACATAATTTTATTTTTTACAATATTTTTAAAATTTTTGTCGTTATTATCACATATTTTAACTAAAAAACGAATTCCTTATTTATGTAGAATGATTCCTTTTTCGATCTTTCCTTTACTTTGTGTAATGTCAAAATTGGTATTTTTACGCTTATTATAAACCTGTTTTTTTAAATGAAAAATTTAGAAAAATTAACAAATTTTCGCTAGAAATGGTTGCATTTATTGATAAATACAATATTTACTTACCCAAATATTATATTTACGATGTATTGCGTTATCTAATATTTTTTTAAATTTAATTTTTTGTAGGACTGGATGTTTAGTGCTTATTTGCACGTGTTATCGTGTATATTTACTCTTTTGTTTTTATTTTTTGTGGTACATTCAAAGGAATATACGTATTCATTCTAACATATCATATTATATTATATCTTGTCTCTCTCTTAAGAAATGGTCTCCATCCATATTCTTCTATATCAATGGTTTTTGGTGGGATATATTATACATTATATACAGTGATATACATATTATACATATTTTAGAATCTGTACAAAAATTTTACCTAGCAACTGAATGTTTAGGTTTGTTTTTAATTAATTTCAAATACTACATAATTTTAATGTATTGTATTTGTAGATTTGTACCAAATTTTTATCGTTTATTGTGAATTTCATGTTAGTCGTAGATAAAGTATAGTATGTAACTCGGTTGTAAGGCATATTACACACTCGCGCAATTACGCACTCGCCGCTGCGCAACTCTTGCGTAACTTTTTCGCTCGTGTGTAATATGCATCTTACAACCTCAATCACGTAATATACTATTAAAGAACTGATCATCGTCGATTTTGAAAATTTTTTCACTGTTAGGGAGTTAAACTATTTTACATTGATACAGGTTATTATATGAAATCCGCCAGTCTTTCTAAGTTCGCTATGTTATGTAGATGCTACGACAGAGGTAATTTTATATGTAGCTTTCCTCTCTACATAATAGCGCTAGGTAAATTACAAACAACTAGAAAATAATCCTCCTTTACAACTTACTAAAGTACCTAGTATATTTACAATAACGATGATAACCTTCTAAATAAGTGGGTACCATGAATTTTTAAAACTTGAGAAATTTCTTTATTAAACCACATGCATAACAATGAATGAGTATAACCCTCGTATAATTTTTCGACTACCACAATATACAAGTGGCTGGCTACACTTAAAAAGTGACCCTTTTACTCTTTAGTCATAGCCGTTATTATAATTTTGATAATAGGTTACTTTTTACACTGACAAAACGTTACGTTACTCTATTTACTTCAATAATTTATCAAAAAAATATATTATGGAGTTCATTCGTTTCATAATGATGTGTGTGTAATGTGTGTGTGTGTATGTGTGTAGTGTCGTCTTTTGTCCTTCTGCACCTATATCACTAGGACAGTGTTTCCAAAACTTTTTTTTATTGCACTACACCCATTAAGGGGCTCTTCTAGACTAAACAGCACAAATTTCAGCTTAATTGAAAAAAATTCTATTATTAACATCTATTTATTTATATCTTGCCTGGTAGGAACTACAATAAAAAGAACATTTTTAAAAATATTAAAATGGCGGCTGTTTGAAAAAAATTATTTTTTCTAGGTAGGTAGTTATTTTTAAAAATTTTTTATTTCTCTAAGATAGTAAAAATTAATATTTTGCAATATTCGTAGTTCTTACCATAAAACAATATGCATTAAAAATATATATACCTTTTCCAACAATTTTTGGGATCACTTTTCGAGAGGGTGTTATTAGTGACCATGAACTTTCAAGATGTTAAATTATTTTATTGCTTACAACAAATACCACCCTATGTTCACTCCAATTGTATTTAAATTTGTTACCTGTTCTACAAGCGACGGTTTCTTTTTTCATTCATATAGATAAGAAGGTAATATGCTGCGAACAATACTGCCGATTATTGCCGTACTTGAAAAGTCATCTCATTTAAATACTGAAAAACTTATACCAAATTCAAAATCGATTGAATAAATAGAACTCGAGATATCATGTAAAGCAGACTGAAATATTTACTTTTGCGAAAAATGCTTTTAAAATTTTGAAATATAATACCTGCTACCTGAACCTACCGTATTAAAATGGCTATAACTTTGTAAATATTCAAAATTTTTAAATTTCATTTTGAGGACATATTTTTAAAGGTCTATATCTATACTTTCAAAAAATGAATTAAACAAAAAGTTGAATTTTAAAAAATTCAAGACTAGAACATTTGTAAATAGCAGACGCCACCTCGTCCACCTTATTCTTTACAATTACTTTTAACAAATTATATATTACAACTAGATTACATGGTAGACTTATAAGTTTGATCAAATTTTGTTTTAGTTTTTTTTGTGTGGTAGGATTTTTAATAGAGATATCGGTGATACCGAAAATAACTGGTGACCGTCGGTTTGAGACGCATATCCAATAAAGAGGGGGAAACTATAATGGAAAGGTTAACATTGCTAGAATTTTTACAATTTGTGGAAATATTTATATAAAAAATTTATTTAAAAAAACGAATTTGGCAAGTAAATTGGCATCCACAATATGCAGCCGTCAGTATTATATATATATATATATATATATATATATATATATATATATATATATATATATATATATATATATATATATATATATTGATTATTGAAATAAAAAATCAATATAATATGAAATGCCAGATCTCAAAAATACAGTTCTTTTTCCTTTTTTTAAAAAGGAATTCCCAAAATTCAGTGGCGTAGTGAACATAACTGGCGCCCGGAGCACGACACTTTATTGGCGCCCCTCATTCCTACCAAAAACACGTATAGTTAATATTTGGCACCTCTTTGGTACACATTTGGCGCCCTTCTGCAAGTCGCGCCCGGTGCATGATAGACCCCCTTGCACCCCCGTCGCCACGCTTCTGCCAAAATTGTCTTTATTTTCGCCCGTCTAAAGGTATTTCTCCCTTTATCTCATCCGTGTTTCATTTCGACTCAAAAATCCTTTCACACTGAAACAATACCGTTTTCTTTCCCGAAATTTTTTCGCGGAAAACTTAGTAACTCTTTGCGGAACACAGTTTGAGAAATGCTGAACCAGAGAAAGGAAAAAGAAACAGGAGAAGAAAAGATATTAGCAATTTTTTTTCACTCACATCGTATAACAAAACATTTTTATCCGGCGTACAACAATGAATAGAAGCATCGTATATAGTTAGTTGTACGCTGGTAAAGGTAAATAATAAATCATTAGTTTTATTGAAAAAAAGAAAAGATTACTTTCCACTTGCCTACTTGGTCGTCTCTTCCCGTTTTCTACATTGTATTTTTCAACTCGTATTGTAAATTGTAATCATCAGCTAATTCACATTTTGGTACAAAAAATAATACACTCTGATTGTCGAAAAAGCTGTTATACGATTCACAAGAAACACTTATTTTAAGTAGTTGGAGCTAATTTTAAGTAATTTACAAGAAATAAAACGCCGTGAGCAGCGGAGCCCCATCACGGAAGTCGAATTTTTCCTATCATCTTCGGTATTGAATGTCTAGAAGCGAAATATAATTGAAAGTCCACAAGCGATTTGTAATTTTGGTGGTTTCAAAACTGATGATGAGTGTCCGGTTGATCGGGGCTTTAAAAAAAGGTTTTAAGTTTTTAAGGGCTGAATCTCAGTAAATTTCAATTTTGTGCCGATAGCAGTTAACAGGGAAAAAGCCAACACAATTCGTACGAGGGCATTTCTATCCATGCTTATCCGCCAATTGACTTTGTGTTTTATTTTTAAATATTAAAAAAGGAACTTAAATAGTAAACTGGAAGGCTTTTATTAAGGCTTAAGATATTTTTTCTTTCCAAAAAAATCCAAAATTTCTATTTTATAAATAATAAAAATCCAAAATTCCTAATTTATAAATAAACAGTGACTTTAATAACATTTTCAAATTACTTAATATGTATGTATTTCATTTGTTAAAAAATTGTATTCACTTTTTTTTAAATTTTTTAAAATTACTCTTCGCCTACTTGTATTTAGAATAAAAGTAATGCATTTAAAACACATTTAACAATAGCATTCAATTCCGATGTAAAAATGGAAGAAGTGGGGGGAAAAGTAATGTGGACTCCCTAAAAGGTACTAGCTGGATACTAACTGAATACACGTACAAAATTTCGGCCCTCTACGTTTCCTTAGAGAGTCTCTAGACGTGTTAGAAAACAAGCAAAAAAATTAAGGAAATATTGGCGTAAAAATCGTGGGGGTAAGGGTTAAAAGTTGAAAGCCCCAAAAAACAGTGTCTGGCTATTAGCTTAACCTATACACAAAATTTCAGCCCTCTAGGTTTATTATAGGATTATAGGATTTGGGGAGATTTTGACCCGAACGAAACTGTTAAAAAACAAAAAAAATCATGTTCTTTTGGGTATAAAAATGGTGGCAGTAGGGTTTGAAAGTCGAGACTCCCAAAAGGCACCCCCTTGATACTAACTCAATCCGAATAGAAAATTTCAGCCCTCTAGGTTTATTTGGATGACCTGTGCGAGTGGTACAAACTTCGAAAACGTCGAAAATGCATGAAATTGTAGCTTAAAAATGAGGGGGGTGGGGTAAAATATTAAAACCTCCAAAAAGCACAACCTAGGTACGAACTTTATCAACACACCAAATTTCAACCCTCTACATTAATTCTGGGGGGCTAGGGGCCTGTTAGATCCAGCGAAAATCGTTTTTCCCCCCTCTACTCCCACCAAATCATCCTAGGAAGCTGAATTTTGGATATGTTGTAGATAATTGAACGAAACATTATTTAAAACCGGTTTGGAAAAGTTTTATTGCTTTTCCGCCCCCCACCACCCCCTTAAAGGTCGGGTCAGAAAAAAAATTTGCCCAAAATTTGACCCCACTTTGATAGTATGAGATGCCTCGAAAATGAGCCCCATTTGCCAAATTTCATCTCTTAACTTTCATAGGGGGGCCCTACACAAATTAAAAGGTGGCGGGAATATAAATATATATATATATATATATATATATATATATATATATATATATATATATATATATATATATATATATATATATATATATATATATATATATCAGACATTTTTTTTTCTACATATTCGTTTTCTACGGGTCCGAAAATGGATAGCGCCCCTACTCTTGCCTCTCGCAGCTCTTACCGTATAGACTGTATAAGTCTAATTTTTCGGAGAAAATTCGACTAAAAAAATGTAACAAAGGCTAAAGAGAAAAATTCGTTTTTAATATCATTAAACCACTGATTCTAAATATGTCACTTTTATGAAATTTAACAAAATTTCAGAAGTAGGGTTTATTTTGATTTTTATTCGTATCCACCCAATTTTTTTTTAGCATTGGATATAATAAATTTTCCATTGAATCCTATTTTTCGCGAATATATGACAATCGCTCCCAACTGAGAAAGTGCAATAATCGCCACCAAGCCATAAACTGGTTTCTACCTGTCGCTGACTCCTTATATTTGACCAGATGTTAATCACCACCAGTGACAATCGCCCCCAGTATATTAGCTTGTTTTTACCTGGCCGTGTAACTCACTGTGTTTACATCCAAAAGTTTAAAGCACGACGCCGACGTGCAATAAACTTAGATGATAATAGTGTGTGTCGGTATGTAAGAAAAGCAAATATAAGGATTCCAATAAGTTAACTTTTATCTAACTGACGTCATTTAAAATGTTATACAGATATATCGTCAACTGAGTATTGGTTTGTACCAAGTCAACTTTTAAACATTTTTTCTAGATTTATTGTTTTGTTAGTTTTTGACATTGAGGCAGCAAGTCAGTGCCAGTCCCTTCAAAAACCTTGGGAAGACAATACCAAATGCGTGGTAAGAAAACTAACAATTAATGTCCATCATCTAAAACAAAAAATAAGGTGTCGAATAGAGAGAACCACCGGTTGGGGTCGAAATAGTTTTCCTAATATTTTTCTTTTGGTGTGTATGTTAGATTTATCCTTCATTATTTTTTAGAGTTATTTTTTAAGAATATACTAGTGATCCGATTGAGAGAAAGAAAAATGCTTATGTATAGGTCACACGGATATAAAAAAAAAATATTATAATTCTTTTGTGTAAAGTAAACAAATCATTGTATATGTATACAGGGTGGAATTTTAATAACTCTTAAACCTTTTGGTGAATTTCACCGAATTTTTATTATTAAATTTTATCGAAATTCACCAAAAGGTATAAGAGTTATTAAAATTCTGCCCTGTATACATATATAATGATTTGTTTACAAAAAAGAATTTTAATGATTTTTTTTTTTATATCCGTGTGACCAATACATCCTCATTTTTCTTTTGAAAATTTGAAACGGTCCTGACAAAAATTAATGAGGTATTTATATCCTACAGTAGATGCTTGCAACAGATTCCATTCAGCAGTAAGACATCTTTTTAATTTTTAGTCGAATTTTCTCCGAAAAATTAGACTTATACAGTCTATACGATAAGAGCTGCGAGAGGCGAGAGTAGGGGCGCTATCCGTTTTCGGACCCGTAGAACACGAATATGTAGAAAAAAAAATGTCTGATATATATATATATATATATATATATATATATATATATATATATATATATATATATATATATATATATATATATATATATATATATATATATATATATATATATATATATATATATATTTTCCCGCCACCTTTTAATTTGTGTAGGGCCCCCCTATGGAAGTTAAGAGATGAAATTTGGTAAATGGGGCTCATCTTCGAGGCACCTCATACTATCAAAGTGGGGTCAAATTTTGGGCAAATTTTTTTTCTGACCCGACCTTTAAGGGGGTGGTGGGGGGCGGAAAAGCAATAAAACTTTTCCAAACCGGTTTTAAATAATGTTTCGGTCAATTATCTACAACATATCCAAAATTCGGCTTCCTAGGATGATATGGTGGGAGTAGAGGGGGGAAAAACGATTTTCGCCGGATCTAACAGGCCCCCAGCCCCCCAGAATTAACGTAGAGGGTTGAAATTTCGTGTGTTGATAAAGTTTGTACCTAGGTTGTGCCTTTTGGAGATTTTAATATTTTACCCCCACCCCCCTCATTTTTAAGCTACAATTTCATGCATTTTCGACGTTTTCGAAGTTTGTACCACTCGCACAGGTCACCCGAATAAACCTAGAGGGCTGAAATTTTGTATTCGGATTGAGTTAGTATCAAGGGGGTGCCTTTTGGGGGTCTCGACTTTTAACCCCTACCCCCACCATTTTTATACCCAAAAGAACATGATTTTTCTTGTTTTTTAACAGTTTCGTTCGGGTCAAAATCTCCCCAAATAAACCTAGAGGGCTGAAATTTGGTGTACAGGTTAAGCTAATAGCCAGACACTGTTTTTTGGCGGTTTCAACTTTTAACCCTTACCCCCACGATTTTTACGCCAATATTTCCTTAATTTTTTTGCTTGTTTTCTAACACGTCTAGAGACTCCATAAGGAAACCTAGAGGGCTGAAATTTTGTACGTGTATTCAGTTAGTATCCAGCTAGTACCTTGTAGGGAGTCCGCATCACTTTTCCCCCCACTTCTCCCATTTTTACATCGGAATTGAATGCTATTGTCAAATGTGTTTTAAAAGCATTATGTTTATTCTAAATACAAGTAGGCGAATAGTAATTTTAAAAAATTTAAAAAAAAGTGAACTTACTTTTATGACAAATGAAATACATACATATTAAGTAATTTAAAAATGTTATTAAAGTCACTGTTTATTTATAAATTAGGAATTTTGGATTTTTAGTATTTATAAAATAGAAATTTTGGATTTTTTTGGAAAGAAAAAATATCTTTATAAAGGCCTTCCAGTTTATTATTGAAGGTCCTTTTTTAATATTTAAAACTAAAACATAAAGGCAATTAGCGGATAAGCATGGACAGGAATGTCCTCGTACGAATTGTGTTGGCTTTTTTTCTGCTACCTGTTTTCGGCACAAAATTGAAATTTACTGAGATACAGCCCTTAAATACTTAAAACCTTTTTTTAAAGCCTCGATCAGCCGAACACTCATCACCAGTTTTGAAACCAACAAAATGACAATTCGGTTGTAGACTTTCAATCACATTTCGCTTGTAGACATTCAATACCGAAGATGAAGGGGAAAATTCGACTACCGTGATGGGGCCCCGCTGCTCACGGCGTTTTTTTAATTTTTAAGCTGACGTTCCTCGAAAATTACATCCCTAAATTCGATAACCACAGTATCTTTGAATATCCATCATTTTTTGATGTAACTGACGCTAGATTAACATAATAAATTTTAAGAATTTTTCACAATTTCAACTACTTTTCAAAATTACGTACGCAGATTGGAGTCCCAACGTTAGTGTTATCAACGAAAACAAAACGGAAGAAAATGTAATGAGATAAAATAATCAGTAAATTTGTAGTAAAAAAAGGAAAAAAAATTGCGTAGGTATAATTCATTTTATTCGTATATTCCGCTTCAAAGACTTCAAATAATAAACATTAAGAACGGATATATACCTATGCATGATCAAACGTAGAAATATATTATCTACAATATATAAAAAAATTTTACGTTTAAATTAATAATAAAGGTATGAATAATTTAGCAAAACGAAAATTGTATTTAACAAGATATAATTAATTCAAGCGAATATATTTTCTTATTTTACCTACTTCTGTTTAGAACACTTTCCGGAATATATCTTGGAACTTTAATAATTTTATCCGTCCGTACTCTGTCAAAGCCCCGTAGTTTCTATAGAGCTGTGGAGAAAAATGGCGAAACGCGAGAATAAGCCACATTTTTTTAAAATTTCGTCCCAAAAATATAAGTGGTGTACACAAAAAAATAACCTCTTAACTATTTTCTCGGACCCTCTGCCAACAGCAACGGCCTGCCCACCATCTCGTTGGGCACGAATTTCTATATCCGTCAGACAACAAATATAAAATTTTGCACTTCTGCGCATAAATGGCAACAAATTGATATACAATAATTTTTTTTTTTTATTGAGTTATTTTTCCAATTTGAAAATTGAGTATAAACGAACCATATCGTGTGGGATATTTTTTTTTAAATTTTAAATTTACATTCTGTTGTTACAAGATATTCAGTTTCCTGATACACAGGACTCACGCATTGGCATCTAGGCCATTAGCAGTAAGTTCTATGTATCAGGAATTTACAGAAGAATTACTCTTATATAATCCAAATCGTGTGGGATATTGTTAGAAAGGGTTCTTAAGGTCGTTCGTCTTCTATTTTTATATTCACCTGCAAAATAAAAGAGTATGGTTACTAGTACTTGACAAGACGACTCGCCTAAAATTATTTTGGCTAACTTGTGTCGATAACTTTGGAAGATAAAGGTTACCAAATCCTCACAAGTCGGATTAAGCTAAATGAGGTGAAAAAATCACTGATTCCGAATAGATGAAATTTTGTACAATGATATATTTTAAAATATCCCTTAAAATCATTGGAAATGCTTGCAAATGGAGTAAAATTTCGCTGGCATATTCCAAAACCGACATTAAAAACAAAATTAACACGTAACCAACATTCATAGTAACATTAGTAACACATATGTAACTGTCATTGTCGAATCTATTTAGTATGGACTAGCCGTACCCGTAACGTTGTTCACGCGAAACGTTGAGTAGTTTCTTTTTCCAATTTGTAGTTTTTTGCAACACAAAATGCATTAAATTGTCTCAAAATTAACAATTGTGTATTTATTGTATTTTTCGGTACACAATTAGCAACATTTTTTTTTTATTTAAGATTCAGAAAAATTTCCAAACTACAAAATTTATTTACAATTTTTGTTACCATAGTTATGAAATTTTTTATGAAATATGTAAATTGGCGTAATGTGTGTAGATGCTCAAAATAGTTTTTCCATTTTCCCGTGGGAATGAGACATTTTGCCGGAATAAAAAGTATCTTAGATGTTGACCCAATTAATAAGTTAACATCACACCAAATTTCATTAAAATCCGTCCAGTAGTTTTACGTGATGCGTGAACAGACAGACAGACAGACAGGGACAGATTTACAGTTTTATTATATGTATAGATGTGTAGTATGGTCATAGTGATTCTGGCACCATAATTTTTAAATGAAAAGTTTGATCTAATTTTGTTTCACCATCCAAAAAATTTACTCTTGATCGATTTTTTTCACAGTTCAAATATATTATTATATTGTACATTTTTCGTACAAATGCATTTTACATAACCGACAAATTATTAATGAAGTGTTCAATGGAAAAATGATGACATATCATCGAAGAGTGACACAAGTTTTTGCGGTCATCTCTCCACATCTATATGCGGGATACACATAGTTCAATAATAAATAGCAAAATCGTATCTCAAAATACATTTATTATTCACATGTACCGTGTCATGATTATTTGTATGATGTAACTGAACCGAATAAATCTATATGTATTTTAAATATACTTTATAAACGAAAAAAATGTTAGAAAGTATCATTGCCTCATCCCGAGTTTCCTCTCTTTTTGGTGTCGTACACTTGAATCAGAATCACTCTGACTTCGCTACCTATTTACACATACAAACGATTGTACCCATGTATTTGAGCCAGATTCACTATGACCATAAAAATGATTATAATGTTACAGTTCTGAAAATTGTACCATTTGATAAACAATTTTTTTACTATCTATATTGAAAAAATAAAATCAATAACTAAAAATTAAAGAAAAGTTATTTTATAACGTATAAACAAAAAATAAATTTATTCGAGTTCAAAACAGACCCGAAATCATTTGTCACTTCTTGGTTTGTGCCAGTAAATGATACATTTTTTCTCATACGTATTTTCTATTTCGATACACCTTTGCCGAATACCCGACTAGGTTTCTATTTTATTTTTCAATTTTAAGCTACCATTTTTCAGGACAAAATATACCGGATAAGTTTGATACTGAAGGCTACGTATATCCCTTAATTTTCCAATACAGACCCCCCTCCAACCCTTAGAAAATGTTTTTTTTTTGAATTTAATAAAATTTCGATTATTAATACGATTCGATTAGAATTCCAATGAAGTCGGTGTTGCTGTTTTTAGTGAGATATCGTACAGGAAAATTGCCTAAATATACATGAATGCACAGTAGAATTCGTTACATAAAAATAAAGATTTAGTTTCACGGTTTATTTCAAAAATTTACTAGCTTTGTAAAAGGGACTGTAACAAATTACATTCTTGATTTTAATATTAAATCAGCCTTTAATTAATAGCCTTTCAGAAATCTTAATCTTGCATCACGCAGTTCTAAAAATAATCCGATTAATTTAGCCCTAAAAATAGTAGTAAAGATACAAAAATTAGGGGAGAGCTGAAAATTGGTACGAATATTCGGAACACCATTATAAAAAAGTGTTGAAAAGTCCTCATCGATTCTGTACGTGGAAAAAAGTTTATTTGAGGTCAAAGGTGTCAAAAATGGGTTTTTTACGTTTTTCAGCAAAACGGTAAGTTTTATCATAAAATTAGATCAGACAAAATTTGTAGATCATATAATTATCTATAAAAAATATATCAGTACTTTTTGCGCTAAGAGCCACCGTTTCTGAGATATGACTATTATAAAAATCTCCCACCTGCGCCGGAAAAACTCCTCAACACAATTTTTTGTAATTGTAAAAAGGGATGTAGTGCAAAATGTGGCTGAAAAAAAGTCTGATTGTTTTGTTCTCTTGCATGTACTAGTTGTCAAGGCCAGTCGTGCTCTAATGTTGAATCATCAACAGAAGAGGATTCGTATGATACAAACGAGGAGACATGTGATGCATCGCTATTGAGGTAATTTACTTGCACCCAACAAGAAGAACAAGGAGAAGAACAAGAAGGAGAAAAACAAGAAGAAGAGGAAGTTGAAATATTAGACGATTATGAATCTGACGAATAATTTCCCTCACTTTTTTATATCTATACCGCTTTCATCATTCCCAATACTAATATTTTTTATTATTTAATAGTTTTCAATTAAACAGGATCATCATAGACCGTGGAATAGGCCTACCGGGGAAACCCTTTAAAAAAGACCCGCTAAGTACACTACCTCACAGGTGGCGTGGAAACGTGCGCATATTATGAAGATTACAACTTTTGAAATAGTTATATCTCCGAAACGGTGCCTCTCGGGAAAAAAGTATTCAGGCATTTTTTATAGAAAATTATATAATGTACAATTTTTGTCTGACCTAATTTTATGATGAAAGTTACCGTTTTGCTGAAAAACGCGAAAAACCCATTTTTGACACTTTTGATCTTGAATAAAATTTTTTCCACGTATAGGATCGATGAGGACTTTTCAACACTTATTTATAACGGTATTCTGGACCTTCATACCAATTTTCACCTCTCCCCTAATTTTGGCACTCTTGCATGTTTAAATTGACCGGTGTAAAAAAATATCTCAAATTTTCTTGAAACGAGTTGTACGTCTTTTTTAAAATGACGTGAAGACACTGTAGTGGCCTCGAAACATATACAAAAAAATTTGTTTATAATTTTCTGACCGATCAAAATAATTTTCCTACATTAAATCGCTGAAATTCTTTTACCTGGAATATGTGCTATAAAATTTTAACTTTGCTATAAGTTTGAAATGCTAGGCTTTTACAATTTTTTATTTTTTACAATTGTATTTGCATGCACATATACAAAAAATAAATCCTTAGCTTTACTATAAGTCTGAAACATTAGTCTTTAGATATGAAAAACTTAAAATGGATTTAACATCTAATAAAATAAAATCAGTGACATTTTTACAGACTTGCGTCCCAGAATCACCGTGACCTTACTATCCGCTTACACTAAATAAAATAGCATGAATCTTGTTGTTCAAAATTTATTTTTACCGCTGATATAGAAGAATGGATGGAGACTATTTCTGAAGAGAGAGACAAGATATAATATAATATGATATGTTAGAATGAATACGTAGATTCCTTTGAGTGATCCACAAATAATAAAAAACAAAAGAGTAAATAGACACATAAACATACGACCTGACGTGTCTAAGACTGAGTCCTACAAAAAAGTAAGTTTAAACAAATATTACCTAATAAACGTAATACTCCATAAATATATTTGGGTAAGTAAATACTGTATTTATCAAACCATTTGTAGTGAAAATTTGTTTATTTTTCTAAATTTTTCATTTAAAAAACAGTTTCATAATAAGCGGAAATATATCAATTATGGCATTACACAAAGTAAAGGAAATACCGAAAAAGGAATTACTCTACGTAAATAATAAGGACAATTTTTGGAAAATTACTCTACGTAAATAAAGAATTCGTTTTTTATTTAAAATATGTGATAACGACAAAAATTTCATAAATATTATAAAAAATAAAATTATGTAAAAATAAAAACATAGGTTAAATTGACACATCATTTCAGTGGCGTCTTTTATGTAAAATTAGTGAACATATAAAAATTTAACTTCAAGATTATGTATTTTGTTTGTATTTATTTTTAGTCGAATTTTCTCCGAAAAATTAGACTTATACAGTCTATACGATAAGAGCTGCGAGAGGCGAGAGTAGGGGCGCTATCCGTTTTCGGACCCGTAGAACACGAATATGTAGAAAAAAAAATGTCATATATATATATATATATATATATATATATATATATATATATATATATATATATATATATATATATATATATATATATATATATATATATTTTCCCGCCACCTTTTAATTTGTGTAGGGCCCCCCTATGGAAGTTAAGAGATGAAATTTGGTAAATGGGGCTCATTTTCGAGGCACCTCATACTATCAAAGTGGGGTCAAATTTTGGGCAAATTTTTTTTCTGACCCGACCTTTAAGGGGGTGGTGGGGGGCGGAAAAGCAATAAAACTTTTCCAAACCGGTTTTAAATAATGTTTCGGTCAATTATCTACAACATATCCAAAATTCAGCTTCCTAGGATGATATGGTGGGAGTAGAGGGGGGAAAAACGATTTTCGCTGGATCTAACAGGCACCCAGCCCCCCAGAATTAACATAGAGAGTTGAAATTTGGTGTGTTGATAAAGTTCGTACCTAGGTTGTGCTTTTTGGAGGTTTTAATATTTTACCCCCACCCCCCTCATTTTTAAGCTACAATTTCATGCATTTTCGACATTTTCGAAGTTTGTACCACTCGCACAGGTCACCCAAATAAACCTAGAGGGCTGAAATTTTGTATTCGGATTGAGTTAGTATCAGGGGGGTGCCTTTTGGGGGTCTCGACTTTTAACCCCTACCCCCACCATTTTTATACCCTAAAGAACATGATTATTCTTGTTTTTTAACAGTTTCGTTCGGGTCAAAATCTCCCCAAATAAACCTAGAGGGCTGAAATTTGGTGTACAGGTTAAGCTAATAGCCAGACACTGTTTTTTGGAGGTTTCAACTTTTAACCCTTACCCCCACGATTTTTACGCCAATATTTCCTTAATTTTTTTGCTTGTTTTCTAACACGTCTAGAGACTCCATAAGGAAACCTAGAGGGCTGAAATTTTGTACGTGTATTCAGTTAGTATCCAGCTAGTACCTTGTAGGGAGTCCACATCACTTTTCCCCCCACTTCTCCCATTTTTACATCGGAATTGAATGCTATTGTTAAATGTGTTTTAAAAGCATTATGTTTATTCTAAATACAAGTAGGCGAATAGTAATTTTAAAAAATTTAAAAAAAAGTGAACTTACTTTTATGACAAATGAAATACATACATATTAAGTAATTTAAAAATGTTATTAAAGTCACTGTTTATTTATTTATAAATTAGGAATTTTGGATTTTTAGTATTTATAAAATAGAAATTTTGGATTTTTTTGGAAAGAAAAAATATCTTTATAAAGGCCTTCCAGTTTACTATTTAAGGTCCTTTTTTAATTTTTAAAACTAAAACATAAAGGCAATTAGCGGATAAACATGGGCAGGAATGTCCTCGTACGAATTGTGTTGGCTTTTTTTTTGCTACCTGTTTTCGGCACAAAATTGAGATACAGCCCTTAAATACTTAAAACCTTTTTTTAAAGCCTCGATCAGCCGAACACTCATCACCAGTTTTGAAACCAACAAAATGACAATTCGGTTGTAGACTTTTAATCACATTTCGCTTGTAGACATTCAATACCGAAGATGAAGGGGAAAATTCGACTACCGTGATGGGGCCCCGCTGCTCACGGCGTTTTTTTATTAATAAAATGGCAATTTAATAACTGTATAGTTTTACTTATGGTTGTGTCTACACTTATCAAGAAAATATGTCCTATTAGTGGTGCAAAACTATAAACCAAACGTAATCTTTTTACAAAAATAGTTATAAATTGCAAAATAATCGATTAATTAGAGCAATTTTTGCTTCTACTTTATAGTAATTTATAATATTCTTTAAACACCATTAAAAAATATAATGGTTTAGTACACAATTAAGAATTCGAAAAATTAACTGATAAAATAGTCGGATAGCATTCTCAAGGAGTCGATTGTTGATTCAAATAAAATAGAATAGCTATATTGAAAATAATTAATTGTTTATTTTTTTTATATAGAAATCACATTCATAAGAAAAATATACTAAATATTTTGTTTTAAAAGCAATGGTAATGTCTTAATTACACTAAAACCATTACTGTTGATTTACAAAATGACGTCACTCATAATAAGCACGTTAACATTCATAATATGTTGCAATCAGTATTTTGGGAAATGCCCCTTCCTTTACAATATTACATACCTTTCTTTCTTTCATGATATTTACACACGCAAAAAAAAAAACAACAAACGAACGGTTGCATTTAACAAAATTTTCTCGAAGCAATTCAGCCTACACTTGGACCCTAATAACTTCGGTCTGGATAATACTTAAGAGCTCAACTTGTCAGAGTAGAATGTAGTTACCAGCCTAATTAAATATACCAAATTTCAATTTTATAACTCTATTGCTTTCGTTTTTACTAATATGTAAATTTCATTAAATTCGACACTCACTTACTCACTGATGATCATCAAAATTATAGAGTACTTCCTGAAGTCTTAGAAATTTGAAATTTGGTATGGAGACTGGGTTTAGCATACAATTAACGAGAAAATTAACAAATCTATGATTTTCCCTCTTTAGCTTCTTATAAATAATAAAATATATTGTAGGTATACTTGTAGATAATTAAAAAAAATTAAAAAATCAAATCAAATGGCTCTTGGTTTATTTTTGTATTTGTAACTAGGAAAAACTTATTTACTTTTCTTGTTACTATGAGAAAAATTGGTGATTTTTAAAAGTCTTGAAAATATTTAACACTTTAAAGACGTCAAAAAATGTATCCGATTCTTCGCTTAATGACGGCAATTTACCTGCCCTATCTGATAACTTATAATAACATTGTAAGTAGAATTCTAATGTGCAGGAAATAGTCCCTGCATAAAGAAAAAAAAATACGAAAAACCTACAAAAAGAACTGAAAAGAGCTTCTTATGTGCAGGAAATACACCTTGTAAAAATAAAAATAAATAAATAAACACGAGCAACTTACCAAAAAGACTGAAATCCCACCAAAAAACATTTCATGTTAAAAATTTAGCCAAGACTCGCAACTATTTTACTCTTATAAAGTTACGAGATCTAAAGTAGCGCCAAGTCCTAAATAAGTCGACATCATGGTTAACTCAAGTTATAAGGCTTGGCCGTTTCGCGAAACTATGGTAAATAAAACCAAACATTAAGAGCTCATAGCAGATTATTGTGCTGTGTGCTATATATTTTACCGTAGCTTTGGGAATCGGCCAAGCCTTATAGCTTGAGTTAACCATGATGTCGACTTATTTAGAGCTTGGCGCTACATTAGATCTCATAACTTTTTAAGAGTAAAATAGTTGCGAGTCTTGGCTAAATTTTTAACATGAAATATTCTTTGGTGGGATCTTATTGTTTACAAACTATACGTATTGTGTAATATACAATATCTAGTTGTACAGTAACTGTCAGCTACATTGTATAAAATATACTCATGTGTACCACGATACACACGACACACATACATAATCGTGTTGCTTAGCGTACAAATAAACGTACAAGCGAATCGAGGATATCATCATATGTGTATATGCTTCGCATATGTTAGCATTTGATTTATTGCTTTTGTATTACCCAATAAAATTATCATGTAATATTATTGCTGAATGTTCTAACTAGGCGCACTATTGTATTGCTGCGTAACACTTCGAAAAGTAGTATATTAATTCGATTGGGTATACATAATATGTACATGCACGTACCTAGAAAGTTAGCAACGATATGGGTATTCAGTTTGGTGATAATGATTTAGTGGTTTTGTGTGTACGCGGTAGTTAAAATCATTCATTTAGAAACAAACCGTGGTAAAATTTATTCCAAACGGATGATTTTCATAATTTTGGCACACCAATGGTATGTTTGTTACATTTATTAACGAATTATCTTTTTTACGTTGAGGTAGGTCTCGAATTGTGAAAAAAAAATCAGAAATCAATAAAAATATCTTTATAAACATTTAAAGCTTTAATACAATCAGAGCGACCACCCGGACTATTACCCATAATGGTTATTAAATTGTAAATTAGGTACAAACACAAGGTACTATTGATCTTAATTCAGAAATTATAACTCACTTGGACTTCGGATTCGGATTAACCCTAGAATCATAAGTACTCGTCAAAACGACGAACGAACTTCTTTACCTGCTCCAATACTACAACTTGTCGGTGCCTGCTTGCTGTGAAACTTCTGTTATCTAATTTATTTGTTATTATAACACATAAGACGTACAAATGTTGTTTATAGCTATTGTCGTTTTTTTTATACTGAAATAGTGTGCGTCAAAAGGGCGACGATGTATGATTAACCCATATTTTTTTTAAAGATTTTGTACTCCACATATAAAAGTTTTCCTAATTTTTCTAAAATTTATTAAAGATATGGATGTTATAATTAATTTATTCAATGATTATGATAATGTGAAAGATGATTACAGCTGTTTGACTTATAGAGACAACATAATACTGAAGTTTTAATATATTGAATCCAAAACTAAAGAATGCGTTTCAAGTGACTTAATAAAAGGTTAACAATTTATTTAATGGAAAATATTTTAATTTTTATTATTTTTTGAGATCTTATTCTAAAAACTACTAACAAATTTTAGAAAATTTACAAATGTGCCTAATGGGTGCAACAAAGCTGTGAGTAGGTGCATAAAATTTACGGATATAAAACCCCAAATACCTGTTTGGCATAAGAAAACGAAAGGTTATTTCACCAAATTACACCGGATCTCACAACTTGTTACTGATAGAAATCTCAATCCCGGTATTAAAAGAAAATAAGGAGAATTTTATTTCGTTGATCGAAATCTCTGAAAGTTCCTGAAGGAGTAGAAAAATGAAAAGAAATGAAATTTTCAAAACAATAACAATTTATTATAAATCCAAAAAAGGAAATGTTACAGAGTACACAGTGAAAAACTTATCTACAATCCTTCAAAAAAAATTGATAATGTTAATTTATTCTGAAATATTTAAAGTGGTTTCGATGACAGGAAGCCACAATGCTGCAGTCATCGAAACAAAATTAACTGCTTCATAACAGTGTCAAAATAAATCGAAAATATTCGTTTACGAAATATATGAATTTACTGTATAATGAGTTAAATTGGAATCAAATACTTAACGCCAAAAAAATTAAATAAAGGAACAAAACAATACGTTACCGTACCAAGAAAAAAAAATAAAATATAATATAATATCACTTAAACTGGTTTCCCCAGGTAAACGTACACAATAACAAAGGTTAAGAAAATTATTAATTACGTGTATACGTTTATATAAAGGTGGACTCCGCCACTGGGTGTGAAAGTGTGCGACATACGATGTTGTAAGAGAAAAAAAAAAAAATAAAAATAAATTTGACAACTTATTCGAAAAGTACAAGAATTTGTACACCAATTATCAATGAGAAAAAAAAGTATTATAAATACACACAATTGATAATGGAAACAAATAAATGTCAATCTAAATTCACAATTGAATAAATTCAATAACACTCACCCAAAATTGTGTGGTGTCAAAAGTGTTATTAAATTATTGAACTATTGATCAAAAAAAAAATAAGTTACAACATCGTAATATCGAGGCACCTTCACACCAAATCACCAATAATGGTATATTATAAGTACATTTATAAAAAAAACGTCTGTAAGAGCCTGAAGGGCTGATCAGACGAGGTAGCTATCGGATATGTTTTTCCGGCTAGCTATCACACCATACTACCTATGCTCAGCAGTTGTCTATCAAGCTGAACATCGGAGCTAAGGCGTGTGACGTATGTCGCAGGCGCATTACGAATTCTAGAAGGTAATAGAATGTACATACATAATTATATAATTTTAAATAATCGAACAGCAGTGATTGTGGCAAATTGCTAACGTATTTAAGGTTTGTACAGATGCGTACTAATAATATAAAGGGCAATTTGCGACAACGCTGCATGGGGAAATAACTACATATCTATATAGGAATATTTTTGACTGAGAAATTTCACATTCTGTAAAGTCACACATGTCCACTGACTCATAATAGTTCATAAATTAATTATTTGAAAGACATGTTTTATAATACAATTGATGTTATTATCTATTTTTTAATTTTTATAGTGAAAATATGCTTTGATAAAAAGATTAAAATATTAATAAATATTTATATTAAGAAATTTTACCAAATCCAATTTTTTTTAAATATTTTGTTCGCTTTTGTAGTATTGTTATGTAAAAAAAAATGTTTTTTGCAAATAAACTCTAAAACTCCCCGTCAAAAGTCCATTCGTCGAAAGGACGCCGATGTATGATTAACTTGGCTCGTAGACCAACGTATGATTCTAGGGTTAAATAGGCTTCTCTATATGGACACTTAATATTTACTTTTATTAAAATTCAATTCCTTTTTTAGAATTCCGTGCCTTAAAAAGAAAATATAACCCTTACAAGATCGCTTTTCTGTTCGTCCGTCTGTTTGTTACAGTGGTTTTTCTCGAAAACTATGTAACGTAAGAATTTCAAATTTGACATTAAGTTAGGTTTAATGACACGCGCGTATATTGCCAGTTAACAGTTAAAAAGAATTATTTTATAATTAAAATAGCGGGTCAGTTTGATACAAAAAAGTTTTAATTAATTAATATATATATATATATATATATATATATATATATATATATATATATATATATATATATATATATATATATGTGTATATATATATATATATATATATATATATATATATATATATATATATATATATATATATATATATATATATACAGGGTGTTAGTGAATAAGTGCGAAAGATTTTAACAGGTAATTGCTGAGGTTCCTTTATGTAAAAAAGTTCATATGAACCTAGGTTCCAAAACGCTTAGTTTCTAAGATACAGGGTGTTCAATTTCTCGTCGTTTTTAACATTTTCTTAAATATTTCAAAAATGTTTTGAGATATTGACACAAAATTTGGAACACGCTACAACAGGATAAATACCCATATTCTGAAGTAGACAGAATATTTCCCCTCAAACCAGTGGCATTCATACGGCCATGTGATAACATATTTTTAAAGAAAAAAGACATGCCAATGATTTTTACCAATTCGAAAATGTTTTTTCAAATGTCCCATAAATTGTTGACAAAAATGACCTCTTACTATTTTGTTGCTCCTGTAGTCGTTTTCAAGATAAAAAATAATTTCCAGTTACTGTTGTTATCAAAAACCGTCATGGGCTATCTAGTAGCCCATCTACTGTGTATCTTGGAAACTAACCGTTGTCGGATCTGGGTTTATATTTACTTTTTTACATAAAAGAACCTCACCTGTTTCACCAATCATCTGTTAAAATCTTTCGGGCTTATTCACTAACACCCTATATATATATATATATATATATATATATATATATATATATATATATATATATATATATATATATATATATATATATATATATATATATATACAAGGTGGTCCAGAATTATGTACCGTAATTGTTAGAGCTGGTAGTACGTTCAAAAATAATGGTACCTGTTCATGTACACTTTTTTTCAAAACTCAATAATAAGGGAGATACAACTCTGTAAAAGGGTGACACGAAAACCATTATTTTTTAAATATTTTCCAAACGCTTTTGAATAACGGATTGATATTTTAGGGGTACTTATTTTGCGTTAGAAGGATTAAATTTATGTCAACACTTATTCCACCACTCATGACTAAGGGGTGGTTTTGGGTGGTAGGTGTGAGTTATCACGTCTTTACTTTTTTAACTTGCAATTATTTAAACGAAATCCCTGATAATATGATTCCTCAGACAATTTCACGCAAAAAAGGTATACTTGTTACATTTCGATAAATATTACCGTTTTCGAGTAATTTAAAGTAGAAGTATCTATTTCCAAATTATCCCCTAATCATAAGTGATGGAATAATTGATACCATAAATTTAATTATCTTAATGTTCATACGCACCCCTAGATTATGAATGGAGTAATCAAAAGCGCCCAAAATTGTTTTTAAAAGAAGAAGTTTGTTTCGTTCCACCCCTCTACATTTTACCCCTCTGCTTTATCTCCCTTATTATTGAGTTTTGGAAAAAAGTGTAGATGAAAAGGTACCATTATTTTTGAACATACTAGCAGCTCCAGCAATTACGGTACATAATTCTGGACCACCCTGTATATATATATATATATATATATATATATATATATATATATATATATATATATATATATATATATATATATCGTATGATATATCATTTAAAAGAGCTACCTCCAAGGATTCTAAAATTTTTTTTTATAATTTTTGATTCAGTGGTTTTAATGATATAGTTCAACATTAGTGGTAAATGACCGCCACCTCCTTGTACATCGAGGTTTTTAAAGCAAAAATTTTTTTTTTAGGTACTTTAGATATTGAGTCATAGATTAAAGCAAAAAACTGCGACTTTTTCAACAGTGGAATAGCTCCAGGAAAAAAAATATTGTACATAACATAAATTGACAACATATTTATTAATATTTCAGTACAATGTATGTGGAAAAATTCATGAATTTTTCAGTTATAGCAAGCAAAAGATTTACTGAGTGCTCACTGTGTGGAATCCTAATCGTGCGAGCCGTAATTTAAGTTTATTTTTGTAGACGTGGATGGTTAAGAATTCTAGACATTCAGCGTCGAATTCTAAAACTGCATCTAAGACCACAAAAATAATACTTAGGCTGGGCGCACATTCAGACGCAATTAACACAGGCAGGGCAGCGCAGTTTCTGTGATTCTTGCTGTAGAACAGGACAGCGCGAATTGAAACGCAGAGCAGAACAGAGCAGCACTGCATCGCACGAGACCGATGTGGCATTCGTGAATGTGACACAGAAACTGCACGACGATTTAACACTTCCTCGATTTTTAGTTGGTTTTATTCCGCCGAAATGGGAACAATTGAAGAAATTGAAGAAAAACAGTGCTGCACTCCTGTACTCTGCTTTTAAATTCGTGCTATCTCGTTCTACAACAAGAATCACAGAAACAGCGCTACCCTGGCTGCCTTGATTGCGTCTCAATGTGCGCCCGACCACACAGTTTATTTCTCCTGGTTTCCTGCCCTGCGCTACTCTGCTCTGCTCTACGCTGCCCTGCGTTTACTGCATGACGCAGCTCAATGTGTGCCTGGCCTTACCGTCCTCGGTAAGTAGTACACCATTTCTCACCTTTTCAGCTTCCGATTCTCCAGCAATGTGTCCGAATACTTTTGTAACTAACTGTATATTTATTTATGTACATGTGTGGGTAGCTAATTTTAGGTACATATATACATATGTATGTATATGTATATGTACATATAAGTTTATAAAATATAATTAATCCGGGTTACATAATCCAATTGAGTAATGTGGTTTCATTACTGTCACATAAACAGATCTAAGTTTTCATATGACGTGACAAACACATATTATCAGGTATAGAACTTTGTGGATATACCAAAACCAACCAAACTACAAAATTTTATAATGATATGTGTCAAAGCAGTATCTACTTAGGTATATTATTTACAAATGAAATACATTATTTATAAACAAACTTGCTACGTTCAATTAAAATTAATTCTAAAATTAATTTTGCACTTATTATTACAGGAGAGGTGGAGAGGTTTGCATTTTTTTCAAATAAAAGCTCACTCAAAATTTCACTTCTTTTGGGTGCGTTATGAATTTGATACAAAAGTGGGCTAAATAGTAGGTAATGGTAATATTTTAAAGTAGACAAAATTTCAGTTTGAGCATACTTATTGTTTTGGAGATATGACGGAGTCGAGCCTGTTAATTGACCTATTTACGGCAAGATAAATCCAATATTCAAGATTCTTAAGTACGCAAAGTGTATCATTTTCTATCCGTAAAATCTTCCGTTCGTTTCGAATCTATCATTATATTTTATCAAAAACGTTGTCGAAGTTAAATATAGCCGATATTACGAAAATATTCGATGAATCGAAATTTAAACACTGAATTCTTAGCAAATCTTGGTAGATACTCTAAACCTTGTATCCGATGGCCTTCACCAAGTCACGGTACTAATTGAGGAAGAGATTTATGTTTTTTCCGGTTCGAAAATTTGCTGAGAAAGGAAAAAACATAAATCTCTTCCTGAATTAGTACCGTGACTAGGTGAAGGCCATCGGATACAAGGTTTAGAGTATCTACCAAGATTTCCTAAGAATTCAGTGTTTAAATTTCGATTCATCGAATATTTTCGTAATATCGGCTATATTTAACTTGAACAACGATTTTGATAAAACACAATGATAGCCTGAAATTTCACGTCGAAAATGCGATGAACGAATTTTTTTTATTGACCTTTAATTTTTCATTTTTTAGCTATGAAATTTATTAGTTATGAAAAATTAATTTTTCATAAATTTTTAGTGACATTTTTTTCTGGATTTTGACCATAGAATGACCTTCACAGGTCATTAAAAACGAACAGAAGCTCCTATTTTACGTCTCCAAAAGATGCCGGCACTTTAAAGTTAGGTTTTTCTTTTAAAATCTAATTTTTGATTGTTCTTTGGTGGTCTTTACACCTCTTAAGGTCAATTATAAAAAAATTCGCTTAAAGCATTTTCGACGTGAAATTTCACGTTGTTTCAGGATCCGAAATGAAAAGTAGGTCGTTCCATTTGAAAAATACGACTTGACCTCAAAATGACCTTGAAAATGATATTCAAAGTAAAATTTAAGGTCACCATTTAATGTCCCTGTTCATACCTAACAACTTTTGTAAAGGTCATTTTTTGATAGGTGGCGCCTCTGGCGAGATATTTAGATTAAAATGGTCCACCATATATATATATATATATATATATATATATATATATATATATATATATATATATATATATATATATATATATATATATATATATATATATATATGTATATATGTATTTATGTATCAGCACGGTAACTCTCGACTGAAACATTCTACTTTTATGAAATTTGATGAAAATGTTAGAAGCCCGAAAATCTTGGATGAATTCTTTAGCCAGATGTATAATTTTTTCGACATTTTTTACACTATTGGAAAGAGGGGAATAAATCAAAAAAAAGGTCTTTAAATCATTATTCTAAGCAAACTAGTTACCGAGAAAAAGTAATTTTTAGACGAAAATTCGCTATGTTATGCAGGATGCTACGACAGAGGTATTATTGTTTTTTTTTTTCAATTATTTTTTTTTTTGACTTTTTATCATTTTTTAGACTCTTTTAACATAAGAGGTCACCGAGAAGTTGAGATTCACCTTGGCGTATTTGAATCTAATAACGAGGCTCAACTTGCAGTTTCGTCTATCGTAAAGTATTATAAACTATCATTTAGATCAATTTTAATAAAAGTTATAAATTCCCCAAAAGGGGCGAAAAACAGGCGGTTTTTGGATCACTCTTTGTGCTTACCGTTCTGGTGTGATGGAGCTATTTAATCACGGAATACGTAATATTTGTAAAGCTAATTTTATTAAATTGAATATTTATTAAATTTATATAAAAAAAATTTATTCATTTTTAAAAATGATATTAGTAAAATTCACTCCCCACCAATTTATATTAAGTAAACTTAAAATACACATTCTGTATGTTTTTGTTTAATTAACTGTAAAGTATAATTTAATTTGACTGTGTGATTTGATTAACGTTTTAGTTTTAGATTAAATAAAATAAATAAACGTATTACCTGAACCGTAAATTTTATCCAGTCACTCCAAAACTACAAAACTTATTTTGTATCGGGCTCCAGTTTAATATCATATATTTTATCGTTGAAACTAGAAAGTTTTGTTGTAAACTAATAGACAGTGGAATCATTGGGAAATGTTTTTTTGATATTTAATTAATTATAACTATATCAGAAATTTTCAGGGATAGTTTTTGTAGTTCTCAAAGTGGAGTATGCATATATACAAAGAGATAAAGATAGGTACATGGCGAATTTTATGAAATAGTGGAAATAGGCGTTTTAGAAAATTATAATTAATACTTTTTTTAAGTAAAATCTGTAATATGAGAGTGTAATGAACTCTGTGATGACCGAGAGTGTTATGAAAACACACAATTTTTATTCAACCAAAAAATAACATCCTCTAATTTTCATTATTATACCTATCAATTAATTTCTGTCCTTGCCAGGCTGCTAAAATTCAATAAACCTATGGAAATTAAAATTAATCAAATTAAATTTTAAAATTAAAACAATTAAAATCACATTCAATATGCATTTAATTTTAATCAAAATACTTGTATTATTTCAAAGTCAACCTTTGTCATAAATTATTAGGTAAGTAAACAATAAATAAATCCCACCAAAAAACATTTCATGTTAAAAATTTGGCCAAGCCTCGCAAATATTTTATTCTTAAAAAGTTATGAGATCTAATGTTGCGCCAAGCCCTAAATAAGTCGGTATCATGGTCAAATCAAGTTATAAGGATTGGCCGATTCCCGGAAGTATGGTAAATAGCCAAATGGTTAATAGCACAATAATCTGCTCTGGGCTGTTAATGTTTGGTTTTATTTACCTTGTACAATTTACAAGCCTTATAACTTGATTTGACCATGATGCCGACTTATTTAAGGCTTGGCGGAACATTAGATCTCATAACTTTTTAAGAATAAAATAGTTGTGAGTCTTGGCCAAATTTTTAACATGAAATGTTTTTTGGTGGGATTTCAGTTCTTTTTGTAAGTTGTTCGTGTTTTTTCTTGTTTTTTATTTTTACAGGGTGTATTTCCTGGATATAAGAAGCTCTTTTCAGTTGTTTTTGTAGGTTGTTCGTGTTTTTTTCTTTTTACAGTGACAACTTCCTGGACATCAGAAGCTCCTATTTTCATTGCCCACTCCCTATATTTCCATCTTTTCCTTGTGGGATTATTGATGGTAATTGGCAACAAGTCTGAGCGGTACTGAGCCCTTAGCTAACACACATCATGGATCACGTTATTTGTAAGCTCAGTCCGCTCTGTATACCAACACCAAATTTCATTTGATGAACATTTCTTAAAATTTAACATTGTTAGTAGTAAAATACATGTTTCTAGATGGTATTATTAATTTTTGAAAACGGCTACATATTGCATGAGCTGTGATATCGTAAGGAAATCAAAGAACTCACTTGTCACCTACATCTAATTATCGTATCGATTTGAAACTTTATAAGCTACTGCAATTTTATAAGTTACATTATAATTATGTGGCATCATAGAGCAAATATATTGCCGTCATTAATCGAATAATCGAATAGACATTTTTTGACGTTTTAAACTGTCATATATTTTCAAAGTTTTAAAAATCAACAATTTTTCTCATAGTAACAAGAAAAGTAAATAATTGTTTCCTAGTTACAAGTACAAAAAATACCAAGAGCTTTTTGTTTTGATTTTATTTTATTTGTACTTATAAATATACCTACAACATACTTTATTATTTATAAGAAGTTGAAGAGGGAAAATCACGGATTTGTTAATTTTCTCGTTAGTTATATGCTAAACCCAGCCTACATACCAAATTTCAACTTTCTAAGACTTCGGGAGGTACTCTATAATTTTGATGATTATCAGTGAGTGAGTGAGTGACTAATTTAATGAAATTTGCGTATTAATATAAAATATAAAGTAGTAAATCTATAAAATTGAAATTTGGTATATGCCATTAGGCTCATGACTGCATTCTATCCTGATAATTTGATCTCTTAAATATTATCCAGACCGAAGTTATCAGGGTCCAGAAATAGGCTGAACTGCTTCGATAAAAGATATAGCAGTACCCTGTTTGTTTTGTTTTGCTCGTCTTGGCGGGGGCACTGCCGTGCCCCCAGATTATCCCCAAAAATAAAATTTAAAAAAATTATATTTATATACATACCTACTTAAACTGATTCATTAATCTGGGACCTACTTTGACTACGGACCTCGGTTTAAAAATAATTTATTATAAAGTATTTATGTTACTTTAAGGCTGACGAGCACCAACCAGGAGATTTTGTAACTAACTTAGTATTTTACTAAAAGAGTGAAAAATTGACGATTTCAATTACTTTCTATAGTAATGTTGTATTTTCAGTTGTGGAGTATTTTACTAAAGAATTTTTCAAAATATTCTCTTTAGAGTAAACAATTGCTGGTGTACATCACTCTGGAGTATAATACTAAAGTAGTGTAAGTAAGAGAGTATTCAAAGCGAAAATATACTCCTATCCACTAGCAGGAGCATATAAAAGATTATCTTTAAAAAACATTGATGACCTGCATTTTTGTGCCTTCTTTTCGGCCCTTTTTCGTAATTTAACATTTTTGGGGGTTTATTAGATGTTGTAATATGGTAATAAAATTGTATTAAATATTACAGTCAGCTTCTGATTATTTGGAGGGCAAATTAACCAGGCTGAATGTGAAAACCCACGCGCTGCATGCGTACCTATATATTTTTTCTTCTAAATAGGTAATTTTTAAACGCAATTAAAGTCAAGTAGAGAAAAAGAAAAATGATTAAAAAGTAAAGCAGTTAGTGGTATCAGACATTTATGTTTAACTTGGAACAGTTATTATTTATTCATTTTTCTTTTTCTTTATTTCATCTTGTTTCCACCGTTTTAGTTTGCTTTTTACGCAGTCTGGTTTTTTGATTTTTTTAATTATCTTTTTTATGACAAATTTTTTTTTCAGTTTAATTTTGGATTAACTATGATTTTGATTTGTCCGTCCTTGTTCTCCCCATTACTGCACCGAGTAATCGGTGTTGCCTGTATTTTGACAATATAGATGGTGTTTTTAATAAAGATAATACATCTGAGTCTGTAGTACGAACTACTCAAGATAGAAAAGACAGAGGTGTATACAACGAAGCTTTTTATTTAGAGGTGGGGGCGGGGAGTATATGCACTAAATAGGAAAAATGAAAGAGATGAATTTTTTTATTAATTTTCAAAATTTTCAGAAAAAAACTAACAAACTAAAAATTTGTTCTATGGAGATTTTTTGTTTATAGTGGATGCCACCCAAATCATTTTTTTAATTTTTTCTGATAAAATTTTTATGTTACATTGCACATTTCTAATAACTAAAAGAGTGTTTTGAGAAAACTAAAGTAGTTGAAACTAAAGAAGTGTTTTGTAAATGAGCTCTCCGAGCAAAACTAATGTAGTAAAATACTAAAGTAGTATAATACTTCTTTAGTTCTAACTAAAGTAGTTTACAAAACTAAAGTAGTAAATTTCTCTGATTTGGTGCTCGTCAGCCTAAATCTAGAAATGTTCAGTTCGGTCGTATGGAGTACAAAGCAAACTCACAATTTTTTTTATTTACTTTAGTGGTGTAACTAGAACGGAACAAGTGGAACATTTTTCCAAAGCACATGGCAAAACGCCAAGAGAAGATTGAATAAAAAAAAAATGTCTTCTAAGTATAAGTAACGATTTGAACGCATTTACTGTTCTCGCTTGGACCTAAATCGCTCTAAGACGCAATGAATCATGTTACGCTACTACTTTACTTGGTTACTTTTCGGAAAGCTTTTAATCAAAAAATTTTCGCAGCGTGTAATTATTGTTTTAACCACAAGTGTACTGTCAGCTTATGGACAGTATGATACACTGATACTGGCGTATGATATTTGCAATTCAAAATTTATATTTTAAATCCTGTTATGTGAACTAAGTATGTACCTATATTATTATATGATGCAACTCACATTTAATCTACAAAGTTTTGTTATATCTGCATATTATTATGTAGATTTTATATAATATGGGAATATTATCATCATTTCATTACTACATAGTACATAGTTAAGTCAAAGTAAACTTTTTAACATTCATATGAATGGGTGTAATCGCAATGGTCAGAGTCGGCCGTGACCATTTACGTGAATCATACACACGACCGTCTACACTAAAAAGTAAAATGGCCAAAAAAACTTTTAAAATATTTTAAATGTTTTGAAATTCAACCTTTTATTCAATTTTCTCATAAATTTAAATAGACAATACTTGCAAAATTAACTAATTGCTTGTACTCATTATATATTTTAATTTTACATAATTTCCTACTCACTTGCCAGACGAGTCTGAGCAACAACACTATATATACAGCAGCATCAACCATACAATAGATACCATACGTGCACAGTGTCAGCCATGATAATTTTAATTTATTATTAGTTAATAGTATGCTTGTTAAAATTTTTTGAAATAGAAGATAAAAGAATTAAAAATAATGCATTTTTTATGTAGGGTAAGTGCCGCAGAGACCCCGCAGTAGCCATAGTTCGTCCATTGATTGATATATAGCGCTATTAATGGATTTTATGTTTAAAATAAGTTATTTATTTAAGCTGTATATGGTAACATTTATGATTAGTCCATCAGTTTAGTAATTACCCAATTTTTTATTATTGAAAAGTAAGCTTTTTAACATAATATTTTATCAAGCATTTAATTCATTAGAATTTAAGAATGTATATTTAATTGTTTTAATGAAACTGAGTTGTGTTATTAATTTAGGTATATTTTAAAAGTACTGTATAAAATTTTAGGTTAGAATTCCGAACTATGCTTGCTATAGCAACATGCGGCATCTATCCCAACAAAAACAGAGATGCCGCATTTAAAGTTGGTATAGAATACCGCATCATATACATGTTAAAAACATAGACTTATACCTTAATTATGCAATTTTTTTTTTGGACTGTAAATTATGCCACGTAAATATAATAGATCCATTAACTGGATCAGCAAGAGCTCTCATATTAGTGAAGATAACGAAAATAATGATGATTGCGTATATATTGATTGTTGTGAAAAGTACTCAGAAAAAAAAAAATTGACTGGTTAAAATGTATAAAGTGCCAAAAATGGTTACATATGACATGCATCATGTATGGAGATGTGTGTAAAATACAAAATTTTTAATATGAACTATGCGGCGTCTCACCTTCTTTGATGCGGCATCTCTCCCATAGGTGTGGGGGAGATGCCGCTTTGCAGGCTCTACAAAAATGTTAATTATGAATCATTTATGACTCAAAATTTAAAATTATTTATAAATAATTTTAAAGAACAATGTTTACATTTATTGTGTACCAAATTTCAAATCAATTAAATGCATACTTTAAGAATTATCAAGTGTTTTCGAAATGTGCGGCATCTCTCCCGTATTCACCCTATACTTAAATATATTTAGTGTGATATGTATAAGTGAAAACTGATTTTAAAATAATGTGTTTTAATTTCTAACAAATAAAGTGGATTTTTTAATATTGTTTCTGAAATATATATATTCAACAACATATTTTTTTAAATGTTTATTCTACATTTTCTTTTTAGTGTAGAGCGCCAGATTTTAAAAAATCGATAATTTTTATCAAATTTTGGAAACCTTAAAATAAAAGCTTTTTATTTTTATTTATCTACCACGTCGTATTTCAACATTAGGTACGATAATAAGGTGTTTAAATATATTTTGCCTGGGGCGCCAAGATATCTTATACCGGCCCTGGTTAAGTGATGAATATTTGGTATTTACAGTACACCCATATTTACATATCAAAACAAGATTGGTGTTTTGCTAATTATTAGGATACATATGTTGGAAAGTTTAAACATAAATGAGTTTATTATTTAAGTAAATATTAGTTCAGTTATATTAAAGAAATAAAATCTCAATTTTTAACGGACAACATTATGTCAAGTATGCGAAAAATTTTGGTTTTGATTTTCAATGTCCTTTTGATTTTCAAGTTAAAAAAATATTTGCCTTAGGCAAAAATATATATATATGGGATAATGCAAAAATCATTTGGAACATGTGCACTCATCATCCAAAAATTATTGAACGAATTTTGACGAAATTTGGTCTCCTTATTCCCTGAGCCCACATTTAGAATACTGTTTGATGGGAAATGCCTCAGTCAGTCTTAGTTAATAATGAAAGAATAGTTTTATTTCTTGAAACCAGAGAAGAAACGTAAAAATACCTTCGGGATTTTTTCTAATAATGTTAATTTTGTATTCTTGTTAAAACTCAAAATGGCCCACTCCTCTCACGGGGTACAAATGATTTCATTAAAATTTCCCTGATGAAATAAATACATTTAAAAAAAAAAATTATCCAGTGTACTTTGACAATAAACACAGTTGGACATATGCATACCTATGTTGGTACATTCAATGGTACACTCGAAAAACTGAATTGTTATTGTTGCCAAAGAAATTTTAGTTAACTTGAAATTGTTGGCTTCGCTCAGATGTCTACTTTGTTTCACTTTGTTGTCTTATATAATTTTCTACTGTTATCACTTATCATATATAGGGTAAAAGAGTTTTCAAATAACTCGCTTGATAGCGCTACCAATCAGTCAGCAGTAAGTCCTCGTTGCTAGCGTCACGTGTTGCTTGTGTCGTCTATTTATTTTAAAAAAAAACGTAAGCATTTTTCATGTTTTTAGTTTTCAGTGTACCTTAAAATTAGATCGTAGGTCAATATATTTATAAGTAAGATAGATCGTATTTAGTAATGTTAGCATTCATTTCAAGATTATTTAGGTCTAATTCCTTACCACCACGTTCTTTTCGTTTACGTTGTCGTCCGCCATATTTGTTGACGTGTTATGGTCATTGTTCCTGCCGTTTGGGAGAGATAGCCATACTATTATTGGACTAGTTGAACACCTGTTTAATATTATTTGTATTGTAACATATTTTATTATCTTTTTACCAAATAAATACATTCCTAAGCCCGGTTCCACTAAAGGTAGATGGACAGAATAAGATCTACAAAATGCTATAAACAAAGATAAAGTGACTAAAAAGGTTATTGAATCCTTTGCCTATGTATGTATGTATGTATTAAGAATTGAATGTATTAAATTAAACAAATAGGTACATGCAAACAAATTATTAACATTCTAGTACAACTCCTTCGTTTTTAGAGATTTTGTGGGCTAGCTTTCTATCACTTTGGTATATGGCCATCTAACCCCTATACACGGGTGAGATGGCCAAATGTTACATAATCATAAAAAGTCCATTTTTTTTTTAAACTAAGATCTTTGTTAAGGAACTCGTAATTTGGTTCACATATACATGAAGCAGTTTCTGTAAATTTTCCAGATTTTTATTACCACAATTAGCTCCACTATTGGCTTTTCAAAAAATAATTGACCATCTATCCCTGCTTTACCCTATTTTATAGTTGTGACCCATAGTTTCATTTGCCTAAAAATATCTGAATTATCAGCTACTTTTAAATCAGATATTTCGAAATTCTATACGAAATCAGTTATTTATAGTAACTGGCTTCGCTCGTTAGACGACTCTAAAAGAGAGATGGGAAGGGTTGGGTTCCGTAACTGATAAGGGATTTATACATAAGTATTTATGAATAATATCAGAAAAGAAAAAACGCAATGAAGAACACTATTCCGCTTAAACGTTACAAAGAATCAAAATTTATTATTTTTTAATGATGCTTAATCACTATGACTTTACTACTCAGTGGTACATAATCACTATGACTTTGCTACCCAACGGACCATAATTACTGTGATCTTACTACTCAATGCTCCACAATCACTATAGCCTTACTACTCAGTGATCCATAATTACTATGAACTTACTACCCACGTTCAGTCTAGCTGTTTGGTTTAGGCACTTTTCGCGTCTCTAATACCCTGGTGGATAATTTTGACCTTACATAATTCAATAGTATTTGAGAAGAAATTGCACTACAAAGCCCTAATATAATATAGCCTATGTCAACCTGGAATTGTTTAGCTTTCTAACATTAAAAGAATTTTCAAAATCGGTTGGGTAGTTAATTTTTGAAAAATTGTTTAAATAAGAGTTGTAGATATCGACAGGGGCAACCGATTGCTATAGTCAGGAGCTTTATAACTCTTATGGTTTTCGAGCTATGATACAAACTTATAGATTTTTAAATGAGACTACATATTAATTTTTCGATAAAACTGACCTAATGCATTAATTAACAACATAAACGAGCAACAAATTTTGTTTACCTAAGTTTAATTTTTTAATTTCTCTTTAATTTATTAGTTAGGCGGTAAAAATATGCGTAAGTACTTGAGGCTACTTCAACCGATAGTGTTCTGGTTGGTTACATTTCCATTACATCCAAGAAAAGAACCTTTTCCAGTACCATTTCTATCATACAAATTTGGTTGTAATAGAAATGGCAACTGTCAAAAAACTCACATGGTATATATATATATATATATATATATATATATATATATATATATATATATATATATATATATATATATATATATATATATATATTATTTTGTTCGTGCTACGATAATAGTTGAATTATTTGTTAATCCAACAATTTGTTTATAATCATTAGAAACATTATTTTTTGATTTTGATGCCGACTTTCTCTAAAAAATTTAATAATTTTTCAGTTGTAAATTTTTTTTTCAGTGTAGTACACAAAATAATCAAACATGTTACAACATTGCGCTGTTTTATTTCCACACCCCACTCCTGTTCTCGTTCCTCCTTCTCTTTGTATCGCCCCAATCTCTAGAGTGTTGTAACCTTTTTCCCTCCGATATGACACTGAGTATATGAGAGTGACAGAACGAGATACAAACAGAACATTATTACGTGTCACATAAAATTTATTTTATAGTTTATGATCTAATTAAAATATACACAATGTGAATGGAAAAATTTGTTGTTTGTTGGGTCCGACATTTTCATTTGTTTACACATTTGTCATTGTCGCTTATCCTGAAAATCGATATTTCCGGACAAACGATTGCGTACGAGGTGGAATTCTTTTCGGAATAAAATGCAAAAAATCAAAAAATTTATTTAAATTTTTCATTAGTAATAAAATTCGTAAGTGTTCTCGTTCTCAACAAAGAAATGGACAACGCATCAGTCAACCATTTTCGCTCATACCAATACGAAGAAAAATTTTTTATGGAGAATTCTGCAATAATTTACCATTCTTTGATCTGAATCGACTTAAGTTAATTTTACACACCCTATTCCGTCAGAGAAGGCTACTGTCTAAGCGATTTTTTGGCGATTCAAACAGAACTCTTTAAATGAGAAAGGATAGAAGTTGCTGAAAGACTATTTCCGTTACTATAGCGACAAAAACTACATAAAGGCAGATTCTTATACTTGCAAAAAGTAAATATAACTTTTTTCTCCATATCTATCTTGATTTTCGAAACATTATGTGTCAAAGTGTTCAAAAATAAATTTAGCCGGTTCGGAGATGAATAATTTTAGAAAGCGTAGTCGTACTATGTTTTCAATCAACAATTTTTTTTTAAATGAAGTAAAAACTTAATTTCTCTACTCCTACTATTAAGAGTAAGATTTTGCGCACGGCTATATGTAAAATTTAACAATTTCCCACATCGTGCGGAAATAGCGTGCGAAATAATTTGCCTGGACTTAATATAATAAAACGCCGTGAGCAGCGGGGCCCCATCACGGTAGTCGAATTTTCCCCTTCATCTTCGGTATTGAATGTCTACAAGCGAAATGTGATTGAAAGTCTACAACCGAATTGTCATTTTGTTGGTTTCAAAACTGGTGATGAGTGTTCGGCTGATCGAGGCTTTAAAAAAAGGTTTTAAGTATTTAAGGGCTGTATCTCAGTAAATTTCAATTTTGTGCCGAAAACAGGTAGCAGAAAAAAAGCCAACACAATTCGTACGAGGACATTCCTGCCCATGTTTATCCGCTAATTGCCTTTATGTTTTAGTTTTAAATATTAAAAAAGGACCTTAAATAGTAAACTGGAAGGTCTTTATAAAGATATTTTTTCTTTCCAAAAAAATCCAAAATTTCTATTTTATAAATACTAAAAATTCAAAATTCCTAATTTATAAATAAATAGTGACTTTAATAACATTTTTAAATTACTTAATATGTATGTATTTCATTTGTTAAAAAATTGTATTCACTTTTTTTTAAATTTTTTAAAATTACTATTCGCCTACTTGTATTTAGAATAAACATAATGCTTTTAAAACACATTTAACAATAGCATTCAATTCCGATGTAAAAATGGGAGAAGTGGGGGGAAAAGTGATGTGGACTCCCTACAAGGTACTAGCTGGATACTAACTGAATACACGTACAAAATTTCAGCCCTCTAGGTTTCCTTATGGAGTCTCTAGACGTGTTAGAAAACAAGCAAAAAAATTAAGGAAATATTGGCGTAAAATTCGTGGGGGTAAGGGTTAAAAGTTGAAACCTCCAAAAAACAGTGTCTGGCTATTAGCTTAACCTGTACACCAAATTTCAGCCCTCTAGGTTTATTTGGGGAGATTTTGACCCAAACGAAACTGTTAAAAAACAAGAAAAATCATGTTCTTTTGGGTATAAAAATGGTGGGGGTAGGAGTTAAAAGTCGAGACCCCCAAAAGGCACCCCCTTGATACTAACTCAATCCGAATACAAAATTTCAGCCCTCTAGGTTTATTCGGGTGACCTGTGCGAGTGGTACAAACTTCGAAAACGTCGAAAATGCATAAAATTGTAGCTTAAAAATGAGGGGGGTGGGGGTAAAATATTAAAACCTCCAAAAAGCACAACCTAGGTACGAACTTTATCAACACACCAAATTTCAACCCTCTACGTTAATTCTGGGGGGCTGGGGGCCTGTTAGATCCAGCGAAAATCGTTTTTCCCCCCTCTACTCCCGCCATATGATCCTAGGAAGCTGAATTTTGGATATGTTGTAGATAATTAACCGAAACATTATTTAAAACCGGTTTGGAAAAGTTTTATTGCTTTTCCGCCCCCCACCACCCCCTTAAAGGTCGGGTCAGAAAAAAAATTTGCCCAAAATTTGACCCCACTTTGATAGTATGAGGTGCCTCGAAAATGAGCCCCATTTACCAAATTTCATCTCTTAACTTCCATAGGGGGGCCCTACACAAATTAAAAGGTGGCGGGAAAATATATATATATATATATATATATATATATATATATATATATATATATATATATATATATATATATATATATATATATATATATATATATATATCAGACATTTTTTTTTCTACATATTCGTGTTCTACGGGTCCGAAAACGGATAGCGCCCCTACTCTCGCCTCTCGCAGCTCTTATCGTATAGACTGTATAAGTCTAATTTTTCGGAGAAAATTCGACTAAAAAAATAGACTGTTTCGATAATTTAATAACAATATACTATTTTGTACTTAAAATCTATATAAATAATTCTAAAAATGTACATATAATATAGCAAATCTGAGTTGACAATAAGGGCAATAAAATTTTACAAGTCAGTTTTACACTGGAACAAAATATTTAGTGAATATAGTTAAACATCGTTTTTAAAGTTCCTACGTGAGTAAGATAAAAAAGTATGTACAAAATCATAATTTTGTACTTTCCCATATTTTTTTTCAAAAAACTGAATGCGTAAACTAATAAACCTAATAATAAAATTGAGTTGTTGGTATGAATGAATGTTGGATGTTTTTTTTTCTTTATATTGTGGTTTTCGATATGATAATGTGATCGATTAGCAAAAATATATGTAAAATGGGGTATGTGTTGTCAGGCATTACATTGTTCTTAACTGCTTTAACATTACAGTCACTACGGTAATTGTTTGCCACGATTTTGTATTTTGATTTTTCAGTTTACATTAACGCCTTTAGGACTAATGACGAGCTTAGTTCGTCATACTAATTTTTAGATAAAAATCAACTGAAGACTGTGCATTTTCTTATATCGGTAACTGGAGGTTGTATAGTAAAGAGCGGTCATATTGTAAATAGATTAAGCAAAACGTACCAAACTTTCAATTATACTTACAGAGATATTAAATTTTTTATCTAAAATATTGGAATATACGGCGGTACTAGAAGAGTTAAAATATATTTCGATTTAAATGTGCTATTTATTCTGTCATAACTCTACTTACCTTTAAGCTACATTTTTTTAATTCAAATGTAAATATTTAACCAAATACAGGAAAAAATGTATATTTAATTCCAATAAATCAATTTTTGTTCCTGTTTTGCGTATATTTTCAAATTTATGGTTAAATTTTAATTTAAAAATTTTAATTTATGCCACATAAGTGTCAAATGTATTGTACAAATTGTATGTATGTGTACAAATTTATTTTATTAATTATTTCTTATTATTCTCCAAAAATTTATTTTAAAAACTTTAAACATCAGTTTTTGAATGTATTTCATTTCTGCACGATTTTTTTTTTTTTTTTGTATGTAAATCCTACTTTGGAAATTAGGTCAGCTAGACAAAGATGAATTTATCTGATTTGCCATATTCGTTGTCCTTTATTAATTTAACTAACTAACTAACAGCCAATAATAATTTTTAAAATTTTATACCCAGTCAATTTTCTTCTGGAAGTTGGTGGATTGTACATATGTTGGTTATTGATTTTTGTTTCCATAGTCTCAAAGTATGCATTGGCAAAAAATTTGTACATCTTACAACTGACATAAAATAATAAAAAAATTTTCTATTTCCTTAAATAAATATTAATGTAAATTTTACGAAAAAAATGTTTCTATTCATCTCGTCTAACAAGTAAATGTCCCGAGGCCGGACCTATCGATTTTGATGAAATTTAGATATGTTGTAGAACACTAAAAAATAAGCGACACGTATTTTTCTTTATCGGCGGAAAAACGGTTTGAAGGGGTGAAATCGCCCTCCAAAAATTGGGGTAAAATTTTAATTTTTTAAATATCTCGAAAACGGTAAGAGATAGAGCAAAAGTTTAAATTGGCGATATTGCTCTTTTTTAAAGAGCTATCTATTGGTATGCAATTTGTTCAAATTGTGTCAACAGGGGTGGTTGGTGGTTAAAATTTAGGGGTTAATTTTGCAAAAAGGGGGTGAAAATTAAACAATATAAAAATTTTGTTTACAGATTTGAAATCTACGTCAAAATATCTAATTCACCTGTTTTTGCTCAATGTCCTAATATTAAGTCTAGGGGTAGTTAACTAGGGGGTGACTGTGTCAAATAGTCGTACTACTTGGGTAGTTTAAGAAGTTTTTCTTCATGGAAAATAGTTTAAAACATTTAGAATAACGTAGAAATGAAATTTTCGATTTCAACATTCAGTTTGAGCAACATTGGAGAGGGGGTGAGTCACCCTCTTAAATTACATATTAGTTAACCTACACTCATTTTTAATATTAACACACTGACAGTGGGTAATAATGTCACAATAAGGGGTTCTGAAGTTGGACTATCGTATGTAAGGTTTTTATTAGGTTTCCATTAATTTTCAAAATATCGTTATTTTCGGTATCGATAACTTTCGATATCGAAAACTATAACATCCATTAAAAAACAAACCTTATGGAAATCTTACATACGACAGTCCAACTTCAGAACCACTTATTGTGACATTATTACCCACTGTCAGTGTGTTAATATTAAAAATGAGTGTATGTTAACTAATATGTAATTTAAGAGGGTGACTCACCCCCTCTCCAATGTTGCTCAAACTGAATTTTGAAATCGAAAATTTCATTTCTACGTTATTCTAAATGTCTTAAGCTATTTTCCATGAAGGAAAACTTTTTAAACTGCTCAAGTAGTACGACTATTCGACACAGTCACCCCCTAGTTAACTACCCCTAGACTTAATACTAGGACATTGAGCAAAAACAGGTCAATTAGATTTTTTGACGTAGATTTCAAATCTGTAAACAAAATTTTTATATTGTTTAATTTTCACCCCCTTTTGCAAAATTAACCCCTAAATTTTAACCCCCAGCCACCCCTGTTGACACAATTTGAACAAATTGCATACCAATAGATAGCTCTTTGAAGAAGAGCAATATCGCCAATTTAAACTTTTGCTCTATCTCTTACCGTTTTCGAGATATTTAAAAAATTAAATTTTTACCCCAATTTTTGGAGGGCGATTTCACCCCTTCAAACCGTTTTTCCGCCGATAAAGAAAAATACGTGTCGCTTATTTTTTAGTGTTCTACAACATATATAAGTTTCATCAAAATCGATAGGTCCGGCCTCGGAACGTTTACTTGTAAGTCACAAGCCAATTTTCCCACAATATACTATTTTGTAATAAATAACACTGTAACAACAAAAAATTAACAGATTGAAGTTGGTGGCTAAACAACACGTTACGTGCGTCTAATAGCTGTATTCATGCTGATATAAAGAACACGTGTTTTACTTCAATACGAATAAAAATTATCTAAGTACTTATAAAGTGCTCTAAACTAATAATTGCGATCAATTGCCCGTCCGTATTATTTTATTTCAATTAAATCATTATGTAGTTATTTCCCTGCAATAACGAGGTATATATAGTAATGTTTCCCAATAAGTATCAGCCTTGTATCGCCATAGTTCCTTGAGAACAGGGGTGATCAACCCGCGGCCCGCGGGCCGCATGTGCCCCGCCTTGAACTTTTTTTGGCCCGCGAGTGGCCCCCTCCCGCTTATACAAAATATATTTATTGTATAATGACCAAGGTAGTGAAAACCAATGTATTAAAAAAATACATAATATATGGGAACACATAATTTTATATGCGGCCCGCGGAATTATGATGTGCTTCCAAAGTGGCCCGCAAGATTATTTGGTTTGGCCACCTCTGCTTTAGAAGACGATTACAAGCGCATATCTACCAAACCCTAGCCCATGCACCACTTCCCTTGTCTTACACCCATATCATAAAAATTTTAATATGGTATTAACTGAACAAATCTAGAAACATTGTTGTCTAAAAAGCCGCATTTTAAGCAATTTTCCTTCGTATAACATATTTTTTTAAATTTTTACTATTAAGGAACTTCTCAGCTTTTTGACGCCCTGTACCTACGTTTAAAAAAATTGAAAAATAATAACAATTATTCCTGTTACATCGAAAACATCGATAAAAACAAATGAAACCACGAAAAACAATTTTTCGTCCATGACCGCAATTCAATTTTTTGTTTTGCTTTTTTTTTTATTTAAAAAAAAGTAAATAAATGAATTTAAATTTTTTATACGTAAAGATAACACACATGAATTAAATACACCTCCAGCATAATACATACATACCATACATACGTAGTCAAATTTGTTACAATTTTCATTTACTCCATAAAATATTATTATTAATTACACAATTGGGGCCATAAAATAGAAGCACAATTGTTTATTTTATATTGTTGTAACTAACACATATGCAGAAACTCCCATTATGACGGTATAATTATCTACTGTTGTCAATTATGTATAGTCATCTAGACAAAAGTAATTTTATCACAGTGGAATGCGCACATATGAAATAGCTACTTTAGATACGTGTGCTTAAATTGAGGCACTAGTCTAAGGGACTGACATACACAACGAGATCGGGTAAGCGCACGAGATCTCGTTGTGTATGCGTCAGCCCTTTAGCGATTGCCCCAATCTTAATCTACTGGATACCTCACTTTACGCATACGTATCGGACAAAATTTTTTATAACGACGCACGTACGGCAATTTCGTCTATTTAGCGCGACAAAAATCGAAAAATCCTTTTCGTATTTTAACACAAAAAACTATGAATTCACATTCTCCAATAATCCTTACACCTAACCCTAACCAATAAATCTATTGTTTTAAGCTAATACAATAACAAAAACGCTCCGTAAGTAGAAATTTTTCTGTTTCTGCTGGTGTGTTTAATTGATTCCGAAATTTATAACAGATTTAACAGTAATTTTTTTTTTAGAATTGTACCAAATATTATTTGAACTTTGATAATGGATGTTATAGCTTCAGGTACGTGCTACAAATTAATAGTATTATTTTTAATGTTGATTTTTATATTTTGACCCTATATTGCATTAAAAAATAAAATTATCATATTTTTTTTAAGTTTTTTTCCATATAATACAACTTTGCATAGAGTTTTAAAAAAAGTTCCATCGAGTACCACTTTGTTTGCTATTTTACTTCTTTTTTTAGTATTCCAATAAACTATAAAACAAATTTTAGCTATCCCAAATAATCCTTTTTTTAAATTATGCCCTTTTATTTACAGGGAGTCGTCGCGATGATCTAAATTCAACCACGAGCACTATTGTGAGGAGAGGATTTAATTAAATTTTCAGAAGACACTGATACCGAACACCGGCGAGCCCCGAACACCAAATACATGGTGATGAAAACTAATAAAACATTTACTGATATCGTATTTTATTACATCTGTACATTTTGTTTTATTAAATTTTAATTATCTATTTTTTTGTCTTATTTTTTTACCCTCATTGAACCCGAAAACTTAACAATTAAATAAATTAGGGGAAAATATCACAATAATAATTTAAAGTATGTTATTTTATAATAATTTGTAAGAAAAACATTTAGTTTTTTTCATACTAAAAAAAAATTACTTTTGTCGCGCTAAATGGGTGAAATTGCCATATGTGCGACGGCTTCTAAAGTTTAATAGAGAGAAAAAAATTAATTATTTTTAAGCAATTTTAGAAAATAGTAGGATTAATTTTATTTTATAAGGTTATATGAAAAAAAATTTTTTTCTACTCCTGTTGAAGAGCACACTCATTATATATCTGTTAACTGTTGAGGAAGTTAGGCATTATTCAAAGATGTGGAGGAATGTTCGATACTCAGTACCTTTTTGACCAATGAAATAACAGTATTAACCATTATTCAATGGTTTTGCGATTATTTTGTAACTAATGTATGTATCAAGTTTTAATTTAATATATGTTGCCTAGTAACAAGCAAGTAAACAAAGTAGTTTATATTTTATCTTGATCGTTTTATACATATTAATACAAACATTTAATGAAATTAGAAATAGATTAAAAATTTGATTTAAAATTTATATTCAATTTTATTTAAAAGTCGTAGAAAAAATATCGCATTCTACTCGCTTGCAATGGCTATTATTCACTCAGATGCATTACGACACTCGCCTCGCAAGCTCGGCTCGTGTCGCAATTTCATCTTCGTGAGTAATAGCTATCATTACTAGCTCGTTGAATAATATACTATTTTATTAATTTGTAGATCATTTTTGTTATTTTTTTTATTAATTTGCTGATCGTTTCCATGTTTAATTTGAATATGATTTTCATTGATAATTGCGCACACACTCCTGTACGCAAAATAGCTGTTTACCCACTGGACTCTTCCCATACACTTTCTTACGTGCGGAAAGTAAACTTTCCGCACGCAAATTGACAATAAAACACGAAAAATTTAATGAAAACACGCAAAGCCGCCTCTTGATTTTTCATTTAATAAATGTTTCGTAATTATTTCTATAGAAGCCACCAACAAAATAATTTATATAATATTTAATTCAGAAAAAAAGGAGAACACTCAAAAATATTATTTTTTCTACTCCTACTATTAAAAGTAACATTTTGTGCACGGTTAACTATATGTAAAAATATGTACTTTATATATATATATATATATATATATATATATATATATATATATATATATATATATATATATATATATATATATATATATACTTATTTAAATTTTATTTTAATTATTTATGCTAATTTTACGAAAAAAAATGTGCTCGTAGAAAAAGTATAGTGTAAAATACGTGGGAAAAGCTTATTGTACAAATTACTATTAAAAAGTAATAAAAATGTCAAAAATAGTAATACTTAATAATAGAAAAAAGTATGTGAAATTCGTAATAAAAAATAACATGTGCAACTCGTGCGGGATTGTCGATTGCCCACGAAAGCGAACGAGCGCACTCACTACGTTCGTAAGCTCAACAATCAACAATTTCCCGCACTTATTGAACAACTCGCACAGTTAGCTACTTTTACGCACAGTACTGTACTTTCGCGCACACTTAATGACTTTTGTTTTACAATGATGTGAATACTGCTCTTTACGCCCACTACACAACGCTCGAATATTGAACTTTAGAAGCGGGTGTTATAAAAAAGTAATTTTGCCGAGGTTTTTTATGAATATTTGTTAATGTTTGTAAAGTTTTAGGAATCAGATTATTATTTTTAAAATGACTTTTTCTTTATTAAAAATTTAAAATTTTTACAAAAACTAATGGAATGTCACGGTAGCACCGTAGCTGTCGTCACTTCGATTGCGATAAAGTTCGTAAGGTACCATCTAAGAACCAAGCTGCATAACTTCTGAAAATTTCATTAATAGAATAGTTCAGAAGTAATGCTCCTTAGTGCGATTTGGTGACACACAGATGGACAGACAGGCAGACCGACAGACAGATACGAAACGAAAATTGTTCAGGAAGCTGTAAAACGTAAAATTTACGTGAAAATTTTCATTTTGAGGGATAAAAAATTTTTATAGAATGTGTCCTGAGAACTGGCAACAAAGACCAACTCCAAATAAAAAATTATTTTTCTTTCTTGTGTCCATATTTTCCCCTGTAGCGCCGTTTTTTCATTATTTTTTTGTCATCAAATATGTCATTTCACTTGTACTTCTACTTAAATATATCACTTTAAAATATTAACAATTTATCTCGACAAAAAATTTTGTCAACATTACTTCAACATTAATTTTTAAAATCATTTAAAATTTTGTTGAAATGCAATTTTGAATTTTCAATTTTGATCGAATATTATAATATAAATTGCCTGTTAAACTCTTGAGTAGCTCGTACAGTCAATATATCATGTATCTGCCAAGTTATAGATATGTACCAAACCTTTTAATATACCGAATTCGCTACGTATTATATCACCAGATATTTGTATGTTATGCAGTCGACTTCAGTTATAGTGACGATAAAGACAATAGGTACTATAGTTTGGTTGTTATATAATAATATGTTACGCAGGGCCGCATCATCGCATATACAAATGAGACAAATGTCTAGGGCCCGGTTTTTTAAAAGGCCTGGTCACAGAACATCAGAAGGAACACTACTATCGAATCTTTTCTGGAATCAGCAGTGTGCACTTCTGAGCAAGCTGGGCTACTTAATATTCACTCGTTCGGTGGCAGAGGATGAGCGTAGATCAATTGTCTTGATCACGTTTTGATTGTTATGGTCATTGTAACCACCACCGCACGAAGTCACATACATCGTATGTAGTACATATTATACAGAGCGTTCATAAAGTTGCGGAACAGCTGAAAATCTCAGTTAATGTTGACTTTATCGAAAAATGACTCGGAAAAAAGTTTCATGGGAAGAAACGAGGAACTAGAAAATGACCTCGAATTCTACCTTGAACATGACCTTGACCAAAATTTGGAGGTCAACTTTGTTTTTTTTAAATGGAAACCCCTATTTTTGAGCTCGGATTCGGAAAGAACGGGAAATTCTACGTTCAAAACCATATTCATACTTCATATCCCAAAGTCGTATGAAGGTCATAAAAACAAAAAAAATATGTTGGTTCTCAAGATACTGGTTGGTCAAGGTCAAATTCGAGGTCATTTTCTAATTCCTCATTTCTTCCCATGAAACGTTTGTCCGGGTTATTTTTCGATAAAGTCAATATTAACTGAGATTTTGCGGGACTTTTGCGGAGCTGTTCCAGCACTTTATGAACGCTCTGAACAGCTCCGCAAAAGTTCCGCAAAATCTCAGTTAATATTGACTTTACCAAAAAATAACCCAGACCAAAGTTTCATGGGAAGAAATGAGGAACTAGAAGATGACCTCGAATTTGACCTTGAACATGACCTTGACCAACCAGTATCATATTTTTTTCGTTTTTGTGACCTTCACGCTACTTTGGGATATGAAGTATGAATATGGTTTTGAACGTAGAATTTCCCGCTCTTTCCGAATCCGAGGTTAAAAATAGGGGTTTCCATTTAAAAAAACAAAGTTGACCTCCAAATTTTGGTCAAGGTCATGTTCAAGGTCAAATTCGAGGTCATTTTCTAGTTCCTCATTTCTTCCCATGAAAATTTTGTCCGGGTCATTTTTCAATAAAGTCAATATTAACTGAGATTTTCAGCTGTTCCGCAACTTTATGAACGCTCTGTATGTACGTATGCGACACCACGCAACACACCTCAGATTCCTCACACACACAAGACAGATCACACAAATACAAACCAAACCCAGTGTACATATATAACATATTTTCTATCCTTTTGTGGTTACACTGGTTTCAGTAGTATAAAGGTAGCAGTGTTCCCTCTGAACTCTGTGGGCCTGGTCATAGAATCTATTTTGAATAGGTATTTGAATCCATATTTGAGATTTGTTTTAGTTTTCATTTAGTTATTAGTTTTGTTTTATTTATTATTTTAAATTTTTTTATGTTCTATGTATATCTTGTGGTGCTGGAAGGGATCCGGTAAGAAGAAAATTTCTAGGACCCCAAAGTGGATTAATTCGCACTGTCGACACTTTTCTAAGCACTAGATAAATGTTTCAAAGCAATTTCTTAACTCTGAATAGCATTCTTGTAGCCTAGTATCATTTCCGCCATTAACTGAAATAACATTAAGTCGTGTAATATGAAATGTCAGTTTCCCACGACTTGGCCGAGAATGCAATTTAAATAAATATCTACTCTCAGAGTAGTTTCGATCAAACTGTCGACTTTGAAGGGGAGTTAATCCGTCTCTCAAATTTTAATACAATATGTAGTGCTTTACACACAGTTGCGTGTAAAGTACAAAATTTCATACAATAGTCGTAGATAGCGATATTTGTGAGTACCAATATATTATGTTCGTGGTATCTAATTTTGAAGGATCTGCCCGTCTGTCCAATATATGAGGCGTTACGCATCATACTTGCAAACTAAACTTTCCAATATATTCATAAAATATGTATGTGATCATTATCCCCGAAACCGGTGTGATAGCCGAACAAATTCACCACATGTCGACGAAATTCCTACTATACGCACTCAAGGGATATAGTTTTACGTCCCTATAATCAGAAAGTCGTTATAGATGAAACTCACTAGATAGATATGTACTTACATATTATAAATATTAAAACGAGTATACTTAGAATACGTATGTATATCCCAAAAGATATGTTTTTTTTCTTTTTATCATAGAAATAAAAATTTACAACAATGTTGTTATATCTATCTATTTGTTTCATTTTTCGATACTCGAAAACATGTGAGAGTGTAATATATATTTAGTCTGGTAGATTCAAATCTATAAATAAAACATCTAGTCGAAATTTATACGATAAAGTTGAAAGGTTACATCGTTTTTTTTTTTTCAGGATTAAGCAAACACTCTTTATATGTGGATAGAAATTTGAAGTAATAGCGATTTTTATGTAACGTTTTAACTATTATATTACTTAATACCAAACACTAAGGCTTAGTTTAGATGATGGGCGGAAACCGCGCGGCTTATCCGCGTATCACTTTTGTTAACTGTTCACATGGTTTACGGTTACTTAGCGTCAAATCCATGTTGTTGCTGTCAAATAACCTTTGTCAGTTATAAAAGATACATATCAGTCTCGTATGTGTGGTTTCGTTTGCATATACTTAATCAAATTGATACATTCACGATACAAAACACATTGAAAAAATATTTCTTATAAGTTACGCATCGAAGAATGAAGACATTGTAGATCAAGGGAAAGGAAATACTGGGTTCATCCATTTTTTTTAGGAGCATACATATTTTCTTTAAGTCTACACCTGACATTATCTCCAAGACAAAAAATTTGGGGGACAGGTCTACCCACACTGTCAACTTCCCATTGGGTGTCCTTAAAGACTAGAGACTACTGTACATAAATAATTCTTTTTTTATTTCAGGTAACTTCTCCCCTGGGCCCTCGATAGAGGCTTTGCCCCTTGCACCATGCCATATCAAACAAATGATAACATCATTTGTTCTCAAGATATGCGAGACAAAATATATTACAAAAACTTTCTTATTTCGTTTTTTTTTTTTTAAATTTTATAATAAAATACTGGCGTTTTTAACATCAAGGAAGGTTCTCAGGCCATTATATAACAATGTTATAATAAAAAGTCCATATAATCTATGTTATCTTAATAAAGTTAATTCTGTTTTTTTACCACAAAAAACAAACCGCTAATCCGAATTTGCTGGAAACTTTATCCGGTCTTCATTTTTTGATTACGCAATCTAATGAAATTAGTCAGGAGTTGATATCATCATTTATTCTCGAGATATCCGAGACGAGAAAAAATTCGCGACCGAACGAACTAACGAATGCACGCACAGACATCACGCTAAAAACGATGGATTCGGATTCTAGTGACCCTGAAACGTGGAGATATGTTAAAATTAGCGATTCGTAAAATCGGACCCATTACAATAACTTCCTATGAAAAGTTGAAAAAGCATAAACGTAAATTTTTAATTACTTTTCTGCAAAATAAATAAACTATTTTACCCAGAGCTCTTTTGAGAATTTTATTCGAATATTCATTCGAATTCAGGTCTAAAGTATTCCAAATTGGAAAGGAAAGAGGCCTACAATATTCCAAATTGCAGGTCTCCTTTCAATTTCGTTAACAAAAAATGAATATATTCTTTAAAAATATTTTTAAATAATAACATTTTTTATAATTTTTTTTTTATAACTACCTAGTTATTTAAAATTTTTTAATTATATTTTAATTTTTAAAATTTTATAATTTTTAAATGATAAATTAGTCTTTTCTACTTAATGAATATGCATGTAACAAATACAAATGGTTTTTTCTACGTAATATATATATATATATATATATATATATATATATATATATATATATATAATATATATATATATATATATATATATATATATATATATATATATATATATATATATATATATATACTGTAGCCGCAGCGGAAGGCCCGATTCATCTGAACAGATCAACTTGTTTGTTAAGGTCTCATGCCGCTGATCATTTCGCGGTAAACGTGCGGTACAAGAAATAAACTTGTACCGCGCGGTAGCCGAGCGTATCCATGTGAACAGTACCGCGCGGTACCATGTGAACAGTAAATGGTGATTCTGTGTATATAGTACCGCCACTCCGACGTTCCGCGCGGTTTCCGCGCGCCATGTGAACTAAGCCTAATGTTGAGCATATACAAGACCAACAGCATTGTAATCGTGGTCATAAAATTAGTCTTGTTCAAAGATATTGCCAGAGCGCAAGACTGACCATTCTCAATTCTGCATGCTTACATGTTTTTCCCCTGAGTCTTCGTCTCAACTCAAAATGACAAAACCAAGATGAAATTTGCTCCGGAACACAAGTGTTACAAATGTTGCAGTAATATTGCGCGTCGATGGCAATTCATAGAGTGTCGGTTTATTATAGAAACTTATTATACTAATTTTTGGTAGGTACTATTTTTTTATTAAATTTTACCAACTAAAGAGTACACGTATTTAAAATCATCCTGTCTATAAATGTCGCTAAATATGATATTATACGTTATAAAATATGAATATGTAAATATTACTAAAAATATTACTTATATGGTTTTAATAAAATTGATGTTATCATCCGTACAATGTATCCAATCGAACTAGGCTAACTTTACGAGATTAAGGACGTTCGTGCGTCAGACTTAATAGTAGATAAAAATTTTAATTTTAGAGAATTGACAAGTTGAATTACATAAGTTATCTTCCCTCAAAAATTTTAAGGCCTTCATTGATCATTTATTAATTGACGATTAAAAATCAAATTTTTAACACAGAGCCATTAGGAAAAAACATTCTAAACAGCATTTTTTCGTGTTAAAAATTATAATACGTATATTATAAGAGTAGATATCAAAATAAAAAATGTTTAAAAATATTCTTTGAAATATGCAATTTATATAATTTCACAAAAAACATCGTATTGACGGACGTTAAAATGAAATATTAATTATTGAAGTTAAAAGAATTAAAATCTTCTGGTAGATTTTGATATGTATGCGTACATAATATACATACAAGGTCAAATAAACTGGTAATTTTCAATCAACAACTATGTATGCATTGATACCACAGACAAGTACATAGGTGGTACATATAGCAATCACCTATAATACACGACACATCATATGAGGATATTGCACATGAACAAGTACAAGCTCTGTATGCATAACATACAGGGTATTATGTTGTGTAGTAATTTATGTGGTAGCTACATCATCCTATTCTATAGTGTTTTGTGGACGCGCACGAACGTCTTTAAATGTCTCCATTTAATAAAATCGAAAGTTCTTAAGGGATAACAGTTGTATATCTTATACCTTTATCAGCGTAAAAATGATTACACTTTAGTAATTTTTACGCATTTTTGTTACCTACTTTTTACAGGGTAGATGTATAGGATCCTCCAATATCAACTTTGATTATAGTTTTTGTAAATTTAGTGAGAATATTTGATACGTAAAGGCCATGCCTAGTCAGACAAATTGTATAACTTACCTACATAATATAGAAACAATAAATATAGTAAAAAAGTTCAGAAAAAAAAAAAGTTGTAGAAAACCCTAGCTGACAAAATGGGTGACTGACACGATTCAATTACGCGTTTTTATAATTTATTTTCCACGGAAAAAGAAAAGCGTGGCAGAAAAAGTAGGTGTAAACACGAAAAAAAAAAAACCAAACAACACAACACAGACAACAATTTCCATTGTGTTTACCTTTACAATAAAAAAAATTTATTTTGTATTTTTTTTTTTTTTTTTACGTAACGATATGTAACAAACGTGAATGATGAAGTACAATACCTGCGCAAACTTTATGGGATTCGTTTTCTACGATTCAACAATAAAATTACTTGTCTTGGTCTTGTTCAACGCCAACATTAAAACGAGCGGTATTACAATTATATTAGTAAATCAAAAAAGCGAGTGTTAAGTTTTAAAAGTGAAGATACTGAAGATAATTTCTTTTATCGTAAATAGAATGCTTGAATTATAAAATTAACACTTTACTGTCCGCGTTTTCAGCGTCTGAAAATAAAGCCAGAACATTCTTAGAAGCCATCGCGTAGAACATCGCGATCAGTGATTACACATGCGCTTCCATAAGTATCTAGCTACAATAGGCCCGATCGACACTATCGCTACGCTCCCGATTCGATAAAATATTCTTACACAAGAAGAAATGAGTGTATTCACATCATCGCTCCGATATCAGTCGCGATACGCTCTCGCTCCAATATCGCTCCAATACTAATATCACTCAGATAATATTTTATCGGAGCGGTATTGGAGCGATATCAGACCTATATCGATAGTGTGAACACTTTTTTAATTCTACTCCACTGTGCTTGATTCAATTGTATTCACTGTAATATGAACACAACAAGATTATATCGGAGCGAGACCGGAGCGGGAGCATATCGACATCCGCATTATAGTGTGGGTCGGACCTAACAGTCACATCACATCATTCCATCACTCATGGTAACTAGTGGGCGAGCCATGTTTGTATACCTTATTGGTGTAAGATTTATATAGAATCCTTGACATGGTATGGTACTGCGTCAAACTGTTAAAAATATTGCCGGTCCTTAGGGAAGTTTACTATGAAAGTGCGCGGAACGCATAGTATAAAAATCAAATTATTTCCAAGTCATTCTATTCATATTTAGTATTTATTACCACCAAAAAGAGAATTTCTGTTATATAAATCACATTTCCAAAAGGAATTTCGCTATTTTGATAACAACAATGAAAAAAGCACACTTGAATTATCCTAATTCAAGTAAATACTGTAATTCAAATCACCTCCATAAAACTTGATTCGAGAAATTAATTTTTTAATTTAAAGGGGATTCCCTAAAAAAAAGAAATCGATCTACTTTTTCTTCATAATTATGTTCCTTAGGGTGTTAAAAATATTCTCCTAAAATTTTACTTAAAAAAAAAATGAAAAATCAAAAAGTTATGAGCATTTTAGTGCACGCACTTTACTATTATTCAATTTAAAAGAAAAAACTTTAAATGTTATTTTCTCGAAAGTACGTTTTTTAACATGGTTCCTCGAGTATCTCAAAAAATATTTGAGATATCGACATAAATCAAAGTACATATTATTCCTCGATACCGTTATTTTAGCATGAACTAGGATCGTTCGGTTCCGTAATATATTTTCAAAATGGCGGCTGTTTATAGTCGAAAAAAAACGGTGAATTTTGAAAATTTATTTTCAAAATGCAATATCTCGCTGATTTTTTATTCTCTTTTTTTCTTAGATCCTAGCTAGTGCCATATGTATATTTTCAGAAAATTCTTGATTTTTTTATTTTGGTTCACTGGAGATTTCAGAACTCGAGGAGCCATCAAGGTCATCAAAGCCATTTATACTTAGCTCATTTTTAATGTTTTTTCTTAAATTTCTTTTTTGTAATGTCCAAGACATGTAGAAACAATGTTGAATATTTCGTTTTTTAATATTTATTTGTATGAAAAAAAAATAATAATAATAATGGTCGATTCCTGATGTTTTTTGGCGAATCTCCCCTTAATGACGTTACTAAGTTCACTAAATTTTTTCAGTGCTATAAAAACTGTAAATAAAATTATGGAATGATGAAACTGGAAACCAATAGTAGTTTTTCGAAATTGTCCTTTTCATTTTTATCAAAATTAAACATAAAAAGACTACTAAAAAAAAAGACTTCTGTCGAATTAGTCACATTTCGTCAAATTTCGTCAACTGAATAAAAAAAATGAAAAATTCACATGCAAATTACCCTAGTTCAACCAATCATCCTAATTTAAATCAGTTACATAAAGTCTAATTTGAGAAAAAATTTTTGATTTGATGACGTCATCGGGCTTACTAAAAATTTTTATTATGTTTGCAAATAAAAAGCTACGATAATAAAATCGGAAGCGAATTATAGGTTTTCGAAGTGATTCTTTGCACTTTTATTAAAATTAAGTAAGTAGGGTCACCAGAAAAAATTTTTGTCGAATCAATAATGTGTAAAGGAAATTTCATCATTTTGATAGCAAGAATGAAAAGTTCACACCCAAATGACTAGAATTTAATCAATCATTCTGATTCAAATCACTTTTCGAAAGCTTAACTTGAGAAAAAAGAAATTTTTGAATTTATAGTTATATCAGCAGGTATATATTAATATTTTAGAGTGCTTTTAACAATAAAACTAGACGCAAATTAAAAGTTTTCAAAATCACTGTTTTCATTTTTATCAAAATTGCCTCACTTTGAATCAAGCGCAAACATATTAATCTCAGCCGTGTTCAATAAGTAAAAAAGTATTTATATTCATCATTAACTTTGTGTAATCACTGTATATAATGTTTGTTTGATAAGTTTTATGCAAAATTTGTTTCTAAAATAACGAATCACATTTTATAGAAATAATATTATTACGACGCTATAAATTATTAATGTTACGTTCAGAAAATGTAATTACGACTAAATAAAGCAACGTTTGAGCAATTTGCCGTGTTGAGACGATGAGTGGCGAAACAAAATCAAGAAATTATGATCAATGAAAAAGTTTATGTAAGTTGGCAAAACAAATTTCATTAAGATGAAATTAGTTAAATTCATTTATTTTTAATTTGAAAACTTTTTGGCTGGAATAACACATAAAAACGTGTCTTAATGTTAGATACAGAAAATATGTAATTAATAATTATTATTATAGTTGATTTTAGAAGATTATTGGTTTTTACATTTATTGTTGTTTTATTATGGGGTAACACATAATTATTTTCGATACGTATGCGTAAAGAGGCGTATTCTGGTAAATTTAAATTCGACCACAAGTCTCGTGCCCTTACCCACACTCGCCTGACGGCTCGTGGGGGTACATAGCACAGTCGATCTTGTTATGAATGCGTCAGTGCCTTTAGCGAGTGCCTCAATTTAAGCATACTGGATACCTCACCTTAAGGATGTATACCTGAAACGAAATTTCCAACTTTTTCAATTGAGTTTGAAATATGTTAAACAATAGACGATTCTGCATCGATTAGCAAAAAGAAAATTGTATGTCACGGACAAATTAAACGAAAAAATTAATGTTAATATTCTCATTTATCGTGTGTTGTTTGAACCGGAAGTAGCTTAGCTACGAATAAATTTGTAAAATTTATCATATTTTATCCAACTTTCATGAGAAAAAGAATAGTTTTATGAACCTTATACTTTGTAGTATTTTTTAATAAAAAAAAGCCGAACCCACCGACCTTTCGTAAAAATTAAAATAAAAATTAGAAGCCGGAAACATGCGGTTTTGACATTGTTTTAAAAAACAGTGCCCGCCATTTTCGACGAGAAAGGTGGTGCAACATATAATGAATGTTTTCCATTTAGGAAACACAGACGACACAATGCATTTTTTTTACACAAAAAACGAATTTTCTTTAAATTTTAACCTTTTAATTGCTTTTAGATGCAATTAAAAGACTAGTTTTGCAATAAAATTTAAAAAAAAAATTAGTTCTTTTGTGAAAAAAAAGAAAATGTATTGTGTCACACAGTGTCTTCTAAATGGAACATACTCTAGACATCAACTGTCAGGATAATAATTCCGATAGGTGATAAATCCAACGTCAACCATAATCAAATTAAATCTTTATTTTATAAAAAAAATTTATTAATTGGTATAATTTTTTATACAATACACATCTTAGTTCATAAAATAAATGTTTATAGTAATAATTTAACATTATGATTAATTTTCAAAAAATTTTAGATGTAGTACTCGATTTGACTGGATACACATCCTTAAAAGCATACGTATCGAACATAATTTTTGCTCGCTTAAAAAAATTTGAAAACATTCACAAACACCAAGACTGAGGTGTAGATTGAATGAAAATTATCAAGACTGAATTTTCTTATGTTACTTCTTGGACACATAAAAAAGGAGCTTGATTTTATAATAATCGCTTTGTTAATTAAAAATTCTTTAGAAAATGCAGTTTAAAAATTAAAGAAAACAGCAGGCATAACTGATAAATTTTCATGCAAAAATTGTAACAATTTTCCTTGATTATTTTTATAAATATTTCATATCTGTTAGCGTACGTATCCCATAGTCATATTAGATTCAAAATATCCAAAGAGTTTGACAAATTTTTTAAGTATTTTCATTTTACTTGTCTTATAATAAATGGTATCGCTCATAATTATATTGAACTCGAGCAAAACCTTCCATTTTTATGAAATTTAGGCAAAACTTTAGAAATCGAAAATTCTTGGGTGAGTTCTGCAACCAGACACGTCTGATGCTCGGAACATAATTTTTTGGGCATTTTTCGTGAAAAAATAAGTTTCTTGCCAAAATTTATCCAAGTTTAAAAGTTTTTGCGACATTTTTGTACACCATTAGAAAGAGATAAAAATTCAAACAAAATAAATTTTTGAACCATTAAGTATTCTGTCTCTAAACTGTTTTCCGAGAAAAACTAATTTTTTTTTAAATTGAAAATTCGTTATGTTATGCAGGATTCAGCGACAAGGGTATGTTTAGAAAATCTGTAACAACAATATTAGTTCATTTTACGGATGCAATTGCGAATACGATTAACTGAAAAAAGCCGAGTATTCCCAATTGCGAATATGGTATTCGCGTTACGTCTCTAGAATATGGCTCTTTACGCCCGCTACGCAAGGCTCAAATATTGAACTTCAGAAGCGGGAGTTATAAAAATATAATTTAGAAAATTGTAAGTGCAAGCCACTTGAATTTTTCATAAAAATTTGTACTTAGTCATTAAGGCGTTACGTCACTTTAAAATGTCAAAAAAGGTTTTATTCCAGAATTTTTTCTTTATAATGAATAACGCAATCAATATAAAATTTTTTGTAGTGCATTATACGTAATCTGTAGTACACAACAATTTTTTTTTTCAATTTATAAGACAAAATGGCGGCACGAGCGCAGGTCAGACATAGATATTTTATTTTTCGAAGAGATTCACGGTGGGAAAATAAATAGAAATTTTCATCATTTTGATTAATTTTACTAAAGCGGTACCCACAGAAATTGAATATCAACGAAAAAGTAACCTTAACCAATTTGAAAAATCTTCTTCGCCGCTTCTACACTGAAAAAAAATTACAGTAAAAATTACGGAGCTGCCTTCGTATCCGCAGGCTCAAGTGACCAGTCGGTAGGAAATTGTCAAGCAAATATATAAGAAATGCCTTTCAAATACTATTTTTTAAGATTCACTTGAAAATTTTTTCTGTACAGTTTAAGAATTTTTCCTATACAGCTCCGTAAAATTCGATGGACTAGTAAAATTTCAATTGCATACCAGGAAAATTTACTTAATTTTTATTTAAACGGTATTTGTTATCTCTATTTTCTCTTTGAAACCTGTCTTCAAGCATCTCTCTCACACAAGTATCACTTGAATCATCACACAAGGTCATTTTGAATAACTCACCAGTCACCAGCAGTAGCTATGATACCAACGTCAATCTGTGCCCTGTTCGAGCACCGCACCACTTGTTCAGTTGTACACAAGATATCGAACACAAGAGTCGGTCGCAATAGTCCAATAATACCGCCAAGTCAACGGTCATACAACACAACAGCATACATTCATTTTTTCATATTAATACATGTGCTTTTTGTACTTTCATAATTACAAACATTATAATTTTAACTTCAAATAAATAATTTATTTTGTTATCAAATAATAAATACATCATTGTGTTTTTCCTACATTCATTTCAAATATTGAAAAAATGTTCTGTGGTTTTTTATTATTTTATTTTAACATCAATCACAGCTTAGTGAAACCGACAAAATCACAACATAATTTTGGTGACCAGAACGTAATTGAACATAATTTTGGTGACCAGGACGTGATTCAACAATGTTTTTCCACAAATAATAAAAAACCACAGAAAATTTTTTCAATATTAATAATTTGGTTTTAATCCTTACCCTTCTATCAATATCTTTTTAAACTATTTTAATTCAATTATTTATTAATAAATAAAAAAAACCTTATAAATAATACGGTAAGAGAGTAGAATTTTTCCTGTACAGCGCCGAAATTTTTACGGAGGCATAGGGTAATTTTTAATATACATACTCATCGTACTTTTCCCTTTACCTGTTACTTATGCCCGTATTACCAGAGGGTTCCGTAATTTTTTACTAGAAATTTCCGTAAAAATTACCGTATTTTTTTGTCAGTGTATCATCTGAAAATCTATCTAAGAAGCCGCAAGTAAAATTTCAAGTCAGTCGGATGAAAATTGGCGGAGTTATTTTGCCCACCGTTTTGGAAAACGTAGTTTCGAGAAATACCCATGTAAAGTTTTAAAACGTATTTATTGTTTTGTGTATATATAGCTATCAGTTTTGAGTTATTTATAGAAACATAGTAAAAGTAACGGAGTGAGGAGATGGATGACATTAACTGCAAAAACGGAACTCTTTGCATGTGGTTTGTTCCCAACATGTTCTCGATTAGTGGAGACAACTTACCGAACTTATATTAAAATTCTATATATTACAACATAGGTTGTACGATGTTACCTTTCAATAAATTCGGATTTTAAAAATATAAATAAATAGTGCTTTACATTAGTTTAAAAACAAAACGATGTACACATCATTTATTTTCAAATAACTTTCCCCTAAAATTTAAATAAAATTCGTAGAAAAATTTTTAGTAAAAAAAATAAATTTTTAAATTTATCTTGGCAACTTTTTACTTGCATAAAATATTGATATTTTATTAATAAAATGAATACAATCTTTTTTAATCAAAGAAATTTTTCCTCAAAACTTTTGTTTTCTAAATTATTCAATGCGTGAAAATATATTATATAGCCGCCGCTTTTGAGTCAGCGCGTTACAGCGAAGAGAAAGTTGAGAAAGTAATTTTCTCAACGAAAAATATGTTTTGTATAACATTTTTTTTCTAATGAAAACTCGTAGAAAGTACAGTACAGTGGGTCCCAGATTGAGTATATATATAAAACTTGCTATAAAACGTGCTAAAGGCTCTTCTTAATTAAATATAAATTTTCTTTCTTCAATTTTTTTAAGTTATTAATATTTGTTTTTAATTCATATGGTACGATACCACTTTCAATGAATATAATTTAAAGTAATCGCGGCTATCAATGTCAGAAAAAAATGTTTAAAATCACTGATTTGCTAAAAATGTCCCAGTCATTTATTATCATAAAATATGGTTAGGTACAATTACTGTCAATCGATAAAGATAGGCGGTTTTACAGTGTCTACTAATTTTTGCCAGGTTCAATTTTGTGTTTTTCTTTCATCTTTGATAAAATATGACAATTTTTTGTAATGTGAAATTCTTTTCAATATATTATAATTTAAAGCAGGGGTCGGCAACCTGCGACCCCTTGCAAGTTTATATGCGGCCCACCAAGCCACATAATTTTTCGAACAATTTGCTCTGCTTAGGCACAGTTGAGTATACTCAGTACTTTTTGATTTTCCGATGTTTTTATAACATGTAAATAATGAATTTTCGTTTACAACAATTAGTTTTTCTCGGAAAATAGTTGACATAGAATAATTATTCAAAAACCTTTTTTATGTAATTTGTAATTTATTGTAACTTTGAAGAATTCGTCCAAAATTTTTGGACTGTCTACCAGTGGCGACGCGTGGGAGTAGACAAGGGAGACAGTGTCTCCCCCAAAAAATTAAATTTCATAAAATTTAAGATCCTTTAGAAAATTTAAAATAATTTATTATCTAAGTTTTATAATATTGGCCATTTTCAATACATTCACATTTTCAAATAAATCGTATATACGAATATATGTACATATAATATATATACGTTTACACTTTACACCCATATACAATAATATATACATATAACCTGAAAAATATGAGCCTCTGTGGTCATACAGAATGAAAATAGGTAAGTTACAAGCACGTTACAGGTCTATTTAAAGGCAAAAGACATTTTTACATTTGTTTATCCTGGCTCTACATATATGTGTGGACAACTGCCTATATATTCACACACACACACCGTCTGCATGTATGTAGAGTATTCTTCAACATTTTTTTTTACATCATTAATTCATTATTACTCAAAAACTAAGAACGATTTTGGAATAATTTTTTTTTATCTATGTGTAAAATGTAGTATTCTTCTTAATAGCACAAAAATTATCAAAATATATTCAATACTTTTTGAATAATAATAAAAAAAACTGAAACAATAATATAAAAACGGAAAAAAGACACTTTTAATTTTGTTTACCCTGGCTTGCATGCATTGTGATAAGTACCCATTTAGACATTCACACACACAGTCTGCATGTATGTATGTAGTATTCTCCAATATTTTTTTACATCATTATTACTCAAAAACTAAGAAAGATTTTGGAATAATTTTTTCTTATCTATGCGTAAAATGTAGTATTCTTCTTAATAGTACAAAAATTATCAAAATATATTCAGTACTTTTTGAATAATAATAAAAAAACTGAAACAATAACGCGATATGCAGTGTCAGGGGAAACAGAATGATTCTTGTCTTCGCTACTGATACGTATAGGACGTATGCCTTTGGTTACTGATGTATACAGTATATATGTATACGTATACATACCAACTGAAGAGTATTTTATTATTACGACTGCCAGATTGGGCGGTTTTCCGCAAACTGGACGGTTTAGAAGTAAAATTTGCGGTGAAAATTTCTGGTTTGCGACTTTCCGCTTTTTAGGCGGAATTGAAAATCAAATAAAATTTGGGTGTTGATGATTCTTTTTGCTCGCCAACAATATTTTTGGGGAAATAAATAATTCTTTTCGTTTTTTTTTTTTTTTTGCCAGCAGTATTTTTCGGGAAATTTTGTGAGATTTTATTGTTTATTATTTAAACATTAGATAGAACCTTTTAATAAAATTTGTATTTATTTCTAATTTGTTTTTCTTTGTTATCTGTTTAAGGCTGTTATATCAAAAGTTTTAATTTTTTTCCTTTTTTCTTTAGCAATAATAAAATGTGAATCTAATTTAAAAACTATAATATATCTAAACTGACTAATTTCAGAACTAATTATTTTAAAATTTTAAATTTTTTGAAGACCTTTAATTCACACTAACCGCAATTAACAAAATAAAAATTTCAATATCTTTTAATCTTGGCGCAGTAAGCACAAATGGCTGGTCAAAAATTTCAATATTTTTATTTTGCAATCAAAGTGCTGGGTCAGAAGGTCTGTTATAGAAAAAATATAGGCTAAGAAAGACTACAGATTTCCAAATAAAAATAGATAGAAAATAAGTCTATTTAAAAAATGGTAAAAAAAGATTGTCTCCCCAGGTAATAATTTCACGCGCCGCCACTGCTTTCTATATTCTTATTAAATTTTTTAAAAATAGGGTATTTGTCGAGAGTTATTGTGCGGACACATAAATACATAGGTACATATAAATTTTTGTAAATGTCATACTTATATAAATAAATTTTAGTGAGTGTCATTTTCGACTTCTAGGGAATTCAAAACAAATTTCAAGTCGTGCATGACAGTGGCTCTAATAACTGAATCTTCGGTTCGAAAATTCACTAAAAGGAAAAAACCTTTTTTGCATTACAATACTGCATAACAGAATATATTGTATTACAAAGTATCTGACTGTGCGGCCCGCTTAAAAATAATTTTTTTTTAAATGACTCTCCATCCAAAAAAGGTTTCCACCCCTGATTTAAAGTATAAAATTTTTATTTTAAAGCCCAACCCAAAAAATTGAAGAAACAAAGATTTGTAAATCTAGTATCTAAAAATTTTTTTAGTTATTCTGAAACACTATATTTTTGTAGGCGTGAAATGATTGAATAAAAAATAATTTGAATATATTATTTTTCAAATAAGTTTTCTTGAATTTTCTTTCTTCTTTTAACTGTTTCATCAATACGGTATAGAATTACTAATAAATACATACATAATATAAATAAATGAGGATACTCAATGTTCGATGTTTTAAAAGGTAGCATAAGAAATTGTTTCACCAAACGACTGCAACAATATTAAATAACTCACTAATAGGATGATGCAATTAAAATTATTAATTATTGTTTACAAGTTAATTGTTTCAAAATTAATTACTGAAATTTTGATAATATTGAAGAAGAATGATTATTAATTTTCAAATTGTTTCTAAAGTATAAGTACCTCCTTGAAAAGATATAGGTACATAATGTACATTATTTCCCAAAACAATTTTGGAAAATTTTAAAATTTTGTGTAAGGGAAATGTTACATATATATCTACAACTAACAGGGTTTTATATTCGTTTTGTCAAATTTTTTAGTTTTAAGTAATACCATAAAGACCTTCTAGCTTAGCTTGAGGTGATTAAGTACTGGAGTGTTTCTTAATCAATTTGTAAGATAAATTTTATTGTAAGTATTTTTAAATTTTAAATAGATTGGTAAACGATTAAAAAATTAAAAATTTCTTTGATTTTTAAAAGAATTGTAAATATCTGTGCTATTTTTTTATTAGTGTTAAATAATTTTACAAGATAAATCTGGCAGCATACCTTTAATCAACAATAAATTTTTTCTTAAAAAATTTCTACTTATTTCCTAGTCTTTAATTTTTATGAAACGTGGCGTCAACAGCAGAAAGGGAAAGTCCTTCAATTAATCTATTAGTTTTTTTTTTTTTTTTTTAAATTTTAAGCTCAGTAAATAATTAAAATCTGGGTTTCTTAAAGAATATTTAAAAACAAAAATTTTGTACTTTACGTAATATGTAGTTCATATTAATTTTTCACTTAGTTTTTAAACAAAAAAAAACTAATGTTAACTAAAAAAAATGTTCATTTTATTAGCTGTTTAACATTTAATTTAAAATTTAATAATAACTAAAAGTGTTAAAAGAGAAAATTTTCATTATATTTGATATTTAATAAACATAAAATTTTATTAGAAATTATACCGCTAAGTTCGTTCCTATACCTACCTGTGCATAGGTAATTTTGTAATGAAAAACTTTTTCTGATATGTAAAACTGAAACTAAACTTTCCAACGAAAGATTGCTATTTCCTTCAGATTTAGTTATTAATTTTCAGCTACGTACGTACAAATGTGTAAAATAAAGACCAATCTATCTATAGATACACCGGCTCGTACACTACAAATGTAAACGTGTTATAATAATACACTTAAAGGATACCGTGTAACAGTCATTGAGCAGAGAATCGACTAGAGAGAATGCTGTGTATTACAAATACATTAAGGAATTGAAGCTAAAAAATTGACTGATGGGATTACTTTAATGGCGGTCAAACCATTAATTTAATAGTTTATCTAATATTTATAAACAAGTCTCCGTGGTTACAAGTTGGGCTTACTAAAATGGAGTCATCCTTCAAAATTTAGTGACTGTGGTATCTCTAGGAAACATATGTTAATTTGTTCGAGTCAGTGCTCAGTGGTAATAGTAATAGTTTATGGCAAACTGAATAAGAAACCATAGTATCACTTGTCACTGAGATGCATATAGTTTTCAAGATATTAACTTTAATAAGAATTTTGAGAGTTACTGATTGCTTACTTTGTTTATAAGGAATGTTGGCATTGTCTGCCCATATACACAAAGAATTACATAATAAACAAATGTTAAATAGTGCAATTTAATTTAAAGTTAAAACTAAAAATACACCAAACGTATCAAACACTAGAGAAAAATGTAACATAATGAAATTACCAATAAAAATGCATTAGAACTTAGGCTTAAACCAGCGGTTTCCAAACTGGGGGGCGCGAAATGTTCACCAGGTGGGCGCAGGTTAATTGCAAATATCGTCGTGGTTTTGATAAAATCATGATTTTAAGAATAAACGCTCAAACATAATTACCAAATAATGGACATTTTATATTAAGGAGTTACATAGGTGTTTTTTAGCAAAAAAGAAACCACTACTTTTCGATTTTTTCTTTTTACAATGTAAGAAAATATAATTTATTTCAACTTTTGGCATATTATACATTATTTTGAGACACTATATAAAAATTTTTTTGAAAAAAAAAAATAATTAGGCCATTGGCAACTAGTTTTTGAAAATCGCTGATTTTTCGGCGTAGGCAGAGTAACTCGTGAAGTTCTTCTCTAAAAAAAGAAAAAAACAAATTTTTTTTTTATTAGTAGATGTTTTTGGCTTGTACTTAAACGAAAAATTACTGTTGCCGTTCATTGCATCTCATTTTACAAGTATAAAATCAACGAAAAACACGAAAATTTTTACCAAAAATCAAAATTTTTTGTTTAAAACACAGTTAAAAGTTGTAATTTCATTTTTATTTAAATCCCTTTGTTCAAGTAAAAGCCATAAGCATTTACTAATAAAAAAAAATTTTCAAAAGTTGGAATAAATTAGGTTTTTTTGCTAAAAAAAAAAAGCCATGTAACCCCTTAACTCTGTTTTTTCTGCTCGCTACTGTACGTAATCCTTTAACAATAACAATTCTCAAGCGGTCAGAGTTATGTTAGCGCGTAAGTATCGAATACGTGTCTGATTAACGGTTTCCTCTTAAATGTCGTATAGACTTGGCGTCCGCCAGGTATATGAGCTTCTTCAGTAAAAAAATAATTTACGAATTGTTTATAAACTTTTTCAAGAGGGGGCGGCAGAGGTAAGATTTTTTATAGGGGGGGGGGGGGCGTTAGTGCACAAATTTTGGAAACCGCTGGCTTAAACGGAGCACTTACTTAGTAAATCAAATAAAATAAAACAAAAAATAAGGAAAACTCCAACCAAAAATATATTTTTGTTACGTATTTTGGTATTCTCCTTCAGCACTTATTACATAACATGTATGTCACGAATTGATTAAGACATTAGGCATACGCACTACATATACGAAAGTGCGAATGTATGCATGTTAAACATACGTAATTATGTACACATATTTACACACAAGTGCTCCTCAAACGTTGGTCTCAAAATTTCAATATTAATTTTCTCGGAAATTTGGCACCGTTAACGAAAATATTACTAGGAATTTTTGTTTAGTTTGTCATTGCCGATCATTTAACTTGGAGTAGTGGTTACGACTCTCTCTATATTATAGAAGCCTATGGACGAATTATGTTCATTCAATAATTATAGAAATAATATTAGCCCAATCATTTAAGGGTTTGACCTCGGAATGAAACGGAGTAAGATGGACTTTCGTATACACCTTTATTTTGGCATCCTAAATGTTCTCTTAAAAGTCTCATACGATCACGTGTGAGCGTCCTTAGATATTGAAGTTCAAAGGTCGTGAAAATCAGTTTTTTGAAAATATCTCGCTTCCTTTGCCTCAAATCGTTTTTGAATTTATTATAAAAGTTATAGAGCATAAAATTCTCTACAAATTTTATTTCAAACACTTTTCGATGCGTTTAACTGTTTTTAAAATAGAGCCGATGAGTATGGAACGCTCAGCCATACATGCTATAGCTTAAGATCATACGCAAATATAAATCTGTAGTACGGTTTTTTAACGAAATTATTTGCCAAGTATTAGTTCATTAAAATTGACATAGTGTTTGAAAAATTACCAAGCTGGATCGGCTGGGACTCGAACCCGGATCTCTTGGTTACCAGCCAAGCGCCTTACCAACTAGGCCACCGATCACTTGTTCGAGTGCCACTCCAATTCAGTAATCAATCAAACACAACTTCTCTCTAATGCGAGACGCAGTTTTTATACTTTTAATTTCAAATGTTATCGAGTGCCTATGAAACATTATTAGTGTATGGCGGATTTTTATCCGTATTTAAACATACACCAATATTCATATGTTCACTCAATGTTCAGCTTTGGCTGATACTTGAACACTCGATGTACTTTGGCAAATGGCCAATTCATTATAATGAATTGGCCATTTTAATTTTAATTATAATGAATTGGCCATTTGCCAAAGTACATCGAGTGTTCAAGTATCAGCCAAAGCTGAACATTGAGTGAACATATGAATATTGGTGTATGTTTAAATACGGATAAAAATCCGCCATACACTAATAATGTTTCACAGGCACTCGATAACATTTGAAATTAAAAGTATAAAAACTGCGTCTCGCATTAGAGAGAAGTTGTGTTTGATTGATTACTGAATTGGAGTGGCACTCGAACAAGTGATCGGTGGCCTAGTTGGTAAGGCGCTTGGCTGGTAACCAAGAGATCCGGGTTCGAGTCCCAGCCGATCCAGTTTGGTAATTTTTCAAACACTATGTCAATTTTAATTAACATAATGAATTGGCCATTTGCCAAAGTACATCGAGTGTTCAAGTATCAGCCAAAGCTGAACATTGAGTGAACATATGAATATTGGTGTATGTTTAAATACGGATAAAAATCCGCCATACACTAATAATGTTTCACAGGCACTCGATAACATTTGAAATTAAAAGTATAAGTATTAGTTCATTAATTATTTGATACGTTCTTATATTTAAATACGAGTATATTAATTATAAATCAAATTGTTATTTAATATTATTTTACGATTTTCATATGAATAATAGAGTAATTTATAAAATTATTTTAAATATTTATTCTTACTGATGATAATTGGATTTTAAGTTGGTAAGAACTCCAATATTTTTGCTCTAAGTGTGAAAACTCATGGACCCGGGTGTCACTATTAAGACTTTACCTGGAAATACGGACGCCTACTGGACGACCTTTTATATTTATTGCAAGTTGGCGTAGATGTTCTATTTTATCTGTGAGACCGGTTTCTTCTTGGAGGGATCACTTTCTACTAACCAAGTTAATTTGATTGTTTCCAAGTGTATCTTGGCAACGACGAACGCTCCACATTCATCGCGCTCTATCTCCAAAACAGCTCAACGCATCGAAAAGTGTTTGAAATAAAATTTGTAGAAAATTTTATGCTCCATAAAATTTATAATAGTTGCAAAAACGATTTGAGGCAAAGGAAGCGAGATATTTCAAAAAAACTGATTTCCACTACTTTTGATCTTCAATATATAAGGACGCTCACACGTGATCTTATGAGACCTTTGAGGAAATATTTATGATGCCAAAATAAAGATGTATACGAAAATCCACCTTATTTCGTTTCATTCCGTGGTTGACACCTTTTTTTGACTTAAATGATTGGGCTATATAGATACGTTTTTTTCTCAATAATATTTTAACATATTTATTCTTATAGTGTACCACTCAAATATTTGTTACATATTATATGTAACGTATATGATGGTTTTGTAAGTTTTTTGAAATTTATGGAAATGAACGAGAACGCCACGTTTGTTGAGTATGTATTTACTTTAACATGGTGAAGATGAAAAGTTTTTTGTTTGAAATATTAGAGTTATTATGAAAAATTTATGTGGGCGAAACATAGTAACTTACAAGTGTTCACAGTATATATTAGTTGGAGACATAAAGATGATTATAAAATTCTTATTTAAATGTTATCGTAAATTGTTCTCTAATTGATGTATTGAAATCAATAATTTTATTACTCAAATAGAATTTGAGTAATTGTTATTGCCTTTCAAAACTGTCAAATTTTCTTTATTTGCTTCATATAAAATTCAGGCTTCACGAAAGAATATTAGAATTTTGAATGCAGCAAATAAAAAAACAAAACACTATTGGAGGCAATAGAAATCATTAAAAATAATTGCGATCAGTTTTTAAATGATTATACAGAAATTTAATGAATTAGGCTCGATTCACAATAACGCTCCGCTCTCGGTACGATATCCTTACTAAATAGTCCTAGGAAATTTTGTTTAGTTTGTCACTTTTTTGATTCCACTCCGTTCCGCTTGTATTCAGTTTGTATGAAAAGATGTTTGTATCGAACTACGAGCGTACCTAGAGCGGCATTATAATGTGAATGGAGAACGAATAGGTACTAGCATAGTATCAGCACTGTAATGTGAACACAACAAGATTATATCGGAGCGAAACCGGAGCGGGAGCGTACCGATATCGGCACTGTAGTGTGAATCGGGCCTTATGATTTTGTATATCGCTGTACCTAGTTAATTATCTAGTCTGCTAATTTCGAAATGTTATTTAGTTTCTTTCACGTGTATCCCCTTGTTTTCATAATTTCATACCCCACCTCTATTCTTTATCCGTACTACTCCAATCATTTCCCACTGCTTTAGTTAACAGGATATTGTTAAAATTTAATAGTTAATATAATGTTTATTTTGTTCGAAGAGGTACAACTAACAATCAAGACAGTTGTCACAGCTATAAATTAATTCTTTTTTAACACTTTTCGGCAAAATGGCAAAACTTCAATGACGTATTTGTTAAATAAAATTATTTTACAACAAAAAATGCACTAACATGTGATGAATTTATGTTATGTAAAAGATGTGGGCTTCTGTGTACCAGAAAACCATCATAGTTTAAATACTTTGCATAATACCACACCAACAGACCAAACTAAAATTAATATCGCATTTCACATTCGCTACACACATTTTAAATATAATATTCTCACTATATCACTATCTTTTGCTTACATATCATAATAAAATACACCCATCTCTAGCTCTAACATTCACTAAACTGTTGTAGTCAGTCAATTAATTTTTACATTACAACTTTTGCCTGACAATTATGAGTTTTATACGTCTATATATTACTTATGTATATAGAAATGTAACTACCGTAAAATGGGCTAAATTTGCGTCAAGTTTTAAAGTTTTTTGCAAGTTTTTATTTATAGATTATCGAAAAATAAAATTGGGTAATATTAAATAATGACAACTCTCATAATGACTTATCCGTATACCTGTAAATTGTGGTATAAAATTGTGATAGAATCATGCGACTCTCTATCACACTAAAAACACTAGAATAGACGTTGATCTAGATACTTAGGTAAAAAATAAAGTAATTTTGGTCGATAAGAAAATAAAGCGAGGGTAGTATTACTTGCATAGGCTTAGTTTTATTACATTTAAAATCTTTTGACACCTTAATTTAAAAATTAAAACATAAATTAAAGAATACCTACTTTGTATCACATACAGTTAACATTGAAACGAAAACAATTATATTTGGGATAACTTTGAGCCAAAAATTATACGATTAAGATTGACAAAAAGTTATCACCTCATGTTAAGAACTTTTTAACAAGCAATTATAAAATACCGACCGCTAAAATTTATTAACGTATTTTTTAACGTACTGAATACTCTAATCTTAATAATTTTTCATGCGCGGATGAAATTTTTCAAATTAACACATTTATTTAAAACAAAAATTAAAACATAAGATTACGAATTGATTAAGACATTAGGCATACGAACTACATATACGAAAGTGCGAATGTATGCATGTTAAACATACGTAATTATGTACGCATATTTACACACAAGTGCTCCTCAAACGATGGTCTCAAAATTTCAATATTAATTTTCTCGAAAATTTGGCACCGTAAACGAAAATATTACTAGGAATTTTTGTTTAGTTTGTCATTGCCGGTCATTTAACTTGGAGTAACTATCTGATATTTGACAGATCGTACACGGAAAGAAAAATCCTATAATTTTTGTAGAGAAAATTTCAGAAAAATTACCATGCTCCCCTATAATCCGTGCGCGATCGACGACCAAAATAAAAAATATGTGCTAGCATGGTAAAATTTAATGTGGTGCTAACACAACTTTTATCACTCTCTTATGCATGTATATTATAGTTTAATTCTTGTTGTCGTACTCTTTCATTTACGCATCTGACTCGCGACCTTATATTGGTTGCACTGTACCTGTAAAAACATGTATACAAAAATGATTGCCAACAATATAATTCTAATACATATACTAAAGATAGGTAAATAACAAAAAGATGAATTAAACGATGACATCATCCTAAGAGAGTGTAAAAGCAACTGACTACTAACTGCATCAAGGTGCTTGGTACGAGCTGTCTGACAAAGTTTCTTCCACAGTCCACACCTATGGTTCGCATGCTTCGCATGTAACCCATGTAACTCGCTGATTGAGGTACATTTCATTACAGCGATCCCAACACAACCAACCTTCTTTCTGTTTTTTTTTTTTTTTTTTCTATTATTAGCATGTTAGCATGTTAATTTTTTTAATAAACACAATTAAAAATTATTTTTTTGTCGGTAATGGAACTTTTTACTGTGCTGTTTTACAAATTTTACGGAGATAATATTACGAAAAGAACATTCCATCCTTTAAATTTTTTATGATTAATTATAATCTTTATATTTTTACCTTACATAATTTAATATGTTCGCCTTTTACACGTCGATTGTAGTGCTGAGCACAGTAATTTTTATAGGAATTTTCTCTCCGTGTAATTCAAATACACCAATACCTTGCTTTGCGTTGTTTCGGTTTGCGTTTTTTTGAAGTTGCGTCGCTGCTGAATTAGTACTAGTTTTCACTGTGCGTCGTTAGATTTTCGAAGTTGCGTTGTTTTGGGTTCGAGTCTTTAATTTTTTTTCCAAATTTTTTGGACAAACGCAAACATTGGACCAATTTTTTGTGAAAGAAAGCCGACTTATGACAACAGCCACTATGGACTCATCAGACAGTGATTAATTTTTACCATAGATATCAGAACGTGTATGTACCACACAATAGATGGAGTACACATTATCTTTTTTGAAGCAAATCGCCACATTGGTAAACACCACATTAACACCTTTCATAACCTATAAAGTGTCAGTGGTAATAAATATTTTTTAATTTGTATACGATTTTTGTTGTAATTTGAGACTCTTTATTAATAAATATTCTAACAACTAGTCGTAAACCCGATGGGGTTTCCCATCGACAACATCTTTTTATTAGGTACTCACTTTCTGCTCACTTTTAATGTTTTTCAAAAGCCTAAATCAATATCCACGTTTCTAACTTCAAAAATGACGAACTTCCCATATGAACTTTCATTTTCTGTTTTAACCCCTTAGGGAATAAATTTCCAGAAACGTTTACACAACTGACTTTTATTTGTAAATAGAAGCCTAAACGACAATTTTCATATCTGCTGTGTTAAATTTCTTTCTTCTAAACCCAATAGTCTAGGCTGTGCATTGACTGTCAGTCAGTGCTAAAGATTTATCCCATTTTTTGATATTATTTATTTTAATATCCATAGTAACATATTTTCGTATACCACTAACTTCAAAAATAAGGAATTTACATACAAATTTTCATTCCCTAATAAACATACTTAGGGGATGAATTTTCAAAAATCCTTTGTTAGTGCTCATCTATGTTACATAGGAAACTCCTGTGAAAAATTTTATTCTTCTAAACCCAACAGTGTAGGCTGTACGTTGTCTGTCAGTCAGTCAGTCAGTGTTAGAAATTTATTAAGTAGATATTTATAGCAACAAATATAACATCAGTAAATATAGAAAAATTTTAAATTAAACCTTGTTTAACCGCCATATTGGTCAACACTTTAACCCTTTTTTTAGCTTCATTTTCATATACAGTGAATATATACCTGTACTCCCTCTATCACTTCGATACTCAAAGATTTTTACTTTGTTTCTATAAATTAATTGATTAATATTTTATTTTGTTTTAATTGAATTTGTTTTTTTTTTTTGTATGTGTGTAATAAAATTTTATGTTATTTTTGTTTTTTAAATGTTTACTTTATTCAATCTTCTTTTTAAAAAGTAGTAATTTCGTAACCCTGAAACCTATCTTCGATCTTCACATGGTTTGCCATAGAAAATCATAATTCACTTTGCGTTGTGTTTTTTTGGAACATAAACACGACGCAAATTTAGGTATTGGTGTACATCACAAACAAGGCCGCATCGTTATGACAAAAAAAAAAAACATAAGCTAGCTACTAACAACTTTAGTATATCTTAGAAAAAATATTATACTAAAGCATGGGTTTGATTGTAAAAAAGACAGGTGGCACAAAGATATACTGCTAGCACAAATTTATTCAATTTTACGGTATGTATAACCTGACGTAGAATGTGTCGAGGTTACGTAACATTAACGATTAACGTTTTAAATGAATGCTTCTTTGATAAGGGTTGACACAGAGATTATCCATAGTATAAAAATCATTATTGTTGCTACCTATAGATACCTATATGAATGCACAGCAAAAACCGAAAAAAAGTAATAATAATAGAAAGTAAAAGAATGTGTTACGGGGCACACAAGTAATTAAATAAAAATTATCTTTGCTGACACCGGCACAACAAAATTGATATTTTTTTGTTTGTGCGAAATAAAGGAGAGGAAAAAAACATTTTTTTCCCGGGATTTTTTTTCCTGACGCGTCAAGCATTGCGTTCGGTTACAAAAATAATCATGGAGAGTTGGACGATGTTTTTTTTTTTCAACAAAGTTGACATAAATAATTGATTATAAAAAAATATGTTTTGGTTCTTTTTTGGTGTGATGTTTGCGCGTCAGCTTTCCACAAAAAAGGCATTTTTATTTACAAATAATGTGTACGCGACGATTTTAAATTTGTACCGTTAAAGTAAAAAGAACAACGTAAGCTTCGGTCGAAATTTATTCGTGATGTTTGTCGACAATTCAGGTTTGAGCGATGTGAGACAAAAATTTTGAATTTTGTTTAAATTAATTTGAAAAACCAATAGGCTCGACAAGAGGGTGGGGTGACTGGAGTTGCAGCCCTGTGGGCCGAGTTTAAGAAAGGGGCCCGTAGTGACTAGTAAAGGGCCTGGGAAAAAAGTTAAGATTTTTTTTTTGATCACCACTTATTTTTTTGGGAAAATATTTTTGAAAAATGCGCTTTATTACTTGGGATTGCTATTTCTCGCTACGGCCCTGAAAACCACAAAAACAAATTTAGACACACAAACACATGATTCTTTTTGTACTTGCGAAGTCAAGCCCATTAGGTAGAGAAGGATAGTCAGAGCTTTAGCCCCAGATCCCGAATAGGAAAATGGGGCCCGGAACCATTAGTGAGAGAGCCGGCAAAAGTGCTCGTCGACTGTATGTTTTGGGGAAAAGTTTGAAAACTTATTTTGATACGCAATTATTGACACATATAATTCTTTAAAAAAAAAAAAAAAAAAATGGTAATTATTGACTAAAAATTCTCAAAAGCCACACTATATTCCTTATACCTGTAACGACACCGTCACTGAAGAGTGAGATTATTTATCTACATATTTTTTACGCACACTACCGTCAAAAGAATTTAAGAAATTTTATTGTTATGCATAAAATGCAAATAATTCCATTCTATTTCTACCGCAAATACACATTGAACGTCCAATTTCTTGAACTGAATATTCTGTTGGTATTTTTGATGCTGATATTCGATGAAATACATTCGAATAATAAATTAATTGTTTAAATTATTGGCCTTATTACAAAAAATTGATTGAATAATTTCTTAACGTGCTTTAAATTTTTTGATATTAAAATATTTAAATTAGTAATTTTCTGTGTTAAAAAAGAAATTACTTTATCAACCTAAAATAGAAAAGGAAACACCTAATCCTATGACCGACAATTTCCATTTTTCTACAGTTTTCTTTCACAATTTCTGTAAAATAATTCCTGTAAAAAGATTCAGATACATACTTTCCAAATTCTAATTCCAAATTGTAGTTACCTATCCAAATTTGTGGGACACTCACTTTTTACCGCTTTCGCACCACAGGATATGTGTCATTATTTCTATAGTTTTCCTTCTGGCATTTTTTTAGTGATTTGGACTTGAATTTTCAAGGGAAATTTCCCGATACCGAAATATATTTCAATGCAAAATTTCACTCACTGGGAACGTCTTCAAAATACGTCATTTTTTCTGTTTTATGTGGACAAAACAAATGGTTACGAAAAAATGTTATCTTTTATGAAATTAAGACTTAAAAGTATAAGAAAACGTTTCTTCAAATTCAGCCTAGAACGAATATTGAATGTGAAAAGGAAATTTCGGCAAAGTTTGATAAATTTATTTTTTTATTTATTTGTTAGCTAGAAAAATTTTAAAAATCGTTTTGATTTTATAAGGAAGCTGCGACTACTGCCTTAAAAATTCTATCAAATATGCATTTTCTATTTGATTATAAACCAATGTTCACTTCAAACCAATCGATTATGTAAAAAATATTTTATAGCTGAATCCAGTGATTTTATCTAATAGCACTACTAGCTATAGGAATGCTATTAAAGCACTCAAAGTAAAAATTATGTTCAAAGCGAAATTATTAGACAAAAAGCAAACCGCGCATTCTATTGATTACTTTTTTTATTGTATACTTCATGCATTTTTATCCGGAACATTGTTAACAAACATTTTTTTGCTATAGCTTCATAAAATAAAAATTGTTTACTAAACAAATTATATCCATCACGGGTACGGATCAATATTCTCTTTTTAGCTTTAGTATACCCATATAAAGAGATGACAACTGGCCAAGGTTAAAACAGGCTTGCGTCAATCGTATTTAAACTAGGGATGTTATGGATATTAAATTTCGGATACGGATACGGATACGGATATGGATATTTAAAACATTTTTTTCGGCTTCGGTTTCGGTTTCGGATATTTAATTATTTCGGATATCCGGTAGTTTCGATTACGACTACGGATATCCATAACATCCCTAATTCAAACCTGACCTAAGTCAGTGATGTGATGGCCCAAGCTTAGTTGAAAATTGTAGACAGTCTTGCTCCAAGACTGGTATTCAACATTAATCCATTGCTTAACATAGTAGCCTGCCAAGCCTAATCCAAGATTGGTACACAACATTGGTCTGAAAGACACAAAAGTAAAAATTTACTTACTGTTCTATTATTTTAAAATTTTATATTTATTTATTTACTTTCTGTTACCCGCGGCTTCGCTCGCGTGGCTTTTGAAATTAAGACATCTAGTTAAATCGTACAAAGTGTACTTTCATCGCGTCGCTCTTGTGCGTCGAGTACTGCTACTTTTTCTTTGGACTTTTCCCACAGAAGTACAATATTTTCCCCGGGTAAAAAATAGACTATAACATACTATAACATTCTTTTAACAACATGCCAAGTTCAAATGAAATCAATGATTCTTTTTTATACTATTTTAAATATATTTTCCCACGGGAATATGACTTCCGACAGGATTTAGATATTTTCCCGGGGTAGAAAGTTGTCTGTGTCCTTTTTCGTCCTCTCTGTAAACAATATGCAAAGTCTGAAATCAATTATTCTTTTTTTTAATAGTCAGTTGTTATTTCATTGTTTCCTTTTAAATACATTTTCCCTCGGGAATGAGATATTTTATCGGTGAAAAAAAAATAACTTATGTTTATCGCTGTATATCGTCATCTTTGTCTATCATCATTTTTTTTTTTCATTTAAAATATGTAAATATATTTTTTATGTAAATATATTTTTTCGCAGGAATGAAATGTCCCACGGGAAATTTCCCGGGGTATAAAGTAGTTTGTGTCCTTTCTCATCCCTTCTGTTAGCAATATACAAACTTTGAAATAATTTATCCGTTTTTTAATAGTCAGCTGCTGTAATTTAATGCATTTTCCCTCGGGATTGAATTATTTCCCCGAAATGAAAAGTAGTCTATAACCGTCTCTGGCCCGCAGGCAACGTCTATGCAAAGTTTCAAGTTGATTGATTAAGCTGTTGAGGCGTGAAAGCCAGTCAAACAAACAAACAAACAAACTCACTTTTGCATTTATAATATTAGTAAGGATTTATTTTTGATTAAATATCTAAGAAGTACACCTGGCCAAGGCTTTGGCCAATATAAAAATTTTAACGCACAGTAAGCAACGAATATTGAGCATTAGCCCAGGCTTGGTTAAAACTCTAAGTACCGAAATTTACAATTAGTTATACCTATACTGGCAAATACACTCAACCTTCAAGATTTAATTCAAAATTGAACGCTAATTCTTGTACCAAGCTGGGATCTTCTTTCAAGCTTGATACTACCTACACGAGTAATCTAATAGAGATGAGAGTCAAAATTGTAATACATAATATTTTATGAGATTCTATGTTTGAAAAATTTTTGGAATTTAAGTAATTTGAGTGTAAAAATATTTTGATACAAAATACACATTGCCTTTCTACTGATCCATATTTCCAACTTCATTTAAAAGTAATTTGTTCCTACATGGAATTTTTGCAAAATTTTTAAATTATACAGTAAAACTTTGACTACTTTTTACTTTTTATTCTCACCGAAATAGAGCGAAAGACGAACCAGAAACGTTATATCCTAGTGAGTAGTGACATCATTGAGATTTTCTACAATTGTAACATATACCAATATCACCAGTACCAAAACTTTTATGTAATTATTCCAAAATATATTCTTAATTTCAATTTAATTACACTACTTCTTTCCTCTCCACCAGCTCTCGTTCGGTAAATTGTGTCCATATCACAAAATTTAAATTAGATTAGTTTTGGAAAACGAAGGTATCTGTAATAGCTAAACGTCTTGTAATCGCAATTAATTTGCAACAAGTTTTCTTCGAAGCGAGTAATTCGTTAGTATACCTTCAATGATAGAAATTTGATAATATATAAACTTACAACAAGAACTTATCTACCTTACCTTACTTGTAACAATTAATTAAATTTCGATCCCACATTCTACGTCACCGTTCATAAGGTAAAACTGTGGGATGTTGAATTTAGTTTTGATAAACTAAACACATTGAAACCTCTTTTTGTGCAATAGATAGGAGCTGCATTAAAAAAAACACGTCCGTAGGCCCGACAGTTAAAATTGAAAACATTTTTGAACTCCACGATTAAGTAGGTATTTCTAAATTTTATTTGTGGAAAAAAGCAAAGAATCGACAGCCTGCAAATTTATTAAAATCACATTTTACGAAGAGATTTCTTTTTCAAAAATTTTATAATTGGAAGATTTTACTGTTTTTTACATTGAAACTCATGTTATTTTTTAAGTTGACACTCTCTAAATGATTTTGACAATGGTTTTCCAATGTCTTTGTAGCTCTTAAGAATTATCGTAAATTGAGCGAAACGCGTCGAGAAATCTCTTCGTAAAATGTGATTTTAATAAATTTGCAGGCTGTCGATTCTTTACTTTTTTCATATTATTCCCACCTGCAGTTGTACTGATTTATATAAAATTTTATTTATGGATTAACTATAATTTGTAATCTTCCCTGTATAATATGTTAAAAAAATTTTGATATTTCTTTTTATTTTTTAAATATTTGATATCTAATAATATCGGTACACAATCACTATGACCTTACTACCCAGTGGCCCATAATCATTATGATCTTACTACTCAAGTTCCGTCTAGCTGTTTATTTTAAACACTTTTTGGGTCTCTAATACCTTGACGAACAATTTTGACCTCACGTTAACTTCTCTGAAAATTCAATAGTATTTGAGAATAAATTTTTCCAGAATCCTAGGCAAGCTAATATAATATAGCCCATGTCAGCCTAGAATTGTTTAGCTTCCCAGCAGTAAACGGTTGGGTAGTTAATTTTGGAGCATTTGAACCCTGACGGGTAATACAACATAACCAGTGTCAATTTGGAAGAGTCTAAATTTGTAACAGTGAAAAAATTTTCAAAATTGATTGAGTAGTTCATTTTAGACCCTTTTTGTGTCCGTAGAGTCCAGGAGACCTCATAATCTTATATAACATAGCCTATATTAACCTTGCGTAGTTTATTTTTCTAAAAATTAAGAAATTTTCAAAGTCGGCCCAATATTTTTTGAGTTTACTTCGGACATACACACAAATTTTCTCTCTTTATTATATTAGTAGATATAATAGTTTAGTAGACTGAGAAGAGGCTACATAAAAAAGCTTGTTATCACTACATGGCTGATTTCTATTGTAAAAGGATCCTTTTGTGTGGCCAAGTTCAAATCGTCTTGCCTACCAACGCAAACTCTTGGCTTAAAAACAGGGGCGGCCGCTTAACTATAGTTAAATTTCGATATTAAAAATTTTATAAGGTACATAGGTTATAATGATGAAAATAGTTTTTATTTATTTTTAGGACACGCAGGAAAGTGGCCTAAAATTTTGAAATAACAATTCATGAACACACATGCGTCCTGATTGATTGAATGTTAGGCCCACCACACACGTACAGTTTCAACTGACCGTTTGAACTGAATAGTTTAAACTGTCAGGTGAAACTGTACACTGTAGAAACACACACACGTACAGTTCAATCGTTTAGTTTTTACAATGGATTGGAAACAGCAGGATAATTTCACCTAGCAACATCTTTGATTCCGCGGAAATTATATTGTTAAAAAAAAAAAAATCAAACGCACTTGCACCTGACCACAGACCAAAGAACATATTCTGTATATCCTATTGACTCACTCTATCAATTTATAAACGAAGCAGCCAGATATGGCCAGTATACGACTTAATAGTATTCTGTAATGTAGTTATCAATGCGATAACCTGTGGTATTTGTAGCAACGTTTTCAAATAATTATTGTCAAAATTGATAATAAAATTGTACTTTCTTGAGAAGAAACGGCAAAATTTTGAAAGGAAAAGGGTGGAATTCGTTTTAATTATAGTTCCATTTGCGGAAAAGTGGACAATATATTATATTCCTTAAATCTCACCCGTCTCACCCCGTTACATGCCACAAGAAAAATGCCTACAAACTGGCTTTACGCTTTGTCTAGTTGTATAATAATAATAGTGTTCAATGGTCTGTGCTCCTGACACAAATTGAACTGAGAACTGTACAGTTGAACCCCCACACACGCAACAATCAGTTAGACCTTTCAGTTTAAATAATTGAAATTTCATTCGTCTCAGTTTAACTGTACAGTTGCGTTGAACTGAGACTGAAATACCCACACACGTAGAGTTTAAACTGTATAGTTGAACTGTTCAGTTCAAACTGTCAGTTGAAACTGTGCGTGTGTGGCGGGCCTTATACACATCAAATTAAACTTGTCCAGATCCAATATCATTTTTCGTTCCCGAGATATGCAAGCCAAAAAATCCACGAACGTATAGAGACGTCACCTTAAAAACGAAAACTTTAAAGCCCTCAAAACGGAGAAATATGCCGATGACTACTTATTGGTCTCTGTTAACCGAATTTCTAATTCTTTCTCGGCCAACAAATTTTGACCGAATTTTTCAACTTTTTTCCTACTACTAACTTTCAGTTGTTTTTTTAGTTCAACAAATTTATACATTTTACTACACATTTTTAATTTTATCAACTTAACAAACGGCTACAATAATTTTTCTTAAAAAACCATCAAAGCAAAATATAAAACTTTATCTCTATTTCTATATAGTTTATCAAAACAACAAAATTGCGTCACACATAGCATTCCCCGTCACTCGTTCGATTCTGCACATTTCTAATATCGTTAAAAATGACAATTGAAAAAAATTCGATAAAATATTCATGACGTGAAAAAGACAAAAAGATGTCACATATCAAACAAATTAAACGAAACGAAAAATTTCCGAAAACAATTCGACGATATCGAAAGATCGAAACACTGTCACTGCTTGAGGGAGCATAGACATAGAGACACGCTACAACACATGTATTGGAAAAATAAATATTACTACTTCAATCTTCTGCGAAGCACGAAATTGGAGTTGGGCACAAGAAAGCAATGGTAAGATATGAACGTTACCTAGAGGTGTATATTTTTCAAATCGATTGGCATGAAATACTCGTACCTTATAGATGCCTACTACTTACTGCCAAGTACCTATATTTTCACAATGAAATAAAAATTTGTTTTAGGGTTCCGTATTTTCGTACGAAAAAGGTTCAGTAACGTGAGGTTAAAATTTAAATGTGCGGTAACGCAATCAAGTGTGATATTATACGAAAGAGTTTTGTTTACACATTCGAAAACTATTCCTTTAAGTTGTGTTAATTAGTCGAATTTTCATTTATTATTACCCGAGAGGTTGGTATTTAGCCTAGGAACTTACCATTAAAAAGATGCTTAGAAATTGGAAAACTGACCACGAGCGTTCTAGTGGATGGTTTTTTTTTAATCGATGCAGATTTTAAAATAAAATATAAAATTCAAATACTATTTTTGATTAAACCACGGCTTCAATGCTAAAAATTGATAAAAATAAATAATTTGACAAGTATTCTTATAAATGTTTGATTTTAGTCTACGTATTCATTCTAAAATACCATATTTGTCAATAGTTTTTTCCCTCTCTAAAAAAATGTTATAATTTTTTTTTATATATCAGTTATGCTCAGAATACTACAAACACAAAAATACATATATCTTACCTATTACTTTAATTAATTTCAAATTTCACAGTGACGCCGGCATTTGGTAAAAAAACAGTATTATAGCTTTTTATTCCTTTTAGCGAATTTCCAAAACTGGAAATTCAGCTTTTACGCCAGGTGTCATGGTGCGACCTAAGCCCGGGACCATATCAGAAATATGTTTTGAGGTCCCTAGAATACGAAAATGATATTCATTAAAATTTATATATATATATATATATATATATATATATATATATATATATATATATATATATATATATATATATATATATATATATATATATATATATATGTATCCGCGCGATAACTCTCGAACGAAACGTTTAATGCTTATGAAATTTTGTGTGCGAATTCGATTTTCCAAATCGTTGGATGAGTTCGTTAGCCAGACACGTCGGATGCCCAGAAGTAGGTTTTCCGGGCGTTTTTTGTCAACAAAATGAGTTTTTTGCCAGAATTAAGCAATTTTTCAAATTTTTTTTTACACCAAGCCATAGTAAAAGGTAAAATGCATAAAAATGTTTTTATACCGTTGCTCTAAATTACTTACTTTTCGAGAAAAACTAGGAAATATGTCGTTCTCCATTTCACTCGCACTCGCATTTTCTTTTTTTTTTCTGTCTCATTTTTTGCGAGCTAAATTCGAAAAAAACCGCTTTATAAGTAGCGTGTCATGATTTTTTTAATCCAATTTAACGATTCGGCTATATTATTTTTCTTTGTCAGTTAAATGTTTTTATAATGTATCTCTATTCCATTTTTTTTTAGATAAAAAATCACGGCGCAGTTTTTTATGTGATATCATTAGAATTTAGATGATGTTTACACCTACCTAAAATTAATAAGAGTTTGCTACAATCGCATAAAAATTACGTTAAATCATATTCAAACAATAATATTTTTACGTAATTTTCTATCCAAATGACAATACTACGTTATAATTATATGTATAAACCACGATCGTGTATACAGGTCCTGAAACGCCTATACTGTTTACATTGGCGAGAAATGTCTCTTATTGAGTACGTTTTGTCGTTAGCGCTGTAATCTCTGCGGAATAAACGGAAGTAAAGATAGGAATATGTAAATAAAAGAAAGAAAAATTTTAAAAACTAGTGGTTATAACTAAATGTCAAATAAATATCAAATTTGTAAAAATTATTATTTATATTAATTATTATTGCAATCATAATGCTTGTAATAGTAATAATCGTAATAATTTAATATTTTTTTTACAAAATATGGTACTAATTTATCTAAATATACAAGGTCTGTAATAGTCTGTAATACAAACCTTGGTAAATATATGTAGGTAAATTTAAATAAAATTTCATTTTGATTTTTGTGCAGTATTTTTTAACAACTGTAACGAAAAGCATAAGGCTTTCTTTTCCTTAACCAATTAAAAATAAAAGTTTACGTACTTATAGTAGCTTTAAAAATAACAAGAAGATATATTTTAATAAATTTTACTAAAATTTTCTAATTTTAAGGATACATGAAAACATTTACTACACGACGAAAAGTTTGAGAGAACCTCTTACATTATGTCACGTATCTTACAACGTTTATAATATTATTCAAAATAAATTCTGGTTTTGATCTATCATCATCCAATAATGAATTATAGGAAATCTGGATACTATTGCTAAAAATTTTTAGCAACCACGCGAATCTGTGATATTAAATGGCAAGGAATTTAAATTCTGGTTTCGACAGACGAAAAAAGCACCAATGCATACTTAAAAAAGAATTGAAGACAATATTAAATTTGCAACTATTCAATTTCAGCAATGAACCAATATTGTTTTTATACGTAAATTTTATAAATATTTTTGTTATTGCTTCCGAGACTACTAAAGTAGCGGTAGCATTGGGATTACTTTTGAAAAATAAAAAATTGTTTCCCTCCAAAATAAAATTTTTACGTACATTTTACGTTTTAGAACTTCCTGAACTTTGGTGTCTGTCTGCCCGTCCGTCTGTGTGTCGCCAGTTTGCACCAAGGGGCATAACTTCTGAACTGTTCGATTCTTTTTAATGAAATTTTCAGAAATTATGCAGTTTGGTTCCTAGATGGCCCCCTATGAATTTAATCGAAATCGGAGTAACGGTAGCTACTCGTCTACCATGCCATTCCGTTAATATACTAAATTGCACCGACTGGCATAACTTGTGAGCAATTCAATTATTTTTTATGAAATTATCAGAAATTATGCGGTCTGGTTCTTAGATGGTCTTTCATTGCATTCGGAGTAATAGTATCCACGGCGCTACCATGAAATCCCATTAAATGTCAATATCTTATTTACTACTAATCCCACTTCGCTCAAATTTTTAAAGTATTTTGGGGGTTAGTTTCTAAAATATTTTTGCTATTATTTTATAATTTAGCTTTTGTATTTTGAATTACAACAATTTTTTATGAACTTTAAGGCGAAAATATAATTTCACGGTATATATATTTGGTAGAATACTGTTTTACAGTCTTTTACGAGTAGGAGGAAGCTGTGTACCACACCTCATTGGCAGCGTATCTGTGTGTTTTATGAATATGGTGAAAAAATTTTTAAAACCATATTCATTATGGATTTTCACAAAGTAAAATTATCTACAATTAATTATATTTGTTTTATTTTTTTTCAGAAGCCCTCAAAAAAATACCAATTTTTTTCCTTAATACGTTCTAAATGTAGCATATTAACTTTCATATCATGTTTCCGTGTATCCTATATAATTTGAATTATTGTAATAATTATCTGGGATTCTAAGTAAGTAAGGTTATTCTGGATTTCCTAAGTTCATTTCGAATAAATTATGATTTGTATTATCTAGTTCTTGTTTTAATTTGAAATATTATATAAGTGTATACATGGTTTTTTAAACGATAAACTGATTATATTTTAATATATATTTAAAATTAGGCTATTGCCTACTTTTTTCTTCTGAAAAGAGGGATCATTTATTTCACCAAATTATTAAGTATAACATATTATATATCATTTAAAGAAAAAAATAACAAAATGCATATACTTGAATTGTTTATTTACCAAATAAAACTATTACATATACTTGAAAATTATATAAAAATGTTGAAAATGAAAAAAAAAAAAAAATAAAAAAAAATAACTACATAGTCCTTTAGTCCAAGTAGTTTGGCTTTAGTTTGCTAGATTTTGAAACAAACTGATACAATGTAATCTGTATACCACTAGGAGGTTTCCTTCATTCCAGCCTTGCCAATTTCTTCTTTAACTTTTTCTGAGCAAAATTTACAAAATTAAACTTTTTTAAAATTATATCGACAGCAAACGTTTCGTTGCACCACCAAACATACTGACAGCGATTGCAACTAGAATCCCAAAAATCAGATACGTAGTAAGGTCAAAAAATTTCCGGCCTGGACAATAAAAATAAGAGTAAATTTCGAATAACTGTTTTTTTTTTTTCAATATACTCTCCTCTGATTTCAATACACTGTTCACAACCTCTCACATACATTTCTATACCCTTAAAAAAATAGTCTGGATTTTTATCCTCAAAATTCGCCAAAATCGTTGATTTCATCTCGTCATGTATTAAATTTGTTTCCTCCCAAATTTTTTCACAGTGATAAAATGAAGGTGATGAGTGCCCGTACACAACATCCAAACGTTGCTTGATTTTTGACAGCGTCTTCTCTTCTTTGTTAAAAACTTTACGTATCACAGCCCTGTACTCGATTTTGTGCATTTTAAAATTTTGAGTCGACATTTTATTTTATTAACCAGTATCTTGACAACGAAAAGATTTGACGCAATATTTTTTTGTGGGTAGATGTACAATAGGTTCCTAATAGAATGACACTAAAAAAATGTATCGCCGATTAATCTAAAGTGGATAGGCCGAAAACTTTGGGACCTTACTACGTATATGAATTTAAATAATTAATAAATATGACAACAATGAACTCGAGTATATGCCGATAAAGCTAAGCAATAGAATTAAATAGCGAGGCCTAAGGTATACTCGGGCGTCGGTCTCGGACCGCGGACCCGACCTGACCTATACTCGAGCTCAGGCTTCAAAGTGTTATTTTTAAGCAGTGTTGGCAGCCAAAAATAGGACTTCGATCGTACCAAATGTTCGAAATTATAATTTTCGTATTTTTGACGTAAATTATCGTACACAATGTAATTTAGTGAATTTTTCTTTATAATTTAACGAAAAATTATGGTATTTTCGCGTGAGATAATAAAAATTTTATCGTACGTCACCATCAAATTATCGTACACCTGTCAACACTGGTTTTAAGATTCGTAAAGCACCCTGTAAACGATCAAATTTGTTTGTCAAACTTCATGTTTTCATCAAACAATAGCTTAAACGATCAAACCAAAGTTCAAACAAATTTGACAAAGTTACCCGTAGTTTTTTACACTGGTGGTCCCTATAAAATAATTTTATTGGATAAAACTTGGCTAAACATAGAATAAGTAATGAAAATTACGGAAAAAAGGTTGCTCGTACAGAGATTCGCAAAAATTTTGTCAAATTTGCTATTCATTTCGGGGCAATTTAATAGAGCTTGTTTGACAAACACAACAAACACCGCCGCACACCTTCAAACTTGTTGGTCAAACACGTCAAACAAGTTGATCAATCAAGATTTTCATCAAACACGTCAAACACGTAGATTGTTTGACAAACGCGTCAAACAAAGCTGCATACTATCAAATAATTTGACAAACATGTAAAATTTGACAAACAATTTGATCGTTTACAGGGAACTTAACAAACACAGTGTATCAAACATTTATATCGGAAGATTGAAAAAATTGTATTTTGGAGGGGTTGATGGGGAGATTATTAAGAAATAGTAAATTCAAAAGAAATGGGCAGTTTCACTGAAACCAGCTTCAATATTTCAACTTTATATTTGGTATTGAAAAATGTCAAATTCATTAAACTACATTATTTACGACAATTTTTTTCAAAAATATGAAAAATACAATAATTTAACACCTTTGGTACGATTGACGCCGTTTTTAGGTTACCAGCATTATGCGAAATATACTACTCTTTTAAGTAAATGATTTGCGTCGCTTTCTTCATGACGATATTGATAATTTGAATTTTGTATTACCTTTAAGTGAAGTTGAGGTGGTAAAGTTATGTCCGATCTTTAAGTAGTTTAATGTAACAATGTTTCGTCTCTTATAACTATGATCTTTTATCAAGCTGGTACTTTTTCACTTCTCGTTTCATTTGTTATCATGAATATATTAGTATGAAGAAATTGATACTCGTCTTCCACACCGTTGAAAACTGCATTCTTAGCAATAAAGTCAAAAAATTCGTTTCCACGTATATTAACATGTTAAAAACACTACACGGAAGTAACACAAGAACTTGTATTGAAATAATGTGTCATATATGTAATATTATTTTTTCAGATAATTAGCATGAAGCTGTAAAGACGGATTTTTTAGGTAGAATAGGAGAAAAAAAATATAATGCATTTGAATATTTTTTACCCGTATAAATTCTTTCAGAACTCTTTCTCTATAAATACTGACGCAATGTAAGATACACAACATAACCGAATAAGTTCTCAAATTCTTTCATTGCGTTTTTTTCCATGTAGATACCCTCAAAATTAGAGTTTTAGTAAAATCTGCTAAAATATATTTTCCTTTTATTTTTCTTGAGTATATATATCTTCCTGTTATTTTTCTTTTTAGATGATTATTAACAGAAAAAAAAACCTTAATGCTTTTTGTTAAGAATTGTCAAATCACAAAAAGTGAAAAGTGAAAGCACAAAAACTGAAATTAAATTTTATCTAAATTTACATACACATCATATACATATTTATTTCAACTAATACCGTTTTTTGTAAAAATTATTACGATTATTACTATTATCAATATTAGTCAATAATTATGATTACAATAATAATTAATACAAATGATAATTTTTAACTTCTTTTAAAAAAATTTTGCAAATCTAATATTTACTTGACGTTTAGAACAATGTATTTTTTATCTTTTATTTACATAGTGCTATCCTTAGTTTTGTTATCCCGCAAAGATGCTAGTTGGCACTAGCATCGTTGCGCGATTACTTTCAAAACGTACTCAATAAGAGACATCTAAAACACGCTTCCGTGTCAAGACCTGTATACACGATCGTGATATAAACCCATCATTTTAGTGGTAAATAAATTTGCACATTCAGTTTTTTTTTTTTTTTTTTTGACAACAAAACAAATAATTCTAAATTTTGACAAGTTGTATCATACATTTTTGAAAATATTAAATATTTTAAGGCAAAAATGTATTAAAGAACTGAAATTTGTTTAACAAAAACCATACATCTGCTCGTTTTACCTTAAAAATCTCGGAAAATAGAATATTTTTCAATAATTAACTCAGAAAAAGCATATATGAGGTAATTTTTATGATATTTTTTTGAAAATTTCAAAATAGTAGGGTTACAATGTTTTTTTTTTTTTAATTATTTTGTAGAATTTGGTAAACACACATCGTAACAAGTACTCGCCTTGAAAAAATCAAACAAGTATTTAAAAAAAAAATACTATTTCTTAAAGAAAATATTAAAATTATGTACAAATGCCGTCCTGACTAACTGATATATTGGAACCTATTTTGAGCATCTGGATTTACTACAGGCAAAAGCTCATAGCGAATACACACATTTTTTAACATCCTTTTGAATTTTGTAATTCAATCATTACAAATAAAATCTAAATAAAAAAAATCTATATGACCTGTTTTTTCTCAATTTTCTAGCATCAAATCTAGCGATAATTAACTAGCGGGTGATTGTATCGACATTTTAATGTAAAATATAGTAATTTTAACCGTCTTCAAAATAACGTTTCGATTTTAACAATAAAAATATTTAAAAAAGTGTTTAAGTTCTGGCAAGATTGTCAAAAAGGGACTGAAATATTTTTAGATATTGATATATACAAAAAATATTAATGTGTTAAGTACTTGCTAGACTTATAAACTTTCATTTTCGTATACGCTTTCGGTTTCGGATATTTAATTATTTCGGATATCGGTAGTTTTAGTTACGGTTACGAATATCCATAACATCCCTAATGTAAATGTTTGTCAGTCAATCCAACTTCATCGAGAGAAAGTTAGTTATTTACGATTTTCAGAAGAACACGTATATAAACATCTTTTTTATAAGTACGTATTATCATATAAACACATTTGGTTTGCAATTTTTTAATAATTAGTTTCTACGCTACTGAAATTATCTATCCATTTGAAAATTGGAATCCAGTGATGTACACTGGCACTACAAAAGTGTGGGTGAAAAATTTCACTTTCACTTTTACTGAAATTATGTCATAAATTCATATTTTCAGAATTTATTCATTTGACAGAAAAATTCTAAATTATTAAAAAAGCCAAATAATTAATAACAATTAAAATAAAAAAAAACAGAAAACATTTATTTATATTTGCATTTTTATAAAAACATGTAGGTATTATATTTTATATGCACTTTAACTAAAATGTCAAATTTCACACGTTGTTAATATTCAATTTCACTCAAAATACACTTAAAAATCAAAACTTAAAGTTTATAACATTCACAATCCGTGTAGAGTGTCCATACGTCTTGGTTTTCCCGGATTTGTCACGGTTCTAGCTCCGGTGTCCCGACAGATTTTTTCAAGACTTCGATTTGTTCCGGTTTTTCAAACTACTAATTTTTTATTTTCATCATCTAATAAGTACACAATTTTTCATTTTAAATAATGAATAGTTCAGTATCATATTGAAAGATCAACAGTAGATTTATTTACAACCAAAGCTAAAAATATTTTAAAAAAATTATTTACTAATTAAATTTTCTAAGTTTTTTCGATTTTACCTTAAACACGAACTTCCAAAAAAACATTTTCTTTGCTTAAATTTCCATCATATATGTATCTACATAAATAAATTGTAATATTATTTTGCTTGCTTTTATGATACTGAAGTTCCTGAACAATTAAAAATTAAAATGACTGGAATTTTATTCGAACTTTTAAATAAAGTAGTTAACTAACGCGGACACTGATAGCGCCACAATACAGAAATTGCCAACATTTAAATGTTCATGTTTTAATACATTTTTCTTGAAAATAAAATTGTCTAAGAAGCTCACTTTCATAAGAAAATTTATAAAAATTTAAAAAATATATATTTCCTAGAACAGGGAGCGATTTATTTTGAAAAAAAAATTAATATTTTAAATAAAGAGCCATTAATAGGTAATCTATACATATAATACAAATGTAACGAGACCGTTTCTGTATAGGGAATATTTTTTAAAAATTGTGCAGATACTGTAAATAGTTATCGATCTAGATATCAAAACAGCGATTTTTAAAATTTTTGTCTGTCTGTCTGTCTGTTCGTCTGTTCACGCATCACACAAAAACTACTGGATGGATTTTAATGAAATTTGGTGTGCTGACAACTTATTATCCGGATCAACATCTAAGATACTTTCTACTTCGAGAAAATGTCTCATTCCCACGGGAAAATGGAAAAACCATGTTGAGCATGTGCATACAGTACGCAAAAACTATTGAACGGATTTTGGTGCAATTTGGTGTGGTGATAACTTATTGCCTGAGTCAGCATCTCAGATACTTTTTATTTCGGGAAAGTGACTCATTCCCACAGGAAAATAAAAAAACTTTTTGAGCATGTGCATATATTACGCGAAAACTATTGACCGGATTTTTATGAAATCTGGTGTAGTGATAACTTATTACCTGCGTCAACCTTTAGGATACTTTTTATTACGGGAAAATATTTCCTTCCTTCAGGAAAATACAAAAATTATTTTGCTTATGTGCATGTATACTTAAAACTATTGTTCTATGCGAATGCTTCATAATTACTATACTTATATACTTGTCATTTATTAAATTAAATTTACCATAATACAAAATTTCTGGAGACTAACTCTATTTTAAATTAATTTAGAAATTTCGAAAATTTAAGTGCCTATATTTCTCGAGAAATTCATTTTGGGATGAAACTTGTTATATTTATAGGATAGATACTAGTTTGGGATGCAAATATAATAAAACAATAAAACGTTGGAAGTCCAAAAATTTTGTATGAGTTCTCCAGTCAGACACGTCCGATTCCAAAAACCTCAAAAAAATGAGTTTTTTGCAAACAATTTGCCAAAATTTAAAAGTTTTTCCAATTTTTTTTACATTGTGGTAAAGAACCAAGAAAATCACAGAAAATACATTTTGAACCATTATTCTAGGTAAGCGGGTTTTCAAAAAAAAGTAACTTTTATGATTGGAAATTCGCTATGTTATGCAGATGCTGCGACAGGGGTATTTAAATTTTGAATCGATTAAATGAAAATTCAGCCACTAGAACGCTCGTGGTCGCTTTTTGTTAAAAATTTGGGTTAAGTTCCTACTCTAATTTTTTCGAATAAATTTAGATTTGTCTAACGAAAATTTGTTGCCTAGCAACTTAACGAGAAGAACTGTCCACTAACAAAAACGCGACAGCGGAATTGAAGCATTTTTTTTAGTTAACAGTTCTTCGAGTTAAATTGCGTTTAGTAATAATTCATATTATTATTTAATACATTGTTACTATGGTTTTGAAATCAGTTAAATTTACCAATACGAATTTTTGTTTCGTTTTTATCGTGTTTACCTGCAATGAAATGACCAATGAAATGTTTTCTACCATTTTTCTCGCTGTAAAAATCGGCCCTAACAATTTTTTTCCATAGTTAAAGTGAAAAAACTACAATATTCTTGTGGGACTTTATACTATGTACTAGGTATAAAAATAAGTTACATAAATTACACACTATAATATGTAAATATGTATGTAACATTAATAAATACTTAGTTTGATACTATATATCATAATTATGTATAGTGTACGTATATGTTTAAAACATATATAATATAAATTTGAAAATAAATTTATATTTTTATTTACGTTGCTACGCTTTTATTTTTTACGTAATATAGAGAAAATTAAAATCAATTGGGAATATTAATATTTATATGAATATATATATATATATATATATATATATATATATATATATATATATATATATATATATATATATATATATATATATATAAATATTCCCAATTGATTTTAATTTTCTCTATATTACGTAAAAAATAAGAACACCACTGGTACATTAATGTCATATATTAATCAACATGGAGTCGATGTAAACGAAATATTTTAAAATTAAATTTGACTTGATACTTACTTGTGAAATGAAATTCCAAATTGTTGCTTTGGATGTTTTCCACTTTCACTAGTACACATCCTTACAGCGCAATAAACCATATTCGTATTGTTTTTATTTTTAAAAAAATAATTTTTAATATTGAATGTTTACACTTTCAATAGAATTACCGTGGTTACATGAATGACAGGTACGACATACTCAAAGCTTCGCCGACATGCCTATGTAAAGCTAGTTCATTCTATTCTATAGTCCGTGGTCCGATTTGGATAATTTTTTTTTAAAATGTTCATCATTACGGCGGACTAATGAAAAAAAAATACTAGAACTCGACACCGATACTGGAATGCTGGGAAAGGAGAAAAATAAATGGACGGCGGAGCACCACTGGAACCTCATTTTTGGGGCAAAGTAATTAAAATTTGCCCGGAATTGAAGTTGAGAAGTCGATCTAACAATGTAAAAAATTTTATAAAGGATTATTGGTTAACATTTGTTGTTTTTTAGCATTCTTTGTATTTTTACAGTATAGTATAAAATCAAAAACTGTTTTTTTTTTTAATTTTTTTTTAAAACTAGTGTTCATTTTTTCATGTAGATTACGAAAAATAATATAAGAAATTGATATACATACGTACAAAAATTTTTTGAACGATTATTCCCAAAAGCTTCACATTTTTGTTCATTTAAAGCCATAAAACTATCAAGAATATTCATTTTTATTTATTTCTGTGATTCTTATCATTAATCCACCGTAATGACGAACATTTAAAAAAAAAAATCATCCAAATCGAACCATTAGTTTTTTATTTATAGCCGAAAAATCAGATGACCGTCAAAGTGTATAATTAACGGAAATAGCGATTTTTTCAGGTTTCTCAGAGGATCTGACACCGCCATCATAGCCCCCCAAAATAAATCTAGGAGTTTGAGTTTTCAAATATTAAATGAGATTTGGTATTCAGGATGTATCTTTGGGCGGTTTCCAATCTTAACCTTCACCTCCACCATTTTTACACCATAATTTCATGTTAATTCTTGTTTTTCGGTGGGTTTAACATACCTACAGGTGCCCAAATAAACCTAGAGTGCAAAAATTTTCTGCATAAATTAAATATTAGTATCTAGGGTGTGACTTTTGGGGGTTTCAATTTTTAACCCCTCATTTTCGCTTTTTAATTTTTTAATATTTAAATAATGAAAAGACAAATTTCAATTTCAACATTTCAAAATTTAGATATGGCAGAGAAGGAAGCTGGAATAACTTTTCATTTGTAAGTATGATAAATAATTTTCTAATTAAATACATGAAATACTGATATTTATATAGTATTTTAAAATAATTTTAATATTTTATTATTACTTATAAAGACCCTCCCACACGTCTCTTAGTTTCACAAATTTTTCCTAGTAAGTCAACTTACTGACTCTCTCTGTTTTACATAATATATACATACGATTTACTCTACAATTTATACGCATAGAATGATAAACGTCCTAGGTAAAAACTAACTAACTGATAAATAGTGGACCATTTTTTCATTAACTGTCTTTATTTTCAATACTTACTCTATGGAACCTTTGGTACATCAGTCAGATTTGTATCTCACCGAACATACTTTTTGAATTTTATATTTACAAAACCACATAAAATTTTTTCAAAGAAATCGTACCTACCATACCATTTCCATAAATAATTAATTATATTAAAGAAACAAAAATCACATTTTTATCAAATTTCATACGTCAGGTAGGTATGTTTATTTTTTCATTTTTTCCGTTTTTCATAACATTGAGTGATGGATGATACATTAATCCTTAGGCCCGGCATACACGTTACGGTATACCGGAGAGGTATATCTGTACAGGTAATCTGCACAGGAAAACCTGAGCGTGTATGCTAGTGAAACCGTACAGGTGACCAGACCTGCAGAAAGAATTGAAAATCAGTATTTTCTACCTTCGCAGGTATGTATACCGGAGCGTGTATGTGAGTCAAACCACACCTGCACAGGTTTGATTCAGTTGTATAGACGCTTTCATTAATGATGAGTAAAACCTGTGCAGCTTACCTGTACATAGGGTTGCCAGACGTCCGGATAAAACCGGACACAGTCAGACTTTTTGGTTGCGTGTCCGGCCTGTCCGGCTTTTGTTAGGCTTTATAAATTTGACCATTTTTTTTTTTACATTGCCCGCCCGTGATTTTATTCATGAATCCTTTTTAATTTTTTTTTAAGAATTTGTTTAAATAATAAATGAAGTTCCAGAGGTAAAATGGAAGTTTTGTACCAAGCATTCAAATTTTATACAATAATGAATCTTTTCCATGCATACTTATAATGTACTGTTATTTTAGTTTTCTCGAAAACTCAATAATCTACATAAAATTTGAAACTATTTACGATCTTGGACTGAAAACTTGTACAAAGACACAAAACATTTTAATGGGATGACATTAATGAACGTTCCTGTGTGGAGTCAAGTTTCTGAAACTATAAGTATTCTAGCACGAAACAACATTAAAGTAGATGATAGCAAATGTTTTGACCAACTGCAAAACCTTAAAACATTTTTTAACAGTAAAAAAGAAGACGATGATTTTAAGAAGCTATTAACACATGAAAATTGGTATACTATTTTAAATTGATCAATAATTCAGATTGTTTTTCAGAATTTCTTACTATTTGTAAATATTATTTTTCCATTCCGGGTCATAATGCAAATGTTGAAAGAGTTTCGTCTTAAATAGGTCAACAATGATCAATAGAACGCAACAAATAAAATGTCGATACTATAACCAAAATGTTGGTTGTACAAATTAATTTTAAAAATTTGACTTGTAAAGAGTTTACAACTCAGTTTAAAAAGAAAATGAACTTTTAAAGTAGATGTTTGCTAGTGAAAAATATTAATTATTTTATGTTACAATTAATTTAAAATTTATTTAGTTCATTAGTGTTTTGTTTAATTTTGTTTTTCATTGCAAATTGCAATAGTAGTTACTGCTAACTATCCAATTATTGAAATTTATATTGTAATGAATATTGAATGATTAATAATAAAGAAAACTTATTCATTCAATTTTATTGTTGTTTCATTAGAATTTAAGAAAATTTTATGGTAATTGATAAAAAAACCTTGTTTTACTTTTAAAAAAATAGTCATGTTAAGATGCGGATCCACCAAGCGCGCAAACTGTTAGCAAATGTTTGTAAATGTTGGCGAACACAAAATGTTTTTGGTGGAGACGATCGTCACGAATGTTTGCAATTGTTTGCTAATGTTTGTCAGTGTTCCGACCGAAGTCGGTACATCAAAGGGAGTTCGTTGTTTGGTGCGTTTTTTGTTTTTTTAGTGGAAACAGTATGTGATATAAAATACATACGAACAATAAACATAATATTATATCCGTATGTATAATTATTATTTTTGGTTTTGTTACTCTGTTGTAAATATAACAGCATAGTTTTGTGTTTTAAAAAGAATTATTGTAATTTTAAATTAATAAACGAATAAAAATAACATGGACTGAGATAATGAAAAATTTCTGCAATTAATAAAATTTTATAAATCAAAACCAGAAATATGCGAAACCACCAATAAATTTTATTATTATCAAATTAAATAGCAGGATGCGTGGAATTCTTTACTCTCACCGTTCAGAAGTGAAAAGACCAAAGAAGAAGGCTGTGCATACATCGGGAATTATTGGGAATTATTTTGTTAATTAACTGCCTCGAAATTCGAAAATGATACATAAGGCTTTTGTAAGAATTTCTTGTAGCTAAAAAACATTGTCGCTATAGTCTAGCTTCGACGGATATACAGTCTGTGTAGTTAAAATCCGGTTTACAAATTTTTGGGATTATTTGGGAAATTATAAATTATAAATCTTCCGATAATACACGGCAAAAATTTTGAAATAAACCACTCCTAAGGTCTGTTTTTAAGCCTGTTAATAACTGTATAGAACTTCTTGTTTTTAAAAAATTAGATATCCAAAATCTACGTTTTCTCTTTCCTTTTTTGATTAGACATTATTACGAACGACTTAGTGCTAACAATAAGTTCTTTACTTGAAGTCATTTTTTATATGTGATATACATATGTATTTATTTATATAGAAATATAGAAATACGTGGAACAACTACAAACATTCGCAAACGGATTATCGTTTGTAACTGTTTATTCAGTGGAGACAGTATGTTCGCAAACAGTTAAAAACAGTTGCAAACACTTGCAAACAACTACAAACATTTGAAGCAAATGTTTTTTCGGTGGATCCGCACCTTTATACTAACACTAAAAAATTAAGGGTGTCCGGCTTTTTTACCCAAATGTCCGGCTAAACTGACCGCTCTGTCCGGCTTTTCGGTTTTAAGATCTGGCAGCCCTACCTGCACAGGTATACATCTCCCGTATACCGTAACGTGTGTGAGCTCGTTGCCTGTCCAGGTAAACCTGTACAGTTTACCTGCACAGGTATACCGTAACGTGCATGCCCAGCCTTAGTAATATGGAGGCATGTAATTTTGACTGATCCTGTAAGTTATATCATTCTCTTTTAACGAAAATTGAATGAGACGGAACGAATAATGCAACCATCAAATATGGCTTCATCGAATTTGACGTCTTTAATATATCTGACATGAAATTACGGAAGAATTAAAAGAATGATTTTTGAAACACAATAGAAACAGCACTACTCTCTCTCAATATTGGCACACTCCAATTTCTCGTCTCCGTACCGTAACACGCTGTTTATATGTATTAAAGTTTAAAACTATAATTTTATCAGTGATGGAGGAATCTGATCGGATGAAAATAAGACGAAAGTGTAGGAGGTACTATGTTAAAACATATTCCCTGCGGCTTATACTTTTGCGAAAGAGAAAGACAATAATCTAAATACCAACCAATATTTATAGTGTTCCGTACTAAAACTAGTAAAATGGAACAATTATGAAATCACTTCTGTGTTTATCCTTTTGTTATATGCGATTATTTCTGAAACTATTCGATTTGCTAAATTTAAAAATTAGCACAGAACTAGAGTGTGGTGGCCCGATTATAGAAGTGAAGTTGAATTTTGATACTGAGGGTCAATTTTAGGGGTTAACCGAGAAAGTGAAAAAAATGTCTCTAAGGACATCGAGTGGGATAACACAGGAAAGTTTATTGAAGCATATTCAGTAATATACGTAACTATTTTTGTTCATTTTTTTCTATTTTTTGGGGAATTTTTTTAAAAATTGTTGTCCTCTATCCTTATAACCAGAAAGATAGCCCAGAAAAAATTTTCGGAAAACTATAGGCGTTGGAAAGATTTGAATAGAAATTATGTTGAGCACGAAATTCCGAGATAAGTTTCATCTAATTATCGCCGTTGGTTTAGATTTCGACATTTTCACTTTTTCCCTGTAAGCTGGACAAATGATTTTTTTGATTTTCTAGAAAACTATAGGCGTTGGAAAGACTTGAATAATAGTTATATTGAGCGCGAAAATAGCGCGAAATTCCGAGATAAGTTTCAGTTAATAATCCTCTCCGCGTTAAAATTGAAATTCCCGATTGTTCAATGTGTTGTTTTTATTTTGGAAATTGGGGCTCATGCTGATCGAGTTGGAACATGTGGAACGACTGGCTGGTGCCGACATTTAAGTGGAGCGACACGCAACGTTGTAGACGGAATTTGGTATTTCTGTGATCCACAGCCTCCAATTTTTGTATATAATATTTAAGTAAAAATAAGGAGACGAGTAAAATTTTTAGTACGTACAATTAAGATTGTTGTTGGTAGTTCATTTTGTTGTAAAGATTTTTATTGGAATCTGAATGGATGTTTTCTGAAAAGTTACAGTATTTATTAGAAATTTTAGTACCCGTTACTGCTGTGATTGTGATACTTACCTGTTGAACCACATTTAAAACTCCATTCAAATTTCATGTTGTTATTAAATTTAGTTTAGGTTAAGTTCTTTGGTTATAAATATAGTTGGTATGTCACTCATTAGTTTTGTTTTGTCAAAGAAAGAGTCAATTATTCCTAGTGTAGTATATTTGTAAAGAATATATGTATAAACGAAATGAGAAAATAATGTTAGAAAGTACTCACCTTGATTTAAGTTCTGTTGACTGCTGATGAACATATGCATGCACCTACAAGCTTAGTCAGCCGTGCCTGTTCGCCAACTAGAACCGCTAAACGCGCGTTACGATACCTAGTGTATTCGCAAGATAGTAACCTTTTTGTTACAGTCTAAAATTATTTTCTCAAACTACTAAAGAAAAAATCTCTATCATCAATTTTATTTTTAACCATAATAAGATCAATCGCACGATAAATAATAATCAATATATCTAGCTAAATTGCATATTTTCTTTTAATTATAATATTTACACTTTTCAGTGTGTATTGTGACCGTTTGACAGTAAGATCTGGACAGAGTGGGTGGTCACACCCACTCTCTGTGTGTCAACACAGAACATACGAAGAAGAGTAAATACAAAATTGTGTAATCGACAATATGCACTTCTGAGCAAGTTAGGCTATTTTATATTCAGTCGTTCGGTGGCAGTGAGCCGATGCACATTAATTGTTAATCAATTATTAATCATTGTTGTCACAGTCGACCAGCGGCCTCACACACAGTGTCTATATATGTATATATGTATGGTGAATGTATGCGCGATATCCATACATAGATACACATCACACAAATACAAACACAAACAGTGTGTAGAAATAACATATAGGTGGGAGAGTTTCTATCCTTTATTGGCTACACGGATTTCACTAGTATAGAGATAGCATTCTGTGGTGTGACACCTATAGAAATTTCGATATTTTGGAACCGAGGAAAATATCGTGGCGCCCATATTTAATTTTAGGTTTGGTGATAAGTGGTAGTATAGTAGATACTTTAGGGAAATACTCATAGTTTATTAGATACTTTAGGGAAATATTCATAGCACCCCCCAGCCCTGCCGAGGTAGTAGTGGTAGAAACCAAATTGTGCGTATTAGCTACAGGATACGTAACAAATAATTATGTTAATCACATGCTAAACGAGTATTTCTGTGAATTATTAAGAAAATTTGCCCTAAAAATTAAAGAAGGAAAAAATAATTGATAAAGTTAAAATTAATAAGTATAGATTACGATATTAGGAGTTTAAGTCATCAAAATGAAAAATCGCATGTTCAGTTTCTTACCATGGACACTACATCTATTATTAGTATTATTTTTAAAAAAATTTTTTTGTTTTTCTTTTTGATAAAACTTTTTAAATAACCTAATTTTTCAATTTTTATATTTTGACACAGTTATTATTTTTAATAATGTAAATACTAACAACTTAACACAACAAAAAAAATTTCTTATGTAAGTACTGCATGTTTTTTCAATATTTTTTATATTTTAAAATTTTTGACATTTTTGTAAAAAAATTTTTGACATTTCTAATGTTTTTGTTTTTGTTTACTTCTATAATAAAGCATCTGCCATGAAGATGGGGTTAATTTCCCCGAAACCGGTAGCAGAAAATTAAAACAAATATTTGTTTTTCATTTTGATGACTTAAACTCCTAATATCCTATTCCTTCATTAAATTATTAGTCATCTAATTTTATTCCTTACAAGTATAGATTACTTTTACATATTCCATAATTTTGAAATAATAAGTCAAAAAATTCCTAAAGCAGTTGACACAAATTTTTAATTAAATTTCTGACTTAAAATATTACCAATTAATACATGCTTTTTAATAAATAATGTTGTTAATAACTGTTGAAAGAAAAACAAATGACGATACATTCAGCGAATATTTCTGCTTAAAAGCCAAAATAAGGATACGATTGTTTTGAAATCGAGAATCATATATAATTTACTTGAGGAATAATATTTATTCTTCGGAAAAGATATTTTGTACACCCTCATATGCTATTACATCAAATCTGTAATAGCAACTGATGGTACGGAACACTTTTGTCACACGTTCAACTTGCAACGGGTGATTTGTTTAAAAAAATATTATTTTAACCAGGAATTATATAATTCTGAAAATAAAATGATGTAAAACTCTATGAAATATTGATATTTTTTATTTTTTTAATATCCCAGCGAAAATTAGTCACATCGGTATGACTACACAAATAAAATAACTGTTTATTTTTTAAATTAAAAATATATTGTGGGGGTAAATATAAGATTATTTTAACCCTTTGTGTACACTCGATACAATTCAAGAACCATTCTTTTGTTTCTATTTTATTTCCCCATTTCATTCCCATTTTATACTATAAAATGATTATTATTTAAATGAATAACGTTTGTATTTTACTTGAAGGTGGTATAAAAACCGAAAGTCGGCTCGTGTGCCGGTTTATAGTGAAATGTGACGAAACAAACGATCTCATATATTGATTTTAAGCCAACTTCAAAATCACAGTTCACTTATACTTTAATAATTTTCAACAACGAATTTTTCGGTCCGAAAATGGTTAAATATGTTATTAAACCTAAACAAATAAATTTTAATTATATAATATTATATAATATTTATATATCATACATCATATAAATGTTATATGTATATATAAAATAAATTTATTTAAAAAAATACAATTTAAAACAAAAACATGAAAATTTTCTGGAAAATTCGTTTAATGCTGGCAACAGAAAATAATGGCAATGAAAATTAAGTTAACATCCATAAATTTTTTATACTCTTTATAAAATTACTTGTTTTTTTCTAAGCTATAAAGAGTCATGGTGTCCCTGTATAAGAATTGTCAGTATTAAGGCCCCTGTTTACACTATAGTGTCGCTCTCAATACGTTCTCGATCAGTTCTCGATTCGATAAAATATTCTTACAAAACGTCAAATACGTCTCGGATAATATTTTATCGGAGACTTCTACTGATAGGATGAATACCTGAGAACGAGACAACGTATACAAAAGATAATATAAATTTTTACTAGAATTGCACTAGCATGACGTAATAAAGTAGTAAAAATTAACTATGACGGCAAAATTTAAAAGCTACCCTCTCTAGCAACCATTTTGGTACTGATATAAAAGAATGTGTGAAAAAAGAAGAATTTTATTTTAAATTTAACACTAGTACAAAATCAAATATGACATTGTAAACGCTAGGAGTGAAGGGGGAGAATATAAATCGCCTTTAGCATAAGTCATTGTACAACTTCTTGCGCTTATGAACTCATTTTACGCCCTCGCTCCTTTTTACACTTGTATAATCTTAAGGTAGCTACTCTGCTATATGCTAGTAGAAAAAATTGCAAACCTAAATTACTTTATGTCATTATTATTTACAGTTATCTACAAGGTGTAAAACAAATAACTTTCGTCTTTTTGTAGGGTGACTCATAGCACCCTGTAGACACTAAAACCGCAGGAATTTTTTCGGAATTAACAGTCGCGTCACTCCTCAAAAGAATAAGAGTTATTTCCCTTACACCCTGTATATATATATATATACATATATATAGGTATATATATATATATGTATGTGTGATATATATATATATATATATATATATATATATATATATATATATATATATATATATATATATAGGGTGCAAGGGAAATAACTCTTATCCTTTTAAAGGGTGACGCGACTGTTAATTCCGAAAAAATTCCTGCAGTTTTAGTATCTACAGGGTGCTATGAGTCACCCCAAAAAAGGCGAGAGTTATTTGTTTTATACCCTGTATATTGATGGATAGATGTTGGCACCTATTACTTTTCATACGATCATGTATGCATACCTTCAAACATAGCCTGTGCATGTACACTTATATCATCAAAGTTTTTTATGATTAATACTCTGGTATCATCGTAATTTACCCAACAAACATATTATTTCCCTATGCATACATACCACTGAGTAATGTGTCATATAATGTTATTAAATTTTAAAGTTTTACTACATATGTAATTTTCAATACATATTAGGAATTGAGGAATTAATAATAATTATGTATACATACATATACATATATCATGTATATTGTTTTTTACAAATGTAATATATATGTATTTACATAGAAATTTTGCTTTACATATTAGCATTTAATTTTCAATTATTGGCGCGTCTACGCCTTCGGTTCTGTATGACATCTGTGGATAGTAGATACAAGTAAATAACAATAAACCAGTTATTTAAGTATACGTTTAAATAACCTTTTTTTAATTTAAATAATTTTATTTGTAATATAATGATCAATTTATTATTTATAACCTAAATTGAGTTACAAATTAAGGGCATTTAATATTTTTTTATTAACATCTTTTTTAAAAGATTTTATAACATAAAAGAAAAAATTATTTATTAATACACTGATTTGTAACTGAAATTTTGAAATTCGCACTGCTGTATGCGAGTTGTAGTGTCATACACTGTTACCAAACTGCTTCGGTTCAATTGCTTGAAACTGGTGTCCATGTTAAATTCTTACTAAAATACTATAATTTCTCTTATGATATCTTCAATTCGGAACGATCAACAAATAATTCAATTTTTTCTTTACATTCAGGACTTATTAATCTTTCCTTCCCTAGTTTTTTATTGAATTCTATCAAGTCATTATATTGTTAAATACAAAATAAGGGTACGTAGTCAGATTTTCAGATCTAATACATGAAGTAGATACAAACTTTAACCCTAATTATCTAAACTCAGAAGCTATCAATCTTTCCCAAATTACAAGTGCAATCAGGTATAGCATTCTTCTTTATACTATTAAAATTTGAAACTATTCTGTCGAAAAGTTGAATGTCACGATAACTACCTTAATACAAACACATCTAAAGAAGCATCTATTTGTGATTACTCAAATTTCTTCTCCGGCTAACAACTTTTAGTTACGTGAAATATTGTTTGTTAATTGTCTACTGCCACTGACCCTTAAATTTTGTCGTCCTAGACCCGGATTCACACGGATCATGCCTAGGTACTATTTTATAGAGAACTAAGTAGGTATATTTTTTTGGTCTATTAATTAATAAAATATAAAATTCCTTCCTTATTTTGTACCTCGTGTTTTCCTCTTTTCCCCAATCATCAATAAGTAATTTTTTTATCTTGTTACAATATAATTTTGATCCATACTGTATCCACACACCGTTCAACATATCAGACCATTTAATATTTAAAATGAAACAGAAACATGTACGATGTTCAAATATACGATATCTCGTCTACCGTGGACTGTGACCAACGTGAAAAATATAATTTACAAAAAAAAAGTAGATTAAAATTTATGTGTTTACTAAACAATTTTTCAAAGTGTTGAATAAACGCTCATATATACCTACGATACAAATGCACATACCTATTATACACGGATATTTTCGAATTTACCATAATATAACATAATAATATCTGTATTCTATGCCGGTGCTATTGGAATGTTAGGGTAAACCAGACTAAAATTTTGTAATTTATTTGTTTTTGAACCTCTTCAAGAATTTAAAGCATGTCACTACAAAGGAATTCAATACCCATACAATAACTCGAAAAGAATAACATTACAGTGTAAACTCTATATAACGAACTTCTATTTAACGAAAAACTCCTTAAGATGTAGAAATTACAAAGGTTTGTTTGGTTTACATTATCATTCGTATATTGAAACACTCTTTATAACGTAATAGCCACTCCCAATAGCGAAAAATACGTCATTTTTTAAGCCAAAAAAAAAAATTTTATTTCACTGACTTTCAAACAAAATAGTGATACAGAGTCGTAAATATTTCGTAGGCACAAAGGGATTCTTAGAAATCCGTTTATTTGTTTGTTGTAATTGCCTAGCACATGTTTTTGTCTACTGTACTTCCGTACTACTGTCTTATTGCTGTCTTTACGTTATCATATTCTTAGTTGCTTCCAAACTTTTTAACTGTAAACATGGCGAGTAAAAAAAAGAGTCTGTGTATTGACGAAAAAGTGTCATTTAATTCAGTCAAAATTAAAACCACTTACTAAATTCGTAAGTTGTATTCGTAAAATTATATTGTTTTCTTTTACTCTCCATATAACGAAAACTCTTTATAACGTAATAAAATACCCGGTCCCTTCAATATCGTTATACGGAGTTTACACTGTAATTATTATTTAATTTCTGTTTTCAATTTTAATTTGAAAAGAATTATTTTAGAGTACGCCTCAGAACACACCCACATTTCAATTAAGTCGAAAATTCCAATAAAATCAATCTTTTGTCGATTCGTAGGATTAAATTTGTTTGCACCTCTACCATAATATTTCCATAATACTTTTAAGTATAGAGGGATTCGTAGTGGTTTTTTCCGTTGCTTAGTCTACCTTGAAATTTTGAGAGTATCGAAATCTGTAACTATCGAGAATGTAATTAAAATAGTAATGTTTTGGCTGTACTGGAATTTGTAATTATTGTAAGGTGTAACAAACGATACTGGATCATTGCTACGTAGATTTGGGTTTTTACGTCTACATTCTATTTTGTGTGACCCCCGCTGGCTTTACTGTGACATATGCAACACCATCCAATAGATGATAAAATGTCGTGATTCGTAACAAGATTTTCAATTGTGTTAAGCCTGAGGATGAGTTAACTACTCAAAAGCTGGCTCGTTACTGAACAATGACAAAGTAAAATTATTCTCATATTTTGTAATATGGATTTTTACAAAGTAAATCTTTCAAAAATATTAATTATTTGTATTTGTACTATTTCAAAGCTAACCATCTGGGATTTCAAGTTATATGTGGCCAGATAAAATATTTATAGATACTTCGATCGAATTATTAAAGTGAGGCATACATTAACTTCTTATGAATTCTGTTTCTAATCTGATGATGACATGGAATCTTGAATTTGGTTATTTATTATCCATATTTTTAACTTTCGCCATTGGAAGTTATTGTAATGGATCCGATTTAACGAATCGCTAATTTCGACATATCTCCACGTTACAAGGTCATTCGAATCCGAATCCATCGTTTTCAGCGTGATGTCTATGGTGCGTTCGTTAGTTCGTTCGTTCGTGCATTTTTTTTTTTCGTTTTGCATATCTCGAGAATAAATTAGTGATGATATTAACTTCGGACTAATTTCATTAGATGCGTAATGAAAAACTGAAAACCGGATAAAGTTTTCAGCAAATTCGGATTAGTGGTTTGTTTTTTTGTGATAAAAAAACGGAATTAACTTTATTAACACAACATACTCGTAGATCATATAGATATTTAATCGTGTCTTTTAAAGACGTCTTTTATATAATAAAGACAGTCTTTATTATATATAATGGCTTAAAAATTTTCCTTGATGTTAAAAACGTCATTAAATTATTATAAAATTTAAAAAAAAAGAAAGAAAACTAAATAAGAAACTTTTTGTAAAATATTTTTTGTCTCGCATATCTTGAGAACAAATGATGATATCATTTGTTTGACAAAGGTGCCCACCCTTAGGTACAGAGGGTGAAGCCCCCAGTTTGGTGCAAGGACCAGAAAAGGAGCCTCCTGAAAAGAGAATAAATTATGTACAGTCTTTAGTCTTTAAGGACACCCAATGAGAAGTTTACAGTGTGGGTACACCTGTCCCACCAAATTTTTGTTATTAGCTTGGCACGTCTATCCATAATTGCGATTCGTTCAGTAAGGTCCTGTCTATAGAATATATTTATGTTATTTCGGATCGGTTACGAGGTTGCCATAGAAGTTTTCATTTCGGGCGTGTGTTCTTAAGAACTCTCAAATTTTTTGTGTCATGGATTTTATTTTCTGCATCCCAAAAGTTGTACACCACTGCGCCCTATGCTAACATAATGAACCACCAAAACATACAAAAAAAAAGAAAAAAAGTTAGCTACTATACCTACCTATAGCCATTTTATTATTTTATATTACAATTTTATTTAGGGCGACTCGGAGCGAGTTACACATATATAATATAATGTAGCTCTACTATATTATGTTTATTTGAAAACTCAATTTAAGCAAAAAATAAAAATAAAAAACAATAATATTTTTTCATTTTATTTTTTTCGGTGAGAAAATATACATACACACATATTACGTGGCATTATACTGTATTAATGTTAAAACATCATATACTCGTGTCTTTTATTTTTCGTATAAGGGGAGAGTCGGTTATATCGTACCACTTTTTACATTAACTTAAATATTCGGTTTATGATGGGACTTACAATAATGAATAAATATGCAAAGTAAAATTTAAGGGGGAAGTTCAAATAAAAAAGCAACTTTTTTATTTATGATTATTTTGCTTGTTGAAATTTTTTTTCAAATTAGGGAGGGTTTCAAATAGAAAATTTTGTTTTTGAAACATTCACTACTCTTCGCTGTGGGGGGAGGGGGCCCTTTTTCACAAGTTTTTAAGCGTTTACAAGGAACGCCATATCTCAAAAAGTAATGAATATTTTTTAAATATTTTTTCATTATTTTATTCCTAAAGGACCTGTCCATAAAGCTGAGTATGGGTTTCCGGTAATTTTAAAAATTAACTATAAAATTGTAATCCCAAACTTCTAAAATTTATAAAACCAAATTTTTTATTTAAAAAAAAAAAGGTTTAAAAATAGTTACAATTGTTCAAATGGAAAAAGCATACTCCACTTTATACGCAGTATGTTTATGAACAAAATTTAAAACAAAATTAAGTCTCTATCTTTTCTAGAATTTGAGATATGGTTTTCCTTGTCTGGGAAAACACAACTTTCGAGAAACGGTAAAAAAAAATAATAACAAAAGAAGAGGTTTACTCACTGTTTATTAAATCGTCTACAAAGGCATACAAATAAAAGAACATTATCTCAGTGCATACTATAACTCATGTACACACCAAAACTAATACATTACGAATTAAATCGCGTGGAGGGGCGAACGTTATCTGCAAAGGAGCAGCAACTTTACTGTGCAGCGTCTCACAAATGAATATTTTTCTACTTGGGAAAAAAATTTTTTTGGCCATGTTTTATGTATCACCGTGTTTGTAAAGAACCACAGAACAAAATAAAAACAAAAAACGAGATTGGAAAAAAATTATTTTATTAGCCGTTTCTGGCGTGAACTCCCCCCTTAATATTTTGACTACCACATACAGGAAAACCAACTCTTTACCTTTATTTTAACATCCCTAAAAATTACTTTTTGCAAAGGACTGCGATTGGTACGATTTAGCCGACAAGTTGTTTTAATTGTACCACTAGTATTTAAATTGTATCACAGGTGCTTAAATCGTACCACTGAATAAAAAAAATAAATAAGTTCTTAAAGAAATCATTTATTTTTGGCATTTACGTGAAAAAGGAACTGTTATCATAAATATATAATTATTAATAAGAAAAACATAATTACTAAAATATGTAATCAATGAAACACAATTACTATAATTAAGGGAAAACAATTATACTTATTTGATTACAATATAAAAAAAACGCCGTGAGCAGCGGGGCCCCATCACGGTAGTCGAATTTTCCCCTTCATCTTCGGTATTGAATGTCTACAAGCGAAATGTGATTGAAAGTCTACAACCGAATTGTCATTTTGTTGGTTTCAAAACTGGTGATGAGTGTTCGGCTGATCGAGGCTTTAAAAAAAGGTTTTAAGTATTTAAGGGCTGTATCTCAGTAAATTTCAATTTTGTGCCGAAAACAGGTAGCAGAAAAAAAGCCAACACAATTCGTACGAGGACATTCCTGCCCATGTTTATCCGCTAATTGCCTTTATGTTTTAGTTTTAAATATTAAAAAAGGACATTCAATAGTAAACTGGAAGGCCTTTATAAAGATATTTTTTCTTTCCAAAAAAATCCAAAATTTCTATTTTATAAATACTAAAAATCCAAAATTCCTAATTTATAAATAAACAGTGACTTTAATAACATTTTTAAATTACTTAATATGTATGTATTTCATTTGTCATAAAAGTAAGTTCACTTTTTTTTAAATTTTTTAAAATTACTATTCGCCTACTTGTATTTAGAATAAACATAATGCTTTTAAAACACATTTAACAATAGCATTCAATTCCGATGTAAAAATGGGAGAAGTGGGGGGAAAAGTGATGCGGACTCCCTACAAGGTACTAGCTGGATACTAACTGAATACACGTACAAAATTTCAGCCCTCTAGGTTTCCTTATGGAGTCTCTAGACGTGTTAGAAAACAAGCAAAAAAATTAAGGAAATATTGGCGTAAAAATCGTGGGGGTAAGGGTTAAAAGTTGAAACCTCCAAAAAACAGTGTCTGGCTATTAGCTTAACCTGTACACCAAATTTCAGCCCTCTAGGTTTATTTGGGGAGATTTTGACCCGAACGAAACTGTTAAAAAACAAGAAAAATCATGTTCTTTTGGGTATAAAAATGGTGGGGGTAGGGGTTAAAAGTCGAGACCCCCAAAAGGCACCCCCTTGATACTAACTCAATCCGAATACAAAATTTCAGCCCTCTAGGTTTATTCGGGTGACCTGTGCGAGTGGTACAAACTTCGAAAACGTCGAAAATGCATGAAATTGTAGCTTAAAAATGAGGTGGGTGGAGGTAAAATATTAAAACCTCCAAAAAGCACAACCTAGGTACGAATTTTATCAACACACCAAATTTCAACCCTCTACGTTAATTCTGGGGGGCTGGGGGCCTGTTAGATCCAGCGAAAATCGTTTTTCCCCCCTCTACTCCCACCATATCATCCTAGGAAGCTGAATTTTGGATATGTTGTAGATAATTGACCGAAACATTATTTAAAACCGGTTTGGAAAAGTTTTATTGCTTTTCCGCCCCCCACCACCCCCTTAAAGGTCGGGTCAGAAAAAAAATTTGCCCAAAATTTGACCCCACTTTGATAGTATGAGGTGCCTCGAAAATGAGCCCCATTTACCAAATTTCATCTCTTAACTTCCATAGGGGGGCCCTACACAAATTTTAAGGTGGCGGGAAAATATATATATATATATATCAGACATTTTTTTTTTCTACATATTCGTGTTCTACGGGTCCGAAAACGTATAGCGCCCCTACTCTCGCCTCTCGCAGCTCTTATCGTATAGACTGTATAAGTCTAATTTTTCGGAGAAAATTCGACTAAAAAGTGTGAAAAAAGGAACAATGTTTTCAGTACCCGTATATCTATGCTTATTAGTAAGAATAACAATAATAATTAAGGGAAAATAGTTACTTAAATATTGCAATCTTGTTTTTTTTTTTTACATGTCGTCGGATTGTGAGTTTTGGGATTGAATAAGTTCTTGAGATTTTGTTTAAACTCAATCCTTTTTTTCGTAGGTCACAAGAGTTCATTCTAAATCCTCTTCACTCCGCTGATAATATTTCCTCTTATCGTTAGCGTTCGTCATCTAAGATAAATAAATAAACAGTTTGTAAATTTTTCACTTTTTCGGTTTTAGACGAGGCGACTAAATCGTACCGGTATAATTTACCGAGTGGTACGATTTAACAGATCAGATAATTTTTGAAAAAACAAAACGTCACAACATATTGACACCTACTATAATTAACTCCCAAAATTTTGACACGCCACCAAAATCAACAATAATCTAGCTCAAATCTGTAATCAAATTGTATAGACTGTGTAGTTTTAGCTTACCTTTATCACGAGTTATATCCTTACGAATCAACACGAGAATTTACATGAAATATAACTGAAAAAAATTTTTTGTCGCTCGCACATACACTTCGCGGCAGACACTATTTGCAAACAGTTGGTAGATTGCGTAAGCGCATCGTTTGATGTTGCCAGTGTAGCAACAATTACTCATTTAGTGGGAATTTTAAGTGTGGTACGATTTAAACGGCGCGGCGGTACGATTTCATCGACTCTGCCCTATGTGAATGAACAAAGGCTAAACACGTACACACGATGCGTATGTATGGTGGGCGGATTCAAAAGGATTTCATTTAAAATTTTAATATGCTACACGAATAAAATATCCTGTGACACAGAGAATACATAGGTGGTTCAGATGGTATATTTCATAATTAGGTTTTTGTAATATTCTTTAGCCATATTACTATTATTACCATGAAAAAAAGTTTATAATATAAAAATTTGTATGAAGAGAATAAATACGGTATGCGCCAAAATATACAGTACTCATTACAGTACTATAGGAACATGGTGATCAGGCCATTGATTCAGGATCTAAGAAGGTTTTGTCGGGCCAGGAACATGCAGATGAATAGACAGTGGTTCCAACAAGACGAGGCAACCTGCCACACCGCTCGATAGTCTACGGCAGTGTTTTTCAAACTGTGGGTCGCGACCCCCTGGGGGGGTCGCAGTTACTTTAACAATAAAATCACTCTAGTTCGATATATAATAATTAATAAAGAAAAGGTTAATTAAATGTTACATTAATGTGATGGTTTCATATTTTCGCTTAATAAAATTTCAAAACAAATAACTGCGGCTTATTTTCAATAACAGTAAATCCGAGTTTTAAATAATTGTCATCATACAGACGCTTTTCTTTGCTTTTGTTTCATAACTCTCATTGGGACTTGAAGTTGACGGTTGTGCATGTCTTTCCAGAAACTCATCAATTTTCAATAATTACAATGAGCACAGAATTGTGGATATTAGACAATAAAAAAGTGTGAGCAACTACTAAACAAACAACAAGTCAATTCAATAAATTTAAGCACAATTCAAAGTGAATTCACAATTCAAAGAATTCAATAGTGTCATCCTTTACTGGCCTGATGATCCACGCAGGGTTCATCACGTTACGCTGTCTCGCTTACATAAATCACGCGCGCGTTCAGAAGCTACTATAAGTCGTCAACTTCGATGTCGATATAAGAATATGCCTGTTTAAAGTCCTTTGTTACGTATTTAGTTGACACCTAACTGAAAATAATCAATAATCATCAACGGATTCGCTATTTATAACATAGAATAAAAGTTAGAAATAGCAGAGTGTAGGGGTCGCGAGATACTTTTCTATACTAGGGGGGTCGCGAAATATTTTTCCATATTAGGGAGATCGCGCCATGAAAAAGGTTGAAAAACTGGTCTACGGCTATGCTGCAAGAAACCTTTCTAGGACAGTAATTTCCCGCGAGGCTAGGTTTCCCTACCCATCACATTCCCCCTATCTCACACCACCTGATGCTTACGTGTGGGGAATGTTAAAGGAGAAAATTTTCAATTGTCCAGATCTACCCAAAACCGTGCCTGCATTACGTCAGAAGACCGTCTCGTTCTTCGGGACTATGTACCAGAATATGTTGCAACCTATGTACCAGAATATGTTGGAAAATCTGCGTGATCGTTATGAAATGCGACCTACAGCGCAATGGAGCACATTTTGAGGATTTACACTATCATCTCGATAAGTAAGGTAATGACAATAAGACTAACATAATTTCCAGTACTGTATATTTTGGCGCATGCTGTATAATATTTGTGTAATATTCTCACGGTTTTTGTCCTATTTTTTTATTAACATAAAATTATATAATTATTAACTGGTGGCCTAGACTTCGATGTGTAAGGTAGGTAGAGATCCTGGGTTCGAGTCTCAGTCAATCTAGTTTGATAGTTTTTTTTTAATCACTATACCTATAATTTTACTTATAATTAACGTCGTGACTTGGTCATATATAGTAAAGAAAATCGTGTATAAAAGTTTCAGGGTAGCTGAACTAGTGATGGGTATAAGCACACGTATTGTTCTCGAAACTACGTTTTCTAAAACAATGGGTCACGTAACTTCAATAATTTTCATCTGCTTAACTTGAAATTTTAGTTATAACTTCTTAGATAGATCTAAGGCAGTACACAGGATTTTTGAATCTGACTAAATTAGTTATAAAAAAATTAAAGTTTATTTCTTCATCGATTTTCAAATTTTTGTTTTAAACTGGAACCAGTTAGCGAAAATTCAACATTTTTAAATAATTTTGTGTACCGCCTTATTAAAACTAATGTAGGTAAATGATGAAAAAAACAAATTAGGGTGAATGCGGGAGAGATGCCGCACATTTTGAAAACACTTGATAATTCTTAAAGTATACATTTAATTCATTTGAAATTTTGTACACAACAAATGTAAGCCATAAAGGATTCATAATTAACATTTTTGTAGAACCTGCAAAGCGGCGTCTCTCCCACACCTATGGAAGAGATGCCGCATCAAAGAAGGTGAGACGCCGTATAGTTCATATTAATTTACATTTTACACACATCTCCATACATGATACATGCCATATGTAACCTTGTTTTGGCACTTCATACATCTTAACCAGTTAACTCTTTTTTTGTTTCCGAGTACTTTTCAAAACATTCAATACACAGGTAATCATCATTATTTTCGTTATCTTCACTAATATGAGGGCTCTTCCTGATCCATTAATGGATCTTTTATATTTACATGGCATAATTTACAGTCGAAAACAAAAATCGCATAATTAAGGTATATAAGTCTATGTTTTGAACATGTAATATGATGCGGCATCTATACCAACTTTAAATACGGCATCTCTCCTTTTTGTTGGGATAGATGCCGCATGTTGCTATAGCAAGCAAGGTGCGGAATTCCAACCTAAAACTTTATACAATACTTTTAAAATATACCTAAATTAATAACAAGACTCATTTTCATAAAAGCTTACTTTTCAATAATAAAATGTTGGATAATTACTAAACTGATGGACTAATCATAAATGTTGCCATATACAACTTAAATAAGTAACTTATTTTAAACATATAATGCATTAATAGCGCTATCTATCAATCAACGGACGTACTATGGCTACTGTGGCATCTCTCCAGACGCGGCATCTCTGCCGCACTTACCCTATATTCTGGCTACTATTAAAATGTTGCTTTACTGTCCACCATATATCTCTTTGAAGAAAAAAACTTCTACGTTAGACCTGCACTCGACCCACCAATTAGTTGTTTAAACTGAAAAAAAAAAATTGTATACTTATTACTTACCCTTCTGACATTTCAAAGTGTTGTAACCCTTTAAATAAATAGAGTAACTTTAATTCTTTATTTGCAATTTAAAGTAGTTCATTTCTGTAGCTCGAAACTGGTTTACCACTTCTTTGTTTAAATAAACTATTACTAAATCCAAACAATGTCTAAAATTCTGAAAATTGAATAATTTTTCATTATCCAATATTAAGCTTGTTGGTACTATTAAATTATGATAATTACTATCTGGATGATGAAATTCAATTTGTTATCTTTCTGTTCTGTTAACGCCTCATAATAAATATATCTATTTTAACGACAAAAAGGAAAACCAAAACAATATTTTGCGCCTTTCAAATCAAATAAAATATATTCCATCTATGATAACAATATAAAAGTAGAACGCACGCTCCATTTTTAACACATAAATAACATAATTTCCAACCAACACGTTCATATTCAACACCGGAAAAATATTCCTCCCAAAAAAGCACATAATTATTTTACAATTGTATACCAAGCATTCTCACTATTTAACAAGCCATTTTTTTTCTACTTGCAAAAAAAATGGCCTGATAAAAACGCGAACAACATATTTAAAAAACGTTGAATATGTAACACGTACATAGAGAAGCATAACTACGCCCTTGTAAATGAAATGCGCAGTGACCATCAATCAGAAAAATTTTTTTTTTAAAAAGACAAAACTATTTATTTTAGAGAAGTTTTTAGTTGAAAAGATAATTTAGAAAACGTGAAAAGTTGAAAGATAATTATTTTTTGTAGTTCCGGGACTATTTAGTACCTCATAATAGGGAGTAAAGCATCAAAGTGGCTATAATCAACAAACAGAATTTATAAAAAAGAAATCAATCAGCAAGCGAAATAATAATTTTACTATCGATGATGAACTACTTATAGAAATACTAAACAAATTCACACTTATTTCACACAACATTTAAACCATATTGTCAAATGTGTTTAATTTATTCAAAGTATATTTGATGTCACATTATTCCACGCAATTTAAATGACATTTATAATTTTACTTTGGAATTGCAAGACATATATTATGGCCGCAAGCTCAAAAGACCTCCGGAAACTGAGGTGAGGAGAACACAAATTGTATTATTTCCATAGTTACTAACCAAACCAAGTAATTATGTTTTTATATGAGTGAGTGAGTAAACTTCTGTTTGTTAATATGATAGACAAAGGTAAATGCAAATGTGGATAAAAAAATTCTTTTTAGCTTGCGCCCATTAGTATAGTCTCTTTCATAAAGTTCGTTCTAAATATGAAATACTTTTTTACTACTGATTTTACGAAAAATATTCTAGTTGGGTTAGTTGGTGCATCGGTTGAAATGAAAATTAAACACATTCTCCCCCCCCCTCTAGCTTGCTATTGGGCTGAAAGGTAGAAGTATTAAAATGGCGAATTTTGAAAATTCGTAATAAGTTAAAAATAGTAAACATATTCAAATTCAAAAACAAAACGTTATAACTTTGGAGTGTTAATATTAATAAAAAATTATTATCATTTTATTCTTTTTGTAATTAGTGATAAAAATATACAGTGCGCCAATTTCATATATAAGAATCTCTTAAAAATAATTCAAATAAATGATCCCAGTCCTTTGAAATCAGTGGAAATTTTCGTAATATTTACTAAAAATGTTAAAAGAAAAAAAATGAATAGTAAGTAAAAAAGTTTTCCATATAGTGTAAACTTTATGAAAGACATTGTACATACCACGAAATTAAAATATTTATCTTAATCCCTGATGTGATTCTCATCCTGGAATCCTGGACCCTGGAACACCCCACACGGCAACGTATTTCATAATCGCAGTCATACACCATTTCGGGAATTAAAATTAATATGGTTTCTTTATAAAACAATCAAATTTCTGTTACAGACAATACAAACGATAATATTTGAAACCTTTCGGCGTGAAATTATTCTTATCTAAGCAGACAAATACGTGTTAGAATAGAACAGAAATGCTACGCATTTTTATACAAAGTAAAACATAAATTTTAAAACGTCAGATAACGAAAAAAATGTTTTACTTCTTTATTCCCGTTACATAACGTTTCAGATTCATTTTCGATTTAGAAACTATTTTTTGTAGCAGATGTTATGTACAACATACAAGCTAATAAAGAAACAGAGTATGGTTCCAAAAACCATTTGCTTCCGAATGAACGAATCGTAACTTTACTTTTACGGTTATTGAGACATAGAATTTGAAAGTATTTGCAATTTTACATTAGCACTATTCTCATTTTTGATAACAGCAATTTTGGGTTTTAGTGTTCAAGTTCCTGTTACATACTGGGAATTTCGTCACAATAGTTGATCGATTTGAAAATATTCCTGCCAGTAACCTGTAGATGTTGACGCACAAAAGAGACGGCTTTGAATATCTTTAAACTTTTGTTTTTTGCTTTTTTGTTCTTGTTTTGTTTTTTTGTTTTTTTTTCTCTTAGTTGTAGGGGAGACCCTACAACTAAGAGAAAAAAGATAAATGTATGAAACCAACATTTATAATTGGTCAGTTTCATAAGGAACATAGTCATATAAACACATTTTGGATAATTACAATTTTAAACAAAAATAACACAAAAAATTAAAACCATTATTTATTACGGTTTTATCCCGACACATGGACAAAATCGTATACTATACGCGACACCGAAAAAATTGGTTTAAATCGTCTTAAGCCTTTGCGTGTTAAAGAACCCAAATCTCACTTTTTTGTTTGAATTTATTGACTCAATCTTGTATAATGTCAATTTTTATACCTGACATTTTCGAGCAGTTTTTAAGTACCCCATGGTTCTATCAAAAACAGCTTCAACGGCTTTTCTAATGTTATTCTAATCCCATTTATTTTATCAGTAGTAGTCCTTTTATGATTACGTGGCATCTTTTTGCGACTAATACCAAACAAAAAAAAAAAATTTGTTTACTTCATATTCCTACATCCAAGTCAAAATTGTATATAGGCCGGTTTTACCCCGTACGGTTTTGACCCGGAGACCTATGTATAAACATATAACTCACTACTACATATGTAAATTGATTTCGTCGGTACAAATATTGTAAATTACCAGTAAATACTCACATTTTAACATAACTGATTGGAGACTAACTTGTAATACACATAGACTTAACTATTTTTACTTGAATTCTCACAAAAATAAGATCAAGTCTACCGAAAAACACTAAAATGAAATATTTCGAAAACGTTCGTGCTTGCCGCTACAAGTGTTTGTTGACAAATAGCTCTCATTGGTGTACGTTGTTGAGCGGCTTGCGTTCCAGAAATTTTAATTAATAACGAAAATAGACCTACTATACTGTTTTACCCTGGTATACGATTTTGTACAGATTTCCCCTACATTGTATTATTTTTTGTTTCTAATAAAATAAAATAAAAATATTCCACTAACGGAAACGGAAATATTCCACAATGGAAACGTTGATCTAACGGAAATTTGAGTTTTAGAGTATAAGTAACAGTTTCAAAGGAAACTCATAGTTTTGATAAAAGAAATCAAAAATTCATCCTAAGTTACTAGAAATGCACTAATAAATCTATACGAAATTGCCCTAGTAACGAATATTTGCTCAAAATTAAAGTTTTACTGAAATGGTATCGTTAAACATTGAAATAGCACCGCTGTAGCCATACTACTTTTGGTTCAGAATCGCTATAACCTCACTACTTTTTATACAGAATTTCGGTAACCGTACTACTACTTTTGTTATAGAACAACTGTAGCCTTACTTCGTTTAGTATAGAACAGCTGTGACGTTCAGGGCCGCGCCAAGGGACATTTGCGCTGGGGTGCAAGACAAAAGTTGCCGCCCCTAAAACGCCAAACTTATTTGTAATACATTTTTCATAATAAAATATATGCCTCCCGGCTACCAGTTTACTTACTATATATACTTACTTTAATGAAATGCAAGATTGATAAATGTTTTATGTGTAGAATTCAACGACGGTTTTTAGCGAATTTCGAAAACTCGAAATTCAGCTATTACAGTAGGTCTCATGACGCAATCTGAGTCCGGGACTATGGCAGAAATCTGTTTTGAGGTCCCTAGAATACGAAAATGATATTCACTAAAATTTATATATATATATATATATATATATATATATATATATATATATATATATATATATATATATATATATATATATATATATATATATATTTATGTGTTCCCACGATAACTCTCGAACGAAACGTCTAACGCTTATGAAATTTTGTGTGCGGACTGGATTCTGAATTGGCTTGGCTAAGTTCGTTAGCCAGACACGTCGGATGCCCAGAAGTAGGTTTTCTGGCCATTTTTTATCATTCGATCTTATCATAAGACAGTTCGATTTTTACATCGTTGAAAAGGAAAAAAAAAATTATGAAGAAAATGTTCTTATAATTTTCTTTCTATGTTAAGTAGTTTTCGAGAAAATCGTAATTTTCACTATTGGCTTATTTTGCTCTCTTTGTCATTGTAATAAGTAATTTATATTTCTATCTCAGTTCTTTATGAAGTATAAAAATATTTCACTTTTTTATTAAAGAATTTTGTGAGAACAAGTGAAGTATATTCACATACATGTGTTATAACACACACATGTATAGAGTTTTGTTTCTCATTTATTGCATTATAATTAGCATGGTTCTATCTCATGTTAAAAAATGTAAATTAAACAGATTTTCTAAGCTAATGTAATGAAGAATTTTTTTTTTTTTATTGAATTTTTATGTAAACAAGAAATTGAAGATTATGTTATGATATAATATTATTAAATATATGAAACAAAACAAAATATGTATAATGTACATATGTATGCACGGAAAAATATTTTGAATCGATTTTGAAAATTTTTTCACTAATAATTAATAATGTTAAAAAATTAAACCATTTCAAATGGATTTAAGGTATTTTATGTGAGGTCAAGGTTTTCGGGACCTAAAAAGGCCAGAAATTAATTAACCAATCGATTTTAAAAATTTTTTCACAGTTAGTAAGTTAAAGTATTTGAATTAATTAATTAAATGATGTCCGCAAGAACCTTACCGACTGCCATAAGTTATATGAGATCCTTAGAACCCTTTTCTTACTGTTAGAGTACTAGACTTGTATGAGTTTCGCCAGGATTTACTGATCCCATAATTGTAAAAAATAAACTAAACGACCAATTTTAAAAAAATTTTCACTGTTACAGAGCTAAACTATTTTAGATAGATTTAGAATACATTATGTAAGGTCCGCCAGGGTCCACAGGACCCAAAAGTGTCAAAAATAAACTAACTGACCGATTTTGAAAATTTTTTCACTGTTACAGAGCTAAACTATTTTAGATAAATATCGATTACGTTATGTAAGGTCCGCCTGGGTCCATAGGACCCAAAAGTGTCAAAAATAAACTGCCTGATCGATTTTGAAAATTTTTTCACTGTTACAGAGCTAAACTGTTTTAGATAAATATAGATTCCATTATGTAAGGTCTGCCAGGGTCCATAGGATCCAGAAGTGTCAAAAATAAACTAACTGACCGATTTTGAAAATTTTTTCACTGTTACAGAGCTAAACTATTTTAGATAAATATAAATTACGTTATGTAAGGTCCACTAAGGTCCGTAGAACCCAAAAGTGTCAAAAATAAACTAACTGACCGATTTTGAAAATTTTTTCACTGTTACAGAGCTAAACTATTTTAGATAAATATAGATTACGTTATGTAAGGTCTGCCAGGGTCCATGGGTCCAAAAGTGTCAAAAATAAACTAACCGACCGATTTTGAAAATTTTTTCACTGTTACAGAGCTAAACTATTTTAGATAAATATAGATTACGTTATGTAAGGTCTGCCAGGGTCCATGGGATCCAAAAGTGTCAAAAATAAACTAACCGACCGATTTTGAAAATTTTTTCACTGTTGGGGAACTAAGCTATTTTAGATAGACATACATTACGTTATTTAGGGTCCGCCAGGGTCCATGGGACCCAAAAGTGGTAAAAATAAACTAACCGACCGATTTTGAAAATTTTTTCACTGTTGGGGAGCTAAGCTATTTTAGATACATATAGATTACGTTATGTAAGGTCTGACAGTGTCAGTAGGGCCTAAAAGTGTCAAAAATAAAATAACTGACCGATTTTGAAACTTTTTTACTATTACCGAGGTAAACTATTTTAGATAGGTACAGGTTGTGTTATCTGAGATCCACAACTGTCCTGCGGATGCAAATGCGGCGTAGAATGCTACACAACGGGTTTTGAATATATATATACAGGGTGTAAAGTAAATAAGTTTCATAATTTGCAGGAGAGAAAGGTCTCAGTCTACTAATTAAGTATTGCTAGTTAAATTTTACCGATCAAGTTTCATTTCAGAAATTTTCGATTGTCAAAAACGTGTTAAAAAATGGCCCCTAGAAAAAAAAACTTAATCAGGCTCTGATTACTTATCATTTTTTTCCTTTGCTTTTTTGAATGTAAATTTTTTTGTCAACAAAATATTTTTACCTGCTTGTTTACGGAATCTTTTGAAAATAGTTATACAGTAGTGTCCATAAAAATTTAAACATAATTTTTAATGAGACAATTTACGTCACATATCAAATAGATCGATTTCGTCAAATCTCATTAAATTATTTGGAAATTTAACAAAGTTCACTAGATATTTATTTTCTCCAATACCAATAATACGAGCCCTTACCGAAAAAAAAATTGACCACCCCAATTTTGAGAAAAACGATTTCAAAGTTTTGTAATTTTAACACGGGTTCTTATGGGAAAATTCTATTTTTTTAGAATAAAATGAAAACGTGTCAAAGGAATTTGATAAAAATTGAATGTTATTTAATACAAAGTTACAAACCATATTTAATAAGAAATAAAAATTATTGACCACGCCGATTTTGAAATATAATTTAAAAACATCATTTTACTACGTTTTTACAACATTTTTTCAACAATTCTTTTAAATTGCTACAACATAAGTGCGCGGAAATACAAAAAAACAAGTGGTATACAAATATAATAACTGAAGAATATCAATACATTATTTAATTTTTGATAAAATAAAGTTTTTTTGCTGAGATAAACTTTTGTACCTGACTATCTCAGAGCAAGTACGTTAAGTTGAAGTATTTTTATGACACAACAATTAGATTTTAAAACATTTCTAAAATATACAATTGGTTTATTATTCACGCACATACACATACTTTTAATTTTAATACTTTGATTTAAAAAAATTATAAATCGCTAATTTATTTTCACACAGTTAATTCATGCAACAATCACATTGTTCCATCTTTATTCTGGATCACATATTCACATAATCACACATACACATTCAACTACAAATGCATATACATACTTATAAAGTTATAAAATAAATAGGTTACTGGTGTTTCCAAAACACATAAATATATTCAGTTTGACAGATAATAAAATATTATGTTTATGTATGTCTTTAAAAAATAATTTTCAAAAATTAGGGTTCCGAAGAACTCTGGAAGTTCTTATAATTTTTTGATTGTAACGTTTTCAGAATTTCCACGCCTTTGCATGTATGAAAACGAAATTTTGCAAATACAATACATGCTACAGATAGATATCTCAATTAACCGTCAGTAAAACAATTTCTTTCTTAATTTCTTATGGTACCCATCTTCCGTATTTAAAGCTGGGCATAAACACTTTTAGTACACTCAGTAAGTGAAATTTTACGTCAAAGTATATTCTGATATTAGATAACATTTCCAAAAATTCAAATCAAAATTATTAAGAGAAATTTAGAAGAGAAGAGAACTTACGAAAATTTTTTTTCGTAAGTTCCTTCAAAAATAATTGTTTGCAGCATATCATTAAAAAAATCTTTTAAAATCAAGTTAAGGTTCTTTTAACAACTTCTAATCTTTACACCTTGTTTCAGAAATATTGTATGTCGAAGTCCATGTGGTTTGTAAGGAATCCAATTACCACTTAATTGACCCTTAAGTAACACAAGTACAAATATATTTATTTATTTTCACAGTAAACCGTAAAAAAATATGCTATGCGATGTATTTTATCTCCAAAAATACAAAAACGCAAATAACTCAGGAACTCGGCTTAATGTGTGTTAAATACGCACTTGGCCAACTCCTTGATTATCGATGGTTGATGTGATGATATCATCATGATTATCTGTGAATCCCCAAGTACATATGTATGTGAGTATGTCTGTAATTGTTTATTTAAAAAAAATGTTTTGACGATTTTGACACACTGGGAAATGAAAAGGAATATTTATCAATTTGAATGAATCAATAGATAAGGTAAATGACCCAAAATCAGACAGTGTCTTAAAATCAAACGTTTATATTATTTTAAAGAATTTAAAAAAATTCTGCTTTTAAAACGTTCGTTTTGTATATCAGAGATATCTATAAACATTAGGCAATACTACCTTTTGTATATTTCGATTTATTTTTAACAAATATTGTACTAAAATTAATGATCAATTAGTTATTTTGCGAAATATACAACAAAACAGTATTAATTTTCATATTAGCAGAAATTGGAAAAGTACATTATTAACTAATATGTACGTGTAATAAATAAAGCAATTTTTCAATAAATTATACTTAAATGCATCTTTATCATTTTTTTTTTCTTTTTTATTTGAGCTAAAGCGTTTATAGTCAAAATTATGGACACTGTTGAATTTAAAAACACGAAAATAAGTTCACAAAGGTATTGAATTTAGAGCTAAGTTCTTATGGTAGATGTCGAAATTATGTGCCATTGCAGTAGTACAAAAATTCTTATTTTTTGTATTTTATCTTTCTATTTTTCTTAAGTGATAATTTATCTAAAGTAAAAATTTTGGTCTGGTTGTTGACAAAAGACTTTCAGCCTTTCCAACGAATTTTAAATTATTTTAGGAAAATATGTTTGGTTCTTCCTTAAAGTGTCGGAATTTGGGACATTTACCTTACTTTATATTTGCTTACACAATAGAGGGACTACTATGTATGTTTATAGTACATAAATTTTTAAATGTGTTTTGTATCAGCTTGTTGGTATAATAGAACAAATTTGGTAAAATAATTGTACAATAATGATAATTAATGCCGAAGTTTGGAATTCTCTGTTACAGTTTTCCGCTAAAGTTACTCACTTATGAATAAAAATTCACTTTTTAATCTGTGTTGTGTACCAACAATATTAACAACAATGTTTTATGACAGTTAAAGGAAAGTTTTTATTTTGGTTTGTTTAAAAATTCAAGTGTAATTTTTAATGTAATTTTTAATTAAATTAATACTTGTAATTAAAGTAATGCAACTAAATATTTGTAATTAAAGAAATGCAACAATACCAGAGTTACGGTTCTTGCAATATTCATAACGTCCTGTGAAATAAAAACATACAAAAATATTTCAAACATATTTTAACCAAAATTTATGAAAAACAGTGTTCGGTTTTTTTTTTACTATACAGTACCTATCAATTCAAAAGTCGGCAGATGTTTACATATTGTCGTAAAATAAAAAAAAAAATTTATTTTTATTTTTAAAAAATTTTTATTATACAGGGTGCGAATAATTTTAGTTTGGTCAGAGGCGTATTCAGAGAAATTCATATTAAACGATGAGCTGGCTGGGATGCGATTTTCTCAGATAGCGAATTCCGAAAAAATTTTTATGTCTTCGGCAATTTTACACCGAGATAAACCATCTCTCAAAAGGATGAAACTTATTTACTTTACACCCTATATATATATATATATATATATATATATATATATATATATATATATATATATATATATATATATATATATATATATATTACATAAAGTCCGCCTAGAATATACGGTCGAGCTGATTTTTTAATGAGGTCCACCGGGATCTTGCAGATCCGAAAACGCCAGTAATAAGGTATCGAACCGATGCTAAAAAATTTCTCACTGCTAGAGAACTAAATTATTTTAGATGGATACAACTATGCTGCACAAAATTCGTTCGGGTTCTTGGGTCCCCAAAAATACCAAAACTAATTACCCAGCCGATTTTAAAAATTCTTTTACTCTTAGAAAGCTAAACTATTTTAAATAGGTACAGGTCTTAGATGAGATCCGCCAGTGCCCAAGATTTGGAAATTCGCTATGTTATGCAGATGCTGCGACAGGGGTATTATAAAATTAAAGCGTGCAAGAGCATGTTCGATCCCGATCCCGTTTGATCTCGCCGATTACCGCGCAAATGATTGTTGTCGCTGGTCAACAATCGGAATAGTCGGATTACTGACGGGTCACAACAATCATAATATACAAGTATTTAAGCAAAATGCGGGTAACATTTAAGTGTCATCAAAATTACCACATAAAAATAGTAATAATTTTATATTTTATTTGCCGCCCCCAAAGCCTGCCGCCGGGGTACTAGGCACCCCTAACACCCCCGCTTGGCGCGGCCCTGGTGACGTTCCTACTTTTCATATAGAACCGTAGTTGTGATGTTACTACTATTGGTATCGAACAACTTTTAACCAAAGAGAACCGTAATTTTGACCATAGGGACATGAATATTGTGAGTATTTATTTGTAAGTTTTCACAACTGTTTCATTTTTTATAAAGGGCATAGCCGGATAAGATAGGAAAAACGGCCCTTGACGCAAAATTGATTGTCTTTAAAAATACTACTTAGCCCCAGATACATTCCTGCCAAATTTCAACCTTCCGAGGCTTATAGTTCATGAATACACAAAATGACAAAAATTTTCAAAAATAATTTTTTGGGGTGAAATTACTGAGCCGATTTATTTGAGTTTAATATATATTGTGTACCCACCTTAGGCAAAGTAATAAAAAAAATTAACGTTAAAGTAAATACTTTTTTCGTATTTACGCGTTAGCGACACCCACCCTCTTAGTAGTCTATAACATTTATTTTTATGGAAAAATTTTAATTGGTAGAACATAATAATATTTAAATACAAACGCATGCCATGTTCGGTATTGCATATATTACTTACCCAATTTCTAAAATAATATAATTACATACGTTCATAACTACGATAAACTAGTTTAAACTTACAAAAGTTCAACATTATCTGCCGTTTGTCTTCTTTTATTAATAAAACAAAATAGACATTGATTTCTCTTTTATTAGAGTTTTTTCCTTTGTAAGACGTCAAGTGAAACTTTATTGGCTCATACACCACGTCTTACGACGTGAACAATTTCATACGAAGTTTATAAGCTGTTAAAATAGTATACCAATTGGTCATTTCGTCATAAATTCTCATGACCTGTCATCATGTTAACAAAAGAAGACAAACGGCAAATAAAGCTAGACGTTTGTCTAAACTTATTTGTCGTAGTTATAAACGTATGTAATTATATTACAGAAAAAATCCACTTTCTGCACACCCCAAGAAGTGCAACAAAAACATCAAGTGAGAGGGACGAGCTACATGTTACGTACACATGTACACTACTTTCTTAAGTATGTGCGTATATTCAGATTATTTACTGGCTATAAACGGTTGATGTATCTTCAAGTTAGTTATATGTACATGTAATTTACTTACATATTTTTATAACTACAACAGGTTTTAGCCGGACTGTTGTTATTACTATACATTGCTGTAGTTTTTTGTTCCAATTTATTAAGTTAATGTTTATTATTATTAAAGCAATATAACATTTAAGACGTATTATTATTATTATTATCTTTTTTTAAATAAAGTTTCTAAAACTTATAATTTTAATTAGTAAGTATGCTGAGATAATTTTATTGATTTCATTCAAATATTCAGATTCATGGTAAAACGAACCTTGAAAATTATTTTTTAACAAGTTAAAACATATTGTTTATAACAAGTGAAAATATATATTTTTTAGACCGTCACGGGAACTCCAAGAACTGCAACTCAGGGGGGAAGAGAACATTTTGTTGCACTCCTTAGGGTTCTAATGTGTTTCAGAAATAAGGCAGATGTTTTACTTAATGGTCCTTTTTATACATAAGTAATATATGTAGTACCGGCATGGCATGCATTTGTATTTAAATATTATTATGTTCTACCAACTAAAATTTTTCCATATAAATATATGTTATAGAGTACTAAGAGATATATTATTGAATAAAAAATGGTGGCTCTTGCTAACGCGTAAGTGCCAAAAAAAAATTTACTTAAATTAAAATATTTAAAAAAATTAGATAATAAAGGAATATAACGTTAATTATTTTAATTACTTTGCCTAAGGTGGGTACACAATATATATTAAACTCAAATAAATCGGCTTAGTAATCTCATCAAAAAAATTTTTTTTTTAAATTTTTGTCTTCTTGTGTATTCATAAACTATTAGCCTTGGGGGGGGGGGGGGGTTCAAATTTGGCAGGAATGTATCTGGGGCTAAGAAGTATTATTTCCTATAATATAATCAATTTTGCTTCAAGGGCCGTTTTCCCTATCTTATCCGGCTATGCCCTTTGAGCAAAAATTTGAATTTTAATATTCACATGCAAGGCTTAAGTCAGTTGAAGGCGATTTCGTAATTTGGCTAACAGAATTCGAAAATTACTAAAATCGCACTAATAAATCTAGTATCCCTACCTGCAATGAATTCACTACAATAATGAATAGTTGTATACAGTTAATTTTTTACCGTGACACCGACATCACGTACAGTTAATCAATTTTTTGCTACGAAAATCGTAATTTTCATTAAAAAGACGTGGAATTTCTGGTTATCTGTAGGCAGAAGGAATATTGTCTGTTGGGAAGTAAACAATATTTTTGCCAGCCTAATATTTTTTTTTTAGTAAAGAATTATTTTAGGTAAACGAAAAATGGAACCGGGTAGATCCTCAGTGTGTTTTAGAGAATAAAAAAAATTAATTTTATGCCTCTAGTTATAGCTGATCACAAAGACTAAACCCTTCCTAAAACTTCACACAGTAATTAAATTTATAACTTTTTCAATCAATTATTATCAAAACATCGGAACTATAATAGGACCATAAAATAAACGGTTCACTGCTGAACAATTTACCCAATATTTAATCACAATCACTGTTTGCTGATGATAATAAAACAATATACTTTTAGCACTGTAGGGTACAGTATAGGTACATATTTGTTATTAAACTAATGCCAGAACTTCAAATTTATGTGATATCACCTTCACCAAACCGTATAAGTATTTTAATCAAAAACACATTAGCAGAAAATAGTGTGTATTCATTCATTTACATAATTCAAAAATTAGATTTGGTAATATTGTTTACTACAGTGGCAAATATAATAATCCCACCTCATACTCTTTATCGTAATTCCGCATTTGAAATTTTATTACAAATAATATTAACCAATTATGTTTATTCTATAGATGCCAAAAACATTTTACTTGATGTGATATTAATATACTATAAGAATAATTCGGTTTGTTACAATAAAATATAATTAATATTTTCAAATTAACCTGAAAATTAGTCTGCTTGCCAAGTAAAAACTCTAATTGCATCAGTTTTTCTCATTAGGCGACTAACGCAACATTTTATAATTTTAAACCCAAAAACATTTTTAGAAAAAATCGACTGCTTCTTAAAGGTTTCTAAAATAAAATTCACGTGTTGAAAAAAATTTGTTCTTAAAATAATGGGAATCCTTTGTACCATTTCCGTTTGAAATTTATCAAAAAACGCCAAAATCTTTCATACTTTTTCAAATTGTTAAAAATGACGATGATTTTAGAACCACCACCCAAAATGTAACCTTCTTGCAAATGTTATTTTTATTGCTTCATAAGTAAATTTTTTTTGAGCCTGGTTTCATATCCTTAGCCTCAGTAGATCTAGGGATTTCCTGGCTGTGGAAAATAATTTCCCTCAAAAATATGTGACAAGCAAAAGAAAACTCTTTCCTTCTTTACCGGGTTCTCCCTTGCGTCAGGCCTGAGGGATATTAATAAATTTAGGCATAACATGCATACATTATCATCCAAAAAATTTCCAACCAGTCTTTTGAAAACTATATACTCATTTTTTTATATAGGCTATAATTTTGTTGTAGCCGCTATGAAGACAGTAAAAAAAAAGTAGAACTAAAAAATTGAAAAATTGGAAAACTAAAAAAAAAAAATATAAATATAACTATTATTCCAATGATTACGTAATTATTTCAGTAAAAATGAAAAATTATCAAATATTGTTTTTTTAAATTTTCTGTTTTATTCAAATAAACATATGCTACGTATTTTTATTCATATTTTGTTAACATGTTGACGGTTACGAACGCCGTACGACGTCAAATGAAACCTGAAGAACGTTTTATCGCGTCAACAATTCATAATAGGGAACATAAACAAACATAAACTCGGTCTCTGCTCAGACTCCATAGGTACCGCAGCGGTGCAGTGTGCTCTACACTACATTACATATTATATAAAACACCAACAACGACAAAGCGGGCTACATTAATTTATGATGCACTACTTGTCAAAATAGTGAATCAGTAGGGTGTTTCGTCAGTGGCGGATTTACCCTAAGTGCCGCTCTAGGCTCAGTGAAAAATGCCGTCCTTAAAAAGGTAAAAAAAAATTTTTGCATTTTTGCCGCCCCTTTTGCCCAAATTTACCGCCCCCAAAATCTGCCGCGCTAGGCTCTAGCCTACTCAGCCTGCTGGTAAATCCGCCACTGTGTTTCGTCATAATTCCTCATCACCGTCAACGTGTCAGATAAAAAATCTGTTAACCCACATATTGCTATCGATATTCACAACCCAATGGACAATTTTTTTTTTCCGTATGGTTGGAAAAACAAAAAATAAATTCAAATTTGAAAATAATATTTTCGATTCGATTTATATACATAATGTATTTATATGTTAAAACACACCGCGTGCAATTCATTTAGTTTCGTCCCGCGTACACACAGACACGGTAGAGCCCTAAGCCGGAATATTTATGTTTTCCGAACACGTTCACACCATTTTTATCGACTTTCCGATAACAACGAAGAATTTTAAATGATTTTAAAATGACAAAGTATTATCTTTAAGGATATTTTATGATATCTATATAGCGTATTTTTCCAGAATTTTACAACAATAACAATAATATGATAATATATAAAATTATTATTTTCGAATTTATTTGCAATTTGTACTCAAAAATGAAACGGATACCATTATGAATTTCTGTTGTTTTGATTGTTACCGGAAGCTACAAATTTACGTATACAACGGCGGAGTTAACGCCACCAGTAAACAATATCCGCCGTACGGCGATATTACTGCTCTCACGATAGTTTTCACCACATATATTTGCAAATCTTCCACCGTTCGACGGTCGTACGGCAGAAATGCATTTTACACTAGGACTTTACCGGTACACATTGACTCACTATCTTAATAAATTATTACATACCCTGTTATCCCTCTAATTTTAAGGAGGACCACTAGTGTGACATTTTGAAAAAATCAAAATTTTTTGCACAGTTCGATAGTCTAAACCATGAAAAATAACATACTAAAATTTCAAATGTATATCTCAAATAGTTTTTGAGCTACAGCCATCTGAAGAGCGGATTCTGATTTCCATTGATAACTTTGAGGTATTGAGAAATGTATGAAAGTTGATAGTTCAGGAGTTTCTGGACGTGGCTGCCAGTCACATGTTGTGGAGCAGCTAGACCCTGGCACATTTAAACGACTTATCTAGTTTTACTATGACCGTTATAGTGAGTACATCGTAAATAATTTTAGTAAAAATTCTCAGTGATTAAAACTAAAAGGTAAGGTAAAGAAAAACTACATTTTTCAAATTTGCTGCAGTTGTAACTCGAAGACAAATCATCCGATCGATTTGATTCTTATTTCAGCTTCTTCTATATATGTTTCTCCGTAACATGAACCTCCAGTTTTCCGATTGAACAAAAAATGTAATTTTGGCAGACCAAAAATCATCAAATTTTTACGCAAAATTTGAATTTTTTTTAAAACTCCGCCATTTTGTTAAATTTCAATTTTTTTTTTCGATTGAGGTTCACGGTACGAGCAATACCTTCTAGTTTAATAAACCTTCGTTTTTTTTTTTTATTTCCAGCACTGTGAAGGTCGCTATCACTGCAACAGTTGAAGGACTTTTTTTTTCGGAGCCTTGGGAGATTGCGAATAACTCGCTGAATTTTCAATTTTTCGATCCAAAAATTTTATTATGTATTTATTATATATCCATAAATATATCCTTAAAATATTAAAACATTCCATGCAGTAGGTTTCTTTAAAAAAATTCCCAAAAATTCCCTTTTTTCAGCCGGTCACACTCGTGGTCCCCCTTAAAATATTTTGATGTCTCGGTCACGGCTGATAATTTTGGCACTTCTTTTTCTGAAAACAAAACCGGTCGGAAATTTCGAATCTCCACCAATGCTTACAAATTAGTTTATCTCTAAAATTTATATTTTGAGAAATGTAATAAGCAAATATTGACAATGAAAAGATTCCCTAGCGATGAGTCACGGAACTAATGTATGACAGACAATTTTCCCACAATTCCGTAAAGATTTTACGTAGAGTTACGTGATCTAAAGTATTGATATTTTACGTTACTGAAATTTCGTTTTTTACCAGAGAAATTGAATTGTTGCCGCAATAGGTTTTTCGGTGATACCAAAAGAAGTAACCAAATTTTATTTTGAAAGTCAAACTCTTATTAGTACATACGATGCTTGTAATTTTGTCAAAACCTGTAGCCAAAAGCAACAGTTTACTGCAGATTGTTTGCCGCAACAAAAAATTTTTCACATAATTTTTAAAGTTATTGTATCTCTTGTTACAAATCCAGAATTAATATATCTAGATTATATACACATCAAATACAGTACCTTTAATACCCTAAAGCTTCAATGGAAATAGCAAAAATTTATACGGATATGTCATTCAAAGGAACATGAATATAATTCAAAACTCAATTAACAAACTTTTTTGTTGGTTTGCCCAAACTAATTATAATAATTGCATTATTCTCGAAATTTTTTGTCCTCACGGCATTCCTGTTTGACTTGTTAAATAATTGAAAAATTTCCAGTTTATCTTCTGTTTGAAAATACTGATACATATAATTATATCCCATTGTGAATTCATATCATACAGCATATAGCATTTGAATATAGCGCTGAGTACTAATGAACTAGTTCACACTAAATGAACGAATTAGTGTGTGGTATGCGACTCTTTAAAAAAGAGTCATTGTCAACAACATACGTATTGCGTTATATAATGTCACATAAACAATTCTCATAAACTTAACTTAACCTAACCCAACCTAACCTAAACTAACCTTCTCAAAACATGTGTACCCACAGGTAATAAATTAAGGATTCTTTCATAAATTAAGGATTCTTACATCTATTGGAACCAGTTCATTCAGTCAAAATGGATCAACAACCAAATATACTAAATATTTGTCTAAAAGGCCGTAAACTTAACATTTTAGAAGTTATTGAAACCAGTAAGTTAAACAAAGATCGGAATTACGTATTTTTGAATAAACAAATATAATGAAACACGTCTACCCTGTTAAATAATATCAACATAAACTGATATTTTTTTACCACGCACCTATGTCAATCGTTTTGTTTTGATGGCTTGTTGAATCATATTCATCTTTCTATTTTTCAAAATTTTTATCTACATATATGTACTGGTCCTCTCAATTAATATTTAATGCTGGATATTATATTGTGTAGTATTATTGTGAAGTAGTATCGGTTTTATTTAATGTTTTTTTTTTTCTATTTAAAGTAAGTTTTCTCTATTAATCCTTCTATAGAACATTGGATTTTATAATATATGCATAAAATTTGATTTAATACTGTTAATAATTCATCAATAATAAAATTCTTCAATACTGTTATACCGAATGATGAATTAATTAGTCGAAAGCTAGCTCATAATCGAACAGTTTAATTTAATGTAACGTGACAAAAGAAGTTACTTCCATATTTTGTAATATGGATTTTCACAAAGTAAGTAAAAACCATCGTCACAAATCACCACACATTCAAAGGTTTTTGTGCGAGCGTAATATACTTAAATAAGGGTGACAACTAGAACTAACAGCACAGTGTGATAGTGCTCTAAAAGAGTCACTGGTTCTATGCGGTGCAAGTTCGCTATGTGGAGTCATTTCTCGCCTCGAAGAATCGCCTCGACCCAGCACTAATTTGAAAGCTTATACATACAGTGATATGAACGTTTGTATATATAAAGTATGTACCTATAAAATGGTAACAAAATGAAACAAATTATGCTATAATGCTATTATAATGGAGATAAGGATATTGTACAAAATTTCTGTATAATTTTTTCCCATTCTCTATATTCATTCGCTCCATAGTTGTCGTTTAAATCATTGTTATACGATTATAATTATCAAAATTATTTGTCATTTTTAAATTAATCAGAAATTGAATAATGTTCATATCGCGCGTACTCTTTCGATACCTCGTATCTGAAAAGTCCCAATTTTTGGAAACACAAAAAAAACGTATTTAAATCTGTGTTTTCATGTTTTCAAGTATATATATAAATACAATATTTAATGTTTTTTGTGTGTCCTAAAACATGCAATTTTTGATATACGAGGTATTGAAAGAACACGCGCGATATATTCTTCAGTTTTTATTTAATTTATGGTGATTTTAACAAATTTTTGTGGTTCCGAAAAAGATCTTAGGGCTCTTGTAATGTAATTTCGTCATATATGTTCATCCGTCTGTCATCAGGGCCGGCCGAACCAAAAGGGGGGTCTCGTGCAACAAAAAAATTTCATACAATTTTACATTATGCAGTTTTACAGTCAGTGATAGGATGACTTACGTGGAAACAATTTGGCAATTCTGATCAAATGGTAGGCTCCTATGGAACTGGGGTTGCTCAACAAAGTTACCGGCATATGTTTTCGAAATATAGAAAATTTTTAGGTATATATAAAATTTCAGCTGAAAATAAACTCTTTGAACGAGATGCCTGGTTAGAACTGTAATAAAAAAACGCATATTCAAATATGATTTTAAATCTTTTCGTATAGAACCGCTGCAATTGTTTACTTTTGGTACGAAACTGCCTGAACTTACTCCTTCTGGTACAAAACTGCTGTAATATTACTAGTAGTGAGTGTAAATTTACAGACTTTTTCATTTACCGGCAATTCGGTAAATTATTTTAGCAAAACCTGTTTACCGGTAATTTACCGGTATATTTTAAAACACGGAAAATAGAAGAATCAGTATTAGAAAAAAAAAAATAAAAACCTAAAATTATTTTATTAGGGTCATTATATGCAGTATACAAAATAAGATAAAAATTATGTAAAAAAATTTAGGTATTTATGGCTTCCTTCACAGAAATATACCGCCCATTGTTATTGTTTGTTGAAAAACTAATTTTAAATTTTGTTAAATAATGATAAAATATGAATCAATTATATATACCTACCTGTAATAAAAATTTGCTTACCGCTTCTTACAATGTAATCATTTAACATAATGTTTAATTATTTTGGAAAAAGTACATCTGATTTAAATAATATGTAAGTAAATACAAAAATGACGCTTTATTGAATATATATGCACTTTAAAACTGACCATTGCATTGTGCTCACAGTAAGCGGTTATTTCATTGTGTGTGTACATTTACGTTCAATAAACTTGATCATTCTTCTATGAAATAAAATGAACTTATAAAATTTTTCAAATATAAAATTTTTAATTTATCGAATTACCGGTAAAAAATCAGCGATTTTCCGGTAAAAATTTTAAGGCATTTTTAGTAATTTACCGGTAAATCAGTAAACCGTTTTACCGGTTACAGAACCGCTGTATCCTTACTACTTTTGCTACAGAACCGCTGTAACTTTACTACTTTTGGAACAGAACCCTTGTAACCTTACTACTTTTAGAACGGAACCCAGGGCCCTAGAGAAAAATGGCGGGCCCCGGGGAAAAATACAAAAACACATTTAAAAAAAATCCGCCCCCAGAAAGTGATGAGCAAAAAAAGGTCTTCAAGTCTGAGCCCCGGGGCTGCAACCCCGACTATCCCGCCCTCTCACTGGGCCTGATAGAACCGCCTTAACCCTTTTGGTATGGAACGACTGTAACCTTACTATTTTTAATATAATATTACTGCAAAGGTAAATCGATCTTGAGTAACGGTAGGTCCGAATCAATATTTTGTTATCTTCAGTCTTGAAAAAGATGTTTCTATAGATACAGTGGTAATAGCCTAATTGATAAAGTTAATACAGTTTTTAAAATAGCAACAAAATTTGGATACAGTTCAAATAAATTATATATCTTTAAATAGATATTGTAATAGACAATTGTAAAATTGTGACTCTGAAACGCAAAACTGATCCTCGACAGATTTTTATTTACTTAATAATATTGGTAATCAATAGCGTCATTCAAAGGTCACATTTAACAAGGTATGTCTCGTAGTAGCATTATGTGCAAATAATAATTTCGAATATATAGTACTACCGTTCAAAAGTTTGGAAGCATGAAGAAAATTCAGTAATAGCATGAGTGGATAGACATTAATCACATTTATTTGGTTTAAAGAATGAATTTTATTTGGACATGTAAGTCATACTTAATTATACTAATATTGCTACAAAAAACAAATTTATGGCTTAAATATTAGATTCTGGCTTCATCAAAGTAACCACCTTTTTTCTTGATGACATGTTCACAAATTCTAGGCCTTCATTTAGAAGTTTAGCAAAATATTCCTAGTCCAATTTTTCCATTCATCTTTGAGAATTATCCAGAGCTGTGTTGCACTAGATGGAGAACGGTTTTTTACCAGCTACGCAATTATTTTAAGAGAACAGTTGAAGACATGAGTGGATGAAGGTGTTATATAACATTTTTTCAAAAATTCATTTTTTGCCAAATTTTCAAATATTCTATGCTGAAGTATCATACATTCAAGTTTGGTTTCATTAGGTCCAATAGTTTTGGAGAAATTCAATAATAAACATGTGCTGTTGCATAGGAAGTATAAGTAAATAAAAACTTTCAAACGCTTCTACTGTAAAATTATAAAAAAAAAAATGTTACATAACACCTTCATCCACTCATGTCGTCAGTTATCTATTGTGTCATTAACGAGATGATAATAAAACATGATTTTGCATTGATCAAAAACAATACTAGAGACTATCGACAAAACATGTAAAAGGTTTTGATAATTTTTAGTTGTTCTATTGTGGTACGAACTAATTTATTTTAATAACAAAATAATTTATTAAAATTTCTGGAAAAGAAATTTTGTAATCTGCAAAAATATCTTTACTTCCAAACTTTTCGATGGTAGTGTATTTACCTGTTTTTATGATAAACCGCAAAAATAGTAATTGAATGCCCTGTATTTTACCTTTAAAACTGAAAAACTCTTACCACTAAAGAACATCAACCAAATGCACATCCAACACACGCTTGGCGTAGTTTTCAATAATCTATTCAAATAAATTGTATTACCCCAAAACTGATTTGATTACTTTAATTAACTGATTACCCGCAATATTGTCAGAGACATGGAGGTAACAACCCTTAACTTTAAATTTTTTCTTCTTCAAAACTATTGAAGATAATTAGATGAAATTAACAGAGGAGGTTGATATAAAGTAGCTTTATATTATACAATTTCTTTACATTCGTACGACGTCATTTACTACATTAAAATAATAGTTGAATTTTTTAGGGTGCGTGTTTTAGACCAACCCCTTGAGTGACACCTACCAAAAAATATATGTTATTTCGTTCTAACATAGTTATCGTGTGTAGAAATTTCAGCAAGGTCAGATTGGTGGAAGGTGTCTTAAAAAATATAAATTCAGGCTATGATATTTTTATGCATTTTTGGCCGCTGGGTCCGAACACGGGGTCAAAAAAATTCTTATACCCTTTAAATTTTTGTATAGAGCCACAAATATCCCTTTAAATAGGTGTAAAGTTATGAATATCAATATCATTACAGAAAGGAATATGAATAGGCATTCTACAATCCTCGTGCCCTTGATATAAAGTAGCTTTATATTATACAATTTCTTTACATTCGTACGACGTCATTTACTACATTAAAATAATAATTGAATTTTTGAGGGTGCGTGTTTTAGACCAACCCCTTGAGTGACACCTACTAAAAAAATATGTGTATTTGGGTCTAACATAGTTATCGTGTGTAGAAACTTCAGCAAGGTCAGATTTGTGGAAGGTGTCTTAAAAAAATATAAATTCAGGTTAAGTAACAATAAGACACCACCACGAAAAAAACCAAGGTCGTGACCTGGATGACTTACTATGGTATTTCTATGCATTTTTCGACGCTGAGTGCGAATCCGAGGTCAAAAAAATTCTTATACCACTTAAATTTTTTTATAGAGCCACAAATGTCCCTTAAATAAGTGTAAATGAAAATCAATATCATTAGGTACAGAAAGGAATATGAATGAGCACTTTGCAACCTCCGTGCCTCATATTATTGCCAAGAGCTCCACCAACTGTATATAACACTTACCGAAAGGGTTGAATCACCCTCCACATCTCTTTTAAATCTCTCTGTGCATAGATTTACAGAGTGAAAACTTCTAGTTTACAAGAAGTGCATCTGTAGAGTGCATCTTTCTGGTCTTTAAAGGTTTTCTAATACTTCTTCTGAATTTGGGGTCGTTTCAACCCCTTGGACAAGTACGGTCAAAGCAACTGAGGGTTTCTTAGCCCTTGCATTCCCAAGGGCTTGTAAGCAGAAGCTTCCATAACGTAAATCTATGACCAGAGAGATATAAAAGGGGTGTAAGAGGGTGCTAACTCCTTCGGTGGGTGTTAAGCCCTTGGTGGAGCCTTTGGAAATAATATCAGGGCACGAGGATTGTAGAATGCCTATTCATATTCCTTTCTGTAATGATATTGATATTCATAACTTTACACCTATTTAAAGGGATATTTGTGGCTCTATACAAAAATTTAAAGGGTATAAGAATTTTTTTGACCCCGTGTTCGGACCCAGCGTCCAAAAATGCATAAAAATATCATAGCCTGAATTTATATTTTTTAAGACACCTTCCACCAATCTGACCTTGCTGAAATTTCTACACACGATAACTATGTGGTACACGATAACTTTTGGTAGGCGTCACTCAAGGGGTTGGTCTAAAACACGCATCCTCAAAAATTCAATTATTATTTTAATGTAGAAAATGACGTCGTACGAATGTACGACTTTCATGAAAAAGAATAGCCGAAAAAGCCGCTAGGCCGAAATCCCATATGCTTACCCGGCGAGACTCTTTTCAGCAAGGAACAGTATCGATGAAAACATTATACGTAACACCGATCATTAAATATTCGTGGTCGAATTAATTACAACTAATAATCCTAGAACAACTTATCCGCCTCATTAGCAGATATTTCCCGTCAAAATTTCTCCCTTGGCCAACAAAAACGACCGACCCGACCGTTATCAAACTATCTGTCAATCAATCAAATGTCAAAAGTACTATCAAGATGGATTATCGAAAGTTTACAAATACTAGAAAATTAATAGAGATATGATATAATAAAACTAGGTTGTATTTGATACATACCTCTGAAATTAGGAATAAATGTACCTCTAATATTCAGAGTAAAGACAGGTTATAGTGTAGGTGTATTATAGGATACGCTTTAGATCAAGTGAACTTACACCAATCCACTATAACCCAGGAGAGAATACGGATCGTCTATTAGAAGGAGATCGCATATTTTTGCGAATTTTAAAAAAATTTTGGGTCCAATATTATTTACGATTTTATAAACAATAAAAAATTTGAACAAAACTGGTAATATAGTATAATTTAGGTGTGAACTTTTCATTTTTATACCCCGTTTCAAATACAATTGAGTATGAGTCATCGTTAAAAAATTAAATGATTCTTATATTCGGAAACAAATCAATCTTCTATTCTTTTCTAAAAACAAACTGCAAATTTAAAATTTACCTATTTGCAAGAATGAAAGAGATAAGGCTAAGAAAACGGGAATTACTTTTTCTAAGTGATAAATTATGCTTAAATTTAAGTGAAATATACTATTAAAATTATTAAATTTCCTTTAGAATTATCACTTCCAGTTTCAACATTCTAACATTTAATTCACGGGTTCTAGACCATGAAAAATTTAAGAAAAATTAAAAAGTTTATTTTTTCTTAAAATCGTGCCTTATAGAAACAACTTGAATTAAGATAACTGGTTGACTTAGTCTAATTTGGATATGAATTTTTTATTTTTTCTGTCAAAATGGTAAAACTTATTTTGAAAATATGACTGTTTCGATAGATATCATATTTCTGGTAGGTTTGCATGGGTCATTTTGAAGAAAATCGCTCCGAAGACGTCTAGTTCGCTTTCAGTTTTATCAAAACGTCTCTTCTATTAATTTTTACTGTTACAGCTTTACTGTGTCATCTCGACTAAGTCATGTTTTTTAATTATCTGTTTCTAATTTCATATTACTGCGCATCTTAGAAGCAAAATTATTCGTATCAGTGGGTATAAAAATGACAAAGTTAAATTTTTAAGGAAATTTAAAAAAGAAAAAAGATTAAATTGTAAACAAAGCTCAACAAACAAAACAAGTTTATTAGTTCAAATTGATAATTATCAAAAAAAAGGATAGGTACTTACTTCAATAAAAAGATAAAAGTCACAGTATTAAAAGGATTGTGTTCCATTTGGTATATGTTTTTTTTTTTTTTTATTTTGTATCATCTATAATTGTTTACTGGCCATTCTTTTATTCTCAACTAATCACATTAATCCTTAAATTATATATAGATATAATATTCTGTTTGTATCCTTCAAACAGTGTATCTACAGGAACAATTCTCTCTATTAAATTAAACGTATCATCCATCATTATCCCTCGTTCAAAACATTAATACGTACAGACAAGAAAAAGGGATCTGTATTTGATACAAGCTGTATTTTTTTTTTTTTTTTGTAAAACAATAAATATAATGTATAGTTGTAGTTGAAGTATTTGTTTTTAAAATTACGTCAGTAATGTTTTAATGATGCACTTTAACTTGAACAAAGACATAATACAGAATGTTTTTTCTTTTTTTTGAAAATTATCATTTTGGCTATACGGGTAAACTATTGACTTAATTAAAAAAATTGTTCTTAATACTGCTAGACGTAATCGATTGATATAACCAGGAACTTTATATCTCCTAATTTTCGAGCTATGATATAATTTTTTCGTTAAAAATTGCTGGGTTCGGACGCTATCGGGCCATGGCTTAGAGACAACGCGTCTGTTAAGTTTCGATTGTATTTAATTATTGCAAATTAGTCGTAATAATTCAAAATAAAGTGTGCTTGTGTAACCAAAAAAATAAAATAAAATAAAATAAAGTAAAAGATTTAAATATGAAAATTTAAAAATGCATTTAAAATCAGTTTTTACTTGTTTATCTTGTGTATAATTTTGCCGAGCACGTAATTCCTTGAGAAAGAAAATTATAGCGTGTTTTTTTTCTTTAAGAGACGAAGAGATACGTGAAAGATCAGAAGACGAATCACCTTACGAAGCCGTCCCCTTTCAAGTAACAAATAGAGTCTTGTAAGCGATTGGCACCATCCATTTATAAAATCATGGGCCTACTTAATTCTAGCAGGGGCGTATACAGCCGAGGTTCTTGTGGAGGCGGGGGGGGGGGGATCACGCGGAAAATAATCGGAGTAAAATTCAGACTTCTAACGACCAAAAGAAAAAGGTCAACTGGTAAATTTACCGATATAGTGTTTAAAATTAAATAATATTTAGTGTATATTTTTAATTCTCCTGGAGGGGGGGGGGTCATGACCCCTTGACTCCGCCCTTGTATTCGCGCTTGAACTCTAGTACAGATTTCCAAAAGACAGCCGCGTCGATCATGTACCAACGTCTTAACGCCGTATCATTTTCTTTAAATAGATGTCCTCCCCGTCCCCCAGCACAGTTCTCATGCCAGCTTATCTGTCATTTAATTCTCTGCGATACCACGGTACTCGGATATCCTGGCACCCAAAAAAGTATCACTTGGTAAAAATCTTGCGCTACTCCGGCTAATATAGGCTAGATGACAGCTTCTAAAAGGTATGAAATAAAAACTAAAGAATTCAAAAATGTAAAAAGTCAAGAAATGGTTATCGCTGAATTTTTATTGCAGTCAAGGAACAGTTTCACTCACGTAAATTTTTATAGATCCCACAACTACGATAAAATATTGACGATAATTTGTTTTATTAAATTTAGTTCACTTTCGGTCACAATAGGCAGTCGTTTCTTTATTAAATTTTTTAATTATTTAGTTTTTATTTAATAAAGTATACTGAAGTTTTTTTTGTTAGAAAAAAATTTCAATTACGTTTAAGCACCGTATTTTAACTATAACGTTGATAATAATAATTATAACACTCATACACTATGTATTTTATTTTCTCGCTTAATTACTTGTCTGAGGGTGTTTCAAGTCAACTGTGAATACATAATTAAATCATCATTATATTTTGATTACAAAAATAATGTGACTGTAAAAAACAGAGTGGAAATTTTCAATTTTTTATTGAAGTTGCTCACACTAAAAGCTATTCGTATCGTATGGACAAATAATTATGAAAAAATCAACGGGTTTTAATGAATTCGATAATTATATTTATCGTAATTATTAAAATTTATTTTTAATGGGGGAAACAGATTGTTTTTTATTTCCCAAGGTGTTACATGAATATTTTCAGTTGTAATTATTTTTATAATTAAAATATGAAACTACAGTATCTAAACGTAGAAAGTGTGCCAATTCAGGTTCTCAGATGTTGACTACTGGCGCACTATGGAAGTCCAGAGACGGCGCAAGATTAAAATGAGAAGTGGAGAAGATGACCGTCTTTGATTTTTCAGAAAATTTCTCCTTAAAAATTAGGCGAAGAGCAGAAAAATTTCTCAAACCACCTTAATCAAATTCAACTAACTATCTTGAACATGCGTGGCCTCAAAATCCCTCTGTACCGAATATTTACACGAACCATTTCAAGCCTACCCCCTCTATCTCTAGAGTTTGTTGCATCACAACTTATCCAGGGAATAGGAAATTCCATAGGTGTAGGTGGAACTGTTTCTAAGGTACCAATTCCAAACATCCCAATTTTGACCACTCCCTGACTGGCTAATTGACTAATAGATTTCTGGTACTTCCAATCGAGTCAGAGTTCTTAAATTTATAACGTAAATAATATTTGAATTAATAATTACTATAAAAGCCGGCCAAGAGCGAGTCAGGCTCGCACAATTAGAGAATCCTTAGAAGTAGCTCCATCAAATGATTCCTTACACGATATATTAATTTTAAAAAAATTTTGTATCAAACTGACCTCCCATTTTAGTCCAAAACAATTTCTTTTCTAATCGTTGACTAACGATATTTGTACACTCCATCAAATCTTAAATTTCTACATTACATAGTTTTATTTCTACATTACATAGAAAAACCTCTATGATAGACGGACAGACGGATGCGAGAACGATCTTATAAGGGTTCCATTTTTCTTTTGAAGGTACGAAACCCCAAAAAGTAACGTAGCAGATTCGAACACGAAACAGTGAATTCTGTTTTGGAATATGTTATGGAGTACAGGCAATTAAACTAATAAATTTACAGCACAACAAGTTTCCAATGGTGTCGATTTTACTCAATTCTTTAAGGGGAGGTCTACTTGAGCGTTGCCATCGTTAAAAAAAATCGATTTTTTTTTTTGCAGAAATTGGTAGCTAATTATGTGTAGAATATGTTCCCAAAGTGATTTTGCTGAAAATAATTTTAAGAAAAAAATTTTGGCACATTAACCGAATCCAGCTTTCTATAAAAAAAAAAAAACTCAAAAAACGTAGTTCACGCAATAATAAGTATTAAATATAAAATTTTGAAAATGCATATTTTATAATATCTCAGAACCACATTTTTGGAACTGGTTGACACGATAACTCAAAAACTGTTCGATGGATCCAGTTTTTTAATTTTTTATTTTAAAGATAATTCAATTCTTCGGCACTTCTACCTAAGTTCGATACACTTTCAATATTTTTTTTATTTTAAATTTACTTTAAAGAGCGAAAAATAAGACAAAAATCGTAATCAAAAGTTCACACGTCCGCCATTTTTTTTTTTTTCAGTAATTTATTGATATTATAGGTATAGGTGCCGATACTCTTCATATATTTTATAAATATTTTTTTGTTTTTTGATTTCAGTGGTTTATTACCGGCGCTATGATGTCAACCAACAAGGAATCGGATTTTACTGCGCTATCTACAAAATGGACAATTTTTTATATTTTTCCTTGAAAAAATTTTTTTTTATATATGTATTTTAATACTTAATAAATATGTGTACAAAATTTGAAATTTATATTTACTTCTGTCTTTGAGAAAAAAATTCCAGAAAAATACATAATTTTTGGTCCATCTCAAGTAAACCTCCCCGTAATAAAAACTTTGACTGATGGAAGCCAAGTTAGATCTTGTAAATGAAAACTTTAATTAGGGACGCCATATATATGCATAAATCGTCATTTTAAAAAGGAGGTTTAATTAAATTATAATTAAAACGAAAAATTTACGCAGATAACTCATATTTATTTATTTGTACAATCACCAAAATAATTTAATTCTTTTGTTTAGGTACGTACACGCTCCGTTCACACTCATCATAAAGGCTAAATTACATATCAGCCACACTGATTAATTCAAATTTACCCTCTTATATTATACCCTACGTACCTATATTATTTCTACGGACAATTTTTCATCAATATTTAAATGTATATTGTCACCTACCTAATTGAAAATTTGTAACTACATGCATAAATGGAACGTTTTTATTGAAAAAAATATTAATTCTCTGAAATCCCACGCATTTGTAAATTATTTGAGCGAAGGTTCTGAGGAAGCGGGAATAGGTGAAAATTGTTAATTGTCGTCAGATTTATCCATAAACCGTAAGAGAAGGCATTTATTTAAAATGGAACCAACTTTAATAAATGCTAAAAAATTACTTTATGTAAAAAAAAAATAATGAGAGTTTAAGAGAACTTACAAAATAGTATCGACTTAAAGTGTTACATTATTTTGAAAACTCGCTAGACAAGATAGCTCCAGCAATTTTCATCTGATTGACTTTAAATTTTATCTGTAACGTCTTGCCCTAGATTTTTGAAACTGATTAACAAATAAATATTTTATAAACAAATTCAGTTCATTTTTCCGTCGATTTTCAAATTTTTTTCCAAAATGATGCCATTTATAGATAAGTACTTAAATATTTGTATAACAAAACTAATGTAAATAATTTTTAAAAAAAATGTGTTCTGACTTTTGTTTGAAAATTGTTATGCTGCCCATTATGAATCGAAAAAAGCGACTGCGTTGGATCCACCCCTGTACTGCCATTTTGTTTTTTAATAAATACTGTAGCCGTTATAACGGTTGGCGGCTTCTTCTATAACGGTTGGGCGCTTTTTGGATATATTTAAAACTTGAATTTGGCGCCGAAACTATCACTTTGAATATATTTTTGTCCCATAAATAATTTTAAGCGCTATTGGATGCCAAAAGTTGTGGGTTACTTGTGAGGAATAATCCTCCGGAGACCAGCATTACGCGTGGCGGTTTGTGTCGACAGTTTTCCGTTGACAAAATAGTTCGTCAGTAGAAGGTTAAATTGGTATTTTAAATAATAAACGTTTATTTCCTTTTTAATATTTAATATTTATTATATTTTATGCACTTTTAGTTATATTTCAAACGTTTATAAAAATATTTTACAAAAGTTAATTTAAATATTGTTTAAATCTTTTAATAAAGAAAATAGTGACTCACATAAAAAATTACGTCTGAACCAATCTAAGGTCAGATTGTGAGTGAATGATGCACGAAGCATCGTCCTGTGTTAAAAACCACTTAATTCGGGGAATCACAAAATGAAGCATTGGTGTAAGAAACCAATATGTCGGAATAATGATGGCGGCCTTACATAGTTCACGTTACGGCCGCTAGTTGGCGCCACCAAACACCTTACCTGGGGTTTGAACCCATGATAAGTATCTAAAATTAACAAATTTCGCGGCGGCAATCAACACTACATTAGTGTAAATTCGATTGCCTGAAGTTCTCGGCTTACACCCACTACTGTTACACCGTTACATACAATATTTTAATTCAATGGCCACCACGCATGGTAATTTAAACGAGATATCATTATCTTTGTCAAACTATATAATGACTTGGCTATAATACGCAATTTCTTTTTTAACAGCTCACAATCAAATTTTTATAAATTTTTTACTGTCTACATAAAAGTCCAATCTAATCCCTGTACATTATACATTTTGTAGCCAGGCTAATACCGGATAAAAATTGCTTGAAATTTTTTTATTATAATTTTACGAGCCACGAGAATGAAGGCGAACAATATTTTCTTAAGGTATTATGATTTAGTTGACATTAAGGCTTAAGGTGGATATATCTCGTAAAAAAAGATTACATACATTTTTTCCTTATCTTTTCGTCATGTATCAGTTCCCCGCGAAAGCTGCGATACTAATATTATAGGTATATTTACCTGTATATAGCTTTAAACTGAAACAGCTTGGATCTACAGTAATTGTTTTCAAAATATTTCAGGTACACTGTAAAATATTTGTTGGGATTTTATCGAAGAATAAATTTTAATCATCTTACCCAAAGTAGTAGTACCCAAACAGGTTGTGACGTCATTTTCTCTTATACTTTGATTGGTTATCCTACTCAAATCAAACATAAATGTGGTACGGAATCCAACTTTATAAGAAAATAAGAGTTTTTTTCTTACAATTAGTTACAAAATATACCCGTTACGCTCCTTTCACGTTGTACGGTTTTCGCCGTACGGCAAAAAACCGTACGGTCGCATTTTTTTAGTGGGGTGAAGAAGAGCATTGGACGTTTCACATTACACGGTCACGGCAAAATGCCGTTGCCGTGCCGTGTAGCAGCCGTCTCTTGCCACTGAACTTGACGGTTGCCGTACGGCGTTTTTAACTCAGTAGTGTATGTAATTAAATGGATGCTTTCACATTAGACGGTTTTTTAACGTACGGAATTAATATTATTTTGTTGAATTTCATATTAATTGTTAATTTTGTTTGTGAAATAGATGAAACTAATGTTGAATGTGATAACCAGTTTTTGAATAGACTGTATGTAATTTCGAAATTGTGTGTTTTGACGTTAAGTTCGCCTATAAATTAATCAACGGAGCGGGTATACGTTCGAAAATAGTTGAAGAATTTATTTTCGTCATTTTTTAGGTCTTCAAAGAGTGTGATAATAAATAATCCTACTTTATATTTCCTCTGATTTATAGAATTAACTTTAATCACACTGGTATAATCTTGCAAATTAAATGAAGATATTCAGTTTACAACGGCAAAAAACCATGCAATGTGAAGCCAATAATATTACGGCAAAAAGCCGTACAGTCTTTTCCCGTACGGCTAAAACCGTACAATGTGAAAGGAGAGTTACTATTTAGTGAATGTGACGTAACTAATAGCTACTGAACGTTTTCGTGTAAATTTTGAGAACCAATATTAAATTAATTTTTTCTAACGATTTTCTATATTATTTTTAAAACTGAAAATTATATACAGCATAAACTATCTTTATGCGATAAATCGGAACCACATAAAAAAGTATCATAAAAAATACAGAACTCAAAACTTTACGATTCCCCTAAAAATTAGTTTTCTAAACAATGTAAAGAATTAATTTACATATCGAAACCAGTGGCGACGCGTGAGAGTAGACAAGGGAGACAGTGTCTCCCCAAAAAAAACTAACCGTCGCAAAATTCAAAATTTTTTAGAAAATTTAAAATAATTATGAAATTTATGCAATAATATTGTCCATTTTCATACATTCATATTTCCAAACAAAACGTATTTACTTTTACGGATACGTTTAGAGACGTTTACAATAATGTATACGTATGCATATACATGATAAATATTTAAGCTTATTTATGTGTATGTGGTTAGAGAGAATGAAATACGTACATACGTATCTATACAAAATACACAAACATAGAGTACTAGACAAACTGCAGTTTGATTCTCCTGGCTTTGTGTATAGGTGTAACAAATATTCTATTTTAATACATCCACACACACTGACACAATCTGTATCATGCATGTATGCAAATCTTCTCCAATTTTTACACCATTATAAATCAAAAACTAAGAAAAATTTTGCAAAAATTTTTTTTTATCTCTATGTAAAATGTAGTAGTCTTCCTAATAGTACGAAAATTACTAAAATATAATCAGTATTTTTTTAATAATAATAAAAAAACTGAAACAATTATTCAGGGTAAACATTCTGTTTTTTGTCTATCTATAGGCATACGTACATATTTACTATTTGGTACTACATGCGTACACGTACAGGCACAGTCTGTGAAGTGGTGAAATTCAATATTTTTGAACTTGTGTTAATAGACCGTCCTTTGGTTTAGTCCAGTTTTTTAATTTTAATTTTAATAATATTAAATTTATCAATTCATTTTAGATTTAGTTGTTTATTTTTTATAACTTTTTATTAAAACGTGTATTTATTTATAATTTGTTTTTCTTCACTATCTGTTTAAATTTTTTACTTATGAAGTTTAATACTTTTGTTTTACAATCGAAGTCCTGAGTCAGAAAGTCTTGTTAAAATAAAATACCCCTGTCGCAGCATCCTGTATAACATAGCGAATTTCCGTTTATAAAAATTACTTTTTCTCGGAAACTAGTAGACATAGAATAATAGTTTAAAGACCTTTTTTATGTAATTTTTTCTTCTCTTTTAAATGATGTAAAAAAATTTTTTAAATAAGTGGAAATTTTGGCAAAAAACTACTTTTATGCAAGAACAAAAACCATGTTCCTGGCATCCGACGTGTCTGGCTGAAGAACTCATCCAAGGGTTTGGGACTTCCAATGTTTCCAATGTCGCGCGGACACATATATACATATATACATATATACATATATACATTTATACATATATACATATATACATATATATATATATATATATATATATATATATATATATATATATATATATATAAATTTTAGTGAATGCTATTTTCGGTTTCTAGGGACCTCAAAACAAATTTCTGCCATAGTCCTGGGCTCAAGTCCCGTCACGACAGTGGCTGTAATAGCTGAATTCCATTCTGGAAATTCGCTAAAAGCTTTAATGAAGTTCATTAGGGACCAAACTAAAAATAGATACAAAATCAGTCTATTTTAATATGGCAAAGAAAACTGTGTCTCCCCAGCAAATAATTTCACGCGTCGCCACTGATCGAAACATTTCTAAATACTTAATTTTTTACATTTTTATAATATTCCAAAAATTGCAATTCATTCATATTATGTAAAGAAGCTAACTGATGCAATAATTTACATGATTATGTAATGTAATGAAAAATGCTTAGAAACAAATAAGTAAAGTGCTAAGAAAAAAATCGCACAAAAGAAAACCTGAGAAAAAAAAGTTACGCTGCACCTACATTCATACCCCATAATTATAATTATTGTAAAGTAAGTAGTTTCGCAAGTTGTGTTTAAATTTATTTCAATGGGTATAATAGTTTGACAAAGATACGAAAACCATTACAGATTTTGTGGTACTCTCAAACAGAATGATCTTAACTCGAGAAATTTTCACTTCAAAAACGTTTAGAATGTAGTACAGAATCACTTGTAAAAGAAAAAATATTATTTTCCAACATATATTTTCTACAATTTACCACTTTTGTATTTCCATTCATTAATCATAGCCGGCAGCAAAGAATGTTGTAAGATTTATTAAGTTAAACGCGCTTGCACGAGCACAAAAGCATTGGTAGACAATGTATGTGAGTATGTATGAAGCGAGCTGATGTCTTAACAAAACAATTTATTTCCGCTTAATTAACTGTACGTTATAAGAGGAAATTTCAACTTTTTTCACCGACAGGAAAACGTATAAAATTAAATTGTTGTCTGATTAATGATAATGAAAATGAAATTGTTTGCTATTAAGGTGGCAAACCCTCTTCCCGTGGATTTTTCTGAATCGTTTCACGATTTAATATATGTAGGTATACTCACATACAATCTGAAATTATTAAAGTAAAAAGAGATGTTTTAAATGGATTTCGAAAAATTATCAATTGTAATGTTGTCAGTTTACGCGAAAAAGTTAAAGAAAAAAATGTACATATTTAAATTTATTATTTAAGTTTGAAAAAATAAATGAATTGATATTTCAAAGTGAGTATAAAATGATGCATATTTATTAGCGAATTTCCCAATGGAAAATTCAGCTATTACAGCCGCTGCCATATTTAATTAAAATTTACATAAAGACGATAACTCTCGAACGAAGCATCCTATTTTTACGAACTTCGGCAAAAACGTTGAAAATCCGATAATCTGGAATGTTGAGTTCGTTAACCAGCCCGATTCGATTCCCAGTACCGAGTATTTTGGATCCATTTCGATTTTCACCAAAATTCAAAATTTTTTCGGCATTTGTTTAAATATACCATGGTAAAAAGCGTTTTTAAGCCTTTATTCTACGTTAGCTGGTTTTCGAGAAAAATTAAATAAAAGGACAATTTTCATTAAAGAGTAAGTTTTTCGCCAAAGTTAAGAAATTTTTTACACCAACGCAACGTAAGGACCGAAAAAAGTCTACGCGTATTTTTCCGTATTGGAAAGTGGAAATGAAAATTATTATTTCCTCATTAATCACATTGTGTGGTATATTGGATAATTTTTGTAACAGGAATGCATTTACGTATCGTCTGTAATTTAAATTTTGACGCGTGCTATGATATTTGTCGTATGGTTGTAATGATTATAACCACCATTGATTACAGCAACGAGGACCGTCATGTGAATTTCTCACTTTAATTCGATTCTTAGCAGGTAGGAGCAACTTTAATGTAAAAAATAGTTTAGTACTTAAAATACGCATCCTAAACAGTAATCGGCAATCAAAGACCAGAGAAAACTACAATCAGATCTCGAAACTTTCTAAAATTTTTATATCCTTTCAACAATTTACTACATAGTTCGTTTTACATAGTCGATTTTTTGTATTTAAATTTATTTTATAACAGAAAACTCGATTTTATCAAACATCGAGTAAGATTACATAATAATAAAAAAACAAAATAACAACTGGAAAAACCATGACCATTTTGAAAATAAAACTCAGCACATAAAACAAATGAATTTTTAATATTAGCCTGTCATCTTTTTTATTATTATTTGCCCGGTGATGTTCAAATTTTATATTTCGTTATGGAAAATGTAGATATGTATTTGTTTAGAATTTCATTTTTATGAGGTTCATATTATTATTTTTTTTTTTAAATGAAAGGCCTTATTAAAATAAAAAGTATTAAAACTTTTTTTTGTTACTATTCGCTCCATAAATGTAAAAATGGTTTTATTATACACATATTAGTTTGGTTTTTGTTATTTTTTATTGTTATTGTATTACAATCATTTTATTATTTAATGGAAAACGCGAAAAATTTTAAAAATGTTGTTTTGCAAGCCATTATGAGTTTGAATAAATTAAAATGGAACTAGCATAGTTGTCAATTCATACACCTTTCATGTAGTTTGATTTGAAAAAAAAATTTTAATTTGATGACGCTAATACCAAGTATAATCCGCCAACTTCGAGAAGAAATTTGACTAGCAATAGAACTTTAAAAATTCTGATTGACTATTAGTAATAAAGGACAACGAATATGGCAAAAGCAGATAAATTTATCTTTGTCTAGCTGACCTAATTTCAAAAGTCGGATTTACATACAAAAAAAAAAAAACCTGTATAAATAAAATACATTCAAAAACTGATGTTTAAAGTTTTTAAGACAAATGTTTGGAGAATAATAAGAAATAATTAATAAAATAAATTTGTTTAAGACACTTACCTGATATAAATTAAAATTTAACCATAAATTGAAAATAAACACAAAACAGGAACAAAAATTGATTTATTTGAATTAAATATACATTTTTTTTTTTTGTATTTGGTTAAATATTTACATTTGAATTAAAAAATGTAGCTTAAAAGTAAGTAGAATATTACGACAAAATAAATAGCAACATTTAAATCTAAATATATTTTAATATAATAGTGAAAAATCAAAATACAAAATCGTAGCAAACAGTTACCGTAGTGACCGTAATTTTAGAGCAGTTAAGAACAATGTAATGCCTGACAACATATGCCCCGTTTTATTTTTGCTAGTCGATCACATTATCATATCGAAAACTACAATATAAAAAAAAAAAACGTCCAACATCCATTCATACCAACAACTCAATTTTATTATTAGGTTTTGTTACTTATATAAATTATCTACATATTACGATATTTCACCTATACTGAAATTTGATATAGGTTTCGTGATCGAGTTTACACATTCAGTAGTATTAAAAAAAAAAAAAAAATTATGGCAAAGTACAAAATGGGGTATTTGACAGTAGTTGAAAAAATATCTATTTTGATTTTTAAATAATTGCTCGAGTCATAATGATACTAAATATTACTTTTTTACAAGTTATTTCATTCAAAAATATAAAAATTTTAATTAAATAAAATTACAAAATTTACGTTAAAAATGACGTAAAAACATCAAGCAAAAGCAGCTTACGTCACAAGCTCGTTCGAATATGTAGGTATTATATTTGTAGTTAGGGAAAAAACTGTTTACTTTTTTGGTAACTATGAAAAAAATTTTTAATTATTAATTTTCATTACTAGACCTACTACTACTACTACTCAATGTTTTAGAGTCAATGACGTCATACGATTTGACGTCACAAAAAGCATCGTTTTGGCGATCTTTTTAAAAGCTGAAATTTGATCCGTGATTTTTATTAAAAATATAGTACAAAATAATTTAAAAATGTGTATTATGAATTTAGTAAGAAGTAATAAACACACTAAGATGGTTTTTAAAAAATTGTCAAATACCCCATTATGATTTTGTACATACTTTTTTTATCTTACTTACATGTACTCACGTAGGAACTTTAAAAACGATGTTTAATTATATTCACTAAATATTTTGTTCCAGTGTAAAACTGATTTGTAAAATTTTAATGCCCTTACTGTCAACTGAGATTTGTTATATTATACATTTAAATTATTAATGCCCTAAAAACTGTAAATCAAATGATATAATGATGAAATTGGAAGTGAAATACAGGTTTTCAAAGTCATTTTATCAACTCTTTCATTTTACCAACATCCTACAAGCACATAAAATAACTGTAGAAAAAATACTTCTGTTTAATCAGTCATATTTCTAAGAGGAATTTCATCATTTTTATAACAAAAATGAAAATTTCATACCCAAATTTTCAAAATTTAACCAATTTCTCTACTTCAGATCACTTCCATAAAGCTTAATTGGATATTCTTTTCACTTTTACCAAAACTAAACACGTCACTAACCACCAGAAAAAATACTTCCGTTGATTCAGTCACATTTCTAAAAGAAATTTCGTCATTTTGATAGTAAAAATGAAAATTCCAAATTACTCAGTCGGAATAAATCCAATTTGTTCCAAGTTCACTCCCAAATTACCCAAATTCAGTCAATCACTTTAATTTGAATCAATTAAGCAAAGCTTGATGTGGGACAAAAGAATTCCTTTACTTTAATGACGTTATGGTTTTTCTTTTCATTTTCACCAAAATTAACCCGGCGTGTGTACACTATATTTTCAAGAACACGGTGTGTACACTGGGTCCTTCAGGGAACGGTCGTGTTTTCAAAGTTTTCTAGGCTTCCAAAAAATCTCAAAAAATTCTGAGTTACTTTTTGGAGTGTCTACTACATAGCCCAGCAGTTTCCAGAGTCAAAAGTTTAAAACTGTTATTAATAAAAATCGACCAGTAGTCCAAAAAGCATGAAAAATAAAATTTTGTAAAAAAATTCCTTACTCTACAATGAAGGAATATTAAAACAAATGATTTTACGCTTTTATAGCTTATACTATGAGCTTTCAAATGAATATAATTTTTTGGCATTGGCTCCAAAAAGTTGAATTATTCAAGCACCTGAATATGGGGAATATTTACAGGCAAGTCTTAATAAACGTGGCACAAAATGAGTTTTTATTATTGAAAATATAAAAGAAATCAAATAATAATAGAAAAAACAGAAAAAGCAAGAAAGTAAAGAAAAAAAATGGAGCAAAATTTTGTTTTATATAAAAAAATTAAAAAAAAAATGAAAACATAAAGTCGCGATTCCACTGCTGTGCACGTTATCCATGTCATCTAAGGTAGATCCATCAATGAATTATAACGGTATACAGTAATTAATTTATGTTTAAAAAAACTGAAAAACTACGACAAAGATGAAAACAACACCATTCACTTAGCTTCGAAAATACTGACGCCGTGTGTACACTAACCCTTTTAGGGAACGGATGAAACTTTCACTCGCTCGCATCAGCAAGTCAATCGCCAGACCCGCGCATCCATTGGACCTTGAGTCCCCACTACTAACTAAATTTTTTACGGAGGGTAGCCAAAGCCCGCGCTTTATTCATGAGAGAGAAATTTGAGTCTTAAATTTCGACTGTTCCTTTAAAGACCCAGTGTACACTCGCCGAGTTAAGCATGAAGAACCATTTCGTAATTGTTGTAGCAAAAATGAAATGTTCAAAAAAAATATTGTGTTTACCAAGACGTATGAATTTCTAAGACAGATGATTATAGCTTTAGCAATATTTGAGGCTTTGTTTACCGCAGACATGGGACAGTACTGCAACTATACTGTTTATTCAAAAAAGTTTCCAGCTTGCGTATGAACTATTTCAGCTAGACAATAAAGACAGCTGTACGCCCCGCCAAAGGTGGCGAAGCCCTAAATTCACCTAAGCCACCATTTCTGTAAAATGGTGACATTATCGTTTCGAAATAATTAAGTCGAGTTATATATTTTTAATATGTATTTAATTTAATATTTTAAATTGTCAACACCAAATTATTTTACAGCTGATACATTTCTTTCGCCGCTTTTGTTACTATTATCCTGCGAGGAGTTATTACTGGTGAGCCAGTATTTTTGTTGGCCCACTGTACACACCATGTTGTGTAGGAAGCAGTAAAAAATGATTTTTATAATTATACAGGACATTTTTAATATCAAGTTTATGTTTTAAACGTACTTATACTTTAAAATCATTTTTAATTAAAGTATTTTAATGAACGTTGCTATTATATTTTACTCTATAAAATTTTAAAACGTTAAGAAATTTTATTAAATTTTCTTTTTCTTTTTATTTATTATTTTGATAAACAGGACACCCAGTCAACAATGCTACCGAAACAATGCAAATAAAATTGTGGAATCCGATATTCTTTTGAATCTATTGTTTTGTATCAAAAACCACTTCATCAAGAATTTATATTAGCATCTAGCAAATTTTTTGCCTACTATGTATAAAGAAAGACGTACTGCACAAAATGGCACAAAAATGAGTTTGATGGTTCGTCACTTAGAGAAACAAGCAGAGATAAATTCCTCAGTATCAATCCTTACTAATGTTAAATTGGGGTTTGATGACACTGAAAGTATATTTTTAAGGATATTTTGGAGTGATGGTCATCAAGGAAAACAGAAGTGTGATTTTTTTCCCCTTTTAAAGGCTACCGGTTTCGACTTTTATTGTCTTCTTCTGGCCTCTGGGGAAAATTTATTAATATAAATGTACATAGATAAAATATAAAATATAAAATATTACATTAGGTACTTACATAATATTGTATTTATGTGTCAGACTGACATTTGAGAATAAAAATAATAACACTGATTAAAAAAGTTAAAAACAGTTTAAAATAACATTTAAAGTTTAAAATGGTTAAAATTACGAAGAAAATTATTTAAAGATTTAGATAGTTTGAAGAAACGTATAATTAAACTGTGCATCACGAAAAAACTGTGCGTTACGAAAAAACAAATTAGGATAATGTGAATGCATTTGTGAATTAATGTTCAAATGTTTTAAAATTAAAAGTAAGTATTACTACGATGAATACCGAAAACAAAGTGCCTTCTAGCAAAATTATTTAACTTATAAAGAAAAAAAAATTTTTAGTGAGTGTGCGCAACTTTGGTTGTTTTGACAGCGGTAGGCATAATCTTGTCAAAGTTACGGGTATATGTATTGTCTACGCAGATGGCATCGTGGTAGAGGTTGCAATTTGGCTGTACGGTATTGATCCAGCAGCTTTCGATGAAGAATCTCTTCTTATAGTTGGATTCACGTTGGAGCACCATGGGGGTGTCGAAGTTGAAGTTGTGCCCATTTTCCCAAGAATGCCGTACCAGTCCTGACACCATGTTGGCTTGTCTAACGTTGTTCTTGTGTTGCTTCATCCGCTCACTAAGATATTGTTTCGTGTTACCAATGTAAACATTGTCACACCCGGTGCACGAAATCATGTATACCACATTTTGCTGGTTGGAGGTGGGAATCTGTGGTTTCATATTGGTATAAAGCTTACTAAGTGCGTGAGGGTAACTGTAAACAGGATTCAATTTGTATTTTTGAAGGGACTTTGAGATGGATGTGGAGGAGGTGCCCAGATACGGAATAGAGAAATAAGAAGGCGGGGGGTTGGAGACATTCGGAGCTATGGAAGGTTGAGAATTGTATAGTTTGTGGGTAAGGTTTGTGATAATTTGGTTGATGAGAGACAGTGGATAATTATTGTAAAGAAGGATTTTTTTTGCATTTTTTAGAGCCAGTGGTCGATGTGTAGGATGTGACAATTTAAGGGACCTACGGATGAGGTTCGTTGCAACATTTTTCTTTATGCTAAAGCGGTGCCTGGAATGGAAGTTGAGTGTTCTGGTAGACGCATAAGATTTCCTATACCACATGGTGGTGAGTACGCTATCATTCTTTATGACAAGTGTATCCAAAAAGGCTAAGGTATTATTGTTTTCAGTTTCCATCGTAAATTGTAGTTTCGGATGAAAACTGTTGAAGACGTCGAGGACATGGTCAATCATGTCGAAGGGGATGGCCGTAAAAATATCATCCACATACTTATAGAAAAAGGGGACTGTGCAATCAAGGGAGTCCAGGGCTGTGTCAACCAACAAGTCCATGATGATATTGGAGGCAATGACTGATATGGAAGCACCCATAGGGAACCCAGACACCTGGTGGAAAAAAGTATTTGGGTGAAATTTGGTGGTGAAAATCATCCTTTCCAACAGCTTTTTCACCACCAAATTTCACCCAAATACTTTTTTCCACCAGGTGTCTGGGTTCCCTATGGGTGCTTCCATATCAGTCATTGCCTCCAATATCATCATGGACTTGTTGGTTGACACAGCCCTGGACTCCCTTGATTGCACAGTCCCCTTTTTCTATAAGTATGTGGATGATATTTTTACGGCCATCCCCTTCGACATGATTGACCATGTCCTCGACGTCTTCAACAGTTTTCATCCGAAACTACAATTTACGATCGAAACTGAAAACAATAATACCTTAGCCTTTTTGGATACACTTGTCATAAAGAATGATAGCGTACTCACCACCATGTGGTATAGGAAATCTTATGCGTCTACCAGAACACTCAACTTCCATTCCAGGCACCCCTTTAGCATAAAGAAAAATGTTGCAACGAACCTCATCCGTAGGTCCCTTAAATTGTCACATCCTACACATCGACCACTGGCTCTAAAAAATGCAAAAAAAATCCTTCTTTACAATAATTATCCACTGTCTCTCATCAACCAAATTATCACAAACCTTACCCACAAACTATACAATTCTCAACCTTCCATAGCTCCGAATGTCTCCAACCCCCCGCCTTCTTATTTCTCTATTCCGTATCTGGGCACCTCCTCCACATCCATCTCAAAGTCCCTTCAAAAATACAAATTGAATCCTGTTTACAGTTACCCTCACGCACTTAGTAAGCTTTATACCAATATGAAACCACAGATTCCCACCTCCAACCAGCAAAATGTGGTATACATGATTTCGTGCACCGGGTGTGACAATGTTTACATTGGTAACACGAAACAATATCTTAGTGAGCGGATGAAGCAACACAAGAACAACGTTAGACAAGCCAACATGGTGTCAGGACTGGTACGGCATTCTTGGGAAAATGGGCACAACTTCAACTTCGACACCCCCATGGTGCTCCAACGTGAATCCAACTATAAGAAGAGATTCTTCATCGAAAGCTGCTGGATCAATACCGTACAGCCAAATTGCAACCTCTACCACGATGCCATCTGCGTAGACAATACATATACCCGTAACTTTGACAAGATTATGCCTACCGCTGTCAAAACAACCAAAGTTGCGCACACTCACTAAAAAAAATTTTTTCTTTATAAGTTAAATAATCTTACTAGAAGGCACTTTGTTTTCGGTATTCATCGTAGTAATACTTACTTTTAATTTTAAAACATTTGAACATTAATTCACAAATGCATTCACATTATCCTAATTTGTTTTTTCGTAACGCACAGTTTTTTCGTGATGCACAGTTTAATTATACGTTTCTTCAAACTATCTAAATCTTTAAATAATTTTCTTCGTAATTTTAACCATTTTAAACTTTAAATGTTATTTTAAACTGTTTTTAACTTTTTTAATCAGTGTTATTATTTTTATTCTCAAATGTCAGTCTGACACATAAATACAATATTATGTAAGTACCTAATGTAATATTTTATATTTTATATTTTATCTATGTACATTTATATTAATAAATTTTCCCCAGAGGCCAGAAGAAGACAATAAAAGTCGGAACCGGTAGCCTTTAAAAGGCGAAAAAAATCACACTTCTGTTTTCCTTGATGACCATCACTCCAAAATATCCTTAAAAATTCTTACTAATATTATAAATGCGAAAGTGAGTTTGTTTGTTTGTTTGTTTGACTGGCTTTCACGCCTCAACGGCTTAACCAATCAACTTGAAACTTTGCACAGACATTGCTTTCGGGCAAGAGACGGTTATAGGCTACTTTTTATTTCATTCCCGAGGGAAAATGCATTAAATTACAACAGCTGACTATTAAAAAACGGATAAATTATTTCAAACTTTGTATATTGCTAACAGAAGGGATGAGAAAGGACACAAACTACTTTGTACCCCGGGAAATTTCCCGTGGGAAATTTCATTCCTGTGGAAAAATATATTTTAAATAAAACAAAAAATGATAGACAAATATGACGATATACAGCGATAAACATAGGTAATTTTTTATGCCGATAAAATATCTCATTCCCGAGGGAAAATGTATTTAAAACGAAACAATAAAATAACAACTGACTATTAAAAAAAAGCATGTTTGATTTCAAACTTTGCATATTGTTTACAGAGACGATGAGAAAGGACACAGCTACTTTCTATCCCGGTAAAGTATCTAACTCCCGTGTAAAGTATTATTCCCGTGGGAAAATATATATTTAAAACAGTATAAAGTAGAATCATTGATTTCATTTGAACTTGGCATGTTGTTAAAGGAGTGTTATAGTCTATTTTTATAGCCCGGGGAAAATATTGTATTTTTGTGGGAAAATTCCAAAGAAAAAAGTAATAATACCTACTCCACGCGTAATAGCGACGTGATGAAAGTATACTTTATATGTTTTAACTAGATGCCATAATTTCAAATTCCACGCGGACAAAGCCGCAGGTAACAGCTAGTTTTAATATATAATTTAGTATAGACCTAATAAGATGCTGTACCTAGTATAAGATTTACTACAGTTAATGAATTCAGTTGCCTAGGTATTCCAATCTTTCAACTTAATGTATTCGGAATTTAATTAGTCATGAATAATTTAAGTCGTCATAAATTTCGCAACAATTTTTTTTTATTTAAGAGCAGATTAGCTAAAATAAATCGATTTTTTTCTTCATAATTATGTTCCATAAGGTGTTAGAAAAATTCTCCTAAAATTTCATTTTAAAAAAGATGAAAAATCAAAAAGTTATGGGCATTTTAGTGCACGCACTTTACTATAATTCAATTTAAATAAAAAACTTTTAATTTGAGATACCGACATAAATCAAAGTTCATATCATTTCTCGATACGCTCGTTTTGGCAGGAACTAGTATCTTTCGGTTCCGTAATATATTTTCAAAATGGTGGCTGCTTATAGTCGAGAAAAGCGGTTATTTTTGAAAATTTGTTTTCAAAATGCGATTTCTCAACTGTAACTGTATACCTATGTATATTTTGTAACTGTATACCTATAAAAAATTCTGGATTTTTTTATTTTGGTTCGCTGGGGATTTCAGAACGCGCGGAACCATCAAGGTGGAAAAACCTCGCAGTGTCGTCTTCAAAGCCATTTATACTAAGCTCATTTTTGAATTTTGCTTTAAAAAAAATTTTTTTGTAAACTCAAGACATGTTGAAACAATGTTGTATATTTAGTTTTTTAATCAAATATTTATTTGTGTATTTTTGTATAAAAAACTAATAATAATAAAGGTCGATTTTTGATGTTTTGTTGGCGAATCCTCCCCTTAAAAGTCATTGAAACGTAATTAGTTATTGTAAAAAAGCAATAACTTTATTATGTAAATATTACAAATTTTATTTAAATGACTTTGAACATTCTTCTGAAACTCCAAGAGTTACATTTTTGAAAATAAATAACTGTAGTTCAATTCAACTAAAAATGATCCGACGTCATCAAACAAATGCAACAAATGAAGCAAGACTAGACAAACTGAATTTCCTGCTCCCTTTCCTTTTTGTTATTTTTATTATATATTGAAGTATCTATAAATAATAACTTAAAACTGTACGTCTAATTTTGCTTTATTTATGAATGGCGTGCGATCATTTCTAGTTGATTTAACATATACTGCACTTTTTACATTTGGATAGGAAATTTGACAATAAACTCTTTGAAGAAGAGAACATTTCGAGCAGCTTACTACACCTAAGTAATTAACTTTCCAGTATAAGTTTTTACCAAATTTTTACGAAATTTAATGAAAACTTTGGAAGTTTAAGAATCTTGAATGGGTTCATTACCGAGCCCTGTCCGGATATCATTCCCAGACTCAGATACTTTTGGACCGTTATTACCAAAAATTTTTTTTGTCAAAATTCACCAAAATTCAAACGTTTTTCAATTTTTTTTACACTATTGAAAAGAGCGGAAATAATCTCATACTAGATTTTCCGAGGCAAACTAGGCAATTTGCTATGTTACGCAGCATGCTTTGACAAGAGTATTTTTGCCTTTTGATTAAACAAGAAATTTACAAAAGATTTTATATTTAGTATGGTTATGTAGGATTCTTTTCTGTAGGGGAGAGGGAAGTGTTTAAAAATTTTATCGTCTGAATCCAAAGGGTCGCATATAGTGTACTAGTGTCCAGTGTCAAATTCACCCCACGGCTTGTTTTATATTTGGTTCTATTAACATAGTTAGAAACTAGTTTTTTTATTTTTTCCTAACAGAATTTCAAAATTATTGTGAAAGAATGCTGTGCATAAAAAATGAATCATTTATAGACGGAGAGCTAATGACACCCACGATGAAACATTTTTATAACAGCTGAAATTCACGTATTTGATTCTCCTGAACTTATATTTCTGGACCTTCTGGGAGATGCTGACTAGATATGTCGATTTTAAATCGATTATTCGAAAATCGATTAACCGAAGCTTAAAAATCGATTCTTTTTTCGATTCTTTTCTTTTGAATCGATTCATGAATCGATTACTATTAAAAGTAAGAGGTCCATAACCAATTATTTCCAAAAATAATTTCATTTTGATTGTAATTCTACAAAGAAACATGTGTTAAAATGAAACACCAAAAACGTTATTGTTAATTGTTACTTTTTACTCGTTGTTATCAACGAACCCCTCATATGGCTCTATATAACTACATATATATACGCACTATCTTGTCCAGTAGAAGACTATTAATAGAAAAGGAAGGAAGGAAGGCCACTTATCTGGCAAACGATTCCTTTCCCACAAAAGCGACTTATTTAAAAAACATTCCTTGTCAGTTTGTTTGAAATTTTTAAATAAACTTGGTTAATTCCGTGGTATATTCGTCCTATATATTCAGTTGCATTATTTGCTATAATTTTAATTGAAAAGTTAACTCATCGACTTTACATTTTGCAAATGTAATGTAAGGCATTTTTACACGATATTACCTATGTACTATCAATTAAGTTCCTTAACAAAAATTATCAGTTAATTTTATTAAACTTTTCAAAATTTCAATTTTTTAGATTGATCTCACATAATCGATTTTTTTAGCCGATTTCTTTTTTAATCGATTTTTTTAATTTCGATTTAAATCGATACAAAAATCGATCTTTTTTTGGAGAATCGACATATCTAGTGGTGACTGGCTCTGTCCCATGAAAATGAAATTTGACTGGTTTTAATCGACCTAATTTTCGCGACAAAAATGCAGATTCAATTTGGTCTTAGCAAAATCCTAGCAGGCGCTAGCTGGAGGTGTCTCACCAGCCAACGGTCTGTTTGATAGCTTTCACTTCCTTACTCCATAAACTATACCCTGAAAAATTCGTACTATTTGATTCTGCACTATAACTTCGAGAGCCCACCGATATCAGGTGACCACGAACCATAGGTATTGACCGTAATATTTATGTAAGTATATTTCAACGTTTATAAAACTGTTTGACTCCGACAGCTCCTCGGTCAGCTCTTCGACTATATGTAAGATTTTTTTGTTTAATACTTTTAAAACACTGTCACATTCTAACTAAATTAATTATGTAAATAATATAAACTTTTAAACAAAAAAAACATAATGCATGTACGTGTGACTTTCAAAATTAGAATATAGGCAAAGTTTATATGTGTATCACATTTTAATTAAATAAATTATATTTCGAAAATTTGCTATCGTTAGCAAACATTTTACAATTAAGTCATAAAGGAACTGGCTACGATTAAATTTATTTAATTAAAAATTTGCAGTAAGAATTGTGGAATTTTTTGTATACAACGTAAAATTTCAAATAGGAATTAATTTGTCAAAACAATTAAAGAAAATTTATTTCGAATTAGAAAATTTTCGAATTGTTTTCAATGTGGCAATTAGGACTGCGCAACCATTAAATTTCGTACAATAAAATAACAATTTATAGCATTTTACTACCTTTTACATTTCCCAAATTCGTATAGTAAAAAGTAGGATGTATTATATGGAAATGATGTGGGAAATTTTGAACAAATTATAGATCCTTATAGGACTGCGATTGTTCAACGAACTTATTAGCATAATATATTTTCGATATACCTATATAAAATGCTTATATGGAAAATTTCAACTGAATGACAATTTCACAAAAACGATTATACAAGATTACAATTACAACGAAAAATCACATATTAACAAAAATACGCTATTTTTAATTTATTTTCGTAAATATTTTTAGCATAATTTTCAGTCACCATAATTTAAATTTATGTTTAATACGAATTTGATGGATAAAAATATTGAAAATCGTTTTTAACTAATGTTAGATTCGAAGCAATATTTGGTTATCTTCAGTCTTGAAAAGAATTTTTCTATAGATGTAATGGTAATAGTCTAATTAGAAAAAGGTAGGGGAAGGCTCGCCATAGTGGCCCAGGCAGGTAAAGTGGTCACCACTAGTTTGCAAATGAACCAAGGGTTTCCATTTCTTGTTATTTTGTTTAAATGATAGATTGACAATTTATACAGTGTCATGGTGAATATCAGCTCTTTAGATGTTACTTAGAAAATTTTATTTAAAAGAAAGTGTTTCTTGTGCCCTTTGATCTAAGGTAAGTACTTACAAATATTGTACAAAAATATTGTTTTATAAATACTTGGTTTTTGTGAATATCCCCTGTGTCTATTGTAGTTCTGAAGTAATTAATTTTATAATAAAAAATTATGAATCATCCGTTGGGGCGGGACTTATTTCAGTTTTTCCATTGTACTTAGTTTTGGGTAATGTGGTCCACTACGTACAAAGGTAAAGTGGCCCAATAAATTTAGTAGTGATACCAGAATTATAATCGGAATCAAAAGCAGAAGATGACTGGGTACGATGTACAATATGCAAAAGATGAGCCCATGAAGTTTGCTATGGCTGGAATGAGGAAGATGATGATTTTACTTGTGAGTTTTGTCTTAAAAATGAATAGCTACAATCTCATTGGATAATTAAAAACTGTTTTAATGATTACTAATTAGTAGCAAATTGTCATCTTTTTGATTAAAAATTATAATTTCATCTAAAAAGTAAAAAGTCATTTAAAAAGTGAATTTTATTTATGTTAATTTTTAATATTAATAATACTATGCCACTTTACCTACCCAAGGTGGATAATGTGGTCACTTTGTCACTTACGAAATAATTGAAAATTTTTTGTTACTTTGAATATGTAAACCGTATGTGTGTTCTAAAATAAAGACTATATTAAATTTGCAATTGCATTATGTCAAGAAATGTTAATTTATTAAAACCGTTTGGAAAATATATCAATTCAAACCTTAGGGTGGCCACATTGCCCTACCTTCCCCTAATATAATAAAAATTCAAGGATACAGTTTTGTGAAAAAAATCACCAACAGTTACTAATAAAAATTAAGTATTTATTTGCGACGTTTCGAAAATATTAAATGTTCATCATCAGGCAAGTACTTTGTTTTGAAAAAACTAAATAAATAAAATAATTTATAAGAAAATTACAAAAAAGAAAATGAATATATGCGAAATTAAGTACTTGCATGTGCTAGAGATTGTCATAATTAAACACAGAAAAATACACATGGAATCAAAATGATAATATTAGAAACAAAAACTATTATATGTCGTCAGTATAAAAACAAAAGTTAAATTGTTAAAAATTATAAAATTTATAAAATTTTTTGAATATTGAAATATAAGTAAGAGGAACATTTTTGACGTATTGAATACAAAGCAACACAATGAGTTTTAATAAATTAGAACAAAAAATTCAAGTATTTACTTGAAATAAAATTTCAAGTAATTACCTACGTATTTTCAAATAAATATTGTAGCACACATCTGTAAAGTTGTAATACTGGAACGCAAAAATCGACGGCAAATTTTTATTTTCATGAATAGATCAATATTGTCGTGCAAGACTGTTTCAGCAAAAATCAAACGTATGAAATCATAAATAAATTGCCTTAAGGCGTTACGTGGGTTTCAAAGACAAAAAAGCATATTTTCTCTATTATCTCTATATTCTCTATTTGATTTATTTATTTAGTTTATTTATTTATTTTTTTTAATATATAAGTAATATGTGAATTATTTTATTCAAGATGTTAAGCACGTATAAAAGAGCAACATTTCAACAATATTTCAAATAATTTTATCCAAAAATTTGAGAAATTGAGCCGGTGGGTGCTGGTTTAAAAAAAATGTACTCGCGGTGGTCAAGATAACTCATGATACGGTTACGGTTCCGGATAATTGCTTTTACTGGAAATATTTTTTAGTAAAAAGGAGGAAATTTTACTCCAGAAAGTGGACGTCAAACACGAATTAACGGAAATCTATCAAAAGAAATACATGAAACAAAAACTTGCTTCGATTTAAACTCTTAACACTTAACACTTCGACTTAAACGAAAATTGATTTGTTTCGAATAAAAGAATTATTTAATTCTCTAAAGATGACCCATGCTCAATTGTATTTGAAATTGGGTATAGTTTTTTTTTCATTTTTACCAAAATTCGATTTGTAGAATCGCTTGAAAAAGGACTTCTGTCGCATCAATCATATTTCCAAAACGAATTTCGTAATTTTGATACTAAAAATGAAAAATACCTACACACCTAAATTGCCCTTATTTTGGATCTTATTGCCCTTAGTTTTGCCCAATCTCGTTAATTCAAGTCACTTCCATAAAACTTGGTTTGAGACAAAAGACGTTACTAAATTTGATGAAGTTAGGAAGTTTACTGAAATTATTCAGTGTCCCCTGAAAACCCGTAACTAAAACGATAGAATAGTGAAACTGCATGCAAATTATAATAGGTGTTCAAAGTCGTTCTTTCCATTTCTACCAAAACTAAGTACGCAGGATCATTAAAAAAAAAGTGCTATTGTCGATCAGTCATATTTTTGAAAGAAATTTCGTATTTCGTAAATCATATTTACTTTCCTTGTGAGTAATCAGTGCGGAATTTACACTAGGGGCACGCGGAGTACTGACCCCGGGCGGCAAATTTTTAGGGACAGCAAAATTTGGAACATACGTGGTAATTTTATTTATTTATTTATTTTTTTTTCGGTCATCACTTATTTTCTAATAGGAAAATAAGAAATGGGAACTGTTTTTTTTTTTCTATTTGCTCGTCACTTATTTTTTGATAGGGTAAAGGTAAAAAAGTGGGAAAGTTAAAAAGAAAGTTTTTTTTTTTAATTTTTGTCAGGGGCCGCATTTCACAGAGCCCCGAGCGGCACTTAAGGTAAATTTGGCCCTGTGTGTAATGCATTATACTATTTTTACAACATAAGATACATTTCATTATCGAGAATTAAATTTTCTATCATTCTTATTTCAAAAACAAATTAACAGATGGCTTAAAACTGTATCAACAATAATTATATATTGTTAAATATAGGGTAAAAGCCCCCTTTGTGGAACGGTATCTAATACTGGAACAGTTTTGACATTTACATATTTATTTCTTTAATTAAGTAAGGAAACTTTAAATGCGAGGTGAATTTAAATTGAAAAACAATCATTCTATTAATAATAATTTTTGTTATCAGACGTTTCTTTCAGAAATAATTTCATTAATATGTAAATGTTCATAATTAGATACCGTTCCACAAAGGGGGCTTTTACCCTATATAACAAAACAATATTGCTGAATATTTAATAAAACTTTATTATGAACCGCGAATTCATTAAATTTTGTTTCAATAACGTCTCAGTATATTTTATTCTATGAGTAAAAACTTTTCGTACAATGGGATGAGACTAAAATGCAGACACAAGTTTCCAAATTTTACCCCCACCCTCATAATCGCCAAACTTATTGTCCATTATCTTTATCGCACCAACAATAATTGTATAAGTAAAATTTTAAAATTTTACAGATAATATTTGCAACATCATTTGCCAAAACTTGAAACAGATGTTTGTGAAATTAAAACTGTATTTTATTTTTTATATATGTACATATATATGTACATTTTATTCACATTAAACGGATGATAAATTTAGTGTCTGTTGGCTGGGAGTTTTAAGCATAAATTAGTGTGGTTTATTTTATTGGTTTAAAAAAATTGTCTATTGTAATACAATAGTATATTGTGCAATAAGTGCGGGAAATTGTCGATTGCCTACGAGAGCGAAGTTGAGCGCCGCACGAACGTAATGAGTGCGCTCATTCGCTCAAGTGGGAAATCGACAATCCCGTACGAGTTGCACATACTAATTTTTATTACGAATTTCACATACATTTTTCTATTGTTATTACTGTTTTTGACATTTTTATTACTTTTTAAAATAATGTTTTTGACTGTTTGTCTTTTTTTTCTGAATTAAATATTGTTTAAATTATTTTGTTGGTGCGGAAAGTAAACTTTCCGCACGCAAAAAAGTATGTGGAAAGAGTACAGTGGGCAAATAGCTATTTTGCGTACAGAAATGTGTGCGCCAAGTTAGTACTTCTCGCGCATGAGTAATAAAAATTTAATATCCTTATCAGTCTTACAAGTTACAAACTTATTTTTATTATATTTTACCTTTTCGTAGTTTTTCGTAAATATAACAGGAAGTTTTAGAACTTACAGCACGCTAGAATCCAAAATTAAAGCCTGGAGACACCAATACAAACATCCGAACGAATTTCCAAATGGTTATAAACTTACAATGACTAATATTGATCCAACAATATATTAATTTTTTTACCTAAGCTATGCCTACTTAATTTTGGCTTGATTAAAGAAATTTTATAATTATCTGGGCAGTTCATACACAAAATTTAAGTTGATGTGTCCGATCTTTTAGGATATAATAGGTATGTATTCGCTAAAAATACTTTCATTTTTCAAACTAAACTTTCTTACTATATACCTACCATATTTCCAATAAACTTTTCGATTCAAGAGTTTCCAAAATTTTTGAGTCTACGGTCCAAATTGTAAGTATCAAAATAGTTGGTGGAATAAGAAAAAGTTTAAGATAAAGAAAGACAAAAAAAATTTTGATCGATGTCCTATTTTAACATACAAATTAAAAATAGGGATACTGAAAATCACGTCTGGAAAATATGTCAAAATAAGTTACATTTTCTGAACGAACATTTTACAAGAAAAATAAAAATTTCGCACGGGCAAATTACCCAAAGTTCACTCAGTAGCTATTAACTGAACTTGAAAAAACTGAACGTGATGACGTCATCTTCAGGTATACAAAATGTTTTAAAGCTTCAAAAATCATAAATCCGATGTTAGAAACTTAAAATTTGAAGCGGTTTACAAATTTTCGATACTGTTTTTTTTTATTTTTCATAAAATCATAATTGTAAAAACAACGAGAAAATTACATTACAAAGAAAGGTTTAATATATGAAACCTATGTACAATAATAAGATATATATTAGATACATTGAATATAAAAATTACGAATTCGAAATTGCAAATGATCTAGCACTGCGGACAGCATTTTTAGAGTTCGCGAACCGCCCTTTGGGAACCAATACTCAAATTAAATTAATATTCTCAAAACATGAAAACTACTTCTCAAAATTACTGTGCTCATACTACAATCGACGTGTAACAGGCGAACATATCCAACTTTTGTACGGTAAAATTATAAAAATTATAGTTATATTATTGTAATTTTTATAATTCTACCGTACAAAATTTGGATATGTTCGCCTGTTACACGTCGATTGTAGTATGAGCACAGTAATTTTTATAGGAATTTTCTCTCCGTGTACCTACTCTATTATTTTCAAAGAATAATTGCGCTTATGTTATATACTATTTTCTGGATACTATGGGTAAATTATTCTCAAAATTATGAATTTTATTGAACAAAATTTTATTTCACGCTTTTCGAATTAAATGATGCTATAATCATTTCTGAAAGTAATAGAACAAATACTCATACAGAAGGGTTCAAATAATCCGAACTACTTGAGACCGGAAATACACCATGATTTGGATAATCAAAAAATTTCAAAATAATCAAACAGGATCGATTTTCAATGAGTGACTCTCACTGCGTTCGGATAATCGGCACTCTACTGTACTTTTAAAATACTTTGTGAAACTTGTTACAATATAAAACTGTTGTCTTTTAATTTTTGTTAAACAATGAAAAAGTTTTCGGATAAATGGAAAGCAGGAAGGGAATGAGGAACATTAATTTTATATATCGTGAAAATATTGTGAACAAAAGCAGACCAAATATCATCCTAATGAATTAAATGTAATTGCCTATTTATTTAACGTCTTTTGAAACATTAAAGCAAATTAGTATGAAAAAAGAAAATATTTACCAAAAATGTTATAACATTATTTTTCTCATTTTGAAGCACTCGACCGGATGCTAGTGTGACGATAATTAGATAATTTTATCGACTCAATATGCGACCGCCATGAATACAAATTACATTTTTATTAATGCTCACTGAAACGAGTCCGTAAACGTCTATAAACATTTTCCAGCAGTTTGTTTTTTTCACTCCCTTTCGGGGAAAATTATTGTCAGTTGTCGAAACACTTTATATACGTAAATTACCAATAAAAATACACTAATAAATGTTGGCACGTAATTTTCGGAAACTCTTTGACACAAATTACTTTGGCACACAATTTGAAAATTTTGTTTTTGGCGCGCAATTTTTACATTGACGTAACACAGTTTAAATACTATGTTTTTTTTGAAACGGAAAACAAACTTGAGAGAAAAATGAACGGATGCCGAGAAAGTTTGAGCGTTTTTATTTTGTTTTTGTATTTTATTATGGGAGTTTATCGTGGTATGTGTGGTACGTGGTTTGGCCGATGGTTGCGCTCTTGTTGAACGCACGGATCAAACTGAAAACTGTTTCACTTACCGAAGCTTTCAGTTCGAATTGCTTGGCATCCATCCATTCGTAAAGTGAGCGGTAGACAGAGACGGAGCGAACAAATGTATTGCCGGCACATATTTATTGTTATTGAAAGAGTAGGTGTTTGAATATGTAGAAAGAGATGAATGAATAATGATTTTAAAATGTAATTTTGAAAGTGGAGAATTTTTTTTTTGAGAAGATGAGTCGAAACATATTTTTTCATTTCGTGTTTATTAGATTTTTATGAATAAGTAAATTGAAAGAATAAGTAATGTATAAGAATTTTTTCTACATTATTCGAAATGATTATGTTATCGGATCAGAAAAGAAATTTTTTAATATCCGTCCTTGATTTTAGTAACAAAAAAATTCGTGAAATGCGTGGTTTGGCATTAAATCAGGGTTCTTCAGTGTCTTAAGTTTTTCACCGTTTTCGGAATAAAGTCTGGAGCGCTCAAGCAAAGAGACATTTGTCACAATTTGACAATTTTAGGAAATATAGAAAAAACGATTTTAGAAAAAGGTTAAATTAAAAACCGACGAAAAGAGGCACTACAAACTGAATTACCACTCTTTTTGTTAGAAATAGAAGTATTTATTTCTTTCGTTCTTTATACAAATCAAATTACTTGGACAAAGATAGATAATGACTGATCACATGACCAGTCACATGATATTTTCCATCACTGTTCTTAAATAGGACTTGTACTTCTTTGCTTGAACGACCCAACTTCAGATATTTTTTTTTATGTAAATTAATACTTTTTAATAAAAAATAATATTAGAAATCTGTAGGGAATTATCATAACTATCTAAATATGTACAAACATCAAATTCGAAAATTTTGGACTAGTTGCCTTTTGCTTGAACACTCCAGAAATATACGTCTTTTTACGGTTTATCATAAAAATAGATAATTATATTCGACAGTGCTACAATAAGGGTCAATTTCCTGCCTTAAAGACAAATATTTTCTCTATTGACTAACAAACACTTATGTTAGTGTCTTACATTAAAAGGAAAATATGCAATAGACAGAAAAGAACTTTGGCTTCGAACCTTTTTTAAATACCAAAACATACCTCCATTGAAATTTTCAGCTGGTGAAAACCACTCTGGCTGCTTCTTTTTTCTTTACTTGACTATCGAAAATTTGGCTACCTATATCTCCAAAAATTACTGACACAATCGAAATAAATTTTTATTGAGTCTTCTAATTAAATGCTAGTATTTACTTTTTTTTAAATTTGCTCATCCCACGATTGAAAAGTTGCAAGCAGGGGTTTTACGATGAAAAAATTCTGGTACGTGAAAAAAATATTCATCCCCATTTTCCAGTATGAAAAAGTACCCCAAGAAATTTAGAAAAATTTTATCGCTTAATGTTAATTGTAATCTATATTCGTAGCATATACATGCACAATTGTATGTTTATAGACCGAAAAATGCAGGGATTATAAGCGTATGACTAATAGACATTGTGAAATTACAGGGGTTCCGAGATTTTGCTTTGGGTCCCTAAAAAGTAATTGTGTATTATTTTTCTTTTGTGAAGATTGAAAATTTAAAATACGTAATATTATTACGATTAATTCTAGCAGTATATTAAATAAAAAATATATTTTTTCTATTAACAATTCGAACGTCAATATGAGTTATACATAAGTGACTGGTTTGTTAATAACTTGAATTTGGTTTTGAGCAGTGCCAGTGTACAAAACCTAAGTATGTCTGTAAATTAAAGAAATGATAACAAATAATATGACAGTAAAGTATTTTTCTTTAAAAAAGTTGAACTGTAAAACAAATATAATTACTTCCCGGCACCTACACCATCATTTTAATACATTTTCCCTAAGGTGATTTGCGCCTAAGGATTAAAAAGTTGCAAGATCCCAAAAATTTTTATCAATTATTTTTAATACCTTTTGAATTTTTACATGCATTTTTCTCGAAACTATGTTTTCTAAAATGGTGGAAAAGATAACTCCAACAATTTCCATCTGATTTTTCTTGAAATTTTACGTGTAGCTTCTTGAAACTGGTTTACAAATAATTTATTTTTTATAAACAAATTAAGGTTATTTTTTTCATCAATTTTCAAATTTTTTTTTCCAAACTGGTGCCATTTATTGATAAGTCAATATTTTTTTAATAAACTTATATGTCGCCTTAGTAAAACTAACTTAAATTATAAAAAAAAATAAATTATGTCTATTTTCTGAAAATTGTTATGCTGCCCACCATAGTCCCCTTCGCAAAAAGCGTCTGCGCTAGATTTTGTGTACCTCAGGTCACATATTATAATATAGGTACTTACTTAGAAAGTTTTATATTGATTGTATTATTCGTTACCAAACAAATTCCCAAATAAAATCTTCTTTTCTGGCATTTCAAATCGAGGTAACGCCTTAAATATTAAATATTCCTGTCACAGCATCCTGCATAACATAATGAATATCGAGTAATAAAAATAATTTTTTATCGGAAATCCGCTTACCTGATAATGATTCAAAACTTAGGTAATTTTTTCCGCTCTTTACAATAGTGTAAAAAAATTTCGAAAAACTTTCCGCGCATCAGTCATATCTGACGGAAGAACTCACCCAAGAATTTGAGAGCTCCAACGATTTCACCAAATTTCGTAAAAATTGGATATTTCGTTCGAGAGTTATTTTTAGATAAATTTTAGTGAATGTCATTTTCCCGGGCTATCATAGTCCCGGGGTTAAGTCGCACCATGGCAGTGGCTGCAATAGCTAAATGTTCTATTCTGCAAATTTTCCAAAGTACATTTTTTTAATTTATGTTCTGGCTGCTGTTATGCCGCCCACCATAAGCCACTTAGCAAAAAAGCGACCTGCATTCGTGTCGCCATTTTATTGGGAAAAAAATTTTAGTGCCACCGTCACGGCAAACCATTCAGAAATTTTACTATATGTAGAAAAAGAATGACGTTTGTATTTTGTCAAAATGAAATATAAAGTGTTAATATTGCTTTATAATATTGTATAGTGTTATATCTCCCCTAGTCACTGATGATAGCTCGCTCACTATACATAATAAAATAAGTACCTACCAGTAGTATATACTTTGGTACTGTATGAAGTCACTGTAAGCGAGCTTTTAGAGCTTGAAGGAGTATATTGTAACACACAATATTTAATATTGCTGTCAGTAAATAATATTTATTTGAAAACTTTTCAAATGGAAATTAAATAAGGAAGATTTATTTTAAACATGTATAACACACCATCAACAAACATATGTTTATCTATTTCTATTAACTACATACCGTAGACAGGGATGAATAGGCACGAATTCTCAGGCTTCACATCGTATTTTTTTGTATTTATTTTATGAGTACCTAATCTTTAATATATTAAAAATTTACGCGAGGATGATCACTTTATCACAGTATCCAAAAAGAATTGAAAATTTGGTGGTTTTTGAAAAAATAACAAAAATTATATAAATTCTTCTCTATCGAAAATTGGGGTCAAAAGAGACCGGGCTGGCCAAAATTGAAATTCAAATATAAAATAACTTCAAATCTATTGTATTTCTACAGCCCAAAAAAAATAATACTTCATGATTTTCCGTAGAAATAAAAGTAAAATCTAAAGTATAAAGTACAGAAATGTTATGCTGAATGTGTTTATAAAAATATCGAATGACTTGATGACCTTGAAAGTTATCTGTTCTATGTTCCAACGCACCCGTCAGCCGTCCCTAATCACCCCACATTCGTCCCTTTATACTTGATATAACGTCCCTACTAACCTATATACTGTCCCTATTCATACTTTTCCGGCCCTATTAACCTCCATCTTAGCCCAAATATCAAGTCCTCATTATTTACTCTTAAAAAAAATTAAAACAACTAAAAGTTTGCAGTTTTCTTCTCTCAGATATGTTTCAAAATAACCAAAATTTCGATTAAACAACAATTTATTCATAAGAACACCAAAATAAATAGTTTTTAGATAAAATTTAAAAAGACAAAAATAGCACTGTTTGAAGACGTCAATCTAAGCTGATTTTTTAATATTTTTTATCCAATTTCAAGCTCAGTCACTATTGTTATCCGAAAGAATATTTATTTTACTACTAGCTCTGACCCGCAGCTTCGCCCGCATTGAATTCGATCCTCTGCCCCCCGTTTTGTATGCCGCTCTTCCGACGGATACCTTCAATCAGGATAAAATTAACCTAAGTGTTATTAAAATTAATATTATATGTGTTCATAGTATAATTATAGTGTCTGTATATCAAATTTCATCAAATTCGGGTCAGTCATTCCACAGAAACTTTCAATCAGGATAAGATTGGTCTGTGTGTTAAACCCAGGATAAATAGTGTCTGTGCACCAAATTTATTTGAATTCGGTGTAATTAAATTCCGTGATTAAATGATTTCATTCGTTTCCCCCGTGAAATTTCAATTTCAATGACATCAATTTGAATGTCATTGAGTAATTGGTTTTGTATCCCCCAGGAACCTTCAATCGGGATAAAACTATCCTATGTTATTAAAATTATTCTTGTATGTATTCATAGTAAATAGTTTCTGTATACCGATTTCGTCGAATTCAGTTCAGTCATTTTGCTGTGATTAAGTAACTAGTTCTGTATCCCACAGGAACCTTGAATTGGGATAAGATTATCCTATGTGTTAGTTCAAAGTAAATAGTGTCTCTACATCAAATTCCATCCGATTCGGTTCAGTTATTTGAGAGGGATTGATTAATTGGTGTTGTATCCCTCAGGAACTTGAAACTGGGATAGGAAACTGGGCCTGTGTCCTAAGTCAGTGTATAAGGAATGTGTACGTAAAATTTTACCAAAATCGGTTCAGTCGTTTTGGCGTGATTGAGCAACAAACATCCAAACATCCTAACTTTCACATTTATAATATTATTAAGATTAAAATTAAGATTAAGATAGTTTAAGGAAGATATATGTCCGCATTTACGTCTAGTATTTTTAAACTAAGCTCATGAATAACATTTTTCATTTTGTCCCTATTCACCCGCCTGTGCCGATTTTGTCCGTGTCTACCGTACATGAATATTCATGAATGTAGTTGTTGCAGCTACCGTAAAACAAATGATGTATTTCGTAAAGTAAATTGCCATGTTTAGTTGTTAGTCTATTTAGCTGGTTTTTTGGCAGTACATAATATAATATTATATATTTATTTCGATTGTGTAAATACACAATAAATCACGGACAATGCCGCAATTGTTTTCTTATTTCTACTGTTTTAGATGTTTGAGCGAAAACATGGACCAAATTCAGCTATACGACGCGACGCTGAGAATTAGAGATGTCTGTTGTCTTAGAAAAAACGGGAGCAGAAGTTTAAAGTTGATAAATCGCATAAAAGTGGAATTGGGTGGGATTTGGCTTGAATCTAAATTTCGTTCGATACGTTCGGTTAGTTTTTTCATGTAATGCAAAATTTATAACAAAATAAATAATTTCTAGCAAAAGTTTCATAACCGAATGACGAAAATAAAACCCTTAATCTCTTAACGTGGACTATGCTTCCGGTTGTATATGTTACAACCCAATAAATCTCTTTAATTTTTAACATTTAATGAAATTAAATTTGGTATGCAAACTTTCAAGTGGAGATCGTATTTATGCAAATAGTCTTCCGTTAGATAAGTTAATCTTAAACATGAATGTGACGTAGCTAGAATTTTTCTAATCCTGATAATTTTTGAACAATCTAAACTTCATTCTTAATGTTGATGATTTTTTCGAGATTTTTTTAAACAATCTTAGGGATAAAAATAAAGAGTAAGGCCCGATTGACATTAACGCTCCACTCTCAGTACGATATCACAACGCTCCCGATTCAATAAAATATTCTTACACAATAAACAATGAGTGTGTATTTACATCATCGTTCTGATATCGGTCCGATATCAGTCACGGTTCGCTCCCGGTCCAATGCCACTCCAATATCAATACCATTCAGGTAATATTTTATCGGAGCGATATCAGATCTGTTATGGCTTGTACCTATAGTGTAAACACTGTTTTGATTCCACTCCACTCCGCTTGCATTCAGTTGTTATGAAAAAATATTTATATAGAACTAAGACCGAACTTGGAGCGTACCCAGAGTGGCATTATAATGTGAATAGAGAACGAGTAAGTACCAGCATGATATTAGCACTGTAATGTGAACACAGTAAGATTATATCGGAGTGAGAGTGAAGTGGGAGCGTACCGAGAGCGGAGCGTTGGTGTAAATCGGGCCTAATTTTTTAAGGCTCTCTCATAAAATGTCTTAAAAATTTTCATAATTAATCGTAGAATGTTATTTACAGTGTCTTTCATAAAGTTTGCACCATATGGGAAACTTTTTTACTATTGATTTTTTGAAAAATATTTTAGTGGGGCTAGTTAGTGCATCGGTTGGAATGAAAAAGTAGCTAAACACATCTTACCCCCTGCTTGCTATTTGACGGGAAACGGGAAATTTGAAAATTGCGAATTATGAAAAATGGTAATAATTTGAAAAGTACTGATCACTTCGTCATGAAATTTTGACATCATATCAAAATTGGGTTTAGTTAACATATTCCCATAGCTAAATACCATAATCTGGAAAAATAAAGCCCAAAAATTTGCTTTTCCAAAATTCGACTTTAAGTAACCCTAAATTTAAAACTGTTTTATGAATTCTAGCAAAATAAAAATTATGCCAATCTTTGAAGTCTGTTTACTTATAAAATCACAGTTATTATCAAATTGTTGCCGCAGATATTGGTCTTTCAATAAAAAAATTTAATTTTGTCATAAAAAAACACGTCTCTGTAACATTGGAGTTCTAATAAGCACGAACAATTATCATCACTTTATTTTCTTTGTAGTTTGTAGTATAGATATGCAGTACGCTGATTCCATAAAAAAATATCTTAAGAATAAATCAAATAAATGACCCCCAGTCCTTTAAAACTGCTAGAAATTTTCTTAATATTTAACTAATTCACTGGTCAACACGATTTTTGCCCAACAATAATGAGTTGTATTATCAAGAAGTACGCGGTAACTACTCATCAACCATATACATTTCATAGCTGGCTTAGCTCGACTTACTGAGATATTTCGGTTGAAACATGTATTGGATGAGCGGGTATATTTTTGAACATTTGTATGTCATTGCCTGAAGTAAAGCTTTTCAATATCTTAAAGAAAACCTACAGATGCAAAGCTAAAAGAAGGGATTTTTATAGGACCGCAAATACGAGAGTTAATTAAAGACAATACCTTTAATAGTAAATTAAATAAAGAAGAGAGTAAAGCTTGGAAATCCATGGTACAAATTCTTACCAATTTTGCTAATTACAATCATGGAAAGTGAAGCCCTGCTATGCTAACAGATTATTGTTGGGTGTTCAGAAGAGAAGCTGTAGATCTCAATTATAAAAGGAAAAGGACATCAATTGTACATTTTTGAAATTATTATATTTAATAAATCTTTTTATTGATATCCACAAGACACCCGAGCTAATCAAGACATGATATTAGTGCCACTATGAATATTTTGTAACGCTCTCTCAAAATCAGCTGAGCTCATTCCATGGGCTTACAAAAGTTAGTAATTTGTTGACCAGTGTTATTATAATTAATATTATCAATATTGCTGTGAATTTTGTGTATACAGTAATAGAAAATACAGTAATAGTAATTGTTCATGCTTATTAAAACTCAAATGTTACACAGACGTGTTTTATTAGTACAGAACTAAATTTTTCTATTGAGAGACTAATATCTGTGACAATATTTTAATGATAATTGTGGTTTTATGAATAAGTAGATCTCAAAGAATGGTATAATTTTTACTTTGCTAGAATACCTAAAATTATTTTGAATTTAGGGCTACTTAAAGTCGTATTTTGGAAAATCTGAGTTTTGGGCGTTATTTTTGCAGATTATGGTATTTAGCTGTCGGAATATGTTTACTAGATCCAATTTTGATACGATGCCAAAATTTCATAAAGAAGTGACCAATAACTTTGAAATTATTACCATTTTTCGTAATTCACAAATTTGAAATTTCCGGTTTCCCGCCAAATAGTAAGTGGGAAGTGAAATGTGCTTAGTTACTTTTTCATTACAACCGATGCACCAACTAATCCCATTAAAATATTTTTCAAAATATCAATAGTAAAAAAGTTTACCATATGGTGCGAACCTTTTGAAAGACACTGTATATTTTTGCTTACTAACTAAAAAACATTTTTGCACGATCGTGTATTTTATGCTCTTACCGTTATTGTTGACAATACTACATAGTAAGTTACATTTCCCGAACGTTTTGTTTATATCCATGGAAACCAAAAAATAACAATGCGGTAAGTAAAATAGGTGTCCGGTAAGTAAATAGGAGTGCGGTAAGTGAAATTAGCTCAAAAATGATTGTAATTATTTATTTGTATTGAAATTAAAAGTACAATTTGAACAATTAGGAAATTTAATCGATTAAAAATCGATCAAAAGGTTGTTCAATCATTAAAATTTTCTGTGGTTTTCATATTCTTCATTTCATTTTACGAGAATTAGTTTGCAGCCAAAATTAAAATGCTTCATCAATTTCATAATTCTCACTAATATTACAGTTTAACAAACTATTTTCCTCAATTTTTTTAATAAAAAATTCAGGAAAATATTCACACCAACTAAATATTGACACTTATTTTTTATTTACAAATATATAGTATAGTAATAATTAACCATGATCACTTATGAATTTAAATAATTTCCGTTTTCTTGGCTTTATCTCTTTCATTATTGCATTTACGTAAATTCTAAATATCTAGTTTGTTTTTAGAAAAGAATAGAAGATTGATTTGTTTCAAATGTAAGAATTATTTAATTTTTTAACAATAACTCATGCTCAGTTGTATTGGAAACGGGGTATAGGGGAGAAGTGGTATGAAAGAGACACGTATTGAAAGGTACAATTCAAATTACTCGCTAAATACAAACCCCACTAAATCAAACGTATTTGTGTTGTGTGACAAGACCAATGCAGATATGTTTGTTCCTGACTACAAGCTACTGTCATTTCAAACAAGGTAATGCGGTGCTTGTAAATTTTTTTATGTTCCAAAGTAATTTTTTCTTAATTTTTCGGAACGTTTTCTGATATATTATTCTAAGTATTTTTTGAAATTTTTGTAGTTATATACAGTTAGTTATTCTTTCAACTAGAGGAAAACAACAGATTAGATATCTTTGAAATAAAATTATAGATTTAGAGATTACATTTTTAAATTAGGTGTGATATTTATGAAAGGGACAGAGCAAACAGTTATGAAAGGGACTATCTTCAAGACCAGTGATTTTGAATTAGTTTTATTTGAATATCCACATGTCATAATTTTTTCTCTATTATCATGTTTTCTTAGTTATTTAATTTTTTTAAACTTTCTTCTTGTTTAAAATTTTCGAATAAAAATAATCAAATTAAAAACAATGATTTTAATTATTCATTACTAAAACCACGCAATTGGTAACCATCGATTACTTAAATCATTTGATTATTCCCGTTATGGAATCAAATTTATTAATATGTGAGTTCGGTAAGATGACCTGCGCAATAATATGAACCGTATGTCTTATGTACATAAGGTTGAAAATTGAACAACAGCATGATATTTAGTATTGTCCCTTTCATAAATTATCATGTGCCTTTCAATACAGTATATTGATGAAAGAGACAAAATGCACTTTTTTAAAAATTGAGAAAAATTACGACTAATAACAAAGAAATGTTTATTATTGGATTTTATTTCAAGAGAAATATAACTGAACTTTCTAATTCCGTTCATAACTATTTAGTTTGTTATCTTGTTTATTTACTAGAACGCTTAAAACAGAAACGTCCCTTTCATGCCACTTCTCCCCTATATATATTTATAATATTTATTTATAGAATTCTATGTAATAACATAGAAATATAAATTTCACCTATATTATCAGAATTTTATTTTTTATTTAATATATTTTTATTCTTTAATTATTTTAAATCGATCGTGCAAAAAATATTATACAATACACGACAGGTTAAGTGCCTTTATTGATCTCGAAAATTGCGAAAACTCGACCCTGCGGGTCTCGTTTTCGCTACATTCTCTCGATCAATAAAAGCAACTTACCGAACTTATATTGTAAAATACTATTTTGCAATCTCGGCACTCTTTGTCCCTAGATGCATACTTTAGTCCCTAGTGATAGGGAAGTAAAAAAAAAATTGAAAATAGACAAAAATAATAAATTTATAACAATTAATTGTAACTTTCTTTACAACCTCCACTTTGGAGTATATTACTTCAAGTAGTTCCACATCAAAATCACCACAAACAAGGCAGAAATATTTTTTTTCCTCATTCCGTCGTACAAAGAAGACTTTTTATTTCTTTTTCCTCTCCCAACAGTTTTTTTCCATTAAGATGCTTCTATTTTGTCTACCCGCTTTGCCCAAAAAGACAATTTTGTTAACTTAGAATAATTTCAAAATGAAATCCAATACATGTCATACCTTTTTCTACATTTCTCAAAATTTTTAACAAAACGAACAAAAAAATTTGATGACGCTTAACTATGATATTAAATGACACAAGCGCTCAAGTGCAACTGATTAATATTGGTTGATATTCGGTTAATCTCGGTATACAAACCCACTTTAAGAGGGGTACCCGCTTTGGGCTACCTTCCCCTACTTATTCAGACAAATGAACAAATTTAAACTTCTAGATAAAAGCAAGTAGCTACTTATAACACATTGTGCAATTTGTTTAATTTGTCTACAGTATACTTGATGACATATTATTTTACTCCATTTAAATGATATTTAAATAAATTAATTTTAAATTATCCGGAATTGCAAAAAACAGTGTATAAGCCACGAGACTAAAGTGCTTTTGCCGATGCCTCGGGTAAATATTGCTTTCGGGCTTTTAAGGACCCTCTGGCAACAAGTTTTACACTTGGAATCAAAAGTTACACGTTAATAATTTAGTCCCTTGGTGAATAATATTGGTGCTATTTCGAGGATCTAATACGTTTTAAACAAACTAATTGTATTTTTAAAATGTCTTTTAAGGTTGCAAAAAAGAATCAAGTACCGAATAATATTCGTTGAATATTCAACTATTCGGTGCTGGTCGAATTTTCGATGTTCGGTCAACGAACAAATAGAGTATTCGTTGCTAGTCTAGTTAAAAAAATTAGTAAGTTTTTAATTAAAAAAATAAAAATAATAAAACACCATTTAGCAATATAGAATACACAACTAAAAAGGGTGCACGAATAAAATCATCATTTATTTAAACAAAGATGCAAAAAAATAACAACAATAAAAAAACCAAACATTCCAATTTAATTTCCATTAATTATACTCTTAAAATGGACAAACTGTGTATAAAACAAACAAAACACATGAAAAAACAAACCTCTAGTTAAACACTCGTTTAATATTTTTTCCAATTAATTTTCATTCATTCTTCTTGCACCCGCGCCAACCCTTCACCATCTGTACTGCTCTAGAACAGAAGAACATATAGAAAAAATAACAAACACTTAATTCAAATAATCTATTAATTAACATATAAATTGAGAATCATATTTGAAACCACAGCGGCGATTATTTCACCAAGTAGAGTGCGGGGTGTGGACTCTAGATCTGTGCGATGTGACGACACTGATCCGTGTAATATGGTTAAATTGAAATAAAATGAAGGGTGTGTATGATGGGCCAACTAAAGGATTTTAAATATAATTTAAATATACAGTCGCTGATAAAGAAATGATATTAATTCACTTAAGACGAGAAATAAATACCTTTAGAACAAAAAAAAAATCGAATTTTTTTTTTTTTTTTGTAGAGTATTAGTACAACATCTCAACACAAATACTGCCAAATTTTCAGAGCGATATTCGAAGGACTTCATGTGTTTTAACCTCTGAACAAAAAACGTGCTCGAAAGTGTGGCTTTTCTGGACTTTATTAAATTACTTTCCAATATTAAAAAGTGAGTATGAATATTTTACAATTCATCAATTTTTGAACTTAAGTCACCTTTGTGAAACATTGAACAAGTTTAGTTCCAAACATTCAGAAACATAGATAAAACTTCCAAGCATTCAGAAACATAGATTTTTGTTCTTGAAATACTTTTACGAAATAATAGTCCTGCGTCATTTTATTTCTGTTAGTGGCAAAATTTTCACACATTTGAAACAAAGTCGCCTTAATATTGTTTCTAAAATTAAACTTGTCCACTTTTCTCGACAGATACAAAATTTACTCTGTTTAAAGGCATTTATCTCAAAACTTAATATTATCTAAAAGAAAAAGTTTCTAAGGCCATTTGAATTAGAAATGACTGCTCTGACACCCACTCGACAATTTATTGCTTCATTCTTTCCTGTAAGAACAACAAAAGACAGTATATTATAGTGTTTTGAATATTTTAGGCGACCGATTTTAAGATAAAATCTTGAATTTTGGCGTCAGGTCTAATTTCCTAGCTCTCGCTTACTATGGTGGAAACGCTGGAGAATGTCTCAAACAGCTCAAGGCTCAATGATTGATTAAAAGAAATAATAACAACTCTGGGTTAAATTAGAATTTTCATACTGGGATCTGCCGAATGAGGGTATGACATCTGGTGTTTAAAAATCAGACTATTCTTAAAGTGCATTTGCAGAAATGTCCATTAATGATTTGAACTTTATAGATCTACATTTACATACAATTGATTTGTTTCTTCCATTCGTTGACAGTTTTCCAGTTATTTCATAGCGTTTACCATTCAAATTTGACGTTTGTATACTGAAAATTGTATTTTTTCATATTTTTACCACACTTTAACTATTTTTCAGATACAAAATTTTCTCTCCTTCAACAAAATTTCTTTGCTTCGAACTTATCAACTCATATACAAACAGTTTTAACATTTTTAATTTTTAGTCGAATCTTCTCCGAAAAATTAGACTTATACAGTCTATACGATAAGAGCTGCGAGAGGCGAGAGTAGGGGCGCTATCCGTTTTCGGACCCGTAGAACACGAATATGTAGAAAAAAAATGTCTGATATATATATATATATATATATATATATATATATATATATATATATATATATATATATATATATATATATATATATGTATATATATATATATATAGATATATATATATATATATATATATATATATATATATATATATATATTCTCGCCACCTTTTAATTTGTGTAGGGCCCCCCTATGGAAGTTAAGAGATGAAATTTGGTAAATGGGGCTCATTTTCGAGGCACCTCATACTATCAAAGTGGGGTCAAATTTTGGGCAAATTTTTTTTCTGACCTGACTTTTAAGGGGGTGGTGGGGGGCGGAAAAGCAATAAAACTTTTCCAAACCGGTTTTAAATAATGTTTCGGTCAATTATCTACAACATATCCAAAATTCAGCTTCCTAGGATGATTTGGAGGGAGTAGAGGGGGGAAAAACGATTTTCGCTGGATCTAACAGGCCCCCAGCCCCCCAGAATTAACGTAGAGGGTTGAAATTTGGTGTGTTGATAAAGTTCGTACCTAGGTTGTGCTTTTTGGAGGTTTTAATATTTTACCCCCACCCCCCTCATTTTTAAGCTACAATTTCATGCATTTTCGACGTTTTCGAAGTTTGTACCACTCGCACAGGTCACCCAAATAAACCTAGAGGGCTAAAATTTTCTGTACAGGTTAAGCTAATAGCCAGACACTGTTTTTTGAGGGTTTCAACTTTTAGCCCTTACCCCCACGATTTTTACGCCAATATTTCTTTAATTTTTTTGCTTGTTTTCTAACACGTCTAGAGACTCTCTATGGAAACCTAGAGGGCTGAAATTTTGTACGTGTATTCAGTTAGTATCCAGCTAGTACCTTTTAGGGAGTCCACATTACTTTTCCCTCCACTTCTTCCATTTTTACATCGGAATTGAATGCTATTTTTAAATGTGTTTTAAATGCATTACTTTTATTCTAAATACCAGTAGGCGAATAGTAATTTTAAAAAATTTAAAAAAAAAGTGAATACTTTTTTTTAACAAATGAAATACATACATATTAAGTAATTTGAAAATGTTATTAAAGTCACTGTTTATTTATAAATTAGGAATTTTGGATTTTTATTATTTATAAAATAGAAATTTTGGATTTTTTTGGAAAGAAAAAATATCTTGATAAAAGCCTTTCAGTTTACTATTTAAGTTCCTTTTTTAATATTTAAAAATAAAACACAAAGGCAATTGGCGGATAAGCATGGATAGAAATGCCCTCGTACGAATTGTGTTGGCTTTTTCCCTGTTAACTGCTATCGGCACAAAATTGAAATTTACTGAGATTCAGCCCTTAAAAACTTAAAACCTTTTTTTAAAGCCCCGATCAACCGGACACTCATCATCAGTTTTGAAACCACCAAAATTACAAATCGCTTGTGGTCTTTCAATTATATTTCGCTTGTAGACACTCAATACCGTAGATGAAAGGAAAAATTCGACTTCCGTGATGGGGCTCCGCTGCTCACGGCGTTTTTTTTCTTCATATCGCACTAACTATTACATATAAAAATAATGTCAATGCACTTTTACGTCAGCCATTTTTATTAAGTTACGCCTATTTGAGAGTTTCCAATGTTCAAAAAATAAAATTTCTGATATTAAAAATTATAAATAAGGAAACTTTTTATCACCTTTACTGTATAAAAAGCTCATAAGTTCATTTAAATTGAATTTCGTTTTTTTTCGCCAACATGTTCTCTTTGTGAGATCGACTGACACGTCTTTCCATTAAATAGATCTATACGAACCTACCCCAGTTCTCGCCCCCCCCAACTATGTCTATATATATATATGCATACACACACACATATATGTATATATATATATATATATATATATATATATATATATATATATATATATATATATATATATATGTATTCATTTACGTCTCAAAGCTTAGAGAGAGCCATTTATAATTCCGAAAGTATGTAAATAAGCTTCTCCTCGAAGATCAGATAATCTACATTCCTTTATCTGTTGTATTATTTCATTCCTTTTTTTAACCAATTATTTCTTCTTTTTTTTTTACTTTTTGCTGACACTAATATAAAATGAATATAAAGATATATTTTATACTAGATCAGGTTCAGATTGAGGTTAAGCGTTCAAAATTATTCAACCAGATTATTATAAAAGTTCATGTTGCCACTTGGTAACACGAAATTGTTCAGACAAATAAGAAAGAGTGCAATATTTTAATTTTCAAATTTTTTTTCATGTCCGTTGATACAGTAGCAACAATTAAGGTCTCTTCACTTTTTCCCATAAAGTTAACATTTTGATTTTGCTTGATTTTAGATCCCTATAACTATATTAATAAAAAATATAAAAATATTATCTAATTAAATTTTTTCCACATATTTTGATTTCTTATGAATGAAATATCTGAATAAAAATTTTACTTTTGAAAATGGAAACATCCCTTTTAATTGATTCTACTTAGCACCCAATGCAATAAGATGATATATTAAAGATATCAAAATTCACAAAACATCATTTTTTATAAATATTTAATTATATTCTGTAAAAGTTGAAAATGCTGATAAACAAAATTAATTTTGTAATAGACAAATTCAATGTTTACAGATTTCTAGTTTGATTTTCACGTCTCTAATAATAACATTATTCACAGTTCATAGCGTCTGTCTGACAGTGGGAAAGACAGTAATGTTGTTTAAAGTGGCAAAAATGCAACTAAAAAAATATTTCTAATTTCAAAATGAAAAGTTTTACTCTTTTCGTTGATAAGAGATAAAAACATGTGGAAAAAGCTTATGTAGATTTTCTGGATTCAAGCAAAATCGTGATTTTTCCAACTTGAAAATGTGCATACCTGACTTTGGAAATGTTAATTTTATGGTGAAAAGTGAAAAGACTACACTGAGAAAAAATTACGGAGCTGCCTCGGGTAAACCAGGCTCAAGTGACCAGTCGGTAGGAAATTATCAAGCAAAAATAAAAAAATCCCTTCGAAACATTATTTTTACGATTCATTTGAAAATTTTTTCTATACAGCTTAAGAATTTTTCCTATACAGCTCCGTAATATTCGATGGACTAGTAAAATTTCAAGTGGTTACCAGCAAAATTTACTTAATTTTTGTAAAAATAGAAAATAGAAAAATTTTTACGGAGCTAAAGTGTAATTTTTAGTAAGCTGAAAGGTAGACGCTATTTGTTATATCTATTTTCTCCTTGAAACCTGTCTTTCAGCATCTCTCTCACACAAGCATCACACACAACTGACGATAAACAGTTGCGTGTAACATCCACATAAGTATACACATAAGGTCGAGTTTGGTGTATTACAAAAAAATTATTAGAAGTATTTTTAGATGATCACACGGAATGTTATTTAGTTTGTAGTTCAGTAGCAGCGAGCCATAGTAGTGAGTGGATGTACACTGACAATAAATGGAGTGTTATCATTTTTTTCTTTTTCTTTTTTTTTCTTTTTATAATAAACTATTTAATTTACTTTACATTTAAAACAAAGAATTGTTATTTGTGTTTCATGAAAATATTGTACAAACTCCTGATAATAAAGAACTAATAATTAAGATATAACAATTAAGATTTTTATATGTATTGATATTTATTGAAACATGTTTTCCCACAAATAATAAAAAGCCACAGAACATTTTCTCAATATTAATAATTTGATTTTAATCCTTACCCTTCTATCAATATCTTTTTAAACTATTTCAATTCAATTATTTATTAATAAATAAAAAAAAAAAAAACCTTATAAATAATACGGTAAGAGAGTAGAATTTTTCCTGTACAGTGCCGAAATTTTTACGGAGTCACAGTGTAATTTTTACTGTGCACTCAAATTTTACGGAGCCATAGGGTAAATTTTACTATACCCATCGTACTTTATCCTTTGCCTGTCACTTATGCCCGCATTACCAGAGAGCTCCATAATTTTTTACTAGAAAGGGCATAGCCGGGTAAGATAGGGAAAACGGCCCTTGACGCAAAATTGATTGTTTTTATAGGAAATAATACTTCTTAGCCCCAGATACATTCCTGCCAAATTTCAACCTTCCAAGGCTAATAGTTTATGAATACACAAACAGACAAAAATTTTCAAAAAAAATTTTTTTTGACGAAATTACTGAACCGATTTATTTGAGTTTAATATATATTGTGTACCCACCTTAGACGAAGTAACGAAAAAAAAATTAACGTTATATCCCTTTATTATACTAATTTTTTTAAATTTTTAAATTTAAGAAAATTTTTTTTTAGCCCTTAGGCGTTAGCGACACCCACCATTTTTTGTTCAATAATTTGTCTCTTAGTACTCTATAACATATATTTTTATGGAAAAATTTTAGTTGGTAGAACATAGTAATATTTCAGTACAAATGCATGCCATGTTCGGTACTACATATATTACTTATGTATAAAAAGGACTGTAAAGTAAAATATCTACCCTATTTCTAAAATAATATAATTACATACGTTCATAACTACGATAAACTAGTTTAAATTTACAAAAGTCCAACACTATCTGCCGTTTGTCTTTTTTTATCAACAAAACAAAATAGACATTGATTTCTCTTTTGTTAGAGTTTTTTCCTTTGTAAGACGTCAAGTGAAACTTTGTTAGCTCATACACCACGTCTTACGATGTCAACAATTTCATACAAAGTTGATTAGCTATCAAAATAGTATACCAGTTGGTCATTTCGTTATAATTCCCCATGACTCATCATCGTATTAACAAAATAAGACAGACGGCAGATAAAGCTAGACGTTTGTCTAAGCTTGTTTGTCGTAGTTATGAACGTATGTAATTTTATTACAGAAAAAATCCATTTTCTGCACCTCCTTAAGAAGTGCAACAAAAACATCAAGTGAGAGGGACAAGCTACATATTGCGTACAATTGTACACTACTTCCTTGAAGTTAGTTATATGTACATGTAATAACTACAACAGGGATTGCTGTTATCATATGTTATCATATGTTTTTATGATTAGCCGGATTGTTGTTATTACTATACATTGTTGAAGTTTTTTGTTCCATTTTATTAAGTTAATGTTTATTATTATTAAAGCAATATAACATTTAAGACGTATTATTATTATTATTAGTATCTTTATTTGAATAAAGTTTCTAAAACTTATAATTTTTGTTGAGTTAGATACAATTTTAATTAGTAAGTATGCTGAGATAATTTTATTGATTTCATTCAAATATTCAGATTCATGGTAAAATTAACCTTGAAAATTATTTTTTAGCAAGTTAAAACATATTTTTTATAACAGCTCAAAATATATATTTTTTTAGACCGTCACAGGAACTCCAAGAACTGCAACTCAGGGGGGAAGAGAACATTTTATTGCACTGCTTAGAGTTCTACTGTGTTGTAGAAATAAGGCAGATGCTTTACTTTATGGTCCTTTTTATACATAAGTAATATATGTAGTACCGAACATGGCATGCATTTGTATTGAAATATTACTATGTTCTACCAACTAAAATTTTTCCATAAAAATATATGTTATAGAGTACTAAGAGACAAATTATTGAACAAAAAATGGTGGGTGTCGCTAACGCCTAAGTGCCAAAAAAAAATTTTCTTAAATTTAAAAATTTAAAAAAATTAGTATAATAAAGGGATATAACGTTAATTTTTTTTTCATTACTTCGCCTAAGATGGGTACACAATATATATTAAACTCAAATAAATCGGCTCAGTAATTTCGTCAAAAAAAATTTTTTTTGAAAATTTTTGTCTGTTTGTGTATTCATAAACTATTAGCCTCGGAGTGGCAGGAATGTATCTGGGGCTAAGAAGTATTATTTCCTATAAAAACAATCAATTTTGCGTCAAGGGCCGTTTTCCCTATCTTACCCGGCTATGCCCTTTCCGTAAAAATTACCGTATTTTTTTCTCAGTGTACTGACCTGATTACCTGGTGGCAATTGAACTTTTGTTATAAGTACTATGGATAGAACAAGAGTATGTAAACAAATTCCGGGCGAATAACTATAACCACTCAACATCGATCTGAACCTGGTCTAGACAGATAACTAAAATTTTAAGCGGAGACTTTATACTTAGTGCATTATTTAAGAAATCGACATTTTTACATATTCACAAAAACTGGAAAGAATATGTAATATTACTTTCCATACAAACAAAGCAACCTTGGACTAGCTTTTACAACTAATAGTGATTCGCTTCGCTCAGCAGTAAAACAGTTTCAACTTTCCGTTATGGGGGACAAAAATTTGATCCTAATCATAACTGTACACATTCTAATTGGAAGATATCGTTTTTTCTTATCACTTTTTGTTTCGAAAATCGCCTATGATGAAAATTTTAATCGAAATTTTTAAACAATTTGAGGAATATGTATTGAAATACATAACGTCAATTCCATCATTTTTCGTATTGTTTCTGGTATTTTATTATTTTATTTTATGACAAACCATTTTTCTATTCTAATTCAATCAAACAATAGAGACAGAATTAAATGGGTATTTTATCCTTGTCTATTATGTAATACGTTTTTGTGGGTCATTGTTTATAGCAAATGGTTTCGATATAAAAGGATAACCAAATTCACAAATATACACTGGAATTAGTTTTTTTAATGGAATCTATTATTGAATAAAACAAAATGAAGTATCCTACTTTCTTTTTAAATGTGAAAATTGAATAAAAATACAGAGAAGCGTTTAAAGAAAATAAATAAATAAATAAATAAATATATATATATATATATATATATATATATATATATATATATATATATATATATATATATATATATATATATTTGTTTATTTATTTATTTACTTACAAAAATCGAAAATATATAAAAGTTTTCAAACGTTAGAAAATAAAAATAAATAGAATAATATGAAAGCTATGGCGGGTAACAGGTCCGGTGTTCTTCAGTCGCAGTCTCTGCCTTAGAATTGTTCGCCTTGTGCCCTGGAGGTCCGAAAAAGGTCTAACATAAACGCTTGAACTAATCTTTATCAATTTTTGCTTAAATACTATTGAAATCACGGAAAAAATTAACACGAAGTTAATATTGTCTCCTAGCATGCTGAGCACCCAAAATAAACCATTGGATGCACTTGACAAGATATGGTTCAAAAGTTACTGACAAGGAGGGGTTCAGATAATATTTATTTTATCCTCTTCATTTTATCGTTTTTTGAATTTTTATTTTATCAATACTTCCATACGTTTTTGCATTTTGAAAAATCTAAAAATTCGTATGTTGGTAAAATAAAAATTCTAATGTAGATAGGGGAGAGCGGGGCCATACCGTACAGCGAGGCTAAACCGTACACCCATTTTTCGTGTCTAGATTTCAAGCTAGACGAGTCCAATCGGTGTCGCAACATAGCGCCTGACCACGGAAAATCACAGGATTTAGTTCGTTCCGCTGTGCGTATAAATGCCAATATGACGGTGAAAAAACTTGTCTTTATTATTTCTCTTATAATTTTGGGGCACTGCCAAATAAGAGTTGGGTGGAGAACCTTTACTTATAAGCTAGTAGGTATAAGATCATAAGAAACTACTTTTATTAGGTTCTCTCTTGATTACTAGTGATGACTAGTTAGGCGACGAAATTTGAGGTTAGGTTATGAAACTCCCACAAAGTACAGGATGGGGCTAAACCGTACAGAAGTGTACGACTTAGCGCCAAATGATTTAATACGGCAACATTAATTGATTGTAGTTGATGGAGGAAATACCATAAACATTATAATTTTAGTGCTGTCGAGTCTGCAGATAACTTTATTTGTGATTTATGTTTAAATGTCTAAACTTTAAATAAAATACTTTCGTTTTATAAACTTTATCACCTTTTTTGATAAAAGTTAAACACTTTTTATACTTTTGTAAGTTGAACTAAATATACCGATAATACAAGTTACGTTTTGATGTTTTTTAGTTGAGTCGGCAATAAGTAATAAAATGCGTTTTGTACAATAATTTATTGCATTACTGTTACTTACTTCCTTAATAAGATGATTTTTTTACTGTACCATATAGCGCCTCCTACCGTACGGAATAGCCCGTAAACAGAACCGAAAATATGTAAACAGTGGAATAATTGAAATTTCTTTGTGTGAAATCAATAGACAATGGTCCAAATTATATATTACTTATTTTCTTATAATTTTATACTCGGTATTAGCTGAGCAATAACAGCTCTCAAAGTGTACGGGATAGCCCCGCTCTCCCCTAATAACTGACTTATGTGTTCGTGTAATTTACTCATATCGAAAGAAAAATTTTTTTAAAATTATTTATTTATTAATTTTGCAATGAGTAATATTTCGTAGCATAATTTTAGTAACATAAATAATAAATCAATTTTTATAAAATAAGTTAAAATAATCGAATATACCGGGATTTTAAACTTGGCATCCAACTATCCATACGTAACGATATCATCTGTTACTCTAACCACTGGCCTACACCAAGCTCAGTTACCTATGTTTTTGTTTAAACTAAAAATGAAAACATCTTTATTTTTGAAAAGTGGGCCTTAATACACAGAGAGAAAATTCATATAAAAATTACTGTGCTCAGCACTACAATCGACGTGTAAAAGGCGAACATATTCAATTTTGTACGGTAAAAATATAAAAATTACAATTAATCATAGAAAGTTTAAAGGATTGAATGTTCTTTCCGTATTATTAGCTCCGTAAAATTTATAAAACAGCACAGTAAAAAGTTCCATTGCCGACAGAAAAATATATTTTAATTGTTTTTCTTACAAAAATTACCATGCTGTCTTAAAATAGAAGAAAAGTAGAAAAGAAGAAAAGAAGCTAATAGTAGAAAGAAAAAAAGAGAAGGTGTCAACTGTCACATAGCTGTCACATAGCGAGGCAAGCTGCAGAAGGTATCAACACAATCATATATGAAGGTCACATAGCCAGACTGGTGGTGTTGCAGGTAGCTGGTCACTGCTGGTGTAGTGTTGTGTGGTGTCGAAGCAGTGTTCATTAGAATGTCTTACGGGACGGATGGTCATCGTTTAATTCATTATTTTGTTACTTCACTATCTTCAGTATTAGAATATATTGTTGCCAATCATTTTTGTACGCATAATAAAGAATCGAACGTCGGAAAAGATCGGGCATCTTCGAAGTTTTTACAGGTACAGCCCAAGCAACATAAGGTTGCCGGTCAGATGCGCAAATGAAAGAGTATGACAACAAGAATTAAACTATAACATATATGCATAAGAATGTGATAGAAGTTGTGTTAGCACATTAAATTTTACCACGCTATAATATATTTTTTACTTTGGTCGTCGATCGCGCACGCATTATAAGAAAGCATGGTGATTTTTCTGAAATTTTATCTACAAAAATTATATGATTTTTCTCTCCGTGTAAAAGTAGACGAAATCTGATCGAAATTGGTGAGGCATATATTTGGAATGTCCCACGTAAAATTCTGAAAAAAATGAACATAAGTTTAAAACTGTCCTCCTAAAACTATAAATATGGACAGTTACGAACAGTTATAAAGAAATAATCTCAAGCTGTGAAAATTAAATGTGCTATTGAAATATAAATATAACTGTCTCAGTTATTTTCGGAATCTTGAATTTGAAAATAACTTGACCGGAAAAATTGCTCCTTTTGAAGTGATGTCAGAAAACATCAAAAGCCTTCTATATAACACGGCTTCTTAAACTTTTTTCATTCACGACTCCATTTATGACTGTGTTTTTTCGCCACCTCAAAAATATAAAAGCTCTGGAATTTTGGCCGTCTTAGTCCATTCAAATATATTCTAGCGCAGTCGTTAGATGGTTAAGTATACAAAAATTAAAGCAAAATTGTTTATAATAAGACGGATGTGCTTGTGTTTTACTGCACAACAAACTAAATCTTGGTTCAATGTTTGACACTGCTGAATGTAAAAGCTCTTCAACATTTTTTAGCGATGAACGATATTAGAATTTGATATGTGTTAAAGCTAAAAAAGTAGTTTCATATAAATATATAATGCTGAATGGCAAAAGAAAATAATTCCATATCAGAGATTGTGGGAAATTTAGTTCCGGTTCTTATCCAGAATTCAGTCAAGGGCATTTTTGAAAAATCTTTGTTAAATATTATTCAAAACTCATTGTTGGTTTTTCAAATTGAAAAGTTACTACAGTGTAAACTCCATATAACGAAATTGAAGGGACCGGACTATATAGAGTTTACACTGTATATAATCTCGCGACCCCAAGATTTCGCTAAGCGACCCCATTTGCGGTCGCGACCCATAATTTAAGAAGCCCTGCTATAGACGAATCAAATAATTAGCATTTTTCTCGACGAATCATTTACGTGATTTAAACTTTGTCCACAAAAGTGCAGTGAAAATTGTCACCCATTTCCGCTTTTTGTCTCTTCTTCTAGTGCGGCCCTGATTCAATAATTATTAACTTTGAACTTACTGATAGAAAAACTAATAAAATCAAATTAGAACATGAGAAATGTTATTTCATCATCTTAAAATTAAAATAGGTTAAAACGTACGTTTAAAAATAGACACAAAACTAAGTGAGATCAACAAAATCTACATCTCCTCCATTTTTAAAATTAACTTTTAATTATAAACCACCATTAAAAATATCTACTAATTTGACAGGGAACATTCGGGAAACAATAGTCAGCTCAATACACGTATCAGTAACCTTCAGAATAAAACACTTGGTATGTATTTCCCCTTCACCGCGCGCGTGTCTCATCGTTCTCTTGTATATCTTAACACGTATTGCAACGTTTGCAATTTTGTATTGTTTGACTATATGTACACCTTATTCAGTCATACATTCATAATTGTGTGACTAACTGTCTTTGTTTTTGTCAAGTGGTCGTCGGTCGACATCATAAAGAAACATGGATGATAAAAGAAACACACTATACTAGATCTTGACAGAGATAATATTGTTTGGTAGATGCGCAATTGACGAAGGGAGATTTATACATATATACCCTACCTTCATACACGACTCGTTCTAAGGTCAAAATAACCAAATTTATACAGGTAATGTGACTAAATTTTCGTCTAATTTCGTCAAAGGTAAAAAAGTAGTATCGAAAATCCATGACCAACTTCAAATTTTCATGTTTCTAGTATAAAAATTGCGATTTTTGAAGCTTTTAAAAATTTTATATGCATGATAACGTCATCAAGTTTAATTTTTTCTCAAAGTAACACTATGGAGCCCGAGCACTTTCACAGTAAATTTCCTCGGAAGTCAACAATATTTTTAAAGAAACTTTATGTAAACAAATACATAAAATGATTCAACATGTATGTGTCGACATACATACGTGATATGCACATATACATATTTGACATTCAAATCAATTACAGAAAGTTTAGATTAGAAACTCGTAAAAATAAATTTAAAAATACCCCTGTCGCAGCATCTGCATAACATAGCGAATTTCCAAATATTAGGCACTGGCGGATCTCATCTAAGAACTGTACCTATTTAAAATAGTTAAGCTTTCTAAGAGTAAAAGATTTTTTAAAATCGGCTGGGTAATTAATTTTGATATTTTTGGGACCCAAGAACCCAAACGGACTTTGTGCAGCATAGTTGTATCCATCTAAAATAATTTAGTTCTGTAACAGTGAAAAAATTTTCAAAATCGGTCGGTTAGTTTATTTTTTACAATAATGGGATCAGTTAACCCTGGCGGAAATCATACAACATAACCTTTATTCATCTAAAATAATTTTAGTAAAAAGTTTATCCTAACAGTAAAAAAAGGGTCCTAGGGATCTCATATAACTTATGGTAGTCCGAAAGGTTCTTGTGGACATCATTTAATTACTTAATGAATTCAAATACTTTAACTTACTAACGGTGAAAAAATTTTCAAAATTTTCGAAATTCGCTAAAAAAATCATTGAAAAATATTTGATATGTTTCAATCAATTAATGGTCAACATCAGCAAATAAAAGTTACTCAAATCGAAGAACAAAATGAGTTATTTGTCCGTAGAAATTAAAATATAAATTCTGAAAACGAGCAAAGAAATATTAAAAAAAACTAGATCGGCAAAACATTGTGACAAATAACACTACTTTTGAAAAATATTAAAAGATTTTTAAATGACTTTGGAAATTGACCCCAAGGTCGACTTCAAAGTCATCATGAAGTGCATCACTTTGTACTCTATAACTTTGGTCCTAAGCACTTTTTTCAGAAAATATATCGTACCATAATCCACTTCTATGTTGATTCCTGGTCTCTTTTCCTGCGTTTCTAATATTTATGTCATTAAAAAAATGTGCTACCGTAGACAAGGATGAATAGGGACGCATTCAGAATTCACACCGTATTTTTTTGTATTTATTTTATGAGTACCTAGTCTTTAATATATTAAAAATTTACGCGAAGATGGTCACTTTATCACAGTATCCAAAAAAATTTAAAAATATCAGTGGTTTTTGAAAAATTAACAAAAATCGTATAATTTCTTCTCTATGAAAAATTGGGGTCAAAAGAGACGAGAAAAGAGAAAATGGGGACAACCCGTAGGGTCGACCAAAATTGAAATTCTAATATAAAATAATTTTGAACTTTTTGTATTTATACATTAAAAAAAGAAATAATAGGTACTTGATGATTTTCTATAAAAATAAACATAGAATCTAAAATAAAATTTATAAAGTATAGAAATGTTATGCTGAATGTATTTATAAAAACTTCGAATGACTTGATAACCTTGAAAGTGCTCTCTTCTATGTCTCAATACTTACTTCATACGTCCCTAATCACCCCACATTCGTCCCTTTATACTTGAACGTCCCTATTAACCTATATACTGTCCCTATTCACACCTTTTCCGTCCCTATTAACTTCCAGCTTAGCCCAAATCTCAAGTCCTCTTTATTTCCTCTTAAAAAATAAAAACAACTAAAAGCCTGCAGTCTTTTTTTCAGATATGTTCTAAAATAATTAACGATTAAACAACAATTTATTCATTAGAGCACCGAAAAATATAATTTTTAGATAAAGTTTTAAGGAACAAAAAATAGCACTGTTTGAAGACGCCAATCGAAACTCAATTTTTAATATTTTTTATTCAACTTCAAGCTTAGCCACTATTGTTACCCGAAAAAATAATAATTATACTATAATTTAAGTAAGATATATGTTCGCATTTACGTTTAGTATTTGTAAATTAAGTTCATGAATAACATTTTTCGTTTCGTCCCTATTCACCCGCCTGTCCCAATTTATCCCGTTCTACGGTATTTGTTTCAAAAATTCATCACAATCATTGCTTTTTTTACTATACAATAGATAATGTAATGAGAGCATATTAATTTTTTTGCAAATAAAATCATTTTCATGTATTAAAGTACTGACATGTAGTAATTTTTCTTTTTTTGATTCTGTCAAAAAATCTTCCACCACACTTGTCACTGTATCAATACTTTTGGTTGTTATTTTCATTGAAGATCCAACCTTTGCTTGAAGATCCAACCATCCACGTACCCGTACGATTCTCTTGTAGATCTGTAAACAAAAACAATATAGTCTTAATTTGAGAGTAACATCGGGAATAAAACATAACTTAACACTTTCCAATATTATTGTTTTACTAATTAGGTATACCTGACGCTTACACACAAAAACAGTGTAACAAGTAATACTTACATTGATATTTTAACATTCTGGAATCCGGCAGAACAGAAATCTGAGTTACATGCAAAGAACTTTGCAAACATCATTGAATCAATTTTTAGCAGATTCGTACTATCTGCCTATCTGCAGTTTCGGTACAGAAAAGCATACTTATGTTATATCTGAAAATATCAATTCTGTTAAAAAAAAATATTGAAAAGATATTACTTAATACAGTTTCTTTAAGTTATTTCCTTACCTAGAACAGTACAGTAACAGCTTTACAGAAGCATGTTATTGACAAAATTTTACCATTTTTTTCAATTACAATATGCTTTGCTGCTACTATTTTCAATCTCATGTTTTCTTATTTGAATAAAAATTTATTTCATTTAATTGTTATTTCATTCACCATAAACAAAATTCAAATAACCTAAACCCCTCTGTCAAATTCGAATAAACAGTGTAAACAAACAAAACAATTCAAATTTTAAAATTTCTACCACATTCATATTTTAAATTTAATTGTTATAAATTAATGATTTATTTACATATTAAATTTATCAACATAATTACCTATTTAATATTTGAATGCAATCTAAATGTAATGTAATTAATACTTATAAATTTTTATTGAAAAATTTAATGTTCTAAATTTTCTTAGAATACTTATTTAAAATCATAGTTATCTAAACTCATGTGTCAAAATACATAATGGGTCCTTTACACAATTAAATAAAAAATCTGTCAATATTTTTTCAACTTAATAATAAAATAAAAAAGAAATTTAAACGGAAGTTATATTTTCAGCAAATTTTAGTGAAATTTAAAAATATCTACAAAAAATGAATTAAATTACATATGGAATATTACATAAAATATTCCTTTCACTTTACGCTTTATATATTGTGGAAATGGTCACATATCAATTTCAAATTGTCATCACATAAAAACACAAAACTTTGAGCTTTTTTAAAAAAATAACATGAGATAGAAACACGTTTGGATCCTGGGTGAGGGAGTGAAACAAATGTATATCGTCGATTGCCTTGCTTAAAAAAATTTTTTCATTACATATCACTCAAAAAGCTTCCTTTTTGAAAATGTACCATTTTAAAAACTGAAATGGAGATAGTTTGTCCATATAATAAAAAAAGACAACAAATATCCTTTTGGAAATTTTTTAATCCATTTCTAACAAATTTCTTAATTTTTCTCTGGTATTAGATTACGTAAAATAATAATTTAAACACTTATCATACCTAGATTTTGCTCATCTTACCGATTTTATAAAAAAAAAAATTTTAAAAGTTGTTTAATTCTGACAGAAAACTTAGTTTTTTGACAAAAAACGCCCGAAAAACCTACTTCTGGGCATCCGATGTGTCTGGCTAAAGAACTTAGCCAAGCCAGATCAAAATTGAGTCTCCATACGAAATTTCATAAGCATTAAACGTTTCGTTCGAAAGTTATCGTGGCGACACACACACTAACTCTATATATGAACTAACTCTATATATATATATATATATATATATATATATATATATATATATATATATATATATATATATATATATATATTAGTGAATATCATTTTCGTATTCTGGGGACCTCAAAACATATTTCTGTTATGGTCCCGGGCTTAGGTCGTGTCATCACACCTGCCGTAAAAGCTGAATTTCCATTTTTGGAAATTCGCTAAAAAATACTTTTGTTAGTTTTAATATAAAATATTTTTTACAGTGGCCATCCAATGGTACGTACTCCGATTTTACGTAGTGACGTCAGCGATTTAGTGGGGTTCCCCTCTCACAGATATGTCGTTGTTTGTCTGTGTTGGTGAAAATTTATGTACCAAGCCGAGTCAGGGCCGTAGGTAATATTGTCTGAGGGTCTCGTAACCTTTAAAAATTTTAAAATTTCACTAAAGATATATATGCACATATTCTGTATACGTAATATGTAAAATGCAAATGTAAAATAAGTAACGTAAAATTCTAGAATATTCTAATCATCAACTAGCAGAGATATAAAAAAACAAACTTCACCGTTGAATTGGTCATTAAAAATGAGATTAAACAGTGTAGTTTGACAAAAATTCTAGAATGTTCTATTTGTCAACTAGCAAAGATATTAAAAAATCAATTGTACCATTTAATTGTCCATTGAAAAAGAGATCAAATTACACATTTTGACAAATGTTCTGGATTATTCTATTCGTCAACTAGCAAAGATATTCAAAAACAAACGTCGCCATTGAATTGAGTACCAAAAAAGAGACCAAATAACATATTTTGAGAAATGTTCTAGAATATTCTATTTGTCAACTAACAAAGATATTGGAAAATCTACTGCACCACTTAATTGTCCAACCGAAATTAAACTAATGTAAACCAAATGTCCGATTTTGACAAACAATTTTTGCTATCTGACGAATAGAATATTCTAGAACATTTATGAAAATGTGCTATTCCGTCTTTTATTCGATGACCAATTAAATGGTGCAATCGATTTTTCGATATCTTTGTTAGTTGACGAATAGAACATTCTAGAATTTTTGTAAAAATGCGCTGCTTATTCTAATTTTTAGTGCGCAATTCAATAGTGAAGTTTGTTTTTTGGTATCTTTACCAATTCACGAGTAGAATATTCTAGAATTTTTGTCAGCTTCCGCTATTTGGCGTCTTTTACGCTGATGAATGCGATAGTGAAGTTGATTTTTGAACAGTTTTCTAAAAGTTGTCACTCATATTCATTAGTATAACATTCGATTTCCTTTGTCTACACAACCGAATTTTAAGTGTAAATTGTCTCTTAAGATAATATTGTTTTAAATAAATTGAGATAAATAATATTTACCAACCCCCCAAAACAAAAGTTTACCGACGTCCCTGATCTTCCGATTTTACGTACTTCCCCTTAAATTTGCACCGACCACTACGTAAAATTGGATTTGTGGTGTATGTATTTGTGTATTTTAAGATTTATTATAGAAAGCAAGAGAGTAGTGAGTGTTGGTGTTTGTGTGAGTATACATCGGTGTGGTAACATCGCGCACATAATGGGTAATCATTTAATCATTGATCGCGATCGGCCTCTGCAGTTGTTTTGATTATTTTCGGATACAGAAAACGTCGGACTGAAAGTGTTAATAACTACAAGAATGATATGAATCAGATCTGTTATAATGAAATTTGGGCAATATGAGTGCCACAGCTATTTGCTGCTTTGAAATTTAGTATTTTATAAACGAGGCACAAAAATGAAAAATTCCTAAAGAAACCTTAGCTTCATTTTAAGACTCCTTCGGTGCGGTATGTAAAAAAATTTTTGATCTCCACATTCCAGTAAGGGGAAGTACCTCAAAAAATTAAAAAACAAACTTTTTTACTGCGATATAGATATTATCTCTACGTCTACCCTAACAAATGGATGGACGTACCATATGTGATACACGGAGGGATAGACAGACGAATTTAATGAAACCGGAAAGTTCACGTCTGAACAGTAGGTATATAACCGCTCAAAGTTCCGACAATTTACACTACGAAATGAAAAGTATTATTCAGTATTAAATGATAAATTTTAATCTTATCCATAGAAACAAAAATTGCTGAATGGTCATTTTGAATCCTTATTATCGGAGACACAATTATCTAGATACAGTAAAAATCACACCACAACTAAACAACAATAGTGAACAAAATACACTATACAGTACAATATGTAGTGTTATGTTGGTGGGGATAAAAGTGGGGATGAGAGTGGGGATATGGGGGGGGCGGACGACGAACAAACAATCTCATTGCTTCCTATCCTTAACATTATTCTTGTTAGAATGTTCTTCGTTCTATTCGTCAAGTGTTCTCGTAAAATATCGCTACACTTGTATATATGAAAATTGCCGCAAGTCCTAGGTCATCTTATGCCTGACTCGCTTGGCTCGATGTCCCCAAACCAACACTCAATATTATGAACTAACTCTATAATATATAGTTATATACTGAGAGTTGTAGGTAAGCGACTTTGCCGTCTTTGTATGTGGCAATATCAATTTTTTGATTTTCAATTATTTATTTGTGTCGTATTATTTATTGTATTTTCATTCCAATATTTTTATACGTTGATATTCAATCAAATCAAATAACGGAAAAGTACTCGTTGTGAAAATTCGATTTTCATTCTGAATTCTTATACTGTTTAAGAGGTTCAGAATACATTTACCGATCTATAAACTGTATAAAATTCTGGAATTAATTCCGATAAAATAACAATTGTGATTTAATAGATTTTTAGAGTAAGTACAGTAAAACTTTGATCAATCATTACTCGTTTAACTGACAGTTTCTATTATCCGTCAATGACTATTTAAAAACAAATTTCTATCTCTGCGGCATTCGATTTATAAGCGTAATTTCCAAAATCAAGATTACGTTTGCAAAGAATACAAAATTGAATCAAACAACTACTTAGATAGAAATTCCCTAAAAAGTTTTTATGAATAATTTTGTAAATTTAAATATATCAAATGTGTTATCAATCAAGTTGTCAATATTTTCATTTTTGTCCCAAAACTAATGGTAAAATCAAGTTATTATAAAATATTTCTATTAGCCGTCTTTTTGGTAAACTGTCATACTCCTCGTCCCAATGGTAAAGGTGATTAATCCAGACACTCTCAAAATGATTTTCTTGTTCAAAAATTAAAAACTTCTTTGAATCAAAAAAATCAAGGTAATGTTCTTTTAAATAAAAAAAATTATTTATTTAATTCGAAGAAATATTTTTTTCCAAGAAAAAAAATTCAAAGCAATTTTTAAATCTTTGAACAAAGAAATCACTTTGAGAGTGAAGTTTTGTCTACTTCTACACGTCATATCAGCTACACTTTCAAAACGATTTCTTTGTTCAAAGATTAAAAATTTCTTGGATTTTTTTCTTTGAATCGTAGAAATACTTGCTTGAACTTTTTTTTCAGTAGTCAAAAAATATTTTTTTTTTAACTAGAAAGTCATTTTTATCGTTAACAGTTAAAGTTACTACATTTAAAATTTTAGTATTTAAGAACGTTCATTCGTCAAACTTAATAGTAGATAAAAATTTTAATTTATAGAATTAACAAGTGGAATTACATAGTTATCTTCCTTCAAAAATTTTAAGGCCTTCATAGATCATTTCTTTAAAAACCAAATTTTTAACACAGAGTCATTTGAAGAAAACATTCTAAACAGCATTTTTTCGTGTTAAAAATTATAAAACGTATATTACAAGAGTATAATTATATCAAAATAAAAAAATGTTTAAAAATATTCTTTGAAATATGCCATTTTTATATAATTTTACTAAAAAATATCGTATTGACGGACGTTAAAATGAAATATTAATTATTGAAATTAAAAAAATTAAAATTTTTTGGTAGATTTTGATGTTTATTCGTACATAATATACATACAAAGTCAAATAAACTACAAAATTTCAATCAACAGCTATGTATGCATTGATATCAGAGATCAGTGGTACATATAGCAATAACCTATAATACACGACACATCATATAACGATATGACACATGAACAAGTATAAGCTCTGTATGCATAACATACAGGTATTATGTTCTGTGCTAATTTGTGGTAAAGTCAAATTTATTTATAAAGCAAATGACTCATTTTGAAAATAAAGTTTTGTCGCATATAAAAGATATTATAATTTCTACTATCCATTTTCAATATATTAGATAGTAGATCTAGTGAGAGATAGCTATATTACGAGTTTGTGTAAAAAGTAAGTTTATGAGAATGAGTCATTTGCAGTTGTTGTTGGTTTCTCTATAGCTACATCATATTATTCTATAGTGTTTTGTGAACGCGCACGAACGTCCTTAAAAAATTTGATAATTACTCAGCTATGTATTTCCACAAACACAACTTACTAATGAACTGTTAATTGAAACCTTGAAGTGCCTATTAGAGTTTTTGTGGTTATGCTGTGTGGTACCTATTTTCTCATTAATGACATCCACGCTACCGTCAGTAAACAGTGTGTACACTATACATATTTATCGAATGAACAAGAAAAGAACCACTGGCATACACACAAGAACAATAAACTTTAAACATTTTGAACGCTTTGAACATAAGCAAACAGTGGATTTCATTCATAATGTCCGATGAAATTCTTTAAGTGTTAAGCCTTGTCTGGAACAAAAACCAAAATTATCTATAAGAGTTTTATAGTTTTTAAGCCACTAATGGATAAAAACAAATACAAGAAGAAGAAAGATCGTTTAAAATTGGTGTGTAGTTTTAGAAAGTTCAAACAACGCTTCTTAAGGTAAACATATCGATTACGTGAAAAACTTGCTTAATTTTCGTAAAATCGATTTTAAAATACTTATAAAAGAGCGCATTTTCTCAATTCAAAAAACACCACACAATTCAAAAGTAATTCTTTAAATGGAATTCTTGTATCCCGGAATCATCTCTACCGTTAACTGAAATAACATTACCTAGGTTTTGTTATAAGACCCTTATAATATGAAATGTCGTTTCTCGACCACTTGACCTCAGAGTTGTGCCATGTGATGTAAAAAACCAGTTTTTTACATTTTTATGTAAAAAATTGTAAAATACATAAAAAACTGTAAAAAACCATAAAAAATTGTAGAAAATTTTAAAAAATGTAAAATACTTAAATCATTTGTCATTTCACTGACAAACAATTTATTTTGACGGTTATTACTTGTTTATAAGTTCACATGAAAAAACGTGTAAACAAAATGTCGACACAAAAATGATCTTGTGCTGGTGGAAGACCATCCACAGCTGACTACAAAGCTTTAAATTTCCAAATTAACAAACTGAATTCAAAAACAGATCAAAAAAACTACTACATATTTTTTATTATTATTAGATTAGATTGGTGCGCAACAATAAAGTCATATGCACCTGATAGGGTAATATAGTTAAATACATTGAAATGAGTGTTTAATTTAAATTTTGTTAATTAAGTCGGTATCCTTGAGAAATTGGATTAAGTTGTGAATTTTTTCGGGACTGTTGTCGGCTGCTTCTTTAAGATTTTCTGGGATGTGGTTCCGACGTCTTTGGTCTGAGTATCGTGGGCATGTTGTGATGAGGTGGTCTACGGTTAATGGTACATGACAGTTTTCGCAATTTGGTTGTGGCGTTCTTGCTAGTATGTGCTGGTGAGTTAGTTTAGTGTGTCCAATTCTAATTCGTGTAATTACTGTTTCTGCGCGTCTTGATTTGTTGTTTGAGGTATCCCAGGGTTTCACTGTTGACTTAATGGTGTATAATTTGCTCTCAGATTGTTGCCAGTTTTGTTCCCAGATGGTGAGTATTTTTCGATAGATATATGTTTTTAGATCTCCTGGTGGTATGGGTAGATTTGGTTCGGCGTTCGATGTTGCAGCTTCTCTTGCCGCTCTGTCGGCTTTTTCGTTGAGTTCGATACCTATGTGGCTGGGGATCCAACATATTACTATTACGTGTTTGGAGTTATATAAATTGTGAATTAATGAGTGTATTTTTGGTACTAAAGGGTGTTCAGAGTTATTTTGTATTGCTTCTATTGCAGATTTCGAATCGGTGCAAATTATACTGTTGGTGTTTTCTAAAGGGTTAGATGTTTGAATTATTTGTAGTGCTTCATGTATGGCTTGCAGTTCAGCTGAGAAGACAGTGTACTGTTTTGGCAACTTGAGCTTTACTTCATTGTTGTTACCGACAACGGCACATCCCACGTTTTCGTCAATTTTGGAACCGTCAGTGTACATGACGTTTTGGTATGTTTTGGCGGTTAGAATGTTTTGAAATTCTGATTTGAAGACTAATGGGTTAGTAGTGTTTTTGTGAAAACGTGTTAAGTAGTTGTTATATTGAGCTCCTTTTGTTTTCCAGAAAGGCACATTTTGGGGAGTAGATATGGCAATGTTAGTTTGGAGTATTTGTAAGTTGGTGCAGATATCTGTGAGGAAGAAAGGTCTAGGGAACGTTGGTTTTCTGTTGAATAAGTTAGTGTAAAGAGGATGGGTGATTCTGGTGTAGTTAGGATTATTTTTATCGCTTAGAATTTTTATTGTATGCTGTGCTATAAGTAGTTTTCTACGAATATGGAGTGGAGGCTCCCCAGCGTCCACACAAAGACTCTCAGTTGGGCTGGTTCTGAACGCACCTGTTATAATTCGGAGGCCAGTATGATGGAATGCATTTAATCGTTTTAGTTCAGTGTCGTTTGCGGAAGAGTATAGATGACAGCCGTAGTCTAGTATAGAACGAACTGTTGCTTTGTATAAGGTTGTGAGTGTTTTTCTGTCAGCGCCCCATGAATTATGTGCGACAGCCTTTAATAGGTTTAGTTTTGGTGTACATTTTGTTTTTAAGAATCGTATGTGAGTTTTCCATGTTAATCTAGAGTCCAGGTGCATACCAAGATATTGGTATGTATCTACAAGTTGAATTTGAGTATTATGAATTTTAAGGTTGAGATCTGGTATATGAAACCGTGTTCGATTGAAAATAGTGTAAACAGTTTTAGATGTTGAGAAGCGTAGACCATTAGAGTTACTCCATTCTTCAAGAGAGTTCAGACAATCTTGGAGACTATTTCGGGCATAGGTGAAGTTGTCAGATGAAATGTAAGTTACTAGGTCATCTGCATAAATACTAAAACGAACTGGGGGTTTTATTTTATTAGAAATGTCATTTATGGCTGTTAAAAATAATGTAGTGCTAATGACAGAACCTTGTGGGGTGCCATTTTCCAGTATTTTGCTTGTTGAAGTTTCGTGGTTTGCTTTAACTTGAAATGTTCGGTTAGTTAGGAAATTTTTCACATAGAGCGGAAGACGACCTCTAAGTCCCCAGTTGTGCAATTGTTGCAAAATTTTTCTTTTCCATACCATATCGAATGCTTTTTCTATATCATAAAAGATAGCGACTACAAATTGGTTATTGATAAAAGCATTTTGTATGTCCGTTATAAGTGTTGTCAAACTATCCAGTGTTGATCTATGTTTTCTAAAACCGTTTTGGTTTGTGTTGAGATAATGTTGATTTTCTATATACCATTGGAGACGTTTGTTAATTATGGATTCAAATGTTTTGGATAGTATGCTAGTTAGTGATATGGGGCGGTAGTTGCTAGGTAAGAGGGAGTCTTTATGTGGTTTAAGTATTGGTATGACCGTAGCTTGTTTCCACTGGTTAGGTACATATCCTTCTTTCCAAATGTCATTAAAGAGATGTAGAAGCTTTTGGATGTTTTCAGAATTGAGATTTTGGATCATTTGGTAATATATCTTGTCTGGGCCAGGCGAGCAGTGTTTTAGCTTGCTTAATGCCTTTTTAAGTTCATTTAGGGTAATAGGGTCGTTGTATGGTTCATGAGAATTTGAGTTGAACACCAAAGGAAGACGTTCTTGAGATTGTTTATATTCTATAAATTCGTTACTGTAATTCTTGTTACTTGAAAAATTTGAGAAGTGATTGGCTAGGTGTTCAGCAATATCGTTAGAAGAAGTTATTATTTGTCCTTCAATTAGTAATGCTGGTATAGTCGTCTCGCGGTATTTACCTGATATCTTATTGAATGTAGACCAGATATCTCTTGTGGCAGTATTTGAATTTAGTGTCGAAATAAATGTTATCCAAGAAGATTTCTTTGCTTCGAGAATTTTTCTTCTGGCTTCAGCGCGAGATTTTTTGTATAATATAAAGTTAATATTGGTTTTGTTTTTTAAAAATTTACGGTATGCTCTTTTTCTGTTTTTAATAGCTAAATTAATGTCTTGTGACCACCAAGGGACTGTTCTTTTATGTGAAGTTATTCGTTTCTTTGGAATTGCAAGCTCAGCTGCAAGTAAGATATTTGTGTGTAAAGCATTGTATTTATCTTCTACATTCAAATTTTCAAAACTGGAGTTGATTGAGGAGTTGAAGAGTTCCCAGTCGGCTTCTTTAAAGTTCCATTTTGTTGATGTATTTAGCAGTAGTGATTGTTCGTTTATAAAGTGGGTGATAATGGGAAAGTGATGGCTGTGACAAAGGTCGTCGTGCACTTGCCAGTTTACCGTTGAAAGGAGAGATGTGGTCACCATGGTCAGATCAATCGCAGAAGTATTGCCGTTGGCTAGGTTGACATGAGTAGGTTGTCCACTGTTTAGGATGTGTAGGAAATCATTTTGTTCTAATAAATTTTCTACTAATCTTCCTTTGAAGTTATTTCCGTTGTTTCCCCAAAGAATGTTATGTGCGTTAAAATCTCCCGCTAGAATGAATGGGTGTGGTAGTTGAGTAATTAGATTTTGTAGTTCGTCTTGTTCTAGGTTTTGAGATGGTGGGATGTAAATGTTACAAATGCATAGTTTCTGTTTTGATGGTAGTATTACGGAGTTGGCTACTGCTTGAAGATTAGTTTGGAGTAGTACAGTAGTTTGGTGAATTGAGTTTTTAATTAGAGTTATTACTCCGTTACATGCTCGCCTAGCTTCTGTGTGGTCTTTTCTGTATGATTTATAGCCATTTATTCTAACATTGTCAAATTCGCGAAGGTTCGATTCTTGCAGGAGTAGAGCTATTGGATCATGTTTTGTGATGAGAAGTTGAATTTCTGTCAGCTTAGAGAAAAATCCGTTTGCATTCCATTGAATTAGAGCCATTTTAGTTTTCGGTTCCAGAGAAGGGAGTTTCGGAGGCATCACTATCATTAGGTGTCAGTTGAGATATCATAAATCCAAATTTACGTTTCATAACTGAGGAATTTAATAGTGGTTTGTAAGTTTTCAGGAGGTGAACTAGGTCGGCGGGGTTCAAGTTATACTTATGGGTTGGAATAGGGAAGGATTTTGATAGTTTTGTTTCGTTAATTATGTTGAGTAGGTTGGTATATGATATTGTGTGCTTTTCTGGATTATTTTCCATTTGTATTCTAATTGGTTCTAGGTCTTTATTAGCTTTTTCAAAGCGCTGTTGTTCTTCCGATTGTTTTTTGACTTTTTTGACTGGTAGAGGTTTTGTTTGTAGTTGGTTGTTATGTTGTGTTGTGAGTGTATCACTAGTATCTTGTTCTGGTAGAGAGGTATTTTCTGGTTGTGTATCTGATTGTGATTGATTATTGGAGGGTATGCGTTGTCGTTTTCCAAGTGGTAGCGTATTGTTATAATTGTGTATGTTTTTTGTTTCTGTCGATGTGTTTTGTGCAGTGCTTGTGAGCTCGTTTATATTATTGATGCTTGTGGTAGCCATGTTTGTGATGTTGCTCGTTTTTTGTAGGAGGTTTTCATTTTCTTCTACTGGTTCTGCTGATAATATGGATGGTTGAGGTAGTATGGGTGAAGTTTGAGAAATTGAAGGTGTGCATTGTTCGACAATTGTAGTATTTGGTAAAGTGGTTGAAGGCGTAGCGTTACGTAAAGTATTTGTTGTTGTGGGTAGGTCATTTCGAGTGCATCGAGTGGCTGTATGACCTGTTTTATTACATGTTGTACATTTGGTGTCTTCAATATTAAAAAATATTCTGTAGTTTTCATTTTCATATTCGATTGTGGTAGAGCTGGGGATTTTTTCTTCGTCTTCTGGATTTATAAATATTAATTTTCTAAATGTTTTTATATGATGGTACCGAGAATCAGTTGAAGATATCCGAATGTCGGAAATTTGGGATATAGGTCTAATGTTTAGATTTGCTAGAAGGGTAACGATAAAAGAATTTGGGATGAATGGTTGAACTCCTGATATAATGAGTTTTTTAGCTGGTGTTATTAGTTTTCGGATTGGAATGTTGTGTGATTTTATAGTTAAGGTTGGGTATTGATTAACGAAAGTGTTAGCAATGTTTCTATTTTTGAAGTATATGCATATTCTGTCGTTAGAGATTTTTGCAGCATGTGTTATATTTTCGGGTGATATTTTTTCGCCAACTGCGTAAACATAATCCAAAAATTCTAAATTTTCGAGTGCTGGTAAGATAATTGCATCTTCTTTGGATATTTGTTGTAAAATGTTTGCAAAAGAAATCTGTGTATTGTTGTCATTTGAATTGTTTAAATGATTTGATATTTCTGTAGATTGGGTTGAGGTTTGTTTAGAATATGTACTGTTTGACATCATTGTGAGTTAAAAAGTAGTAAGTAGCGATGCTACTTACCTGTAGGTAAGCAGCGGTATTGATGACTTCACTTAGGTACTATGTTGTTTGTATCTTGTGTTGTTGCAGTTTGTATATAATATCACTGATGGTAATAAATATGTTTTTTAATTATTTTTAAATTAAATTAGGTAACAATTAACACGTCTGAACTGTACACTTATTTGAACACAACTCCTGACTACATATTTATCTCTCTTTAAATTATAATAACAATAAAATCACTGATGATAATGATGATGAAAATTATTGATATGTACCTTTAATAAAAATTAACTGAATAAATAAAAAATTTTTTAATATTGAATTCTTAAATAAACTATTCTATCAAAATTAACCTTTCTTTTTCCTGTTTGTCTCCATTTATATTTTTAATTTTCAAATTACTTAATTATTAAGTTTTACTTTGCAAATATAGCAAATACTTCAACAAGCAAATATGGAATATCATCAGTAACGCTTACATATCTATTAAATTTATAAAATTTAGTTTTTTACATTTTTTACAGTATTTTTTATCAAAGCAAGTATGTGTAAATTACAAAGTTTTTTACATGTAAAAACTGTGTAATTTACCCGAAGTAAATTACACGCACAACTCTGCTTGACCTACCACGTAATTCAAATAAATATCGATACTTTCTGACGCAGTATATACTTTAAGTAAATATACATGTTTAAAATCAGTTCATTATTTTTAAATAGAATTCTTGTAGCCTCGAATAATTTCTACAATCATTTAATATATAATATTAATTTGTGTAATATGAATCGTTATTTTTCAAGCATTTGATAAACATAAAAGCTAAATTCAAAGAACTACTTTTCCTACAGCACAAAAAATTTTTTCTCCGCAAATGTAGCCCCGCCGTTTTAATTTTTTAAAACAAAAATGTTCTACTAAAATCTCGTCATTTCCCTTTTTTCATTATAATTCACACATACCTATAGACCGGTGCGGTGGTTGAGAAACACTAAACAAATTTCAACACAAAATCAAAATTTTTATTGATTTTTCATATCTTGCGTTTACGTTTACAAATACAAATGTGTTTGCAAATAATTTAACATGTATCGATCCTTTGGTGCTACCTTTGAAACTTGAGAGACTTTTCTAAGACTATGAAAATACATGTGTCGACCAAGTTTTAACCATTCCTTTATCATCGACTACATATCTGAGATCCACTGCACATTTTGAAACATAAAAGCTGCAAGGTAATATGAAACATGAAACTTACAACACCGCAACATCGCGACTTTAATTGTCGAAAGAGTTTAGTTTAACTATACACACTATAGAAACTGCAATCGACATATATGACTATTTTCTGATTTACCAATAAAACCACTTAACACGAAATGTTTTGTGGCTCAAAATACATGCAACACTTACACGAAAGTTAGTAAGGTTTAAAGGGGACCACTAGTGCGACCGTCTCAAAAAAAGGTGAAATTTCGGAATCTTTTTAAAGAAAACTACTGTATGGAATGTTTTAATATTTTAAGGATATGTTCGTTGATATACAATAAATACATGATAAAATTTTTGGACCAAAAAATTGAAAATTTAGTGAGTTATTCGCGATCTCCCAAGGCTCCAAAAAAAAGTTCCCCCACTGCTGCAGAATACCGACCTTCAGAGTGCCTGAAATCAAAAAAACCATAAAGCCTATTAAACTAGAAGGTATTGCCCGTGCCATGAAACTCAATCGAAAAAAAAATTGAAAGGTTATTACGGGAGTAGATAGGCTAGGAGAGAGCGGCCGCACCTAGTGTCTCAAAAGTTTGGGTACATCCTGACGCAACATGTACCCACTACATCTTGACGCAAGATGTACCCAAACGTTTGAGACACTCTGTACCTCGTGTATGGATTGACCTTTGACCCGGCACGTACATGTATTTAAAATTTGTTGTTGACATTTGACCCCACACGCGCTCATACTGTTGGCCTTGAAATTCCAAACACATGAGTCATCACCAGCAACCAAATTAATTTATGTTAACCCATTATGCATCATCACTATTTTCGTCACAATTTAGTTTTGTGTTAACCCATTACCCGCCATAGTTTTTGAATGCAAACCTAACGCATGCGCAGACTGAATTTAAGTACATGACGCATGCGCAGACTGAATTTTAGGTTACAATTTGATAGATGGGGTACACTACCGCGTCAAAAATGTGGGGTTACCCTAACTCGGGGGTGGCCCCAAACTTTTGACACCGTACTGTACCTAAATTTTTGGTACACTACCGTGTCAAAAGTGTGGACCCCCCCTGGCCAAAAAAGTATCTTATCACTTTTTGAAGCGTACTGCACGTGCAAACCTTGACCCCAACACGCGCTTGCCTTAATTGCGCCATCTTAAACGAACTATCACGTCAAAAAATGTGGGGAATACCCTAACCCAGGAGTGGCCCCAAACTTTTGACGCCGTACTGTACTTAAATTTTTGGTACACTGCCTTGTCAAAAGTGTAGACCCCCCCTGGCCAAAAAGGTATCTTATCACTTTTTGAAGCGTACTGCACGTGCAAACCTTGACCCCAACACGCGCTTGCCTTAATTGCGCCATCTTAAACGAACTATCACGTCAAAAAATGTGGGGAATACCCTAACCCAGGAGTGGCCCCAAACTTTTGACGCCGTACTGTACTTAAATTTTTGGTACACTGCCTGTCAAAAGTGCGGCCCCCCCTGAGCAAAAAGGTGCCCGATCACTTGTTGAAGCGCACTGTACGTGCAAACCTTAACCCCAACACGCGCTTACCTTAATTGCGTCATTTTAAACGAGCTACCAAGTCAAAAATGTGGGGAATACCCTAACCCACAGGGTGGCCGCTAAATTTTGTGGGGGCACTGTAACAAGCGCTACCGCAAAACTAACTTCAGACTCCAGGGTCCAGATGTCTGACCGCTACTGTACTGCCGGAAATTTGGGTGTCAACTGTAACTCAGGGGTTTTTTTGTATATTTAACCTTGGAAAATTCCAGGAAATTTTATCAGTTTTAACATAAACAAGCAACCAATAATTAAATGTTTGTTTTAGCTGAATTATGATCGTAAGACTCATATAAGGAGTTTTTTTGGTATAAGAAAGATGACGTCATGGAATATTAATGAGTTAAAAAATTGTTTAGTAAAAAATATCACCCATTGTAGGCCTCAAGCAAGAAATTATTTTTATCAGTTTTAATACTTTAACATTTAACCTACAGTGACCAATTTTTTAGTTAACTAACAGAAGTTCTTGAAATTTTAACAAGTTACAAAAAATATTACTTCTTATGGTGCACAACATTTTTGAATTTGACTGTAGCACAAAACTGTTTCTATATCAAACGAAAATTATCTGAAATAATTCAGTATGTACATATGTATAGACTCTGTATATTAAAAATATTTTATGTATACACTCTGTATATTGAGAATAAGAAAGAAAATTTGTATATAATTTTAATTTTTATGAATACTAGTAAACGAATTGTATAGCCATTTATGAATAAGTATTAAATCTAATTATAAAATAATTTATAAATATTGCAAAAAATTTGTTTAATCAGCAAAATCAATGTATATCATTTTAATACTGATACATATTTATATTAGGGTATAATAGTATTGTATTTAACATTTTTAAACAGAATAAAAGTTCAATTTTTGGTTTAAAATTACTATAAGTTAAACACGTCGCTTAATATAAAAATGATAACAGCATTGAGTTTTACTAAATTTTTAAGTCTGTAAAATCAAAATTTTTTATAGACTAGAACATTTTGAATTTGCTACTTTATCATTAACATACAAATAATATCATGTATATATAACGGGTGTATATTTAGTATTTTTAATAAATATTTTAGTATACAGGGTGTATCATGAAATATGCTTTTCAATTAGAATAATAAATTTCATAAGATTTTTGTTAATACTCTTATAGATTAACGAAAGAAACTTTTTGCTGTAAAAAAATAGGGGAATGCAGGGTAATAATTAAATAAAACGCACATATTTTTTTTTAAATTTTATTTATAGAATATGTAAACAAAAAATTAAATTGCTTAAATCTATATATTACTTAAAATCTATTTATTTTCCATATAAAAATTTTTTAAAAGAATACAATTTTCTAATGAACAAATTTTATCTGAATGAAGCATACAGCGTCTTGACTAATATTCATCTCGCAGAATGGAAATCTTCGGTACATCAAATATTTCTTCCAAATTCAAAATCCACGGCTGGTTTTCGGTACCATCAAACAAACTTGATATCCATTTCTTCTTTTCACCACCCTTGACGTATATAACATCATACTTCTTTAATATAGGTTTCAATATGGTATGAAGTTTTTTGTATGGAATAAATCCATACGACCAAGGTATCCCATACCAATTTCGGTAAAGCCAACTGGCTACTCGTTGATATTTCTTCGGCAACTCGTTGAAATCAAACGGTGCGTCGAATATAAGATGTAATATATCATCCGAATTTTCTGCAGCAATACCAACTTCTTTAAAATAAAATTCGTTGTTAGCTCCTTGATAGCCTTGTATGTCAAGAAACGCCATTTTTTACCGCCACCGTAGAACTGAATTTATTCACACAATCCACAACTTTATATAGAATAATTAAAAGTGGTGGGGGTAGTTAGTTAATTTGTGGAACGTATTCGAAAATGGCTATTAATAGCTATTGCTAGTTTACCATCAAATTACAAACTGTTAATAATATTTAGCACATTTGTGAGTACCAGGTTCTTTTCACTTTAAGACCTAGTGATTTAAGGAATGCTAAATTTTCAGGTGAAATGTGTTGTTGCTCAAAAGTTTTACGTTTAATGATCTTAGGTTTCGAAAGTCCTTTGCTAGGTTCTCTAGCGGTGGACTGCGCTGAATTGTAAATTAACATGGTTCCAAAATGTAATTGTTTTACCACGAAAGTATAATTTTCAACGAAAGAGATGTTAACTCTTTGACAACCACCGGTAAATAGATAATATTTTATGTAAGTTCAACTATTTTATACCCTTCAACCATGATAAGGTGTATGAGCTGGAGTATAACTCAGCAAATTATATAGCGGTGGTGACGTAACACACAAATGCGGTGGTTGTGTTGCGGTTGTGGCGGTGGCGGTGTTTGTGTGACGGTTGTGTGGTGGTGGCGGTGGTGTTTGTGTGGCGGTGGCGGTGGTGTTTGTTTGGTGGCGGCGGTGGTGTTTGTGTGGCGGTGGTATTTGTATGGTGGTTTCGGTGGTTGTGTGGTGGTTGTGGGGGTGGCGGGGTAGCAGCGGTGTTTGCGGCTAACGTGCACAATTTTATCATTAATTCAATCGAAGCAGCAATTTACTGTAGACAATAAATCGGTGGTGACATCTCGCGGTGTTTGTTGAACGCAATATCTAAATTAATCATCATCATAATCGCTAGCATCTTCTTTATCAGTTTCATCCAGATAATCACCTAGTGGCTCAATAACAGCAGCCTTTTGAAGTTCACGAAGTATAGAGAATATTTCTTGACCGACAGTAGTTTCTCTTAAAGCATCTAACTCTTCGATTAAAGCTTCACTATCGTCAACGTTAAACAATATGTTTTTATTTTCCTCTAAACTCCCAATAATATTGAGTATTTTTTCACCAGTCTCTGAAGTCTCGTATAGACGTCGTAATTCATCTATTAAAGTATTAGGATTATGCCAGTATTTTATTTTTTTCGATTGCCCATTAGCATTTTCCGAGTCGTTGTATTTGATACGCTTAGCAAGTAGCTCTTGGTCCGTTGAATTGACTGGACGTTTTATTGCTATTCGTTCATTAGAATTCTCACCTTTATTTTGAGTTTCTTTGATTAATAAAATATCCAAAAGGGTTTGCAAAGCTGTAGTTAACTTGGGAATGATAACAGTTCCACTATCAGAAGTGGTTAAAACCCTGTTATTAGACTCATCGCTGGGTGTGTAAACATTATTTTGATTTCTTAAATTATTAAATTTAGTTTGAATTGCTTTTGATGCAGCTTTAATTCTTTGTTCAAGTGGATTGACCCTTTCTTCAACTTTATTGTTTAGAAATTCATCATCAACATCATTCCTCCCGGTATCATAACTAGATAAGTCATCAGCCGTGTCTAATGTTTGTCTTTTTAGCGGATCAAGAGAGTAACTATTTTCCAACCTTTTTGGTGAAAATTCCCGCATATGTGTATTTCTTATATGACGTGAAAGAGAATCTTTCCGCGAGAAGCTTTTATAGCACCGCGTACACTCGAACATTATAATAGATGTGTAAAGCTCAACTAGTCTTACAAGATTAATTCAGAATTGTGTTAGCGATTACTTATATACTCCACCACCGCCGCCGCCGCCGCCGCCACCACCACCGCCACCACCACCACCACCGCGGCGCCGCAACCACCACATCTGAGTTGCTCATTTTACTCTATGAAGTAGCTGTTGACATCCGGCTTACACATTTTGCCCCCATTACGCTCTTTCGGTTTGGAAATTAGTTCAGAAAAATGAATGAAGAGCTATATGCAAGTGTCAGGTGACTCAACACCAACATTAAAATACTTGCTCCTGAATATAGGCAATTACATTGCGTTGCCAACTGGGTCCATACCTACTGAGAGTCTTATCATAATTCAAGATATAATTTGGGAGGTTCTAGTGTGTTGTAAAATAAGAACAATATAAGAATTTATACGTAAAATAATTTATTTTTTAATGAAATATACGTTTACAATATTAAAATTAAAAAGTAAATCAATTCATTTTCATATCTGACAGTTACCTTAATCTTACATCTAACATCATACATGTGATAGCTATTTACTAAATTCCACAATATGTAAAAAACCACTAGAATCAGTTCCTTTATATGTAATAAAATATTGTCCTGTACGTAAACATTGAATGGTCTGCTCATCCAAATCCGCGAATCGTTTTGGAAGGAACACTTGAACATCTGCAAGTTCCACCGCAACCGCTGGCCCATATCGAGTTTCAATGCGTCGTACATCAAGAATTTTCCACGTTTCATACGGTTTGAGTGTAGATAGCGATTTGAATGGTTTACCAGCACCAAGTTTATTCAACTTCTCCAAAACTGGATCCATTGTTGTATCAGTGGCAGTAAAAGTGGTCCACAGATCACTTATACTTAACTCAACACCGTGTTGTTCAGACATTTTGCCAATACACTCCCAATTTCTGTTACAGCACGTCGCTTAAATAAATTATGAGTTGCCACCACAAAAACCACCACCACCACCACCACCACCACCACCCCAACACAACTACAAAATTTGAGTTGCTCATTTTACCCCACCGATATGTTTATTCCCACACAGCTACAAATTAAGTTACTCTAAAGCAACCACACCTTCATATGATCAGTGTTTATACACCACAACCAATGGAAAATATCAAATAAACATTAACATTTATTTAGTAATGAGGTATAATGTATATTTTGAGTATTCAACAAAAACTTTAATACTGATTAATAGGTATTGGTCAATTCCACTGTTACTCAAAATATACGTTATACCTCATTACTAAATAAATGCTAATGTTTGTTTTAACAACCCTGGAATTGGTCAATACTTATGATGTGGCAATCAGGTGATTGATTTTACTAAACTATTCGCAATTGCAGCGGCTTTTACATGTGGGACAGTTTACATAATTGCAAACACAGTTTGGAAATGGCATCATACATCGTTTACAACACATGCAAATTCGTTTTTCGTTTCGACACCTATCACAATACTCGGGGAAGGAACACTTACACTGTGGTGGTTGAAATTTACAAATACCACAAATCGGCATGTTGTTTTTGTTTACTTTCTGGAACTTAACCAACAAATGACATCCGGTTAATAATTCAGTTGTATTTATAGTATTTTGACTGAAACCAAATAATCCAATATTTTATAAAAAATCGATATTTAATCGATATTGACCAATTCCACTGTTACACAAAATATCCATTATGCCTCATTACATCGCTGGTCATTGCGTTATAAATAAATGTTTACGTTGGTTTGAGAAACCGTGGAATTGGTCAATATGTATTATGTGGCAATCAGATGATTGATTTTACTAAATTATTTGCAATTTCAGCGGCTTTTACATGTGGTACAGTTTATATAATTGCAAACACAGTTTGGAAATGGCATCATACATCGTTTACAACACATGCAAATTCGTTTTTCATTTCGACACCTATCACAGTACTCGTAGAAGGCACACTTACACTGTGACGGTTGAAATTTACAAATACCACAAATCGGCATATTGCTGTTGTTGTTTACCTTCTGGAACTTAACCAACAAATGACATCCGGTTAATAATTCAGTTGTATTTATAGTATTTTGTAACCGAAATTTTCCAATATTTTATCTAAAATCGACATTTAATAATCTTCCATTATAAGAGCAGGGAACAGGAACGTTACCAGATTGATTAATTTAGATATTCCGTTCAACAAACACCGCGAGATGTCACCACCGATTTATTGTCTACAGTAAATTGCTGCTTCGATTGAATTAATGATAAAATTGTACACGTTAGCCGCAAACACCGCTGCTACCCCGCCACCCCCACAACCACCACACAACCACCGAAACCACCATACAAATACCACCGCCACACAAACACCACCGCCGCCACCACACAAACACCACCGCCACCGCCACACAAACACCACCGCCACGGCCACACAAACACCACCGCCACCACCACACAACCGTCACACAAACACCGCCACCGCCTCAACCGCAACACAACCACCGCATTTGTATGTTACGTCACCACCGCTATATAATTTGCTGAGTTATACTCCAGCTCATACACCTTATCATGGTTGAAGGGTATAAAATAGTTGAACTTACATAAAATATTATCTATTTACCGGTGGTTGTCAAAGAGTTAACATCTCTTTCGTTGAAAATTATACTTTCGTGGTAAAACAATTACATTTTGGAACCATGTACCGAAAACCAGCCGTGGATTTTGAATTTGGAACAAATATTTGATGTACCGAAGATTTCCATTCTGCGAGATGAATATTAGTCAAGACGCTGTATGCTTCATTCAGATAAAATTTGTTCATTAGAAAATTGTATTCTTTTAAAAAATTTTTATATGGAAAATAAATAGATTTTAAGTAATATATAGATTTAAGCAATTTAATTTTTTGTATACATATTCTATAAATAAAATTTAAAAAAAAAATATGTGCGTTTTATTTAATTATTACCCTGCATTCCCCTATTTTTTTACAGCAAAAAGTTTCTTTCGTTAACCTATAAGAGTATTAACAAAAATCTTATGAAATTTATTATTCTAATTGAAAAGCATATTTCATGATACACCCTGTATACTAAAATATTTATTAAAAATACTAAATATACACCCGTTATATATACATGATATTATTTGTATGTTAATGATAAAGTAGTAAATTCAAAATGTTCTAGTCTATAAAAAATTTTGATTTTACAGACTTAAAAATTTAGTAAAACTCAATGCTGTTATCATTTTTATATTAAGCGACGTGTTTAACTTATAGTAATTTAAAACCAAAAATTGAACTTTTATTCTGTTTAAAAATGTTAAATACAATACTATTATACCCTAATATAAATATGTATCAGTATTAAAATGATATACATTGATTTTGCTGATTAAACAAATTTTTTGCAATATTTATAAATTATTTTATAATTAGTAAAGCCCGGACGTTTAGTGTATTATAAATCATCCTGTCAAAAAATTAATTAATCTTCAGGGGCGTAAAAACAAGTACGGGGGTCTAGAAATGACAATAAACTGTAATTTCAAAACCTATAGTTTTTTAAAAATTTGAACTGGTATTATATTTATACAAAGAAAAATGTTATATTCAATTAAATGTAGGACACCTTATTCACATAATATTGTTCAACAAGCCAACAGCTTCTGCGTTTTGAATTTTTTTTATAGCGTTAAATTAATATTTTGTTGATTATGCACAGGTATAAAAACAAAAAATGTGCAATTCTTAAATAATTAATGGTATATTTCAATACATCTATTGATTTGTGAAACTTTTGTTTTATAAATCCTAACTATGTGTATGTAGATTAATTAGCCACTGTATAATTTTTAACACATATCTGCTGATATCCTCCTATACCAATATACAAACACTGCATTCGTATGTATAATATAACATACTGCATACATATAACATATTATATTATGTATGAATATCCTTATTCATCCTCATCAAATTGTTGATCATACGGAGATCAAAAAGATACATTAACAAGTAATTGCAAGTTTTTCTTTATTTAAATTATTACATACTTAAAATGTATGTTTTTATGTAATTAAAGTAGTTCAAAACAATTTGAAATATTAGATAATATATTTAGTTTATTGATGTCTGCTGTCTATTTATCAAATGCCCCGAGTAAAAATTTTACGGCAGTACGCTCCTTTAGATAATTGTTTACAATTTTTGCGATGAAGAAAAAAGAATTTTTTTATAGGTTTGTTTACATAATACAAATGTAGTTGGACAATACAAGTTTTGTTCGTCCGTGGCGCAAGTGATGTTACAAACTTGATTTGGCAGATTGTACTAATTATCAATTTGTATAAACAAAATATACCTGAATGTCATCGTTTCCATACCTACCACAATAACTATAGAGCGCATTTAGAAAAACTTGGTAAATGTATCTATGAAAAATAGATAAATTATGTGCCGCTTCTAACGAATGGTGATACGTTTTTTCGGCAATTTTGACAGGATAATTTATTACCTGCACTATAGAGTCCGGGCTATGATAATTAGATTTAATACTTATTCATAAATGGCTATACAATTCGTTTACTAGTATTCATAAAAATTAAAATTATATACAAATTTTCTTTCTTATTCTCAATATACAGAGTGTATACATAAAATATTTTTAATATACAGAGTCTATACATATGTACATACTGAATTATTTCAGATAATTTTCGTTTGATATAGAAACAGTTTTGTGCTACAGTCAAATTCAAAAATGTTGTGCAACATAAGAAGTAATATTTTTTGTAACTTGTTAAAATTTCAAGAACTTCTGTTAGTTAACTAAAAAATTGGTCACTGTAGGTTAAATGTTAAAGTATTAAAACTGATAAAAATAATTTCTTGCTTGAGGCCTACAATGGGTGATATTTTTTACTAAACAATTTTTTAACTCATTAATATTCCATGACGTCATCTTTCTTATACCAAAAAAACTCCTTATATGAGTCTTACGATCATAATTCAGCTAAAACAAACATTTAATTATTGGTTGCTTGTTTATGTTAAAACTGATAAAAATTCCTGGAATTTTCCAAGGTTAAATATACAAAAAAACCCCTGAGTTACAGTTGACACCCAAATTTCCGGCAGTACAGTAGCGGTCAGACATCTGGACCCTGGAGTCTGAAGTTAGTTTTGTGGTAGCGCTTGGTACAGTGCCCCCACAAAATTTAGCGGCCACCCCGTGGGTTAGGGCATTCCCCACATTTTTGACATGGTAGTTCGTTTAAAATGACGCAGTTAAGGTAAGCGCGTGTTGGGGTTAAGGTTTGCACGTACAGTGCGCTTCAACAAGTGATCGGACACCTTTTTGCTCAGGGGGGCCCGCACTTTTGACACGGCAGTGTACCAAAAATTTAAGTACAGTACGGCGTCAAAAGTTTGGGGCCACTCCTGGGTTAGGGTATTCCCCACATTTTTTGACGTGATAGTTCGTTTAAGATGGCGCAATTAAGGCAAGCGCGTGTTGGGGTCAAGGTTTGCACGTGCAGTACGCTTCAAAAAGTGATAAGATACCTTTTTGGCCAGGGGGGGTCCACACTTTTGACACGGCAGTGTACCAAAAATTTAAGTACAGTACGGCGTCAAAAGTTTGGGGCCACTCCTGGGTTAGGGTATTCCCCACATTTTTTGACGTGATAGTTCGTTTAAGATGGCGCAATTAAGGCAAGCGCGTGTTGGGGTCAAGGTTTGCACGTGCAGTACGCTTCAAAAAGTGATAAGATACCTTTTTGGCCAGGGGGGGTCCACACTTTTGACACGGCAGTGTACCAAAAATTTAAGTACAGTACGGTGTCAAAAGTTTGGGGCCACCCCCGAGTTAGGGTAACCCCACATTTTTGACGCGGTAGTGTACCCCATCTATCAAATTGTAACCTAAAATTCAGTCTGCGCATGCGTCATGTACTTAAATTCAGTCTGCGCATGCGTTAGGTTTGCATTCAAAAACTATGGCGGGTAATGGGTTAACACAAAACTAAATTGTGACGAAAATAGTGATGATGCATAATGGGTTAACATAAATTAATTTGGTTGCTGGTGATGACTCATGTGTTTGGAATTTCAAGGCCAACAGTATGAGCGCGTGTGGGGTCAAATGTCAACAACAAATTTTAAATACATGTACGTGCCGGGTCAAAGGTCAATCCATACACGAGGTACAGAGTGTCTCAAACGTTTGGGTACATCTTGCGTCAAGATGTAGTGGGTACATGTTGCGTCAGGATGTACCCAAACTTTTGAGACACTAGGTGCGGCCGCTCTCTCCTAGCCTATCTACTTACGGGATAAGAATGGCCGGTTGGCCCCCAGACGAGATTTTCAACGGCACTTTGGCTAATATAAGGGCAGTTGATAAGAAGTCTTGAGTGCAAGTTTTAGCCTCATATCTTGGGTAGTTTAGAAGTTATTTGTGATAATATGTATTAAAGCCATGATTTTTTAAACCTTTATATCTCGTAAACTATTACAGATATTGAGATAAACTAAAAACCATTGAGTAGGTCTAAGTTAGTACTATAATATATATTTCTTTCAAATTTTTCCGTTAGTAAACAGTCATAGAAAATTCAAGGAGAAAAATAGAAAAACATTTTTTTAGTGTTTTCTTCAGAGTGACAATCACGAAAAAAGTCCCAAATATTGCACTCTAGGTCCTGTTTAAGTAATGCAAGTTTCCTTAAAAACAAAGGCGTGGAGCAGGGTCAAAGAGGAGAAACCTCGATCGAAGTCACCATCGGAAAGGTGAATTTCATCATTCCGTTATGTTTTTATGCCGTGCGCACAAGATTAATTAAGAACCTGGTGATGTTTTAACGATATGTACCGATATACCTATCATGACTTCCAAATATACAGTGTGTTCAAGGTCATGTGAGGCCAATATAATGAATTGAAATATGACCGTTATCCTACCAACAATTTTTTTTACATATTTATATATTGGCCTCACATGACCTTGAACACACTGTATATTTGGAAGTCATGGTAGGTATATCGGTACATATCGTTAAAACATCACCAGGTTCTTAATTAATCTTGTGCGAACGGCATAAAAACATAACGGAATGATGAAATTCACCTTTCCGATGGTGGCTTCGATCGAGGTTTCTCCTCTTTGACACTGTTCCACCCCTTTGTTTTTAACGAAACTTTCAGTAATTAAACAGGACCTAGAGTGCAATATTTGAGACTTTTTTCGTGATTGTCACTCTGAAGGAACCACTAAAAAAATGTTTTTCTATTTTTCTCCTCGAATTTTCTATGACTGTTTACTAACGGAAAAATTTGAAAGAAATATATATTATAGTACTAACTTAGACCTACTCAATGGTTTTTAGTTTATCTCAATATCTGTAATAGTTTACGAGATATAAAGGTTTAAAAAATCATGGCCTTAATACATATTATCTCAAATAACTTCTAAACTACCCAAGATATGAGGCTAAAACTTGGACGCAAGACTTCTTATCAACTGCCCTTATAGTAGCCAAAGTGCCGTTGAAAATCTCGTCTGGGGGCTAACCGGCCATTCTTATCCCATAATACCCTTTCAAATTTTGGGTGAAAATTTGATAATTTTTGGCCTGCAAAAATTACATTGTTTATTCGATCGGAAAACTAGAGGTTCATGGCACGAAGAAACATATATAAAAGAAGTTGCTATAAGAATCAAATCGATCGGATGATTTGTCTTCGAGTTATAACTGCAGCAAATTTGAAAAATGTAGTTTTTCATTACCTTACCTTTTAGTTTTAATCACTGAGAATTTTTACTAAAATTATTTACGATGTATTCACTATAACGGTCATAGTAAAGCTAGATGAGTCGTTTAAATGTGCCAGGGTCTAGCTGCTCCAGAACATGTGACATCTGAACCACGTCCAGAAACTCCCGAACTATCGACCTTCATACATTTCTCAATACCTCAAAGTTAACAATGAAAATCAGAATCCGCAATTCAGATGGCTGTAACTCTAAAACTATCTGAGAGATGGACTTGAAATTTTAGTATGTTATTTTTAAAGGTATAGAGAGTATAGACTATCGAAACATGCAAAAAAAAATTTTACAATTTTTTCAAAACATCACACTAGTGGTCCCCCTTAAATCGAACATATAGATTTATTTAGAGTGTAAATAATTTCTTAAAGATGAATTTCCTTGTCCCGAAAGGAAGAAATAGAAAATAATTTTCGCAAAATTATTTATATTTGATTAGGGCAAAATAACCGATTATATAGGCTAAAATATTACTGCTTTTTAATTAATATATTTTACATCACACCAGTTTATTTCTTGTTGCATAAATACACCTTTTGTTAATATTAACTTGGGAAAATTTTTAACTTTTTGATTTAATAATAAGCAAAAATACGGTCAAAGAATCTCGTATTTTGATAATGAATTGTTACAAACTTACGATATACTTTAAAATACATAATTTAGAAAGAAAAAATACACTGTAGCTCCCGCCCCCCCATACTTTACTGATATCTATACAAATCTTATTTACTTATTTATTTCTTTTTATTTATATATACAACTGTAAATATTTTAAGGTTTGTAATCTACACAATAATGATATTGTTCATAAAAATGTTCAAAACAAAAATATTGTCCACACCAAGCATATCTTATAAAAGCCGGTTTACCACATACACTATACTTTGGTGCTCTTCTTTCCTCTTTGAAAACGCAACATGTTACAGAATTTTCAAAACTTTCTGGTCGTTGGTTAATATATCAATTTTTATACCAGCCATACTTGAAGAAATTTTGAAAACGGGGCGACGAAAACTGATTGTGAACTAGAGACTGAACTTTTAGAATATTGTTACGGCAGTGTAAATCAATATTATATACTCATTTAGAATTACATTATCCGAAAGTAATCTGATGAATTGTTTCCAGAGTCGATATCAATAAACATCCAGATGTTAAAAAATATTAACAATTGTATAGATAAGTATAAATAAATAAATAAGTAAATAAGATTTGTATAGATATATAGATATAGATTGTAATTATAATAATTATAATATAGATTTGTATAGTAAGATGGATTTGTCAAGTAGGGGGGGGGGGAGTGTATTTTTTTCTAAATTACACAGGCCTGCAAAATTAAGGTCATAAAAAACTTTTTTAATGTTAATAGGTGATCTTTATATTTTTTTGGGTGCTAAATCCAAATTTGAATTTCATTATTTTGTATCACCCACAGTTTTGTCACATTTTGGCTATGTCAGATTTAATGAAATATGCTAATATTCTATAGGAGTGGAAAAAAAATAACTTGTACAAGACAAACAGAACTTTATTTTAACACATAAAATATATTTTTATTCCTAATACTAAGTTTTATGAAGGTTTTAAGAGTCCATGGGCTTATATTTTCTTTCTCTCTTTTCTTTGAAGCATCGGATGTGGCTTTTTCTTCTGTGTGCCACTTGCTGACTTTCTCGGTGAAAGGACCAACAGTAATCTCCCATCATCCTGGTATTCCAACGTCCCTGATAGCGTTTTTCCATTATCTTGATATCCTGGTGGAAACGTTCTCCTTGTTCCCCACTGACAGCTCCTAAATTGTCCAGAAAGTAGTCTAGCTGGCTCTGTAAAAAATGAACCTTTAAGCTCGTTAAACATCCCAAATTCTTGAAGCGATTAAGCATATTAGATACAATGGTTATATTATAGTCTGGGTCTTTTTTGTTATCCAAAAACATGTTAACAACTTCCTTGAAAGCAATCCAAGCCTCTTTCTCTTTCACTGTTATATGTAATTCAAACTCAGAGTCAAACATCATTTTTCTTATATCAGGGCCAATGAAGACGCCCTCTTGTAACTTTGCTTTTGATAAATGCGGGAACTTTGAGCAAAGATATTGGAATTATAAGATATTATATTCATTATAAGATATTGGATCGCTGGCTTTCGCATATTTAGTATTATATTGATTGCATTAATTTTCTGAACTATTTTTTTGAATATAAAGGTTTATGATGTAAAATGTAGGGAAATGGTGGGTGATACAGCAATTTTATTGTTATTTTCAGATTCAGCACACTAAAATCCATAAAAATATGGTTAAAGTATTAAAAAAGTTTTTTAGTCGTTGGCCTGTGTTATGTATTTTTAAGTATATCGTAAGTTTGTAACAATTCATTACTAAAAGACGAGATTCTTTGACCATATTTTTGCCAAGTTAATATTAACAAAGGGTGTAATTATGCAACAAGAAATAAACTGGTGCAATGTAAAATATATTAATTAAAAATTATTTTATTTACACATAAGAGCCTCCTGTATTACCAAAAAATATCTGATAAAATTAGGGCTTGGGGGTGAGGGATAAAACCCCAATGATTTTATAACTTTAATTTTGGTATCATAATAAAGATCTCAAAGTGCCATTCACAAATATATATAGCTTCCCTACCAAAGCTCTAACCATTTCCAAGATATTTAAGAAAATTGAAAAATACTCTAATTTTCAGGGGTGAGTTTCACCCCCTTAAACCGCTTATGGGCCTGAACGAAATATGACTTTGGATTAGTTTTAATAAGATCTACAATCCACCAAGGTTTCAAAAATTTTTGAGAGATACAGTTGGATACCTTTCCTTGTAAGTTTGGTAACTAATGAGAAGTAAAGTAGCTACTCACATCTGAAACGGAAATAATTAATAATAACGCCTCAAGATTTTATAAATTAGGTTGTACATTGCTTCAAACTTCATTCAAAAATTATTTTATGCTTTTTAGTCCACTTTTAAATAAAAGGTCTATTTGAAAACTTTTTTTACTTAAATTTATTATTATCACTTTTTACGTTAGTATCCATAAATGATAAATATTCAACGCCAGTTATGAAAAAAAATGCCACTAGAGTACACTGCTCGAACTACGCAGCTTGTCTTATCAACTGAATCTGAATCTTTAATTCGTTGGCGTAATTAAGGCTAAGATTTTGATGGTAAAAACGAACAAATTTTGAAAAAAATCTATAAAAGAGGCGGATTTATTAGAGAAAGATCTCACGTTCAAATTTACATCAGTTACAACCTTTTTATTTTCGTCTATATGCTGTAATATTTTAATTAATGATAATCACTTTATTCCTTTGAACACTTGGAAATAAATGAGTATTAAGAGGAAAAAACCTGCCTAGAATTACAATTACAAAAAATTACATTTTTAACCATTTCCAAATGTCGGTAATTATTAACAATTTATTTGTCATCTGCGTACAATAACGAGTACAATAAAGGCGCATATTAACGATGGGATATGTCTAACATTAATCTTAATTAAACAAAGGAAAATTCTTATACAGTAAAACCATACAATTTGCACATTCTTCACAAGCAAAAATTTTTCTACAACGGAAGGATTGTATATCGCGCGTTTTCTGTCTCTAACTCGTATATCAAAAATCACAGTTTTCAGGAAACACAAAAAACATATTAAATACTGTATTTTCATCACTATGAATTTCAGATTTATGTATGTTACACTTTTTGATGTTTGCTAGCTATGTAGACATGAAGCAGACATTTAAATATTTTAAATTACAAGCTATCGATGTTTTTACTAAATACGAGTTTGCTGTCCACTTTTTTTTTCAATATACGAGTTTGTGAAATAAATCGATTTTTTTTTTTTTACATATTCCGATAGTCTTCCCAATAACTTAAATTTTAAACGCGTTTTTCTCGAAACTACATTTTTTATGATGGTTTTCTGACAAAACCTGGTATATGGTATACGAGTTTGTGTAAAATTATTTTTTGAAATAGTAACATTTTTATCAGCATACCCAAGTATACCATATACACAAACTCGTATACCATATACCAGGTTTTGTCAGAAAACTAAATTTAGTTCATGTGGTACAAGTTTGTTTTAAACTGAATAATTATTTTTCCATTAAGTATTTTGCAATATTTCTTAGTGCATCACATGGGGAAGTGTATTATGTACATGTATGACTTTCTAACTCAAAACCGTCAAAAAACCTTATACGAGGTTGAGAGAGAAAACGCGCGATATGCTAAGTAGCTGGCCCGGCAAACATTATTCCGCTCTTTCCGATTGGCGGCGCATGGTTATAAATTTGATTTGGTTAAAGTCTCTATTTTTGTGATTTTATTTTTTGGTCCAAATTTTGTGTTATAATTATTTGGCATAAAACCACCATGAACTATCGTCTCGACAGACATAATTTGGCTTTACTCATTTTGAAAGTTTACACATGTTTTGCTCGAAATTATGTTTTTCAAAACAGTGAGCAAGATAACTTCAATAATTTTCATCCGATTGACTTGAAATATATCGATTATCTGGTGCGGTATAGAGGATTTTTGAAATTGGTTAACAAATAAATTTTTTAGAAACAAATTAAGATTAATGTTTTCGTTAAATTTCAAAATATTTTTCAAAGTGGTGCCATTTAATGAAAAATCAATATTTTTTTATGAAATTGTTGGACGCTTTAGTAAAACTAATAATTAATAATAGACTTTATTGTTTTTGTAAATACAATAAGTTGAGTGTTGCAATTAACAAATGAGATAAAATAATAATAATAAATAGTTAAATAGTAAATTATCTAAACATACGTAATGAGTATAAATATAATATTAAATATAAAATAAGGAAAATTGTTAAAAAAAGTTTGTTAAAAAAAATTGTAGCAGTAGCTGTTGTAAATGAGTCGCCAACGGCTATGTACATCTCAAACGATTTCGAGTTATTTAACAAAAACTGTTAGCTATATTACAATAATAAATAAATCATTGCATGGTTTTGATGTCAAAAAATGTATCAAATTCATGTTGATTCCTAGTAATAATCTGTATAATGTAGGGAAAGCACAAACAATTATATTTAAATGAATAAAACCCAGGTAACTTATTTTGGAACTGGCAGTTGGATATAACTGGTTTTGGAAATGAAGTGTCAGCCATTTTGAATTTTCTAACATGCAAAAGCAGTCAAAAACCTGGTAGAAGGTAAAAGAATGAACATATTTCTAGTTTTTAGAGCAATTTTACATATGTAGTAAAAATGACAATAATTTAAGTCTTTATAGGATACAGCAAAAATAGTCACTCTACTACTGAAACTAAAGTACATGTACTAGGTTAGTGAGGGATTAAACTGGTTTTACTGCTGCATTTAGAGAGCAGCCATTATTTTCTGTGGGATGTAACTTATTTTGAAACTGTCAAAAGATAGAACTGAATTTGGAACTGTGGCCATTTGAGATATAACTGGTTTTGCATCCGTCTCCATTTTTCTTCACTTATTTTCAGTGGGATAAAATTTATTTTAGAACTGTTTCTCAACGTGAACATATAGCAAATGAACTGAGGTATCCATAGCATCTAAAATCTGAGTTTTTTATTTTTATTTTTGGATATAACTGACTTTGCTTTTCGGCAACTCAAATGTATTCAAAAATAAAAAGGAGCAAAACAAAATAATATGGTATTTATGCATATAACTCTCCCGTACAAACACGTCTAAAAACACTGTATAAATACAGATACACATGAGCACGTACACACCCATAAGGATACACGTATACATATTATTTTTTTTTTATATCCGGTATGCATATATGAGGAATAGGCTATTTCAATTTCATTTAATATCCTTACTAATATTATAAATGCGAAAGTGAGTTTGTTTGTTTATTTGTTTGTTTGACTGCCTTTCACGCCTCAACAGCTTAACCAATCAACTTGAAACTTTGCACAGACGTTGCTTGTGGGCCAGAGACGGTTATAGGCTACTTTTTACTTCGGGAAAATATTTCATTCCCGAGGGAAAATGCATTAAATTACAACAGCTGACTATATTAAAAAACGGATAAATTATTTCAAACTTTGTATATTTCTAACAGAAATATACAAAGGAAATTTCATTCCTGTGGAAAAATATATTTTAAATGAAACAAAAAATGATGATAGACAAATATGATGGTATACAACGATAAACATAGGTTATTTGTTATCCCGATAAAATATCTCATTCCCGAGAGAAAATGTATTTAAAACTAAACAATGAAATAACAACTGACTATTAAAAAAAAGCATGAGTGATTTCAAACTTTGCATATTGTTTACTGAGACGATGAGAAAGGACACAGACTACCTTCTATCCCGGGAAAATATCTAACTTCCGTGGAAAGTCTTATTCTCGTGGGAAAATATATATTTAACAGTATAAAAAAGAATCATTGATTTCATTTGAACTTGGCATGTTGTTAAAGGAATGTTAGAGTCTATTTTTTGCTCGGGGAAAATATTGTATTTCTGTGGGAAAATTCCAAAGAAAAAAGTAATAATACCTACTCGACGCGTAATAGCGACGTGATGAAAGTACACTTTATATGTTTTAACTAGATGCCATAATTTCAAATTCCACGCGGGCGATGTCACAGGTAACAGCTAGTATACTTATAAATTCTACAAAAAAAATATACACAGCCTTAATCTGATGTGGACTTACGGGACAAAGAATGGAAAAGACTGATTCCTGTGTAAAAGCTTTAAAATATTTTAGTCTCAAAGGTTCGTACTTTGGACAAACTGTTAAAATATGTATTAAATTTCCCATGTCTGAGAGCGTACAAAATACACAATCTCTTTCGTAGTCTATTTTCACGGTTTTGCCATTAACGGTTAAAGAAAATCTATTAAGGTTGGCGGTTCGGATACGGCATATAAGCCTAGTAATCTTAATATTTTTTAACTAATAATTCCACACTCTTTGCTGTTGAATCACATTTTAAATTTATAAATATAGACTAGCTGTTACCCGCGGCTTCGCCCGCGTTGAATTTGAAATTATGGCATCTAGTCAAAACATATAAAGTGTACTTTCATCACGTCGCTATTACGCATCGAGTAGGTATTATTACTTTTTTCTTTGAAATTTTCCCACAGAAATACAATATTTTTCCCGGGCAAAAAATAGACCATGACATTCCTTTAACAACATGCCAAGGTCAAAAGAAATCAATGATTCTTTTTTATACTGTTTTAAATATATATTTTCTCACGGGAATAAGACTTTCCACGGGAGTTAGAAACTTTCCCGGGTAGAAAGTACATAGTCTGTGTCCTTTCTCATCGTCTCTGTAAACTGTATGCAAAGTTTGAAATCAATTATGCTTTTTCTTAATAGCTAACAAAACGGTACTTTTTGCTGATGACACGGCTATTGTCTTTCGTGCCGAAAACAAACTCATCTTGCAACATGAGATTGAGAATACATTAAAAACAGTCTCAGAATGGTTTAGGAATAACCAGCTAAAATTAAATCTATCCAAAACACAATATATTAAATTTGGTAACTATGGGAAAATTGAAAATAATTTTACTCTTTCTGACAATGAAGAGATCAAATTGTTAGAAACAGTTAAATTCTTAGGTATCATTATAGATAAAGAACTCGGATGGAAAGAACACATCAATTATCTGATATCAAAAATTAGTAAGTACATATATTTATTAAGGGCCATTCGAAATGTCGTTCCCATAGAAATTTTAATAATGATCTACCATGCCTATATCGAATCTCTTTTAAGATATGGCATCATTTGTTGGGGAAATTCTACCCATGTACATAAATTGTTTATTGTTCAAAAGCGATGTATTAGAACCATTTGTAATGTAAACACGACTACATCATGTAAAGATCTGTTTATTAAACTAAAAATATTGACAATCTATAATTTATATATTCAAGAGTGCTCCCACTTTGTATTCAAAAATCAAAGTATTTTTTCTAAAAATACTTTAAATCATGATTATAATACACGAATTAAAGGTAACCTAACAATCACGCAATGTAGATTGCAGAAGGCTTTAAATGGTCCTCTAAATTCCTGCATAAAAATTTTTAATAAAATTCCAGGAGAAAAACTGATAGCTTTTAATAAATTCAAATCTAACGTAACAAAATTCCTTTTGGAAAACATATTTTACAGTTTAAATGACTTCATGCATTACCAGCCACTTTAACGCATTATTGTTGTTATTTTGCTTCTACTAATTTTGACGCATTCTATACTGTAATTCTATACTGTCGATGGAATAAAGATTATTATTATTATTATTATTATTAGTTGTTATTTCATTGTTTCGTTTTAATTACATTTTCCCTCGGGAATGAGATATTTTATCGGGATAAAAAATAACCTATGTTTATCGCTGTATATCGTCATATTTGTCTATCATCATTTTTTGTTTCATTTAAAATATATTTTTCCACAGGAATGAAATTTCCCACGGGAAGTTTCCCGGGGTATAAAGTAGTTTATGTCCTTTCTCATCCCTTCTGTTAGCAATATACAAAGTTTGAAATTATTTATCCGTTTTTTCATAGTCAGCTGTTGTAATTTAATGCATTTTCCCTCGGGAATGAAATATTTTCCCGAAATAAAAAGTAGCCTATAACCGTCTTTGGCACGCAAGCAACGTCTGCCAAAGTTTCAAGTTGATTGGTTAAGCTGTTGAGGCGTGAAAACCAGTCAAACAAACAAACTCACTTTCGCATTTATAATATTAGTAACGATGTTCGTTATTACACTCTTTTGCCATGTTTTTTACGAGTGTAAACCAGTTGTATTTCATTTTAAAATCCTTACGTTCGTCTAATTCAATTAACCTTTTTAAACATATTGCGGGGTACCTAGTGGATTTCATATTTAATATTTTTACTAGCCATTTGATTGACTTTTCGAAAATATTTATTTTCAACGGGCCAACACCAAGTTCTAAGCGTAACACGTAATTGGCAGTATACTTTTGTCAGCGTAAATGATGTGGAAACTAATATAAATGAAGGGAAAAAATGTTTATGTTCTGGTTGCTGTTTGGAAATTTTTATGCTGTCCATACTAAACCCCTTTAAATAAAAACGTATTGTTCAATAATTAAAGGATAGGGTTTGGAGAGAAAATCACCAATGATAATTAGTAATAAAAAATTAATTATGTATTTCCGTTTCGTAACGTTTCGTAATAGGGTAAGTACGGGAGAGATGCCGCGTCGGGAGTGACGCCGCAGTAGCCATAGTTCGTCGGTTGATTGACAGATAGCGCTATTGATGGATTATATGTTTAAAATAAGTTACTTATTTAAGCTGTATATGGTAATATTTATGATTAGTCCATCAGTTTAGTAATTATCCAACTTTATATTATTGAAAAGTACGTTTTTTAACATAATATTTTATCAGCCATTTAATTCATTAGAATTTAAGAATGTATACTTCATTGTTTTAATGAAAATGAGTTTTGTTATTAATTTAGGTATATTTTGAAAGTACTGTATAAAATTTTAGGTTGAAATTCCGCACTATGCTTGCTATAGCAACATGCGGCATCTATCCCAACAAAAAGGAGAGACGCCGCATTTAAAGTTGGTATAGATGCCGCATCATATTACATGTTAAAAACATAGACCTATATACCTTAATTATGCAATTTTTTTTTTGGACTGTAAATTATGCCACGTAAATATAAAAGATCCATTAATGGATCAGGAAGAGCCCTCATATTAGTGAAGATAACGAAAATAATGATGACTGCCTGTGTATTGAATGTTTTGAAAGGTACTCAGAAACAAATAAAAATTTGACTGGTTAAGATGCATTAAGTGCCAAAAATGGTTACATATGGCATGCATCATGTATGGAGATGTGTGTAAAATGCAAAATTTTTAATATGAACTATGCCGCGTCTCACCTTCTTTGATGCGCCATCTCTCCCATAGGTGTGGGAGAGACGCCGCTTTGCAGGCTCTACAAAAATGTTAATTATGAATCCTTTATGACTCAAAATTTACAATTATTTATAAATAATTGTAAAGAACAATGTTTAGATTTATTGTGTACCAAATTTCAAATCAATTAAATGCTTACTTTAAGAATTATCAAGTGTTTTCAAAATGTGCGGCATCTCTCCCGCATTCACCCTATAAAGTTTCATCCTCTGTCATACTGTATACATACCTATAGAGAATAAATATAGTTTTTAACAAAAATGAAAAAATTGAACAATGAGAAATGAACATTGTATATGCAAGGTTTATTACTTACATGCATTGTAGTTGTCATTATTGCACATAAAAATTATTGTACCTACAGAAAATTAAAATCAATAAAAAAAGAAAAAAAAATTAAAATTAAAATTATAATGTTTAGTTTAAAGGCATAGTTTAAAAGCAATTAGAAGTTAGTTCACTAAAATTTAAATTTAAAATTAGAGTTAGAAAACTTTTATTTGATAATGTAAAAACAAAAGTTAAGTGCGTAAAAGTTGATAGACTAGAACAATAGTTCCCAAACTTTTTTACCTTATAACCCGCTTGGTCTCGTGGACCATGGTTTTCGGTTTTAGATAGATCCCCTCTCCAAATTCAGAAATTCAAGAACAACTTTCGAAAATACAACCCCAGCGAATGGAGGTGACGAGCCAAAAAAAAGTCACCAGTCACCAACTTTTCATTTTACGATCATTTGGAAAAGCAAAATTCAGATAGAGAGCAGAAAAAGAAAGAAAAGGCCACCAATTAGTAACTCTCATTTTAGGGGGAGTAAAACCCGCTGTACATCTACTCTGCTGTTGTAGACCCCTATTTACATCTCACAAACAGTGACGTAGCAAGCGGATGGTAGGGATGGCCCCCGCCAGGGGCGCCGCCGCGACGGTTTCGCTTAACCGTCAAGGTATAGAAGAACATTGAAAGAATTACTTAAGAACACAGACTGAGATCAAATAACAATTAAGATATATGGTTAGTCTTAAACTAGGCTATAAGTTGGAAGTAAAAAGATTTCTGGTATTTCTACAAGTCTGGAAAACAAAGGAACTGGGCGTCGTTATCGCGTAATTCCGTGAAGTTCAATGAGTCATACCCAGAAGCCCAGGTGGCTATAGTTTGGACAAAAGAGGAGAAGAAACATATGATTGGATTGTGGGTAGGGAGCGGATTTTTTAAGTTACTAACCCCTTCCTTTTTTTTATCAAAGAGGGGCGCTACTTTTAATTCTCGCCAGGGGCGCCAGTCATCTCAGCTACGTCGCTGCTCACAATCTCCCAATTTTTTTCCCTCGCCGTAGACCTCTTCCAGGTTCTTATCGACCACTGGGGGTCGATGTAGATCACTTTTAGAACCACTGGACTAAAACAAAAAGAAAACCTGAACTTTTGTCGATACGTGTAATTTATAGTTCATTGCAATAGTTTCCATGCACTATTGCAAATGGATTCATTATCGAGAGCTAATCTATTTTAAATGGATACAGGCTGTTATATGAAATCCACCAATGTCCAATCTTTGGAAATTCGCTATTATGCAGGTGCATCTTAACTTTATTTTATAGACAGGGGTATCTTAATACACACACCGGCATAATTAGCGGAACATAAAAAATATATAAAAACCTATTTATTAAACAATGTTGACGGTTTTTTTTCCATTTTTACTTTAAATAATATTGAAGTTATGAATCAATTGACTTTCCATAGAATTGTTTTTATTTTCATTGATGCAGTTCTTTTTAAGAGGCCTGTCACTTTCAAAGTCAAATGTCGTTTCCTCTCAATATGGTCGAGCTTCAAACTGCCGTAATTGAAGAATGGCAAAAACTGTCCCATGAAACGATAGATAACATCATTCTGAGTATAGAAAAACGAATGGAAGCTTTGATAAGAACACGGGAGGAACCAGGCGGGATTAAAATGCTGTGTTTCATTTTCTATTTGTTAAATAATCTTTAACTTAAATTATTCTTAGACGACATAAGATTCCAAAAATTTACCATTTTATATAGTTACTTGTTTTGCTATCGAAATTAAAGGTGTATCGACTTGTGAACATGTAATTTTAAGTGAATAATTAAATAAGGTTAATATTTTCTTGAAATTAAATGGTTGTTTGATTTTTACAGATATATTGTATGTTCCGCTAATTCTGCCGGTGTGTGTATTTCAGCGTTATAACACTTTAACACTCTGAGGATTTATCTGATGAATATCAATTTCATTTTGGTCGAACCAATAGTTTTATAGTTTCACTTTTTTCTCGATTATTGTCAGTGACAAAATACCATGGAAGCACTCATGTCTCAACACCAACCTACACGAAATATTACAAATATACTATACTTATGAAAATATAACAGAAATGAGTAGATTTTTATTATAAAATAAGTATTTCAAATGTTACTATAACAAAACACTACATAATTCTCACTTTAACCTCATGGAAAACGATTCATTTATCATCATTTGCCTTTATCCTTAATTTCTAACTACACACCCTTATACATCCTTTGTTCACTGTACTCCTAGTTCCTAGCTACCACCACTAACAACATTATTACTTGTTACAATGATATATTTATCTTTAGTTTTTGCTTCCTCCTGTATGAAAACACATTTTTCTTCTTCTTTCACATAATATTGGAAAATATAAATTCATCATCACGTTTCTCGTCGAGTTTTCTATGTCAAAGAAAACAGAATGGTAAATATACGATTTGAAAAATATTTAAGGATTTTATTATGACAGGATAATACAATGTAAATGGACCGTTTACACAGGACAATTGAAAATTACTGTAAAAATAAAATTCTTCTTCGAAACATTTGTTGTTCATTTTCAAACTTCAAAAGCTTTTTTTTAAAAATGAAAGAAGTCGCTGAGTCCATCTTAAACTAAATATTAAGTCACGCTTCCTCAGTGGTAGAGTTTTCCAATGCTTTCGGGATGAATTTTACAGTTTATTATAAAAATAAATATATTTCAATAATGTTACCTGCATATGTATTAGAAAGGGCTGGATCATCGCATAGACAAATGAGAGAAAATAGTGGTTCTTAAGACTCGGTTTTCTGAAGGGTCCAGTAAAAGTTTAGTTTTACTTATTGTTTTATATTATTCGTGTGCTTTAAATTTTTTAGGGAAGGGGGGTTGGGGGGTTTAATAAGAAGAAAATTTCTAAAGCCCCAGAGTGGGTAAATCCGCCCTGTCGACAATTTTTTAAGCATTAGAGAAATGTTTAAAAGTAATTCCTGAACTCTGAACAAATTTCTTGTAGCCTAGAGTAACTTCCGCCATTAACTAGAATAATATTAGGTCGTGTAATATGAAATGTCGTTTTTCGACCACTTAGTCGATAATATAATTCAGATAAATATCGACAATCAGGGCCTCTTTTGTCGGGCCTGTGTGCTCTATATATTGTAGGGATGAGAAGGAACCCGATAAGAAGGAAATGTATTACTTGGGGGTTAATTACATTATAATTTTCCTTATTACGAATGAAACTTTGATAGTTTCCGATGCGACTCGCAATTGCAGTAATCGTCAGCAAAGCACAGGTACAATCGCTAGAAGTGTAGTGACCTAAATCACTAAAAGTGTAGGGTAAAGGCAGGTAAGAGTACGCAGAATTTAAATAGGTTTTTATCTTGTCTATGAATACCGTCAATATCGAATTTAATAGTTTATAGGGATTAGCACGATACCTATTTATAGTTGACCAAATATTATTCAATTCAGGCCAATTTTTATTTAGTTATTTTGTAAAAGCAATTAAGGTACCTCAAATCAAACAAATGTTATAAAAATTGCCATTTTTTTAATAGAGTGTATTTTGTCTTTAGTTCCTTCAAAAGGTAAGATAAGTGCCTTTATAGATTTTAAAAACACTTTTTTTTTATTTGAATTTCATCTATAAACTCAAGGTTACATTTTATTTTTAATTGTTAACGTTTAACTGACAAAAACAGATTCTTATAAGAGTACGCACTCTAAAAGTTGATAACAGTACGCACGTTTCTATTAAAATTTCTATTTATTCATCAACGAAAATTCAATTGGAAACTGATATTTACAGAAAGTATTTTGAAAAGTATCCAAGAAAAAATAAAAAATGAAGAAACAAAAGAACTATAACAAGAAAAATGGATATAGCGGAATGCACTCTTAAAAAAAGATAAACTTAGAAACGTTCCATGCTCCCTTGGGAGATATAAAAGAACATTTTAAGAAATTATGGGGCAACAATTGGCTGAACATATTCGCGAATTAGATATTATGTTTTATAGAATAACGTTATAGCAAGGTTAAAATAGACTGCATCTGGATATGCTGTATCTAATAATATATCACATAGGGTTAATGACAAGAAGAAAAATAGCTGGAAAAACATGGGTGGTAGATTTTTGTAAAAGACATAATTTAATTTTTCGTCGACCAGAAAAATATTCATAAGCGAGGATGATGAACTTCAGTCAGACACAAGTAAATCGATTTTTTCACAATTTAGAAACACTTTTATCGAAGTATCATTTTGATGCTTCTCAAATATATATGGATATGATAAGTGTTACTCCCAAGAAAATTCCTAAAATATATAAAATTACGGGAAAAGCATTCATTTTAAAAATTTATTTGTGAAAATTGTTAGTGCATACTCTTAAAATAACCTATGCGTACTCTTACAAGCACTTGCTTTTAAGAGTACGTTTTTGCAAGTTACAGAGAAAACATTTTTTTCCTATTAAAATTTTAAAATTATGATTTTTTATCATTATTAATAAGTTTAATAGAATGTTCTTTTTGTAACACAACTATTTTACTTTTACTTAAAGTAAAAACAAAAGCGCTATGTAAATTTAAAAATTAAGTGCGTACTCTTACCTGCCTTTACCCTAGTGACCGAAATTTGGAAAATCAATGCTTCTCACATGAACAGCTATATATATAGCCTGCTCATATGTCAGAAAAGCTTCGGATTTGTTCGTATACGCAGCAGACGGAAATGTAAAAAGTATTATAGATCCAAAAGCACTTATAAATATTTTGATATTTTTGTAAAGTAAAATATTTTTATTATTTACAAATATGAAAGACCATAACGTAACGCTCAAATGTATTAGCGTTTTATGTTTTATTTTATACTGTTATAATTTATATTGTGCATAGCTTTTATATAAAATTAACTGTTGCATTATTTAATTCGTTATTTGATGTCACTATTGTGGCACGACTGTAGTGACATGGTATGCAGGCATACCAACAACAAAAAAAGCTAACAAATTGTCAACAATAAAATAAACTTATTTAAACTATAATGCGCCCATAAATATTTAATGTTTATTTATAATATTGTTTACAATTTAATAGCTAGCTGCACGTGTTATGTACAGGAGATTCTCGTTTTGGACCGTTTTGATTAAATTTGATGCGCAATGTAAAATCTAGTGATGTGCTCAAGGGCTCATGTCTACCAAACTGTGCCCACTGTAATCAATGGGTGACGTAACACAGCACACCTACAATCACAACACACGATGTATGGACACGAATATACCAATGTGTTAGTAATATATTTTGATGATGATATATGCAGTTCGCATACATACACTATATACTATGATGGCCACCGTAAGTTACCACCAGTCAACAATTAAAAATAAATTTATTTATTTTAAGAAAGATATCCCTTCATTTTGAGAAATTTTTTATTCAATAGAATTTTTACACTTAAATACGACACACTTCATATTTTTTTCTGTTTAAATTTCACGAGTTGATTAAAAAAAACAAGATTTTTATTTTGACGTGAACACCACGGCAGTCAGTAACAGACTAAATCAGTAGTGGTGTAAATTGCTACGTATTGCAACTTTCGGATTACATTTTTTTATATGTAGGCTTGATCTGTCTCATATGTGGATGTGCTGAATCGATTATCAATAATCGATTAATCGATTATAGAGATAATCGATTGCAATCGATTATCATTTACAAAATCGATTATAATCGATTTTTAAGGAAAATCACAATAGACATTATTCCTTTTAATTTCTTCAGTTTTCAATCGTGGTTAGTTGGTAACCTTCCAGTCCAGAAAAGGAATTTCCCAAATTCTTTCTTACATTAATAAAAGAGGCATACCTACAATTTTGTATTTTCAGTACTAGATTGATTATATATTAAATAGGAAATTAATTATTTTAAACGTTTACTTCAATTTAAAATATTCATCCATTCCCGCCACCTCGGATTCCTCCGAGAATATTTTCAAAATTAGCTAGATTGTTGACTAATTTGAGGAGAAACCGACTGTTGACAAAGCACCTAGATGAAATCATATTTTTAAATGCAAACTGGAATCTACTTGAAATGAAAACTCGGTGATGTTTATTTACGTTGAATTTAATTTTAAGTCATTATTATTTGTTCATAGATATTAAAATCAGTGCTTCATCTTTTTTTTTGCTTAAACTAATATTTCATTTCAATTTCATTGCCTAAAAAGTGTGAATAACATGAGATTATTTCTAGATTTAAACATTGCTTAATTGTCGGTATAATCGATTAATAATCGATTAACCATCGATTAAATCGATTACGATTATTAAACATAATCGATTAATTGATTGGTAAAATAATCAAATCGGCACATAGCTATAGTAAAATCTACTGTTTATAAGTCGGACACTTGAAATTTCAAAAAGCACACCTATTTTTGACCAGCACCCTATATGGTTCATTCTGTATACTACCTAGTCTTTCTACACACCTCGTTCAGAACAATCATTTTAAGCTGTATATATAGGTAACATATACGAATCGTTCGTTGAGTTTAGGCGCTCATCGCTATTTCATCCACACATTTTATCTGTTATCGGTGATTTTTATATGTTTTGAAGTTACTGGAAGACAACAGGATATGTCACATATAGGTACATCATTGTATAAAAGGATAATTTTGTTTAAAAAACCTGTCTTGAGTTGTGTAACGTATAACGAAAAAATTTTACTAATAGAAGTTTAAAATAACTGAATTTTTTTTTAGTGACTCAGAAAAGCCATCTTGAAGTGATCAAAAATCGATTTTTTGATGTTTAAGAAAATATATGTATTAATTTATAAAAATCTACATTCATTAAAAAAATGTTAAAAATTTTTATCACATTTTCTTTTTATCACATCTATACATATAATAAAACTGTAACAAGACCGTTTCTGTACATGGAATATTTTTTGAAAATTGTACTAGTACTGTAAATAGTTGTCGTTGTAGATATCAAAACAGCGATTTTTAAAATTTTTGTCTGTCTGTCTTTCTGTTTGTCTGTCTGTCTGTCTGTTCACGCATCACGCAAAAACTACACGGAGAAAAAATTTATATAAAAATTACTGTGCTCAGCACTACAATCGACGTGTAAAAGGCGAACATATTCAATTTTTAACGGTAAAAATATAACAATTATAATTAATCATAGAAAATTTAAAGGATAGAATGTTCTTTCCGTAATATTAGCTCCATAAAATTTGTAAAACAGCACAATAAAAAGTTCCATTGCCGACAGAAAAATATTTTTTAATTGTTTTTTTTTTACAAAAATTACCATTCTGTCTTAAAATAGAAGAAAAGTAGAAAAGAAGAAAAGGAGCTAATAGTAGAAAGAAAGAAAGAGAAGGCATCACATAGCGAGGCAAGCTGCAAAAGGTAAAAACCACGTAACAACACAATCATATATGGAAGGTCACATAGCCAGACCTGGTGGTGTTACCACCGCACCAGCTAGCTAGCTGGTGTGATGTTCTGTAGTGTCGAACTGTCAAAGCAGTGTTCAATAGAATGCCTCACAGGACGGATGGTCATCGTTTAATTCATCATTTTCTCAATTCAGTATTACAATATATTGTTGCCGATCATTTTTGTATGCATCAATCGAAGGTCGGAAAAGATCGGGCATCTTGGAAGTTTTTACAGGTACAGCCCAAGCAACATAAGGTTGCGTGTCAGATGCACAAATGGAAGAGTACGACAACAAGAATTAAACCATAACATATATGCATAAGAGTGTGATAGAAGTTGTGTGTTAGCACATTAAATTTTACTATGATATAATATATTTTTTACTTTGGTCGTCGATCGCGCACGGATTATAAGAGCGCATGGTAATTTTTCTGAAATTTTCAGTACAAAAATTATAGGATTTTTCTCTCCGTGTACTGGACGCATTTTAATGAAATTTGGTGTGATGATAACTTATTACCTAGGTCAACGTCTAATATACTTTTTTTTCCGGGAAAATGTCTCATTCCCACGGGAAAATGGAAAAACTATTTTGAGCATGTACATTGTACACACATTACGTAAAAACTACTGGACGAATTTTAATGAAATTTGGTGTGATGATAAATTTTTATCTGGATCAACATCTAAGATACTTTTCACTTCGAAAAAATTTCTCATTCCCATGGGAAAATGGAAAAACCATTTTAAGCATGTACCCGCATTACGTAAATTTACATATTTCATAATTTCATAACTATAGTATCAAAAAATGTAAATAAATTGAATATTGTATTAAAATTTTTCTGAATCCGAAATCAAAGAAAATGTCGCTAATTGTGTACCGAAAAATACAATAGATACACAGTTGTCAACTTGGAGACAATTTAATGCATTTTATGTTGCAAGAAACTACAAATTGGAAAAATAAACTACTCAACGTTTCGCGTGAACAACGTCACGGATACGGCTAGTATGGAAATAAATGAATCCTTCATTAAAAAAACATTATATTTCCGAGAGTATTTTCACAACTGGAATATTCCTAAAGTATTAATTAAAATTCCGTTAGATAAGTGTAGTCTCATTTCTTTACTAATCTCCACAGTATACATTTTGATTTTCCTCCGGGCGGCAATGCCATTTCCATTACGATTTTCTTAACCGAAAAGAAGTTCTCCAATAGAAACTTACATATTTAATTAACTATTCATAAACAAACAAAAAAATTTTAATCCCCTAATATAATATCTGTATCTTGTTTCTTATTAAATTTTTTTGTTTTAAAGCAATAACTTTCACTAATTTCCTCCATTGTTCCTTCTAAGTTAAAAGATTATTTTTAATTTTTCTGAAAAATAATTTAAATATGTCATCATAGTAATAATAATTATTCAAAATCTGGTTAACTGTCGTATGCACAGAATATTACAGAACGAACGCTAGTATCTCTATATTACTGAAACCAATGTAACGACAAAGGATAAAAAATATCCCACCACTATATTATATATGTGCACGCGGAGTTGTGTGTGTTAGTGCGATAGATGGTTGTGTGTATGGGTGTCTTGCATACGCATATACATAACATGCATGTGGCACGCATCATGTACGTGATGTACGTATACCACGTATACCGTGTCAACACAACGGCAACAATATGACAACAATTGAAACACACCCATTGGTAGCTACTAAGTGAATGACAACATAGTTCTGTAAAATGCACATAAATGCACATAAGTGACTGCAGAAAAGACATAATTGTATTGCTTCCAGTGTTCTATGGTCGTATGCTACAGTCAGCACACTCAACAAAGAATACTCAAAGGGAATCACTGATGGAATTCTCCGCATTAGCAAAAACACCGGGAACTACCGCACCGGGAAGTACATCATCGAGGATTCCCCACATGCAAATTAAAAATATATAAAGAGAGAATCTTTTTTCAGATTTCAGAATTTGCGAGAGTTTTATTGTAACAATAGTCTTCGTGAATATAAATACCTTATATACATATACCTATTGTGATTTTATTCTAATATTTTATAAGTGATATTTTTAATAATAAATAAATATTTCTTAACTTAAAAACATCTTCGTTATTAATATCGTCGAATAAAAATAACAAAATAAAAACTCATCGAATAAAAAGTGACCTTCGCCGAATAAAAATAAACTACAAGATGAAAACAGAAGAAATCAAGAAAAGCAACGCCGAAAGCTAATCATCAATCATCGAAGAAATTGCAAGTCTCTGGATCGTCGTCCCGAAAGTGCTACAGCCAGAATTCAGACGAATTCTCCTACTGTTGAAGAGGTCCACCGTAATCCAGGCTGTTCCAGCGAAAGGATTCAACTCTTCAAGTTTGACCAACTACGGGAGTCCAACGGAAATTTACCTTCTAAAGGGTGTCTTACGCTTCAGACGTTCCAACGGTTTTGATATTGTACCGTGCCCAAACAAGACTCTGGCACAGCTGATTTTTTATTGTCAACGATTCAGCAGGAAACAAGTTGCGACAAACCCTCAATATATGCAAACATGAAACAAAACGTATGTTGGATTGCCTATATTTTGTAATAGTTGCTTAATACTATGCACATATTACATATTCCAACTACGTATCTCTATACCAGCAAGATCACTGTGGTAGAAAAGTGACGTAAAATTTTTCCCCCACTTCAAACGCACAACATGTTACTACATAAATCTCGTATCTATGTATATGTAATATACGCTTGTGTGTGTGTTATGTGTCACATTCTCTCTGTAGTAAGAGGGGACTACACCGACTACACTGTATACGTACCGTTCTTGCATATATTATATATGTATTCGCTTATATTGTTGGGAAGTGGTTATAACAATACAAACAATCGATCTTCACACGGCTACACTTGCTGTGTGACTAATCAGCTTAAGCGGTATCAACCACACACATTTAAATTAGATGGAGTAAATTGAGTTCAATTTATTGGTTATAAAAATTATGTAAAGTTCACAAGATTTTGGTGATTAAAATAGTTATTTATGCAAAAAGTTGCAAAATGAAAGTGTTTTTTTTTTTTTGCGAACCCTACAGTTGTCCAGCGAGGCTTACTAAGTTGGACTATTACAAGTGAAAAAAAAACCTGATTTGCACGTATCATATACAATATTTGTTGCAATTTTGAATTAAAATGGCAAAAATTAATAAAGAATGAAAAAATTATCTCAAATTATTTAAAATTTGGCAGCTACATTAAAAAAAATTTTTTTTCTACACCTGTTGAAGAACACACTCATTACATATCCGTTATTTGTTGAGAAAATTAGGCATTATTCAAAGGAGTGGAGGAATGGTCATTACTCAATACCTTTCGATCAATGAAATCACCGTCTTAACCATTATTCAATGGGTTTGCGATTGTTTTGTGAATAATATTAGAAGTTTTAATTTCATAATTATATTTTGCGTAGTAACGTATAAGTAAACAAAATATTTTTAATTTTATTTTGATCGTTTCCATAGATACATATACGAACATTTAATGAAATTAGTGATAGATTAAAAATATTATTCTTTTGATTTAAAATTCACATTCAATTTTATTTAAATCAATTAATCAAAAAGGAAAAAAGTCGTAGAAAAAATATAGTATTGTACTCGCTTACAATGGCTATTACTCACTCAGATGTATTATGACACTCGCCTCGTAAACTTGGCTCGTGTCGCAATTTCACCTTCGTGAGTAATAGCTATTATTTCATTTCCAGCTCGTTGAATAGCATATTTATTATTAATATAGAGTCATAGAGATTTAAACATATTTATTTAAAACTAAAACGTTTCGACATTGTCATAGTAGGCAACCATAAATTTAACTTTTTAATTCAGAATAAAAAACTTTTTAATTCAGAAATTTTTTTTTTTAGTTTATAATTAATATGTAATTAAATTTACTTATTTTTAATTTTCTATTAGAACAATTGCTAATTTCAAAAGAGAACTTTAGAAGCAATTTGAGTATAGGTACAAAAATAAAAAAGTTTTTCAAAATCCCTTACCAACTTTCCACCGATCTTTCCTTACTTCTTCCAGAAATGATTTGTTCTCAATTTTATTGACAACAGTGACGCAATTTTTAGAAAAATGATTTTCGTTATATCTCACATACGACACCTATGTCTATCGGTGCCTCCACCGCTTTTTGTTTATTTTATTAGTTGCCCCGTCCCGCCCATTACACTACAACAAATACTATTATTGTATTACATTTATAGTATAAAATGGGTGATAGGTGATAGTTTAACACAACAAACTGTTCACGTGCATTATGTTCAAATGTATTTTACGAGATCATATTACTACGTTTTACCGGTACCTATATCGGTGTATCTACCGGTAAAATGTAATATCGACTACAATAAACTGAAAACTGAAAGCGGTATAGTGTCTGTAAAATTTGATTTAATATAACCGAAGATATCTCTGTATCTATATACGTATGTGAAAACATATAAACAAATAGATATATTCGGGAAATGTATATATAATTTTTTTAATTTATTAGAGAATAAAATTTAATAGACAATATCAATAATTGAAGAGTTTGATGGAAAAAGGGAGTAAAACGGGAGTAACTGTAGCATACGTTATAGTTTTCAGTAACTACTGAAAAACCATAATTGTGGAGTGGTCGAACAGAAAGTGACATTTCCACTTTTTGACTTTTAGCGAATTTCCAGAATGGAATTCAGCTATTACAGCCACTGTCATGACGCGACCTGAACTCGGGACCATGGCAGAAATTTGTTTTGAGGTCCCTAGGAACCGAAAATAATATTCACTAAAATTTATATATATATATATATATATATATATATATATATATATATATATATATATGTGTCCGCACGATAACTCTCGAACGAAATGTCCTAGGTTTACGAAATTTGGTGAGAACGTTGGAAGTCGAAAAATCTTGGATGAGTTCTTCAGCCAGACACGTCGGATGCCAGGAACATGGTTTTTGTTCTTGCAAAAAATTAGTTTTTTGCCAAAATTTCCACTTATTCAAAAATTTTTGCGAAATTTTTTTACACCATTTAAAAGAGAAGAAAAAATTACATAAAAAAGGTCTTTAAACTTTTTTTCTATGTCAACTAGTTTCCGAGAAAAACCTTGTTGTTTAGAATGTGATTATTTTATCGTATAAAGTGTGAATTTTTTCACATTCTAACTAAGTACATATTCCACACAATATGGATATTTTGTATATAACATATATTATACGCATACGATATTCTTTTTGACACGATCACATAATTTTATTGTGATATATGTATAAGGGTACAAGACCATTTCATTATCCGTACTACCATTATGCGTACGGTTTGTGTGTGTTGTATATACATATACAGTCTACGTGAGAAAATTTTTAAAGTAAACAAAGATTTTTATGTAAACAAGTCTTAAATTTTAGCGAATTTCCAGAATGGAATTCAGCTATTATTTAACATATACAGGCGATTATTTTGAAAGTTAATATAAATATATGATAAAATTTCCAGAATGGAATTCAGCTATTACAGTCACTGTCATGACGCGGGGGGCATGACCTGAGCCCGGGACTATGACAGAAATTTGTTTTGAGGTCCCTAGAAACCGAAAATAATAGTCACTAAAATTTATATGTATATATATATATATATATATATATATATATATATATATATATGTGTGTGTGTGTGTGTGTGTGTGTGTCCGCGCGATAACTCTCGAAGGAAGTATCCAATTTTTACGAAACTTGGTGAAAACACTGGAAGTCCCAAACCCTTGGGTGAGTTTGTCAGCCAGACACGTCGGATGCCAGGAACATTGGTTTTGTTCTTGAAAAATATTAGTTTTTGCCAAAATTTCCACTTATTCAAAAATTTTTGAAAACTTGAAAGTCGTCCAAGAATGGAATTCAGCTATTACAGCCACTGTCATGACGCGACTTAAACCCGGGACCATGGCAGAAATTTGTTTTGAGGTCCCTAGGAACCGAAAATAATATTCACTCAAAGGCTATTGGCGGATAAGCATGGGTAGAAATACCCCCGTACGAATTGTGTTGGTTTTTTTTCTGCTAACTGCTTTCGATATAAGATTACAATTTACTGAGTTTCAACCCTTAAAAACTCACCCTTTGGGGGTAAAAAATTATTTTTTGAAAATCACAAAAAATTTATAACTTTTTAGTGGCTTGACGGATTTGGCTGGAATTTTTATATGTTTTAGATACCTCTATAGTGTACCTCAGAAAAAATTATCAGCTTCAAAAAAAAATTATAACCCCCCCCAAAAAAAAAAAAAAAATTGTTTAATTTTTCAATATTTTTTTTCATCACCTTGTAGCTATAGTACAATCACCAAAATTTTTTTGCAGGCTTCCTACTATGACCGATATAACATATAATTTTTTCAGATTTTTTCTCCGGGTGCGTCATAGTTAAAAAAAAATAAAATGTCCAAAAAGATTTTTTTTTTCGAAGTTATGTTCGTTGTACAATCACCAAAATATTTCTACAGGCTCCTCACTATGATTAATAGAACATATAATTTTTCCAGAATTTTTTTCCGGGTGCATCATAGTTAAAAAAATTGAATGTCCGAGAATATTTCTTGGAGATAGGCATAGGCTTTCGGGTACTCAATCGATTGGAAATCGTTTACACATTTTGAATATGTTCATAAAAACATTTGTGATTGCTTAGTTTTTGAAAAAAAAAAATGGTCGACTCAAATCTTCAAATTCCGCAATCAGCCAAACACTTTGGTGAAAAAAATTTTGGTGATTGTACCATAGCTACAAGTTGATGAAAAAAAATATTGAAAAATTAAACAATTTTTTTTTTTTTTGGGGGGGGGGGGGTTATAATTTTTTTTTTAAGTTGATAATTTTTTCTGAGGTACACTATAGAGGTATCTAAAACATAAAACTTCCAGCCAAATCCGTCAAGCCACTAAAAAGTTATAAATTTTTTGTGATTTTCAAAAAATAATTTTTTACCCCCAAAGGGTGAGTTTTTAAGGGTTGAAACTCAGTAAATTGTAATCTTATATCGAAAGCAGTTAGCAGAAAAAAAACCAACACAATTCGTGCGGGGGTATTTCTACTCATGCTTATCCGCCAATAGCCTTATATATATATATATATATATATATATATATATATATATATTATATATATATATATATATATATATATATATATATATATATATATATATAAAGGCTATTGGCGGATAAGCATGAGTAGAAATACCCCCGCACGAATTGTGTTGGTTTTTTTTCTGCTAACTGCTTTCGATATAAGATTACAATTTACTGAGTTTCAACCCTTAAAAACTCACCCTTTGGGGGTAAAAAATTATTTTTTGAAAATCACAAAAAATTTATAACTTTTTAGTGGCTTGACGGATTTGGCTGGAAGTTTTATGTTTTAGATACCTCTATAGTGTACCTCAGAAAAAATTATCAACTTAAAAAAAAAATTATAACCCCCCCCCCCAAAAAAAAAAAAAAAATTGTTTAATTTTTCAATATTTTTTTTCATCAACTTGTAGCTATGGTACAATCACCAAAATTTTTTTCACCAAAGTGTTTGGCTGATTGCGGAATTTGAAGATTTGAGTCGACCATTTTTTTTTTTCAAAAACTAAGCAATCACAAATGTTTTTATGAACATATTCAAAATGTGTAAACGATTTCCAATCGATTGAGTACCCGGAAGCCTATGCCTATCTCCAAGAAATATTCTCGGACATTCAATTTTTTTAACTATGATGCACCCGGAAAAAAATTCTGGAAAAATTATATGTTCTATTATATATATATATACATATATATATATATATATATATATATATATATATATATATATATATATATATATATATATATATATATATATATATATTTATATATATATATATATATATTTGTATTTATATATATATATATATATATATATATATATATATATATATATATATATCTCCGCACGATAACTCTCGAACGAATTACCCAATTTTTACGAAACTTGGTGAGAACATTGGAAGTCCCAAACCCTTGGATGAGTTCGTCAGCCAGACACGTCGGATGCCAGGAACATGGTTTTTGTTCTAGCAAAAAATTAGTTTTTTGCCAAAATTTCCACTTATTCAAAAATTTTTGTGAAATTTTTTTACACCACTTAAAAGAAGAAAAAATTACATAAGATACCCCTGTCGCAGCATCCTGCATAACATAGCGAATTTCCATATACAAAAGTACGCTTTTCTCAGAAACTAGTTGATATAGAGTAATTGTAAATAAAAAAAAACCTTCTTTATGTGATTTTTCCGCCTCATTCCGCCAAATTTTTTTCACGAAAAATGTCCAAAACCCCGTAAACGTTTTCACGAAATTTCTTAAAAATAAGATGTTTCGTTCTTGAGTTATCGTGCGGACACATTTATATATATGTTTACTAAGTGTCCGCACGATAGCTCAAGAACGAAACATCTTATTTTTAAGAAATTTCGTGAAAACGTTTACGGGGTTTTGGACATTTTTCGTGAAAAAAATTTGGCGGAATGAGGCGGAAAAATCACATAAAGAAGGTTTTTTTTTATTTACAATTACTCTATATCAACTAGTTTCCGAGAAAAACGTACTTTTGTAAATGGAAATTCGCTATGTTATGCAGGATGCTGCGACAGGGGTATTTACTTTTTTTGCAGAATCCTACTTATATCTATCAACTACACATCTTAGTTGAATTTCGCGTGTTAAATAGCAGTAATTCTCCCCTAAAAACGGGTCCCAATCTCGGTTTTCGAACAAAAAGGGACATATCCATTTCTTTATAAAAATATTATTTTTGTTCTAACAAAAAGTGACATTTCCTTATGTAATATTAGACTTAAATTTAGACTATTAGATTTAGTAGCTGAAAACACTAGAGAAAGGTTGTTTTTTAATAATAAAAAATGGCTTTTACTTTTTTATTTTATTTTTTTTTTTATTTAAATTTTTATTGATGCATCGACATCTAAAGGGTCTTTTATTTTGTTACTTTTAATTAAATTCCTTCAATTTCCATTCAATGATTATCAAAAAGTGACATTTTCAAGTTTTACTGACAAAAGGTAACATTTCCAAAATTCTAACTCAATTATCTCCTGTAATGTGAAAGTTTTTAAATTGACAAAACAGTGACGTAAGGTAACTTTTTTCAGTATACAATTCTGCATAAACAGAATATTTTTAAAAATAAATGCTTACTCTTTAATCACATTTTATTGATTTCTGAACAAAAAGTAACAATGGAAATGTTACCTTTTGTTCGACCACTCCACAGTTGTGTTTTTGAATAAAAAATACTTACAAGTAAAGGTCTTGAAGTGATAATTCAGGATTTTGATGAAACTTGGTAGGTGTGTAGAGCAAGGAAAAATAGCAGACACGTATTTTTTTTTATCTGCCAAAAACGCCATTTAACGGGTGAAATTCATCCCCAAAGTTGGGGTAAAAATTTAATTTTGCCAGATTACTCGAAAACTATAACAGATAGAAGAAAAGTGTAAATTGACACAACCCTTCATTTTTAAAGGTCTTTCTATTTATGTACTCAAATCCAGGGTCGGACCTACTAGGGGGGCCTTGACTATAAAATTGGGGGTAAAATTTGAAATAGGGTGAATATGATTTGACCAATCAAAATATTGATATCAAATATGAAAACTACATCAAAAATACTAGTCTACCTGTTTTTGCTAAAAGCCGCTGCGTTAAAGTTAAAACCTCAAATCTTAATCTGAAATCTTACATGTATACCAATATTTTACTTATAATATCTTTAGAAATAACTTTTTAAATCGTTTTTATTTATTGTATTTATAATAATAATGTGTTTAACGTCCGTTTTTGAGACCATTTAATCTAGAACAGACACCACCCACATCATTATTTGTATACTTTATTTATTCATTACACAATATATTCGTTACATTATACATTTATGATATGGGTGGAGGACAAGGAAATATTTATTGTATTTATACTCTACAATTAATATTTAAACAAAAATATTGGATAAAATTTTATTATAAAGTTATTCGTACAAAATTAAGGGGTCTGTATAAATTCCGGTAGCTCTAGTTAATATTCGAAACTGTTGAAATATTTTAAATAAAAACAGAATCGGTACAGACAAAATGTAAATTTTCGTGGCATATAATTGTTTCAGGGCTCAAAAAAATATACAGGGATATTAACATATATAAATCCAGGCTCGTAGTTATTAGCGGGTCTTCAGTAAAACTTTTTGATAAAATTTGCACTTCGATATTATTATAATTATAATTTTATCAATTGCAAAACAAATGACATAAATAAGTAATCAATATAGCTTCTACTATTTGAAAAAATATATCTCCTGCACTGATACCGACCATATTTTGCTTAACAACAAAACGAAATGGGATGAATGGCTCCTTTAAAATGTGTGTTTCTGCTTTTGTTGACAAGTACATATAGCTAATGTGCTATAGGTTTGATGCGCCTAAAATATCAAAGTGTAGGAGGTCATTGAAAAAAATAAATATTTACTGTATCTAATTTTTAGTACAATGTACTTCCGATTTTCCAGCATTGGTGAATTCCGTTCAGATCACCAATATTCCACAGATATGCAAGTAATACTTTTACAATGAAGCCCTTTATATTTTTAGGAGTGATCATGTAATATTCCTTTAGAGTACTATTTTACTAGTTAGCAAAAATGCTAGATCATTAATTTCAAAAAAATCTGTGGTCTGCTGTAAAATAAAAAAATTTTATCAGCGTATTCATAATTGTAAACATTGGCAAACCTCACCTATTATTTTTATAAGCAACCAGAACATTATTCAGTTTCTTTTACTAAAAAGGAGGCGGTACTCGAATACGTTCTCTAGTTTCCTGGCTTAAAAAGGAATACTATCATGTATCCCGGTTACTTCAAAAAATATAAAAGAGTTGTGGTTTTAATGTTTTTCTAGTTATAAGTATTTAAATAATTGTGGATGTATTTTTTTTTATTCTGAATGTAATTGTTGTTACTCAATTGTTGATATGGTTCAAATAAATTTAGCAAATGTAATTCATATGTTGATGACAACATTTCAAATAACTAATTTTGTTACTTACCACATAACGTTTCGTCAAATTGAATTACATGATATGTTACGAGATATAATTATTAGAGCAACCGAAGATGTTTATTTGTTATTGAACATGATAATGTGTTGGATTTCGATCCTGAATTTGTACGGAATAGTGCTGAATATAACGACAATCTTTTCAGTGATTATGATGAAAAATCGGAAGAGGTCGAAGTCAGTGTGCAAGAAGAACCATCATGTTCATATGGTGAAGAACATTCTATCGATTTTGATTATAAAGATCGGGCTGTTAAATTCTGGAAGAGTGGAAAGACAAGAAGATTGGATCTGACTAGTGTTCAGAAACATTTCAGGCGAGTGAAAACATTACAGCAATTGTATAGATGGGAAAAACAAGTAGAAAAGGGCGGAACCAAAAGAGATAAACTACATTTCATAAATGAATACGTTTTAAACCACTTTAGAGACGCAATCGAGAGAGGATCCATAATTCATGACATAAATCTTCGGCGATGGGCACTAGAAGCTCGTGATTTAATTGAATTTGCTGATTTCAAAGCCTCAAAAGGCTGGTTGCGCGCCTTTAAAAAATGTTTGGCATCGTTTCAAGAAAAATAACAAAATTTACTACAAAATCATCTTACCAACAATCATCATCCTTAAAAGAAACATGCGAAGCCTTTATTAATAACGTAAAGAGTTATGTGGGAAATTATGAACTACAGAATATTTTTAATTCCGACCAAAGTGGTTTTAATTTAGAAATACATTAAGGGAGAACATTGACGGAAAAAGGTTCAAAAAAAGTCGATGCCATTATTCAATCTCTATCATCCATGACACATAGTTATACCATCCAACCAACAATATCTGCTGAAGGTCAACTGCTTTCACCTCTATTTGTAGTTTTAAAAGAACCTACTGGGAGTTAGGCTCCAAGGTAGAACAATCATTATTCAAAGCAAAAACGTTTATATTTCGGCTTCCAAATCTGGAAAATTAACAACGGAGCACTTTAGAGATTGGTTTAAAAACGTCTACCTACCTAAAACTGGAAAAAAATCTGTTTTGTTGCTCGACTCTTGAAGTGGGCAGTGTCTTGCTGTTATAGAAGACGTTATTCCTAAAGAAAAAGAAGTTAAAATATTAACTAGACCTCCTAAAACAACAGCTTATTTGCAACCATTAGATGTTTTTGGATTCCGATTTTGGAAGAATTATGTTCGAACATTGTCTGACTTAATCATTTTATCAAATAATGATATTAATCTTCATTCGAGAAATAACATTATAAAAATGCAATCTTTGGCACACAATCAGTTATCATCGCCACGCTTTAGAGATCCATTTAAATATTCTTGGTACAAAAGTGGTTATATTGATCAAAGACCTCCTTATTTTATCAATCCCGTAGAATACGCTTTCCTTAAAACAAATTTTGATCAACTATCAGAGGAACCAAAATGTGCTGTGTGTGGTGAACCTGCGATTATAAGATGCACATGGTGTCAAAAATTTCTTTGCTTAAAACATTATTTCGAGGAACATCATTACTGTGAGGATTATCAACCCTACATTTATAATGTAAAATAAAATTTGTTATGTACTATGTATGAATTGGTTAAATTATATGTATAAAATATTAAATACATGCTGTTTATATACAAAATTAATTTCGGCGCTGATAATAACTAGCTAATAATAATTACATTATGTTTAATAAAAAAAAAAAAAAAAAAAAAAAAAACACATCCACAATTATTTAAATCAGCGTAGAAGACATTTTCTTGTACATGTAATAAAAAATGTAGTAATTATATATAAATATAAATGTTAGCTTATTTAAATTTTATCTCTATCGATTCTGTTTCTAAAATATTTCAGCAGTTTCCAATATTAACTAGAGCTACCGGAATTGATACAGACCCCTTAATTTTGTACGAATAACTTTATAATAAAATTTTATCCAATATTTTTGTTTAAATATTAATTGTAGAGTATAAATACAATAAATATTTCCTTGTCCTCCACCCATATCATAAATGAGCCGTTTATTTTGATAGTGGTGCAAGTCCATATTTTGCTATTGCGAGATATTTAAGGGTTTGCGTTTCAATCAATTTAAAAATATTGGTAAGTGTTAATAGACATATTTTTTGTATTTTGTGGTATTAGATAATATAAGTTTATAATCCAATAGTGTTCATAATGTTGGCTAAAAAAAATAGTGGTTTTATTACAACTAAATGGACTTGCCTCACTTTCAAAATTAATAAATTATTGTAATCGTTAATTTAAATGGATAATAGTTGAGTTTTATCATTTAAAAATAAACATAATAAAAACTTTTCATACGACAATTCAATTTCAGAAGCACGTATTGCGATATTATTACCCCTGCCAGTGCCTTAGTACTAGTAGAAATGAGTATATGAAAATAAGTATATACTTTAAAAGTGTTGCTTAATATGAATTTGAAAATGTATTCTAATTGTTTTAAACTATTTTCCTTGAAGAAGTTTTTAATTACTCAAATAATACGATTATGTCGACACAGTCACCCCCGTAGTTAACTACCCCTGAATTTAATATTAGGAAATTCAGTAAAAACAGGTCGATTATATTTTTTTACGTACATTTGAAATCTGTAAATAAAACTTTATTATATTTTATTTTTTACCCCTTTTCGCAAAATTAACCTCTAAATTTTAGCCCTAAACTACCCTTGTTGGTGTAATTTAAACAAATTACATATCAATAGATTGCTTTTTAAGAAAGAGCAATATCGTCAGTTTAAGCTTTTGCTCTATTTCTTACCGTTTTCGAGATATTTGAAAAATTAAATTTTCACCCCAAATTTTTGCAGGACGATTTCACCTCTTCAAACCGCTTTTCTGCAGATAAAAAAAATACGTGTGACTTATTTTTTAGTGTTCTACAACATATCTAAGTTTCATCAAAATCAATAGGTCCGGTCTCGGAAAATATTACTTGTAAGATGGACTTGCACCACTATCAAAATAAACATATTTACAATACTGTTAAGAGCTGAAACTTTAATCTTCCAAATATTAGGCTTCTGAATTTTTTTGACTATAAGTTGTTGACAGATAAAAAGATCATACTAAGTCTTATGTGTAACTATCATTATCTTCGCTTTGTTCAGAAATGGACTTGCCCCACTTTCAAAATAAACGGCTCAAATGTATAATGTAACGAATATAATGTGTAACGAATAAATAAAGTATACAAATAGTGATGTGGGTGGTGTCTGTTATAGATTAAATGGTCTCAAAAACGGACGTTAAACACATTATTATTATAAATACAATAAATAAAAACGATCTAAAAAGTTATTTCTAAAGATATTATAAGTAAAATATTAGTATACATGTAAGATTTTAGATTAAGATTTGAGGTTTTAACTTTAACGTAGCGGCTTTTAGCAAAAACAGGTAAACCAGTATTTTTAATGTGTTTTCATATTTGATGTCAATATTTTGATTGGTCGAATCATATTCACCCTATTTCAAATTTTACCCCCAATTTTATAGTCAAGCCCCCCCCCAGTAGGTCCGACCCTGGATTTGAGTACATAAATAGAAAGACCTTTAAAAATGAAGGGTTGTGTCAATTTAAACTTTTCTTCTATCTGTTATAGTTTTCGAGTAATCTGGCAAAATTAAATTTTTACCCCAACTTTGGGGGTGGATTTCATCCCTTAAATGGCGTTTTTGGCAGATAAAAAGAAATACATGTCTGTTATTTTTCCTTGCTCTACACACCTACCAAGTTTCATCAAAATCCTGAATTATCACTTCAAGACCTTTACTTGTTAGGCCCGATTTACATTAACACTCTGCTCTCACTCCGATATCACTCGGCTCCAGGTTCGATAAAATATTCTTACACAATAAACAATGAGTGTATCCACATTATCGCTCTGATATCGGTCCGATATCAGTCACGGTTGGCTCTCGCTCCTATGTCACTCCAATATCAATACCACTCAGGTAATATTTTATCGGAGCGATATCAGACTTGTTATGGCTTGTACCTATAGTGTAAACACTTATTTGATTCCACTTCACTCCGCTTGCATTCAATTGTTATGAAAAGATATTTGTATCGAACTGAGACCGAACTGGGAGTGTACCTAGAGCAGCATTATAATGTCAATAGAGAACGAATAGGTAGCTAGGGTTGTGCACGTAGACTTTGTGAAGTTGTCTACCCCATTTGTCTACACGTAAACAATAAGGTAGACTACGTAACAATTGGTAGACAATGAAATCAGTATAAACAATGAATATTATTTATTGTACAGTAGATCATTAAGGCTGGACAAATGCATATTTGCATATACTACTTGACTTATGAGTACACTTATTCTAAAATTTGATTTTCAGTCTTATAAACCATTTAAAAGCAAATGAGCTAATTTTCATTTTGAAGATTTTGCTCATATACCCACTTTTTTTAATGTTTATGTTGAATCAATTCAAACAACATTATTATCGGTTATACTCTAAAATCATTACAGTATTGTTATATCAATTGCCTAGATTTGTATGACAAACAATTTGTCATGTGCATTAAACTAAGAACCAGTGGCTAATTTGCGAATTTAAAACGAAATTGGAACAATGTTATCTCTGATATATTTTCTCATAAACCATATTTTATTTTAAACTATATTATCATAGATACCTACACAATATTTTGATATTTGTCTGAAAGTCAATATTTTGATATTTGTTGTATCAATTCAAACAACATTATTTTCGGTTATACTCTAAAATCATTACAGTACTGTTATATCAATTGCCTAGATTTATGTGATAAAAACGCCGTGAGCAGCGGAGCCCCATCACGGAAGTCGAATTTTTCCTTTCATCTTCGGTATTGAATGTCTACAAGCGAAATGTAATTGAAAGTCCACAAGCGATTTGTCATTTTGGTGGTTTCAGAACTGATGATGAGTGTCCCGTTGATCGGGGCTTTAAAAAGAGGTTTTAAGTTTTAAGGGCTGAATCTCGGTAAATTTCAATTTTGTGCCCATAGCAGTTAGCAGGGAAAAAGCCAACACAATTCGTACGAGGGCATTCCTACCCATGCTTATCCGCCAATTGCCTTTGTGTTTTATTTTTAAATATTAAAAAAGGAACTTAAATAGTAAACTGGATGGCCTTTATGAAGATATTTTTTCTTTCCAAAAAAATCCAAAATTTCTATTTTATAAATAATAAAAATCCAAAATTCCTAATTTATAAATAAACAGTGACTTTAATAACATTTTTAAATTACTTAATATGTATGTATTTCATTTGTTATAAAAGTAAGTTTTTTTTAAATTTTTTAAAATTACTATTCGCCTACTTGTATTTAGAATAAAAATAATGCATTTAAAATACATTTAACAATAGCATTGAATTCCGATGTAAAAATGTGAGAAGTGGGAAAAGTAATGTGTACTCCCTAAAAGGTACTAGCTGGATCCTAACTGAATACACGTACAAAATTTCAGCCCCCTAGGTTTCCTTAGAGAGTCTCTAGACATGTTAGAAATCAAGCAAAAAAATTAAGGAGATATTGACGTAACAATCGTGGGGGTAAGGGTTAAAAGTTGCAACTTACAAAAAGCATTTTCTGGCTATTAGCTTAACCTGTACACAAAATTTCAGCCCTCTAGGTTTATTTGGGGAGATTTTGACCCGAACGAAACTGTTAAAAAACAAGAAAAATCATGATCTTTTTGGTATAAAAATGGTGGGGGTAGAGGTTAAAAGTCGAGACCCCCAAAAGGCACCCCCTTGATACTAACTCAATCCGAATACACAATTTCAGCCGTCTAGGTTTATTTGGGTGATTCACCTTTGGCAATATGGCGAAGTGAGATATACGTGTTGTCTTGTTCGCTCGTTGTATTACGAACATGAACAATGGTCTTTTTTTATTTTTAAATATTAGTAATATAACAATACCAAAATTGTAAGAATCACATTAAAAATAATATGTCGACATAGTCATTGGAATAATGCTACGTGTAACGTATTTTTCTTTAAAATTATAAAATTATTTTTCAACATGGCGTCATACGTACTTTTGGATTTCGGAAGGGCAAAATACAGTAGTTTGGGAAATATAATAATCCTATATATATATATTTTATCTTTTTTTATTTTTTTAATAAATTTTATATGACTGACCTTTTAATGTCAGCCATATCATATTTTCATTGAAACGTTGTTATAAAAGTAGTGTTTCAAAGTTAAAGGTATCACCTCCTCAATAAGTGTTAATCTATCACTATTGTTGGAAATAATCTGATACGGATATTTATATTTAAAATGCATACTTAATTATATTATTTTATTAAGAAATTTCACTTGTTTCTAATATAAATTTTTTCTATTATTGTAAATCGATTACGTCATACTGACGTCATTTTCGTTTTGAAATATTAAATTATTAAATTATTAAACTATTACGTAAATTGTTTGTTAACTCGCGTTCTTTTAATTCAAGTTTAGTTTTCTTGATATTGTTAACTCTATAATATTGTTAACTTTCCATTCAACATTAATATTGTTAAATATTACTTTAACTTTTTACTATAACTTTTTAAGGATTACTTAAAAGAAATCAAAATTATTCATATAAATCTTATACATGATCTTTCCATTTATTCAAAAACCCAATTACTATTAAAATAGTAAAAGCACTAGAACGTAGTTGGCGCCAAGAGCTGAAAAATCTTTTTGTTTTTAATATGATTAAATTGCTCTTAAATTGCTCCATTGAGATCAGTAATTGCTCCACCAGAAACTCAGTACATAAACAGACAAAATATTTTAATATTGTAATTATTTATTAGCACCAATTAAGGTTCAATTTTTAAATTAAATAAAGCAAACTGGGAGTAATTTTTATTGACATAAAGAAACTGTATAAAAAAAGTATTATTTTGCAAAATTTGGATGACTTAAATACCAGGAAAAAGATGTTTTTCTTTATAAATAACTAATTAAATAATTAAGTTTCTAATGGAGCAATTACTGATCTCAAAGGATATTCTTTTGCATCGTTCGAAAAAGTGGAAAAATTTACAAAAATTGAGTGTATGAACTACTGTTTAATTTTTTATTAGACGATCGTACATAACGGAAAAAATTACATTTTTACGATAAATTTTGGAAATATTAGTCTATGTAAATTAGTTTTCGAGAAAAATTTAACAAAACTGATTTTAGTTTGTTTACATTTTGTATGTACAGATTTATAGAAGGCGTAAGAAAAATAAGACTTGAAATCCAGAGGGCAGACAAGCCTCATTGTACTATTTAAGTTTTGCTAGTAAATATGTAGCGATAAAGTTTTACTTCCAAGATTTTTGACTGCTGAGAAGGAAAATTCACTATGTTACGTCGGAAGCTACAACAGGGGTATTTCAAGTTTCTGCCCTATTTCTTAATAATCTCACGTTCCACAACCTATAGAAATTTGTCCCCCGTTTGTTTCATTAATATCCATTAGCAACTAGATCATGGATATCAATATATTAAAATTCTCTCCTTAGTATAGGCAATAGAAAACAACCATACAATATAGTCTTTGAAAATCCTTTGTCGTTTACAAATCAGAAAAATTGTATATTTATAATAAAACCTTATGGATATCCCTCTATATGTTCTGGTTACATGTAAAGTACATAGATATCTGCTATATACAATAAGTGTTCTAAATCTCCTAAAACAGTGATTCTAAACCAAATTTTTTGTTTAAAAATTAACGTTTCATGTTGTAATGGTCCGGTTGTTGCGGTGGTTGTGATGTTGACTAATTGTTTGTACGACGATAATGTTTTAACGTTGTTAGAATAATTTTCCAGTTTAATGTCCCTGATTATTGATTTCCAAAGGTCGTAGGTGAAATAATTCGAGCCGAGTTTAGTTTAAAATGTTTATTTGTTGAATTAAATCGTCGACAATTTGGACCGTTACAGTTTAAATATACACTTTTATTATAATAATTTTAATTTAATTATTTATTTTAATATTTTGTTATATTAATAATAATTGTAGATTTATTTTATTTAAATATTTTTATAATTTTATATTTTTAACAATTATAAATTTCCCAGACGGGATTCGTTACAAAATTTTACATGTTTTTTTCTTAATGTCTAGATTTCAATTTTTTTTTCTTTTTAATCTAACGTCTAGATCCCAATTTATTTCAAAAAAACCCCCCGTTGTACTTTTTCTTCATCTATTTTACTTAATTTTAAAACAAAATGGCTTCTTCTCTTTCATTGGTTGATTAGAAATCGTCATATCGTAAGCCCCGCCTACAATGTCTTATGATGTAGCTAGTTCACTAAAATTTAGCCAGGTGGCGATTTACATCTTTAGTTTTACATTTTCAAGTACTAAAATTTGCCACTAGGTGTCACCAGCCATATTACTTAATGGTTACAATGTTCACTGCCAGTTTCACATCAAGTCTAAATAAAAATTATTTATTAATAGGGAATATGCTTGTTTTTTAGAAAATTGTAAAACATTTTTAAAGATATTCTATACATGTCACAAATTCTTATGACAGTTCTTTTTGTTTGGTTAATTTTAGTTTTCATAACAAAATTAATGTAAATTATCTACCTTAAATAAAAATTCCGTCAAAACGGTACATTTGAGCAATTGAACGATCCTATTGTTTGTGACCTATAATGTATAAGTTTTCACCAAATATGCAAGATATATATATACTGAATGAAATATGCACTAAAGGTATAACGTAGAGTACCATAAATAATAGGATACACTCTATAAACTTTGTCACTGATACGAAAACATATATCAAATAGAATAAAAATTAATTTTTGAATATTTAATAATATTTAGTAACTTGTCACAATCAACACTTATTATTTTTAAAATAAATTCATTTAGGTAATAAACTAGGAAAATATTAAATATTGATCATGTTGATCATCATTTTTTGTAAAAATGACTTGCTATGAAAAAAATAAAAGAAAAGTATTCACTGATTTTAATTTTTGAAAAAATTCGTAAGAGGAAACGATCTTAAAAAATTAAATTGAAAATTAATTAATAATAATTATTTAATTCATTAACTATTTAATATATTTGCTAAATTTTATTCGTCAAAAAAATTAAAATATTGACAGATATGGAAAGCAGTGAAAAATAAACGATTAGATTTTTGATATTATCAGAAGCAGTGCCATCTAAAGGAACGAATTATATAACAATGCTGCTGGCCTGGGTGGTAGGTAATAACTTTCTTATTTGAATATCTACAAGTGACGTCAGCGCGCCAAATGGTGATGTTTAAATAATGATAATGTAAAATGAAAAATCATTTTTTTTATTTTTCTGAAATAAAGCCGCAAATTGTACTCATAATATATTTTTGTGATTTTTTGACATCAACTTATACTATTTTTGAAATAAATGAAAAACATGCGTATTCCCTATTATAGTGAAACCACTAAAATTTAAATATTAACCAAGAATGACGTCGCAAGCTACCGGTAACTCGCGAGTAACGGGTTGAGAATCGCTGTTTTGGAAGATAAAACACGGCCTTACCATCATCGACAAGTTGCCACCCAAACGAATAAAACACAATGGCTTATTTATCGATGGTGTGAAACTACTCTACAGACCTACAGTACAAAGTATAATGTATACTTTATCTTTTGTACTCGTTAAAGAGTAGGTACAGTACAACACAAAAAATGTTAGAAAATTCTAGTTCAAATCGAAAAAGGTTTTAGGTGTCACAAAATATTTTTGGCGTTCGCGTAGAAAGCTCTCTCCGTACTCAGCGTGTTGCCAAATTTTGTTATATTCTAAATCTAAAAAAATAAATTTTTTAAAACCTCTAATAAAGAAAGTTTTATAGGCCAGTTCCTACACAATTACTTTCTTTACTATAAGTCTCAAAAAACTTATTCATTCATCAATTTACTCTGAAGATAGTCGGAAGGTGTTAAGTAATAAAAATAATTTAACAAGTGAAAATAGACCAGATAATTGTAACTTTATAGTATATTGTCCAATAAGTGCGGGAAACTGTCGATTGCCCACGAAAGCGAAGTTGAGCGCACTCACTACGTTCGTGCGCTCATTCGCTTGAGTGGGCAATCGACAATCCCGCACGAGTTGCACATACTATTTTTTATTACGAATTTGACATACTTTTTTATATTATAATTACTATTTCTGACATTTTTATTACTTTTTAAAATAATGGGCCATGTGCATAAACTACTACTAAAGTTAGTAGTGAAATTTTAGCAGTGCTACTAGGCACTACTACACTTCCACTGAAATTTAGTAGTGAAATTTTAGTAGCGGGCACGGTTGCTATTAAATATAGAAAGTAGTGTGTTTTGAACTTCTCAAGTAAAATAACCGTCCAATAAAAATTTATTTAATAAATATTTTTTTACTAAAATATCAGTAATATTTTTTCACCTATGTACTTAAATTCGAAAATTGTAATAATTTATTATTAGATGGATAGAGTATTGAGAGATATTCGAGAAATGAACGATATTCGCAAGTTACATAACAGGAAAATTTACAACAAAGAATTGACTAGGGATGTAACGCTACCTAAATTTGCCGATACGATATCGCAGCCGATTATTGTAGTTAATAATCGACGATACCAATACCGATATCAATGCCTTAGTAAATAATAAATTAAATTATATGTACCTTGGGCGTTTGTATGTCTTCATATGCATAAAACTTACCTATATTTAACAGAGACTCGACCTTGTGGGAAGTGTAAAAAAATGTCAGATCAAAACTCAAAGAAAATATTTATTACAATTATTATTATCAACCAAAGTGGTAATTAAGAAAGTTAGTAAAGTAAATTTCATTAGGTACATAGAGTAATAAATTGATACATGTTTTGGCAGATTTTTGTTAAGAAAGCAAAATTTTTTCAAATTATTTGCAAATAATCTGTTTTGCAAATCATTTTGTATGAGGCTTGCGGTTGAAAACTTTTCAACTTTTCGAACTGTGTGATATCGGTTGTATTCTAATCGACTTGCCGATTATAACGGTATCAAAATTGGAATCGTTACATACTTAGAATTAACCCATTAAATAAATTAAACGAAGACAAACTTTTTTTATTTCATTTTTATTTATTTATTTTTGATCCATTCTAAAATATTTATAACTTTTAAATCGTTTAAAAAGTAGTATTCATAATATTTATTAAATTTATTAAACTTGTTAAAGATTATCCGTTTTATTCTTCGAAATAAATACCAAATACGAAATACATAGATGCATTAAAAACAAAACAAAAAGAAATTCAAAATATAAAATTGACATTTGTCATAAAAGTCAAAATATAAAATTGACATTTGTCATGAACGTCAAAATATAAAATTGACATTTATCATTAATATTGTTTAACATTTTTCAAAATTTAACCAAATTTCACACTCATACCCATCTGATTATTAAAAGAAAACTATAAAAATAATAATAAACGGTGAAAATAAAACTCTTTTTATTTTTTTTATCTTTAAATAACGTGTTGCCAAATTTAAATTGCTATTACCCTAGTAACAACTAGTAGTAGGAACAAAAAATTTTTATGCACATCAATTATTTAATAGTACAACTATGTTCTACTTGCTAGTAGCGACTAATGGTAATATTTAGTAGCAGTTTATGCACATGACCCAATATTTTTAAGTGTTCGTCTTTTTTTTTCTGAATTAATTATAGTTTAAATTATTTTGTTGGTGGATTCTATAGGAATAATTATGAAATATTTATTAAATGAAAAATCAAGAGGCGGCTTTGCGTGTTTTTATTAAATTTTGCGTGTTTTATTGTCAATTTGCGTGTGGAAAGTTACTTTCCACACGCAAAAAATTATGCGGGAAGAGTACAGTGGGCAAACAGCTATTTTGCTTACAGAAATGTGTGCGCCAAGTTAGTACTTCTCCCGCATGAGTAATAAAAAAATTTTTTTTTTCAATATTTAAAATTATTTCGACTAAATTGTGACGGTAACTTTGGAAATATAGGTAAACAAATTATCGAAAATAAAATATATTAAAAAATTAAGAAAATAAAAACATAACTAATGCCATTTGAATAAGAATTTTTTAGATAAAATATTAATACAAAAACCTCTTTAACACTTTCATTGTCGTTCACACGATATCGCGTGATACGGCTACTTTACTATATGGTCAATCACGCGATATTGCGTGACAAATATAAGAACTTACTACTTATTTAACGTAAAATATTTGGCCATCTCACAAAACCTATATTAATGTGTTAATCGTATTATACAAAACTTTTGTAACCGTAATGTAATTCGACACATTCATACTATACAGATGGTGAATATTATATGTTTAAATAGACATCAAAGACGTTCCACCAATAAAAAAATAAATAAAGATTGTAATTACTCACGATCTCCTTACAGATGATTATTGTCAATATGAAAATCTTTTACAGCAACGTTAAAACGTTAATAGGTTTCGTTTTATATGAAATTAAATCGTATAATTAATACCAAGCTTATATTATACACATTCATTTAACACATTTCAAAACTAATGCCAAGTTTACATTCAGTCAAATGCATTGGAACTATTTTAGTATTATTTATTTCAACAAGCTTGAATACTAAAAAATAGGTATATACCTTTCTGAGTGTATGAGTTAATTTCCTGAAATAGGTGAGGTTGGAAATAATAGAATTAACTCAAGAAGGAAGTGTTCAACTTCAGAATGATGCTCTTATCTGTAATTGATTAAATTATATTGTAATTTTAAACATGCTTTCTCCGGTTTAGTTGACTAAAAATTCAATATTTAGTTGACAATTCTGGAAATTTATATATTGCATATTTTCAACTCTTTACTAGTAGAAACAATACCAGCAAAGGCTCAATTATAGAATAAATTTTTTTTCGTTTTCTACCCTAAAAAGGTGATAAAATAACATTTCTTATCTACTAATTTTAACAACAACTGTTTTTCCGAAAAAAGATAAAAAGTTTTCCAAATGCGATATAAGAAAAGAGATCTACTACTATTACTGTAGTTGGAAAAATATTCCCAGACACTTTTGATAGTTTCTTTGTCAACGGATAATTGTCTTTTTCTAATTCCAGTCAAACAAATAAATAGTGCATAGGGTACTAATTGAACATTAGGTTACGAAATAATAATAAATAATAAGTTAATAACACTATTTTATATTTTTATGTAAATTCTGTTTATTCAATAATAATTTGATTACAGAAGAATATTTCTTAAAGAAACCGAAAACAAATGACATTAATGATATAACTTAACTGTAAACATCTACATAAAATAACTGAATGACTGGATTCATTTCAAAATATTTAATACTATTAAAAATATAATTTTGAAAAATTTTCAAATCAGTTAAAATCAAATGAAAATAGTTTATTCTAATTGAAAATAACATATTTCATTTTTCTTTACAGTATCGCATCATTTTTTTTAACTTTGTGAAGATGAAATATTATTATGTCAAATATTTAAAAAAACTAAATGAAAACCACTGATTAAGGACACTGGTGTAGTTTTGAAAAGTGTACGGCAAGAACAAAAAAGAAGGAAACCTACAAAAGTGTCGGGGAATATTTTTTCAACTATATTTTAAATGTACGTTCATCACTGTTATACTCCTAAATAAAATCGTTGTCGTACTTCATCCAAATGGACAACACTTAACGTTTCTTTTTTATTTGTTGAATTTTAGAAATGGTAAAATGGGTGAATTCTCCTTAACGAATTACACAACACAATTTTCGATCGATATTCTAAAGATTTTCGATAGATTTCTAAAATACTACCCTTCCACATTAAAAATATTACCCCTTATGCGTAAAAAATGCCCATTCAAAATCATATTCGATTAGATTCGCCACTGATTCATGCATATACTTATCTTTTGGCCAGTGAAATAAGTGACAATGAATTGTTTCACGGGAACAAGATGAAAGAAATTTATTCTCTGGTGGTATTGTTTAAAATGTCACCTCGTCTTATTACGTGCCTGCCAGAGATAATAGCAGTGTTATTATTAAGAGTCAAGGAGTGTTAAGTTGCCTATCTGTCTATTATGTATTATAATATTCTGTTACAGTTTAGTTCGAATGGAGCTTATGGCACAATGTAATTTTCTGTACGTTACAAATTATCTCTGAAATAATACGCTATCTTGAATGTTATACAGATTATACAGATTATTTTTAAATTTATGAGTAATTGAGTAAGGATTGTTTGTCGTTGCGAAGGCTTGTTTTTCTTATTATTATGAAACTGAATTCTTAATACAACTGCCATTTTAATAGATTATACCTATACAACACTAATCTTTACAAAGTGTCTAGTTCATCTACCAGCAGGCAAATTTGGGCCAAAAGGGGCGGCAAAATGTAGAATTTTTTTTTGCTCGTCATTAACGTTTTTTAAGAAGGGCGCCTGATTTTAGGGGCAGTAAATTTGGCAAAAAGGGCGGCAAATTTTTTTTAAACTTTTCAGGGGACGGCATTTTTCACGGAGCCTAGAGCGGCACTTAGGGTAAATCCGCCACTGGTCTAGTTTGCTTAATTTCAGTAAAAATGTAAAGAATGGCTTCGAAAACCTGTAATTCGCTTCTAATTTTATCATTTAATTTACGGTTTCTTTGCCGTTGAAAAATTTTAGTAAACCTTATGACGCCACGAAGTTAAAAAATTTCTTTTTTCTAAAATCAAAATTTATAGAAATTATCTGAGTTAGAGCGATTGATTGAGTTACGGTAACTTGGACGTGAATTTTTCATTTTTGTTAAAAAAGTGACGAAATTCCCTTTAGAATTGTGACTGATTCCATAGAAGTCCTTTTTCTAGTGGCCTTGCATGCCTAATTTTAGTAAAAATAAAAAGAACGACTTCGAAAACCAATAATTTATTATTTTTTAGACACTGAAAAATTTTAGTAAATCTGGTAATATCACCAAATTAAAACAAGGGGTCAAGTACAAGTTGTACTTGCAATAACAGTGTTTCGTACAATCAGTTGTTTCTATAAATTTTTTGTATCGGAATATGAAAGTGGATAAAAAATATTTTTTCTAATGAATTTTAGGTCTGTTTACATTTACCAGAAATGAACAGCAATATTTACTAAATGAAGTAAATGTACTAAGAATCGCCTATTTTTCTTTCAATAATAATTATTAGGAGACCTATTTATTATAAAAATTGTACTGGATAATATTTTAAATTAGATAATTTAACTCAAGTTTATTAAGTCCCATAAGAGTATTGTAGTTTTCTCACTTTCACCATGGAAAAAGAACTCAGGACAGATTTTTACAGCGAAAAAAATGGTATAAAACATTTTATTGGTCATTTCACTGTAGTAAACACGATAAAAACGAAGCAAAAATTCGTATTGGTAATTTAACTGATTTCAAAACCATAGTAACGATGTATTAAATAATAATATGAATTATACTAATTTATCTTATTCGTTAAATTATCTTACCGTATTACATTTGAGTTTTATATTTATTCTGAATAAATTTGCGTTTTCTACAACTCAAATTTCTGACCTAAAAATAATTTAACTCAAAGACCTGTCAACCCAAAAACGCTTCAGCTTCACTATCGCGTTTTTGTTAGTTGACAGTTCTTCTTGTTAAATTGCTAGCCAATAAATTTTCGTTAGACAAACCCAAATTTATTCGAAAAAATACAAACCTCTCGTATAATAAATAATAAGTGAAAATTTTTTGAAAATTATTGTCAATTTCTTTGAATAGCTTGAATTTTATTATTTCTATTATGGATATCTAACAAAATTTTACAAATATTAGATAATATTTAGGTGCAGAGATTGTAATATTTTTTTCATGTACAGATTTATCATCTATTCCTTACTTTCCTTATTTCTTTTTTAATTTTTAAAACTCACTTGATAAAAAATTACCAAAATACCTGTTTAAAATAATATTAATATAATTACTAATTAACAACATCTTGATCAAAGCAAAATATGTTATCAACTTTTCATTTTACGTACCAAGGAAGCTGTGTAAGTAAATTCACTTCTGATAATTTTCGCTCAATCTATATACACTCCATTCTTAATGTTCGTGAATTTTTTCAGATTTTTCTGAACAATCCTTCCGGTAATAAAGGACGGAGACATCAATTTTTAAGACGTTTTTCCGAAAAAAAAAAAAAACAAAACAAAACAAAAACAGAAAAACAGACAAAATATGCAGTTATATATATATATATATATATATATATATATATATATATATATATATATATATATATATATATATATATATATATATATATATATATATATATATATATATATATATATATATATATATATATATATATATATATATTGCTGAATTCGTGCTTTAACAACCTTTCACTTGATACCTTACTCGGTGTTCTTGACAAAAAATTTTGTTTTTACTTTCCAGATTATCCCCTAAAATTAAACCCCAGAATCGAAATTCTACTTCATATCTAGGTTTGGGCCACCACATCCTATCTCCGTGTTAAGTTTCGAATTTTCGCGTTGAGTGGTTTCAGAGAAAATTGCCTGTGATTCTCGAACAGACACCGAAGTGATTTCGTAAGTGTTCCGTTTTGTCAATTTTGGTACGGAACACTAAAAAATCCTAATTTTCAAATTAAGCCTTACTGCAATGACTTGAATTAAAGTGACTGATTGAATCTAGGTAATTTGAATTTTCGTTATTTTTCTCTCAAAATGGCGAAATTCTTTTTAGAAATTGACTGATTTGACGAAGGCTTTTTCCCTAGTAATCCTAATAGGGTCTAATTTTAGTAAATGGAAGACTTGGAAAATCTATATTTCGTTTCCAGTATCATTCTATTTACAGTTTTTAAGGCACTGAAAAACCTCAACAAATTTTCTGACGTCCAATTTGGGCTTATCTTCATTCAGGTGGGTGGATCACTACCCCTTGACGACCGCCCTGTACTCACCCTCAATTCTCAGTGGTTTAAAATTTAAGAAAATAATATTTTAGGTCTCGTTATCTTCGTCTTTTTTGCCTGCTATGTTGCCAGAATTTCATTTTTTTTCTACTTTCATGCTTACAAGTAATATGAGCAGTCGTGTTAAGTAAAATGCTATTTATTATTTTCTGGCGATTCTCTCCTTTCAAATACTATTATTTGGACAATTCAATGGAAAAGTCCCCATAAATGAAAAAAATAAATAATTGAGTCACTGAGTTTCAAAACCATCTAATTGACGATTTTTTCAAAATTGAGTTAGATACGGTTTATTATTCAGGAGGATAAACTGCACTAAAAAATACCAACTAGACGGTGCAAAGTCAGCTTTTCCCCCTTTAATATTAATGACAAAAATACGAAATTGTTTCAAAAGTAGCTAACTGCAATATTTTTCAATTTAAAAAACATGGAGTTTCAAGCAACACAAACCAGTTGCAAAACTGTCTAATTACTTATATAAAAATGGCGTCATTAGGAAAACCTGGAACGAAAATAGCTAGTTAGGTGGTCAATATGTGGCATTACAGAGCCTGCAGAGGATCAAATAATTGTATGTGATAATTTTATTACTCTCTCTAAGAAAATATTTACTATTGAAATAACTAGAAAAAAATACAAGGAAACCTGTGTAATTGCCAAATATAACAGGTTGCGAATGTGTGCAGAATAAAATTGTGTGAAACATCGTGGTTCTGATTTGAGTTTTACTGTTAAATTATAGTAAAGAAACTTGTTTTAAGCAGAATATTCTACTAAATTATAAGAAAATATCTTAGTTTTCATAAGTTATAATAAAAACGACGATGTAAATAGATTTCTACGAATGTTGTTTTATTTAAAACCTATTGAAAGAATAATAAACTGTTGCAAAAGTGTCTAATTGTTAATGTTACTGCTGCAAAAGTAGCTAATTACAAAATCAACCGTTTCAAAACTATCTAATTAAAGCAAACTGCTGCAAAAGTAGTTAATTATAATTTTTAATCGTTATTTACTAATTATTGAAGAGTGGTATCGTTATTATTTCTTTATAAGAACTGTATGATTTTTCCTAAAAATTTAATGGTAAAAACCACATCAAAATCATTATTACAAGTGAGAAAATAGTTTTTATGTTTCCTGAACATTTTTAGTTGTGTTTGTAATTTGAAGAAATTTTGTATTAGGTAATAAATAATAAAAATAAGTAGGTTTTTGTACCTTTAAAATTATTTTAAAGTTCCTATTTTATGTCCTATATAATGTCAGCTTCTAGGATTTCATTTAAAAATACTACTTTTTTGTAATTCAAACTGACGGTAGTGTAAATCACGTTTTGGTATGTAGTGTCAGTCACGAATTATTTTAACTACTTTTCTAAAAGTCTTTCATTTTACCATTTTCCAATAATTTGTTTCATATACTCCGGTTAAATATACAATTTAAAATTATAACACTTGTACAGAGGAAGATTTTCGAAGTTTAAAAACACTCTCGAAGGCGACTGCCTTTTGCATATAGTGTCAGTCACATTTACATTTTATTAAATAAATCATATTTTGCAACTTTATTTGTACACACTTTTTATTACAGAGGGATAATTGGGGTATCAACTATAAAACTATGCTAAAATTGAAACTGTAAACATAATTATGATATTCGTAATATAAGGCATTAAAACGTAAATTGTGTCAAATATAGAGTCAGTCACATATGGAATTGCCCATTTCCTTTCAAATGCTTAACTTCGAAAAAATTGATTTTAAATATAATAAAATATTTTTCTGAAAATGTTTAAGGTAACATCACAGGGTAGAATTTTTAAAAAATCAATTTTTTTGGTCTTATCTTAAAGTACATACAGTTATGCATGTTCTCTCAAAAATTTCAAATTGAAATTCGAATTAATACAGTCGCTACGACCACAGATTAATGGATTCAATCTAAATACATAATTCTGTGGATCGGTTGGCGCCTTTTAGAGGGATGTTATACCATTTTATATTCAGTCTTTCCACAACCAGTGAACGTATAGGATCAATTTGTAACCACCACAGTATCACATTGTTGTTGAAACAATGATTTGAAACAATTTCGAGACAAAGTTGAAGAGCCTTTGTCTCGAAATGCCCTATTTAAAAACGGTACCCACCCTCAGAGGGAAAGTGTCCAAGCTATAAGTTTGAAATTTTGACAGAATATTCTTTATTCCATTCTTCATGTACCTATGGAAGCTTTATTTTAAATCTTCCTATTTCTTCACACGGAAAACTGTTGAAAAAAAGGCCTAAATTTGGTACTTTTTATTCAAACCGCTGCGATTTTTTCAAACTTCAAAAAAAACCTTCGTAGGAACATAGTGGCTTACCTACAGATTGATAATCTATTTGATTTTCTTCTCAGATAAAAACTGCGGCCGCAATATTGAGCACCAATGGCCGCCCCTTTTTAAAACTTTTTTCAAAAAGTTATAATAATTATAAGAAATAAATAAAATTGAATAAGAAAAGTATTTTTATATTGTTAAATAGCGGTATTAATCGTATAAAAAAATTCATCCCCATTCCCCCAATCCATCCATTCGAAAAAAATTGCGAAAATTGACTATTTTTCGGCCGGTCACACTGTGATGATACCTTAATAATCATCTAAATTCTTTTTTTGATACAATAAACTACAAACTTTATAATAAACTACAGACCGATTACATAATTAAATGTCATTATCATCCATATCCACGCTTTGAACACATCATTAAGAGAGTTTGAATTAATTTCCAGAGATATTGAATGAAGGTTGTATATGTGCCGTTGCGTTGACAGATTTTCCTGTGCATTTCTATTGTATTTCATTTAATTAGATCATAGGCAAACGAGAGAACACTGTGGTATAATTGTTTGCCGTGTTTGTTTACTTATCTAGTGTTACAGTAGAGCTCATTATAATTATGTTTTGTTTCATTTGAATAAATTCATTTTCTTTATAATTCGGTTATTATATAAAATAGCAATTTAAATTTCATTTGTTGTATAAGATGAAATGTAAACATTTTAGAAAATAGAATCATTATCTTATAGTTGTTTCCATTCAAGGAAAACTAAAATATAACTAAGTAGTATAATAATGAAATCCTAGTTTTATAAAAAGAAGGCTTTATTATAAACATGAATTCATTAAAATGATATTTATCTATTTTCGGATATTTCGATATTTACCAATTTCGAACAGTAATTAGACACCCTTCATATTTCAAAAGTGATCATAATACTTCCGCTACTTAGTACTCTCACGACCATTTTCATAATCAACTTTAAGAATACTTTAAGTTTACTTTAAAATAAAAATTTTATTTCATAATCATATTTAACTACTTTAAAGTTCCTTTAAATTAAAGTCGGTGTATCAGTTACTTTGGTGAACTTTACTGACTTTAACGTATCTAATTGTCAAAATAAAACCGAATAAATAGTTTAATTAATAAAGAGATATTTATTATTTCAAAAAAAAAGATATATATTTTTAAAATAAGTAAATACATCGTCCTCATTATCAAGTAATTGTGACTATGAAAATGATTTCTTAATTATTAGAAAACTAAAAATATACAAGCAGCTTATAATAAATTTTCATGATTGAACAGACCAAGAATTTTTTCAAAGATTTAGATTAAGCAAAGAAGTGACAATCCATATTTTGGATTATATTAGGGAAATTTGAAATATATTATTTTTATATAACAACGTTATATAACTAATAAATAAACCATAGGTTGCTATAGTTATTTTTTAGATCCTTGACTTTAACTAAAGTTGCACTATAATTTTTTATGAAATTGAAAAACTTCAAAGTTAAATTAAAACTTTAAAGTCGCTTTAACTAAAGTTATTTTAAGACAATTGTTATGAAAATGGCCGTCAGAAACAATAAACAATCAAAGTAGATTTTAATTTTTTATTTTTTAAAAAAATAAACAAAATTTGACAATTTTATTTTAACACAGACAAAGCAAACTAAATTCAAAGACCAAAATAACTCAAAACAACATCAATTCATTCAACAAAACCAAAATTTCTCGATAAAAATCAAACTCTTCAATAATGTCCATGTTCAAATTCACCACCAAAATGTTGCGATTGCACGTAATGATGCTCATTATGTCCAATTTTTTTCACATGCGCATTGAAACCGCTATGTTTATCCGCTTCATAATCCACAATTCGAATTGAACCGTCCGGTTCCACCAGCGAATACTGTCCGTGAACTTTATCACCATCACGATGCTCTGATTGCGATTTTACGTCACCCGTGTGGTAATCCTTCACTTTATATTCGAATGAATATTTTGGATACGCCTTAAACAGAAATAATACGATTTAAGCCAAAAAAAAAATTGAGGATATTAAATTGGTTACTTACGTAATAATCAATCGAATGTCCTTCGTGATGACCACCATGTTCGGCCAAAAGATTTTCATGTCCTATTTCGTCACCATGTTCTTCGAATTCGCCATGAACTGTCGCGATAATTGAAATAAAGGCAACTACAGCCTGAAAATTGTTAAATTTAAAATTTAATAATCGTCTAGATTTTGTTACTTTTTTACTTACAGTGATATAAACCATTTTAATTTTATGAATCCGTATTACTAACTGATACCTCTTCGATAATGCACCAGCGTATTTATAGTTAAAGAATTATTCAGTTAAATTAACGAAGTTATACAATCATGGCTGTCAAAAACTACAAAATGAATTTTACTGTTGAATATTTTAACTTAGTGCAATTAAAATTATTCTAATCAATGTAATTAAAGTTTAAATCTAATTACTTTTGTGTAAATTTTGTTACATATGTATAAGGAAAGAAAGTTATTTGATTGTTTTGAATAAGTAATATATACTTTCTGGCTTAATAAGTTTTAGGAATGTATTTTGATAATTTACAATCACGCAAAATGTTAATTCGATAGATCATGGTCCATTGGTGTACGGAAAGCGAAATTTTGTTTTCTTGACCGTTTAAAAAATTCAAATGCATTAATAACAACTTAGGAAGTATCAATTCATACGAAAACAAGTTCGTTAAAGTGCAAACCTGACTTGTACACGGAGGGTTCCATACAATATTCAAAACAAACACAGTGAGGAAAAGTTAGTTTACTTTTCGTCAGGTTTACTATTATAATCCTTATTAGTATTAAAAATGCAAAAGTGAGTTTGTTTGTTTTTGCTTATGTGTCTTGCTTTTCGGCTTTAACAGTTTAAACAATCAACTTAAAACTTTGCAAAGGAACAGTTTGGGCAACAGCAATGATTATAGGCTACTTTTCGTCCCGGGAAAACATTCTATTCCAGGGGGCAAATTCCCCGAAGAAGTACAAACTCTCAGTTGTGAGACGATATAAGTATACTCTATATGTATTAACATAATCTCATAATTTAAAACGGCACGCGTGCGAAGCCGCTGATAAATGCTAGTGTTTTAAAAAATAAAAAATCTGAAATTAATTAACAGTAATTCGCTAATTTAATAATTCTTATTATTATTGTAGTTCCCTTTTTTTGAAAAATACCGTCAAACGCAAAAACTTTGACTATTGAAAATAACTTTATCAAACCATATTTTATATGACAGGGCTATTCTTAACAAATCAGTGGTATTATATAAATTTTTCTGGCATGAAGCCGAAATTATAACTAAATGAAAAAAGTAACGTATCATATGAATTGCAAAATACATACCGTAATTGCGGGTTACTTGAGCCCTGTACTGTAACTTGAGCCCAAAACGGAAAAATTATTATTTTTTGTTTTGTGCTTATATTAGTCAGTAGTAGAAGTAAGTTAGATGTTTAGCTAGTAGGTAACAGCAGTAGGTTTACGGTGTTTAAGTTTAGGTAATTCTGAAAATTGACACTAGAGGTGAGGCACGTGTTGTTTACTTTCTGTTTGAAATTGATGTTTTGTTACGTTGCTAACTTTTGACTGTAAAAGTAATTGTGGTAGTCTACAAAGGAAGGTAAGTGTATAATTTTATTACTTTGTTCATTACTAAACTAAATTCAGATATGTTCATCTGCCAACCATTCCGTTAATTTTTTAAATTAAGGTTTTGATAAATCAGTAAATTAACCTTAAAATTAGGGTAACTTGAGCCCATTATAACTTTGGTATAAAATGGTGCAAGACTATAGCAGAAATTCCTAAAAGTCCTAAACCGTTGGACAAGTTCGTTAACTAGGCACGTCCGATGCCCAAAACATGTTATTTTTGGAAATTTTCATGAAAAAAATTAACTTATTTCCAAAATTTCTCCTTATTCAAAAATTTTTACACTGTTGGAACGAGGAGAAAGAATCACACAAAAAAGGTCTTTAAACTATTATTCTATGCCAACTAGTTTCCGAAAAAAACTAATTTTTGTAAACGGAAATTCGCTACGTTATGCAGGATGCTGCGATAAGAGTATTGAATAAGTAAAGTTCCTTATATGTTTGTACAATGTTTTAATTAGTAATCAACATCCTACATGGTCTCAAACTGCTTTCAAATGAAAATTACCTGGAAATTTAGGTTTGGGCTCAAGTAACCCGATCTTGAGGTTAACTTGAGCCCAAAATCTAAAAAGCTATAAAATTTATGAGACATAAGAAAAAGATCCATATTATATAATAAACTAACCGTAGTCATATATGGATTAATATACTGAATTTCCTATCCCAAATAAGTATAACAGTTACGCTCAATTTTTGAAATTATCAGATGATTTGCAAATCTGGGCTCAAGTAACCCGCAAACACGGTATTAATAATTTGAATAAATCGAAGGAAAAATTCAGATTATATCACTAGCTTATTAAAAATGTTCCTACCACAAAATAGAGTTACAAATCGCTTAATTTGACTGACATAAAATGCGGCTTAATAGAATTACCTTCAACAGGTAAAGTTGACTGGTTTGGAGATACATAAGTTTAAAAATTATTTTATTAATATCTATCATTATGTACAATTTTCTATGATTGTAGTCTTTATACAAATTGAGACAGAGATAAAGAAAAATAGATTTTTTATTTTCTTCGAGACTTAAATATATATCTGAAAGTTTGGTAGGGGGACGGAACTTTTCCGCACATTTACGGGCACAATTAAAAAACTAATTAGACTTAAAATTAAGAAAATATAACTTTGAAATATGTAAATAAAGCCCTTGTATATAATATCCCCCTTAACCTAGTTACCGTATTCCTTTTCGATTAAAAAGAAAATATTCCTGATATTCTTTCATTGGAAATAGTTATGGCAAAAGAACTTCTATCAGTAAGCAAATTTTCAATTCCATATAAAGTGGTCATATACGAATAGACGAATCCTTTCGATCGACGGATGAAATTCCTTTTTGACTGCTTAGGTCCGAAACCCTAAAAAAGGAATCAAATGAATGTTTAATATTTTACACTTGTTCTTTTTTCTGTGACGCAATTTTTTTTCGCACCTGAATTAACAAAAATTTGTTTTTGGAAGTGTAAAAAGCCTGCATATATAAATGAAAAACTACCTATGCATATATAGCTTACTTAAAAATTCTCAAACAGTTACAAAGAAATATACACCTGAGAGAGATTTTTATTATTTATATAAACGAAGAAAAGTACAGCAGTTAATAAAATTATTAAAACGATGATAAAATTATTAAAACGATACAGATAGAAGATACAGTAAATTCAAAAGTAATAGAGAAAATTATCTATTTCTTTGCCACGTTTAACTTTTGATTCATTCAGGAACAAATTCCAGTTTTACTATAATATTACATTCACAAAATTTAAAAAAAGAATGTGACAGGAGCTGTATAAATACTTATTATAAAGTAGAATTAAGAAAATAAACTTAACTGAAGCCAGTTTTTTTCAGTTTCTCTATAATTCTAGTTACGTAAAATTGCTGACTGATATCGCGTCTATCTCTATGAGCCAAGGAAAAACGAACATTACAATTTTGTTCCAATGTTCCAAACTCTCTGCACTGTTTAGTTTATCCATTTTAATTTTGAATTTCTTTTGAAGATCATCATCAAAACTGCAGTTTCACCTTTTTGATATTGCAGGACAAGACTGGGAGGTTTAAAACGCCGTAAAAAATAGAGATGACAATAGCTATTTATGCAACAAGTACATAATGAAGATCTTTATGAACGAGCCGTGTTTATGGTTGGGCGACCTTGCGAGCGAGGCCAATAAAAAAAGGCGAGTTCATAAAGTCAAATTATGTGCAAGTTGCATACAAAGCTTTATGTACGACTGTTAAAATTAATAGTTATCGATAAAAGTCGAATTTATAAATCTCACGTCTATACTTTAAATAAAAAATATATTTTATATATAGTTGACATAGACAAATTTATTGTGTTTAAAGTATGCTTTGGTTATTATCTGTCATCTAAAGCTAATAAAATATTGGAGCATTTTTAAAAGATTTTTCAACAAAACTTCTTAATATTTAAAAAAAGAAAGGAGAAAAAGTTCCCTGGAATAAATATGAATAATAGTTCAGATTGTATAATTAATACTAATTATGCCAACATTTGTAAATATGGTATACAAATAAAGTTAGTGTGTTTTCTGTTTATTGTAAAATTGAAATTAAAATTTATCAAGTAGACTATTCTTTATGGCACTAGTGCTTTTTGCTTTTCATTATCCAACTAGTGGCAAAAAGTAATACTTTTTATATCTCTTAACAATGTAATAAAATAGGCTTTTATGATTAAGTCGTACATAAAAGTGTTTATGCGTGTTAGTTCGTTATATGTAAAAGAAAGAATGAAAGTTAACTGTATTGGGAAAATCTAATATTTGGTTTGCTACGCTTTCGAAAAACGGGCCAGTGTGAAATTTTACTAGATTGACGGAACGGCTTCAAAAACAATGAAAAACAGGACGTATGGTCACCCTAAGCTTTTCTGCAAAATTGTTACCATGATCTGAAGGAATATTTCTGATTTTTCCAAGTATTAAAATACTTTTCTCCAACACAGTACAAAACAAACATATATTAAAAGTATGGAAGATAGTCGAAAATAAAAATAGCAAAAATTTTCTAAAACAACACACATATATACTTATAGCTACAATAATAATGAGAGCTGGGAACCACAGTATCCATTGTAGTAAATGAAACACCAAACATTATTACGGGAACCAGCGCCAACGGGGGAAAATAAAATAACAACCGGGGTAATATTTTCTCTCACAGCTCTACACCTCTTTTTTATTGCTCTAGCTTTTTATCTTTGTGCCAGTTAAATGGCCAAAATGGAATACCAAGTGTTTCCGTGCACTATCATACTAATACTATAATTTTAATGTGAAAGTGAATTTATTTGTCTGTTTGTTTCTCTTTCAGACTTCACCAGCAGGACCGGACCTGCAAATATTATGAGGGGGGGAGGCAAACTTTGTTATTGGCTCCCTCCCCGAGAAAAATTCAAATGCCAAAATTAAAAAATCCCTGCAAAAAGCAAGTGACGAGCAAAAAAAACTCAAATTCAATTCCCAAACACCTGCAGGGGGCACGTGCCCCGGCTACCCCCCCCCCCTAAATCCGGCTCTGCTCACCAGCTTAATCAACCGATTTGATACTTAACCAAACAATGACTCCAACAACTCCAACTCCATACATTCAAGTTATAATTTTAACAACAGAAAATACAGAAAATACCATTTGATAATGTCACTAAAATGAATAATGAATTTTTTTATTAACTATAAATAATAATTTAATTTTAACAATCTTGAAACATTTACTTAATGAAAGGACCCGTATTTTTCTTATTTATTTTTATTGTAAAAAAGAGAGAAGTTGGCAAAGACTTTTACTCAGTTTTCCTTAAATATATTTTATCATTTCATAAGTCACGGCACATCTTACTTTTTTATTTACAAAATACATACCGTAAAACCGTCTAGAACCGGACAGGGGGTCTAGACCCGGACACTTTGCACCAATCTTCAAAGTAAATAATTTCTGCATTAACCTGCAACAATAAACATTTGTTCTTGACGTCATTAGAGAGGGAAAAACATCCTCTAAACAGCTGTACCAATAAAAACTACGAATTTCAACATTTACTATCTCATTTTACAGGAATACTATCCTACAGTTTTTCAAAGAAATAAAATGTGTGTCTAACTTAAACATGTAATTTTCGTGATAATTGTCATATTGTTTTAGTTTTGACATGTATGTGTTCAGAATTTTATCACGCATCATTTAATGATGTTTGAAGTTATATTCGATGTATATATAAAAAAAATACATGCTATATATGTATATCCGTTTAGACCCGGACACATCAATTTATTACACTATGGCCGCGATTCGCACTAGCAGTAACTCCCACTATCCATACGTTAATATTCCCCCCAGAATTACGCGGTTAATGCCTCCGTCTGGTGTCATATCGTATATTTACTTCATAGAAAGGCATTGTATGCATTGCCCCCTCACCCTTCCCACAAAATATTTTGAAGTCTTTGACAGATTCAAAAACATCAGACGATATAAAACACTGTCCTAAACCCGACGGGAGAGGTTAGTTTGCATGTTATTATATTATTTAAGTAAGTGTCCGGGTCAAGACCGATTTAGGGTGTAGGCCCGACAGGGATGGAAAAAAAACAGTTTTTTTTTTTTTAAATTTATAAAACAAACAGTTCAAAATGTTTCAAACATGTGTTCCTACGTTTAAAATCATGTTTTTATTAGTTTAAATTAAACATATAACCGGAAAGAAGTTAGCGTCGAAAGTTGAAAAATCTTTTTGTTTTTTATTTGGTTAAATTGCTCCCAAATTGCTCCTTTGAAATCAGTAACTGCTCCACCTGAAACTTAATTATTTAATTAGTTATTTATAAAGAAAAAAATTTTTTCCCGTTATTTAAGTTATCAAAATCTCCCAAAATAATACTTTTTTATATAATTTCTTTACGTCAATAAATTGCTCCCAGTTTGCTCTACTTAATTTAAAAGCTAAATCTTAATTTTTTTGAATAATTATTAAAATATTTTGTTTTTTTATAATGTTATTTAACTTGTCAAAATTCAATTATCCTTAAATATATGCAAACGACTTATTGGATTGCCTATACGTTTTAATAATACATAACCTAATTCATAATATTTTTTATTTTAATATATTTTCATTATTATTCAGAGAAATTAATAACTAACTTTTAAATTAGATGGAGCAAATTGGGAGCAATTTTTTGATATAAAGTAATTGTATAAAAATGCATTATTTGACAAGATTTTGATAATAGAAATAGTTAAAACAAAAAACTTTTTTTGTTTGTAAATAACTAATTAAGTAATTAAGTTCCAGGTGGAGCAATTACTGATTCCAAAGGAGCAATTTGGGAGCAATTTAGCTATATAAAAAACAGAAAGAATTTCTAACTTTCGGCGCCCACTTCTTTCCGGTAAACATATATTTTAAACATTTTAAACGTGTTAAACAAGTTTAATTCCTTTAATTGAACCATATGGAAAAAACTTTTTGTCTCGAAATGCCTGATTTTTTGCTGTCAGTCACTGGCACAAAATAATTACATAATTATATACTGTTAATTTAGAATAGGTTGCAATAAATGGAAAAATTTGAATATTTTCTTTGTTGTAAAATTTATAAAACCGTTTGTTGTTTATACGTGTTGAATACTGTGTACAACAAAGACGTTGCTGAGAAATTTTATAAAATTTGATACATACTAAAATAAAAGAGTTTAAATTACGGTACAAAGAAGTTCAAAATCTTATTATTGGTTGAACTGGTAAATAAAATATGATAATTAAATACAAGTCAGTGCTTTAGAATGGCGGCTATCACTAAAGTCACAAATCAACCCCAAAACATTTGATTTGGTAACACAGTGGCGTTAGACTGTAGCCTTAGTAGAAACGGCTGCAATGCTAATCGCTGTTTTTTAGAATTTAAACAGAAATACTTAACATAAATTAGTATTTAACATAAATATTTTTAGTATTTAAACCTATATTTTTTTTTATACATGCAGACGTGCTTATATTTACATAAATCAGTGGCTGTTGTGATAACCACCATTTTAAGGTTTTTACAATATTTCGCATAACCGATTATTTTCGAAGAGAAGTATATATTAGAGTTATGTTAACATAGTGAAACAAATAAACAGTGACAATAAAGACAAATATGTGTGTACTTTGTTACACAAAAAACCAACATAAATATAAATAAATATATACCTACTTTAATAAATTTAGTTTAACCTAATTACAAATTTAATTTTGTTTTTATTATTTTATTATTGATGTATACTGGATTAGAACTGCCTAATTTTTAATTACTATAGATGTAATTAGGCTATTTTTTATTTCAATGCATTTTATTTACAACTTAACCGAAATAATTTAAAGTTTGTTCCGAACACTGTTTAATGTGTAATGTTTTTTATTTGTTTTAAACATAGTTTAAAACATCGTTTAAAACAATTTAATTTCAAACATGTTTTATTTAGATTGTGCTTTAAATAGTGTTTAAAACATGTGATTTAAAACACTTTGTTTTAAACATGCCAACCCTAAAGCCCGGACACTTACTAATTATTTTTTATATTTTTATTTTTACTTATAATAAAACAAATGGGTCAGGGATATAACAAATAATATACACTCTTTCTAATGATAATACTTTTATTGGTGATATCTATGAAGGAAACACATAAATACAAAATTAACTAAAAAATGTAAAACATTGTCCGGGTCTAGACGGTTTTACGGTACACTTTTTGATTAGTTTAAATGCAGAGTAAAAACTGTTAATCATTGAGTTAATTAATTAATTGCTTTACTTCATGACCAAACAAGCGTGTATTTTGTAATAACCGGCCACAACTATGGAATTATTAACTATAAGAATACTATGCAAAATATGTATTTGGTCAGTTCGAGCCCTTCATTAAGAAGACGAAGAGGTGATATTTGAACTTCAAACGTTAACTTAGAATCTTAGATCTTAGAATATAATTGCAAAATATGAGAATAATTTTCTTTGTCACTTTTCATTAGAATAGATTTTTCGGTTACAAATGTGAAAAAAATCTTTCTCACAGTTAAAGTCATGAGTGGATAAAGCCGTTATGTAACATTTTTATAATTTTACAATAGAAACGTTTAAAAGTTTTTATTCACAGATTATACTTCACTTACTGAATTTCTACAAAACTATTGGACGTAATGGAACCAAATTTTAATATAATTATGATACTTCAGCATAGGATATTTCAAAATTTTGTAAAAAATGAATTTTTGAAAAAATTTTACAATACACCTCTATCCGCTCATGTTTTCAATTATTTTTAAAAGTAATTTTTTTAAATGTTAATTATTTAAAATATAATTCTCGTTTGAGGAAAAGTTATCATGAAAAAGACTGGATTACGTTTTTTCGTTTAAGAATCATCACATCACATCAATGCGCAATGCTAGAAAAGAAAGTTTCATTAAAGAATTTTTTTCCGTAACGAATAATACAGTCAATATAAAATTTTTTTAAAATATATTACACTTGTACTGAGGTGTACGATAAATACCGAAAAATTTTTTTTCATTTTAAAACAAAATAGCGACGCGAACGCAATTCTAACGGAAATGCCTTTTCGAAGAGATCCATGTTGGGCAGCATTGCAATTTTCAAACAGTCGTCAGAACGTAAAATATTTTCTTTCTCATTTACATTGTTTTATTATACCGGTACACCCGGTACACCTATTAAAAAGTATTGAATTTTCGCTAAATATTGACAGTTTGAAAAAAAAAAAAATTTGAAAATCAATGAAAAATTAATTTTTTTATAAAATATTTATTTTTTAATCAATTTTAAAAATTTTGTGCACCGCCGTAGACAATCTATATATGAAGCTACAGGCAAAAATTTAAGTTAATCGGGTAAAAATTGCTACAGTTATCTTGCTCACCGTTTTGGAAAACGTATATGTAGTTTCGAGACAAACGCATGTACCTACAGCAGGGCCGGACTTACAATTATTATGAGAAGGGGGCAAACATTGTTCTTGGTGTCCTCCCCGAGAAAAATTCAAATTTAAAAATTCAAAAATTCCCTTTTGCCGCGCCCTAACATCTGCAGGAGGCACGTGCTCCGCCTGCCCCCCTAGATTCGGCTCTGACCTCAAGATTTCGAAACGTGTTTATCATTTTTGTGTGTTTAGAGTCATTTTGGACATACAACTGACCTGCAATAAAATATCCCTGTCGCAGCATCTTGCATAACATAGGAAATTTCCATTTATAAAAATTAGTTTTTCTCGGAAACTAGTTGACATAGAATAATAGTTTAAAGACCTTATTTATGTAATTTTTTCTCCTCTTTTAAATGATGTAAAAAAATTTCGCAAAAATTTTTGAATAAGTGGAAATTTTGGCAAAAGACTTATTTTTTGCGAGAACAAAAACCATATTCCTGGCATCCGATGTGTTTGGCTGAAAAACTCATCCAAGGGTTTGGGACTTCCAATGTTTTCACTAAATTTCATAAAAATTGGATACTTCGTTCGAGAGTTATAGTGCAGCCACACACACACACACACACTATATTACTTTCGGTTTCTAGGGACCTCAAAATCAATTTCTGTCATAATAGTCCCGGACTCAAGTCGCATCATGACGGTGGCTGTAATAGCTGATTTTTCGATTCGAAAATTCGCTAAAAGATTATCGGCTAAGCTGAGATATTCGAAAATGTTACGCGCAGCGATGCGACGCTTTTGAACGTTTTGAACCGTTCGAAGTCGTTTCGGAAATCGGGTTCAAAACGTTTTTAAAAATACTCACTCAGTCATAATGCCTTTCGAATATTATGCTAGAGATGTCAATACATCATTTAATCTGATATAAAAAAAGGGAAAAATTATTTCCAGACCATTTGGAAAATTTTTCGCGGTCTAGTTCATAATGATCAGCTTGACAGCTTCAAATGACTGGACGAATATCCATCAGAAGTAGCATCGAATTTTTTTTATTAAACTTTCATTGAACTTCGATTTTCATCTCAACATTTGGGGGAATCTGCGCCCCTCTGCTTCCAAACTCAGTAAGTCGTACATATTTTTATAATTAAAAAAATCTGTTTGCCAGGAATCATCATTATCATTTAACCACCTCATTCTCCTTAGGCAATTTGGAAATGTAATTTTTTACAGGTATATTTATAATTATTAAATCGTCTTTACAAAAACATTCAATACAATTACATAATTTAATTATTGGTAAATAATTTTTAATTAAAAATTTGTAATTATTCACCATACCGGAAGATGTTAATTAAAAGAGGAGTGAATTCCATTATTATAAAGATATTGTAACATTTCCGCACACCTAACAGCCTTAACAATGTATGTGTGTGTGTAATTCAGAAATAATTAATGTGATGTATTTATATACACAGTTACTATAATATATTTTATGTGTAACTGTAGACATTACGTAATAATCCCTCTGTGTATATATTGTAATCTTCATAAATAATTAATTTAACATAAGGTAGCGAATAAAACATGGTTTTAAGACATTCTAAAATTCTAAAATACATATAATTTACGAAAGCAAAAACGCCACTTTTTGTATAAAGTTACAGTTTTCTTTCAAGAAATCCGAGTACATTAAAAGCTAACTGGGAATGAAATAGAATGACAGAAAAATGAACTTCTCTCGGTTTTAAATGGCCATGATTTTCCGTCTTGATATTGTGAAAATGTTGTGAGAGACCCAGTTGGAAGTACCAGATATTTCTGTTCAACTTGTTACTACATGTATACTTATATGATTATATAAATTGTATAGAAGTTTTTCTTAATGGTGAAAGTAGGAATAGATACAGCTTTCAATAAATTAGGAGGAGGACACAGATATTTAAAGGCTTTATAAAACTTTCATTGACACTGCAAAGGAGGGGTTTCGATGAAGCGCTTTATCGGCCCTCCTGAATGGAACTTTTTGAAGTTTATGATCGAGTTCATCTTTATATTTTTAACTCCCCATTGGAAGTTATTGTAATGGGTCCGATTTTACGAATCGCTAATTTTGACATATCTCCACGTTTCAAGGTCACTAGAATCCGAATCCATCGTTTTTAGCGTGATGTCTGTGCGTGCGTTCGTTAGTTCATTCGTTCGTGAATTTTTTTTCGTCTCGCATATCTCGAGAACAAATGATGATATCAACTCCGGACTAATTTCATTAGATGCGTAATCAAAAAATGAAGACCGGACAAAGTCTGCAGCAAATTGGGATTAGCGGTTTGTTTTTTATGATTAAAAAACGTAATTAACTTTATTAACATAACATAGAGTATATGGATTTTTTTACCATAACATTATTATATAATGGCCTAAGAACCTTCCATGATGTTAAAAACGCCAGTAAATTATTGTAAAATTTAATAAAATTAAAAAAAAAAAAAAAACTAAACGGAAAAACGAAATAAGAAACTTTTTGTGAAATATTTTTTGTCTCACGTATCTTCGGAACAAATGATGTTATCATTTATTTGATAAGGGTGGAGCCCCCATCCTTAGGTACAGAAGGCGAAGCCCCCACTGTGGTGCAAGGGGCAAAGCCTCTATCGGAGGTCCAGAGGAGGAGTCCCCTAAATTAAGAAAAAAGTTACTCATTTGCAATAGTCTTTAAGGGCATCCAATGGGAAGTTGACAGTGTGGGTAGACCTGTCCCCCAAATTTTTTTATAATATTTTTGATATAAGGTTTTTAAAAATATATATGTATAACTTTTGTGTTACATATATGATTGGACTTTTATGAAAATTGGATTTTTGTGACATTTTGGTGACAGTATTTAATTATTTTTCATAGAGAGCAACCGAGTAACAATAAGATTTTCATACCGTAGAGTGAAATGAATTGGGACAGGCGGCTGAATAGGGACGAAACGAAAAATATTATTCATGAACTTAATTTAAAAATACTAAATGTAAATGCGAACATATATCTTACTTAAATTATTGTATAATCATTATTCTTTCGGGTAACAATAGTGACTAAGCTTGAAGTTGAATAAAAAATATTAAAAACTGAGTTTAGATTGACGTCTTCAAACAGTGCCATTTTTTGTTCCTTAAAACTTGATCTAAAAATTATTTACTTCGGTGCTCTTATGAATAAATTGTTGTTTAATCGAAAATTTAATTGTTTTGGAACATATCTGAAAAAAAGACTGCAGACTTTTAGTTGTTTTTATTTTTTTAAGAGGAAATAATGAGGACTTGAGATTTGGGCTAAATTCGAAGTTAACAGGGACGGAAAAGGTGTAGGAAATAGGAACAGTATATAGGTTAATAGGGACATTATATAAAAGTATAAAGGGACGAATGTGGGGTGATATGGGACGGAAGAAGCATGTATTTGAACATATAAGAGAGCACTTTCAAGGTTATCAAGCCATTCGATATTTTTATAAACACATTCAGCATAACATTTCTATACTTTATAAACTTTATTTTAGATTCTACGTTTATTTCTACAGAAAATCATCAAGTATTATTTCTTTTTTGAATGTATAAATACGAAAAGTTCGAAATTATTTTATATTAGAATTTCAATTTTGATCGATCCTACGGGTTGTCCCCATTAACCCTTTTATCGTCTCTTTTGACATCAATTTTTCATAGAGAAGAAATTATACTATTTTTGTTAATTTTTCAAAAACCACCGATGTTTTTAAAATTTTTTGGATACTGCGATAAAGTGACCATCCTCGCGTAAATTTTTAATATATAAAAGATTAGGTACTCATAAAATAAATACAAAAAAATACAGTGTGAAGTCTGAATTCGTCCCTATTCACTCCTGTCTGCTATATATATTCCCTGTGAGTTTTTTGAGAGTTGCCATTTTTATTACAGCTAAATTTGTATGATAGAAATGATACTGGAAAAAGTTCTTTCCTTGGATGTAATAGAAATGTAACCAACCAGAACGCTGTCGGTTGAAGTAGCCACAAGTACATATGCATATTTTTACCGCCTAACTGATAAATTAAAGAAAAATTCAAAAATCAAACTTGGGTAAAAAATTTTTTTTCCTCATTTATGTTGTTAATTAATGCTTCAGATCAGTTTTATCGAAAAATTAATACGTAATCTCATTTAAAAATCTATAAGTTTGTATCATAGCTCGAAAACCATAAGAGCTATAAAGCTCCTGACTATAGCAATCGGTTGAACCCGTCGATATCTACAACTTTTATTTGAACAATTTTTCGATAAAATCAACGGTTTGGCTGTAATAAAAATGGCAACTCAAAAAATTCACAGGGTATATTGTAGTTTATGCACTTGTGCATCATATATAGCAACTTGAGAATAAAACTGTTGCAACTGCAAATTTTTCGTTTTTGAGATTTTTATATCCTTGGATTCAGCCACATTTAAGCTATCAATTGGTGAAATTTTCATCCTAAAATTCTAGAAAATAAAATAGTTATAGTGCATAAACTTTTTTTAAATTTTAACAACCTAAGAATAAATGGTTTAAAAAATTTTTGTTGCATGTGTAGTTGTAACAAAGCGAAAACAAAAAATTAACTTTTTATTTAGATTGAAAAAGGTATATATATGTATAGATTCACAGATTGATTCTGACCGTTCAAAGTCCAACTCTATTTGTTATGTATCCTTTTTTATTGCATTAGTACAATACCAATACAACATCGTGTAACAAAGATAGGAAACATGTCTGGTGGGCCAAAATTAATCTGTTGAAGTATATGTGCATTTATTAAGTGCATAAACAGGTACCACATGTTAGTTAGAGTGGACTGTAGATACGTTCAGAACTATACACGCATTTTGATATTTCTCTTTTGTTATTTTTTTACAATGTAAGTAAATAATGATGTATTCACAGTTTAGTCATATTTAATGTTTATTGAGTTTAAACGAATCCTTTTGTAGCATTATTGTTGTTAAAATATAATAATAATTTATTTTAATTTCAAAATATCGGCACTGATAAAGAAAAAATTAATTTAACAGCTCTTTCGGAATTTAATCTTATAATTTAAACAATTTAAACCATTCAATTTAAACAGTTTAAACCATATAATTTAAACAATTTTATCTATTTAAATAATGGATAGTTTCTGTTTTTCTGCTTTAACTGTTGCTGCTAATTCGGAAATATATTTTAACACTATGAGGCCCGAGCACTTTCACAGTAAACTTCCCCGGAAGCCAACAATATGTTTAAGCAAATTTTATGTAAACAAGTACATAAAATGATTCCACAAAACACTAAAAGATTCAACATGTATGTGTTACTTATGCAGGTCAAAAGATGAGTAACACACATATACATACAAGCATACAACACACACACACATACATACATATGTGGATAAAAATATTATTGTATAAACAAGCCTAGATATTTTGATGATAAAACATATTATGTATATTTATATGTACAAAAAATGAAAAGTGTCCGGTACTTAGTACATAATAAATTATTTTTATAAGAATTCATAATGTATAAAATCTTTTTTATAAATATTTTTAAGTGTTTTATTTATTATTCTAAATATTGATCGCGGTCGGCCTCTGAGGATGTTTTGTTTGGTTTCGGATGCCGAAGCCATGGGGCTGAAAGTGTTAATTTAGACCAAACTTTCCCAAATAATACTAATGGAAATTTACCAACACTTGTTTTGGAAGGAAAGGAACGAAAGCGAAATCGCGATTTACGGGCGACAAATATACAAAAAGGTTTAATTAATACAGGGTCAGAATATTATTCACTGAAAACTTTTCCGGCAAAAACAAAAATTAAATCAGGATATTCCGTACAAAAATGTAAACTAAAATGTGACACTGAAATATCTGAGTTTAATCGGAATATTTGTATAATATAATAAAAACAGACCAGCGTGGAAAAAACTTTAATCGGCAAAATTTTGATATATAAAAGAAATTGTAAGAAACCATATAAGTAAATTAAAATCCAAAAACAAAATAAAATTGTAGCAGCGAATCCCTAATAGTTACATATTCCTAATAGGTTATAGTTATAATATAAGAAAAGAAGAATAACATAATATTTTCAGTTAAATGTGTTTAATTATTATTACCACTTAATGTCTAACAAGTTATTATAAATTGATTATAATGGCTTAACTTATGCTCTATTAGTCCCATTGATTCGGTCGGCAATAGAATATTTTCAAAAAAATTAGTTTTTTATACTTTTCGAAAACGTAAACTTTTTTATCGTAAATATCTCGTAAACGGTGCATCATAACCAGTGCTGGATTAGCCTATAAGCAAATTAAGCAATTGCTTAGGGCATCACGTGTTGAGGGGTACCAGAAACAGCACAAAACAAAAATTTGCTAGTATGTAATGATCTATCTCGTTGTATGAAATATGTAACTTTTTTTAAAGACCGATACTAGTTTACTTATGGGTAGGGGAGGCCCACAGGCGTGTATTGCCTAGGGCATCAAGTAGGCTTAATCCGGCACTGATCATAGCTCAAAAATAACGAAATTTTTGAAGGCTTAAGCGAAGCAAGTTGTGGGTATTCCGAACATACTGGGACTATCAAAACTTACTTTTCGTTATCGAAAATTATCGATACCGAATTACTCATCATAAACCGACGGATTCGGATTCGGACTCACTACTCAAATTGGTTTTGTCACCAATAAAATATTTAAAAAAAATTAGTTTTCAATACTTTTCGAAAACGTAAACTTTTAATCGTAAATATCTCGTAAACGGTGCATCGTAGCTCAAAGATAAAGAAATTTTTGAAGGCTTAAGCGAAGCAAGTTGTGGGCATTCCTAACATATTGGGACTGTCAAAACTTATTTTTCGTTATCGAAAATTATCGATATCGAAAAAATCGATATTTTTAAAATTTTAACGTGTAAATTTCTACATTTCCGTTATCATTTGTATTATAAACTTCTCTACAATTTTTGGTAGCTTTTATTTCCAGTATTTTTTTTTTATAATGACGGATTTAATTTACGTGATTTTTTATCTGCATAAATTGAATCCCCGTAAAACGGATATTCACGTAAATTGAGGGATCGGTGTCGCGGTCTTTAATTAAAAACGCATTTGTAAAATAATACAGTTAATTATAAGTAATCATAAAGTACAGCTAATTATAAGTAATAGTAAAGTAATTGTAAATTGAAATATTCCCGGGAAAATTCCCAATGGGAATTTTCCCGTTGCCCATCTCTATCTGTAATACAGTTATAAAATGTGTTAGCTTAAACAATTACAATTAAAAAATTACATAAAGCGAAATTTTCAAAATTTCTGGAAAGTATTAGTAACAGATACAACTTTGGGTCACCAACAAAAAGTAATATTTTGTGAAATAATAAAGAAAAAATGGCAGATATAACATTATAATTCTAAACAGAATGCAACTTTTTGTAAAATAACTAAAAAATTTGTGGTTGCAACTGCAATGAAAATTGAAACTATGAATTTTTTCGACAAAAATTTTATCACAATATTTAAAACTAACAGTTAGAATGAACCTGACAAAGTTTCAAAGTTCTAAGATAATTTGGAAAAAAGTTATTAGGTTTTAAATTTTTTCAAAATCTTATTTCTTCTATATCTTAAAATTAGTGATTTTGCAGTTGTTTTATTCTCAAGGTGCGATATATAAAAATCTTTTTTTACTCGGTTGCGCTCAATGAAAAGTAACTAAATAAATGTCATAAAAACTCCAAAAATAGCATATTTTTGCAAAACAAGCCAAGTTAAGCAATTATTTTCATAAAAGTCCAATCATATAACACAAAAGGTAAATATAATTTTAAAAACCTTACACCTTTAACATTATAAAAAAAAATATATATAAATACCCCTGTCGCAGCATCCTGCATAACATAGCGAATTTCCATTTACAAAAGTACGTTTTTCTCGGAAACTAGTTGATATAGAGTAATTGTAAATAAAAAAACCTTCTTTATGTGAATTTTCCGCCTCATTCCGCCAAATCTTTTTCACGAAAAATGTCCAAAACACCGTAAACGTTTTCACGAAATTTCACACTTAGTAAACATATATATATATATATATATATATATATATATATATATATATATATATATATATATATATATATATAAATGTGTCCGCACGATAACTCAAGAACGAAACATCTTATTTTTAAGAAATTTCGTGAAAACGTTTACAGTGTTTTGGACATTTTTCGTGAAAAAGATTTGGCGGAATGAGGCGGAAAATTCACATAAAGAAGATTTTTTTTATTTACAATTACTCTATATCAACTAGTTTCCGAGAAAAACGTACTTTTGTAAATGGAAATTCGCTATGTTATGCAGGATGCTGCGACAGGGGTATTTTAGTTTCAGAATAAATCAATTTGGCACCAACAAACTCAAAAAATCATTTTATTTAAAAGCAATATTTTAAACAAATATGAGTCTCCACCCACCGCCGGAGGTTTCTAGAACCGCCCCGGTAGTGGATGGTGGGTCCAGAACTTGTTTTCTTATTTTCTCAAAAACTAGCTAACCTAGAATAATAGTTCAAAAACCTTTTTTATGTGATTTTTTTCCGTCTTTGCAATGGTGTAAAAAAATGTGGCGAAAACTCTTAAATTATAGCAAATTTTGGCAAAAAACTAATTTTTTGCAAGAACAAAAACCATGTTTCTGGCATCCGACGTGCTTGGCTGAAGAACTCATCCAAGATTTTTGGACTTTCAACGTTGTCACCAAATTTCGTAAAGCTAGCAGTTTTTCCTGAAGAGCTATCGTGCTGATACATATATACATACATAAACTGATACATACATACATATATATATATATATATATATATATATATATATATATATATATATATATATATATATATATATAAATTTTAGTGAATATTATTTTTGGGTTCTAGGGGCCTCAAAACAAATTTCTGCCATAGTCGCGGGTTGAACTTCCACCATGAGCAAGGCTGGAATAGCGAGTTTCCATTCTGGAAATTCGCTAAAATGAACTCGATTATATAAACTTCAAAAAATTTCATTCAAGGGGGTCGATAAAAAGGCTTATCGAATCCCCTCCATATAAGAAAACTTACGAAAACTAGCATTACAAGAACGACTTGGAAAATTTCTGTTGCATCATTTACGATTTTTAAGGCACTAAGAAATTTTGAAAAACTTGGTGACGTCATCAAGTTAAAAAAATTATTTATCTTCAAGTCAAGCTTTATTAAAGTATTTCGGGTGACTAATCGAATTACGATAATTTGTATGTAAACTTTTTATTTTTATTATCAAAATGACGCATTTCTTTTTAAAAATATGACTAATTCGACAGAAGTCTTTTTCTAGTTGTCCTACGTGCTTAATTTTGGTAAAAATAAAAAAAAATGCCTAGAATTCACTTCCAGTTCCATCATTCTATTATTATGTATAAATAAGGTCATCAAATAAACCACTTGAATTAATCGCCGTTCATGGAGGTGATTAAGGGGATTATCACTATCCGTTAGAATAAAGGGCGTATGGTTCTTGGTGACTCAAGTCATGTAAAAAATATCATCTTTACTTGCGTAGATTGTACCTAATCTATATTGGAATATATACAAATATTTGAAAACAGCAATCATTATATATTTATATGAATGAAGTGTATTGGAAATATATTGATACAAAATTTTTAGTGGTAAATATGGCGAATATCCCATGATACAAAATGTATCTTAGCTTACTACAGAGAGACCTTTATAGAGAACCTGCGTGATCTCTGAATTACGACATTAGCGTTCATAGTGGCTATATTTAACATATTTTACGGGAAAGAGTTTAATGTAAGTAGGCTATTTTGAATTTAAAAGTTTGTCATTTTTTTATGAAAAATGTCAAATAACAAATAAAATTATTATAAAAAGCTGTTTTTGAGATGTCCAAGTGGGTAATTTATGTGATTCTTGTTATAAAAAAGGAAAATACTTGTGTCAAAATGGTCATATATGACTTTCAAGAAGTACAATATAACGGTGTACAAAGTGTCATAACAGTCAGTTATGCAGCAAACAAAACTTCAGTGTAATGTAACTATTAATGTAAATGGTTAATTATGCATTTTTTTTAAGGATATATACCTAGTCAAATCGAGTACTACATCTAAAACTTTTTGAAAATTAATCATAATGTTAAATTATTACTAGAAACACTTATTTTATGAATTAACATGTGTACCTACTGTATAAAAAAAAAAAACGCCGTGAGCAGCGGGGCCCCATCACGGAAGTCGAGTTTTTCCCTTCATCTTCGGTATTGAATGTCTACAAGCAAAATGTGATTGAAAGTCTACAAGCGATTTTTCATTTTGGTGGTTTCAAAACTGATGATGAGTGTCCGGCTAATCGGGGCTTTAAAAACCGGATTTAAGTTTTTAAGGGCTGAATCGCAGCAAATTTCAATTTGGTGCCGATAGCAGTTAGCAGGAAAAAAGCCAAGACAATTCGTACGAGGGCATTCCTACCCATGCTTACCCGCCAATTGCTTTTGTGTTTAATTTTCAAATATTAAAAAAGAACCTTAAATAGTAAACTGGGAGGCCTTTATGAAAATATTTCTTCTTTCCAAAAAAAATCCAAAATTTCTATTTTATAAATAAAAACGCCGTAAGCAGCGGGGCCCCATCACGCAAGTCGAATTTTTCCCTTCATCTTCGGTATTGAATGTCTACAAGCAAAATGTGATTGAAAGTCTACAAGCGATTTTTCATTTTGGTGGTTTCAAAACTGATGATGAGTGTCCGGCTGGTCGGGACTTTAAAAAAAGGTTTTAAGTTTTTAAGGGCTGAATCTCAGTAAATTTCAATTTGGTGCCGATAGCAGTTAGCAGGAAAAAAGCCAACACAATTCGTACGAGGGCATTCCTACCCATGCTTATCCGCCAATTGCCTTTGTGTTTTATTTTTAAATATTAAAAAATGACCTTAAGTAGTAAACTAGAAGGCCTTTATGAAAATATTATTTTTTTCCAAAAAAATCTAAAATTTCTATTTTGTAAAAAAATCTAAGATTCCTACTTGATAAATAATCATTAACTTTAATAACATTTTTAAATTACTTAATATGTACAGTAGAATTTTAACTAAAAGAAAGAGCATAAATTCCTCTTAGTTACAATTTATCTCTTTTTACTGAATAAAAAAGATATATAATTATTTCTCATTTATTTGTACAATTTATCTCTTTTTATTGAATATAAAAGATAATTATCTCTCTTTCATTTATTTGTCAGTGTTGCCTTGGTTAACATTTAAAATATTTGTAATCCCCTTACCTCAGAATTCCCCTTAAAAAACTTTCTTTTAGTTAAAATGCTACTGTATGTATTGCATTTGTAATAAAAGTAAGTTCATTTTTTTTTTTAATTTTTGAATTTACTATTCGCCTACTTATCTTATAGTATAAATATAGCATTTTAAACACATTTAACAATACCATTGAATTCCGATGTAAAAATGGGAGAAGTGGGGGGAAAAGTAATGTAAAATCCCTAAAAAGCACTAGCTGGATACTACCTCAATACATGTACAAAATTTCAGCCCTCTACGTTTACTCAGATAGTCTCTAGGCGTGTTAGAAAAAAGGCAAAAATATCAAGGAAATATTGGCATAAAAATCGTGGGGTAAGGGTTAAAAGTTGAAACCTCCAAAAAGCAGTGGCTGGCTATTAACTTAACCTATACACCCTGGCTATTAATTTCAGCCCTCTAGGTTTATTTGGGGAGATTTTGACCGGAACGAAACTGTTAAAAAACAAACAAAATCATGTTCTTATTGGTATAGAAATGGTGGGGGTAAGGGTTAAAAGGTGAAACCCGCAAAAGACACCCCCTTGATACTAACTCAATCCAAATACAAAATTTCAGTCCTCTAGGTTTATTTGGGTGAGCTGTACGAGTGGTACAAACTTCGAAAACGTTGAAAAAGCATGAAATTGTAGCTTAAAAAATGCTGGGGGTGGGGGAAAGATATTAAAACCTCCAAAAAGCACAACCTAGGTACGAACTTTCTCAACACACCAAATTTCAACCCTCTACGTTAATTCTGGGGGGCTGTGGGCGTGTTAGATCCAGCCAAAATTCTTTTCTCCCCCTCTAATCCCTCCAAATCATCCTAAGAAGCTGAATTTTGACTATGTTGTATTGGAAAAGTTTTATTGTTTTGTTACCCCCCACCACCCCCTAAAGGTTGTGTCGGATCCAAAATTTGCCCAAAATTTGACCCCACTTTTATAGTATAAGGTGCATGAAAAATGAGCCCCACTTACCAAATTTCAGCTCATAACTTTCATAGGGGAACCCTACACATATTAAAAGGTAGCGAGAATATATATATATATATATATATATATATATATATATATATATATATATATATATATATATATATTGATATGATGTCAAAATTTCATGACGAAGTGATCAGTACTTTTCAAATTATTACCATTTTTCATAATTCGCAGTTTTTAAATTTCCGGTTTCCCGCCAAATAGGAAGCAGGGGGTAAGATGTGGTTAGCTACTTTTTCATTCCAACCGATGCACCAACTAGTCCCACTAAAATATTTTTCAAGAAATCAATAGTAGAAAAGTTTCCCATATGGTGCAAACTTTATGAAAGACACTGTATATATACATACATACATACATACATACATATATATATATATATATATATATATATATATATATATATATATATATATATATATATATATGTATGTATGTATGTATGTATGTAAGACACTGTCCAAATTTCTTTTTTTTTTTATATTTCATTCTCATTATGCACTGTGATAAGTATTTTTTTTTAAACCACAAAAAAATCCTATACCTACTGTATAATTTTTCCCCCAATTAAAACCTATATTGTATATACTATTTTCAATAAGGATACATTTAGCTTCCTAAATGTACCATTTAATTAATTTTGTGAAATTAAAACAATTTACTTTTTTTAAATATTTGACAATAAAATTATAATCCCACACTATACTTAATAAAGATGCATTTAGTTCTCTATAGAACTCAAAAATAAAATTAAAAAAATATTTGAAATGAAAAAGGTTTGCGACTCCCTACTGAGAAAGGGTCGTTTTATAACAATGTCTGGGTTACACACACTTATGCATGTTAATTTGGAACCAGAATACGATATCAAACCAAAAAATTTAAATAATTCACTGATTTGAGCGTTACTTTGTGATAATCCATATTGTAAATAAAACAAATTTTTATTACTTTACAAAATATCACTATTTTATTTTGACAAAACTTGTTACAAAGTTGACAGAACTTGTTACAAAGTTTTATAAAGCTGACATGTTTCGTTCTATATGATGTTCAGATGATGTTCATATAGAACGAAACATGTCAGCTTTATAAAACTTTGTAACAAGTTCATTCAACTTTGTAACAAGTTTTGTCAAAATAAAATAGTGATATTTTGCAAAGTAATAAAAATTTGTTTTATTTAAAAAAAAATTAATTTTGTCATAAAAAAGCACGTCTCTGTAACATTGGAGTTCTAATAAGCACGAACAATTATTTATCATCACTTTATTTTCTTTGTAATTTGTAGTAAAGATATGCAGTACGCTGATTCCATATAAAAATCTCTTAAGAATAAATCAAATAAATGACCCCCAGTCCTTATAGAAATTTTCTTAATATTTAACTAATTATTATAATTAATATTATCAATATTGCTGTGAATTTTGTGTATCATGGCTATATTGATAATAAATTTTATTAATAAGTTGTTAGGTAATATTATCAAAAATTTTAGTAATTTTAAAAGACTGGGATATCATTTATTTGAATTATTCTTAGGACATTTTTCTATGAAATTAGCGTAATAAATATCTTTGCAACTAACTATAAAGAAAATACAGTAATAATAATTGTTCATGCTTATTAAAACTCAAATGTTACACAGACGTGTTTTATTAGTACAGAACTAAATTTTTCTATTGAGAGACTAATATCTGTGACAATATTTTAATGATAATTGTGGTTTTATGAATAAGTAGATCTTAAAGAATGGTATAATTTTTATTTTGCTAGAATACCTAAAATTATTTTCGATTTAGGACTACTTAAAGTCGTATTTTGGAAAATCTGAGTTTTGGTCGTTATTTTTGCAGATTATGGTATTTAGCTGTCGGAATATGTTTACTAGATCCAATTTTAATACGATGCCAAAATTTCATGAAGAAGTGACCAATAACTTTGAAATTATTACCATTTTTCGTAATTTACAAATTTAAAATATATATATATATATATATATATATATATATATATATATATATATATATATATATATATTTATATTTTATATATATATATATATATATATATATTTATATTTTATATATATATATATATATATATATATATATATATATATATATATGAAATATATATATATATATATATATATATATATATATATATATATATATATGACATTTTTTTCTACAAACTCGTGTTCTACGGGTCCGAAAATGGATAGCGCCCCTACTCTCGCCTCTCGCCGTTCTAATCGTATAGACTGTTTAAGTCTATTCTTCAATTTCAAATATTATCGAGTGCTTGTGAAACACTACTACGTATGACAGACTTTTGTCTGCATTTTAAACACACGTAGTATTCATATGTTCACTTATCGTTCAGCTAAACTGAAACTTTAAGCACTCGACTTCCTTGGTTAACATAACCAAAAACCACATATGTAAATTAAAAATCACAAAGTGATTGAAAAAATTATCCGGATCGGCCGGGAATCGAACCCAGGATCTCCTGGTAACTAGCCAGGTGTGCTATCCGTTACACCACCGGTCCTTTGCTCGGTAGGCGTCCGATACAGACAACTGGAACTGGTTTCAATGGAAAAAGTTGCAGTTTTCTTTTTGGGTACACATCTTTAAAGATTTAATTTAAATTTTTGATAATAAATAAATATTTATCTGAACGGTTACAATGTTGCATTGGAAGCAGATAATTTATCTGTTAAAACAACAACAATAACTTACAAATAGACTTGTAAGAGACGTCACTAGTGACAATGACGACAATGCAGGTTGTCTATATGTACTTTATTTAATATTTATATATTAAAATTATTTAATATTTATATAGACGCCACTGCACACTAGTCTTTATGCAGGTTCTCTATAACTGTAAGTGAAAAAATTTTAACGAAAAGGATCCTTTGGACCAATTTACATTGTGTTCTTTTACATTGTTGACCTTGCTAAAGTATTAAATTTAGAAATCCCGTCTAGTTTCGTAATGTTTAACAAAAATATACAGAGTTCATTTCAAATAAGTTTGCCACTTTTCTTGTATGAGTTCAACAGTAAAAGTACTGAACTTATCTGAAATTAACTATACCTTTAAAGCTGAGATGAAGAAATGTTTAATTATTTTAATTCAACCAGAGTTGTGCCATGTGATGTAAAAAACCAGTTTTTTACATTTTTATGTAAAAAATTGTAAAATACGTAAAAACTGTAAAAACCGTAAAAAATTGTAGAAAATTGTAAAAAATGTAAAATACTTAAATCATTTGTCATTTGACTGACAAACAATTTATTTTGACGGTTATTACTTGTTTATAAGTTCACATGAAAAAACGTGTAAACAAAATGTCGACACAAAAATAATTTTCTGCTGGTGGAAGGCCATCCACAACTGACTACAAAGCTTTAAATTTCCAAATTAACAAACTGGGTTTTGACAGATCAAAAAAACTACTACATATTTATCTCTCTTTAAATTATAATAATAATAAAATCACTGATGATAATGATGATGAAGATGATTGATACCTTTAATAAAATTTAACTGAATAAATAAAAATCTTTTTAATATTGAATTCTTAAATAAACTATTCTATGTATCAAAACTAACCTTTCTTTTTCCTGTTTGTCCCTATTTATATTTTTAATTTTCAAATTACTTAATTATTAAGTTTTACTTTACAAATATCGCAAATACTTCAATAGCAAATATGGAATACCATCCGTAACGCTTACATACCTATTAAATTTAAAAAAATTTTATTTTTTTACATTTTTTACAGTTTTTTTTATGAAAACAAGTATGTGTAAATTACACGCACAACTTTGAATTCAACTAATCACGGCAATTCAAATCACCACACACCGTCACAAAGCTTGATTTAAGAAGAAAGATATTTCCTGTTTTGATGACATTACTAAGTTTAATATAATTTTTCAATGTCCCAAAAATCGTAAATAAAATGATAGAACGATGAAATTGGAAGCAATTAATAGATTTCGAAATCGCTCTTTTCATTTTTGTCAAAATTAGACATGCAGAAGATATCATCAAGTACACTCAACCGCTTTTAATTTGTAAAAATTAGAATTTCGGTGATAAAACTTGGATAATTTCTATTAAATAGCTAACAGACTGATATTGTTTGTCTTGTTTTCATTTTTTAAAAATCAGAATACTTGTAAATCATTTAAACCAACAAAAGAAATAGAAAATTTACCCAAAAAGTATCAAAATTCTGCAATCAAATCTCTGACAACACACTTGAATAAGTTTCTTTGTAAAAAGAAAAAAACAAATCATTTCTATAAGTCATTCTTATAATATACAAAGTCAAAATACATAAAGCTGGACTCTTTTTTATGCGGCCTTTTTTTGTGCGATTTTTTTGTGCGGTTTTTTTTATGGGATTTTTTTATGCGGTTTTTAAAAAATGGCCATTAAAATGCATAATATAAGAGACAGTAAGATACTTAAGCATTTATTATAATAACTTTCTTTGATAAAAATACTTTTTAAGGGCTTTTAAGTATTTAATCAATACATTGCATAAGAACATAAGTTATTGCATCATTTAATTTTATTACAGATGTATTTTTCAAAATTTCATAATATTTTAGAATTGAGATAAAATGTTTCTACGGGTAAATTAATGCATTATCTTGTTTATAAAAGCAACTTCTAAGGAAATTTCTAAGTTTTGAGCGTTTTGAGTTGTTTTTTCGATGAAACTTTTTTTATGCGGTCCCGACCAACCGCATAAAAAAGGTTTTTTGTACAATCTGGATCAAACTATACTTTTTATAGCTATTTATGATATTTTTGAATATATTTTTTTTTTGTGCGATTTTTTTTATGCGGTCCCCTCCACTGCATCAAAAAAGAATCAACTGTATACAAGATTTTATCTCTTTGTTAGCGTTTTAAAGTTACGATTAAAATATTTAAAACAAAATCATAATTTAAAATACAAAGCGCGTAAAATTTTAACGACGGTAAAATAATTTTATTATCATACTACTATATAAAGGGAAACAACACTGACGTTCTTGTGAAAGGATATTGTTGTAAAAACAAGGATAATAATTAAAATCGCTTATTCTTTACATTACGCCAAAAAGAATTTTGAATATAATTTTATAGCATAATCAGTATAATAAATAATTTCATATATTCAAGTAATTTTGTATAAAAAAAATTAATCTAACGGTCTTGTTGGTTTTAACAGGGATTATATGGGAACACAAGGATTAGCTCAATATATATTCTGCTTGTAAATATTTCAGCAATTGCGGCAACGATGTGGGCCACCTCCCTAAACGGAAATAGATAAATTCAAATTTTATCCCGGTTTTATCGTACCAAGCTTATTACATAAAGTTTTTTAGTGCCTTAAAAACCGTAGATAAAATGATCGATCGAATCAGTCTTTTGAAAGCAAGAATGAAAAGTTTACGCTAAGTTACCTTAATTTAACCAGTTATTATAAATCTAATTACTTCCGTGAAATTTGATGTCAGAATTTTTTTTTAATTCGATGACGTCATTAAGTTTATTAGATCTTTGAGAATAAAATGAATAATAAACAGAGATGCAAATGCTCCCGGATTCAGGTCTCAATTTTAAGCAGTCTCCACATTCTCGCCGAAGTAGGTTGAGGTTCCTCGTCGAAGTTCCTCGCTGAGTTTGGCCGAAGCATATTAATAGCATTAAAACACCAACTGCGAGACACAACGAAATGACCCTCTACATTCTCGTTTCGTCCAACCTCGGCGAGAATGTGGAGACTGCTTTAGCGTTATAGAGTGGTGACATGTGTGCTGAACTCTGATTGGTTCCGGCATTTTCTATCCAAAGTTTGCGTAAAATACATTGGAAATAAATTAAATATTAACAAAAATCATTTAATTTAACCTAGAAAGAATAATTAAATTAAAAATTTTTAATTGTTCATTAATTCATAACTTATTAACAATAATTATGTACTCAAAAATATTTACTTAAACATGTGATAATTAATTTTGAAGCTTCCCGCTCTGTTTTGGATAGAAAATGGATGACATAGATGGCTTAGAGTCCCTATAATAAATAGAGTCGTGACATGTGTGCTGAATGCTGATTGGTTCCGGCATTTTGTATCCAAAGTTTTCGTAAAATACATTGGAAATAAATAAAATCTTAACAAAAACCATTCAGTTTAACTTAGAAAGAATAATTAAATTAAAAATTTTTAATTGTTCATTAATTCATAACTTATTAACAATTATTATGTACTCAAAAATATTTACTCAAACATGTGATAATTAATTTTAAAGCTTCCCGCTCTGTTTTGGATACAAAATGGATGACATGTCACGACTCTATTTATTATAGGGACTTTAAGATGGCTGTGATCGGACAGCCATCTAGCGTCGACTACACGTATTTAGTTTGAAAACGAACCCCAACTGGTACGCAGCGGCAAAGAATTTGATAATATCGACATCATGCACTCTATTTATGTATTTTACTTTCTGATAAACTAAACAGAAACCATTGAAACGCCACCTTTCTTTTGTATCGATTTTTTAACCATCCACAAATTCTAACCTAAAATATTAGAACACGTCCAAAAATTACAACAGTTTTGCATCAAAATAGATTTATAATAACGTAAGAATGGTTGAAGCAATGAAACAAACTGTTGCCTCAATGCTAAAAGGCATCGAACGGTAAGGAATACATTTTTTTTTTAATTTTTTCTGCTTGTCAAACATATTGTAATGCATGTTGTTTCATTTCAGATACAACCCAGAAAATTTACCCACATTGGAATGTTACGTGGAAATTCAAGCCCGCGAGAACGCATATGACTTAGAAGCAAATCTAGCAGTATTAAAATTATACCAATTCAATCCACATAGTTTCAATTTAGATATCACAGTCCAAATTCTTTTGAAAGCTCTTACAAATTTACCACATACAGATTTCATACTGTGTAAATGTTTATTAAACGAGAAACAATTACTTCAGGAACCAATTGATCAAATTATGTACTTGGGCGACATTCTTGAACAATGTGAATTCCAACTGTTTTGGAATCGTATACACTCTATGCCGGAATTATACTCACCAGTCACCGGATTTTTGGATTCAATCCGTAAATTTGTTTGTCATGTGGTCGGAATCACATATCAGACAGTGGATCGTGCACATTTAGCACAACTTTTAGGTGATGTGGACGATTTGACGCTCAAACATTGGATCAATAAGTATGGTTGGAAAGAGGAGAATGGATTAGTGTTTATTGCTAATCAAGACGAAATTATTAAAACGAAAAATATTAGTGAAAAAATTGATTTTGAAAGTGTGGCCGCTATTATGGCTTCATGTCGTTAATGGTAATTTGTATTTGTATTTTTTTGAATAAATGTATCATTTTTTATCATATTTTGTGAACTAAATATAAAAAAATTGATGAAAATATTTTTTTTTTTTTAAATTAATGATATTGTTTAGATCCTATCCTTTAGAGATTGGCTGATTTAAATTTAAATTTTAATTTTCTAATTTCATAAAAAATTAATCGCCGAATCTTTTAATACACCGTTAGATGACGTCAGTGTGATAAAAAAATGAGAATCGTAGAAATTAAATACGCCAACTTGTGGATAAAAAAATAAGTACTGTTAGTAGGCGAGATTATTCATTAGGTTTTGAAAATTGAAAAAATTTGTGCAGTTTAGTTTTCAAAATTAAAAGTAGTACTGTTTTTAGAATATTATTCCTATTTTTTGAATAAATTGTATCGTTTCTAAATAAAATAGCTACCATTTCTTTAGTTTACTCGTAGTAGTTCTTCTATTCGTTACCAGATGGCTAAACTAAATACAATACCCACATCTCATTTTTCAGTGAAAATAACTTTGTTTTAAACTAACAAGGAAACCTCGCGAAGTCGAAAATTCAAAAAAATCTGAATCTTTGTTAGTATGTAGACTGTAGAGGGTGACTACCTAATAACAAAAAAAATATCAGTTGCTGCTAAAAACCGTTTTTGAAGGGTTGAACCACCCCCTCAAAGTTGGAACTCAAAAATTTAAAAATCGATGAAATTTTGTTCATACATACCTTAAAAGAGATCTAGTAAGGAATATAACATTATTTTTTGCATTTAACTACATATTATTATTTACGCATTTACACCTTCAACTGTGAACTTAAAAATTTATGATATTTTGTTTAAAATATATACTATACAGAGTTCTAGTAATACCTACATAAATATAACATCATTTTTTACATCCACAAATTTTTAAGGGGTGAACCAGCCCTTCAAGAGTACCTAAAAATTTAAAAATTAGCAATATTTTGTTTATACATATTATATGGAATTCTAATAGTAAATATAACATTATTTCTTGCCTCCATACATTTTAAGGGTCGAAACCACCCCCTCAAGTGTGTACTTAAAAAATTTAAAAATTGGCGCAATTTTGTTTACATAATATATTACAAAAAGATGTATTAATAAAAATATTTTTTTTTGCTTTCTTATTATTCTTTTATTTCTTTATTTCTCTTCTTATTATTCTTTTATAACTTAACCAAATACAATTTTACCTAACCTAAACTAATCCAACCAAGCTCAACAAATTATAAACAAATCCAACCTAACCTAACCAAACACAACCTAACTTAACCTGAACCATGTCCCTGCCACTTGTTTTCAAGGACGGACCTTTTCATGTCACAGTTTGCTACGTTTGCTACGTGGTACTAATGGTATAGGGGGTATACTAAATAGAGTTGGGACATGCGAGCATTTTTCATCAAATAGATGTCAAAATTAATTACCATATGATTGAGCACAAAAGCATCGTCACCAAGTTGTGTGTTAACGAAGAATTAAAATTTTTTAATTTAATTAATCTTTCTAGGTTGAATTAAAGTATTTTTTTAAATATTTAATTTATTTCCAATTTATTTTAGATGAAAAATAGCGAACTATTAAACCTCATGTCTCGACTCTAATTTTATCCCCTAGTAAATCAACGCCATCTAGTATATTAGTTACAGCGACGTCAGAAAACGGTCCATTTTTTTATAATAGACTAAATGGAGAGTGACAGGGACATGACCTGAACTAATCAAACTCAACAAATGATAAACAAATCCAACCTAATCTAATCAAACCCCAGGGTATGGACCATGGACCATATATAATGGACGGTTAACTTATATAGGAAGAATTGACAAAATTGGCCACGAAAATGGCAGTAATTAGGTTTTCTTTTTTCACCACTCGTGGCGCTGATATTCTCAAAATACTGATGTGATTATAGCAAACATAGTAACCAGGGACACTAAAGATAGTAACATTAAACGAATGGGGTATTATAAGATGGAGATCTTACTTATATGGGAGGAATTGATAAAATCGGTCACGAAAATGGCACATATAAGGCTTTCATTTTTTACCACTCGTGGCGTTAATAATCTCAATATACTGATGTGAATATAGCGAATATAGTAACATAAAACGGATAAAACAGAATGTAAATACAGTACTTATTCTCAAATCGAAACACTCACTTCCCCACTCCCGAGGTGTTTCCATTTGAGAATCACCAATATCGATTGATGATATTTATTAATAAGGAAATACATAGAAATTACATATGTATGAAATAAACTCTATAGTTTAAATTACTTTATACGGCGGATATCCAATGGTACTGACTCCGATTTTACATAGTGACGTCAGCGAATTATATAATATACAATGATACAATGCAAAATAAAAATTGTTAAGTTTATTTTAAAAACGATCGAAAAGCCCACTGAGTTGAACATTGAAAAAGTTTCCAGAAGATTCTATTCAAAAGCTAACAAAGATAATATAGAAGCTCGCGTTTCCATTTGAGAATAAGTACTGTACCGCTTTGGTATCTAAGGCAATCTAAGGCACACGAATGTCCAGTATTTTTAGATACTTTTTTGAATACATTGACTTTGACATCCATTATATATGGTCCATGGCAGGGTCGTGGAGAGAAATCAAGGGCCCCAAGGACAAACTTTCCCGGCCCCCCGTCAAATATTTTTACTACTGACATCCAACCTTGTCCTTTAAAATCTATGTAACAAAAATATATGAAAGATACTAGCTGGCGCGGCAGAGACTATTCTGCCCTTTCCGGTAGAGTGATGTAATGAGTTTAATTTGGTTAGAGTGAATGTCTCAAACGCTATCTCTAAACTTCTCAATAGTTTAAGAGCTATCGACATAATTCCAAATTTCTTTTTCTTCCCATAACTTCTTACTGATAAGAATTAAGTTTCTTTCATCTGTAAATTCTAATACCAACTTTTTACGTAGAATTTGAATATTTTCTTAGAATTTTTCAGTAACTATCCATTTTCGAGGTATGACCCCAAGCCTTGTTTTTCTTACTAAACATGAAATAGATTTTGGAACACTTAATGGAATTTTTTCTCCTCTTTCTAATGATGTATAAAATGGTATGTCTATCTTGAAAAATAATCTCGGAAATTGACAAAAAATGTAATGTTGTTTAAATTTAGGTTGACAAATGAATAAATTACGCAATAAATATTTAATTAAATATTAGTTTTAATTTCAGACAATAATTTACTATGAAATAATCAGGCAAAATGTTTTCTTTGAGTTTTTCTATAACTACTCATTTTTGAGTTATAATTTATACTTTTGTTTTCTTATAGAATGTAAAGTAGGTTTAGCAAAATTAAATGGCTTTATTTTTTCCCTTTCTATCGATATAAATGTATTTTGCACCATCGAAAAGAGAGGCAAAAATCACATAAGGAAGGTTTTGATTTATTATTCGATGTAAATTGGTTTCTGAGAAAAAATAATTTTTGTAATCGGAAATTCGCTATGCGCAGGATGCTGTGATAAGAGTATTTTTTTAAATTCATTGTTATGAATTTATATTCTTAGAAATATAAACAAAGACGAAAAATATACAGGCGTTGATAATATCTTTAATTGAGGAGCTAACACAAGATATATATTATATTTTATCTTATCTTTTTTATTAAATGAAGAAGATAATTAAAATAAATTTCTTTTTTCAAAAAGTCATCAAAATAATTTTCCTATATTTAATAGCTTTGTAATAAAAAGATAATTCTAAAAATGTAAATAATAATAAGGAATTTAGGATGTTATTTTTTACTTTATTTTGAAATAATATCTATTGCTTTTAATTTACATCCACCTAATTTTGTTTTTACATGTGCTTATTTTAGATAAATTTGATTTAACAAGAAATTTTGTTCTCTTTTTGCAAGATTTAATTCAATTTTATACTAACTACCCAAAAGTAAAAACAAAATTTTGTTATATTTCTTGGAATTTAATAATTGGATTTCAAAACAAAAAACGGACGTGTTATTTTGATTTTGTTTTAAATAACTGAAAATCAGAGATGATATTCTTTTCAGTGCTTAACAATTCATAGAACTTCTAACACGAATGTTTTGATTTCATAATCAATTGAAAAAGTTAACTGATGGAACTTTTATTTAAATGTGCTTTGGTTACATAGTGGTTTTTATAATTTTATAAATGAGAAACTAGTTTTAAAATAAATTTTACTGAAATGAAATAACTTGTAATTAATATTTTTGTTTTGTTAATTAGAAATCAGAAATATTTTTTGGCTGATTTTATAAAAAAATGTACCTAACATAATGGCAGTCATACAAAAAATTGAGTTCTTTTGTTTTTTGTGTTTTTCAAATCAATTATTTTTTTGTTTAATGTTTTCAAGTTATTTTTTGTTTTGTTTTTTTCAAACAAAACTTATCAACTAAATTACTAAAATTCCAGTGTTTGTGGAATAAAATGTGAAAGCATAACTATAAAAATGGTAAGACTAATAAAATTTTTATTTAATCTACAATTTTTTCCTTAAATATTTTTTTCGAAAACCAATAAGGTTTCCGGTTATCAGGTAAAAACAGAATTAGGCGTATGTATGTATGTATGTATGAAAAAAGAATCGACGTAAGTACAAGGTTTTATACATTTAACGTCACGATATTTATTGTCTAAAAATTCATTTATATGAGTTAAAATTAGGTAAAAAATAAGACCTATTTAGCCGGCTCGGGCCCCCTTTGGGACCCCGGGCCCTGGGGCTACAACCCCGGCTGTCGCCCCTGTCGTCGGTTCCCCTTTAGGACCCCGGGCCCCAGGGCTACAGCCCCGGCTGCCCCCCCGGCCTGGTCCATGGTATGGACACTCAAGAGTTTTTTTTTATAGACAAATTATTCGTCGGTGTGACAGACAGTAGCCAACACAATATAATAATATTCACTGAAAATAATATAGGACTTTCATTCAGTACTATCACTAAAATAAATATTTACAGGTTAATTCAGGCCCGACGATAGAGTGGGGTGGCCGGGGTTGCAGCCCTGGGTCCCGGTCTTGAAGAAGGGGCCCGCAGCTGTCGGTAAGGGGCCCTGGGAAAAGTAGAAAAACTTCTTTTTTCTCGTCGCTTATATTTTTGGAGAAAATTTTTTAAAAATTGTGAACTATTCTCGGGGCCCGCCATTTCTCTCTACGGCCCTGGGTTAATTTCTGTGATTTTTGTCTTATTTTTGTGGTATCGCTCTGGTCCAGCCACACCGTCTGCCAAACCCAGCCTAAACCAGGCGGTGTCCACTTCTGACCTCTACCATGCCCAATTAAGTCAGAGTCTGGCGAGTTTTAATTGGAAACTTGATAAACTAAAAATTGCTAAAATTTCTGAAACCACAGAATAAACATTACCACATAACTTTGTGTTACATAAAGTAATGTAATGAATAATAATTTTTTCAGCTGTACTACGTTTATTTTCTTTTCGTTAATTATTGTGCTTTCTTTTTTCAGCATTGCTGCCTTACTAACCACGCTTAATTCTAAATTACACTTTTAAGTAGTTTAAGTTGTTATTAAAAAACTCGCCAGAGTCTGACAAAATTGGCTCCTATCTAAAAGCATTGAGTGGACATCGCCTGTCCTAAACTAACCAAACTTAACAAACCCAACCTAACCTAATCAAATACAACCTAAACTAACTGAATTCAACGAAAGGTAACCAAATCCAACACAACCCAACCAAATAGTATACTGTTAATTCATACATGCACTTATTTAGTCTTAAGGAAGTCCCCCGTATGATAGGTTCAAAAAAAAATTTTTATACTTGAAAACAATTAGCTTTGAAAGAGTTTCAAGGGGAAGAGGACGGAGTACTATATAGTCCAGGCATCGCAGATTGAAGGTAAGTTAAGATTTTCATAATTTAACCGTACTTGAAACTTTACATGCATTTTTCTCAAAACTGTTTTTGAAACTTTCCTCCATCATATATCGATAACGGTTTGACCAGTGTTGCCACACTCGTTTGGCTAAAAGTTACGTTGGCATACTTTAAAAGGTACATTTTTAAACAAAAAGTTACGTAATAGTAATTTTTGTTGATACGAATTGCCATTTTCAATTATATTTTTATTATAATCTTTTTTATTTTAAATTTTTATTTGTCAATGTAGATATAATAAAAATATGAGCGGTTCATTAACGCTTTTCAACAAACCAGATTGTCTCAATATGCCAGACTTTTTACTGCCAGTTATAAGTACAATAGATAAGGTTACAAAAAAAGAAAAAGAAAAAATATTAAAAATCCCAACATCAAAAAAGTAAATCCTAGGCATGTCCCTGCCACTTGTTTTCAAGGACGGACCTTTTCATGTCACAGTTTGCTACGTTTGCTACGTGGCGCTAATGGTATAGGGGGTATACTAAATAGAGTTGGGACATGTGAGCATTTTTCATCAAATAGATGTCAAAATTAATTACCATATGATTGAGCACAAAAGTATTGTCACCAAGTTATGTGTTAACGAAGAATTAAAATTTTTTAATTCAGATAATCTTTCTAGGTTAAATTAAAGTATTTTTTAAATATTTAATTTATTTCCAATTTATTTTAGATGAAAAATAGCGAACTATTAAACCTCATGTCTCGACTCTAATTTTATCCCCTAGTAAATCAACGCCATCTGGTATATTAGTTACAGCGACGTCAGAAAACGGTCCATTTTTTTATAATAGACTAAATGGAGAGTGACAGGGACATGATCCTAGGAATTTACAAAATATAAATTATATTAAACTATGTTGATAAAATTGACATTATTTAGAATTATACCGTATTTCGGGAAATCTGTCACAGATGACGCCACCTGTACCAGTGAATATGTACATATCGCAGCATTTTGAGCCGCCATATTTCAGGTCGAGTTAACTCGTCTTAATCATTTAAAGAGTTAATTTATCTTTTTCATTTTCCATTGAATTTTAAGTCAAATGTAGATAACAATAAAGAGAATTGTATTTATTATTACAATAAAATAAAGATTTATTAAGTTATTTTTATCTGACTACAGGGAAGAGATTCAATGGGTTCAAATTTTATAGAATCCTTAATATTTTCTTTTGTGGACATGAGTCCATATTTTAAACATACATACATCACATTGCATCACATACAATATTTTTGTGAATATGTATGATACATATGCATTCAGTGTATATGTATATCTTTATCTTTTTTTATGCACATATAGCAATAACACGATAGAAAAAAGACAAAAAATGTGGTATGTCACAATCCTATTAACCACTTCATATTATGTGATGTATGTGATATTAAAAGCAATTAAGCCGGAGTTATGAATTTGACAATTGCAAACAATGTAAGGTAACGGGCCTAGTTTCTGACCTTTTAAGAGTGACGGCTGAGGTTAAACGACAGTAATAAATATAAGTTTCAACTTAAGAGACAATTAATAATTTTATCAACTAGTTTATGGCTTTCAAAATAAAGCCATACAAGTAAAATAATTATTTGAATTGAATTAATAATTTAAATTAATGTTTTAAAAATTGACAAAAAGGACCCAGTTTCTGACCTTCAAAATTTCTCATGTGACAGTTTCTGACCCTGACAGTGGCCTAGTTTCTGATTCTTAAATTTAAAAATACAGTTTTTTAAAATTTAATTTATAAATAATTTTTTATTGATAAAAATGAATGTTTAATGTTATATACGTTATGAAAAATAACAAAAACTAATCGAAGATAACTATAAATAACAAAATAACTAACAAAAACTGGTTAGAATTTAATTGGGCCATACCACTTTAGAAGTGAGCCTAGTAATTGACCCTCATATTTCAATAATAAAAATCATTCTAAGGTATTTTATAAATATTTTAAAATAAATTTTAAACAAATATTAACCTGCTCATATATTTTTAATTAAGTTTTCATACTTACATGATGAATATTGCACAGATCAAAATGAGTACTTTGTAACATAAACTGTTAAGAAACTACCAAAAAAATAGTGTTTACACACATTTTAAACTTAAAAATTTTTTTTTATTTAGTTAATATATTCTAAACTTTTTAAATTGCTGTTCATTAGACACAGAATAGATTACTTTAAATTAAGAATTTATTTTTTTTCTTATTTAAAATATAGTTTTTTTATTAATTTATAACAAAGTTGAAAAGTTCAGAAACTGGGCCAGGGTCAATTACCGGGTCTTTTACCTTATATAATTTTAAATAAAAGTTACATAAATACACTAAAAATCTTTTGTTACATACATGTTACATGAATTGATGAAAAGTACGAAAAATGTAAGAAATGTAACCTTGTGGCAACACTGGGTTTGACCGATTCATTTGCAATTTATGTAGTAGAGACTCAGCACATGTAGATTCACGGAGTGAACTAAAATCATCCAAAAATTCCGAGTATTTCTAATTTTTTTGTAACAAAATATTAAAAAAAAAAAAAAGAAAAAAAAACATGAAATTTGAAACTTTTTTTTTTCAGAAGTCTGCCAATATTTTCAAAAGTCAGTCAATATTTTCAATGATTCTAGTTCACTCGATACATTTAGGCATACTGATTAATCTTTTTTTTCAGATAAACCAGTCAGCTGAAATTGTGGAGGAAGTGAGCGTCCCTTTTTTTCGAGGTGGGTGTCTTCGGAGTGGTACAACTTACATTCTAATAAAGATTTTAACTTGAATTTGTTTTACGTACTTTTAGTAATGAATAAATGATAAAAAAACTCAAAGTTCTATCTTTTTATTGATCATCAAAAAAATTCCAAAAAAATGTTTAATAAACAGGCTCAAGGGAGGCTTTCATTGTTAGATAAAATTCAAATAATTTTGTTTTTGTTAGTTAATTGATTGTAGTCCAACGGTTAAATTGGCTTCAGTTAAACTGTCGTCAGGTTGAATTGTCAGCGGTTGATCTGTCGTCGGTCGATCTGCCGTCAGATTAATCTGTCATTAAGTTGATCTATCACGGTTGAACTGTCTGCGGTTCACTAGTTGCGGCCAGGCCCGATGAGAGGGGGGGACGGCCGGAGCTGTAGCCCCGAGGCCCGGGGTCCCAAAGGGGGCCTGAGACGGCCATGTACGTCTTATTTTTTACCATATTTAAACTCATATAAATGGATTTTCAGTCAATATCGTAACGTTAAAAGTACAAAACCTTGTATTTAAGTCGACTTTTTTTCATACATACATACATACGCCTAATTCTGTTTTCACCTGATAGATTGGTTTCCGAACAAAATATTTATGGAAAAAATTGTAGATTAAATAGGAATTTCATTAGTCTTACCATTTTTATAGTTATGCTTGCACATTTTATTCCACAAACACCGGAAATTTAGTAATTTAGTAGATAAGGTAAGTTTTGCTTGAAAAAAAAAAAAAACAAAACAAAAAATAACTTGAAAACACTAAATAGAAAAATAATTGATTTGAAAAACACAAAAAACAAAAGAACTCATTAAAAGCCCAATTTTTTATATGACTGCAATTATGTATGTTACATTATTTTATAAAAAATAATGTAACAGACATAAAAATATTTGCAAATATGCAAAAAAATATTTGCAAAAATATGCAAAAAAATATTTCTGATTTCTAATTAACAAAACACAAAAATATTAATTACAAGTTACTACATTTCAGTAAAATTTATATGAAGAAAGTCATTTTAAAAGGAGTTTCTCATTTATAAAATTATAAAAACCACTTTGTAACAAAAGCACATTTAAATAAAAGTTCCATCAGTTAAGTTTTTCAATTGATTATGAAATCGAAACATTCGTGTTAGAAGTTCTATGAATTATTAAGCACTGAAAAGAATGTCATCTCTGATTTTCAGTTATTTAAAACAAGATCAAAATAACACGTGCTTTTTTTGTTTTGAAATCCAATTATTGAGTCCCAAGAAATATAACAAAATTTTGTTTTTATTTTTGGGTAGTTAGCAAAAAATTGAATTAAATCTTGTTAAAAGAGAACAAAATTTTTCTTTTTTAATCGTATTAAATCAATTTTATCTAAGAAAAGCTCATGTAAAAACAAAATTAGGTGGATTTAAATTAAAAGCAATAGATATTATTTCAAAATAAAGTAAAAAATAACATCTTAAATTCCTTATTGTTATTTATATTTTTAGAATTATTACAATGCCACAAAGTATTCTATATAAATTTAATTCTGTAAGTTTAAATGATCGTATATAAAACCGAAAAACCTACTAACGGTGCATTGAACGAAGCATCTTTTTATTACAAGCTATTAAATATAGGAAAATTATTTTGATGACTTTTTGAAAAAAGAAATTTATTTTAATTATCTTACCTTTTTTCTTCATTTAATAAAAAGATAAGGTAACAGATAATATATATCCTGTGCTAGCTCCGCAATTAAAGATACCTATTATCAACGCCTGTATATTTTTCGTCTTTGTTTATATTTCTAAGAATATAAATTCATAACAATGAATTTAAAAAAATACTCTTATCACAGCATCCTGCGCATAGCGAATTTCCGATTACAAAAATTATTTTTTCTCGGAAACCAACTTACATAGAATAATAGATCAAGACCTTCCTTATGTGATTTTTGCCCCTGTTTTCGATGGTGCAAAATACATTTATATCGATAGAAAGGGAAAAAATCAAGCCATTTAATTATGTCAAAACCTACTTTACATTCTATAAGAAAACAAAAGTTCGGGATTATAACTCAAAAATGAGTAGTTATAGAAAAACTCAAAGAAAACATTTTGCCCGATTATTTCATAGTAAATTATTGTCTGAAATTAAAACTAATATTTAATTAAATATTTATTGCGGAATTTATTCATTTCTCAACCTAAATTTAAACAACATTACATTTTTTTTCAATTTCCGAGATTATTTTTCAAGTTAGACATACCATTTTATACATCAATATAAAGAGGAGAAAAAAATTCCATTGACTGTGTCAAAATCTATTTCATGTTTCGTAAGAAAAACAAGGCTCGGGGTCATACCTCGAAAATGGATAGTTACTGAAAAGTTCTAAGAAAATATTCAAATTCTACGTAAAAAGTTGGTATTAGAATTTGCAGATGAAAATAACTTAATTATTATCAGTAAAAGTTATGGGAAGAAAAAGAAATTTGGAATTATATCCATAGCTCCTAAACTATTGGGAAGTTTATAGATAGCGTTTGAGACATTCACTCTAACCAAATTAAACTCATTACATCACTCTACCGGAAAGGGCAGAATAACCTCTGCCGCGCCAGCTAGTATCCTTTATATATTTTTGTTACATAGATTCTAAGGGACAAGGTTGGATGTCAGTAGTAAATTTAATATTTGACGGGAGGCCCGGCATAGTTTCTCCCTGGGGCCTTTGATTTCTCTCCACGGCCCTGGTTGCGGCACCGTATGCAACGACCTCTCTACGACCCCGAATTTTAGTCTACGTTTACTTTCTATTTTCTACTATCGAAATAACAAAATTTAAACAAGAGAGATCATTTTTGACAATTCTCGACTAACTACAATAAATTGCGGTTTTGAACGATAAAATCATGTTTCTGGCTTTGTCCAAACTCTTTAATTGGTTTAATCAAAATGTAATCTTGTTTCCGAAAACGACTAATTGTGAGCTAGAATTATAAATGTATCCAACAATTTCTTACTTAAAATATTAAAATTTAATAACTCAATAGTTAGCTATTCATTTTGGCTATTAAAGTATTAAAAATTCTTTTGAAAATACATTTAATTATTAGTTCTTTCAAGTCCTAATTTCGGCAACTTTTATAGCTTTAAATTTATTAAAAATAAAGAGAGCAATCTCAGAAACATAATTCTTGCTAAACGTCAAATCTTTGTCTTTTAGTTATGGAACCGATAACGTTACAGGGAGTAGTATTTTATTTTTTAAAATTGTTATGTGATTCAGATAATTCAGATAGCCCTTTTTTCCCCTTTAAATATCAAATTCTTATAATTCAGTTTTAAAATATGACTGCTTCCGGCCCATTATTATAATAAGGTACCATCACAGTATAGAATTTTGAAAAAATTAATTTTTTTTGGTCTTATCTTAAAGTATGTACATACAATTATGCATGTTCTCTCAAAATTTAGGTTGAAATTCGAATTATTACGGTTGCTACGACCACGGGTCAATGGATTCAGTCTAAATACAAAACTGTGGATGGATTGGCGCCTTTTGGTGGGTTGTTATACCACTTTACATTCAGTCTTTCCACAACCAGTGAACGTATAGAATAAATTGTTATCACCACAGTATCACATTTTTGTTGAAACAATGATTTAAAATAATTTTGAGGCAAATTTGAAACGCGTAGGTCTCGAAATGCCCTTTTTAAAAACGGTACCCACTCTCAGAGAGAAAGTTTCCAAGCTATAAGTTTGAAATTTTGACATAATATTCTTTATTCCATTCTCCATATACCTATGGAAGCTTTTTTTTTTAAATCTTCCTATTTTTTAACACGGAAAACTGTTTAAAAACCTACATAGGAACATAGCGGCTTACCTACAGATTAATAAATTATTTGATTTTTTTTGCATGAAAACTGCGGCCGCAATCGTGGACACCAATAGCCGCCCTTTTTTAAAGACATTTTTTTCAAAAAATTATAATAATTATTATAAAAAGTAAATAAAAATGATTAAAAAAAATATATTTGTATTGTTATAAAGTGGTATTAACTCGTCAATTCCCAGTGTCACCTATAGGTGACAGTGATTTATGAATTTTTTTTACAGACAATATAACAAATTTTAAAAATAAATGTGTTACGACTAAAATGTTAATACTTAGTAGTTTTCATGGTTTTAATTTGGCAACACTGAAGTTATTCTTATTACTGTTATAACAAATTATTATTTAAGAATCAAGCTTATAATGAAAGTGATTTTTTGCGGGTATTTTTAAAACCGTTTTACTCAGTTCATATTACAGATAACGGCCCGTATGACCAATAATTGACACGCCATTTTAAGAAAAAAACTAAAGGGTATTTTTTTTCAACTATTTATTTTTTATATGTTGAGTACCTAAAGATAAAAACTAGCATAAAATAAGGATATATTTTGTCGATAGATCGCGGCTTGGGAATTAACGAGTTAATCGTAAAAAGAAATTCATGCCCATTCCCCCATCTTATCCATCCGAAAACAAAATTGACTATTTTTCGGCCGGTCACACTGTGATGATTCCTTAACTTTTGCTACTTCTCTAATCAAATGTTGCAAAATGTTCATCAGTTTTGTTTTTGAACAATTATTTAGATGGAATGACGCAAATATTTAAAATTCTACGATCTGCTATACAATTATTAATTAATCATTTTTCGAAAATTCAAAGTTATTCGGTATTCCGTCACTTTTAATTATCCGATTGTTTTAAATAATTATGAACAGTGATGTACTTATAACGATCCATAATTTCATCTTCAGCTAGCCTTCACCATCGTTCAAATACATATTGATAAGTTAAAATGTTTTAAAAAGATTTTACGACTATTTTGTTGCCGTTAAATACTGAAATGTATAAGTACAAACATTTTTATTAGATTTTTAAAAAAAAATTTTATTACTTTTTAATATACGGGTCGGCAAACATTTCAGTTCATTTCTATACAGCGCAAAATTTTATTTATTTTAAATTTGTATTTAACTACAATTAAGAGTTTGGGGTTTTTTAAGATTACTTTCAATAAAAATTAAATTATTAATAAATATTTTGACTAATTTTAAAGTAAATCTTTTTGAAATTTCTTTAGTTTACTAAATGTTTACCGTTTATGTTACGGATGGATGTACTGGGATACAACATTGTTCCTTTGAGCTATATTCGTGAATATAAAAATAGTAAAATCATAAAAGTACTCTCATGTATTTCAATTTTATTGCCGTTTTTAATGTCTAAACTACATATTTTTAGCTTCTTTCGTACATACGTGTTGCATCAATTGCCTACAAGGCCTACAAGTGTACATCTGACGTGGCTTTTAGATTCATATGCGTATTCTAATTATAGAAATTTAGAAACACTTAAATCTAAATATATCAGTGATTCTGATTGAGAACTAGAATTTGTTTTTGCTTCTATTTAGAAACGAATTGTGTTTTGATTATATACTATAGGTACATATCCGAAAATTAACGCTTATCTTTAATTTATACATTTTATATACCTACAAATACAAAGTAAAGAAATAGACCAATTTGAGGATAGGATTATAATTTAAAGCTACGGATAAGAATGTATTGCTGCTCAAAATATTATTTTCAGTAATTCTTACTAATATTATAAATGCCAAAGTAAGTTTGTTTGTTTGTTTGTTTGTTTGTTTGTATATTTGTTTGACTTGCTTTCACGCCTCAACAGCTTAACCAATCAACTTGAAACTTTGCACAGACGTTGCTTGCGGGCCAGAGACGGTTATAGGCTACTTTCTATTTTGCGAAAATATTTCACTCCCGAGGGAAAATGCATTAAATTACAACAGCTGACTATTAAAAAACGGATAAATGATTTCAAACTTTGTATATTGCTAACAGAAGGGATGAGAAAGGACATAAACTACTTTATACCCCGGGAAATTTCATTCCTGTGGAAAAATATATTTTAAATGAAACAAAAAATGATGATAGACAAATATGGCGATATACAGCGATAACATAGGTTATCTTTTATCCCGATAAAATATCTCACTCCTGAGGGAAAATGTATTTAAAACGAAACAATGAAATAACAACTGACTATTAAAGAAAAGTATGATTGATTTCAAACTTTGCATATTGTTTACAGAGACGATGAGAAAGGACACAGACTACCTTCTATCCCGGGAAAATATCTAACTCCCGTGGAAACTCTTATTCCCGTGGGGAAATATATATTTAAAACAGTATAAAAAGAATCATTGATTTCATTTGAACTTGGCATGTTGTTAAAGGAATGTTATAGTCTATTTTTAACCCGGGGAAAATATTGTATTTCTGTGGGAAAATTCCAAAGAAAAACGTAACAGTACCTACTCGACGGGCAATAGCGACGTGATGAAAGTACACTTTATATGTTTTAACTGAATGCCATAATTTTAAATTCCATGCGGGCGAAGCCGCGGGTAAATGCTAGTAATTTTAATAAATCATAATAATGATTCCAGAGTAATCCACAGACTTTCCTGTATCAACGTTTTTTTTTTTTTTTTTATTGTTAGATAAGATATTCCTTGTCTTCTCAGCGCTCCCACCATATAAAACTTATTTATTTTGTTGAACTGTTACTTACGAAACTACAATTCAGTTATGTTTCATTGTCTGATACATAAGGCTGTGGTTATGTATAGGATGCTTGCAAGCCTATGTAATATAAGCGCATAAACGCCTTAGTAAATTGTTAATGCATTTGATGTTTAACGGTTATGTAATCACTTTTTTACACGTGCTAATGCTTTGTTTACACTAACTTAGTACTTGCTAATCGCACTTGCCACTAAAGGCAAGAAGTATTCATATGAAATGGCAAGTAAAACTAAAATTGTAAAGCAGTACAAAAAAATGAATCAATCCTGATAATAAGAAATATATTTTCATGTTAGATCGATGGTCGATATAACTTACCCGACGCCTGAATGTCACATTTTCCTTTTTTAAGGTTGTATCCCGAACGCAATGTAGATTGAACAGAAATTTTCCGCCCCTTTCTATCATTATTCAGTCTGCATGTCAGATCAAGTGACAAGCGCGAGTAGATGTTTGTTTAACGTTTTTTAATAAAACACGATTTGTTTCCAAAAATAAATAATAATCACAGAAGACCAGAGACAACATATCTATTTCTATACTACTGAAACTAGTGTAACCAGTAAAGGATAGAAAACATGTTATATACGTGCACTGGGTTCACTTTGTATTTGTGCGGTGATCTGTCTTTGTGTGAGTGATCGGAGGTGTTGTCACATACATATGTATGATACTACAACGCGCGTATATTAGTGATGTCGAGCCGAGGAATAGTTAGTCGATTAATCGACTAAAATTGTTTTTCAGACAAATTTAGTCATTAGTCGAAAATATCGACCATAGAATAGTCGACTAATAGATTAAATTTTTAGTCAAATCATGAATAGGGTAATCTATGTAACTCTCAAAAACGAGGTTTTCTTTTGAATTTAATTTTTGACATTTAATATTTTTCTTTTAAGATATGATATGGATAGTGATAAGCAAATACAAGACCAAGACCAAGACTTGGCAGTCTTAGTCTTGGTCTTGTTCTTGCATTAAGAATCTTGGTCTTGGTCTTGCTAGAGCAGTTTGAGTCTTGGTCTTGGTCTTGCAAAATGCAGTCTTGGTATTGGTCTTGGTCTTGTTATTGCTAAAGAATCTTGCACTTTCTTGCATTTTTTTATTAGCGAATTTTTTCCTTCTAAAATCAGAATTTTCTCTCTTTATGGTATTAATTATACTTTTAAACTATTTAAATAATTTAGCAAGAGTCTTGCTTTTTTCTTGCTATTGTCTTGGTCTTGCTCACTTGAGTCTTGTTATTGGTCTTGCAGCCATACTTATAGTCTTGGTCTTGGTCTTGCTCTTGATATACATAGTCTTGGTCTTGCAAAAAAATGCAAGATCAGGACAAGACTGCAAGACCAAGACTAATTTTACTCATCACTAGATATGGAGATATCACAATAAAAGTGAAAAATCATACAAATAGATAATTTTTAGTTTTCATTTTTTGAAGACCAATAAATAATACAGAAAAATTGTTAAATTAGTCGTTTTTAGTCATTTAAAAAAAAATTAATCATTTTAGTCATTTAATCGAAGGTAAAATAGTCGACTAAAAAATGACTAAATGGAAACAAAATTAGTCGACTAAACCGATTAACCAATTAATCATCATACATCACTAGTGTATATGGCTTCGTGTGGGGGTTGCAACAATGCCAACAACAATCAACACAATTGACTTGTGATTGACCTACACTCATCCACTGCTACGGAGAGAATGACTACTAAGTAACCTAACTTGCACAGAACTGCACACAGCAGATTACACGATAGAGATAGTTGCATTACCTCTATACTCTGGGATACTAACATTAAATAAATCATTTTCTTAAAAACAAATAAAAATGTATAAAATTTTTTAAAAACTTTAAAAATTGTTCTTTTTATTTGAAAAAAGTTTTATATAACATGTATTGAGCCTGTGACCATAGACTGCGATTTGCGGGGCTATTTTTACTAATATTATAAATACGAAAGTGAGTTTCTTTGCTTGTTTGTCTGGCTTTCAACGCTTCAACAGCTTAACCAATCAACTTAAAACGTTACACAGAGATGTTCTTAGGCTTCTTTTTACACCGGGAAAAATTTTACTTCAGTACAAAAATTTCCCTTAAAAAATAACAACCCTCAATAGTGATAAGATGTAAATGTACTCTGCAGGTATTAACATGATGTCATAACCAGGGCCGATTTTACCCTAAGTGCCGCTCGGGGCACTATAAAAAATGCCGCCCCTGAAAAGAATTAAGAAAAAATTTCTTATGTACTTCCCCGAGTGACGGGAAATAACTGACGAGTAAAAAAAGCTCCGATTTCGTATTTTCCTATTAGAAAATAAGTAATGACCAAAAAAAAACAAACAAATTACTACGTGTGTCCCAAATTTTGCAGCTCCTAAAAATTTGCCGCCCTGGGCCAGTGCCCCGCGTGCCCCTAGTGTAAATCCGGCCCTGGTCATAATTGAAAACACCACGTGTGTGAAGCTGCAGATAAATACTAGTAAATTATAAATTTTAAATGCGATTTTCTAGCTAATTTTCGAAAAAGAACTTTACCATTTTACCACGTTCTTCTACTACGAGCAGTGGCGTAGCGTGCCTTGGAGGGGCCCTGTATCAAAATTAGTTGGGGGCCCAAATGAAGTGTAAAGATTTCTCACAAAAGAAACAAAAATGATTGCATTAAATTAAAATAAATATTTATTGATTATAAGTTATCGCTTCCTCCTAGAAATTGAACCTAGCCAAACAATTCAAGTTAAATATACACTTTTCTTGCCTTTTTTCCTGCAAATTGATTTATTAAATCATCTATAGCTGAAGACGGTTTCAGTTTTTCTAAAATTTCTGCCTCTATAGACAATAGTGACAAGTCTGATAGCCGTTCCTGCCCCATCGAAGTCTCATTTTTGAAGTTACCCATGTTGCCAGCTTAACCCGGGAAAAAAAGGGGTCGTTTTTTTGATTTTTGTCATTTCTGAAGTGAAAACTCTATTATAGGCACGTATGATAGTTTTTTTTATGTTTTTTCCCCGTGAACCACGAGATTAAGTGACATTGTGGATAACATTTTACTAATTTTTGCTTACACACGTTAGGGGCCTCTGTACCTCGGGGGCCCCATATCATTGATACGGCTGATACGGCGGTAGCTACGCCCCTGACTACGAGTATAATGATTTGAAAAAATTCAGTACCCCGCGATAGTGTAAGCCGGTCCTTGTTAGGGTGAAAAAATTAAATTAAAATTCATTTATAACTTAAGTTTAATAGAAATCTGAAAATGATACCATACAATGATCTGGCTAATTAATTAAATTTTCTTTCAAACATATTGGGCTGGTTTATGGTATTCAAATAAAAAAATTTAAAATAAAGAAATAAAAAGTATCATATCTCTGCGTATACATAATATACACATACACACATACATATTATATACCTTACCAATACCTTACATATGGATACGATGATTCAAAAAAAGCAAATAAAATGTAATAATCCATTTTCATAATAAATACTTCTAAAATATTATTTACGACTCTCTGTATTTAAAAATAACATAAATTCACATAAATTCAAAGTTAGCGCGTACGAAAGCGATTACTTTATACACGTACCTACGAATACAGCTGTCTTTATTTATTCTTTTTTTCTTAAACAATATTTATGAAAGAGGTTATGGATTTAAGCCAAAAATGAAATGGAAGACACCATTTACAATGGGGATGAGAAACACAACAATATCAAGAAGTGTTATTAACCTTTCGAAGAAAATTTAATACATTTGGTAAAAGAGAGATAAAACTATTGGTAAGATGTGTGAACACAACAGAAACAAATATTAACCTAATAATTTTTTTTAAAATTTGAAATATTTTGAAAGTATCGGAAAAGTACCTTGAGTTCCTTCTAAAGAAAAAGTTATATTTTCGCTTGATTAAAATTTTGAAGTTAACCAAAGAAATAAAAATTTCCAAAAAAATAGTAGGTTATTTTATTAAACACTGTAAAACCTGGTACTGAATAGAGACAGATGCGTAGTGTTAAAATGAACCTGTTATAGAATACTTTATTCAATTTCAAATATATAATTATTGTACCTGCAATGTATTTTCAATTCAGGTGTATTAAAATGCAATAGGAATAGGGAAACGTATGAGTTGAATAGTGATAACAATATAACTACTACCGAAAAATATTTATCTCAAACGTATTACTACTAAAAGAACGTTAAATTTACGTTATAATTAATATGACAGAGATCGAGCAACAAATGAGATGAAAAATAACATTTTAAATGAATGTTGAAGTGAGATGGTGAATTAAAAAGTTTTCTACACGGACAGGTTCTTGTTACATTCATATTTTAATTGTAAAAAGAGTGAGTGATGTACACAATGTGTACGAGTTAGAGTGCGAAGGCTATAGAAATTGGATTAAAATATTGGTAGAGAATACTTTACCTGGACAGGTTTGTATACTGAACGGGGCCCAATGGAATGGCGGGTGTTTGGGACGTGTGGAAAGCCGTTCTGGAATGCGGGGAGGCTGACAATCTTGTACGATGTACAACGAGTGGTTATAAGCCAGTTTTAGTTCGGTTGAAGGTTGTGATCGTGTTGCATAGGTGTGTTAGTTACGAGTGTTTAATCGCAAATTACAAACAAATAGCACAGAGTTTTTGAAAGTTGAGCAGAGAAAAACCAACCAAAAAAATTTGATCGAATCAACACAGAACAACACATATTGGATTTTCATTTTTTTTTTTGATGAACGTGTGTGAAAATATTTTTTTGGTGGCCGATGAAAACTGTTGTGACAGACAGAGCAGAAGGTGGTTTCGCCGCGGAGCTGTTTTTGGTGTTTTTATGTTGTGGCAAATTATGTTGTTGTGATTTTTGTTGTTGTTGATTTGTGTTGTTGTGGTTTTTTTGGGATGAAAATGGATCTGGAATTGTTTGGTGTGTGATGATTTTGGATGGAAATTGTTAGTTTTTTTTTATTGTCAATGATTTTGTATGATCGAAATAGAGCTGGTGTTTACATTCTGTATTGTGCAATAATTTGAGTGTTTCTTGGTGTCTCAATTTTGTTGTTGTGGTTTTTCGTGGGAAATTCGGGGGGAACGGTGCTGTTTCGGCAATTTTCACCACGAAGGTAGGTTTTTGAATTTTTTTTTTTTTTTTTGGGTACTTATGTGTTAGGTATCTACCTATGTGAGTGTGATTTTGTTTTTTAAATATACCGTCGGTTTAACTGGCTTTATCTCTATTCACATATGAAGGTAGTTGTTGAGATTTGCGGCGGGGTCAACGTTATTACCTCTCAGATATATTATGCTGATCAAGTGATACACATGTTGGCTCTGGGTTTCATGTCCATAGCAATGTGTGTATCTCTATTTATTTATTTTTTTTTTTTTTTATTTAACAGCGGTAATCTGATATAATTACGCACGGTTCAATTTTGAGCGGTTGCAGACCGTGTAAATTTTTTCGTTTTTCTTTACATTTGCAATAATTGTCTCTGGAGAGTTCAATGCGTGACTGGAACGCAAACCTCTTTCGTGTGTATGTAGTTGACTAACTTTAAATGACATCGTAGAAAGTTTTTACCGGTTTTAGACGCCGAAAGTTATATTTATTGAACTAATAACAATGAAATAACGCTAATGCGTGGTATCGTTGACGAAATTCGTAAAATTCTTTTTATGTTAAATTCATGCAAGTCGTTAAATTAGAGCCTTTTCTAGGGGAGTTAAAGGACATTTTAGATCACAGACGTTCATTTTTTCGAGTATTTTAGAAACTTCAAATTCTTATTTAAGATTTGATCCGCTCAATATAATTTTTGTTACTGAGTGTTATAGTGTAAGTTAACAAAGCTGTTCTGCGTTCCCACCGTAGTATTAAAATTTCACAATAATAATTGGTGTCGTGCTAAAATTGATTTCGGGAACTAAAACTGTTTTGAAATTTGTTTATAGAATAACATTAAATTTTTTATTTAATATTTTTTTCGACACCGGCCAAGAATACAGTATAGTGATGTCGGATAATTAATCGATTAATCGGTTTAGTCGACTAATTTTGTTTACATTTAGTCATTTTTTAGTCGATTATTTTACCCTTAACTAAATGACTAAATTGAGTAATTTTTTTTAAATGACTAAATACCACTAATTTAATAACTTTTGTTTCGTTTAGTGGACTCCGAAAGAAAAAAAAAAGAAAAAAATTATCTATTTGTATGATTTTTCACTTTTATGTGATCCCTCCTGTTTTTCTTTTTCTTAAAAAAAAAAATATTAAGTCAATAATTAAATTCAAAAGAAAACGTCATTTGTGAAAGAGTTACGTAGGTTACCCTATTCGGGAATTCGACTAAAAATTTAGTCGATTAATCGACTATTCTATGCTCGATATTTTCGACTAATGACTAATTTTCTCTGAAAAACAACTTTAGTCGATTAATCGACTAACTGCTCCTCGGCTCGACATCACTAATACAGTAGGGGATTCTATCGTTTTAGAGTTCAAACTTATCTTTAATTTTTGACGTTCGGAATAAAATTTTGCTTTGGAGCTTCTTGCACAAGAAAATATTTTTTTGTTTGTTCAGAAATAATTTCTTTTTCTTTGAAAATTTCTAATTTCGTGGGTGTCATTGCAAAAAATTTGCTTTGGGCATACATATTTATTGAAAACTATTGTTTTACTTAATTATTTTTCGACACGTTTAATTAAATAAAATTTTTAATCACCTAACGGAATATCAACTGATAAGATTTCTTTGCACTTTGAGGTCAGTTCGTACAAATGCAGGTGTATTTCTCGAAAGTAGCCAGTTAGTACCACCATATCAAAAATTTAAATATAAAGTTTGATTTTATTCTTGGTTTTGATATTGTCTAAGAATACTGCAAGACTGAGTAAATCTGTCTCGTTCAGTCTTGAAGACATTTTCAAAATTTTATGTAAATTATTCATTAGCGAATCCATATTAGAGATTTTTAAAATTTTTGAAAAATTTACCAGAGCAAATGTAGAGATTCACCAGAGTAAATTTTCACAAAAAGCAATCGTTGATAGTCCTATGTATTCTTCAGCGCAATTTCCCTAATTTCAGTGGGCAAATTTTCTATAGGTACTCCAACTTATCAGCATAGGGAACTTACTGTAACGGGTCTGAAAACAAAAAAATTTAGCATATTTATATGTTTCGAGGTTACTACAGTGTTTTTACACTATTTTTAGAAGGATATACTTGTGTGAGTGTGACCGTGTGTATGTTCGTACTTACGTTAGCATTTTTCCTTCACGATATCTTGCGAGTAAAGAATGATATCGACTTCATTGGCGTGCCTGTCGAAACATATTAACATCAATATGATCTGAAACAAATTCCTTCAAATTCAGCTATTACTACCACTCTTATGGTGAGGTTTGGGCCCGGACTTGAGAACATGTTTTTTTTGGGATTTTCTTGTCAAAAGATCACAACTTTACACCATTGAAATGAGGCGAAATAATTACATAAGAGAGGTTTTTGAACTTTTGTTGAAAGTAAATTGGTTTTCGAGAAAAATTAAAAAATGAATTTTCAAAAGTCGCATAATAATTTATTATTTTCAAAAGCCATTCTTTTGTTCCGCACATGACATTTTCTCGCACTTTACACGCCTTCTCATAAGAAAAAAAAGTAGAAGTTATTTTTTTTGTTATAAATTTTCAATACTAAGCAGATAGACAAATGTGTACATAATATTTGTTCTGAATATGAAATACATAACATTATTAGTTTTAATGCTAAAGCTAATAGAGTTTGTGTTACGGACGTGACAAAAAAGTACCTTTTGTCGCGTCCGTAACATATCTCTAGCATTAAAACTAATAATGTTATGTATTTTATATTCAGTACAAACATTGTGTACACATTTGTCTATCTGCTTAGTATTGAAAATTTATAAGAAAACAATAACTTCTATTTTTTTTTTCTTATGAGAAGGCGTGTGAATGTGCGTGAAAATGTCATGTCCGTAACTAAAGAATGCTGTATATGTATCAGTTTGAATATTTTTAAGTAATTAATTTTACCTGTCAGCAGATAACAAGTCGGGAGCAAACTAACTTAAGACCTTTTTCCAAGATAAGTTTAAAATCTGACCGCGGGAGCGAACTAGTATGCACCCTTTTTACTGCAAAGGGTATGTTTCAAAAGAATGGCTGTAAACTAATTTTTGAGAAAAATGAATTAGATATTAATAATTATGAAATAGATATAAATAATTGATTTTAATTTTTTTATATTTTGTCTATAACGTAAAAGCCTCTATACCGAAACGCGATCATATGTTCGAACAGTTTTGACCTTTATATGTTAATGAAGTTATTTCTGAAAGAAACTTCTGATAACAAAAATTATTATTAATAGAATGATTATTTTTCAATTTAACTTCACCTCGCATTTAATGTTTTCTTACTTAATTAAAGAAATATATATATATATATATATATATATATATATATATATATATATATATATATATATATATATATATATATATATATATAAAACAATTTTTGTTGAATACAGTATTTTGATCCTTTATTTACGTTTGATAATTAAACCTTTCGGTTTCCTACTGTGATGTCTAGATGTCACTCTATGTCATATTACTCATATTATACGTCTGTTTGTATATCGGTTCCCAACTCTTAGTGTCATTAATGTTTCTTTGTTTAGATATAGATGTCGATATTTTGTAATAGAAAAACATTAATAAATAACAATTTTTAGGCTGTATTTTTTTAAAAACATATTCATTGGATTAAAAAAAACTTTCTTTCATGCTTATTAAGAATAAAAATGGGTGTTTAATTTATTTGACAATTTTTATAAGCCAGTTTAATTACACACCTAAAAATAGTGTTCTGGTATAGGGGCTTTTACGTTACAGCTTTACTAATAAATACCTATGTGTTGATAAAGATTTTTGATTGCTCAAAAGGGGAAATTTCACGAGGTTACGCAGGATACTGCGAAAGGAGTATTTATAAGTTTATAACTGCGTATGGACCGAATTTTATTTTAAACTTCCGTCTTAAACGTATTCCAATATCAAAAATGTTTCATGTAATCGAAAACCAGCTACTTATTACTGTACTTGTCACTTTTAATAAATTAAAAATAAAAAATTATTTTCATAATACACTTAACAATATAAATTATTTCTCGAATAAATAAAATTGAAATGGTTTGTAGGTGTTAATAGCACCTAGTACCTTGTGCGCGAGTAATTTAAGAATATATAATTAAAAATCAAATTCACTAATTATACCGCGATCGATTGCCGTTTGCAATCAAGTGAATAAATAGAAAGTAAAAAAAGAAACATTCAAGGATTTTTATTTTAAAATTTTTAAATACACATATGAATTCAGAGAACAAAAAATAAATACACTTATTCGCTTTTTAGGCCTTCAAATTACTGAATGATGTCATCGTGTATGAGAACCAAAAAATTTGATTTTGACCTTTTTTATGTCATGGTGATAGCAAAAATTGTTGTAGGTTTTTTTTTTTTTTTATTCGAAAGGGTTTATGTTCTAGTCTAGCATTGAAATAATGTGCTTGTGTTCTAGTCTAACGTTGATATCTTTTTCACGAATTAAATATAAATAACTGCTATTAATTTGCTGTTAAATTTATGTCGAAAATGGTAGGCCATTTAGAAAATTCGACTACTTTATTAAAGCACTTGTACGTTTTCAAGTCAATATTGAAAGAGTTAGACACGACTGAGGAAATTAAGTCAAATATCTGGTAATCTTTAAACTGAATTTTTGTCTTCGTTTTACTGAAACATTACTTATCGAGATTTGAAAATTTTCATAAAATAAATTTCAGTCGAATACTGATTCATGAATCTGTTTTAGATACTATTTTCAGGAGTTTCGTAATTCTAACAACGAAATCCTTATGAATTCGTAATTTCTGGCATCGCATGAGGTGGTCTACTCGCACTTGATCACTTTGTAAGAGTCAGTGTTGGATTTTACGTAATTTAAGAGACACTGTCGTTTTTTAAAAATTATCGTTGAAATTTTTTCAACACATATAGAAAGTAAAAGGTTTAAATAATCATATTATTAACAAATTAAAGGTTAATTTTAATATTAAGTAAAAAGAAGAAATATTTTATCACCTTCCGTGAGGAATATCGTGATAATTCTGTTCGGAGATGTTGACCAAGCCTTTAAAGAATTAATTTACAAAGTTACATGAAAATTTGTTCAGTAGTTTTTGCGTAATAAATATTCTCTCTCAGTCCTGACACAACAGTGGTATCGAAACTATGGTCTGTGAACATCTAAACAGTTCATACCTATAGTTAAAACATGTGAAATTTATATAAATTGTAAATAAACGCAACAATTATTTAATGTTTTTGTGAGATTTTTTACTTTATATTTCATAATTACCTACTTTTTTACTGTAGCATTGAACTGACAGTGCAGTTTTGTTTTTGATGTATTTAAGAAAAATAAAAATAAAAAGCAACAAAGAATTAATTTTAAATTTTTTTGAAAGAGAAAGAAAAACGGTTATTTTGATCCAAAAAGTTTGTAATACTGTTGCGCACTATCGTGGCAAAAATTGATGTTCACTCGTACGATTAATTGCTCGTACAAATTTTTAAAAACAGTTAGTTTAAATTTTTTCTCAAAATCGTAATTCAAAATGCAGGTACGTTGTATAATATTTGAATACGTATTCGATAAAAAGTTATTATAGTTATGTAAGGAATTTTAGTGTTAGGTTAAGTGCCTTTTTTTTTGTAGGTATGGTAAATTTATTTAAAATATTTCAACGCTCCATTGGAATACACATTTTTCTATTTTAAATCAAAATTATGTAAAAAATTCAATGCGGGCACGAATAAATACATTTTCAAATACATAATAATGCAAATTTTAAATAATTTCAGTTTATTTAAATTTTCTGACTTGAGGACAAATTTTTTTTTAAAAATTGTCAGAATCTCAAAATTTTGAAGTAAATAAACATCTACTTCAACCAAAATGACTCGATTGAGAATTGTACTAAAGCATTCATCCGCGGCTTCGTTTGCGTGACATTTAAAATATGACATCAAAAACATAAAACACAGGATTGAAATGTTTTGCAGGGTAGAAAGTAGCCTATGTCCCTCTCTGTACAAGATTTCAAGTCGATTAATTAAGCTATTACAGTGTGAAAGAAAACAAGACGAACATACAAACTCACTTTCGCATTTATGTTATTAGTTAGGATTAGGCAGGCTAACCAGATTCGATACTTTTGTGGTCCCAATTTTAAAATGGATATAATTTCAGTAGCTTAGGCACTAAATATTTCCAAATTTTCTAAGAATAATTTCAATAATTTTCAGCTCAAAGTAAGTGTTACTAAACTTTATTATTTTAAAGAAAATTTATTAAAACACTTTGTCATTACCGTAATTGTTTTAACTGAAATCACTTTACAAAAAGTATTTATCCTTCTGAATTTTAAATTTTTGAAAATTAACGTTATTTATAATAACAGCAAATTTGAAATGAGTTCAAGATTAAATGTCATCAGGTTAGAACCATAAGCCATAAGAAGTCAAAAAAGTATATCTCAGTTTAATAATTCGGTTGACTAACCCATTTAAATATTTTTGTGTCAGAAGGTTAGCTTTGAAATAATGTTTGATATCAATTAAATAGACACTACATGTGATTTCAATTATTTTAATTTTAAAATTTATTTTGATTTACTTTGGAGTTTCCATAGATTTGTTATATTTCAGTAGTCTGACAAGGACAGAAATTAATTGACAGGTAATAATAATGACAGTAAAGTGAAGTTATTTTTGTCTAATTTTTAATTAATAATAGAAGTATTAATTTAATCGTAAAAAATGCTCCTAGAATATAAAATTTATTTTTATTTTTATTAATAAAAAAAAAATTGATTCAAAATTGGATTTTGCGGTGATTACATGTTACTGCACCCGTAGTATATATACCGAGTTGAAACTAACGTAAATTTAAATAATACAAAATGTTCTGTTTTGTATCGAAATCTGTGAAAAACTATTGCGCGAAACCTTAATCCGTGTACAGACTTTGATGATAATGTTTATGGCACTGATTAGGTACGTTGTTAAAGTTTGTATATCACTATTTTGCTACAACAAATTTAAAAATCTTGACGTATATTGTTCCGTTCCTAGACCTGAATTTTTTTTATACTCTTTCAAATTCAATTTAGTAATAATAAAAAAATTTTTAAATATAAAAAATGACCAGCCCATAAATAATTGTTAGTCTGATTTTGTCTCCTCGTGTTTCTAAGTAATATATATCTATAACGTGTATATATGAGTGTATTTTAATATGTAAAAAAAAAAATGATTTTAAAACTGACAGTAACGGTAAATTTTTTTTTAGGTTGGTGTCGTTCATTTATCGATGTCCCCAACGACATCATTATCAGTGATTTTTTTTTCGAAAAAAATAATTATTATTCAATTTTAATTAATAATATTCGTCCACGACGAAAAATTTTTGTAAAGAATCTGATTTCGTATAATTAATTCAATGTAAAATTGAAATTTTGAATCTCTTACGGACCTCTGGCTTGCTGGCTGGTCCGGTCGCACATCAAAACTGTCATTTGATTAACAAAAATTTTAATTTTATTAAATAAAAAAAAAAATTAAATTTATTTTTGGCTAATTTTTAATTGAACAAAAACAATTTTTGATATTTGGTACCGCGCGCGTAGAAATTTTTCAAAATATGTGGACACCACTTGGTGTTATTTGGGTGATAGTAGGTAATTATAAAAGTTGACATTTTTATTTGATTTTAAGATTTAATGTGGCTTCGAAAAACTGGTTACAATCATAGTTTTTCGGTGGGTTATATAATTTTTATTTCAGTTTTGTTAAAGAAATAATATTTTGTTTTTTGGATATTTTAGTAAATTTTGACAAAGAAAGAAAAATTAATAAAAAAAATTCATTGGACACTAGAAATGATGTATGATAGGTATTATGTAAAAGAATGTGTAGATTTCAATGGTACAGATTACAAGTAAATTTTTTTATCTGCCCCATATAGTTTTTTTACTTTTATTGTTTGGAAATTAATACAATTTCCTGTGTATATTAAGGAACAATTTCGTTTCTAACAATAAGAAGATAAGAAAATTTTGTCAGTTATTAAAATCCTGTTCTACACATATACAGTATTTAATAATAATAATAACTATACTAACAATGTAGTTCGAGAACCGTTTCTAAGACCTTTCGGGTATAACAGACACCACCCAGACACCACGGTATTTTATACATTTATGATATGAGTGGTGGAAAATCAAAGTGGCGAGACATTACGACTTGAAAGGTACGTAGTTATATAAGGCAAAAGGCGAATATTTATATGGAATTATATAGAGAAATTACAGGAAACCTCCATGGGTATAAGCACCGGTGGGAATCAAATCTATGGTCCGATTCGTACACAGTAAAAAAATTTGTGTTCTGCGTAAGAAAAAAAACCAGTGGTTAAAATTTTTGTGTTAAATAAGTAACACAATCGTGCGTTAATGTAACATTTCGTGCTTGTGTTAAATGAAAATATTAACACAAATTTCGATTTAACAGAATAAAAATGTTACGCTGTTATGAACAGCAAGGAAGTAACACAATATTTGTGTAGAGCCAATGAATGCTATTAAGTACCTAATTTACATTAGAATACATATATTATACATTAGAATCTGTAACAAAATAACCTTAAAATGTAAGAAAATTGTTTCATTTTTAAACGTTTAATAAAACAATATATATTCGTCAATAACTGAAAAAACTTATAATTTTTCGTTTTTGTATAATAATAAGAACTACTCTCATCTTTTTTATAATATATATATATATATATATATATATATATATATATATATATATATATATATATATATATATATATATATATAGGTACATATATTTGGAAACAAATAAGAATTTTTATAAGGGACTGGCTTACTTTGCGTTCTTTGAGTCTTATTTATGAACAATATCCTTATAATTTTTGACGATTTTCAAATATCTTAAGCTTCAGTGGAATTAAAATATTGAATAAAAAGTTTAACAACTAACTCTGATAAATCTGAAAAATTAACACAAAATGTATGTCCTCTTCTGTGTTATATCATTGACACAAATCTTGTGTAAAGATTTGACTTGACACATATGCTTTGTGTTAAAATGACACAAAAAATTGAGTGGACCATTCTGGACATGTGAAATGTGTTAATTTTAACACAATTTTTTTCACTGTGTATCGGCGTAAGCCAAAGCCGCTTGCGCTTATTTTGAATCAATTTGCACTTGTTTTGAATCACATTTGGCTTGCTTTTGACACTGTATAGGATGTATACCGAACACTAATACTTGACCCTTCTCTCTAGAACACGGAATGTAAGACAGGAATATACAAAAATGTCAAAAGCAAGCCAAATGTGATTCAAAACAACCGCAAATTGATTCAAAATGAGCGCAAACGGCTTTGGCCCTATCTTTGATATATCAGTCCGCAAGTACCCTTAATAACTTGACGTTTCAAAATATCCTCCGTATGTACCCTGTCGTAATATTGGTGTTACAGATTACTAAAAATTTTTGTCGTAAGAAAATAAAGTAAAACAAAAAAAAAATTATTGCAATATTTAAAAATAAATTTCCACAATGTTGCTTTTACGTTATTTTCTCATGGTGAGGATATGTATGCTATATAGATGACATTTAGTACGATTTTTGCAACATAGAAGTTTGTAATTTTGTTACAAACGAAAAAGCTCTTTTATTATACAGACGAATTCGCCTTAATTTCAAGGATATGTGGTGGATGGGCTTGAAGAAAATTAAATAATAATAATAAAAAGACTATATGATGCGGACAGAAAATAGTCTTGTAATTTACATTAGTGATACCTGCTAATTTTTTTGGCCAAAAAGTACGTTGAGGATCTACTGTGGTACATATATCATGATTAACCCTAGAATCATACGTTGGTCTACGAGAAACGTTAATCATACATCGACGTCGTTTTGACGGATGGACTTTTTACGGAGTTTTAGAGTTTATTTGCAAAAAACATTTTTTTTACATAACAATACTACAAAAGCGAACAAAATATTTAAAAAATTTTACTTGGAAAAATTTCTTAATGTAAATATTTATTAATTTTTTTAATCTTTTTATCAAAGCATATTTTCATTATAAAAATTAAAAAATAGATAAATACCTCAATTGTATCATAAAACATGTGTTTCAAATAATTAATTTATGAACTATCATGAGTCAGTGGACATGTGTGACTTTACAGAATGTGAAATTTCTCAGTCATAAATATTCCTATAGATATGTAGTTATTTCCCCATTTTACTCAGTAGCCATATAGGTGCTTTATTTTTACCTCAGTTTTAGTTTCTATATTGATATTATCATCCAGTAAGCAATTATCCAATCCAATATTAACTACTGAACTGTAGCTACGTTTATAAATTAATAAAAACATTAAAATTGAAGGTATCTCAACGCTGCGCTGCGCTGTGTCGATTTAGTGATATAGTAAGTGATGCAGTGTACCCACATATTTAGGCAATAGGCTCACTCATTTGGTAATAAATTTATTATATTTGACGTCTATTTCCTGTTTCGAACAATCCCTTTGATCATTTACCAACACACTCAAAAAATTAATTTCAAATTTTCTCTCGTCAAAACGTTATTTATTAGATGATGTAATTTATAATATGTATATATTCGTTTATTTCTCTAACGTTAAAAAAATATTTTTTAAAAAAAGCTTGTATACAATAGGGTTAAAGAATTCTAATTTAAAAATGTTGGTTTAATTTTTGTGGTTCCATTGTAGTCAAATCGTAAATTTGTGTCTTCGTCTATGTCTTTGGATCTGAAATTTCGCTTGTTAATATAATGGATATAGATCTAAATAAAAAGGAATTTTTTTAGCAAGACACTCTCCTGAATCGAAATCTGGCGATGAAATTTTCTTCCACTTACTGCATCATGTGAACTATTGTTATAAAAACGGCCTTTTGAAAAATTTTTGTGGCGTATCTCTTACCATTTTTCATTTTTAAGTTTCATCTAAATTTTGTTTTGGCCAACTTACATTTTCTCTTAAATTTTTAAAAGAAATTATTGTGGCAACTTGTTCCGTTTACGGATGTAAAAATTTCGTCAGAAGAAAACTCGAAAGAATAACATTTCACGGGTAAGTTTTCTTTTGACATTTATTAATAGACATATAATTTTGCTTTTAATTTAGTTTAATGTCAAAAATGTCCAATATTCCTCATCATAATAAATTTTTTAAACTCGCGGTTTAAAGAATTGAACGTATTTTCATATAGTTTCAGTCATAATATTAAAAATTTTTTGTAAAATATGTGTAAATCTGTCGATTTTGGTTATAATTTAAAATCAATGGCGACTTTTTAAAAAATTATTTGCACATGTACTAATCTACGTAATATACGTTAAGCAGTTTTATATAATTTTAGATTCCTAAAGGATCCCGAATTAAAAGAAAAATGCCCGAATTTTTTTTGTCTGACTATTAGTGAATTTTTGAACGAAAAATTTAGCTTTTACATTATGAGATTTAACTCTGAACTGACAGAATTTATTTTGAAATCCTAGAATCCAAAAATAACATTTTCTTATTTCACGGTATTCACAGAAAGGCTTGAAATTAGATTGGTATAGATAAATTACATTTATATATGTAAAGTATGATATATGCATGTAGATATAAACATTTTATTTTGTTGCCGCCACTGTCTAGTAATTGCATAACTTTTGCTTCAATAAAACAATGTTGTTACAGGTCCTTTTATAATACATAATATATTATATTCTTTTGTCATTGGAAGAAACCATGAACATTGAAAATGAGGTGTGGATTGAGTCAAAATTATCAGAATTAGGAAATTCTAGCTTGATCAATCATCGTTATAAACAATTTACTTGGTTATTTCTTCATAACTGCTGCACTGTTGATTTTAAAGAAATAGTTTTTCGACAAAAAATATTTCTCACTATGTCAGAGATCAACATTTGTCCTTACACATGTTTCAAAATCACCCTATATAAATAAATTACGATTCAACTTTTGTTGAATGTTGAATTCAACTGTTTCTACAGTGTATTGTTATTCAAATTAAGAAAGTTTCTCGAATCAATTTTGTTAATTCGTTACATAGGCCAGTACGCAACTCATACCTACTTAAGTCACTAACTGAACATTATTGTTGTTAAGAGGATGATCTATTCGTAAGCAGTAGCACGATTTTTCTTTCATAAAATGCATAGTAAAAATTCCTTTCACTAAAATAATCGTTTTGTTTTGTTTGAGAATCAAGATACGTGTGTTGTGTGCCCATTTCAAATGTGTATACAATTACAAAAATAAAAAATCTCATATCCTAAGCGTATCTTCTCTCATTGTAACAATATTAATAATAATTTTGAGAATACAATATTGTTGATATTTACGCGATAACACGCAAAACAATGTAGTCGCAGTGAAATTATTTATATTGTGATGGTTCATTCACAAACAATTAATATGATAATGCGCATGATTATAAATAGAATGGAAAAAAAATGAATGCTTTGTATTTATTAATTCATTTTTTAAACTGTTCGAATTTCAATTATTTATTTTATACTAATTAGCAACACAGTATTTTCGATTTAATTGCAATTGTTATTATGGGTTTTGTTTAGATTGATTTTTTCCATATACATAATAAAATGTAAAAATTTGGGGGGACAGGTCTACCCATACTAGAGACTACTGTATATAAATAATTTTTTTTTTCATTTTAGGGGATCCTCCCCCTGAATCCCCGACAGGGGCTTTGCCCCTTGCACCCCACTGGAGGGCATAGCCCCGTGTATCCCGTGGGGGACTCCATCCCTCCTCAAAGAAATGATATCATCATTTATTTTTAAGATATGAAAGAAGAAAAAATTTTCAAAGTTTTAATTTCGTTTTTTTATTATAAAAAACAAAACACTAATTCGAATTTGCTGAAAACTTTATCCGGTCCGGTTTTAATTACGCATCTAATGAAATTAATCCGGAGTCGATATCATCATTAGTTCTCGAGATTTGCGAGACGAAAGAAAATTCACGAACGAACTGACGAACGCACACACAGACATCACGCTAAAAGCGATGAATTCGGATTCTAGTGACCTTGAAACGTGGAGATATGTCTAAATTAGCGATCCGTAAAATCGGACCCATTATAATAACTTCCAATAGGAAGTTAATAATCACTTGGGATTGGATTTTTGTTACATATTTAATTCAAAAATAAAGTATAAGGAAAATTTTTTCTTCAAAAAATAATACCACGGAAGCTTATTATCCATGTTGCAACGTAATTATCCAAAAAGCAGATATCCAACTGACTTCGATTGTAGCTCTCGCAAAAGTGGCCTAAAATCAAATTTAAAATTTTTTTATATACCTATGTTGAGATTATACTAAGAATATTATATTAAAATATTTGATCCGCGACCGTTTAATACAAAATGGTCAAGTGTGAATAGATCAAATAGGATGACGAAATCCTAAAGTCCGAAATTAACAGGATGATGGTTGAGTAATATTTACGCTTCAATTTTATCCTTTTTCTCGAAAACTTTCCAAGTAGAAATTAAATTGGAGAAGCCCTAACTCAGTTTGGCCGTATGAGGCACATCGAGGGTATTACCCTGTTAAGTAATCATATAAGGCCTGCACTAGGCAGGGCCCTGGAGAGAAATGACGGACCCTATTTTTTAAATATATTTCGCCTCCAAACATTAGAGAAGAGCAAGCTCCTTTTGCTTTTCCTAGACAGCTACAAACTCCTTCTTCAATCTCAGGCCCGGGGCTCACAACTTCGGCTGCCTCTCCCTCTCATCGGGCCAGGCACTAGGATCGGATATAAGAAACCTTACCACGGTAAACTGATTAGTCCGGGAAATATACAACGCGGATTAGGTATATAAACTTATGTAATAGAATTTTTCAAAATGTCCAGAAGTAAATTGTAGAAAGTGGTTGGGTAATAAAACAATTTATTATCTTATTTTTGAAGAAATTTAACCAAAGTTTGGAAAAAACTTGTGGTAAACATGATTTTTTTTATAATTTTTGATCAAATATTCTAAAAACGAAAATGAGAAAGACGAGAACATTTCATAAAAATAATACTTACTTTTTGATAAAAAATTAATAAATAAGAATCTGATTTAACTTCAAAATCAATATTCCAACTTATTATTGATATGTCATTGATCATATGTACAGCTGGCCCACCGATTGGTAACCACAGATACAATGTTTAGTGTATGTTGTTCGGTGGTTATTCGTACTAAACTATTCATAATTTTATAACTATAATAGCAACCAAACACGCTCTGTATAGTAGTATAAGATCGCAAAAAAATTAATTAAAAAAGCTTAACTTTGGTTAAAAAAATACTTTTCGCAAGAAATAATAAAACCATTAGTTAAATAAAATTGATTTTTAGCCTTTTCCTTTTGTAATTAAAGTTATATTTATAAATGTAATTGAAAAATACATTAATTTCTATGTTATGTATGGTTGCTTTACCTCCTCCTTTTCGTCACTCACCCGACGAAATCGGGTCCAAATAGTCACGGCACATCTGTACAAATTGGTAGAATTTTTGAAAGATTCGGGCGAGTCGATAAATTATGTGAAATAGTGTGATGCTTCCACGATGACGTCCGAATTTATCCGAACATTTTGGCCGAATGAAAAAAAATCTAAAATCAAAACGTGTAATTTCCATTAGTAATTACTATATAAATATTGATTAAGAGAAAAAAATCACACTCTTAAATTAATATGTCAAATAAGAGTCTTTTGACATTTCTGTCCTTTTTTTTGTATTAACCAAAAAAAAAAAAAAAATCTATTTAAGTATATCTATAAATATATGAAATAAAAACCTATTATGTAAAATAAAAATATTACACTGATAAAAAAATTCACAGTCAGTCACATATTAAAAACAAAAATGTATATTTTTTGAGATAAAATTGAGCGAAGGAAGCAGAGGTGCACGGCACACATAGACAGAAGTTTCAAAACTTCTTCTAAGCTAATAGTCTCGTTCAAAGCTATCTATAGCTTACATTTCGTTTTTTTTATCATAATAAAATATATTCAAAGATAAAATTTATCAATTTTTTTTCTAAATTATTATATATATTTAAGTATGGTGGGATCGAGGTTAAATGTGTTCATTAATAAATGTGATTTTAATTATCGAAATAAATTGAGTGAAACCTATCTTCCTTTCAAATTAAATTTTTTCTACAAATTATTCCTGACAATAAAACTTACGCGCTTAATAGTTTTAAAGATTTTGGACTTAATGACGTCACCATGTTAAAAATTGATTTTGAGTTAAATATCTAAATGTTATGAAAACGGTTTGTTCAATTAGGTTGCGAACCTTGGGTGATTAAGGGAATGCTTATTACCTATTTTATTTGTTTGAACAACTGATGTTTGAAACAATTGTCACAGGTTTTTTTTGTAAATGTAGTGCCATCTTGTAGAGTAAAATATTTATTTTATTATTCAGAAGCATGTAACACCATAAAGTAACGCTTAGATCTATTGGTATTAAAACTCTGAGTTACCCTGTATTTGGAATATTTTAATTTTTTAATAGTAAAAGAATATTAAAAATTTGCGTAGTAGTAAATTTTCCAATCTACCAAGTAATTATGATGCCAAAATACCTTCCTTTCCTAGTGAGTCCCCGATATACGTTGCAATGTCACTCAATAAACTATGTAAAATACACACATTTCTTAAAGTGTCTCGTGCACCACCTATTGTAAATTGGCTGTACTTATTCAGAGACCTTTGCGAGCGTGTGCACAGGAAAGTTTCATCGTAATCAACTAAATGATATGGGAGGAATGCGTATACGGATTTTTTTTTCATATAAACATCGATTTTAATATAATATGATATGTAGAATTTACGCTATAAATATCACATTGTCACAGTTAACCTTGCTCATCGAGTCCAATTGATTCTTATAAGACATGGGTATATAATGAGTGAGCTATAGCTACGCAAATATCAATAGAATTTTTTTTTTGAAAGGTCATTATAACGATCGTGATAGCACTTTATAAAACAAATAACTGATATATGTTTTAAAAGTAGTATCTAATTGAATATGAAAACTTATATTTTAATATTAAAAAACAAGTTTTAAAAAAAAAAAAGTAAAAAAGAATGAAAAAATATACATATTTATTCTGAAATGTCGGAATGTTATTATATCGGAAATTGTGTGGTTATCAGCACTTTTTTTTTTCTTTTTACGTAATATTAGAATTTTTGAATATTTGTTTCTTTTTGTTTTTAAGTACTTAAGGTTGTTGGCGTATTAGTGATTAAGTAGTAAATTTCAATGGAGTCTAGCATTTATTTGCCGTAAATTAATGAACATTATTAGAATTTTGTAGATGAAATCCTTATAGATTCATGATTTCTGTCTTCATAGAGGTGATCTATCCACACTTAATCACTTTAATTTCCATATAGGGACAAACCATATTTTGTAATTGTAAAATTACATTAAGAAGGCTTATTTTATAATAAAGAAAAGTATATGACATATTCAGCTTTTTTGAATAATTTATATAATTATGTATATAATATAAAAAGAAGTGCCACGCAGTTTGAAGACGATTCATTGTTTAGTTTCTGATATAACGTAAAAAGAAGCGGTTACTGTGTAAAAAATGAGTCCAAAATAATTGACCGCCATAAAACTGACCTTCACAGCAGGCAATCTATATTTTGATGCCCAATGCTTAATGTCGTAGAAAATTAATCGGCAAATATTTCGATAAACTCTTGTTTCTTTGGGAGGAAAGTTAAAAGAAATTTTCTATTACCCACAATTTCTTTCTTCTTGTTAATTTAAGATTTTTTTATATGAATACCAAATTAACACTATCTGTAATTTTAAAAAATTTTAAATCACTTTATTAAATTCACAGTTTAAGTAATCAATTTTATTTAGGCATTTACTTTTTTTTGGGTTAAAGTAATTTTTTTTTTTTAAATTAAAAAATAATTGAAAAATATGGTATTATATTTTTTACACCAATTCAGTATTAATAGTTCTAACTGGATTCATTTTTTATCAAATTTAAAAATTTCGTTCTGTCTTAAATATCTATAATGTTTTGTTTTTTTTTATATTGTTTATAACGGGTTAGACGATTAGTGGCATTATAAAATTTGTGAAGAAATTCGTAGGTACATGTTCAAGTAATTGGAGCAAAAAGTACATATTTTCCGAGCCGTGATATATCTCGGCAGGATTATCATAAAATTTTACAATGCAAAAACGAGCCTGTCCCCCTAAAAAAATCGGCAAGTGCGCATCAGACATGCATTAAGTCAGAATTTCGCAGTACAGTAGCTAGATTTTTTCACAATTCTCGAGATAAAATCTTTCTTGCTTTAATTTTATATTAAAATATTGTTACTGTAACCAGTGCATTAATTGTGTTTCACTGATCCATAGTGTTCAATTGATCATTTTTTTCTCAAATTTTGATCTATTCGTAAAATTAATGATTGTAGCAATTTTTTAACTAATCTATAAAACCTGCAAGAGATTATTCTGTCCATTCTTGAAGAAAAAAAACTAGAATAGTTTTTGTATTCACAAATAATTATAGTTTATTATGTTTGTGGTAAATAAAAATACACTGCCAATGGGGTGTGGCACACAGCTTCCTCGAACCCGTAAAAATCTTTAAAACAGTATTCTATCAAATATATACACCGTGAAATTATATTTTCGCCTTAAAGTTCATCAAAAATTGTTGTAACTCAAAATACTTAAAGGCTAAATTATAAAATAATAGCAAAAATATTTTAGAAACTAACCCCCAAAATACCCTAAAAATTTGAGCGAAATGGGACTAGCAGTAAATAAGATATTGACATTTCATGGGATTTCATGGTAGCGGCGTCGCTACCGTTACTCTGATTTTGATTAAATTCACAGGGGACCATCTAAGAACCAAACTGCATAATTTCTGAAAATTTCATTAAAAACAATCAAATAGGTAGTTCAGAAGTTTTGCTACTTGGTGCAAACTGGCGACACACAGACGGACAGACAGACACCAAACCAAAATTGTTCAGGAAATTCTAAAACGTAAAATGTGCGTAAAAAAATTCATTTTTGAGAGAAAATAATTTTTATTTTTCAAAAGTGATCACAATCCTTCCGCTACTTTAGTAGTCTCGGAAGCAATAAATAATACTGATGGTCCTATAGTGCAACCGATAAAATGGCGTTATATTTAACGAAAGCAACACAGATTTGTTGCTGATTCTAATGGTAAATATTCCAGTAAACAAAAAATATACCAAACTTGGGACCTAAGCGTTGTTTACCATGATTGGCACGAATTATTATTTTAATAACTGCAACAGAATAATTTGATAATATTGGTACTTCAACAATTTTTTGTAGTTATTAGCAACATAATTTTTTAGTTACGGCGAATAAATAAATTTACTTAATGACGTATTTCACTAAAGAATTCGAATAGTTTGCGATTACAAATGTTTTTTTTCTTAATGCAGAATTGAATCTACACTTTATCGGCTTGATTGTAGGTAATACACGTATTATAATTTCATTCTATTAAGATATTTTAATATTCTGTACCTACAGCCAGCGCAAACGCTCGCTCAACGCACAAAACAACACATACCTATCTATTGGCAAGCACCGGTAAGTAGTTATGAGTAGCATTTTAAAATTCAATGTTAAATAAATCTTTTGATAATATAATAATTTAGAAATAAACTTAGTCCCGTTGGTGGCTCATGACAACGTATCATTTACAAGCAATGAAAATAAATGGGGAACATTTCTAATATGACAGCTAATATTACACATGTTCCGTTCTGTATGCGGCCCGAATACAATACTGACGTATATACATATATACACCTAGGTATATGTGTAATGTCTGTCCATGTTGATTGCGCCACCTCCTCGCGTCACCCACCCCTGCCAGCGCCGGACACGGTTGTATTTACAAGCAAGTCTTGCACAAACAGTTTGTGAGTTCACTAGGTCTTTTACGGATAATAATACACTTTATGTTATGTGAAAAATAATTATTTGTTATATGTTAAATATTACACAGGGAGTTAAATATTTTGACTAGATTGAATAAGAATAAATGTTAAATACCCCTGTTCTGTATAACATAGCAAATTTCCATTTACAAAAATTAGTTTTTTTCGGAAACTATGTAGTTAACATAGACGTAATGGTCTAGGAACTTTTTTTATGTACTTTTTCCTCTTTTTCCAATGGTGTAAAAATACTCCTTAAATTTTCGGAAATTTTGGCGAAAAATACTCAAAATAGTCATATTCCGGGCATCAGACGTAATTAAAGAACTCATTCAAGATTTTTGGATTTAAAACGTTATAATATGTATAGAGGTACATATATTTGTGAATGTCATTTTCGGTTTTGTCATTGTCTCGGACTTAAGTAGCGTCATAACAGTGGCTGTAATAGCTGAATTTCCGATTCGGAAATTCGTTAAAGAGACAACGATACGATAAACTTATATCTATGACAAACAGAACAAAAATAGTCTGACGTTATTGACAAATGAACTAAAATTAGACGTACCTATAACCTTAAGTTGATATAGTTACTCCAATATATAAGTAAAAAAAGGAAAGAGATAGAAAATTAGACACCTCTAATTTTGCTTCATTTTTGCATTTGTTTGATTTGGTTTATAGTATTGTAGTAATACGTGTCGTATTCTAGCCTGGCGTTGATATCTCTTCAATTTTGTATGTCTTGAGTGTCTGAACACTTACCTTTTTCTTTAATACTTGGCCCCTTATACAGAACCGTGAACTGACGAGCAAAAAAAGAAGGAAACTGAAAAACCCTTAAACTTCCAAATTTTTCTCCAGAAATACTGCTGATGAGTGACGAGCAATAAATAAATACCTTATAATACGGTCCACCTTGGATCGGGTAGTTTAGAATTTATACAGAAAGTGACTCTTTTTAGACATCAGCTTCACAAATTCGGGCCCCGAAAAATATCTTTTGTTTCTTTATTTTGTATACAAGGTGTTTTACTCTGCTCCAACGTGGTAAAATTTCTAAAAGAGTTTGAAGGGCTTATGACTCAAATTGAATTTAAATGATATTCCCTCCGACAAATATAACTTTATAAGGGCCCCGAATCAAAACTAAAATAAAATATTAAATTGACATTCACTAAAGAAATTGATATCAAGTGACCTACAATCCTTAAACGGAAATAAAATTTGAAGGTCAAAAAATAGGAATTACATTGAATCATGAAAATTCATCCCCCAAATAATTTTCGAGGCTTATCGAAATATCGTGAGTCATATACCCCACTTACTGTCTTCGAATTATTCTAATTAAAAAACTTGAGAACATACAATTTTTTTGGACCCGTCAATACAGGAACTGCTTTTGACGACAATATTTCAAACAAAATTGTTCCATTAATTTAATATAATAATAAAAAAAAAAAAAACAATACCGTTAATATCTATATAATTCTCTTATCATATTTCTAAAGCCTCATGCATCCTCTTGCGCAGGTAATAAATTTGTCCTAAATAAAACGAAATGCATTTTCACACCTTCCCATGCCGAACGAATTTTGGCGTCAGACATTTATGATACCATTATTGTCATTATGATTCCTTGAAAAAAAAAAATCATTATTTGAAAATAAAGAATGTTTAAATTTAACCCATTAGTAATTGAGTATACTTTAAAAAATTATAAAAAAAACATTTTAGCACTGTTATTGCTTCAAATATATTTTTATAACGCCTATAATTCCAAGGGCATAAAACGTTTACTTATGTTTAGGTTAGCAGTGAGGTTACCCAAAGTAATATCGTAATATAATACCAATAAAAGTTAAGTGTACTCGTATGTACCAGGCAGTCCAAAAATTTTGCATAAAGTACACAGTAAAAAAATTTGTGTTGAAATTAACACACTTCACATGTCCAGAACGGTCCACTCAATTTTTTGTGTTATTTTTACACAAAGCATGTGTGTTAAATCTTCTGAATTAACACACAAGAGGACATACATTTTGTGTTAATTTTTCAGATTTATCAGAGTTAGTTGTTAAACTTTTTTATTTAATATTTTACTTCCACTGCAGCTTAAGATATTTGTTACAGATTCAGTTACAAAAAAATCATGTAAGCTTACGAGTTTCTATATTATATAATACAATCTCAAGTAAGCTTAGATGATTTTTGTAACTGAATCTGTAATAAAATAACCTTAAAATGTAAGAAAATTGTTTCATTTCTAAACGGTTAATAAAATTATATTTGTCAATAACTGAAAATACTTACAATTTTTCGGTTTTGTTTAATAATAATAGGTACTCTCATCTTTTTTATTATACGTATATATATTTTGGTAGATATATATTCTAATGTAAATTGTGTATTTATAACATTCTTTTGCTCTACACAAATATTGTGTTACTTCTTTGTTGTTCAAAACAAGTTAACATTTTTATTCTGTTAAATCGAAATTTGTCTTAATATTTTCATTTAACACAAACACGAAATGTTATGTTAACGCAGGGTTGTGTTGCTTATTTAATACAAAATTTTAACCACTTGTTTTTTTTTACGCAAAACACAAATTTTTTTACTGTGTACCATACGGACTAAAAATTTTGTTATTTTTTGAAAAATTTTATTCTGATTGTAGGAAAAGTATAGATTTTATTCTCTAATGTAGGGGCTTCCAAAGTTTTGAATCGACGGGCTGAGTTGTTAATGCTAAAATGTTTGGCGGGCCAAGATAAAATATTGAAATAAGGATGTAAAAAAAAATGCGTCTGTTTACTTACTTGTGGTGTTCAATACGTCGATCGCGATTGCATCGGTTCACTCTGCGGTGGATCGTAGAGCGAATTTTAGTTCATATTCTATTCTTAACTTACAAATTAAAAATAGGGACTCTACTCGAAAAATCATTTTCTCAAAATAAGTTCAAATAAGACCCATTTTTTGAACAAACTTAGCTATTTTTATAAAAAAAATGAAAATCTCTCACGCAAATTACACAAAGTTCACAAACGAATCTAATTCATTTCATTATTGTAGCTATATTAATCGAACTTAAAGATAAACTGAACTTGATGACGTGATCACGTAAGTATACCAAATTTTTTAGAAACTTCAAAAGCCGTAATTTCGATGTTAGAAACTTGAAATTTGCAGTTGCGTAGAGGTTTTCGATACTGCGTTTTTCATTTTTGACAAAATCGAAACTGTCAAAACAGCAAAAAAATTACATGCGATAATGAAATTACATTTCTTAAAGAAATTTTTCGCCGAGAATACCTTTAATTTACGAATTTAAGATTGGAGACGATCTGACACTGCGGACTGCACTTTGGGAATTCCTGCTCTAATACCTGAAAACTCTTGCAATTCGGTCTAGTAAATTAACTTATCAAGTAAATTAATCAAATATTTATTATTAGTCAATATAAGCTAGTGATGAGCAAATGCAAGACCAAGACCAAGACTTGGCAGTCTTGGTCTTGGTCTTGTTCTTGCATTAAGAATCTTGGTCTTGGTCTTGCTAGAGCAGTTTGAGTCTTGGTCTTGGTCTTGGTATTGCTAAAAAATCTTGCATTTTCTTGCATTTTTTATTAGCGAATTTTTTTTTTCTAAAATCAGAATTTTCTCTCTTTGTGGTTCCTAAAAAATTTTATTCTTCTGTGACCGCCTCTCTGTCCACCTGAGTATTCGTAAAACATTCCAACGCGCGACTTCGGAACTACTCGACTAATTTCGATGAAATTTTCAAGGCTTCAGTTAGTCCCGCATGAATTTCTATTAAACGTGGTAAAATCTATTAAATGCCGATATTTTACTTACTATTCGACCAAAAAATTTTGAAGATAGTTGAAAGGATATTATATTGATTTATGGCAGCATCACACATTTTTAATTGCAAGTATTTAATTAACTTCGAATTTTTATAGAAATAATTTTTATATTGCTTTAAAAAGTTTCAGTATTAATTATACTTTTAAACTATTTAAAGCTCTTGCTTTTTTTTTGCTTTTGTCGTGGTTTTGCTCACTTGAGTCTTGGTATTGGTCTTGCAGCCATACTTATAGTCTTGAGTTTCATCTTGTTCTTGCTCTTGGTATACATGCTCTTGGTTTTGGTCTTGCTCTTGCAAAAGATGCAAGACCAAGACTCATTTTGCTCATCACTAGATATAACAACCGAACGTTAGTTTGCTTTTACGCAATAAATGAAATGAAAGATGTACAAATAATACCGACAAAACCTTAAAATTTACTTGTACATTATTCCGTAAATTTACTTCCGTAGTAAATTTATTTTTGTTTTGTTTTTTTTAATGTCGATAACTACGAATAAAGTAAATTTAATCGCAAAATCGATAGACCCTAAATAATTGACAGAAAAAATATAAATTTTTGGGACTTCTTGTAGGTGCACCGAAAAAAAAATTATTTTAAACAAAGACGCAAATAATATTCTTCTCTTTATTCAGCATTAATAAATGGTCTCATTTGGTTACCTGTTAGCGTAGGACAGGTTGTTGTTTTAAGGTTTTGTGTATGAATAAAAATGTTGAAATGCCTTTTTTTGTTGTGTTTCAGGTGGTAAGGTTATTGTTAAAAGAATAGGCGAGAGGTTGTTGGTCCACCCTCGGTACCCTACGTCGTCACAATTGTATTTTAATTCTTCACCTATGCTATAGGTATACAAAAGTTATATTCTTTACAAAACTATGGATCAAATGATTTTTTAGGGGACACATACACTGCATGTTTTATACAAGGGTTTTATCTTTTTATTATTTATTTAGTATTAAAAAAGAAATTCATTTTTGTAGTAGCTACATTATATTAGATATATTATTCTTCATGCATTGGTGTACATGATGTAACCCAGTTGATTGGACTCCATTGTATTATCCATCACGTGATCGGCAAATTTATTTTTTTCGTCATAAATAGTTACAAAAAATTCGTCAAGTGCGTGTTTTTGACACGCACTAAGTAATGTCACCTCAGTGAAAGTGTTCATTTTTGATTTTTTGGCTCGTTTTTTAAGTACAGTGAGAATACAGCCCTCTTGTGTTTATTCAATATATGCATGTATAACTCTATAATCAGTGAGAATACAGCCCTCTTGCGTTTATTCAGTATATGCATGTACAACTCTATAATTATTATATAATATATTATTATTGTATTATTATTATTATTAATTTTTCCCCCACTATAATCACACAACGAGATTAATATGTCATCCTTCGGTGACAAAAAGTACCTACTTAAAAAGAGCTAAAATAACGAACATTATAGATCATGTTATTAAAGAATCTTCAAAATATAGCGGAATTCTGTAATTAAATTCGGTAAAATTTAAATTTAGCGGGAGACATAATTGCATGCCATTTGATTTCTGTTCTGACAACGGCTTGAAGCGCTTTAAAGAAATTTTTCTATCGAACACATTCAATAAAATTTTCGGCCACACTGAAACTACTGTTTTTTTTTTTTTTTTTTTTTAAACATGTGTTCAAAATTCCAAGTCAGCGCAATAGTTACATTTAGGGATGTAGCGTACATAGTTTCGAAAAAGAGAGTTTCGCGAAAAGTTGCATTTAAGTCATGCTAACAGACCGTCGAAAACGAGTGTTATGGTCCATGAATAAATATTTGAAAAATTTTGGATATTCTACTCTTTATAAATTTTGAAATTTTTGAAATAAATATATGAAATTTTCAGCTACAAATTTTAAAACTTTAAGCTGTTTATTATTTTTTTTTAAATTTTACCGTAATATAATCCCTTAAATATTTAATTAAACTAAAATTTGAGTTCCTGATTTTCTAATTAGCGTGCAAAGACAAAGCCGACGGATATGAGTTTGTTAGTTCAAAATTTTTTTATTAAATAAATATCCCTAAGTGAAAGGCCTGATTCCGCCTGATTCCGAAGTTATCACGCCATGATCATTATCCGCACTAGTTACAAAACTATTTTTGTACAAAACATTTACGTACTCACTTGATTTTTATTACACTCAGAAAGAATGGCCTACTTAATCTTAAATTTGAACTAAGTAATACAATTAAATTTTACAGTTCCTGTGGGCAATAGTTCGGACGTTCGTACTAGTGTGTCAGATGCGTAATAAGTAACAATAGTTACGTTATTGCTATCAACCAAGGTATATCAAATTTTATATAATTTTCTTTTTTTTTGGAATTGTTTCTTATTAGGACAGTAGACAGACGTTATGGTATTGAACCAGTCATGTCCGTCAGTGCAAGACGGTTGATATTTAAAAAATTATTGAACCTGTCATATGGTTTTTTTGGTGTAGTCTGTTGCGGTTTTGAATATCAATCGTCCATTCGTCTAGTCGGAAAGTGATTTTTTTTTTTTTGTTTAATGAAAAAAAAGTGTAATTTAATATTTAGGTTACGAATTAGTTAGTGAACGCTGTCAATTAAGAAGTAAGATGTATGATTGAACAAAGATAGTTGCTAATTTGTTATTATTTGACTACTTTGGTAATCAGATAGGAATCTAATTTCAAAAAGCTTATAACACAAATCGGTTAGACATCTTATTTAAAGATGTAGAATCAAAAATAATTCTTTAATTTTTATTTACAATTTCATTTGTAAATACTTATTATGGTTTATAAAGTATTGTGTCTGTACTTTTAAAATGGTTTGTACACAAAGAAATACGCTGTTCAAATTGTTTTTTAACTTTTGCTTTTTTTGATGTAGTATATGAAGTTAGGGGCTCTACCTGGGGTTGTGGATACCTACGTGAAAAATAATATTCAATGCCTAGAGGGTGAATTGTCTTATAATATTGATTGGATTTCTACTTTATAGTCTTTTTTATTTTTATTTTTTGTTTTTTTCTTTTTTTTTTTTGATAAATCAGGTCAAGTTTTTTTGGTGTACTTAGTAGATTATCAGGTGTAAGTTTGGTTTGATTAAAAAGTGATTTTTGTAGATTTTATTATAAAAAAATTCTTTTTAGTAGGTACCTATTTAAAATTTCCTATTATGAAAATATTGTCAAAGAAGTTTCGCTTTGAAGTTGAATATTTCGCAACGGCATTTCAGAATTGTTAAAGGAATTTCAACTTCATTTTAAGAGTTCTTTCTAACAGTATCCCAGACGTTGTTAATTTTAATAATTTCGGTCTTAGAATCGTAGACTTGATCTTGGTTTTAGATCTTATTCAGTTTTGCATTTCTGAATTGTGTTACGAGGTGTATTTTTTAGAAATTTTTAAAAGTTAATTGCGGAGTAGTTAACCCGGCGTGTGTACACTATATTTTCAAGAACACGATGTGTACACCGGTGTGAACCTGGCGCCCGGCTTTCGAAAATTTAAAAATAAATAATACAGCTCGTTTGTACTTCGTTTGTACCCGTTTGTACCGCATTTTATTTTGTTTGTACCTCGAAGGGTAAACACCTAGAAAAAATTTAAAAAATGACCAGCGCCCAACTTTTAGACATTTTAATTTTATTAGTGTCATTCGACAGGGGTTCGTTTGTACCCGTTTGTACCGTTTTTCTTTTCGTTTGTACCTCAAAGGGTTCGGAGATACATGATATTCGAAACATTCTAGGTCGCATTAAGTTTGTGTTTTTAGAGACATGGAAAATATGACGACGGCATTTAAGAGAGCTCTATTTCCACACGTTTGTACCTTTTTTCTTTTCGTTTGTACCTCAAAGGGTTCGGAGATACATCGTATTCGAAATATTCTAGGTCGAATTGAATTTGTGTTTTTAGAGACACTGAAAATATGAAGAAGGCATTTTATAGAGGTTCGTCTGTACACGTTTGTACCTTTTTTCTTTTCGTTTGTACATCAAAGGGTTCGGAGATACATGATATTCGAAACATTCTAGGTCGCATTAAGTTTGTGTTTTTAGAGACATGGAAAATATGACGACGGCATTTAAGAGAGCTCTATTTCCACACGTTTGTACCTTTTTTCTTTTCGTTTGTACCTCAAAGGGTTCGGAGATACATGTTACTCGAAACATTCTAGGTCGAATTAAATTTGTGTTTTTTGAGACATTGAAAATATGACGACGGCATTTAAGAGAGCTTCATTTCCACACGTTTGTACCTTTTTTCTTTTCGTCTGTACCTCAAAGGGTTCGGAGATACATCGTATTCGAAGCATTCTAGGTCGAATTAAATTTGTGTTTTTAGAGACATTGAAAATATGAAGACGGCATTTAACAGAGGTTCGTTTGTACACGTTTGTACCTTTTTAATTTTCGTTTGTACCTCAAAGGGTTCGGAGATACATGTTATTCGAAACATTCTAGGTGGAATTAAATTTGTGTTTTTAGAGACATTGAAAATATGAAGACGGCATTTTATAGAGGTTCGTTTGTACACGTTTGCACCTTTTTTCTTTTCGTTTGTACCTCAAAGGGTTCGGAGATACATGTTATTCGAAACATTCTAGGTTGAATTAAATTTGTATTTTTAGAGACATTGAAAATATGAAGACGGCATTTTATAGAGGTTCGTTTGTACACGTTTGTACCTTTTTTCTCTTCGTTTGTACCTCAAAGGGTTCGGAGATACATGTTATTCGAAACATTCTAGGTTGAATTAAATTTGTGTTTTTAGAGACATTGAAAATATGAAGGCGGCATTTTATAGAGGTTCGTTTGTACACGTTTGTACCTTTTTTCTTTTCGTTTGTACCTCAAAGGGTTCGGAGATACATGTTATTCGAAACATTCTAGGTTGAATTAAATTTGTATTTTTAGAGACATTGAAAATATGAAGACGGCATGTTATAGAGGTTCGTTTGTACACGTTTGTACCTTTTTTCTTTTCGTTTGTACCTCAAAGGGTTCGGAGATACATGTTATTCGAAACATTCTAGGTCGAATTAAATTTGTGTTTTTAGAGACATTGAAAATATGAAGACGGAATTTTATAGAGGTTCGTTTGTACACGTTTCTACCTTTTTTCTTTTCGTTTGTACCTCAAAGGGTTCGGAGATACATGTTATTCGAAACATTCTAGGTTGAATTAAATTTGTATTTTTAGAGACATTGAAAATACGAAGACGGCATTTTATAGAGGTTCGTTTGCACACGTTTGTACCTTTTTTCTTTTCGTTTGTACCTCAAAGGGTTCGGAGATACATATTAATCGAAACATTCTAGGTCGAATTAAACTTGTGTTTTTAGAGACATTGAAAATATGAAGACGGCATTTTATAGAGGCTCGTTTGTACACGTTTGTACCTTTTTTCTTTTCGTTTGTACCTCAAAGGGATCGGAGATACATGTTATTCGAAACATTCTAGGTCGAATTAAATTTGTGTTTTTAGAGACATTGAAAAAATGAAGACGGAATTTTATAGAGGTTCGTTTGTACACGTTTGTACCTTTTTTCTTTTCGTTTGTACCTCAAAGGGTTCGGAGATACATGTTATTCGAAACATTCTAGGTCGAATTAAATTTGTGTTTTTACAGACATTGAAAATATGAAGACGGCATTTTATAGAGGTTCGTTTGTACACGTTTGTACCTTTTTTCTTTTCGTTTGTACCTCAAAGGGATCGGAGATACATGTTATTCGAAACATTCTAGGTGGAATTAAATTTGTGTTTTTAGAGACATTGAAAATATGAAGACGGCATTTAACAGAGGTTCGTTCGTACACGTTTGCACCTTTTCTCTTTTCGTTTGTACCTCAAAGGGTTCGGAGATACATCGTATTCGAAACATTCTAGGTCGAATTAAATTTGTGTTTTTAGAGACATTGAAAATATGAAGACGGCATTTAACAGAGGTTCGTTTGTACACGTTTGTACCTTTTTAATTTTCGTTTGTACCTCAAAGGGTTCGGAGATACATGTTATTCGAAATATTCTAGGTCGAATTAAATTTGTGTTTTTAGAGACATTGAAAATATGAAGACTGCATTTTATAGAGGTTCGTTTGTGCTCGTTTGTACCTTTTTTCTTTTCGTTTGTACCTCAAAGGGTTCGGAGATACATGTTATTCGAAACATTCTAGGTTGAATTAAATTTGTATTTTTAGAGACATTGAAAATACGAAGACGGCATTTTATAGAGGTTCGTTTGCACACGTTTGTACCTTTTTTCTTTTCGTTTGTACCTCAAAGGGTTCGGAGATACATATTAATCGAAACATTCTAGGTCGAATTAAACTTGTGTTTTTAGAGACATTGAAAATATGAAGACGGCATTTTATAGAGGCTCGTTTGTACACGTTTGTACCTTTTTTCTTTTCGTTTGTACCTCAAAGGGATCGGAGATACATGTTATTCGAAACATTCTAGGTCGAATTAAATTTGTGTTTTTAGAGACATTGAAAATATGAAGACGGCATTTTATAGAGGTTCGTTTGTACACGTTTGTACCTTTTTTCTTTTCGTTTGTACCTCAAAGGGTTCGGAGATACATGTTATTCGAAACATTCTAGGTTGAATTAAATTTGTATTTTTAGAGACATTGAAAATATGAAGACGGAATTTTATAGAGGTTCGTTTTGCCGTCTTAAAAATGCCGTCTTAATATTTTCAATGTCTCTAAAAACACAAATTTAATTCGACCTAGAATGTTTCGAATACGATTTATCTCCGAACCCTTTGAGGTACAAACGAAAAGAAAAAAGGTACAAACGTGTACAAACGAACCTCTATAAAATGCCGTCGTCATATTTTCAATGTCTCTAAAAACATAAATTTAATTCGACCTAGAATGTTTCGAATATAATGTATCTCCGAACCCTTTGAGGTAAAAACGAAAAGAAAAAAGCTACAAACGTGTACAAACGAACCTCTATAAAATGCCGTTTTCATATTTTCAGTGTCTCTAAAAACACAAATTTAATTCGACCTAGAATGTTTCGAATACGATGTATCTCCGAACCCTTTGAGGTACAAACGAAAAGAAAAAAGGTACAAAAGTGTACAAACGAACCTCTATAAAACACCGTCTTCATATTTTCAATGTCTCTAAAAATACAAATTTAATTCGACCTAGAATGTTTCGAATAACATGTATCTCCGAACCCTTTGAGGTACAAACGAAAGGAGAAAAGGTACAAACGTGTACAGACGAACCTCTATAAAATGCCGTCTTCATATTTTCAATGTCTCTAAGAATACAAATTTAATTCGATCTAGAATGTTTCGAATAACATGTATCTCCGAACCCTTTGAGGTACAAACGAAAGGAGAAAAGGTACAAACGTGTACAGACGAACCTCTATAAAATGCCGTCTTCATATTTTCAGTGTCTCTAAAAACACAAATTTAATTCGATCTAGAATGTTTCGAATACGATGTATCTCCGAACCCTTTGAGGTACAAACGAAAGGAGAAAAGGTACAAACGTGTACAGACGAACCTCTATAAAATACCGTCTACATATTTTCGGTGTCTCTAAAAACACAAATTTAATTCGATCTAGAATGTTTCGAGTAACATGTATCTCCGAACCCTTTGAGGTACAAACGAAAAGAAAAAAGGTACATACGTGTATAAACGAACTTCTATAAAATGCCGTCTTAATATTTTCAATGTCTCTAAAAACACAAATTTAATTCGACCAAGAATATTTCGAATACGATGTATCTCCGAACTCTTTGAGGGACAAACGAAAAGAAAAAAGGTACAAACGTGTACAAACGAACCTCTATAAAATGCCGTCGTCATATTTTCAATGTCTCTAAAAACATAAATTTAATTCGACCTAGAATGTTTCGAATAACATGTATCTCCGAACCCTTTGAGGTACAAACTAAAAGGAAAAAGGTACAAACGTGTACAAACGAACCTCTATAAAATGCCGTCTTCATATTTTCAATGTCTCTAAAAACACAAATTTAATTCGACCTAGAATGTTTCGAATAGCATGTATCGCCGAACCCTTTGAGGTACAAACGAAAACAGAAAAGGTTCAAACGTTTACAAATGAACCTCTATAAAATGCCGTCTTCATATTTTCAATGTCTCTAAAAACACAAATTTAATTCGACCTAGAATGTTTCGAATACGATGTATATCCGAACCCTTTGAGGTACAAACGAAAAGAAAAAAGGTACAAACGTGTGGAAATGAAGCTCTCTTAAATGCCGTCGTCATATTTTCAATGTCTCAAAAAACACAAATTTAATTCGACCTAGAATGTTTCGAATAACATGTATCTCCGAACCCTTTGAGGTACAAACGAAAAGAGAAAAGGTACAAACGTGTACAAACGAACCTCTATAAAATACCGTCTTCATATTTTCAATGTCTCTAAAAATACAAATTTAATTCGACCTAGAATGTTTCGAATAACATGTATCTCCGAACCCTTTGAGGTACAAACGAAAGGAGAAAAGGTACAAACGTGTACAGACGAATCTCTATAAAATGCCGTCTTCATATTTTCAGTGTCTCTAAAAACACAAATTTAATTCGACCTAGAATGTTTCGAATACGATGTATCTCCGAACCGTTTGAGGTACAAACGAAAACAAAAAAGGTACAAACGTGTGGAAATGAAGCTCTCTTAAATGCCGTCGTCATATTTTCAATGTCTCAAAAAACACAAATTTAATTCGACCTAGAATGTTTCGAATAACATGTATCTCCGAACCCTTTGAGGTACAAACGAAAAGAAAAAAGGTACAAACGTGTACAAACGAACCTCTATAAAATACCGTCTTCATATTATCAATGTCTCTAAAAATACAAATTTAATTCGACCTAGAATGTTTCGAATAACATGTAACTCCGAACCCTTTGAGGTACAAACGAAAAGAAAAAAGGTACAAACGTGTGGAAATAGAGCTCTCTTAAATGCCGTCGTCATATTTTCAACGTCTCTAAAAACACAAATTTAATTCGACCTAGAATGTTTCGAATACGATGTATCTCCGAACCCTTTGAGGTACAAACGAAAAGAAAAAAGGTACAAACGTGTGGAAATGAAGCTCTCTTAAATGCCGTCGTCATATTTTCAATGTCTCAAAAAACACAAATTTAATTCGACCTAGAATGTTTCGAATAACATGTATCTCCGAACCCTTTGAGGTACAAACGAAAAGAAAAAAGGTACAAACGTGTACAAACGAACCTCTATAAAATACCGTCTTCATATTTTCAATGTTTCTAAAAATACAAATTTAATTCGACCTAGAATGTTTCGAATAACATGTATCTCCGAACCCTTTCAGGTACAAACGAAAGGAGAAAAGGTACAAACGTGTACAGACGAATCTCTATAAAATGCCGTCTTCATATTTTCAGTGTCTCTAAAAACACAAATTTAATTCGACCTAGAATGTTTCGAATACGATGTATCTCCGAACCGTTTGAGGTACAAACGAAAACAAAAAAGGTACAAACGTGTGGAAATGAAGCTCTCTTAAATGCCGTCGTCATATTTTCAATGTCTCAAAAAACACAAATTTAATTCGACCTAGAATGTTTCGAATAACATGTATCTCCGAACCCTTTGAGGTACAAACGAAAAGAAAAAAGGTACAAACGTGTACAAACGAAACTCTATAAAATACCGTCTTCATATTATCAATGTCTCTAAAAATACAAATTTAATTCGACCTAGAATGTTTCGAATAACATGTAACCCCGAACCCTTTGAGGTACAAACGAAAGGAAAAAAGGTACAAACGTGTACAGACGAACCTCTATAAAATGCCGTCTTCATATTTTCAGTGTCTCTAAAAGCACAAATTTAATTCGACCTAGAATGTTTCGAATACGATGTATCTCCGAACCCTTTGAGGTACAAACGAAAAGAAAAAAGGTACAAACGTGTGGAAATAGAGCTCTCTTAAATGCCGTCGTCATATTTCCAATGTCTCTAAAAACACAAATTTAATTCGACCTAGAATGTTTCGAATACGATGTATCTCCGAACCCTTTGAGGTACAAACGAAAAGAAAAAAGGTACAAACGTGTGGAAATGAAGCTCTCTTACATGCCGTCGAAAAAACACAAATTTAATTCGACCTAGAATGTTTCGAATAACATGTATCTCCTAACCCTTTGAAGTACAAACGAAAAGAAAAAAGGTACAAACGTGTACAAACGAACCTCTATAAAATACCGTCTTCATATTTTCAATGTCTCTAAAAATACAAATTTAATTCGACCTAGAATGTTTCGAATAATATGTATCTTCGAACCCTTTCAGGTACAAACGAAAGGAGAAAAGGTACAAACGTGTACAGACGAATCTCTATAAAATGCCGTCTTCATATTTTCAGTGTCTCTAAAAACACAAATTTAATTCGACCTAGAATGTTTCGAATACGATGTATCTCCGAACCCTTTGAGGTACAAACGAAAAGAAAAAAGGTACAAACGTGTGGAAATAGAGCTCTCTTAAATGCCATCGTCATATTTTCAATGTCTCAAAAAACACAAATTTAATTCGACCTAGAATGTTTCGAATAAGATGTATCTCCGAACCCTTTGAGGTACAAACGAAAAGAAAAAAGGTACAAACGTGTACAAACGAACCTCTATAAAATACCGTCTTCATATTATCAATGTCTCTAAAAATACAAATTTAATTCGACCTAGAATGTTTCGAATAACATGTAACTCCGAACCCTTTGAGGTACAAACGAAAGGAAAAAAGGTACAAACGTGTACAGACGAACCTCTATAAAATGCCGTCTTCATATTTTCAGTGTCTCTAAAAACACAAATTTAATTCGACCTAGAATGTTTCGAATACGATGTATCTCCGAACCCTTTGAGGTACAGACGAAAAGAAAAAGGGTACAAACGTGTGGAAATAGAGCTCTCTTAAATGCCGTCGTCATATTTTCAATGTCTCTAAAAACACAAATTTAATTCGACCTAGAATGTTTCGAATACGATGTATCTCCGAACCCTTTGAGGTACAAACGAAAAGAAAAAAGGTACAAACGTGTGGAAATGAAGCTCTCTTAAATGCTGTCGTCATATTTTCAATGTCTCAAAAAACACAAATTTAATTCGACCTAGAATGTTTCGAATAACATGTATCTCCGAACTCTTTGAGGTACAAACGAAAAGAAAAAAGGTACAAACGTGTACAAACGAACCTCTATAAAATACCGTCTTCGTATTTTCAATGTCTCTAAAAATACAAATTTAATTCGACCTAGAATGTTTCGAATGACATGTATCTCCGAACCCTTTCAGGTACAAACGTGTACAGACGAATCTCTATAAAATGCCGTCTTCATATTTTCAGTGTCTCTAAAAACACAAATTTAATTCGACCTAGAATGTTTCGAATACGATGTATCTCCGAACCGTTTGAGGTACAAACGAAAACAAAAAAGGTACAAACGTGTGGAAATGAAGCTCTCTTAAATGCCGTCGTCATATTTTCAATGTCTCAAAAAACACAAATTTAATTCGACCTAGAATGTTTCGAATAACATGTATCTCCGAACCCTTTGAGGTACAAACGAAAAGAAAAAAGGTACAAACGTGTGGAAATAGAGCTCTCTTAAATGCCGTCGTCATATTTTCCATGTCTCTAAAAACACAAACTTAATGCGACGTAGAATGTTTCGAATATCATGTATCTCCGAACCCTTTGAGGTACAAACGAAAAGAAAAAAGGTACAAACGTGTACAAACGGACCTCTATAAAATGCCGTCTTCATATTTTCAATGTCTCTAAAAACACAAATCTAATTCGACCTAGAATATTTCGAATAACATGTATCTCCGAACCCTTTGAGGTACAAACGAAAAGAAAAAAGGTACAAACGTGTACAAACGAACTTCTATAAAATGCCGTCTTCATATTTTCAATGTCTCTAAAAACACAAATTTAATTCGACATAGAATGCTTCGAATACGATGTATCTCCGAACCCTTTGAGGTACAGACGAAAAGAAAAAAGGTACAAACGTGTGGAAATGAAGCTCTCTTAAATGCCGTCGTCATATTTTCAATGTCTCAAAAAACACAAATTTAATTCGACCTAGAATGTTTCGAGTAACATGTATCTCCGAACCCTTTGAGGTACAAACGAAAAGAAAAAAGGTACAAACGTGTGGAAATAGAGCTCTCTTAAATGCCGTCGTCATATTTTCCATGTCTCTAAAAACACAAACTTAATGCGACCTAGAATGTTTCGAATATCATGTATCTCCGAACCCTTTGATGTACAAACGAAAAGAAAAAAGGTACAAACGTGTACAGACGAACCTCTATAAAATGCCTTCTTCATATTTTCAGTGTCTCTAAAAACACAAATTTAATTCGACCTAGAATGTTTCGAATACGATGTATCTCCGAACCCTTTGAGGTACAAACGAAAAGAAAAAAGGTACAAACGTGTGGAAATAGAGCTCTCTTAAATGCCGTCGTCATATTTTCCATGTCTCTAAAAACACAAACTTAATGCGACGTAGAATGTTTCGAATATCATGTATCTCCGAACCCTTTGAGGTACAAACGAAAAGAAAAACGGTACAAACGGGTACAAACGAACCCCTGTCGAATGACACTAATAAAATTAAAATGTCTAAAAGTGTGGCGCTGGTCATTTTTTAAATTTTTTCTAGGTGTTTACCCTTCGAGGTACAAACAAAATAAAATGCGGTACAAACGGGTACAAACGAAGTACAAACGAGCTGTATTATTTATTTTTAAATCTTCGAAAGTCGGGCGCCAGGTTCACACCGGTGATGTGTACACTGGGTCTTTCAGGGAACGGTCGTGTTTTCAAAGTTTTCTAGGCTCCCAAAAATCTCAAAAAATTCTGAGTTACTTTTTTGAGTGTCTACTATATGGCCCAGCAATTTCTAGAGTCAAAAGTTTAAAACTGTTATTAATAAAAATCGACCAGTAGTCCAAAAAGCATGAAAAATAAAATTTTGTAAAAAAATTCCTAACTCTACAATGAAGGAATATTAAAACAAATGGTTTTAGGCTTTTGTAGCTTATACTATGAGCTTTCACATGAATATAATTTTTTTGGCATTGGCTCCAAAAAGTTGAATTATTCAAGCACCTGAAGATGGGAAATATTTACAGGCAAGTCATAATAAACGGAACAGTAATTATTTGGCACAAAATGAGTTTTTATTATTGAAAATATAAAAGAAATTAAATAATAATAGAAAAAACAGAAAAAGCAAGAAAGTAAAGAAAAAAAATGGAGCAAAATTTTGTTTTATATAAAAAAATAAAAAAAAAATATGATAAAATAAAGTCGCGATTCCACTGCTATGCACGTTATCCATGTCATCTAAGGTAGATCCATCAATGAATTATAACGGTATACAATAATTTATTTTAGGTTTAAAAAAACTGAAAAACTACGACAAAGATAAAAATAACACCATTTACTTACCTTCGAAAATACTGACGCCGTGTGTACACTGACCCTTTTAGGGCACGGATGAAATTTTCACTCGCTCGCATCAGCAAATCAGTCGCCAGACCCGGGCATCCATTGGGCCTTGAGTCTCCACTACTAACTAGATTTTTTACGGAGGGTAGCCAAAACCCGCGCTTTATTCATGAGAGAGAAATTTGAGTCTTAAATTTCGACTGTTCCTTTAAAGACCCAGTGTACACACGCCGGGTTAATTTAGGGTTGGAAATTAAAAATAGATCATTTTCAAAATTTTTTTTAAAGAGTCATTGTATGCAAACAATTTGAGACTTTTTACATATTATCAGTACAAAAATTTTATTTTCGAACATCACACAGCTTTAACGGGTGGTTAGAAATTAGAAAATCAAACAATTTTGAAGAAAACAAACTTTTTTAGTCAGTAAACTTAAAATTACATCCGTTCCGAAAAAAATAATAAAAACTTTAATCTTCTTAAAGATAGTGAGGTTATCGGCTAAATGATGTGAGTTATGCGGGCAGGGCCGGATCATCGTGTAGAAAAAATAATCAAATTGTCTATTTTGAAATGATTTGTAAATAAGATTGTTTAAGACAGGGCTTCTTAAACTTTTATCATTCGCGACCCCAAATAGAGATATTTGAGTATTTTTGTAAGGATTTATTGATTAGGTAACAATATATATATATATATATATAAATTTTCGCTATGACCCCAAGATTTCGCTAAGCGACCGCAAACGGGCTCGCGACCCATAGTTTAAGAAGCCGTGGTTTAAGATATACCTATTTTTTGTGTGCTCTGTTTCTTGTGGGAGAGGATGTAGCCCGATAAAAAGTAAATGTGTCTAGGGCCGTGTGTGTGCGTGTGACTGACGGACAAATATAAGAATTTTGAGATTCTTCCTTTAAGTTTTGTTGATATAAAATTTGTATTGCTAAAATTAATTTAGTATAAAATTTAAAATAAAATAAAAATCCTGTTGATGATATTTATCAATAAAAAATGTTAATTTTCTGCCATCGTTAACATTTGGTTTCACAATAATAATAATAAAGATAATTTTTTGATTGTGTAAAATTGGCCATATTACCTGAAATTTTTAGTTACCTAATTTAATTAATTCATTCAATGTTAATAATTTTTTTTTTTTTTTTATTTTGGGCTAAAAATATTTAAAAACTGATTACACTCCACTTCCGTAGATGTATTAAATATATTAATAGATAAATTTTATCTCATTAGCTATAACTTTTTTTTGATGGAATCGAATTTTGATGGAAATTATTTTGTAATGAAAGAGTCATAAATTATTTTGGCCAAAAAAAACAACCAAAAACGTTTTAATGTTATTTATATCGCTTTTTAAAAACGATAATTAATTTAAAAGTTGAATTTTATTTTTTATTTTTATATCGTATCTAAAAAAAACTCTAAACGTCTAAAATGGCATTAACCAATCATCGATGAAAAATGTGACATGAAATATATTTTCGACAGTATACTTTGAATGAGTATACTCTTTTGTAATTTTGATTCGTGAATACGTACGGGCCGTCAATTTTCAATACTACTGTAGCGTTAAACTATTTGCAGATAACATTTTAGAGTTCAGTAACAAAAGAGCTCGCTCAACTATGAAGATTAATAAAAAATTTTCACATGGTCACTAGTGGCGTGGGAGACGTAAAGGGGCCGAATTATTATCATTGTTTAAAAAACAGAAACACATTTTATATATAATAATATTTTTTTCTTATTTTGTTAATTTTATTGTTTTATGACTTAAATGATTTTTAAATAATTTTATAAGTGTATACACAACGGAGGTACCAGCCGCTTCAAAAATATAATTTAATCCAGTTTTGTCTAACAATAAATAAAACACTTGGCTCTCCAAAAAAATACTAATTTTGTTTAATTAACTGTGTGTGACATGTTTCGATCTGTATGATCATTATCAAACAAGCGAAAATTAACTAAATTAGCGACAGAAAGAATTGATGGGAAAAGTATCGACTGTGATCGAGTTTATTGAGTACGAAAGTATAATCCGATTAACTGATCTAAAAATATTAGGATAATATAACTTTTCTAAAAATATGTATGTTTCACACATCAACGGTTGATCAACTGATACACGAATTATTGTAGCTCCCTTTCTGTTTACGCACTACATGTATCTATTATAACAGTAATTGGTATATTAGTCGTCAAAACAGTGTATTAGTTGGGTGTTTCGTCATAATCCTTCATGACCATCAACGTGCGAAACGTACACCCTTTTTTTAGAAGTTTTATTACCCTGTCTTTTCTTAGAATTAATAAAAAATAAAAATTAATTATAAATATCTGTGTAATCTTTCAAAAGACGTTAAGAGTTCTGTTTATGAATTTCTGTTGCTTCTAAGAGACTGTAATAGGTTTTTCTCGAAGATATTCAGATGTCTAGCCCAATTTACTATTTATTGTTAGCAAGCATATTTCTAATTACTCTGTATTATCGCCAAGTTTTTTCCACGGAGTGTAATATTTTTGTATGTTGCGGAATAGTTAACTACGTTTTAATGCTTATAATGATGGGTCAGAATTTTGCGCAAAGAAAATAAAACCATTAGAGCGAAGGTATAAAAATTTAATTTTAAATTGAAAGAATGAAAAAGGAACACAAAATTATGGTACCTATAATAAATTTTAGCGATGATGAAATAAATGCATAAAATTAGTTAATTGTAGTATATTTTAATTTGATTTAGAAAGGCAGTGTTTTAAAGCAGATTCGTCTTCAAACACGAAAGAAACCAATAGGATTATTTGGTTGAATTTAACCAAATAATCACCCACTTGAATTTGAGTTTTACAGTTTTTTGATACCTACTGATGGTACGACAGATGGTGTCGATATGTTTAAAAGTAAGATTTTAACAAATATTCGTTTTCAAATTCATCATATTCGAACGATTCGCTGTCACATTTCGATTCTTGAAATCTTTAATTTTGAAACTCGAAAATTTTTCCTTTCGTATTCACTATTAGTACATATATATTTACTACAACTTCACGCAGAAGCATAGTAATTGCTTCTTGTTCAACTTTCTTAATTGTTTTTATAAAACACCAAACAAATTTTAATTCTAAGAATTTTTTTTAATATCATGAGAAAGTTTGGTTTTAGTAAATATTGAAAAAATATATCAAAATGTTTGTATTTATTCGTGTTTAAATAAATTAATTTTTTAATACTTACTAAATGTTAAGTTCAAAAAATTTAAGTAACACCATCAAATAATCCCACTTAAATCCTCAGCAAATTAATATAGTAAATAATAATGTTAAAAAATGGTTTAAGAACATGTTAATTTACTTTAATGATAAATTTACTTATACTATATAAATTCCAGAACAAATACAGAAGTTGTTGACCTTTTTGAGTTAACCGAGAAGCATTTGAGATTGATTCTATTTTTAGTAGGAAAAGTTTTGTTGATTTTGTTGAAGACTGAAATAAGACTGGACGAGTAGATAAGACTGATACTTAAGGTGCCATTAAAAAAATAAAAACAAGTAAGTACCTATATAAAAAAGTCGAATAGGAATGTGCTTCAAATACGGTATCCAGATACTTGTTAACCCGGACATTTGCGTACATGGAATAATTGCGGACATACACATACGTTGAGACTGATTTAAAAAGCTTGTACAATCATATTTGAACTACCGGCATTTTAAAATTCTTTGATGGTATTCCATTTTGTAAAATCAAAAACACGTTATACTTTTCAGATAACATTTTATTTTTTAAATTTCTGTGACATGTTTCGATCCACACAGTCATTAATGAACAGTAAACAATATAAAACAGACTACTTACTTATAAACTAATTTAAATTTCTGCCTGGAATGAACAACCCAAAATTCATTGTATATATCTAGGAGGTGTAAGATTTACCAGACGCTAAAATTTGTTGTAAGAATTTAACAAATTTTTAGTATTTTTACATTTTTTTTTTTTTAAAAAAAAGTGAAAAAATTCGGAATTCTGCTTTGTTGTTGAGACATCGTCTCTTATTGTTTGCATATGTCCGCTGTACGCAAAAATCCGTGTTCGTAAGTATTCGGTATTCTTAAATATTGAAAAATAAGAACAAAATTTCGAAATGTGCATTCTAGACCAGATGGACGAATATGCAGTTGGTACTAATTCAGATGTGTATATAACTCTTCGGAACGGTTTATAGGGGCTCTATTAAAAATGTAGTAAAATTACAGACTACAGAAACAGCGTATATATAAAAATCTGTGGACAGAAGGAGGCCGATCGAGCGCCTCCTCATTGCTTAGCTGATCATTCTTTCGGTGTTGGTCAGCCTATTCTCGTTAATTGTTATGTATTGTTAAAAACCATTGTTAGTTACACTGCATGGATCTCTGTCCGCATGTACGTGTTATGTAGTTGTGTGTGTGTGTGACCACTCACATAGATACAAACATCAAACACATACAACTACAAACAGTGTGTACCTACACAACATAGTGTAGAGAAATGGTAGGGATTTTTTGTCCACGCTGGTATTACTAGCACAGAAATAGTAACTTCGTTTCTGTATTCTGTGGGTCAAATTTAATTTCCACCATAATAATATCTAGTGTATGATTTTAATTTTTGGCAGGAATTATGATTCCTTGACCCCTGACTCCTTTCTAACGCGACTGTACGAAATGAATTTGTATCTATTAATACGCGAAAAAATTATGTTTCTTTCAAAATCTTGATATTTACCAATATATTTTGATATATGATAGTAAATTAGAACAAAATATGTATTTTTTTACGAGTATAAACAAATAAATAAATATGTCTATCAAAAATTCACCGAACCTCAAAACCGAGTGAGAGTGGTCTGAAATCTTCGTACACGCTTCACGAGCATCTAGATCTATAAACATAATATAAATGTGTATTTGTAGGTCTCAGTTGAAGCGTTTTATTCAATTATAATTGTTTGAACATTGCTTGAACCGAACTTGTCGACATCAATATCAAATTACAAAAAAATTTACTCCATTCAAATTGAGTGGTTCTTACTTTTTTGATTACGAATTAATTAGTGAATTTGATGCCTTATTAAATTCGAATTTTCGAATAATTTCGCTAAAAATCAACGTACCTTACTTACTATATTTTGAACAAAAACTATAATCGGTTTCATAAAAAAATTAGACAACATAAAACCTAACAGTTTTCGATCATTTCACTAACTCAATATACGATTTAATTATGATTATTGGGTAATTATTGATTAGTTTAAAACGGTTCTCTTCAAAAAAACCAATTTGCTCGACAGGAAATTATCGTTTTAATGAAATTTTGATAAATTATTATGAAGAACACAGTTTAGAAATAAAAAAAAAAAATTGAAATTGAGTTAACGCTATTTATTCGGATCCCATTTCGTATAATCTAATTTTTGAAAAGAAGTAATTTTCGACAATCAAAAAACGTATCGGTGTAACCCATAATTTGTGGATGGTATTTAAAATAATTATAAAAATAAAGTATTTTAATTTTAGTTTTGTATTAATAGGTTTAATCTACTGCTCCCTCTCGGATTCCAAACGTTAATTACAATTATTTGAATTGATATTTTCATTTGTTTCTAGGTACGTTTTTAGGATTCCGAAGAAAAAATTCCAGAACTTTTATAATTTTGCATTGTCTTTGAATAATTCCTGTATCTTACGGTCTTTGAACTCAAAATCTTTAGACATTTTCCCGTCTTGGAAAGTGAGAATCTTTTTTGTGTGAAATATCGTTAGAAAACGCTTTTAAAATGTAGTTGCAGTTTCCTTTTTAAATTTAAAAAAAAATATGGCTTGGTACTAACATTTGGAAACAAAATTAAAATTATTTCGACTACATAGAACACTAGAAGCAAACTAAAATAAAAGAAGTGTAGTTCGCTTGGAGTCATTTGTTGGTCTGTCACAGTTTAGGTGAATCAGTCGTACGCACCAGTTGTACAGGTGCAGACATCGCGCACATTGTTTATCAACCACTTGTAAAGCGGGTTCTACACGATGCTACGAACGTTCCTTCCAACGTTCGATCGAACGTTTGAGGCAATTAAGTTCGATATTTGGTGCGACGAATGTATCTGCTACACGGTGAATCGAATGTTTGATCCAAAACGAATGATGATATGTTGGTACTTAGTGGACGAAGCTGTTATCTGTCTGATGTTATCTCTAATGTTATACACAGATGTTGTCTCTCTTCACATGAACGAGTCGTGCAGCGGCTGAGTCGAACCAACCAACGCAACCAACATTGACCTTCAAACGTTCGAAGCATCCCTTTGACGCGGTGCAAGAATACCGACATCGAGCGGGACATGGCCAAATGCGAATGTGTGACGCTCGACATTGGACACTCGTAGGTTCGAACAAAGGCCACACGATGCGATGAACCATCGAACGTCCAATGTTGGAAGGTGTTCGTAGCATCGTGTAGAACCGTCTTAACAATGTAATACATACATATCATACATACGTACGCCTCGAATCTGTAATACGTATACCACTCAACACCCCACACGTCTCAGATAGAGTGTGACGTACATAGCATACATATCATACTAATATATTCGCATATTGGTGTCCATACATCATGTGTTTTGGTTGTATGTGTGCTATGTCTACGTCACTCACTGACGACAGCGGGCACAGTTTGGTAGACATACTAGTTTGACCCCTTGTTCGACTAAGCCTGACAATCAAGTAAAAAAAAACGAAGTGAAAAAATTGGTCTTAGTCGACGAGACATTCCTTAACACATTGACGACCATGTGCGCCGTATGACGTCAAGTGAAACTTAACTAACTGCGACACAACGCTGTGCCGCGTCAATAATTTCGTATATCTACACTAATAGTGTACACAAATATAGCTCGCTCTCTGTCTAGGCACAATAGGTACCGTAGTGCTGCAATGTGTGCTACAATACATTATTTATTGTGCACGAACCTGTTGTGCCTTGACATAGAGTGAACTATGTTTGTTTATGTATTGGCGTATATTGATTGTCAAAACATTTCGTCATAATATCTCAACTTGATCATCATCGTGTTAAATTGTCAGAGGAAATCTTGCAAAATGAATAAAATTTTCATTTCTGTTCAATGCATATTCTGTGATGTCATCTATTGCTTAATGCCATTATACTTACATAACTGTTTGTTCAATCGTTTGTATTCAACACTTTTAAAGAAAATATCTTTTTTTAAGGGAGAAGACTGTGAGGCTAGATATTAGTTAATTTTTAAATTAGTGCCGTTATATGAAACTTGTCGATTAAAAATACTTACATTTTTTTTCAAAAAATATCGAGTAAACGTGTTTTTGTCACACTTTTAAGTATTACTCATACATTCGGATTTGGTGACCAAATTTAGTTTGAATTCAGTCTTTTTTCTTTGGTTTTTTTAAATAAAATAATTAATTATAACAAAAATGTAAGCGATGAAAGGTCATTGGCATCGATTCTTCATAGTTTTTATTTATTTATGTGTATATTTTTTTTTTATCTTATAATGTTGTAAAGTAATAAAAATTTTATTTGCTAGAGCTAAACATTTTTATAAATATATCTAACCGCTTGGCTATAGTTGGTAATGCTAACGTAAGTAAGCGTTATACGGTCCAAACTTAACATTCAACTTTATATTTTATATAAAACGATAATAATATCTAGCATCAATCTCCACGATTGCGTACAGGGTGTTTATTTTCATACGATCATATAGAGAATGAAAAACTAATATTCCCGGAATTAGAGTTTTTAACCATTGACGGTTAAAAATTTTACAATCATAGATCATTTAGGCTTCACAGTATTTGTTATAATAGAAGTAAATAATGTTGGACAGTTATTGCGTATAAAGGAACGGTCACACTAACACAATTTGTTCGGATGAACTGTTCGGTGGTTATAAAACTGTAAAGTGTAAAGTGACAAATTTATCAAAATATGTAGGTATTGAAATTTTCTTTTTTTAATCAGAAATCAATATCTACTTGATTTTAGATACAAACATTTTATAATTATCCGGGCAGTTTGTACACAAGTTCTTCTTGACGGAACCGGGCTTTAATTTTGCTTTTGCTCAAAAATTAATGATGGAGATATCAACGCTAGGCTAGAATACAAACAAGTTGTTTTTAATTTTATATAATTCAAAGAGATGAACTTTTTTTACGGTTCCGTACCTGAATAGTCGAAAAGGAACCCTTTTGGTTTGAAACGTCAATGTCCGTCCGTCCGTCCATCCTTGCACCCGAGTATTAAAATTATTTTTAAACTACTTTTAATTTAACGTTGTTACGGTACCTATGTCAGAAAATGTACAAAAGATGTCCAAAATTTCCAAATCAAAAAATCTGAAATAATTCAAACAAATACTTAAAAAATTTTCTTATTACACGGAGAGAAAATTCCTATAAAAATTACTGTGCTCATACTACAATCGACGTGTAACAGGCGAACATATTCAATTTTGTACGGTAAAATTATAAAAATTATATTATTGTAATTTTTATAATTTTACCGTACAAAAATTGGATATGTTCGCCTGTTACACGTCGATTGTAGTATGAGCACAGTAATTTTTATAAGAATTTTCTCTCCGTGAAGTTTTTGAAAAAATGAAAAAAAAATGTTATTTACTTCAGAGAGTATTAAAGTAACGGAATCATTCTGATCACTTTTGAAATATGAAAATGTTTTTCCTTTCAGAATGCGTATTTTACGTTTCAGACCTTCCTGAACCATTTTGGCTCCGTGTCTGTCTATCGGTCTATTTGGGTGTCCGAAGATCCTACCAAGTGGCAAGACTTTGAACCTATTCGATCGTTGTCAATCAAATTTTTAGATATTGTGCGCTTTTCATTCCAATCGAAATAATAATAGCCACAGCGCTACCGTAAAATTCCATTAAGTCCACTAGTCCTACTTCGCTCAGATTTTGACAGCATTTGGGGGTTAGACTATATATCGTCCCCTATAAATGTGAATACAATCAGAGTAGTAATAGTTACTGTGCATTTGCAAACGTAAAGTATGTTAACGCTGGGTACATAGAATGGATTTCGAAACGTTAATCAATGGCACAGTTTAAGCACAAATTCATCTTAAAGATTTGATCAAAGTCTGTTACGAGTACGAGGAAGCTGTGTGTCACCGCCAGTTGGTAGTGTATTTTGTTCTACTGCTTCCTATCTCCTTAATTAAAAACAAATGCAATACAAAGAAAACAATTGTTGAGTTATTAAGGGGAACCACTAGTGTGACCGCTTGAAAAAAAGGTGATTTTTGGGAATTTTTTTAAAGAAAACTACTGTATGGAATATTTTAATATTTTAAGAATATATTCGTTGATATGCAATAAATACATCATAAAATTTTTGGACCAAAAAATTGAAAATTCAGTGAGTTATTCCCGATCTCCCAAGGCTCCAAAAAAAAGTTCCCCCACTGCTGCAGTTATAGCGACCTTCACAATGCTTGAAATCAAAAAACCAAAAAGCCTACTAAACTAGAAGATATTGCTCGCACCATGAACCTCAATCGAAGAAGAAAAGTTGATATTTAACAAAATGGCGGAGTTTTTAAAAGAAAGTTTCAAATTTTTGCGCGAAAAATTTGGTGATTTTTTGTCTGCAAAAATTACATTTTTTATTCGATCGGAAAACTGAAGAAACATATATAAAAGAAGCTGAAATAAGAATCAGATCGATCGGATGATTTGTCTACTTTACCTTTTAGTTTTAATCACTGAGAATTTTTGTTAAAATTATTTACGATGTACACACTATTCATAGTAAAACTAGATGAGTCTTTTAAATGTGTCAGGGTCTAGCTTTTCCACAACATGTGACTGGCAGCCACGTCCAGAAACTCCCGAACTATCAACCTTTATACATTTCTCAATACCTTAAAGTTAACAATAAAAATAAAAATCCGCTCTTCGGATGGCTGTAACTCAAAAACTATTTGAGATATACACTTGAAATTTTAATATGTTATTTTTAAAGGTATAAACTATCGAAATATGCAAAATTTCGAATTTTTTCAAAATGTCACACTAGTGGTCCTCCTTGTATTGTATAATAATGGTTGGTATACAATCACAGACCAATGAACACTATTATATTATACTATTAGACAAAGCGTAAAGCCAGTTTGTAGGTATTTTTCTTGAAGCAGGTAACAGGGTGAAACGGGTGAGATTTAAGGAATATAATATAATGTCAATTTTTGAGCAAATGCGACTATAATTATTGCAGGACATAATTTGTATACGTACGTATTTTGAAAATGAAACGAATACCATTTTTTTTCGTTCAAAATTTTGCAGTGTCTTCTCAAAGAAGTAAAATTTTATTATCAATATAATATTTTGACAAGAATTATTTGAAATCGTTACTACGGATACCATTGTTATTGCATTGATTACTATATTACAGAATAGTATCCGGTCGTATCCTGGTCGTATCTGGTTGCTCCAAATATAATATATAGTATGTTCATTGATCTGTGTATAGGTACTACATAATAATTGATAAGTAGGTATATATAAAATATTAATGGTAACTATGCAATTTTATTTAATGTATATACTTCGTCAAAAATAGATTAACTGATGGATAAGTAAGTCAGCTTTTCCTTATTAACTTCTGGAATTTTTGATGCGCGAGGTAAACTTCTATTTTATCGAGCTGTCGAAAATTTAATAGACAATTTTTGATTTCCAAAATGTATTTTCGGAAAAACTGTCATTATAAACGGTATAGGCAATTTTTACTTAAACATTAAAAACCACCAAGTAGGTATCGTATGTCCCTTTTTCTTAAGAAACGTTCAAAGATTTATATTTATACATTTAATATGAATTATTATGTCTCCGTTCGTACTATGAATTGTTTTATGTGTACCTATTTCGCTCTCCGCACGCCCCTCGCGAGCTATATAGCGAATGAGCGAGCGACCAAGTTGGCTGGCGTCGTCCGACGGACGGTTGGCAATGAAATTTTGTTGATTAATAAAACTCTGATCGTGTTCTGGGTCAGAACGAGTTTTTAACCGGCTATGAATAATTAATAATATAATATTTTACATTTCTATTATATTATATTACATATGGAGACGCTTTAAACATGTATATGTATTCGTATAGGTGTACGCAGACATATACATGTCACTGTAAAAAATAATGGGTTCATACCGTGCGTTACATTGCAACATTGAACATAGATAAAAGAGTAAATAAAAATTGTATTTATTCGTTATGAGACTGAAAGTAGTAAATACTCCAAGCCCAAAAAATTATTTATATAAGTCAAATTTACTAAGATGACGGTCTGATGTCATTAACAAATGAAACAAAATCAGACGTACAATTTTAAGTTACTCTAATGTAATAATAACAAAAAGGAAGCAGAAGACTAAGTTCGTCTAATTTTGTTCCATTTGTAGCGTTTTTTGATGACTTGTTTGTTCTATAAAATTTGATCTATATGTATATACTTGACAATCGCTTGCTTGTTTCTGAGCTTTCTGAGCTAAGTGAGCAATAATTTTTCTACTCGAAATGGCTACTAGTTTCAGCGTCATTATTCGTTAGATAAGAAAACAGTAGTAATTTATATACTCGTATTAACAGGATGGATAATATAAAACAGACCAATGAATATACTCTTTTTATTAGCGAATTTGCAGAATGGAATTCCGCTATTACAGCTACTGTCATGACGCGACTTGAGCCCGGGACTATGGCAGAAATTTGTTTTGAGGTCTCTAGAAACCGAAACTAATATTCACTAAAATTTATAAATATATATATATATATATATATATATATATATATATATATATATATATATATATATATATATATATATATGTGTGTGTGTGTGTGTGTGTCCGCGCGATAACTCTCTAACGAAACGTCTTATGTTTATGAAATTTGGTGAAAATATTGGAAGTCCCAAACCATTGGACGAGTTCGCTAACCAGACACGTCCAATGCCCGGAACATGGTTTTTGGGGCAACTTTCGTGAAAAAATTAGTTTTTTGCCAAAATTTTCCCTTATTTAAAAATTTTTGTGAAATTTTTGTACACCATTGGAAAGAGGAGAAAAAATCACATAAAAAAGGTTTTTAAAACTATTATTCTATGTCAATTAGTTTCCAAGAAAAACTAACTTTTATAAACGGAAATTCGCTATGTTATGCAGGATGCTGCTTCAGTGGTATTTAGTGACTATGATAATATAGACGTAGAAGTGAGTTTGTTTGTTTGTCTCGCCTTCACGCTTCAATTAAGGCATCTAAAATTTTGTACAGCAATAGCTGGAACAATGAAGAAGAGCATAGGCTGCTTTCTGTCCTCTGAAACTTTCTGTCTTTAAAATACACATAAAAGCGAACATTTTCTGTTTATCTGGTACAGTTCAATCAACTGATTAAAAGACAAACGTAGCCTCGGTCTCTCTCTAAGCAAAATATGTATCTTGTAACAATAACAAAATTAGTGTGTTAGTTACCAAAATTGTGTTTTTGGTTGGGTGTTGCGTCATAATCGGCCATGACCATCAACGTGTTAAACATACATATTTTTTGAAGTGATTTTTTTTTTTTTAATCAGTTGATCGAACTTTATTTTATTAACTGAATTGCCAGAATTTTGTCAGCAATTGAAAAACGTATGTTACTTCATTATTTTCCAAGAAAAAATTTAACAGATTTGAGCGTTACTTGCAAAGCGTACAGCGGGATATTTGCAAAATGAAAACGACATTTCTATCTTACAAGAAAAAATTCGTAATAAACTACAATTCTCAGTAGTGCCATGTGGAAAGTTACTCAGGCGTCTAGGCGATTAAAACGATTACCCTGTATAGAAATTTCTAAATGTAAAAATCACAAGATTCGACAGTTACTCTCACTCAGTTTCAGTGAAAATTTTTTTACTTACCAAAATTCGTGATTATCGAGGTTCAACTCTACGGCTGATATTTTTGTCTGTTAATTAAATGTGTTTATATAATTATATATACGACTGTACATGTGTGAGATGTAATTAATAATATTCACAGTATTATCAGTGGGTAATTAATTAATAAAATTAGTTGAAATTAATCCAATTAAGTATGGAAACGAATTTAGTTTAAAGTCTTTCAAAAAAATTTCGAATTAAAATGAGATATTTAAGAATAAAATATTGTTCCGTTCATGTGAGGTCCCGGTTTTTTTTGTAAGTAATTATTGTGTTTACGGAAATTGAACACTTCTTATTTTAAATTTGCGATATTTATATTAAAAATCTTGTATATTTGCTATTAGGTTTTCAAGCCATTGCTAATTACTTATAAATTCATTGAAAAAAAGGATTTTTTTAAAAACATATATTGTACTTGATGACGTCACAAGGTAAAACTTTTCATAAATTGAACTTTACCGAAGAGGTATAAATTTGTTTAATGGGATAACTGTGATGCAAAATTTTGATTTCTGTCCTGTTAAACAAAATACTAGTTTGTTATTAGAATCACAGCATTTTTATTCTGTATATTATTTTCATACGTAGTGACTTGAATACTTTCATTTGAATAACAATATATTGTGAGTTGTCAGTTACAGTGCTCATTCTCTATAGTTCCGTAGAATGGAACGAGGGGAATAACTTTTTCAAAAAATATTTCCCCCCCCACCAATGAATAATTGCTTTCTGGTAAAATTCATTAATTTCTTTGTGTCTAAATTCAGAAACTATAGTTTAATAATTTATGATTCTGTCAAAATTGGAAATCTAGGAGCGTCACAACAAGTAGGTAAATCTAAAAATGAGAATAAATTGTTTATCAATGTTTTCAATGTTCATCAGTGTGTCTAGTTAACAAATTTAATTCTTTGTTATTATTTAAAATGTAGTTAAAAGTATTCCTCATAAAATTTTATAAGATTACTCTTTTCAATATTTTTTCACAATTTTCCTTTTGTAAAAACAAAGCATTTTTTTATTATGTTTAATTGTTTTAATAAAACATATGTATATGATACAATAGACATTACGCTGATACATATTAGCATATGCAGTAGAAGTAGAATAATGGCAGTGATGGTTTGTTACGCAAATCATATTACAAACAAATGGGTTACTAAGTGCCGATACACACATGCGTTTTTTTACCGCTGCGTGCACGCAGCGGCGTCGCAAAATGTGATGCACACGTACGGTTTTTGCACGTTGCGTGCACGGTGCGGCGCCGCAGCGGTTGTAAAGTAGGTACATTGAGTTAAATTGTGTGATGTACACATACTTGCGGTGCCGTGCGGCGCCGCAGCATGCACGCAGCGGTAAAAACACGCACGTGTGCACCGGCGCTAAGTTGTTTCCAAAAAATTATTAAATGTCTTAAACAGTTTTTCGCCCAACTGATATATGTAAACAAAGAAAATTTTTTGGCCCCTAGTTCTTGTAAAATAAATAAATTGTGTAATAGGAATAGAGCGAGGGTAAGACTCGAGTGTACAATTGGGACTGTGCTGGAGAGTGGAACCATAGAGAACATGCACTGTAGCACATATCTAAGGTAAAAAAAAAATGAATGAATGATATGAAGTAAACAATTAAGTATTTTAATTGTTAACAATGTTTAACTACCCATAATGCAGCGTACATATGTCTACAGTATTTTTTATTCACACTTCTTATAAATAAATGATTTGTTTATAATTATGTTTATACGGCCTATTTATTTTTTATACTAAAATGTGTTACATTGCTTGCTTACACACAAACTGTCTGTTCTAAATGGTTTACTTTGCTTACAGTTAGTTCCATAGTTAATTATATTAATTGGTGCATTCAGTTAGATATAATTTAATTAAATATTTTTAGAAGAAAAAATTGTTGTAATGTTTATGTTTTCGTGATGGTAGGTATTTAAAAGGAATTATTTGTAAAAGTAGTACAAACATATTTTAAGATTAATACGTTCTGTAATTAATGCAAAATTTAAGAAAGTGCTTCAGTTTTTGTCGGCTACAGTTCCCAAGCGCCCCATTACCGTCTTTATCCAAGGGGAGGCGTTGTGTAGATGTGATACTAGGAGGCCACATCAAGCACGTTACCATAACAAATTCTTTTACGACTTTTATAAAAGAAAATTACCAAAAATAGGAATATGTTTATCCAAAGCACTCTTGTGACATAACTTTTTCTTTATGGGAATCCAATGTTAAAAATTAACATGTAAATCGTATGTATACATCCGGCCGGAACACCCAGTATACTTGGCGAATAATCTATCGAAATACATCGATTTAACTTCTTGACTTTTTATTTTACTTTGCGCGTGCGCGGCGCGTACTGTAAGTTACAGCGTCATATCGTTCCGTTCGACCGTGTATTTGTTCAATTTGGTTGCTACTGCCTTGTTACATTTATGTATTACTATACTATTTATTATCGTAAGCGTGAAATGTGGGTCATACTGTACCTACTGTACAAATGAAATGCCGGTGTTGTTGTCTATCATGTACATAATATTTAGGTTAAATCAGTTTATTATATTCATTTAATATTTCTATATCTATAGTCAAGCCTTCACTCAGTGTGCCAACATTTAAAAAAAAAAAAAAACATCTATTCCACTTATGTTTATAGTGAATACTTATCGTACTTACCTTTAGACAAGTCGTCAGGTACAAGTTGTACTTGTACAAAGAGTGTTCCGTACTATCAGTTGTTATTATCGATGTTATGTAATAACATATGAATGGAGACAAAATATTTTTCCTAGATGGGACAATTCTATTCCTAAAGTAAACTATTAATTCTTGTATATAATAAACAAATATTTTACTTCGCAAAAATACCACTTTTATTTTGAAACTGTGACAATATTGTTTCGAACCGTCAGTTCTGTTGTTATTCTGTTTGAAAATGAACTGACGGTTCGAGATAATATTGTCACAGTTTCAAAATAAAAGTGGTATTTTTGCGAAGTAAAATATTTGTTTATTATTTACAAATATGGAATACCATAAAGTAACGCTCAAATCTAATAATATTAATTCTTGATTTCAAAACGATCGTATCGTTATCTTGGCCTTATTCGAAAGGAACAGAGATATTTCCTGAATGTACCAACTCGCGCGCCACCTGTTTTTCTTTTGATTATTATTATGGCTTCCACACAATCAATGAAATAAGAAAGAAGAAGTGTCGCCATCTAGTGACGTTGAATGGAACTTTAACTTAACTGCTTATAGGGATGTGTACATCAAAATTCATGAGAACATAACAACGTTCGTGATGACTTTGGGCCAATTCGTATAGGTGTAAGTCAAAGTCGCTTGCCCTTATTTTTAATCACATTACGTTTGTTTTGAAACGCACTTGGCTTGCTTTTGAAATATTTGTATATTCCTGTCTCATTTTCCATGTTTTAGAGAGAAGGGTTAAGTATTAACGTTATTAACGTTCGGTATACATTGTATACAGTATACGATGTATACCGAACGTTAATACTTGACCCTTCTCTCTAGAACATGGAAAGTGAGACAGGAATATACAAATATCTCAAAAGCAAGCCAAGTGGGCTTCAAAACAAGTGTAATGTGATTAAAAATAAGAGCAAGAGGCTTTGGCTTATACCGTTACGAATTGGCCCTTTTTTTATCACTTACTTAATGACAAAAAAAATCACGAATTTTGATGTACAAAAATACCTACACATACCTATATGAGCAGTTAAGTTAAAGTTTCATTCAACGTCAGTAGATGGCGACACTCCTTACATCTTATTTCTTATTTCATTGAATTGTGTGAAAGCCATTAACGACACACAATTTAAGTTAGAAAATTATTTAGAAACTTTTATCTATTTCTCTGGAGATTTTGTACTTCTTATCTCTATGGATCCGTTAACAAATATGAAATATATAAATATAATCTATACTCTGTTATTGCGAAGAAACTGTTATATTTTTTGCGTGTAGATTTATCAATGTTTTCTTTCTGTTTCTTTCTTCCTTCTTCTGTAATTTATAAAACTCATTTTCTTAAGAATTTGTGAAAAAATACGCGTTTAAGTTTAACATAACATTAACATAATTATACTGACTATCAATTTAGTTAAAACAAAATGTGCCAACAAGCTTTTTTTATGTACCAAAGAAATTACGTTAGAAAATTCAGTTCTTATAATTTTCATTCAATCTATACGCCATTTTTAATGTTCACGAAATTTTTCAGGCTTTTTTGAACACTTCTTTTGGAGACAAGGGTCGGGGACACCACACTTAATAGCCCCCCCCCCCACTAAAAAAATTCTAAAAAATACACTTAAATATGTATATATTGTTGAATTCGTGCTTTAATAAACTTTCTTTTGATATCCTTGAGAGAAATTTTTTTCCAGTTTCCAAGTTATCTCCTGAAACAAATCCTCATCCGAGTCGAAATTGACCTTCACATCTATAACTGTGCTCAAATTTGCGCGCCGAACAATTTCAGAGAAAATCACTTATGATGAACGAACAAACACGGAAGTATTTTCATAAGTGTTCTGTTTTACTAATTTTGGTATGGGACACTAAAAAGACGGAATATATTGTAACTTTGTGTATTTTGACTATACGTAAATGTGAAATTGTCAAGTTAATGCTTTCAATGTTTAACAAGTGCATAATAGATTATTATTATTATAAATACGTATATATGCACATATTATATATATATATATATATATATATATATATATATATATATATATATATATATATATATATATATATATGTTGGTTAATAAATTTATAAATATACATAAAATACATTTGTTTACCTATTTAATTTTTATGTAGTTGTACACTTTATTGTTACAAGTTACAACATATGCAGTACAAACTTGTGTATTAGACCCGTTACGTCTTGCCAGAGTTGCATAATCTCTTCAATTTTAATTTTCAGATTGAAAATAGGCGTAGAACGAAAAATAAGTCACATTTTTAATGAACTTGACCATATTTAGAGGAAAAATGAAAATTTGGCACTCAGGTTACCCAAATTTTACCAACCGATTGGTTCTATATTATTCAAAAAATTGAATTCGATGGCGTCATCACGAATACAAATATTTTTAAAAACCCCAAAAATCGTAATTTTGTTGCTAGAAACATGAAATTTGAAATTGCTCATAGGATTTCCATGCTATTTTTTTCATTTTTAACAAAATCAAAATTGTAAAAATAACAGTTTTCTAAACAAGTTTGGTTATTTTGACCTAAAAACCTCCACTTGATTTATGCAAAAGTAGCTATGACCCAAAAAAAATTATAACAGAAAAGTAACTCGTATGAAAACAAAGATTGAGCCCCATTGATATATGAAATTTATATAATAAGGAACTATATTCTATACAGGGCCAGATCATTGCATAGAGAAATGAGACAAATGGCTGGGGCCCGGTTTTCGAAGGGCCCGACCATAGTATCTATTTTGAATATTTGAACCAATATTTAATTGAATCAAGATTTGTTTTAGTTTTTCACATTATTTAGTTGTTTTGTTTTTTTTTATTTTATATTTTTTATTACTGATGCGGGAGAAGTACTAGCTTAGCGCACACAATTCTGTACGCAAAATGGCTGTTTGCTCACTGTACTCTTCCCACATACTTTTTTGCGTGCGGAAAGTAACTTTCCACACGCAAATTGACAATAAAACACGCAAAATTTAATCAAAACACGCAAAGCCGCCTCTTGATTTTTCATTTAATAAATATTTCATAATTATTTCTATAGAAACCACCAACAAAGTAATTTAAACAATAATTAATTCAGAAAAAAAAGACGAACACTTAAAAATATTATTATAAAAAGTAATAAAAATGCCAAAAATAGTAATAATAATAGAAAAAAGTATGTCAAATTCGTAATAAAAAATAGTATGTGCAACTCGTGCGGGATTGTCGATTGCCCACTCAAGCGAATGAGCGCACAAACGTAGTGAGTGCGCTCAACTTCGCTTTCGTGGGAAATCGACAATTTCCCGCACTTATTGCATAATATACTGTTTTGTGTGCTCTATATCTTGTGAGGTGGGAGGAGCCCGGAAAAAAATCTAAGGCTCGAAAGTGTGTTAATCCGCCCTGTCCACTTTCTCTTGGCGTTACAGAAATATTTAAAATCAATTCTTTAACTCTGAATATAAATTTCTTGCAATCCGGAATCATTTCCGTCATTAATTGGAATAACATAAGGTCGTGTAATTCAGAAGGCGTAGTTCAGATAAATATCGACACTCCATTAAGCATTAGAGAAATGTTTAAAAGCAACTTATTAATTTTAAATAGAATTTTTGTAGCCGGAAAACATTTCTGCCATTAACTGAACTTATATTAGGTCCTAAGGCCACATAATCGCATAGACAAATGAGACAAATGGCTAGGGCCCAATTTTTTGAAAAGTCCGGTCAAATTGTATATTTTGTATATTTGAATTAATATTTGAAATGTTCTAGTTTTAAATATAGGTTATTTAATTTTGTTTTCCTCTTCTCTGCGAGGGGGTACAGTTAAAAAATGTCTACAGTCCCAAAATAGATTAATCTGTCCCTGATTCCATATAAAATTTGATATTTTGCTGCGGAAAAATGTTAAAAGAATGGGAAATATAGGTAGTTCGTTTTTGTGGGTTCTTTATAAAAAAGAAAAAACGTAGGTAAGTATTCTCGACGAATTAAAATGCTTGATATAAATGAACCGTCAGAAAATGGGGAAAACTCTACCGCCCATTAGAAAGCCGTTTGTCGCTGTTTAGTAGTGAATATTATTCTTTGATTACTTCTACTGTATTTGTAATATTTATGTAATAGTTTCTACATGGGTAAACAAATAGTAGTATGCGTGCTGTTGAATCTGTAAAGGAAAAAAAAAACCATTTAAACCATTTATTTAACTGTATCTATAGTACACATAAACAATTATGTGTTTGAGTTTGTGCGATCAAAAACTCACTGACTCAGCGCACCGTGCCGCACTGCCGTAACGTGCGCGACTCAAATAATTGTTATGAATGAGTATTATTAATCGATTACAGAAAAACAAGAAGAATATAAAAAAAAAAAAAAACAAAATAAATAAACGGATGTTGTAGACGTTTATATATTATAACGTTAGAGTTTGCTCTGTACGTTAAATGCCCGCTGCCTATGTAGTATGCAGACTAATGTTTTTACGTTATTGAGAGCCGCAAGGGTTACACCATGCTAACTATATTAAAGATCAACCAACTGGATTCGTCTCGTGTACTAAATTGAACCCATATATGCGCAATTAACTGAGAATACCTAGGTAGAAAAGTATGTACCAAGAGTGGAGAAAAATTATAAAGTCAGTGTCACACGTAATAATACGTAATTTTGTAATCCCTTTACAAAAAAAGCACCGTCGGTACTTTAAAGGTTTATTCTTATATTATACTAGTTGACCCGTAGGAATATTTCGCATAATATCATATATAACATAAATAACATAAATATTTTTATAAAAGCATTTTGAATAAAAAAGATTGACCGTCACAATTTAGTTACCGTGTCACAGTGAATGTCAATAAATGGCGCCTTCTACATTCATGAAACAATGTTAACAACTCCGACCCACAGCCGCCGTGCTGGTGCTTGTTAGTTGAAGATATCATCAACAGACAGCGCCCTTTAAAGCATTTTAACGGAAATATTAATTTTAAACTGAGGGGGATACGCGGTGCTCTTTGGGGCGTAAAACTATTAATTTTATTTAAAAAAAAAAAAAACTTAGGTCTGAATTTCTTCCTACTAGATACCTAGTTTGGCTACTGGTCTAATGAAAATACGTGTAATTTTTTTCAGCAATAGTCTACCTAATCAACCATGAATCTTCAACGGAATTTTTTTCCATTTTGGGAACATTTTGATTAATATAACCTTATTAACCACATATTACATATTCAAACTACGTATCTCTATACTAGCTTTCTCAATGTGGACAACAGCTTATGTCACAAATGACCTAATTTCCCTCCACTGCAAACACACAACATGTTACAACATAAATCTCGTATCAATGTATGCGTGTAATGTACAGTTGTGTTTGTACCAACATCACACTCTGTTCGTGGAGGGAGACGACTACAGTGTATATGTATACCAATGTTAGGGTACATGCATATTACTATATATGTATTCGCTTTTTGTTGAAACTGGTTGATAGCAATCGATCTGAACACGGCTACAGTTGCTATATGACTAATCAGCTTAAGCGGTATCAAGCACACTCAGGCACGCTGCTATCCACAATTTTTTACACACACGCTTAGGGCTTGTTATTAACCAAGGCGGCTACTACAAATTATGAAGGTTACATATCGATGACTTCCTAGTGTAACTTCGTAAGTGACTTTAATCGATTTTCCGTTGTTTATTGTGAAAATCTGTTCGAAATTTTCTCGTACTATAAGTCGACTAGTACTTGGACAATTACGACGAGTTAAAAAGCTACATACAACATTTCTTGCAATTAGGAATTAAAATGGAAAAATTTAATGGAAAATTAAACAATAATTTTGTATAACAAGTTGTTTAATAAGGCTTGCTGAGTTGGACAATTACGATGAGTGACAAACATTTTAATTCAGAATTGTAAAAAATAATGTATGCAACATGTGCAAAATAGGTGTTTTTTCACTTGTCGTAATTGTTGAACTATTGACAAATTCTTAATAAACTGAGGCAAAAAATGTGGTGTAGTAGGCATTTTTAACATGTAGAATATTAAAGAATGCCTACTACACCACATTTTTTGACAATTTTCTATTATATTTCTACAATGGTTTTGTTTTGGTCTAGGGAATTTACACATATGAAGTACCTGCAGTGTCACATAAACGACAAGACAGTTACTATTGAGAGTTTCTATCAGGGGCAGATAACCTATAACTTAATATACCTCTTTCGATTATTCTTGATTATCTCGAAAACTATAGGAGATAGGAAAAAACACTTTATGAGACACAACACTTTATTTTTAAAGTACTTTCGATTAATATATATAATTCCAGGGTCGGACCCATTGGAGGGGCGGTTTAGCAGATTAGGAATGAAAATTATTTTTTTTATCATGTTGCAGCCCTTGAATTTTGATGAGACTTGGTTTAATAATTAAGTGCATTAGGGCATAGTTACTGAATTTTTTTGAAGTGGTCGCTCAATTGGAACCCTATAAAAATAACATTGGATCGGATACTATCCTTGTTATTATCCTTAATAACGAGGACTGATACGATAATAAATACGTCTAATATTCTTGAGAGTGTTTGCCTTCATGTGGATTTGGAATTATTTTCCCAAGTTGAGTAGTTACCAAGAAAAAAATTTTTGTAATTTTTTAAATTTTTTTAGTTATCTCCATAACTACTCAGTTTTGGCCGCCAAAAATGTAGATATCAGTTACTTACAGTCTTACCATACCGGTAATAAATTCGCTCCGGGGCAGATTCACCTATACTTATCCTGCTATATCCTTTGCGGAACAACTAAAATAATCTATCAAATTATATTTCTCTGTGTTAATCGTACGTACATGTCTAGTAAATCGGTATTCACTCTGTATTTGGTTGCATAGTTGATTATAAGAACTCGTGGACCGTTATACGATTAAAAGTTGGCGCTCAAATCAAGAAATGAAAGTAATAATAATAATAATAATAATAATAATAATAACAATAATATAACAGCATACCAATAATCCAACGCAATACACATTTTGTTACAATACACATTGCTACAAAGTGTATATTATACGTACATAATATCTAGTTATATAAACGTATTGATAGCTGATTATTGATATACTGGAAACAGACGCAAGAAAAGGAGGCAAAAAAATATTGTATACTGTTCAATATAAAGTATCGAATTCTCTGTCTCATTTACTTTAATTAAATTAATAAATTTAGTCATCTTTATTTAAATCAAATAACAATTATTATATAATAGAGATGTTATTTAATGGAATTTAATATTTATTTTATTTGAAAGTATGATCTCTAATTTTGATAATGTGAAATGAAAGATCACGAATTATTACAAATCAATTTTTTTTCCACAAATAAAAGACTATAGGTAGAGGTATTGGTGTAGGTACGAGTCGAACAATAACTTCTTCAGGTAACTTATAGTCACTTATTTGCAGCTATACAGAACGTGTTTTATTGTTTTTTTTCAGTGTATGCGGTCCAGCTTGTAATGAATTCCTTTTCGGATGTTTGTCGAGTACCGAATGTTCAGCCACGCCCTGCCCGAATAGCCGAATCGGCGAATATCATTAGGTATCTTTGCCACGTAAAGGTGACGTCAACGATTAGCAGCTTAACATATTACTAATTTCTATATAAAAAACATGGGATCGTTGCTTTGTCACTTTTCACAACAAAAATCGTATAAACACGAGTCGACTTTCGGCCATTACGCCATCCTCAGGTGAAAAACACAACTAAAAACTGTTCTTTTAGGTGAAGCTATTTATATTATAAAAATGAAGTGAATAAGGTATTAGTGGAGGTAATGTATTAGTATATCAAAACAAATGTAAGGGAAATTCCAACTTGGGATTTCCCTTACATTTGTTTTGATATACTTATATCTGCCTCTATCTCTAACATCCCCCCACTAATACATTATTCACTTCATTTTTATAATATAAATAGCTTCGCCTAGAAGAACACTTTTTAATTGTGTTTTTCACCTGAGGATGGCGTAATGACCGAAATCGACTCGTGTTTATACGATTTTTGTTGTGAAAAGTGACAGAGCAACGATCCCATGTTTTTTAATATGGATTTTCACAAAGTAAACCTTTCCAATATTAATTATTTAATTTCTATATATTCTGGTATATTTTTCAAAATAAGCAGTTAGGTATCAAAGAAATACTTAAGTACTGACAAACATTTTTAATTAAAAAAAAAATCGTGGAGTTTCGTCTTTTCCCCTATTCAGTATTCGATCGAATACTGAATAGTTGCCAAATTTGTAACAATCGTAGTATCAAAAGTAAAAACATTTTTCTACGAAATAAAAAATGTTGTTCAAGGCAATATTTTAGTCTAGAAATGTAAATTTTGGAGTAAATTTTAAAAAAATTATATTTTACTGTCCATTTTATTTTGGTTGTTGGTTTCTCAGTTGGTTAATGAATGTTTTTAGAACATAAAAAAAAAAATGGAAAAATATAGATTTTAAAATCGTATTTGGTCGTAAAAGGAACAAAGGGTGAACGAAATGGCTGACGTGATTTGAACTCTTTCGTAAGTCTGAAATAAAAATTATACCCAGTTTCTCGATAAAAACTAAAATCGTTATGATTGAAACCAAAGAGAGGGAAATGCAAATTTTTAAACTGAAACAATTAGTAGTTTCAGATTTTCTAAGACTTCGAACCTTAACGTTGTCAGTGACTTTGTAAATTTTGAGAAATTCAAAATTTCTTTTTAGGAATATATTCTTTGTAGAGTTACATAATCTTAAGTCGAGATTATGGGATTCTGGATCCGTTTTAATTTTCTACGTGAACCGTAAAATTGTTAACGTTCGATCAAAATAAAGACTTCCTTTGGTTCATTTACATTGGAAACGGTTATAATATTAAATATCAAATGTTTAAAGCATGATTCTAAAAAAGAGGCTTATAACTTCTTGTCTTATGATTCGAGCGATGTCATGTTTATTGGATTTAATTGTTTTATTATTTTTTCGTTCTTAAAAAAAAATTTTATAAAACTATTTTATCTTGCTAAATCAGACCTTGTAAATATTTACAGTTTTATTGCTGGTTTGGTTTGGGGGGGTCGATTTAACGGGATCTATATTGGTTCCTTAAACGACTGAGATTTAAAGACATATTTTATTATATAATTTTAAAAAGCTGTATTGAATTATGCTTAGAAATTATTCGATTTTTGCGCTGAGGGCGAGAAACAAAAACAGCGATTCTTCTAGTTTTTGATGTGTAGTATTCAAAAATTACAATTAATAAAGTGTAACTCTAAAAAGTCCTTCTGAAAACTGAAGATAATTGTTCAGAGTTTAGGAATCGGCAAACTTGTTTTTGAAAAGGCCATATCATACTGTTTTATTTGTCACCAACTGGGAAAAAATCACGTTAAAACTAACCGCCACTTTGAGAAGAAAAAATTATTTTTCACTAATAATCGCTTGCCTATTCCATCAGTAATAGCCAAGCGATGTTTTAGACCAAGCTTCAATTGAAAGCAAAAATTCTTTGCCTACTCAGAGTGGCTGCTAGTTTCAAAAAATTTTTGGAATAAATTTCCAAAATTTTACCGAATTCCTTATACATACTAAATATTTGATAAAAAAATGTTTTTGTAGAATTGTTTCGTCAAAATCAAAAATTGTTTTCCGTTGTATATACAGAGAAGAGATACGTATGCGCGCATTTAAAAATAGAAGTTTATTTGCCTGACTAAGCAATATTGCAGACAGACCTGCTGTCATGTCGGTTAGAGGTTAGTGGAAGATCTAGCCAGTCATCTTTATTCACTCACCAAAAAAAACCGTCATCAAGTGGAAGTTGTACGTGCGCAAATAGTGTTCCGTACTATCAGTTGGTATAATAGCATATGAGGGTAGATAAAATATTTTTTCTGATGAAGAAATGTTATTCATCAACTAAATTATGATTCTCGATTTCAAAACGGCCGTATCTTATCGCGGTCTACGTACCAACGCGGATTGCCTGTTTTTAATTCACTATACTAATAGATAATATTTTAAGTTAGGAAATTTCCCTACATTTTTTGCAGTTTTTTTAGAATATTTTGGATCTATTATTTCTATGGATACGCTAACAAATATGAAATATGCCAAAAGTAATCCATGATTATTAGTGTGCAGAAATTGTTACATTTTTCACGTGTAAATTTATCAACTACTAGCCGTATGCCCAACGGGATTTCCCATCGACAACATTTTTTTATTAGGTACTCACTTTCTGCTCGCTTTTAATGTTTTTCAAAAGCCTAAATCAATATCCATGTTTCTAACTTCCCATATGAACTTTCATTTTCTGTTTGAACGCCTTAGGAAATAAATTTCCAGAAACAACTGACTTTTATTTATAGATGGTAGCCTAAATGCAAATTTTCGTAACTCCTATGCTCAATTTCGTCTTTCTAAACTCAACAGTTTAAGCTGTGCGTTATCTGTCAGTCAGTGTTAAAGATTTATTCAATATTATTTATTTAAGATTCATTAAATATTATTTATTTTAATAGCCATAGTAACATATTTTTATATACCACTAACTTCAAAAATAACGAATTTACATACAAATTTTCATCCCCTATTAAACTCACTTAGAGAATGAATTTTCAAAATTCCTTTCTTATTGCTCACCTACGTTAGATAGGGAACTCCTATGCAAAATTTCATTCTTCTAAACCCAACGGTTTAGGCTGTGCGTTGTCTGTCAGTCAGTCAATGTTAGAAATTTATTAAGTAGATTTCTTCCTTCTTCTTTAATTTTTAGAAATCATTTTCTAAAAAATTTACAAAAATATCCGTTTAACATATAACATTAACATAATTATTGGCAAAAACCTTTTGATCAAGGCAAAATATATCATCATGCCTTCTTTTTTTATGTACCAATGAAATTACGTGCAAAACTTCAGTCTTGATAATTTTCACTCAATCTACACCTCATTTTTAATGTTTATGAATTTTTTCAAACTTTTTTGAGCGATCCTTCGGGCAATAATGGTAGGTGGCAGCAATTTTTACGATCCACACAGCGGATCCAGGCCTGACGAAAGGGTGGGGTAGTCGGAATGCCAGCCTCGGGGCCCGGACTGGAAGAGGGGGCCCGTAGTTGTTGTTAAGGGGCCCAAGAAAAATTAAAAAGAACTTTTTTTCGCTCGTCACATTTCCTGGGGGAATTTTTTTTTTAAAATGTGATTTATTCCACGGCCTTGAGCGGATCCGACAGTCGATCCGCTCAAAAAATGATCAAACGTACAGTTTATGTCATTGAATTCGTACTTTAATAAGTTTCCCGTTGATACCTGATTTGAATTTCTTGGGATAACAATTCTTCCGCTTTCCAGGTTCCCTCTTCCCCAAATGAAATCATAGCATCAAAATTCAACTTAACAATTTTATCTCTGTAACAACTTTATCTCTATATCTTCCATAAGTGTTCCGTTTCGCCAGTTTTGGTACGGGACACTAACAAAATCTTATGCTTATACTAACGTGGGCTATAGAAGCAGCTACCTCAGCTAATATATGTTACTGTGGAACCTTTCAACACGTATGCGTATGTGTAATTTCAGGTATCTGAAAAGATACACCAATACAGACAGATACCTGTAATACCTGTAACTGTAATGTATATGTAGTATATATAGGTAGGTATGTATTTGTATGGAGGGAATGGACCAAGTCTAAGTGTTGAATCAACATACCGAAACAAATAGTCTAAGACAAATCTTTCAAATATCTCTAATTCTCCCTTTTTTCCCTTTATGTTTTATGTGGTTATTGTACAGTAAACGTCCAATTGAAGAACTTTACTAGTTGTGTAGACGATAATTAATTTGAAAAATTTTATTCTTCTTGAATATTTCTCCGTCTCTTGGTGAATTCATTTAAGATCCTATAAGGTATTTTATATAAAGTGATTTTGTAACGGTCAATATCCAATATTACTTTACTAATAAAGTCTCTGTTCACAAATAGTAGTCTTATTTTTTTATTATATATACCTACTAGCTGTTACCCGCGGCTTCGCCCACGTGAAATTTGAAATTATGGCATCTAGTTAAAACATATAAAGTGTACTTTCATCACGTCGCTGTTACGCGTCGAGTAGGTATTATTACTTTTTTCTTTGGAATTTTCCCACAGAAATACAATATTTTCTCTGGGCAAAAAGTAGACTATAACATTCCTTTAACAACATGCCAAGTTCAAAAGAAATCAACGATTCTTTTCTATACTGTTTTAAATATATATTTTCCCACGGGAATAAGACTTTACACGGGAGTTAGATACTTTCCCGGGATAGAAAGTACATAGTCTGTGTCCTTTCTCATTGTCTCTGTAAACAGTATGCAAAGTTTGAAATCAATCATGCTTTTTCTTAATAGTTAGTTGTTATTTCATTGTTTCGTTTTAAATACATTTTCCCTCGGGAATGAGATATTTTATCGGGATAAAAAATAACCTATGTTTATCGCTGTATATCGTCATATTGGTCTATCATCATTTTTTGTTTCATTTAAAATATATTTTTCCACAGGAATGAAATTTCCCACGGGAAATTTTCCGGGGTATAAAGTAGTTTATGTCCTTTCTCATCCCTTCTGTTAGCAATATACAAAGTTTGAAATCATTTATCCGTTTTTTAATAGTCAGCTGTTGTAATTTAATGCATTTTCCCTCGGGAATGAAATATTTTCCCGAAATAAAAAGTAGCCTATAACCGTCTTTGGCCCGCAAGCAACGTCTGCGCAAAGTTTCAAGTTGATTGGTTAAGCTGTTGAGGCGTGAAAGCCAGTCAAACAAACAAACAAACAAACAAACAAACTCGCATTCGCATTTATAATATTAGTAAGGATAAGGATTATTGGTGGAAGCAGGCGCGTATCTTGTCTTCCTTCCTCTCTTTGTTACTACGTTAACAGTGACTATATTATTTTTTATTACTCTTGCGGGAGAAGTACTAACTTGGCGCACACATTTTTGTACGCAAAATAGCTATTTGCCCACTGTACTCTTCCCGCATACTTTTTTGCGTACGGAAAGTATACTTTCCACACGCAAATTGACAATAAAACACGTAAAATTTAATAAAAACACGCAAAGGCGCCTCTTGATTTTTCATTTAATAAATATTTCATCATTACTTCTATAGAAACCACCAACAAAATAATTTAAACAATATTTAATTTAAAAAAAAGACAAACACTCAAAAGTATTATTTTAAAAAGGAATAAAAAATAGTAATATTAATAGAAAAAAGTATGTGAAACTCGTAATAAAAAATAGTATATGCAACTCGTGCAGGATTGTCGATTGCCCACTCGAGCGAATGAGCGCACTCACTACGATCGTGCGCTGAACTTCGCCCTCGTGGGCAATCGACATTTCCCCGCACTTATTACATAATACACTATTGTGTTAATCTTTGATCATAGATACAATATACGTTAAGAATTTAAGTGTTTTTATAATCAAATCTTTGTCGGCAACCATCGAGATTGAACAATACAGTCCGTGCGTGTACGCAGTAAGCTTTTCCAGAGGATGGCAATGCTTTTAAGACGTTGACGCACCATACCAACAATTCTATTGTGACAAAAAATAGGAAATTTGATTATTAATTTGCCGAAAATTTAACTCCTGACTGTTTTTAACGCATTTTATAACTTTCAATACCTCGCGATTTCTTTAGAATTTGCTCATTTCTAAACAAGATAAACATTAGCTTACACATGGCATGGGAACATTTTATTTCATTTTTATAATATTAAAAAAATTGCGATAAATGCATCTGTAAATAAACTTATTGATGTAATAACTACACGGAGAGAAAATTCATAGAAAAATTACTGTGCTCAGCACTACAATCGACGTGTAAAAGGCGAACGTATTCAATTTTGTACGGTGAAATATAAAAATTTAAATTAATCATAGAAAATTTAAAAGATAGAATGTTCTTTCCGTAATATTAGCTCCGTAAAATTTGTAAAACAGCACAGTAAAAAGTTCCATTCCCAAAAAATTAGTATTTTGCCAAAATTTCTCCTTATTCAAAAATTTTTGTAAAATTTTTTTACACCATTGGAAAGAGGAGAAAAAATCACATAAAAAAGGTCTTTAAACTATTATTCTGTGTTGACTAGTTTCCAAGAAAAATTAACTTTAATAAACGGAAATTCGCTATGTTATGCAAGATGCTGCGACAGGGGTATTTTGGTACTCTTTCCTTCTCATAAAAAGAGTTTTCGCTCTGTTAACTTTTACTACACTATAACCGAAAAATCGATATAACTGACAATGAGATTGTTACGAATAGAAGATTGTATGTTTGAACAGTTGTATGGTTTTTACTGGCGACTGAAGGAGATATTTTATTTAATATATTGTGGTTGTTGCTTCTTAATTGGACCTCTACTGTATTTGTCTAGGCACATACTATAAAATCCAACTACATATGAGTGTTTTGAAAACCGACAAAAATATATATTAGATGATGGAAAGAAAAAAAAATTATGAACAAAAATTTCTTACTAAAAGCATTTTTAAAACTGAATATTATAACAACAAATACGTTCATACCACATACAACACAACATAAACACATTTAAATCTTAGTTCGTTTATATCTGTATACTAAATTTTATGTGTGTATTAGTTCATAATAGTATAACGGGTTTGAATTTTTGATTATGTTGCCTAATCGATAATCCAATTATTTATTCATGACCTAAATTTTTTTTTAAAAAAAAAAAAACCATTACAAAGTCCTAAATATAATTTTATAAAAAAGTTATGGCTGATAAGAATTGGGACATTGAAAGATGAAAGTGTTTAAAAGAATACAATTTTGGTTATATATAACGTAAATGTAAATTTCAACATGCCCAGTTTTGGGAAAATTGAAAAGCAGGATTCCGAAAACCTATAATTCGCTTCCAGTTTCACCATTCTGTCATTTTATTTACAGTTTTTAATGTGCTGGTAAATTTTAATGACCTTAATGACGTCACCAGATATAAAAATTTATTCTTTCTCATATCAAGCTTTATGGAAATACTTTGAATTAGGAAATTTGGCTGAATTCGAGTAAGTTTGGTTTGAACTTTTCAGTTTTGCGATCAAAATGACAAAATTTCTTTTAGAAATAGGAGTGCGTTTTGACAAAAATTTCTTCTCGAATGGTCCAACATCCATAATTTTGGTAAAACTGAAAAATACCGCTTCGAAAACCAATAATTTGCTTCCAGTTTCAATATTGTATCATTTCATTTATGATTTTTAAAATCCTGAAAAGTTTTGGCGATCTTAATGACATCAACAAATTAATTTTTTTTTTTAAATTAGGCTCTTGTACATAAAAGTGATTTGAATTATAGTGATCGATCGAATTAGAGAAATTTTGGTATGAACTTTCCATTTTTGCTGTTAGAATGGCAGAATTTCGTTTAGAAACGTGATTAATTCGACTTAAATCTTTTCTCTAGTGGAAAAGATAAAAAGAACGATTTCGAAAACCTATAATTTTTCACTTCTATTTTCATCATTTACGGCTTCGAAAAATTTTAGTGAACTTGATTGATTTTCTTTTCACAAATCACGCTCTTATAGGAGTGATTTGAATTAGGATCATCGTTTGAATCGGAATAAATTGAGTGTGAACTTTTCGAAATGACGAAATTCCTGTTCTATTCCAGAAATATGACTGACTCAAGAAAAGTCTCTTTTGATTTCGTCTAATTTACATACATATATCTGTTACAAACGTTCAAAATAACTTTTCAAGTACAATATGCAAGTGTTGTTGTTGCTGTAATTATATTGATTTTTTTTCTTTGTTCATAGCAGATGCTGTCTTGGCTATGTTATAAGTAATGCGGTAATATATACTTGGGTTAGTATTATGTATAACAGTGCGTGCTTATTTAAAAGAATTGATTTGCACGCAAATGTAATCTAATATTTCGAAGATTGGTATGATTGTGTGGCTGCGGCCAGCAAAACCAAACCAGTTGAAGAATATACATATATAATTATATGTATGTTGTAATGGCGCGTCCACACTTGCGTACGAAACATATATTTCGTTGCAATTGTGTTTCGTGTAAATTATAGCAAATATTTTGGCAAGTGTAGATCGACCATTATGGAATATGCCTGGAAAAAATGTACAATTAAAACTGTATACGGCATTCTGATAGCTTGATTATATTCTTAATATATACAGTAGGTATATACAGTAATGCTTTTTAAACGCGTGCACCAGGAGTTGCAAAAAATTAGTTTTGGTAATTTGGCGGTGAATTTCTTTTTTGTTAATTTGTATAAAAAAAAATATGAATGAATACGACATACTGAGTAATGAACACCAACCTTAAAGCATGGCTTTGATATCCTCAAAGCTATATGTCTGTATAAGATATTTGATGTCATCATAGAGAAGAAATTTTATCAAACTTCAATAACACCTATAGAGATAGATCTTGTTTCCAAGACTACTAAAGTGGCGAAAGCATTGTAATCACTTTTGAAATACCGTAAACACGGCTTGTACACTTGAGCCCTAAGGTGTAACTTGAGCCCAAAATGTAAAAAGTATTATTAGCGAATTTCCAGAATTGGAAACTCGCTATTACAGCCACTGTCATGACGCGACTTGAACCCGGGACCTTGGCAGAAATTTGTTTTGAGGTCCCTAGAAACCGAAAATAATATTCACCAAAATTTATATATATATATATATATATATATATATATATATATATATATATATATATATATATATATATATATATATATGTGTCCGCACGATAACTCTCGAACGAAATGTCCTAGGTTTACGAAATTTGGTGAAAATGTTGAAAATCCCAAACCGTTGGACAAGTTCGTTAGCCAGACACGTCGGATGCCAGGAACATGGTGTTTGTTCTTGCAAAAAATTAGTTTTTTGCCAAAATTTCCACTTATTCAAAAATTTTTGTGAAATTTTTTTACACCATTTAAAAGAGGGGAAAAAATTACATAGAAAAGGTCTTTAAATTATTTTTCTATGTCAACTAGTTTCCGAGAAAAACTATGTTGTTTAGACTGTGATACTTTCCTCATAAAAAGTGTGTCCTTATTCACAATCTAAGAACATATTCGATAAAATATGTATATATTGCATATATATGGTATATTATACCCGTACACATAATATACCACGTGTCCCATTTGGATGTATACATACGATTTACATGTTAATTTTTAACATTGGATTCCTATAAGGAAAAAGTTATGTCACAACAGTGCTTTGAATAAACTAATAATACTAATTTAATACATATTATAACTACTACTGTTACTATCGCTTTAACAACAATAGTGCAGTAAAATAAAGAAATGAATGTCGCAATTTCCAAGCAATTCACTTTTACATAATAAATATTTGTGTCATCTGCTGTAAATTCAAAAAGGCATTTTTGTATTTTCTTGAAAATAAATATATAAAAAAATAATACCCCTGTCGCAGCATCCTGCATAACATAGCGAATTTCCATTTACAAAAGTACGTTTTTCTCGGAAACTAGTTGATATAGAGAATTGTAAATAAAAAAATACCCCTGTCGCAGCATCCTGCATAACATAGCGAATTTCCATTTACAAAAGTACGTTTTTCTCGGAAACTAGTTGATATAGAGTAATTGTAAATAAAAAATACCCCTGTCGCAGCATCCTGCATAACATAGCGAATTTCCATTTATAAAAGTACGTTTTTCTCGGGAACTAGTTGATATAGAGTAATTGTAAATAAAACAACTTTCTCTATGTGATTTTTCCGCCTGATTTTGCCAAATTTTTTTCACGAAAAATGTCCAAAACACTGTAAACGTTTTCACGAAATTTCTTAAAAATAAGATGTTTCGTTCTTGAATTATCGTGCGGACAATTAGTAAACATCTATATAAATGTGTCCGCACGATAACTCAAGAACGAAACATCTTATTTTTAAGAAATTTCGTGAAAACGTTTACAGTGTTTTGGACATTGTGCTTAGTGTAGCCAGTAGTAAAAGTAAGTTACAGGTTTATTTGATAGGCAACAGCACTAGGTTCACTGTGTTTTTGTTTAGGTAGTTCTGAAAATTGACACTAGATGTCAGGCGAGTGTTGTTTTTGTTATGTTGCTAACTTTCAACTGTAAAAAATATTTCGATAGCTCACAAAGTAAGGTAAGTGTATAATTTTCATATTTGCTTCGTTACTAAAGCAAATTCAGACATATTCATACGCCAGCTATTTCCTTTGTTCCTTAATTTAAGGTTTTGATAAACCAGTTAACATAACCTTCAGATTAGGGTAACTTGAGCCCATTATAACTTTGGTATAAAATAATACATGGATCCAATTAAAAAAGGCATGGAAGTGGTCCAAGAACAAGGATGTATTGTACTATAAATGGGAAGATATAGTTAAGAAAATACCTCCACCTACACTAATCAAAAAAGGATTATTCTCTTTAGGTAGACTAAAAGACACACTCTAACTCATAAAGAAAATTTGGTATCCATAACAATTTTTGTTTGAAAATTTTTATTCAGTTTTGGTACCTATTCATATTTTTTTAATAAATACATGTTTGTACAATGTGTTTTAGTTAGTAGCCAACATCCTATGCATGGTCTCATACTGTTTTCAAATGGAAATCAGTTGGAAATTTTGGTTTGGACTCAAGTAACCCGATCTTGAGGTTAACTTGAACCAAACTCTAAAAACTTATAAAATTTATGAACCATTAAAAAAAAATCCATATTATATAATATACTAACCGAAGCCATATACAGATTAATATACTGAATTTTCTATCCCAAATAAATATAACAGTTACGCTAAATTTTAAAAATTATCAGATGATTAGATGAAACTCGTGTTTACGGTATGTATATTTCGTATCTGTCTGTCGGTCCGTCTCTGTGTCGGGACTATTCGATTGTTTTTTACCCTGTTTACGAATTTTATCGCAATCGGGGTAATGGTAGCCACGGCACTACCCTGATTTCTCATTAAATGTCAATATTTTACTTATTGGTGGTCGTATTTCGTTCAAATATTACGAATATTTGAGAATTATGGTTCCATATAATATGATTCCTTATAAACAATACAATCAAAGTAATGATAGTTACTTTGCATAGGCAAACGTGAGATAGGTATGTTAACATTGGACACATTAAAGGGATTCCTTGTTTTTCTTGTTATTATGAAAACAAAAATTTTTTAATTTCTAGCAATTATTTGACATTTTGAAACGTTAAATAATGTTTATTGGTTAATTTGATTTTTCCTACGAATTGATTTGACATTAAAAAGAAAGCTTTTCCTAATTTCCAAAATTATATAGTCGATTAGAAAAGGTTAAAAGACCGTTCAAAAAATTTAAGATAAAATGGAGTTTAACACAAAATCACTTTAAAATTTGGATAAAAGTCAATTCCGGGAACAAGGAATCTGTGTGCCACCGCGTATTTGCAGTGTAAATCATTTAATGTTATCATTAAAACCGAAAAATTACACTTTACAAAAATTTCAAAATCGGCTTGTTAGGAAATTTTTATTCCTTCGCAAAGAAACGTTAAAGCTTCTAAAGTGTTCTGTACCAAAATTGACAATGGTAGGGATAAAAATTGGTAGCCCAATTAGAGACGTGACGTTTGAAAAGTTAAGTTTTGATTCTGCGGGTTACGATTGGGGGTAGATTTTGTAGTAAAGTAAAATTTATTGACTTTTAGCGAATTTCCAGAATGGAATTCATGACGCAACTTGAGCCCGGGACTATAGCAGAAATTTGTTTTGAGGTCCCTAGAAACCGAAAATAATATTCACTAAAAAATCACATAAAAAAGGTCTTTAAACTATTATTCTACGTCAGCTAGTTTCCAAGAAAAACCAACTTTTATAAACGGAAATTCGCTATGTTATATAGGATGCTGCGACAGGGGTATTTTTTTATAAACTACATCATTGTTTATAGACAATTTATGGCACGGAACATTATTTGCGCTGGTTGCGATTTGCTTTTGACCGATTTTTAATAATCTGAATGAAAACTGTTAAGTTCATAGTTTGACATAAAAACAGTACTAGTAAAAAACAATTAATACACTGTTAATAATAAAATGTGTAAATTTATTTCATACCTATATAATAATTATTAACATTGTTTTGTGAAGTGTATTAAACAAAGTATCTGACTACATGCATAATATTATTATCTTCACCACTATTTACTTACCCATTTGTATTAATATTAAATAAATATGTATATAAAAATATGAATAGCTCTTTGCTCCATGTGTTTTGTGTCTGTATGTGTTTGAAATACGTATATGTACGTATATAAAATTTGTACAAGTGTTGGCGTATAAAGAGTTACATTACAAATAAACAAATAAAATCATTTTACAAGTAAATGATTAGCTTTAGTACTTGTGTCTGTACAAATATCCTTTACAGGCTGATCAAGAAGAAGCTTTAATTCAAGTATTACCGGCTGTTTTAAGTGGCATATTTTTAGAACGATATTGGTTTGAATGTTAATTCGAAAAAGATTCCGATAAAAATCAAAAACAAATGTTAAGGTTAACATTTTAATAAAGTTTTTTAGTTTGGAGGAATTTGTGACAAAATTTATACAATAGTGTCATCAAGTTATACACGTATGCAAAATTTGAAACCACTAGCTCAATTAGAATGTGTCTAAATTTTGATTGTAAAATTTGATTTAAATAAACAAACAAACAAACTAACATTGCAAGTTAAGTAAAAGCTTATTATAAAGTTTTAAAGACTCGTCTGATGATGTTCATATATGTAGAACAAAACATGTCAAAAACTTTGTAATAAGTAAGTTTGTTAAAACAAAATAGTGATATTTGCAAAGTAATAAAATTTGTTTTATTTACAATATAAACTATCATAGAGTAACGCTCAAATCAGTGAACTATTTAAAAAAACTTTTAATTAACCAAATAAACTGTCAGATTTGTTAGGAAATAAGGTTAGATATTGTGGATAAACCAAAATAATGCCCACGGAGAGTTTATCAATTGCAAAATTGGTGAGGAAGTATTGTAAATGTACTCTGATTAATTAGACCAAGTCCATTGTATCTCATTTACTTTTTTCTACGGTATAAATAGACGGGTATAAGGCTGGATCCATACTATAGTGATGAGTACAATTCGTTCTCAACCTGGTAAAATATTTTTAAATGAGAAATAATGCATGAGTTTATTCGCACTATCAACACTCGTCCAATCATGGTTTTTCATTTAAGAATATTTTTCTGACTCGAGACTGGACCGAAAATGAACTGTGATCGACGACACTATAGTGTGGATCGATCGTAACGTGTCCAGTATTTTTTGTTTAAAAATGCATTTTTAATATAGTGGTAGGGAAAAGTGGGGCGAGACGGAATAGCTAAGTTTTAATGGTAAACAAGACTCAAAAATTTTTTGAACTATTCCTACTATATAATAATACTGGCAATCCATCTTCCAAATTAAACCGAAAAAAAGAAAAAGAAGTGTTTCCATGAAATATATAAATACAAAAAATTGCTTTTCTCCCTGGTTTGTCGCACCTGTAGAGATATTGTCCACCAGGAATGAGTGTGTCATACAATTCGTATTAGTTTCTTCGTTCTGTTATTTTTATATTATTTACTAGCCGTATACCCGATGGGATTTCCCATCGACAACATCTTTTTATTAGGTACTCACTTTCTGCTCACTTTTAATGTTTTTCAAAAGCCTAAATCAATATCCACGTTTCTAACTTCAAAAATGACGGACTTCCCATACGAACTTTCATTTTCTACAACAAGCCTAAACGCTAATTTTCATATCTCTTGTGCTAAATTTCGTCCTTCTAAACCCAACAGTTTAGGCCGTGCGTTGTCTGTCAATCAGTGTTAAAGATTTATTAAATATAGTATTATTTATTTTAATAACCATAGTAACCAAGGGACTAAACTAGTAACCAAATCACACTGTTCTACTTGTAACCAGTGGGTGACGTAAAGTCACCCCACTATGTTGTGTAGGCACACACTGTTTGCAACAGTGTTGGTTTGGCGTTTGTGTCTGTGTGCGTATTTACACATACTACTACAAAACACTTATTATGGGACAGACCAACCTGTCCAATTCAAGTAACAATGTCTAACAATGTATTACAATGCACTGTGTGTTCGGCGACGGACACCGACTGACTACATGCCTTAAGCTGTGACAGGCCTACAAATGGCTCCAAGCGAGTTACATTTTTTTTATATTAGTTGGCTTCTAGTTGTTCTATGATAGTAACATATTTTTATATATCTCTAACTTCAAAAATGACGAATTTTCATACAAATTTTAATCCTCTATTTAACCCACTTAGGAAATGAATTTTCAAAAATCCTTTCTTAGTGGTCACCTATATTATATAAGGAACTCCTGTATAAAATTTCAGTCTGTCTAAACTGTCAGCCTGTCAGTCAGTGTTAGAAATTTATTAAGTAGATTTACTTACTGTCCCTCTAAATGCTTTAGTAATTACTACTTGTAATTTTTCACAAAATGCTTTATTTAAATAATTTTAACGATGATTTTCCTTATTGATAAACTTATTCTTGGAGGCTTTATTTACACGTGAGACCCGATACGATATATCCGACTTTACCCTAATATTGTGTGGGTATCAACCACAAACTTGGGACTTGATTTTGCGACTCAACCTGTATACATGTCTAAACATGTTGATTTGCTGTTCTTGGTGCGGTTATGATATGCAATAAACAAACAATTTCATTTTACAAGTATAAAAATGATTAGCTCTAGTAGTCTCAACTACATATTACATAGTCCGTATACAAGTTAATATTTAAAAAGACATTGCATATAACCAATAATTTTTTTACTACATGCATGTCTTGTATGTGTATTAGTGTGTGCTGTGCTTGGCAAGGCACTATTAACTATCAATTAACAAGAGTACGCTAATTGCAGTTAACATATAAAACCACTCATTTCAAGAAGATGCAACTTTTAACATAATTAGCTAAAAAAACATGTTTATTTTAATTATTTGAAAAACTGTCTTGTTTCATTTTTTACACAAAGCTATATATGCAGGCCTATACCACGTTACGTACTTAAGAATGACGGGAGCTTTTATTTAAAATATAACCTTCAAGTCTACTTACATTAATTCGCTAAAAGTTAACTATAGGTATATGGATTTAATTAACCGAAATATTGTAGATTTTGAAAATTTTTAATTATTATATTCATCAAAAACTCATGGCTGAAGCCAAATTTTGCAACAGCTAATCAGTGTTAGGTCTATTATATTTAAAAAGTTATTATTTTAAGGATGTTTAGGAGGTACAATCGGAGATAAAAGTACATAAGATTAAAAATTCGTGAATAATTGCGTTGTATAACAGACTATGAGGTAAATAAATAGTTATCTAACCAACTGTACTACAACTGCTTGTACAATACATAATACTATAATTCTCAGTTGACTACAAGAGCTGAGTAGGTACATTGTGAGAATTTTTGGAAGGAATTTCAAAATGGTACGAGACGATTGAAAATTTAGTAGAATGTTTCTCATTAAATACTGCGGCTCCTGTGAAAATTTCAAACTGACTTGAAATACTGAGGCTCCTGTGAAATTCACTGACTTTTTTAAAATTTTTAACAACGATGGCAGTGGAATTTTAACTATCATTAAATTTTTTTATTTAAGGCTTGTCATCAGTTATTTTTGATATTTCCTTGTAATTTTAGTCTGTTTTGTGATCTGTAAGATATTTCTAATATGTATTTAATTATTATGGTGGCTCAAAATGTCTGGTGATAACTCTTGTGCTGCTAAATTTTGTTTAAATCATTCAAAACAAAATTTATGTTTTTCTGAGTGCCGTTTGATGCAAATTTGTAAGTATTATTATAATTTGAATGCTTATGTAAAAATACGTTAAATAATAAATAATTATTAATATTTTATAATAATTCAGTGAATATTTTCGATTTCGGCAGTGGTTGGTGCTAATAGGTCGTGACGATCTAAAGTCTCGTGTTGAATACTGTCATCAATTTTGCGTTTGCTCAATTCATTTTGAAGAAAGTTGCTTTTAGTTGCTCATATAATTTAACATGACCATTATCAACCCTCAATCTCACATGTACAAACACATACAATCACATAAGTAAAAAAGGACATACATAATTGTTTGTACTTACATAAAAAAAGGTTAGAAAGTGCGTTTCGCTACTGCCTATGGTAATAATCTTTTATTTATACTGTGGTTATAGTTTTATCTATTGTACAAGCAGTTGTAGTGATAGCTATTATCATAGTTAAAGGAACAAATTATTTAGCAAAGATAACTATTTATTTACCTCATAGTTTGTTATACAACGCAATTATTCACGGATTTTTAATTTTATGTACTTTTATCTCCGATTGTACCTCCCCAAATATCTTAAATCCAATCCACCTTGTGCTTTTAATGTATATTAAAAAAAACTTCGGTAATTTTTGCTCTAATTTTGAGAGCAAAAATGAACAACCCACACGTAAATTGTATCTTAATTCAAACAACCACTCTATATGACTTCGATCTAATTCGATTTGAGAACAGTATACATATTTTAACTTAATGACGTCATCAGTTTTACTAAAGATTTTCAGTGGCTTAAACTGGAAGTGAATTATAAATTTTCGAAGTTGTTTTTTGTATTTTTACCAGAACTACACAATATAGAATCATTACAGTAACGTATAGAATCATTTCTAAAAGGAATTTCATTACTTCGGTACCAGAAATGAAGGTTCATATCAAAATATCTAATTGAGCCAATAATTCTAACTCAAATAACTTCGATAAAGATGGTATTAGTTACGATAATAAAATTTTCGACACGGATAAAGGTGCTTGGGAGATTAGTTTATAATTCTGACTCCCTTCTTTACTGCCACGCATATATCTATGCACATAACATATATATAAAAGTACGTTAATTTAAGCTTGCGAAGCTTGTAGGCCATGGTTCAAAAGCTGCAGTAATCGGAACACAAATCCACTACCATTCCATATAGATTTTATAATTCCAATGCGTACACAATTTTTTTGAAAGTTGACTGGGTTTATCAGTGCACATGCGCGATTAACATTTGAAATATAATACTGATTCGATTACACTCATACTTTCTTATACTCGGATCGTCTCTTTTAGAAAACACGTCATCAATAATTGATTAACCACTTCAAAGTGATGTCACATGGATTTTTCATCAATAATTGCAACGTTAGAACTTAAATATTCCTTTTTGGTTCCATGCATATTATGTGTTAGAAAAGTTGGACGAAATCAGTGTTTGCCAATCATTGGTCCGCGAATCGGACCCGGGCCGAGAAGATATCTCATAGATTCTCAAAAAGATATGCAAATTACAATGAATTAAAAAAATTAATATAATTTTTATTTTTTGCCTTTAACTTTCGTTTTAATGGAATTTAGTATTTTTATTTATAGCACATAATAGCACACGTCTAGCACAATACAGTACAATCTTTTTTGTTTAATCGTCAAAAAACGACATTTCATATTACACGACCTAATATTATTGCTCCTAATAAGCAATGATTATAAGCTACAAGAATTCTATTTAAATTTAAAGAACTGCTTTTAAACATGTTTAAAAAAGTGTCGAGTATGATTCACATAAAGTTATCTGAGATTTTACCGGGTGGTGACTGAAAAAAGGTTGAGATACACATAATGTGGAAACAAAAAGGAATATTTTAAGCTCCACAGTTGCAATTATTTGTGTAAAATTGATATGACGTCACTCTGAAGGGTGTTGACCAATTGATGACGTGTTTTCTAAAAGAAATAGTTGGCGTTATGCATACGTATAAATTCGTATAAATTACAGTAAGGTGGTAAAAATCTTAACTGGATATTCAAAGTATTGTTAAATTTTTTTTCCGTTTTTTTTTTTTTTTTTTTTTTTTTTTTTTTTTTTTTTTTTTTTGTATTTTCTTATTTATAATAAGCATCTAGAAAAACAATTTGTTACAACGGTTTATAAAAACAAATATGTAAATAAATACTGTATTAAATATGAACACTTGAGCAGCCAATTATTCTTCACATACACATATGTTTGTATTTATGGATGGATTGGTTGGACGGATATTCTTTGGCCGTAGAGAAAACTTTTCAAATCGCTACAGAATAAAGTTATTGTTATAATTTTTAATTGTACTCAACTAGAACTGATGCATTATTTATGCTTAACTACGCTTTTTGTTCAAGGTTTATAAAAATTATTAAACAAAAAAACAGATTTTATAAAGGCACTGTTATGTTGGTATTTTTGTGTATGGATAATATTGGAAAGTTTAATCCCGTATCGAATCGAATCATTTTTTAACTTTGCTGCTGATTTTCGTAAACTTTCATTTAGCTGGGAAAATAAAGGGGAGTAAGAATACTATGGGAATTTTTTTAACAAGAAAAAAATTTATCCAAATTTTTTAGGTTTGGCATTTTTTTTTACTATAATTTTAACCCCTTTAGCGGCTCATGTAAATCTAACCAAAGAAAATGATCTTTGAAAATACTTAACTTAATTGCATAATTATATGGTCAACCCATTCGATATTTTTTGCTTTAGTAATGCTTTTACGATAACAGATGACAGTATCTTATAGTTACCAACACAAGGCGAGTTCAGGTCGGGAGAGTCATTCAAGTTGTATAATTCATATGACGAGCTGTGCTCGGGATAGCCGCTAAAGGGGTTAAATATTGTTGTAATATACTTTTTTTCACTATATATTGAAATCGCGGTCGCAAAATCCTTTTACTGCAGCGGGTTACACTACAATTTCCTAAATGGCTGGTGCTTTAATTGTCACCCCGTAATTATCATTCCAAAAATAATAAAAAAACATTTATTTAACACATGTAGAATGTTGGTACAAAACCAAAAATTATCAAAAAGTAAAGAACAGTTGAGTTTGCATGAGATTTAATAAAAATTTAATTTTGAGAAATTTTCGTCGTATTTTTGCATGAATTTTCACATATAAGTTTGGTTCAAATAGAAGCCAATAAAATAATATAAATTTAGCGAGAATCTAAGAAAATCGGTCGAGTAATTTTTGAATCAGAACGGCCAGCCAATTGTGAAAATACTGTTTCGAGATTATCGAATAAACTACAGGTGCTATTTCACGATGTCAAGCGTGTTTTACGTTTAGTGGCTAAAACATATGAAGAATTTCGAATATCGTTTTGAAAATTTGGGAGTATATTCTTTAGACTATATTATAGTATAATATAATAAAACATCTAAAGAAATTTTAATTTTTATTTTTTCAAAAGTATATCTTTCGTTAATAGAAACAAGTAAGGATGTAACAGAAAATGTAAAATTAAAAAAAAAAATCACAAACGTGTGAAATATTCTTTCTTTTCGAACAACAAACACAATTTAAACAGATTACGAATCAATTTTTATAAACTAATTCTTACATTGTTTGACTACGAATTTTTCAGACTTAATTTTTCTTTTAATTTAACCAATTTTTATATTAATTTAAACTACCTAAATTCATTATTATTTATTAATAGTGGTTTATGATAAACTCAGATAGAATCGTTTTAAAACTATATAAACTATTAACCAGAATAATCAGAAGAAATTATCGATATTTTTAACTCTTGTTTTCATATATAGGTACTCCATTTTACGGTAATTAATGTTGTTTTCGGTTTGTTTCAGGTGTTGGCGCACAATGTACAGACACATACGAGCAGATAAATGTTGGTCCCGATAATGGGCATGAACAATTCTGGCCCGAACAACAGTATGGCCCTCGTTCCATATGGCATTATGGCCAGGCCGTTTACTTGGAGAGTGGATATAATTTATATGCAATGTTTGTTATTGTTGTTTTCATTTTCACTAGTGACTACTGCTCGTTCCGAATACGTTCGCAATTTGGAAATATCCGAAAGTGCCGCGGTCGGTACACGGATCGGTTTTATTGGCGATGGTGCGGTCGGTGATAGTGGACCGCCATATCTAATTGTACCGGTACCGGGCAGTGCTGTGGACTCGGATTTGACAATTGATCCCACGACCGGTGAAATACGGACCAAAGTGCCATTAGATCGTGAAACGCGACCATCGTATTCGCTTGTCGCTATACCGCTAAGTGGTGACAATATACGTGTGGTTGTGAATGTGCTTGACGAGAATGATAATGCGCCAACATTTCCGGCACCGGTGATGAATATTGAATTTCCGGAGAATACACCGCGCGATGTTAAACGGACGTTACATCCAGCTAAAGATCCAGATTTGGAGCCATACAACACTCAAAAATATAATATCGTTTCGGGAAATATTAATAACGCGTTTCGGTTATCGTCGCATCGTGAGCGCGATGGGGTTTTGTACTTGGATTTGCAGATAAACGGTTTCCTTGATCGGGAGACCACGGAGGCGTACAGTTTGGTGATCGAGGCTCTGGACGGCGGTTCACCACCGCTACGTGGCGAAATGATGGTCAACATTACGATACAAGACATTAATGACAATCAACCGATATTCAATCAGAGTCGATACTTTGCCACAATTTTGGAAAATTCAACCGTTGGAACGAGTGTACTGCAAGTGTTTGCCACCGATATTGACGCGAACGAAAATGGCCAAGTGGAGTATTCGATTAATCGTCGCCAAAGTGATCGAGATAATATGTTTAAAATCGATCCGGCCACCGGTTTGATCACGGTCAATAAACCATTAGATTTTGAGACGAAAGAATTACATGAATTGGTTATTGTCGCGAAAGATCATGGCTTGCAACCGCTAGAAACCACCGCATTCGTGTCAATCCGTGTTACAGACGTGAACGATAATCAACCCACGATCAACGTGATATTTCTCAGTGAGGATGCAACGCCAAAAATATCCGAGGCCGCACAACCGGGCGAATTCGTTGCGAGGATATCCGTCAACGATCCAGATTCAAAGACCGAATATTCAAATATCAATGTAACACTCTTGGGAGGCGATGGTCATTTTGGGCTGACAACCCGCGATAATATAATCTATTTAATGATTGTTTCGTTACCGCTGGACCGGGAAATGCAGCCAAATTATACGCTGAGCGTTGTCGCGACGGATACTGGCACTCCACCGTTGCATGCCTCGCGAACGATCCATCTACAGGTGACCGACGTCAATGATAATGCCCCCGAATTCGAGAAACAAGAGTATCATGCCAACGTGATGGAAGTGAGTGATCCTGGGACTTCGGTGATCCAAGTGACCGCGATTGATCGTGATGAGGGTAATAATTCGGCGATAACGTACTCGTTGGCCGACACTCCCGACACGCATTCGTCGTGGTTTCAAATTGATCCGCGCACTGGACTGATTACCACGCGTGCCCACGTGGACTGTGAAACAGATCCTGTACCACAATTGACTGTGACGGCTACCGATAATGGATATCCGCCGCTCTCCTCCACCACAACGGTGCTAGTCACCATACACGATGTCAACGATAATGAACCAATTTTCGATCAGAGTTTTTACAACGTTTCCGTTCCGGAGAATGAGGCGATAGGACGCTGCGTTTTAAAGGTACGTACAATCATTAATTTGCATTATTAGATTAGGTTACTGTGTGAGTTTTTTTTCGGAATTCTGATGGAAAAATTGAAACATAAACATGAAATCTTGCGTACAATTACTTAAATGTGTAGATCTAAGCGGATATTTTCTTTAATTTTTCAAAATACTTGTCCGTTTTGGAAAGTAGATGGATCTTAAAATAAAGTTGAGATTTATTTTACTAATTTTCATTTTCGAGTTCCATTTGTTAAATATTAACTCCCTGCTTGGGGTTTCGATCAAGAAATATGAAAAAATGTACATGTAATAGGTACTTCTTAAGAATTTTCAATTTGAATTATTCCGGCTAATTTCGATCAGTATCTAAGGTTTTCAGCAGTCCAAAAAAAGCAAACAATAATAGTTTTTCTGTATTATCTCCTCCTGCTTAACTTCTCAACTAATTGACCATCGATTCAAGTTTGAAAACAATATATAAGTCAATTACTACTCAGGCAACTTTCAGAAATATAAGCAAGTAAATTTTCGCCAGCCAAAAAAGACAAAATTAAGCAGAGAAAATCGTCCATCATAATAGGGTGAATGCGGGAGAGATGCCGCACATTTTTAAAACACTTGATAATTCTTAAAGTATGCATTTAATTGATTTGAAATTTGGTACACAATAAATGTAAACATTGTTCTTTAAAATTATTTATAAATAATTTTAAATTTTGAGTCATAAAGGATTCATAATTAACATTTTTGTAGAGCCTGCAAAGCGGCGTCTCTCCCACACCTATGGGAGAGATGCCGCATCAAAGAAAGTGAGACGCCGCGTAGCTCATATTAAAAATTTTGCATTTTAAACACATCTCCATACATGATGCGTGCCATATGTGACCATTTTTGGCACTTTAGACATCTTAACCAGTCAACTTTTTTTGTTTCTGAGTACTTTTCAAAACATTCAATACTGAGGCAATCATCATTATTTTCGTTATCTTCACTAATATGAGGGCTCTTCCTGATCCATTAGTGGATCTTTTATATTTAGGTGGCATAATTTACAGTCCAAAAAAAAATTGCATAATTAAGGTCTATAAGTCTATGTTTTTAACATGTAATATGACACGGTATCTATACCAACTTTAAATGCCGTATCTCTCCTTTTTGTTAGGATAGATGCCGCATGTTGCTATAGCAAGCATAGTGCGGAATTCCAACCTAAGATATTATACAGTACTTTTAAAATATACCTAAATTAATAACAAAACTCATTTTCATTAAAAGAATGAAATATACATTCTTAAATTCTAATGAATTAAATGCTTGATAAAATATTATGTTAAAAAACTTACTTTTCAATAATAAAAAGTTGGATAATTACTAAACTGATGGACTAATCATAAATGTTACCATATACAGCTTAAATTTTTTTTTAACATCCTTGTTTATCGATTATCAGTTCTAAATAGAACTATAAATCGAGCGATGATAGAACATAACGGGAATGGTGATTACCCACTATTCATTAAAAGCTAAATAAATCTATATCTTAATTCTAAAATATTCTGTCGGTTGAGTCTATACAAAGAGTCACTATTGTCAAGTAAGTTAAGGGCACACACATTAGGGTGATTTTCTAGGCGATGAATGTATTTATCACTGTATCGTACTATTTCCTCACGCACTGTGGGCACTTGAAGACTGCGATATATGTCATCGTTACGCACGTACCACGGGGAAGCACTTATGGCTCGTAGCACTTTAGACTGAAATCGTTGCAATATCGTTGCAATATCTGCAATAACACTAGCAGTACCCCAAAGTTGAATACCATAAGTCCATACTGGTTTGATAACACTTTTATAAACTAGCACTTTGTTTCTTAAAGACAACTTTGATTTACGACCTAGAAGCCAATAGTACTTAGAAAACTTAACATTTAGTTGCTTGCGTTTAGTCCAAATATGTTTACGCCATGTTAGTTTTCTATCTAGATGCATACCTAGATATTTAGCTTCAGTAGCTAATATACAGCTTAAATAAGTAACTTATTTTAAACATATAATCCATTAATAGCGCTATCTATCAATCAACGGACGAACTATGACTACTGCGGCATCTTTCCCGTACTTACCCTAAATGAAATTTTGCATCGTAGTATATTTTGATATTGGAAAGTGTCTCTTTTGGAAATGAAATCTAGGTCATTATGAAAAATGCTGGAAAATTAATACAATTTTCGTTTGTCTTAATCTCTTAAAAAGATAATATTGTTTCTTTTCATAGATAAATCGTAAAAATATATTTAAATCTTCTATATTTGATTCAGAAAACAGAAAAACTATTTAGTTTTGCTGAGCTTATGTGTGACTAGCACGCACTTGGTTAATTTTTTAAAAGCAGAACCAAATTGAGATATTAAAAATGTTCGTTCAATCATTGAGGCTGGATATGACACCGTTTGAGAACCATTTGAATTAAATTATAAATAAATATTTTATTATATAGAATAGACATTCTCTAGTCGATAAAATATAGTTTAAAAGTAATTCATTGTAAGGAACGTACACTTTTAAGCCTGGTACATTGAAATAAGCCAACACGTCTGTCTATGTATAAGCCCATTGCATTACACTGTAACCGTAACTATATTATACAGTATGTACTTAACATATAGGCTGTTTATTTATTAGTTTTATTACATGCAAAAAAATAGCAATGTGATAACTGAAATAAATTTATTATTAAATAAGTTAAAAGGAGTACACGCCATACCATACATAAGTATGTGTACACTCGTAGAAAAAAATTGTTTGCGGGCTTAAGACCACACGACCGAAGTGAAAATTTCTATGGCGCTCTCTTAACCGATTCCAAGTTATATAGATTGAACAAGCCGCGGTTATGTGGGCGTGCGAAACCAATAACAAAAATACAGAAAAAAAATAATAAATTATTTTTAAACCAAGCTCAAAATTAAATGGCATCAGGATAGAACCAGAATTCATAAGAAGTCAGAGATGTCTCAATTTAATGCTTCGGTTGAAGTATCCATAAAGTTTTTTTTCTTTGCACTTTTTTGCATACAAAATAATTTATATCAATTAGAAATGCATATTAAATGTGATTTTAATTGTTTTAATTTTAAAATTTATTTTCATTTATTTTGGTTTTCATATAGATTTATTGAATATCATAGAACAAAATTAATTGATAGGTAATTACAACGAAAGTAAAGTGTAGCTATTTTTACTTAATTTTTAGTGAATAGAAACACTAATTTAATCGTAGGAATAAGGCTCTTAGTGTGTAAAGTGTATATTTATTTTTATTACTAATAAAGAAAAAATTCGTTAAAATTGAGATTTCTCAACAGTAATATGTTGCTGCACCCTCCTATATACGCCGAGTTGAACGTAATATAAGACATCAAGAATATTATGGATAAATTAAATAATTTGAATAATATAAAATCTGAATCATTTAGCAATGATTAACGTTTGTTTCACCTTTCAAGCATTACGCAAATTTCATTATAACCAAAGTATAATATATTACCATTTTTATTACACTCTCATATTACAGATTTCGTTAGTCTCACGCTGAGTGACCCTCGCTATAGAAGTTTCCATTTCAAAAATTTTTCTGTGTAAGTCAAAAAAATTGAGTAAAGAATCTTATGTTTTCTTTCTTTTCTTTTTTATTTAGCATATAGTGTATATATTATTTTGTACATTACTGTAGCTAGTACCGTATACTGTATGGGGAATAGTGCGCGTTGAAGTCAGTGATATTTATTGGTGTTGATAATTATATACATACTAACTTTAACAATAACTGCAAAAAATTTTCAATTATAAAATGAGACGCAATTACACGTGCTAATATGATTCTCTCATTCTATTTCATTTCTACAATCATTATATTTTATATTTTTACTATACAAAAAAAGTATTTACATAGTTAGTTAGATCGTAATTCATGTATTATAAATTAGTTAACTAGTGTCGATATTACACTAGCTAGTTGTTAATTGCAATACGAGATGGATGATATTTCTTCAGACAAATTCATTCAGTTTTGGTTCGAATGATTGAAGCGCTGGGAAACAAAAAAACTGCTTTTCCGTTTAGGGGATAGATTAGACGAATAAATTTTTTAAAATTTTTTTCCAAATTCAAACAATATATAATTTTAATACTAAATTCGAAATTAAACGTTTTTTTACCGAAATAATTTTTTTTTTTTTTGAGCGGGCGTGGAAAAAATAAAGACAAAATTAGGAAAAAATTTTTACTTTACATAATTTTCTATTTGGTCACTTTTTTGTCGATTACCATTTACAAAAAATATCAAACTGAAAATTTTCAAGAATATTTTTTAAACTTTATTTAATATGTATGGACAGCTAAATAATTCCATATCACTTGAGTTAATTGTATAGTCTTTTTAAAAATTAAAAAACCGTAGAAATGCATTTCTTTTTACAAAACTATTAAAACCTTTTTTACAGAAAATAGGAAGTTATTTTTCGCACAATTGATATTTTTGCCTTAAGCAGAACAATTTCGGTTTCTATAATCCTGCTGTCAATTATTGTTGCATCATTTCTTTCGGATACCAGGGCTCAAAGTTAAAAGTACCATATTTTGTTTGACCACAAACAACTTCATTTTTATTAATTTTGGTAAAGAAGTTTTTAAATAAAGAATTTAAAGTCAAATATGCTTAAAGTGACTAGAAAATTTTAAGTCTTTTTCTTTCGGCGCTTATCCTTTGAAAGTAAATATTACCCTGTCGAAAAAACATTTTAAATTTCAACAAAAAAATAGATGGTGAAAGTTTTAAAATGCCCCTCTTAAAATTAATGACAGATCATTTGTGACAAAAGTTATTACCTCTTAAAAAAAGGCTAAAAAGGTTGAAAAACATAGATGCCAAAGCAAAAAAGCTCATATTAAGAGAAATTTGGAGTTACATATGTCATCAAGTTAAGTACGTACAGAGTATACTTGTGAACTTCAACATAGAAACATCGTGTCACTATTGAGAATTGTTATTTTTTGTGATTTTCCCCACAAGAATTTGATATTTTCCTGGGGTAAAAAGTAGCCTTTGCACAAAATTTATTGTAAACTGATTAATCTGTGAAAGTTGGAAGCAAGACAAGCAAACAAACAAATAAACTCAAAGTGTGAAACGTTCCATCAAAAACCAAAACTTTTTAGTCTAACATCAACTTTACTACAATAATAATTTTTACTTACTTCATTTTAAATAAAATTTCTTATGATGTATTATAATATTTCGATTGCATTTTTACGATCGTACATAACGTAAAATATAGACGGAATGTTGCATTTTATGTATTTATAAATAATTTTAATACATACAGCATATATTACTAGTACAGTGAAACCTCTGTTAACCGGATAGCAATTCCACGCGAAAATTTCTTTTAAATCAAATACTGCAAAATTTTACACAAAGTCAGTTATTTATAGCGCTTCACTAATAGACTCAAAATTAGCTATTGTCATATTTTACTGATAATTTTCGTGTGAAAATGCTATCCGGTTAAGAGAGGTTCCACTGTATAAGTAAGTATATTTGTATACACACATATACAATATACCTACGTTAACGAATACAAAAGGAAAAAGGAGAGGAAGAAGAAGAAAAAGAAATACAAAAATACAACATTGTATTAGTTACAAAATATAAATTAGATTACAAATTATATATGACAATTTTACAATATGTAATTGGCGGCCATATTGAATGCAAGGAGAATTCACTTCGTTTAATGCATTTGTGTATTATTGTGCTTATCGCAAAATGAAATATTGTTATTTTTGAACACAACTTGGTATTTTATTCGGAGTAGGAATTGGAAATATATAAAATTTATTTTAAATTATTTAAAGATTATAAATGGTGGAAATGTGAATGAACTTGCTACTGAGCAATGTGTTAACAATTGGGGAGTTATTGAGGGTTACAGAAAAAATAATCGTAATTTTTTTCCCGCAGTTAAAATTTGGAACCAAAATATAAAACCATCACACCAAGTTATACATATATTATGTATAAATATATGCAGTAAGTAAAAATTTACATTTTCATAAAAATTAAAAAATATGAAACGTATTTGCAATCAATAATAATGCAATATAATCTACCCTATTTTTTTCTTCCTTATATTGCTTGGATACCACGCATAATTCGAAAAAACGCAAAAACACGTATCCCCTATTTTTTGGTGCTCTTTCTATTTATAATTTGTTTTCCGAGACTTTTCTAAAAATTCAGAAAGATAGTAGTTACACATCTATAGCTAAATTAATGCGAAGTTTTAAACTCTAATACTAGTTTATATTGATATCTATTAAACACAAAGACAGTTGCGTGAACGCTATTGAAATCGTAGACACCAATATTTTAAAAGAAGATGCTGTTTAAATACTTCAAATCAAATTAACACAATAAAATTTTATCTAACACGAAACTTCGTTTTATAATAAATTTATTATTTTTATGTAAAATAAAACAAATTTGCAAAATAAAAATAAATGGCTATATAAATAGATTAAATTTCCCGGAACTAATTTCAAACTCAAAACCATTGGACTTCTTTTGTAAATAGAACTGTTTAGAGTTAAAAATTTTATTGCTATATTTCTCACATTTGAAGCGATTAAAATCTTTGTACAGGTGACGTATGAATAAATATTTGAAAATATCAAATTTTCCGATTTTAATTAACGATTTATTTTGTTCTAAAAGTCTTGATTAAATTTTATTTACTTCTACTCTGTTGTGTTAAGCGAATCACGGATATTTGAAAAATCTTAATTATCTTAAGCATTATTAGATGTCTGAAATTATTAAATTTTATTATGCGTTTAAAAATACAGGAATTTGGGGATGTGGTACAATTACAATAAAATTTTAAATTAAATAGGTGAATTATTATAGGTATTAATTAGGTATACTAGCCGTATGCCCGATGGGATTTCCCATCGACAACATCTTTTTATTAGGTACTCACTTCCTGCTCACTTTTAATATTTTTCAAAAGCCTAAATCAATATCCACTTATAACTTCAAAAATGTTGTACTTCCCATATGAACTTTCATTTTCTGTTTTAACGCCTTATGGAATAAATTTCCAGAAACAACTGACTTTTATTTATAAATAGAAGCCTAAACGCCAATTTGCATAACTCCTGTGTTTAATTTCGTCCTTCTAAACTCAACAGTTGAGGTTTCAAAAATAACGAAGTTACATACAAATTTTCATCCCCTATTAAACCCACTTAGGGGACGAATTTTCAAAAATTCTTTCTTAGTGTTCACCTACGTTACTTAGGGAATTCCTGTGTAAAATTTCATTCTTCTAAATCCAACGGTTTTGGTTGTGCGTTGTTTGTCAGTCAGTCAGTCAGTGTTAGAAATTTATTAAGTAGATTAACAAATTAATTAATTTTATTGTCAGTATATATATACAAAAGATTGAGTAGAATCCTTTGAACGGTATTACTCGTAATTGTCGTATCTCAAGCCACAGTATCACTAGTCTTTGCAAGTGACTAAATCTGAAATCTGGTATAGATATTTACTTTAGTTAGGTGTAAATGACTCATTGTCAGATAAGTTTAGATTTTATATATTTATGACTTTTACAGGCACGATTTTCCGTGTTGATATAATTGGTTTTTTATTGTAATTTTGTACAATCATTTACCAAAATAAATAAAATTTAAAGTTTGGCATATCGCAAAAACTGTTTTTTTTGCGGTCTTTTGTGTGCGACTTTTTAAATTGTTTGTTTTAAATGTCCATCAGAGAGCATACTAAGAAAGGAAAGCAAGGAACAGTAAGTTTGAGAATTAATTTGCGGTAAAATTACTTATTGACTGTTTTTAACAGTTTAATCAATATATTTCATAAGAATATAATTTACTACATCATTAAGTTTCTTTACATATGCATTTATGGAAATTTTTGCAATCTATACATATAATAAGACTGTAAATCTGTCTCTGTCTGTCTGTCTGTCTGTTCACGTATCACGTAAAAACTACTGGACGGATTTTAATGAAATTTGGTGTGATGATAACTGATTACCTGGGTCAACATCTAAGATACTTTTTATTCCGGGAAAATGTCTCATTCCCACGGGAAAATGGAAAAACTACGCACATTACGCAAATTTACATATTTCATAAAAAATTTCATAACTATAGTCACAAAAATTGTAAATAAATTCTGTAGTTTGGAAATTTTTCTGAATTTTAAATCAAAAAAAAAAAATGTTGCTAATTGTGTACCGAAAAATACAATAAATACATAATTGTCAATTTGGAGACAATTTAATGCATTTTGTGTTGCAAGAAACCACAAATTGGAAAAAGAAACGACTCAACGTGTTTCGCGTGAACAATGTCACGGGTACGGCTAGTATGAAAATAAAATAAAATGTTCCCATGTGTAAATTAATGCTTTATCTTTTTTAGAAAAGCACCTTTTTGGGGAATCATGAGCGTTTGAGCGTTTGAGTTATGTATTTTCTATGAAATTTTTTTTATATGGTTTCCGATTCATTTATGATGTTTTTAATATTTTTTTATGCGATTTTTTTATGCGGCTCCTATCCACCTTTATTCTCTCTGTCTATCTTAGTAAATAAAAAATATTCACCGTTTTCAATCTGTAATGTTACAAATGACGTCATTCGAGAGTTCAGAAGCAACATGAAATTTGAGTGGAGGGTATAGCTTTTCCAAAAATTTTATTACACTCGTGGATAAATTTGAAATTATTGGGAACTTCTAAAATGAGACTAATATGGATTGGTTTGAATAGATTCTTTTGGCATCAATTTTTTTTTTATTTTATTTCGAATGTTATTTTTTTTTTTTTGTTAGACTTTTGTTCAATTAAAAAAAAAATTTCTAAACAATGTTACGTAAAAAGTTAATTTGAATGGTAAATAAAAAATGCGATGAGGATGTTGGCTGGCCGGTTCGCGTCCGTAGCAAGTATATGTAAAAAGGCGTTCCACAATTTTCGGTTTTTTCCTTCTTCATAATATTTTATTTAGTCTGATTTAGTAATAATCTCCAACAACAAACCATTCGTTGGAGATATATTACTATTACTTGCGTTACGACATTTCATTTTTATAAAAGCAATTAGAAGGTTAACTATCTGACTTCTATATACTTTATATATATATATATATATATATATATATATATATATATATATATATATATATATATATATATATATATATATATTAGATGTGTGTACCTACTTATTTAACATATTGCTTAATAAATATTAAAATAGATAAAATTCTTGGAGGTGTTACGTGAAACATTTTTTATTTTCTTCAAAAACAACTTAGATATAAAACATAGAAGCAGTAATAAATATGTGGATAATATTTTTGTTTTTGTTGTTTCTAACATCTAAAATAAAATAATGGAAATAATTATATAGATAGCATTATTTTATCACTTACTTAATGGACGAAAAAAAAAAGATGTGGCCGGCCACTGAAAAATATTGGTGTTGCCTTTCTTTTAATTGTGTTTCGATTATGATCAAAATGTTAAGTGCAAATTAGTTTGGTGTGAAGTAACGAATCACGATTTGAAATTTTGATTGTATTTTTAACAAGCGAATAGAATACCAGGATTTTTCCAAACAGTGAAGTATTCTACATTACATATTGAAAACCAACCACAAAGAAGGCGTCTCATCTTACATACAGAAAGTCGGCCTGTGTCAAAAAATCAAATAATTTTTCTTATTCTTATCATATTTTAGGGGTATTATTTCGAAAAAGGATATACTCCTTACTGATTTTCGCTATCAGTACAGAGTCAAAACACTTACATTATTATAGAATATTGTACTACAGTATATTAAGGGGGTATTCTAGTCTATTTTAACATTTTAGTCCAATTTATGACTTTGCATTAGCACGTACTTCAGTAGTACAAAAGTGCACGTTTATTCGATTACTTTAAACGAATATTTTACAGAGATTTATATTATAATTTAAAGTGAATAGAAACAACTTCCAAAAAAAATAATTTGGACATTTTTACTGTTCGATTAGTTTATTTGAAAAATATATTTGATTATTAAATAAAATTATCTGAAAAATATTGATATAGAAGAAAACACCTCAACAAATTTAAAGAAATAATATTTATTAATTTATTGCTCTTATTAGTCATAATCGGAACTATCAGCTGAATATGTTGAGGAAGATTCATTTAAATCAATTATAAAACGTTCTTGGGCATTTTGCCGTATACAATATACGGTCATATCATATTCATTTCGCATCCCTTTAAATTTAAACTAACATCAAATGGAAAAATACTTAAGTAAGTGGGTAAAAACATACAATTATATTAGTAATAAAAGATGGGTAGAATAATACTGATCATAAACTACTGTTGGTATTTCTTGTTAAAAATAAAGAGACATAGGGTATAATTCGTGTTAATTGTATAATCTGTCGTTTTTTTTTTAGTTCCTCGTTTTTCGGACGTTCTTATTATTCGTTCTTTTCCTTAAGGATTATTTTCATTTTTGAATAATGATTTATTACTAGTGAATATTCCGCCTATCAAAATTGCATCTTCCGGTTGAACAGAATATGGAAAGCAAAAATTTCAGTTTATTTTTTAGAAATTATTAAAAAAAAACTATTACTATTTTTACTGTCTTTTTTTACCATCTATTTATTGATATTTTAAGAATATATTAAAAAAATCATACAAAAAAAAAATTCAAGCGATTTAAATATAGCGACATAAAAAAGTGATGTGCTAACTGACATGATTTTGGGGTTTGTGTTCAACTGCAACAGAAAAGGAAAGAGATTCTGGTTAAAGAAAATTATCATTCAAACAGAAACTACAATGAAAATAAAAGTTTTAAAAGTGTAAAAATAGTGGCTGTTTTTATTTTTTAAAAATAGTAGAAATTAAAAAAAATTCACAATATCCGTAGTTCCTACCATAAAGCAACATATATTGACGGTAAATTCGAAATCGATCGGGTCAACAAAACTCGAGATATCATTTCGATCAACTGGAAAAATATATAATTTAAAATTTTGAAGTATAATGTCTGATTAGGGATGATCGATATTAGAAAAACATCGATGTTGTCATCGATGTTAACATCGATTCAAGAGTATCGATATACGATATATATCGAAAGAAAGACATCAATGTTCGAAAACATCGATGTTTATGTAGCAAAATAAACAACCATTATAATCTATTATTTTATTTATTAAAAATTAACATGGCCAGTATTTATTTGGTGCGCTTTGCAAAAAAAGTCACTTTGTCAGAAGTTTCCCTTTTAATCTTTTCCTTTGTTGATACAAATACTGCCCAGCTTTTGAAAAAAGTCTCTCTGAAGCTGTTGAAGTTGCTGTGAAACACAAATATTTAATGGCAATTTTTTTCAAGTTTGGATAAGTGGATCCTAGAACTTGCCATGAAAGTAATGGATCTGGTTTTAAATCAGCTACAGGATTTTTTAACTACTGGATATCTTAGAGTAATATCAATGTTTCGATATTATTCTCGTAACATCGATGTGTCGATGTTATCGAGGACATAACATCGATGTTTTTCTACCATCGATGAATATCGATCATCCCTATATCTGATACCGGAACCTACCGTATTAAAATGATTATAACTTTGTAAATTTTAAATTTCGTCTTGAGGAAACATTTTTAAAAGCATTTACTTTTAGAAAATGGAGCAAACAACAAATCGAATTTTAAAAAGTTTTAGACTAAAATACTAGCTTAACAAAGCATTTGAAAAAATTCTAGTGTTTTGAAGTTGGTATGACATTATTATTCAATGTTAAATGTTTGTCTGTTAAGGAGGAAAGCAGGAGTGTTCCTTAAATGACTTTATTATTATTTTAATATGTGTAACTCAATAAGTATATGTATTTTTGTTTTTACTATTTAGAAATATATAAATCGATCCTTATTTATAAGTGTAGAAATTTTAAAACGCAAAATGGAAATTTTAAATTTAATTACAGGGCCATCAGTTCACGATTCCTTATAACGACACAAAATAGGAAGAGAATTAATTTGGAATTCACTTGATCTTTTTGTGACAGTCGAAATTCTCGAAATTACCAAAATCTCTCCAAAACAAAAAAGCTATCCAAAATCCCTCCATTTAATTACGTGTCATAAAATTTCAAAAATCAAAATATTGGTTCAATGACTCCCGGACAGATTCCGAAATAAAAATGGCCACGATTAGAGCCGGATGGATAACCAACAGAACAAACGGTCTTGGGCCAATCGACTGACTAACTGACTGACTAGTCCGGAGAGTCATAGACATAAAAAATATTGTTTTCAATTATCATAAATTACAGGAACTCTTAACGCCTATCGATGTTTATTACATTATCTAAAATATTGACATATCAAAATATATATATTCGAAAAAATACTAATAATAATACATTCTAATCAAATGATTCAAAAAAAAAAAAAAAATACTTCATGTGATATCACAGAATGCAAAAAAATAATTACAAAAGGCGTAAAAAACGATTTTTATTAAAATGAAATCGTAATAAAAATAGATAAAAAAAATATCTGAAATTTTTCTTCTTTATTAATTAGTAATGTATCTTACGTTTGCCATCTTTGTCACTCATATAATGTAGGTACATACTTATACATATATGTGGTAATTAATATAATGAAATTTTTATTTATTTATTATAATAATAATAACGACCATTTTGGTTATGAGGAGCTTCGAAAAAATGAAATAGGTGTGGCCACGTTTTTAAATTTTAATCTAACCGAGAACGAACGGTATATATTTCAATGGGATCAGACGATATACAATTGGTACACTGGTCGACAAAAATAATCGTACAACAAAAATCACTTTCCCGTCCATATAGGCTATATTGCGAAGCTATAGTTATAAGCAGGGGAAGTATAATAATAATCAGACCAATCTGAGCATATGCGGTTATCACCGTATCTTCACGGTCGGGGGTGTAAGAATATCAAAAAATGTTCTGGATATGAAACATTTTATACAGATGTCTAAATCAATAAACACCTCCAGATCTACTGGGGCTAGAGAAATGAAGACAGGCTCAAAATAATTCTGTATATGGAGCATTAAAAGCAGCTGAACTTTGACACAGTTTGTTCAGTGGTTCTAAAGTTATTGCCATTTTTAACTTTTTGGCAAATCGAAAAAAAATTTTTTTCGACCTTCTCCAGACTTTGTTTAAAAAATCGATGAAACTTAGCCAAAAGGTACAAAAGAAGAAAGCTTTTTCATAAGTCTCGTAAATTAGGGGAATTTTTTTAAGAACCTTTTTTATCCGAATTAAAAAACTTTTGAAATTTTGCAGTAAGGAAACGTCGTAGCGCACTTCCAATCGGCAATTGATTTTTTTTCCAAAATGGCGTCATAGTGAATGTGGAAATTTTTTCCCTTTGGGGAGTCGGGGACAAATTTCGACGAGTTTTATAAAATATTTATAATTTGTAGAAATTTGAATTTGCGGCAACTTTGTCTCGAGCACATTTTCTTAAAAATGCACCCATCTTCGCCAAAATAGTAACTTTTGAACAGAATAGTCTTTTTAATTGATATTTTTTTTTTTTTTTTGGTTATTATTCATAAATACTTGTATATTAATCTGTTATCAGTTACCAACCCCAACATTTCCCTCTCAATAATCCTATTGTCACTGCGCCCACAACTCCGTTGTCAGATTTTTAGATTGAATGTTAGAGAATGTCTTGAAAAGTGTTTCTTATCTTTATAGAAAATAGAATTAGTTAAATGCAAGTCGTACTTGCGTAAAAAGTGTCCCGTAGGTACAATAAATTCTTTTTAAATATGGACGTTTAATTAAATTTGGGTTCAATCTACACTCCACTCTCAATGTTTAAATAATATTTTTCATATTTTTCTGTAGCTTTGGTGATAAGACTTAATTACTTAGGCTTGGCTAATTTTTCTGCCCCGGCTGTACGCTTCGCCAGTAAAACTGTTTCTTTTCTTCATGAAACAAATCGTTGTGTTTATTTTCTATTGTTTAAAAATTTATGCCAACCACTGTACTTTACAATCGTATGCATATTATTATAAGGTGTCATGCATGCTATTTCAATAATATTAAATTGTACGATTTAAAAGCGATCATAGTCGTCCCTTATTATTCACTTGTTATTCGTAAAAAATAAAATTCAGTTATTTCGCTGTTCTGTGCCGGAGACACCGTACGGAGGAGTTGGATTATGTATAACATACTGGGTATCCCTTTTGGATGTATACATACGATTTACACGTTAATTGATAACATTGGATTCCCATAAGGAATAAGTTATGTTAAAACGCCTATCGTGCTATGGACAAACTATTAATACTAATTTTTTATTACTCATGCGGGAAAAGTACTAACTTGGCGCACATATTTCTGTACGCAAAATAGCTGTTTGCCCACTGTACTCTTCCCACATACTTTTTTGCGTGCGGAAAGTAACTTTCCACACGCAAATTGACAATAAAACACGCAAAATTTAATCAAAACACGCAAAGCCGCCTCTTGATTTTTCATTTAATAAATATTTCATAATTATTTCTATAGAAACCACCAACAAAGTAATTTAAACAATAATTAATTCAGAAAAAAAAGACGAACACTTAAAAATATTATTTTAAAAAGTAACAAAAATGTCAAAAATAGTAATAATAATAGAAAAAATTATGTCAAATTCATAATAAAAATTAGTATGTACAACTCGTGCGGGATTGTCGATTGTCCACTCAAGCGAATGAGTGCACTCGCTACGTTCGTGCGCTCAACTTCGCTATCGTGGGCAATCGACAATTTCCCGCACTTATTGCACAATATACTATAATATTATAATTCATGTTACTATCGCTTTAACAACAATAATGCAGTAAAATAAAGAAATAAATGTCGCAATTTTCAAGCAATTCATATTTTCACATAATAAATATTTGTGCCATTTTCTGTAAATTCAAAAGGCATTTTTTTATTTTCTTGAAAGTAAATATTGAAATAATAAAAATACCGAAAAAATATTGTGTTGAAGAATATAATTGTGCAAATAATTAGGTGGGAAAAAATTATTTTATAAAAGAAAATTACCAATAATATAAAAATGTTTATCTAAAGCACTCTTGTGACATAACTTTTTCGTTATGGGAATCCAGTGTTATCACTGTTATCAGTTAACGTGTAAATCGTATGTATACATCCGAATGGGACACTCGGTATACATACACACGTATACAAAAATAAGTGAATTTGTGTGTACGTACATGTTTTTCAAATATTCAATTTTGACAGAACAATAAACAATAATGTACATAAATATTTGTTTACTAAGCGAAATCAGTCTGTACTTTCTGTTAATGTTTGATGTTTTGTTTGTTAATAATAGTTTAAAAAAAAATGTTTAATGTTCAAACGATTGTCTTTTTGCACTTCTTTGTAAACAATTTGAAATTTATGCAAAACAAATAGTTTTTTATGTTATTTATTCACTTTAAATACATCTGTGTGCCGCAATTAGCCAATAGGTTGCTAAAAAAAAGTACAAATCATTTTACATTATCATTTATCACAATGTATTGTTAATAGCATAAAAATTTGTTATTGTGACGCATGAAGAGGTCATTTTTATTCGGAGGATTCTAGTAACTGGATGTAATATCAAATTAGATTGTTACGAATAGAATTGGAAGCTTTAGTTACGTCATTATTGAGGAACATTATATCTCTGTTTTTAATTGTACATTTATGAGCTTAAAAAACAAAGTGTATTTTGTTCTCACCTCTTTACTCATATTTAACAAAGTTATCGATTAATTTTTGTTCGATTATTTTTATTTAAAAATTTTCAGTAGAAAGAAGCAAATAAATTGTTAAAATCAAAGAAATTGGAAAATAAAATAGCTTATAATTTTCACTTTACTTAAGTTTAACAATATTAATAAACTATAATTTTCGCTTTGTTATTCAAATTTTCTTTGCCATGTGAGTATTCAAATGAAATCAGGATCGAAGACCGAAATGAGAAGCCCCGAGGACAAGCAAGATTTTTTAAACTTTTTTTTTTTAGAAAGCACAGTCAGGCAACGAAAACAAGACACTTTTGCTCCGAGCAATTACCAGTGAGTCCGAGATCCCTTTTCAGACCTCGGTGTTACAGTCCCGGTTGCCTGTCTCTCTTGTTGAGCCTGAATAAAAGTAATTGTCAATCAATAATCTCATATGTCTTCTTAAACAAAACTTAATTAAAAATTAGCATTTATAAATAGTCCTTTCGATAACAGTTTACTGTGTCAAAAGTTATAATTTTACCTGAAAAATATTTGACATTATGCCGAATTTCTGTGTCATACTGTCGGTATTAGAGATTGCTGTGTATTCGACTCAAAAATATATATATATATATATATATATATATATATATATATATATATATATATATATATATATATATATATATATATATATATATATATATATATACAAAAATTTTAATGTAAAGTACGCACTTTTTTGTATTATTAAAATATTTAGGCGATTTGATTTTAAATTTATATCAGGTGAAAGCCCCACTATATAATTTCAAAACTTTTGCTATACCTCTAATCGACTTACTATCTATCAATCAGGTTTTATATTAGTACATAATGAGGGTTGTGAAGCTTTGTCAAGCGGTAGTGTAAATATTCTACGAATAAATTAACCCCTTTTGACAGATTTTATTTTCATTGATGTAGTGGCAAATACATTTTATAGACAAAACAATATTCCATAACCAACAAATACAATTGCTACGAATGAATAAAGAGAAAAAAATTTCAAATTTAATTTAACTTCTGATTTATTGAATATTTGTAATTTAGAATAAACTATGATGAAAATGGATTTTTTCTATGGAATATAAATCATATTTTTCATTCAAATTTTACGTCATCAGTGTTTGAATCGTTTGTTAGCTTCATAGTAACTTCCTTTTCAAAGATAACTAGTAAATTCACTTGTTATTAACTCTTAGAGGTCAGTCATAAAAGTAATTCTAGTAATAATTTTTCTCAAATGTTTGTCTGTTAAACATTATTTAGTCAAAGAGGGAGAAAAGTCATAATTATTATGTAGAAAATCATTGCTTTTAAAAAGTTTTTATTTGCCTACAAACTCATATAAGCAATACGAAATGTTTTACTGGGAAATTAAAATAGGTCACAACACTGGTACATCGATTAAGGGAATGGCACTAGTACCATTTAGAAAAAGTCTATAAAAGTCTAGAATATATCGAGAAAAACTCCAATTTTTAGAATTTATCAAAATGTTAAAAATTTTCAAAGTCCATTCCATTTAGTCAGAGAGAAAAATTAATATGACAATCGTCGTTGTCACAGCAACCAACGTGGTTATAACCATGTGACAACTATCGTAATAAACAACAAAACATTCGTTTTTCCTCAAATCGTTTAAAATAAAATATTATTTTACAAATATTTTTTTAAAATTATGACAACACGACCTCATAAGTTATTTCGAAAATAGGAACTAATTATTTGTAATTAAAATTTGTGTTGATATTAATGAATAAGTCAAATGTTCGATTAATAAAATATCGTCAAAATCCACTAAATATTACAGCCATGGACAAACAAACGTTACCAAAATCGTAAAGTTGTCCCCACTATCTTGATGAAACATATCTAAATATTCGTCTTTTAGACGTCAGTGAAATTTTTACTAATTTATTTTTGTCAAATATTAGCTTATATTTAATTTTTTTTTATTTTAATTACCTAAAAATCAGATAAGTTTCTATAAAAAAATATTTTTTTATAATTCAATGATGGGATACAAAACGATTCGTCGACATTAAATCGAGAAAGAGTTGAATGGTAAACGAATTTAACAAGTGTCGATATTATTGCTCTCATGTTCCATCACTAATATCAATGAAAAAATAAATCTCTTCCACCAGTATATATATTTTTTTGAAAAATAAACTTTAGACAAAAAAATGTAATTAATAAAAAACGAAAAAATATCTGAACTATAGAGAAAAATGGTTGAAGTGTTTTACTTCGTCTTATTAATAATTAATCTTAAATTATATCGTGATGGATCAAATTTCTATTTTGAGTCATTTTGGGCGACTGAGGACGACTATACGTTGTTTTATCAATTTTTTTCTTTCGATATTATATTTGATGGAATTTGGAATTTTGACCCTTATGCATGCATTTGTGTGTAATATTATATAAAACGAATTTTTTTTCCAGTTAGATTTCGTGAAATTTTTATTTGGTAATTATTTTTTTATATAAATTTCTAAGCTAATTTATCATTCTTCTGCATACAATGAGTGTACGCGGTGTAACAAAAAATTGTTTTATTATTTACAAATATTGATTGTTTTCATTGCTGGGAAAATATCAAATTTTTTATAAAATGATTCATTTTAAACAATGACCACAATTGTCTGAGCAACGTTCTTCCGAACCGTTAACAAAATAACTCTTTTTAGAATCCTTCAAATAAGAAAGTTTAAATGTGATTTTATTTTTTATTTTTCAAAAAGAGTTGTACTAACAAATATAATAAGATTCTCCAAAAACTAAAAATAAATTATATATAATATGCTAATAATATTTCAAGATTCGGACTAAAAAGAAACATCTATTGACGGCCCATGCCAAATTTGAAGATAATTGGTTGAATAGAATTTGAGATTTTATGTCGACCAGTTGGAAAGTATTAGTTTTGAAAAAAACCGTTAAAAGTTGTGAGCAGAATTTCAAGCAACCATAACAGTCTAAGTCTAGATTTCTTGAAAATTGATGCTAAACAGTAAACTTCGTAATTTATAATATTTAGAATTTTACACTTTCCTTTTGTGGACGTATCTCCCATTTGAGTTCTAAACTTTAAAAATATGTAAAAAAAAAAATCGTTTGTTGCAAATTCTTAAACCAGAATATCGTCTGATATAAAAGAAGTCATAGTTGAATTTATACAGGGTGGTCCAGAATTATATACCGTAATTGCTGGAGCTGATAGTACGTTCAAAAATATTGGTACCTTTTCATCTACACATTTTTCCAAAACTCAATAATCAGGGAGATAAAATATAGGGGTGAAATATAGAGGAGTGAAACGAAACTGACTTCTTTTTTTTGAAATTTTTTAGGCGCTTTTGAATAATGGATTCATATTTTAGGGGTGCGTAAGAACATCAGAAAAATTTATAGTACTAATTATTCCATCACTTATGATTAGGGGATAATTTAGAAATAGATACTTCTATTTTAAATTACTGGAAAACGGTATTATGTATTAAAATGTAAAACGTATACCTTTTCTGTGTGAGGAATCATATTGTTAAGAATTTTGTTTAAATAATTGCAAATTAAAAAAGAAAAGCCGTGTTAAGTTACACCTACAGCCAAAAAATACCCTTTGATCATAAGTGGTGGAATAAGTGTTAACATAAATTTAATCCTCCAAACACAAAATACATACCGCTAAAATTTCAATCCGTTATGCAAAAGCATTTGGAAAATATTTAGGAAAAAATGGTTTGCATGGTTTGACTTTTGCAGAGTTGTATCTTCCTTATTATTGAGTTTTGGAAAAAAGAGTACATGAAAGGGTACCATTATCTTTGAACTTACTATCAGCTCTATCAATTACAGTACATAATTCTGGACCACCTTGTATATTTATTAATTCACCGAAGATTTGTAATTTTTTTCGAATAAGTTTATGTTTATCTAACGAAAGTTTGTCGCCTATCAATTTAACGAGAAGAATTTTCAACTAGAAAAAAACATTAAAGTTGGAGTGTTTTTGAGTTGGCAGTTTCAAGTTTGTTTTTAAACATGTTTTAGTTGTAGAAAACAGAAATTTCTTCAGAAAATTTATAAATCTCGAGTGTTTTGTTACTATGGTTTTGATATCAGTTAAATTTATCAATGAAAACTTTTGTTTCAATTTTATCGTGTCTGCCTACTGTAATCAATAAACCAATGAAAGGTTTAGTACCATTTTTTCACTACTAAAATGCATCCTAACTTTTTTTTACGGTTACACTGAAAAAAATCCACTTGGGTTAAATTACCATTTTAATTTTTTTTTGTTTATGCTCGCATTTTTGTTAACTCACCGAGTACTCATGAGCGTAGTTGATTTAATAAAATAGTACTATCCGTGTAATTAATTATCCCTCAAAGCGATATTATAAAAATGGAAGCTATTTGAAATTGATGATATTGATAATAGAAGAACAACTACCCAACCACTCCGGCTTCACTCATTGAACTGACTCACTTACTTATAAATACTGTTTCGTATACACATCATATTTTTGTATTGACTTACCGTTTTATTGAATTAGTTTTGGGGGCCCGTTGTGGCCATTTATAACAAATTAGTAACATATTATCATAATTTCATGAACACAATATTAGATATTGACAAAGATGGATATATCTATCTATCTTTTTATTTTTGTTTTTGTTTTTTTCTTTTTATTTTTTTGTTTTATTGTGTGTAAAATGATGAGCGAAAAATTAAGGCGAATAAAAGTGTAAATATCTTTTAAAATATTGTTTTTTCGGCAATATAAGTTAAGTATTACCGAATTTGTTTTTTGTTACTTGTTAAGTTTTCTACAAGAATTGTTCAGTTGCCTTATTACGTAAAATGAATCACTTTGGAGACTGAACAATTTGAAAATTCCCAAAAATATGGGATATGTTTTTATCTAAATTGAATAGTATATTATATACCAAGCGACTAAAGTATGAAGTTTGTTGCCAGAGCGTTTGCAAAGATCCGAGGTGGACAATTTACATGAGAGATTTGTAAAGTCCCGTTTTCGATTCAATTTATTCAAACTTCAGTATTATGTCGTCTCTATAAGTCAAACAGCTGTAATCATCTTTCACATTATCATTATCATTGAATAAATTAATTATAACATCCATATCTTTAATAAATTTTAGAAAAATTAGGAAAACTTTTATATGTGAAGTACAAAATCTTTAAAAAAAAACATACGTTAATCATACATCGACTTCTGATTGACGCACACTATTTTAATATATACAAAACGACAGCAACTATAAACAAAATTAATACGTTTGCTGTGTTATCATAACAAATAAATTAGATACCAGAAGTTTCAGAACAGACAAGTAACGACAAGTTGTAGTACTGGAGCAGGTAGAGAAGTTCGTTCGTCATTTTGACGAGTACGTATGATTCTAGGGTTAAAAACATATCCATACTTCAATGTTTGGACTTCAGTGGACTTCGGAATCCAATTGTTTCCCTTATCCAAAATCTCATCGTACGCTACTGACTTTGCCTAATAAGTTCAGACAAATTTTAGTAGGTATAACTACTTCAAACTTGTGAGCTTAACAAAAGTATAACGGGATATTTGACTTTTTTTGCAATTAAAATTATAATTTATTCTTTTTTTTGTTAATTCGATCGGCTATGTTCAGTTTTGTTGTTAAATCTCATAAATAAAAACAGATATAATTCAGTACTTACGGTTTTTTTGGCTTTTTCCACCTCTTGATTAAATTACGACTTGTGCTTAAAGACAATTGAATGCAGATTAATAATTTACAAATTTTCAGAGTGTTTGTACGTCATATTGTATACATACGTATATGTATGTATGAATGTTGGTATGTAATAATGTGTATGTAGTCTTTGATTTTAAATATTCCAAGTTGGACGTTCTTGTAGCACAGACATAATATTCATGTAGTATGTAGTTTTATTTATGTAAATGTAACTCATTCTTGTGCTGTGAGTAATGTAAGCCGTTTAAGCCAGTGTGTTTGAAAATGATAACTGTTCTTCAGGGGCGTAGTAATTTTGTAAATGTGGAAGCTTTGTTGAATAAAAAATCAGAGCCGGATTTATCTAGGGGTATTGCGGGCACGTGTCCCCGCACAACTGAAATTAATATACATTCAACAAAATCTGAGGACAGAACGTGATGTCACGCGGGAAACAAGAGTCAGGAAAAATAAGTGTAACTTAAAAACTGTGTGTTGGGACACGCAACACGCTTGCGAAACGACAGAAAGGATAAAATTATAAGTATTTCGTGGTTATATTTACGAAATAGTAAAAAGCAAGAATCGAATAATGATCATCTATAATTGCAATAAAAATATAAAATATATTTAAAAAGTTGGTCAGATTTGTTCGCTTTACAAAGACCTCTACATAAAAAGTGACCACAGATCTCACAAAGGCAATTTTGGTCCTACCAGAAGATAAAAATATTACTGCTCAGCTTAGAAATTGGTTCTAAATGTTATGGTAGTTTTGGTAGTAGTGTTAAGAAATAAACTATAGATTTTGTAGTTCTAACAACGAAATCCTTATGAATTCTCACTTGAACACTTTGCAATAGTCATTGCCGGATTTTACGTATATTAAGAAACAGTGTCGTTTTCCGAATACTATTATTGAAATTTTTTAAACACATATACGACGATAAGGTGAAAAATTCTCGGCCTAATAATGAAAGACTGCAATTTTCAGTTAAAAAATGATTTTATTTTTCTACAGAACCTCCGTTGACTTCAACATACTTGGTCTAGCGTAGTGATGAGCAAATGCAAGACCAAGACCAAGACTTGGCAGTCTTGGTCTTGGTCTTGGTCTTGTTCTTGCATTAAGAATCTTGGTCTTGGTCTTGATAGAGCAGTTTGGGTCTTGGTCCTGGTCTAGCAAAAATGGCGTCTTCGTCTTGGTCTTGGTTTTGGTATTGCTGAAAAATCTTGCACTTTTTTGCATTTTTTTATTAGCGAATTTTTTCTTTCTAAAATCAGAATTTTCTCTATTTACGATATTAATTATACTTTCAAATGATTTAAATAGTTTAACAAGAATCTTGCTTTTTTCTTGGTCTTGCTCACATGAGTCTTGCAGCCATACTTATAGTCTTGGTCTTGGTCTTTCTCTTGGTATACATAGTCTTGGTCTTGGTCTTGCAAAAAATCCAAGACCAAGGCAAGACTGCAAGACCAAGACTATTTTTGCTCATCACTAGTCCAGCGTTACTGGACCGTATTTGGTCAGTGTTACTGGACCGATGTTTTTGTCATACTCGTATTTGTTCCCAAACTTAAAAAAAAATTTGTTTCTGAGAAACGCTTCGCGTTCGATGAAGAAATTAAGAGGGTCATAGATGAATATTTTCACAGCCTTTCAGACTCTTACTCTTGCAGTCTTTTATTGTTAGGCCGAGAATTTTTCACCTTATCCTCGTGTAGGAAATAAATGGTTTAGAATTTAGATAATCATATTATTAACAAAAAAGCTAATTTTAATGTTAAATAAAACAAGAAATAATTTATAAAGTCAATAAAAAATTTATTAAGCACATCTTAGAGTTGTTGTTAATTTACAAAACAGCTTCTCAAGCTAAAAAATTTTAAATATGAGTAAGATGCTTCTTTGGATTAAAACCTTGAGATCCACTTGATCAACTTTTCAGTATCGCAAATCAACATCTAAAATCGAATTTTGGTTTAAACAGAAAAAAGGCTAAACTGAATTTGATGAAATCTCTTTCAGATAATTTTGACGTTGATACACTTCTATTGGTACCGTAATAAAGTCAATATTATTTTTTAGAGGCGAGGTTGTGACTTTTTCGAAACATAAAAATAGGCTAAAAATTTCGGTTTTTTATTTTCGGACCCATTACAATAACCTGCTTAATATGCCGGCAAATTAAAAATACAACAAACACTAATAAAATAATAGTTTTCAAAAAAAAAAATTCCCAGTCATTTTTAATCTAAATGAAAAATGTTTCATTAAATCATATCGATATTAAAACTGATTAAAAACCACTGTTTTGCATCTGTGCCGGGCAGAGTGAGTAATATTAAAACGTGAATAATGATTTATATTCTTATAGGCCTTGTTCGCGTATGTCGGTCTATCTTTCCGTCCTGCTGCAGCATCATTGATGTCAGTTCACTATTTTTCTTTCTTTTACTCAGTAATAAGCGTAGTACCACAACAGTAAGATGTGTTGGTTCGTTCTTCTTCTTTAAGATTGTATAACATGTAACATTCAATATTTTTCAATATGCGGCAGTAATCGGGTATATGATGTATACCAAAGAATATGTGGTGGTTATGTAGAAGTATGTTTATGTACAGAATGATAGAAAAAAGTAAACTATACTTTTTCGTGGTTTGCCTGTAGAGTGCTTTGCAACTTCCGTCACACTATGACTGAAATATTTTTGAAGTTCATTCGTTCAAAATTCATTTAAAACATTGACGGTTATGGACGCCGTACGACGTCAAGTGAAACCTAACTTCGACACACCAATAAGATTTAGGTATATAGCTTGCTCTCTGTCTAAACACCATAAGTACCGGAGCGGGGCGACGTGCTGTATAATACATTACGTATTGTGCAGAAGACCTGTGGTAGCTATCGGACCTATCATTGTGCTTTCACCTTAAAAAAAATTTTTTTGTTATATAGTTTTTTTATTAGCTGTAAACCGGGGTTACTTTGACAAAAAAGTAATTTCGATATTGAAAGATTTGTTTTATTATTAATAATAGTTAAAAATTTGTATTAAGCCCTGTAAAAACGAGAATCGTTGTGAGATATCGACAAATTTTTTAATGCGTTGTTTTTCTTGACATCACTTTTTTTACCCTTTTTATGGTCTCTGAAACGGAATGTTCATGTAACCTTTCTTTTTAAGTGTCAAAGTACTTCTGTGTTGCATTTCATATTGACACTTTACAATAGTAGGTATACGTTTATAGCAAGGATCTGAAAGTGGTTTATTCCAATTACACTTGTCACTTAAGAGACCATATGTTTTCATCAGACACAGAAACTTCGCCTTGAAGACGTCAGAAAAATCATCCCAAAAACCCTCAAAATTACGTCAAAGTAACCCTGACTGACGGTATTTCTGAAATTAAAACAAATTCATTAAATTTGCACACAAAAAGCGTAATTTTATTCCAAAAAAATAATAAACTCTTAAACTTGAAATGTCTTCCATATTACCGTATCATAAGATGCCGGTATTACAAGTTGCTATATATTCATGAATTAATAAATATTTTACTTTCAAAAAAATATTAAGACTCAGGGCCGGATTACGCAATCGGTTTAGGTAGGCCATAGCCTAGGGGCGGCAGAATTTCCGAACAGGACGACAAAAGTTGTAAAATGAGGTTTTTTGCTCATCAGTTACTTTTTTAGGGGAAAGTCGAAGGGAAAGTAGGAAAAGTTACGATTTTCTTCTATTTGAGCAAAAGGTAGGGGCGGCATTCTTCACGGTGCCTAGGGCGACACTTAGGGTTAATATGGCTCTGTTAATACTTGTGTACTCGATGACATCATCACGATCAAACTGATAATACAGTAGAGCTTCAGTTAAGTTAACATCAGTTTTGTTAAGTGACGTCACTTTTTTCTCACTAAAGTTTAGAGGATTTTATAGCCATAGAAAGAAATAATATTATTACATTATACATTTTTAAGATAAATATAAATTATAAATTCTATAAAAGCTACATGCGTAGTAAAAAAAAAAAAAAAAAAAACAATTACGTATAGTATGATTTAAAGAAATTGGTTTGGATGTCATAAGAGTATTCAAATTTGAGCTTTTCTCTCTTCAATTTTAGAACTTTGTTTGTAACTTACAGTTCATAAAAGTTACTGATTATGTTCATTCAAAGTGAAAAATCGAACAATATAACAAAAACAAAGCGAAATAATATTAGTTACATATTCTTCATGACATGATTAAGATTGGTTATGACCTGAACTATATTTAAGCATAAATTAAAAAGTCTTAAAACATAGAAACGTAAACAAATCAGTGGTGTTTTTTAATAAAAATATTTCTCTATGCAAAAAGAATTTTATAATGTTGAATTCTAGAATTTTTAAAATTTTTTTCAGATTGCTAGTTACTCAATTCAGTTATTCACTTAATATAATAAATAAATTTAATTAATAAATACCAAAATACTTGAATTCCAGGTACTTAATAACCAATTCGGAGAATTTGGTGAATCCAAAGCAAATCGTAGCTGCTTATATAGATTGAAAATTAGATACGGTACTTGTCAATTGTCCGTTCAAGGGAGAAAATAAATTTCTATAGTAGATATATCTATAATGAAGAACTTTCTATAACAGCAATACCTATTTTTAATGAAATTTATACATTAGTATAAAATCCAATTAATCCACTGGAATTCAAATTATTAATTAGTTTGCTCTTGTACGTCACCTATGACTTAAATTATTATTTAGTCCCGATTTTGTATTAAATGACCGCCACTAATCTCAATCTGTTTCACTAAAGTTTACCAAATTTTTCTTAACTTTAGTGAAGCTCCACTGTATTTCGATTTAGTTGAAAATTTTGAAATACTTGGTATTAAGAGTTTAAAATGTTTGTATATTTCCATGAACGTATACATTACGAAAAACAATAAAAAAGTTAGTGGTCAGTTAGTTCGATGCGCCCAACTCTCATAATAGTTTAATATTAAGAAGATTTATGACTTAGAATTAAGTAATTTGATATAGGTATACTGTAAATATTTTTTAATGAAAGCTTGAAGAGGAAATATTTTGAAATTTTTTTTATTTTATTATTTTTAAACGTTTGAAATTGTTTATATAAAATTTTCTATAATTGTTTTTATTTATATGTATATCCTTATACCTACTACTAAATTAATATTTTATAAATATTATATTATTGTATAATTATAAAATAGTAAAACTGGAATTTTATAAATTTTTTTCTGCGTTCTAATTACGATGAATTTCGATAAAACACCTAAAAATAAGACGAAAATGAAGAATAAAATTTTTCGGTATCTTGCTTAGTTTTCGAGATATTGATACTACTCATTTTCGGGCAAAGGGTAATTCCGCTGTTCAAATATTCTCTTTTTCCTGCACATTCCCTAATTACATTATATCCGCACCTATCGTAACTGGAAAGTGTCATAGCTTTTTTCTATCACATTCTCTTTTGCATTTAATATCATCAAGTTAGCCGTGGCAATGATACTTTTTAGTTGACTATAGATTACAAACTGTACGTGAATATGAATGAATGAATATACTTAAATAAATAAAGTATGTCATAATGGACTTGCAGACTTTTAGCACGGGCTTGCAAGGCTCATTACTCATTACCAGTAAATAATCACTTTCTGGATTTGCTACACGTCATAATTTATCAGAGGTACAATTATTCCTATCAAATTGCAATGACTATAATAGTATAAAGCTGGTGTTTTAGAATATATCTTGAAGAGTTATTTTGGTTTTTTCAATAATATTAGGAATCTTCAGATTGTTTAGTTTTTACTTTTATAGATATTTGTTGCACTTGCAAGCACTTAAATGCACTTAAAATGTACTTAAACGTCGTTGTGTGTGTGTGTGTGTGAAATGCAATAAAGAATTTTAATTTTAAAATAAAAACAATTTGTTAAGGTAATTCAATAAACATTACTCTTGACTGGTGAATGTTATGATGTGCCTCTCTAACTCACATAAATGTCTATTGCTACTACTATTCAAATAGGGGAACGTAGACTAAAACTTACACCGAGGAACTAAAGTGTGACCTTTGATTCCAAGTGTAACGTTTGCTGCCAGAAGACTTGTAAACAATTCATATGAGGGATTAAAAGTCATACTTTAGTTCGGTGACGTACCTATGTATTATCTTTTTCAATTCTAAATAATTTAAAATTTTAAAAATTAAAAAATTATTAATTAAATGTCATTTAAAATTGCCTGAAATAATATTACATCAAGTGTACTATGGATAAATCAATCAAAAATTGGACAATACAATATAACTGTTTGTTTTTATCTACACTGAGAAAAAAATACAGTAATTTTTACTGAAATTTTTGGTAAAAAATTACTGAGCTCTCTGGTAATGCGGACATAAGTGACAGGCTAAGTAAAAACTACGATAATTTATAGTAAAAATTTTAAATTACACGACGGCTCAGTAAAAATTACCGTATTATTTATAAATAAGGTTTTTTTTTTATTTATTAATAAATAATTGAATTAAAATAGTTTAAAAGGATATTGATAGAAGGGTAAGCATTAAAATCAAATTATTAATATAGAAAAAATTTTTTGTGGTTTTTTATTATTTGTGGAAAAAAATATATAAATTCTTTATTTGAAATATTACATGATAAAAATTTTTAACAATAAGCACATTACAATAATTTGTATAAAAACATATTTCAATTAACATATCAGGTTACATACATATAAAAAAAACACAAGAATTAAAATAAAAACTAACCAAAAATTCATGAAACACAACAATTTTTTGTTTTAAATGGAAAGTCCAATACTTAAATAATAATGACGCACAACTGACGAACCGACCAACTTGTATGGGTTGTATGTCGTGTATTGTCCTAACAAGGTGCTCTCTGGACCTCAAGCAGGTTACGTGGTGGTTGCGCTTGCGTACTTGTTTTGTTTATTCTGTTCTATGCAATACTTGCTATGAAATACACAACAACTCAGTATAGATTATAATAATTTCAGTAAATTTTACACAAAATTAAGCAAATTTTCCCGGTGTCCACTTGAAATTTTACTACCCCATCGAATTTTACGCAGCTGTATAGGAAAAATTCTTAAGGTGTATAGGAAAAATTCTTAAGGTGTACAGGAAAAATTTTCAAATGAATCGTAAAAAATAATGTTTGAAACGCATTTTTTATATTTTTGCTTAATAATTTCCTACGGACTGGTCACTTAAGACTCGTTTACCGGAGGCAGCTCAGTAATTTTTACTGGAATTTTTTCTCTGTGTACAACTTTGAATTTGTTTTTTATTTTAAATAAGTAATTTTATTATCTAGCAACGCTACTTAAGTTAAATTTTGCTTACTTTCTGGCTTAAAAGCGGGAGCAAAATTATTTTTAATCCCTTGGGACTAAAAGTGACACTTTACTTTTTATTGTGAGCGACTAAAGTATGTACTTTATTCTCGGAAATTGCACCTTTTCGTTATAACTAGAAGAAGGCAAAATATGTTAATCAAATTTATTTGGGCATTATGCGGTTTTCAGACTGATCTTATCCATTTAGGATTTAAATAGCGCAGGAAATCAGGAAGGCCGGTTGGAAATTTTCTGAATATTAATATATATCGGTTCTCAAGGACTACACGGAGAGAAAAAACATATAATTTTTGTAGATAAAATTTCTCTCTTTCATTTGCGCATCTGACCCGCAACCTTATGTTGCTTGAGCTGTACGCACTGAGGAACAATCGATCTTTTCCGACATTTGATTCTTTATGATACATACAAAATGATTGGCAACAATATATTCTAATACTGAATATAGTGAAGTAACAAAATGATAAATTAAACGATGGCCGTCCTGTAAAACATTCTAATGAGTACTGTTTGCACACGACACTACACCAGCAGTGACCAGCCTGGCTATGTGACCTTCATGTATGATTGTGTTGATGCCTTCTGCAGCCTGCCTCGCTATGTGATAGCGTTGATACCTTCTCTTTCTTTCTTTCTACTATTAGCAGATAGCATTTGGAATATTATAAGACAGCATGGTAATTTTTGTAAGAAAAACAATTAAAAAATATTTTTTTGTTGGGAATGGAACTTTTTACTGTGCTGTTTTACAAATTTTACGGAGCTAATATTATGGAAAGAACATTCTAACTTTTAAATTTTCTATGATTAATTATAATTTTTATATTTTTACCGTACAAAATTGAATATATTCGCCTTTTACACGTCGATTGTAGTGCTGAGCACAGTAATTTTTCTATGAATTTTCTCTCCGTGTAGAAACATGAAATCAGGCTCAAAATTATCTCGCTTATGAAAAATGATGAAATTTGGATGGAAAGTGGATTTTAAAAACCCCTCATCTTCCTTATCAATACTAAAATAAATTTTTAAATTTTTCGACATGATAGGATTTCCTGATACCAGTGGTATATTTCTAATCAGCAACTGACTTTTTGATCATAAAACGGCCTCTGGACACGAGAGTTTTTAGCGTTGAATACTGTGTAAATTTTTGAATCTATTTGAATGTCAGTAACAGCCGTCTGCCTAGGAATTAACCTTCCCCTTATTTAACAGATTGATTATTATTATTGATCTTTTAAATAAATCAAAATAATTTGAATTCACACGTTTGTCGTCCGTAAGTTTAAGTAAATAATTGTACGGTATCTTTTCTTTTACAATCCATGACAATTTTTACAATATTTATTCATAATTATTTGACATTTTTGCCATAAATAAAATATGAATCTTTTACTTAATTATATGTTTGGTATCAATGTGTAAAATTTTATACCCATGCCACAGTGCATCTCTGTCACAGCTAGTACTTTCATGGCATAATAAAAATAATAAAAATTGTCTCTGGAAAAATTAATGATAAGACAAAAGTGGAAAATTATGAACGTTAATTATAATATTACTTATTAAAGAGTAACTTTAAATTTAATACCCGGTGTCTAATGTAATAGTATATTACGTGATTGAGGTTGTAAATTGCATATTATACACGAGCGAAAAAGTTACGCAGGAGCCGCGCAACGGTGAGTGTGTTATATGCCTTGCAACCGAGTTACGTACTATACTTTATCTACGGCTAACATGAAATTCACAATAAAGGATAAAAATTTGGTATTTGAAATTTGGTATTTAGTATTTGAAATTTATTAAAAACAACGTGAACATTCAGTTGCAAGGTAAAATTTTTGTACAGATTCTAATATAATATGCATATCACTGTATAATAGTGGTGGAGAACTATCGATAGCACTATCGATAACTATCGATAGTTTTGACTATCGAAAACTATCGATATTTTTTTTTTTTACTATCGATAGTTTTCGATACTTTTTTTCAGTCATTTCGTTTACTTTTAAATACTAAAGATAATAAAAATTTCGTAGAAATTATAGCCAGAGATATAAAAACAACCATTTTAAGGGAATTTCCGGGCAAAAAGGAATTATTCCGCCCCAGCGTAAAACCGGCGACCTTTTTTCTTTTTTTTTTTTTTTTGCTCGCCGGCTATCTAAATGCCACCCAACTTGTATCAAAAACTATCGATAAACTATCGATAACTATCGATAGTTTCACGACTATCGTAACTATCGATAGTCGGGACTATCGATAGTCAGAACTATCGATAGTCGGGACTATCGATAGTTCTCCATCACTACTGTATAATATATAATACTAGCCGTACCCGTGACGTTGTTCACGCGAAACGTTGAGTAGTTTCTTTTTCCAATTTGTAGTTTCTTGCAACGCAAAATGCATTAAATTGTCTCCAAATTGACAATTGTGTATTTATTGTATTTTTCGGTACACAATTAGCAACCTTTTTTTTTGATTTAAAATTCAGAAAAATTTCCAAACTATAAAATTTATTTACAATTTTTGTTACTATAGTTATGAAATTTTTTATGAAATATGTAAATTGGCGTAATGTGTGTAAATGCTCAAAATAGTTTTTCCATTTTCCCGTGGGAATGAAACATTTTCCCGAAATAAAAAGTATCTTAGATGTTGACCCAGGTAATAAGTTATCATCACACCAAATTTCATTAAAATCCGTCCAGTAGTTTTTACGTGATGCGTGAACAGACAGACAGACAGACAGAGATAGATTTACAGTTTTGTTATATGTATAGATGTATAAGAATTAACAAAAGTATAGTAACATGTGGTATTTTAGGTATATATGCATGTAAAGAGCCACTTTTTATACAGCTGGATTTATGGCTATATGTAAAACGTAGCTTACTTAAATAGTATTTTGTACAATAAACAAGCAATTTCATGGTAGTCGTAGACAAAAGTATTTATAGTAGATAATAAATTAATAGTTGAATGCGTGTTAAACATAATATAATATATTATTTGGATCAGCAGAACTAGAAATTAATAATAAAGAGTGCAGCCAAATTCAGTCGTTTTGTAACGATTATGTTATTTGTTATAAATTTTATCCGTCAAAAAGTCGCTAAGCTAAGGTTTCATTTTTTCACAGGTTTCAAGATAAGATTTATGACATTGTAAGTTGATTTTTATGAATATATTTTTACACTATAGTACCTACTCATGTTAGTACATAATATTAATTCACAACTTTGTATATTTGCATACCCCAACAGCATTCCCTTAACTCCTTCCGGTAAAATGACTAGCATCGGTATCGGTTTTTTGTGGTATACGGCGCAATGACGGGCTATATGTCCGTCATGCGACTAAAGTTTTGCTTTGAATTTTTTTCCTTTTTCACCAAGTAATATAATTTATATAATTTTATAATATTAATATAATTTTAATTAATAATATGTGATAATTATAAAATGAAACAAGTCTTTTTTTTAAATTAAAAATTAAATAGTTCTTTCATGCACCCTTTTTAATGACTAAATCATACCGGAAGGGGTTAATTAAATTTGCTTACCAAGTGCTAGTACCTATAATTTTCGCAAATTCCGGGGCCGGAGGGAGGGGGTAAAACCACACTTTGAAACACTGTGTTACGCAAACGGAGCTTAAAAATGAAAATTGGTAAAAGAAACTTCAACCTTATTTTAAAAGTCTGGTAGTACGTACATTAAAGAAAAATTTTTTGCTTCATATTTACTAAGGTCTATACGGGTAGCAGATAGGCGGATGAACATGACGAAATTTTGAGGGTTCCGAAGTGTTTTGTTCGGAACTCGGAAGAGAGCAAAATTTCTCTCTAGTGCAGGCGTTTCCAAACTGTACGCCGCCAAAGAAAAAGTAGCTGTGAAACTTTATTATTGCTCGTTAGCCATATTTTTTCCGGAAAGATAAAGGAATATGAAAATTGTTTTCTTTTGTCCGTCATAAAAATTAAATATTCGGTTTTCGGAGCCAGTGGACGCGCGTGTTTTTGGGTACACGCGCGATAAGATACAAATTTTTTTTATTTTTTGCTAGTTCCTGGCGAAGCCTTATAACTTATATCGATTTCAACTTACCTATTTGAAATACGGCTTCCAATTCTAATTTAAACCTTTTTTAATTAAAAATTTTTTTGCTTACATATTTGAATTTAATTGTTTAACATAATTAATAATAACATTACACAAAAAAAAATTGAAATTACGTTTTATTAATAAAGTGATATTTACTACGACGATCATACGGCTGAGTCCACTGACCTCTCTCGAGCAAATTGAGCAATAGAGGTAATGAGTATTTAAATTATTGTTTGAAAAATTTCAGATAGGTTCTATTAATTACGCAGTTAATTATTTTCGTATGATTTTTTTCAAGTACAGTAAACTCTCCATATTCACGACGATTAAAATAATGTATTGATCATATTTCACAAATATATTAATCGGTGAAAGATTTAATATTCTTTCGATTTGATGACATGAACTGATAAAATGTAAGGTGAACTCATGTTCTTATACTTATATATTGAATTGAATCGTAATCAGTTACCCAATATATGTACGAGTATATGTACATATTGCACATATATCAGTGTTTCTTATCCGACTTTCACTTAACCCTTGCGGCAATTTAAACACTTCTCACAGTGCAAAAAGGTAGAATTAATAAAAGTATAATATTACTGTTTTAGGTTTAAATGAAAATTTTTTACATTTTCATGGAGAGTTTTCAAGAGAGGGAGGCTATTTTTTATTTATTCCAAATAAATATTAATTTACTTTGAGTCGAATGCATCTCCCTTCCTAAAATGGAGAAAAATGTCAAATGTTATCGCAACTGTTGTTAGGAAAATGTGACCTTTCCAAATTTATTCTTTTATTGAAAATGGCTTCTATTGAAGTATTCATCTTTCTAAAAGGAATTTCATCAATTTGATATCGAAAACGGAAATTTCACTTCCAAATTGCTCTAATTCAACCAATCATTCTAATTCAAGTCACGTCCCGTATAGCTTTATTTGAGAGAAATAAATTTTTAATATTAATAGATTTGAACGTTACTTTATGGTATTCCATATTTGTAAATAACAAACAAATACTTTACTTTGCAAAATACCACTTTTATTTAAAGTAGCAAAGTAAAGTATTTGTTTATTATTTAAAAAAAAATTTTGTTTTGGTGACGTTATCAAGTTTACTAAATTTTTTCAGTACGTTATGGTAATTTGTCGATAAAACGATTTTTTCAAAGGATTTTAACGAAACTTCTCTAGATATTTATTTAATTCAATACCAATAATACGAGCCCTTACCGAAAAAAAAACTGACTGCCCCAATTCTGAGAAAAACGATTTCAAAGTTTTGTAATTTTAACACGGATTCTTATGGGAAAATTCTATTTTATTTTTATTTTTTTTTTTTTTTTTTTTGAGTAAAATGAAAACGTTTCAAAGGAATTCGATAAAAATTTAATATGTTATAAAATACAAAGTTACAAACCATATTTAATAACAAATAAAAATTATTGACTGCGCCGTTTTTGAAATATAATTTATAAATATAATTTTACAACGTTTTTACAACGCTTTTCAACAACGCTTTTGTATGGCTACAACATAAACGCGCGGAAATTAAAAAAACAAGTGGTATACAAATATAATAACTGAAGAATATACATTACTTAATTTTTGTTAAAAGCAAATTTTTTCGCTGAGATATACTTTTGTACCTGACTATCTTAGAGCAACTACGATAAAAACCGAAGTGATGAAGTTAGAAGCAAATTATATGGCTTTCAAAGTCGTTCTTTTCATTTTTTTCAAAATTAATCATTGTAAGACCACCAGAAGAAAACACCTCAGTTGATTCAGTCATTTCTCAAATGCATTTCGTCATTTTTATAGCAAAAATGAAGAGTTCACTGCCAAATTGTTCTAATTGAACTAGTCACTCTAGTTTAAATTTCTTCCAAAAAGCTTGGTTTCGGGAAAAAAAAATTGTAGTTCGTGACGTCATTAAGTTCCCTAAAATTTTCCAGTACCTTAGTATTCGTAAATAAAATGCGAAAGTGATAAAGTTGGAAGCGAATTAAAGGTTTCCAAAGTTATCCTTTTTCAATTTTACCAAAATTATACATCGATTAATTTCGATTAATCAGGAAATCATATCGATTTGGAATTAGCGGAAGTCTGCTTTTTGAAATTTGTCCTTTGGTGTCCAAAAATGGATTAATTATGTTCTATTCTTCGATTTTTGACATACGGAACCCCACAAAACGATTTTGTTCAATCAAATTTTTCAAGGTTTATTACCAAAAATGGATTTAAGATTTCTCATCACTTTTTTTTATTCGTTTCTTTGAATCTATCGTAATTATCTGACTAACATATGTTTTTGCTATATAATTTCAACTATTAACATAAAAAAAAAACTTTTTTCCTAATAAAATTTTTTTTATTTTTGTTATAAATATGTCGATAACTTAACAATAATAAATTTGAAACCGTTTGATTTATATTATAATACCTTTCTAACTTTTAAGCAATATTATAAATTGTTGTATTATCCTTGAAAAATCATTTGTTTTTAACGTGTCTGTCAGTCTATCTGTCGGAGTGTTTGTTTATTTGCAGTGTTTATATATGTTTATTTATTTACTATTTATTGTTTAGTTTATAATTTATAATTTAAATGTATTGATTGATCTATATTGGCCATCGAAATGCAACGGTTTCATTATGATATTATGAATTTTATTAAAATACTATTTACTGTTATTTGATTTATATACAGGATGTCTACTATGTAGATGATTTTCGCGAATAATTGACATTCGATCGTGGCAAAAAAAGCAAGAAATCTGACAGAATTTAATTTAACAAATTTTGTTACATGTTTCAATTAGTATAATCATTATCAAACAAAACCTGATCGTTCAAACTAAACAAACACTAGATAGACACTGGGTTGCCCCAGTGCTCCCACCAATACTGTCCTTTATTGTATCTGTTCTAAAATTTTAGAGTAATCCAAGTACGGATAGTCGAAAACTAGATATAATCGAGTATTACTTGTCCGAGAACTGAAGATATTCAGCGCAACGTCGCTTTAGAATCTGTCTTTGTCTATGCTATTTTACCATGTCAAGGAAAATAGATAGGTTAGGAACAATAGTTCTCTTTACTTTTACAAATTGTAAAAATTAAACTATATAAAAGTTTGGCTACGTTGCTTAAGTAATAGACTATTTAAAACATAGAGCACTAGAAATAAAATACCTATATCTATACTACTGGAACCAGTGTAACCAGTTGAGATAGAAAATATGTTGTGTACGTGCACGGTGTTTACTTTGTATTTGTGCGGTAATCTTTGTTAGTGTGAGTGATCGGAGGTGGTGATAGCCGTCACGTGACCCTGGTTCGCATACCACAACGCTACTTGTGCGGGTTCTACAATGCTAACAACAATCAAATCCATTGTTGTTTGACTGACCTACACTCAGTGACGGGTACTTAGCAAGGGACTACTAAAGAGCCTAAGATGCACATAAATGCCCATAAGTGATTGCAGAAAAGAGATAGTTGTATTCGTTCTATTTGTTCTATGATTTAAAATAATAAACAGTAAATAATTATATTACATTGTCTAGTTTGTTTAATTTATCCCGAGTGTATTTAATATCATATTATTTCACATAATTCAAATAGCATTTTTGCAGTAGGTTTTCATTATTTTCTTCGTTCTGGTCCAGAACGTTCGTCAATGTAAACATGCGCTATACGGAATATTGTAAAACTTTCAAAAATCATTGAGTATTTTAGTTCTAATTTTTTTTTATTTTTTATTTTTAATTAACTTGCACTTAATAAAAAAACAGTATGATGTTGTCAAATAATATTTATTTAAAAATTAATCAATTAATTATATTTTTAATAAATTATTTTTTTAACTTATTCATTATTGCAAGTAAGAAAAAAATCATTTCTATTGAATTTACCTGTTTCTTGTTTGTTAGAAAGTGTGCCATGGGTAACTAAGCACCTATTGCATTTAGCTATAAAATAGATTATTTATATATTTATATGAATTACTTGTTCCTACATACATATATATAAATACAGGGTGGTCCAGAATTTTGTACCGTAATTGCTAGAGCTGATAGTACGTTCAAAAATAATGGTACTTTTTTATATACACTTTTATACTCAATAAAAAAACGAAAACCACTTAAAAAAAATTTGACACTTCTAAATTTGAATAATGGATTTATATTTTAGGAGTACAATTTATAATGCCAGTTATAATTTTGGGATAAATACTTGTACTCTAAATCATTCGAAGACGGTAATATTTTTTATCGAAATGTAACAAGTAGGTATACCTTTTTGCGTGGAATTGTCACTAGAACCATATTGTTAAGAATTTTGTTTAAATAATTGCAAATTAAAAAAGAAAAGACGTGACAACTTACACTTACCAGCCAGAATCACTCTAACAATTACGGTACAAAATTCTGGACCACCTGTGTCTACAATCAGTGTCTTAATAATTTCAATAATTTCACTTTGTAACATTTACGTATGTAGCTACAAAAATTTTAAAAACGTACACAGCAAACGTAGTCAGTCAGCAATAATTTCGTTCCGCAAAAAAATATATTTCTCATATAAGTATTTATTAACTATTTTATTGGGACCGCGATCGGGCGGTGCGGGACGTGGAACGGGAGGTGAAATTTTATAATATGTATGTGAATTAATGTATTCAATTTATTAATCACGCATTTGAATTATATTTTGTGATTGTTAACTTCAAAGAGCGAAAGAAGTTTATTGAATCACATTTTTTTTGTTTTATTATATTATAATAAAATAAATTTTATTTGAAATTAGAAAATTACTAGTCATTTAAATATAAATTTTTGTAGCTTGATTTCGTTTTGTTTTTGTTTTTTTGTATTTTCTCTAAATAACAATGGCGGCAAACATTTCTAAAAGGAATTTAGTTATTTTAACAGCAAAAATAAAAAGTTCGAATCTAAACTACCCTGATTCAACCAGTCCTCTTAATTCAAATAGCATCCTTGATTTGCCAAAAAAATTTTTTGTTTGATGACAATTTTTCAGTGCGTTGAAAACGCATGAAATTGGAAACGAATCATATATGTATTGGGGTTTTTAATAAAATTAAGCATGTAGCCATGTAGAACTACTAGAAAAGTGGCTTCATCCAATTTGTCTGTTTTTTAAAGGGAATTTTGTCATTTTAATAGCATAATAGAATAAATTGAAGATTTTACGTAACTTTATAAGGAGTCTAAGTAATTTTACGGGGTCCAGACCCATTGGACCTACCCCGGTTGTTGCGTCTCTGTCGAAAATTCGCCAATTCTATATTATCTAGACCAGGGGTGGCCAACCCGCGGCATGTGGCCCGCCTGGAATTTTTCTTGACCCACGAGATTCATCACACTTATACAAAATAATTTTTTTTTTATAATGACCAAGGTAGTGAAAACCAATGTATTAAAAAAATACATTACTTTATGCATGCATATATTCAAAAATATATTACATAATTTTATATGCGACCCGTGAAGTTATGATATGCTTCCAAAGTGGCCCGCAAGATCATTTGGGTTGGCCACCCCTGATCTAGACTATAGTTCATGTCGCTTATACTCACTTTCTTTTTGTATTGACGCACCATGATGTATGGATTCACCTCACCTATAGACAATTTTTTGTTAATTAATTTATCAAAAAAAAAGAAAGAAAATTAAGTACAATAAAGCTTTCATTTATTGTACATATATTGTAAACAAAACACCAAACATTTTGTTGCCTGTCGCTACTTTATATATATATATATATATATATATATATATATATATATATATATATATATATATATATATATATATATATATATACATAGGAAACTCCCATATCGCACGCTCCCATTTAGCAATTTGGTCGCATACATGATGTGTATAATGGCACCCCTCCGTGTTTTAAAGCAAATATGTTTGAATGTGTTAGTGTCTAAGTAATAGTTTGTAACAGTAAATATATATAAAGCAGAAACATTAACGTCCGTGATCTTTGACTTTCTCATTTAGCAATTCGGTCCCAGTGGATTGCGTAATGGGAGTTTCCTATGTATATATATATATATATATATATATATATATATATATATACATATATATATATATATATATATATATATATATATATATATATATATATATATATATATTTGTTTTTTTTTTGTACAGCAGTTTCTTTATAAGATTTCAAAATGCGCGTTATATTTAAAAATTATAAAAGACGTACCTGTAAAATAACAAAATATAAATGTGTCGCGTTCACCGCTTTTCTTCTACGGCTAACTTATAGCTGACAAAATTCAGTACCATAGATTGATCTATGACCTTGTACGATCATAATACTGACGAAGAAATATCGAGAGGCAGCTCTGTCCGGATTCGCCCCAACTAATGGTACTGAAAAATTTTAAGAAACTTGACAATCAAATTAAATAAATTATTTCTTCTAAAATTCTTCTGAAACTGTGTTAGGTTTGGATTCATTCGCCACGCTCACATTAGTCGTAAAGGTAGTTTTTCTTTACAATCATTACAAATGAACACTCTCCAAATCGTAGCCACTTAACACTTCCCCGTTGTTTTCCATTCACATTAAATGTAACGTCCTAGAAAATAAAATAGCGTCTCAGAGTAATAGAACCCTCCATAAGGATATAGAATTTAGTTAATTTGTTAAGGATAATTTTTCCTATTTTAAGATTTTAGATTCCAATACAACTATAAATTATGTCTACCATTTTAAATGTAATGACTCTTGCAACGAATGACGCGACACTTTGAATTCCTTGAATAATAAATTTATACGTAATGAAAAGTATACAATCTCTGTTAGGTCATAATATAATTGATATAAAAATTGTAACAATTTGACATTAGAATCTTGTCAATTGACACAAAATGGACAGATCGTAAGAAAAGAATGACAAGTTTTAAATTGTCATGTGTATAATATTTATATATGTAAATAAGAATTAAGAAAGAAATAAATATTAAAATTAATAAGAAAAATTGCAATTACTTTTTTTCGTCTTGATAAATATTAATATAAAATAATTTTTTTTAGTACCATATACGGGCATTTATAACTGGTCGTTAATGGACATTTATTTCCCTGTAGGTAGGTACTTGAAGTATTTATGTGAATTTCTTGGCTGTGTGTATTACACGTATGGAAATTCTTTTTCCATTTTTGGAACCGTTAATTAATTGTTGCTACCAACGCATGTATTGAACGCGTAATTTATATATGGAGGAAATTTTTGTAATAAAAAATTCGTAACAAATTTTTGATGAAATTGTCAAATGTGAATTGAGCACAACAGTGTTGAAACATTAAGAATCCACACCACCAACTTACGTAAAAATTATTCATTTCCCAGCATTTACGAAGTACAAAATTTTATCTTCTAGGAATCACTTTTTCTATTTTTTTTTTTTTTTTTTTGACTGACTATCATTTTGATCCGCAGTTGACAATTTATAAAAGACCACAAAAGATCTCATTCCGAAGCTCAATATTTCATAAGCGGGGTTCAAAAATGAAAAATGGTAAAAGGAAACTCAATTTTAGTTTAGGATTCCTTTCAAGTGATATCCTACAGGATGTGATACGTAAAAAATATTTTATGCCCACTTTCCAAAACGGGAAAGTGCCTTAAAAATTGAGAATATTATTTTTTTGCTGAATGTTAATCGAAATACCTACATACGAAAATTTCATGTTCATAAGCCGAAAGATGTAGGAATTATGGAGTTAGGACTAACAAACATGATAAAACAGTTTCGAGGTTCCGGGACCTAAAAATTCGTCAAAATCTCGAAATACATGTTTCCGATATTTTCACCTTGTCTCCAGATTTTTGTGTGATGATAGGACTTCACATACACTTTTTAGACAACTCGCATATAACAGACGCCACCTACGTCATTTTCCAAAAAACTTTTTTTTATATACAATTACATATTTTATTAAAATGGAAGCGGGGTACAAGGGAAGTGGTGTAAGAAGTTAGGATTTCGTAGGTACACATTCACTGGACTCGCGAGCATCCGCTCGTGTTCGCTAATGTCCGCTTCTTTCAATGTTCTTTTAGCGTTTACATTGTATTGGACCGAACTCCCTTGTATTCTCAATTGAGCGATTATTAACAAACTCGGGCTCGCTTGCTCAGTAAATTCGTTACTTCGTTACTACTTCATTAAAGGCCCCCGAAATTTGCAGAAATAGATAAGAAATGCGTAGACAGTATGAGTCTGTAACCTGTAATCAATTGTTTCTGGGACCTCCTCAAATAGTTTTCGAAACCCTCCTGGGGATCGCGTCCCCCACTTCGAGAATCACTGCTTTAGTGAAACTTTGCTGTTGTTCATTTGTAATTAATTGTAGGGAACATTCTGAAGCCTAATCGACCGCAGAAATCGTACTCATGAACTACCAGTACCTTGGCATACACAGTAAAAAAATTTGTGTTCTGCGTAAAAAAAAAATAGTGGTTAAAATTATCGTGTTAAATAAGTAAAGTAACACAACCCTGCGTTAATGTAACATTTAGTGTTTGTGTTAAATGAAAATATTAACACAAATTTCGATTTAACAGAATAAAAATGTTAATCTGTTTTGCATAACAAAAAAGTAACACAATCTTTGTGTAAAGCAAAAGAATGTTATAAGTACGCTTCTTTTTGTATATTTCAACAAAAAAATTGCGTCGTACGTACACAAAACTAGTTGCCCTTTACGTTACATTAGAATATATATCTACCAAAATATATATAATAAAAAAGATTAGAGTAGTTCTTATTATTAAACAAAACAGAAAAATTATAAGTTTTTTCTGTTATTGAATATAGTTTGATTAAATGTTTAAAAATGAAACAATTTTCTTGCATTTTAAGGTTATTTTGTTACAGATTCAGTTACAAAAAATCATGTAAGCTTACTTGAGATTGTATATTGTAATATACAATCTCGTAAGCTTACGAAGAAATAAGAGAGAAAATTTTTACAAAGGAGTGACTTTGCGTGCTTTGAGTCTACTTTATAATAATATAATATGAACAAAATCGTTATATAATTTTTGACGATTTTCAAATATCTTAAGCTACAGTGAAAGTAAAATATTGAATAAAAAAGTTTAACAACTAACTCTGATAAATCTGAAAAATTCACACAAAATGTATGTCCTCTTGTGTGCTAAATCATTGACACAAATCTTGTGTAAAGATTTGACACATATGCTTTGTGTTAAAGTAACACAAAAAATTGAGTGGACCGTTCTGAACATGTTCTGAAAATTTTTTTGACTGTGTACGATTTTTCACTAAATGTAATTTTTTGTAAAAATGACATCAAATTTCAAAAATTTAATCCAAAAAATTAAAATAAATAAAAGTAAAAATAAGAATTGTTGCCGGATTTGGATCATTTAGAAATGATAATGGAATATGTAAATAATTCGACTACTGTATACGCAGTGCTGTTCTAACATAAGGCCGTGAACTTAAATTACCATATCAGTCAGTTTCAGTTAACTAAACACACAACTGCGGCAGAAAGAGAAACAAATAAAAAAAAAACAACTGAATTAGTGGCTATGTACATACTTCCTTGTCCCACGCAGTGCAATACGTACTTTATAATCGCGTATCAAACAAAGTACAATTTAGTGGTACTATGAAGGCGTTCAAAAAATATTACACTATCTAGCAATTGTAAAAATGGAAACAGTGGAAGCATTTGGAAGCAGTTCAGTCACACAGTGGTGTACAGTGAAGCATAATATATGCAACGTTGTTCTTGTTACCAGTAATAATTGTAATCTTCGCTTGTCCATCTGCGTTCTGAATGTTATTAATAGTCTTTTTATAATTAAATCAAATGTTATGCTATCGTTTGGAAAAATAGCCTCACAACGAAAGGTATCCAACTGTATCTCTCAGAAATTTTGAAACTTTGGTGGATTGTAGATCTTACTAAAAGTAATCACGATGCATATTTCGTTCGTGTCCATAAGCGGTTTAAGGGGGTGAAATTCACCCCTGAAAATTTGAGATCTTTAAGCTCTTACCATTTCCAAGATATTTAAGAAAATTTAATAAAACTCAAATTTTCAGGGGTGAATTTCACCCCCTTAAACCGCTCATGGGCACGAACGAAATATGGTTCGTGATTACTTTTAGTAAGATCTACAATCCGTCAAAGTTTGAGCCAATTGTTTCCAACTTTTTTATTTTTTGCTAACAAACAACACACTTTAAAAATTAATTATATTTTCGCGAGCACAATGCGTGTTGGGCACGCGTTAAGTTAGGGTTCTTCAGTGGCTGTTACATTTATAATAATTTTAAAATAAAATGAGATAAATGTATTCGAAAGGGTTTTTTATACTTATTGTGTTACTATAAGGAGCAGTTAAGTGGTAATTTGGTTTCCTACATCTTTTAAAGAAACATAAATTTTAAAGGTCAGTTTTTCATAAACGAGGCTTAAACTTTGTTTAAAAATATCTTTTCACTTAGGTAAAATGAAAATTTTAGGCATTTTTCAGCATTTCCGTTAATGATTTTGAATTCCGATGTCCTCGCGAAAAACGTCACGATTTCCTTAAATGTAGCTTTCCTAAACAAAATAAAGCATTAATTTATACATGAGAATATTTTATTTCATTTTTATAATATAATGAAAATTGTGAATTAATATATCTGTAAAAAAACTTAATGAAACAGTAACTTATATTCTTATGTAATGTATTGATTAAATTCTTAAAAACCGTCAATATGTAATTGTATCAAATTAAATTATTATAATTAATGTTTCGATTTCTCACTTTCTCTTGCTTTTGATACACATTATGCACTTTAAAAACCGCATAGAAAATGTTCTGCTGTACAACACTTTTTGTCTCGCTATCTAATTTTCTGAGACTCAAAAGAAAAAAATGCATGAATATTAAACACACTGTAGGCATGTACGCGCTTTAATTGACCTGCATATACATTTTTTTTTCACACAGAACACTTGGTATAAAAAAGAAAATTACATATGTGTGAATACAACAGGTTCTATACACAAATCTATTTTAATAATCGCAATGAGACCTTTTACTTTCTTGCGTTACAAATTAATTATATCGTTAATCATTAAAATTATATTTTTGCACATAATTGAATATTTAATATTAATAAATTTTATCAATATGTAAAATCATTTTGTAATTTTTTTTAATTATCAATTTTTTTTTCTCTCAATTGAGGACAATACCTAAAATAAAAATTTTATATAGGTAATAATTTTCATATATAAATTAATTTATTTTCAACGCAGTTATTAATCGTTTTTAGTTAAGTAAAAACACTTTCACCGCAACAAGATTCGTCGCTAAATTAATTCAAAATGTGTGAATTAGTTAAATTATAGAAATGAATGTCTTGACAAGAATAAATGTGCCTACGTACATTTAAAAATAAAATGCGCAAAGATTATTTTTATAGTATACTAAGTATATGTTACTTAATTCTTTAAGGTACCATCGCAGTGTGATTCTGCCCAAAAATAGTAAATTTTCACAATTTTTTTTCGGATGGATAGGATGGGGGAATAGGAATGAATTTTTTTTACGATTAATACCACTATTTAACAATATGAAAATATTTTTTTTTTTTTTTTTTTTTTATAATTATTATAATTTTTTGAAAAAAGTGTCTTTAAAAAAGGCCGAAATTCGGTGCCCACGATTGCGGCCGCAGTATTTATCTGAAAAAAAAAAAATCAAATGGATTATCAATCTGTAGCTAAGCCGCTATGTTCCTATGGGAGCTTTTTTTTCTTGAAATCTTTCTATTTTTTCGCATGGAAAACTATAAAGAATTTTGTACTTTTTATTCAGACCGCCACAATTTTTTCAAATTTCAAAAAAAAAGCTGCCATAGGAACATAGCGGCCTACCTATAGATTGATAATCAATTTGATTTATTTTTTTCAGATAAAAATTGCGGCTGCAATCGTGGGCACCTTTTCGGCCTTTTTTAAAGACAATTTTTTCAAAAAATTATAATAATTATAAAAGTAAATAAAAAAAAATATATTTGTATTATTAAATAGTGGTATTAATTGTAAAAAAAATTCATCACCATTCCCCAGTCCTATCCATTCGAAAAAAATTGTGAAAATTGACTATTTTTCGGCAGAATCACACTGTGATGTTACCTTAACAACTGAACGATTTTGACTTGAATCTTCGGCCACGCTTGATTTATACCGAATTTATTTTTCTTACAAGGAAAGGTATCAAACTGCATCTCCCAGAAATTCTTGAAACTCTGGCGAATTGTAGATCTTACTAAAACTATTCACCAACCATATTTCTTTCGTGCCCATAAGCGGTTTAAGGGGCTGAAGCTCACCCCTGAAAATTTGAGTTTTTTTCAATTTTCTTAAATATCTTGAAAATGATAAGAGCTTTGGTAGGAAAACTATATACATATATTTGTAAATGGCACTTTAAGGTCTTTATTATGATGCCAAAATTAAAGTTATAAAATCATTGGGGTTTCACCCCCCATTTTCAAATAGAGACTTTGTAAAAACTTAATAATTTATTGATATTTTAGGTACATATAAAAAGAAAATTCATACAAAAATATCTAAAAATAATGACTGTTTAAAATTTTTTTTTAAGTTTTTTGAAGATTTTATTTTTTTTAGAATACCTAGTAAAAATTAAAATTTTTGAATATCCGTAGTCCCTACCATAAAGCGACATGTATTGAAAGTACATGCCAAATTTGAAATCGATTGGATAAATAGAACTCCAGGTACTATGTCGACCAGCATGAAAAATGTAGTTTCAAGAAAAATGAATTTAAAGTTTTGATTTATAATACTTGATACTGGAACATTAAAATGGCTGTAACTTCATATTCAAAATTTTTAAATTTCTTTTTAAGGGTACATTTTTAAAGACCTATAACTTTCAGAAAATGAAACGAACAAAAAATCGATAAAAAAAATTCTAGCTAAAATAATTTTGCCTTAAGAATGTATGTGCACCTAAGAGGTAAAGTTATTAAGATATGTTTCCGTAATTTTATTTGCTACCAAAAATAGTCATGATGGAATTAAAAACCATTTAACAGCAGTTTTTTTTTTTTTTTAATATTAACATTTTAAATAAAACATATTCGAATCTATTGAAACATTTTTGACCGATATTTTTATCTTTATCCATCTAAAATTTATACTGATCAAAATTATTGATTAGGATCATTAAAAACGATCAACATATCGATTAAATAATCTCGCGACAATCGACTTTTTTTTACTTGAATCAAATGAAAATAATTTTAATTTAAAAATGTTAATAAAAATAATGTGGTGTAAATGTTAAAACCGAAAAAGTAAAAAATAAAAAATACCCCTGTCGCAGCATCTGCATAACATAGCGAATTTCCAAATTTTGGGGACTGGCGGATCTCATCTAAGAACTGTACCTATTTAAAATAGTTTAGCTTTCTAAGAGTAAAAGATTTTTTAAAATCGGCTGGGTAATTAGTTTTGATATTTTTGGAACCCAAGAACCCGAACGGACTTTGTGTAGCATAGTTGTATCCATCTAAAATAATTTAGTTCTCTAACAGTGAAAAAATTTTCAAAATCGGTCGGTTAGTTTATTTTTTACAATAATGGGAACAGTAAACCCTGGCGGAAATCATACAACATAACTTTTATTCATCTAAAATAATTTTTGTAAAAAGTTTATCCTAACAGTAAAAAACGGGTCCTAGGGATCTCATATAACTTATGGTAGTTCGTAAGGTTCTTGTGGACATCATTTAATTACTTAATGAATTCAAATACTTTAACTTACTAACGGTGAAAAAATTTTCAAAATTTTCGACATTCGCTAAAAAAATCATTGAAAAATATTTGATATGTTTCGATCAATTAATGGTCAACATCAGCAAATAAATGTTACTAAAATCAAAGAAAAGAATGAGTTATTTGTCCGTAGAAATTAAAATACAAATTCTGAAAACGAGCAAAGAAATATTGAAAAAACTAGATCGGCAAAACATTCTGACAAATAACACTACCCAACTAATACTTGCCAATTTGAATGAAACTTAACATACTTATTAAACAGCGAAAAATATTAAATACGTGTTTTTTTATTTCGGCTAAATACGCTTTTTAGGGGTAGAAAACACCATTCAACCTCTGTAGATGAAAACAGTTATAGCTAAATATTTTTGAAACGGCATATTTTTTGAAAAAAGGGCTGAGTACCAAATTTGTAGAATTTAAAGCGATGCACTTGATAGTGACCCTGAAATCGATTTTCAAGGTCAGTTGAAAATGATTAGCCATTGCCGAACTTTGACCATATCCTGTACCTATAAGCAGTAATTTCATGTATTGACTCAATCTATCTTCAAAATTGATTTGTTGCGTTATTTTTCTAAAATAAAAAAAATAAAAACCTGACGAAATGAAAAAATAGGCGCAAATTTATAGAAAAAATTAGAAGAAAACATTTTTGTAAGTAATTTTAGAAGCTAAGAAAAGATTTAATATCACTCCAATTGTAAGTTAAACATTAACTTTATGTTATATTAGAAATTTTCAAAATTTTTTAAAATTTTTATTGCTACTCAATAGTTATCATATTAGGAATTCAATTCAACATATGATTAACTATTATTTTTCCGATTGCGATTGAGCAAGTATTTTTCAAAATTACTTCTTGATCACTTATTTTCTATCTTGCATGTGAAATTCGTTCGAATATACTTTCAACCATTTAGGGATGAAAAGTAAACTACTCCTTTTGAAAAATATTAAATGATTTTCAAATGACTTTGGAAATTGACCTCAAGGTCAACTTCAAAGTCAAGTGCATCACGAGAGTCAAGTGCTTCAAGATCATCAAGTGCATCACTTTGAACTCTATAACTTTGGTCCTAAGCACTTTTTTCAGAAAATATATCGTACCATAATCCACTTCTATGTGTATGTTGATTCCTGGTCTCTTTTCCTGCGTTTCTAATATTTATGTCAATAAAAAATGTGCTACCGTAGACAAGGATGAATAGGTACGCATTACGACTTCACACCGTATTTTTTTGTATTTATTTTATGAGTACCTAATCTTTAATATATTAAAAATTTACGCGAAGATGGTCACTTTATCAGCAGTATCCAAAAAAATTTAAAAATATCGGTGGTTTTTGAAAAATTAACAAAAATCGTATAATTTCTTCTCTATGAAAAATTGGGGTCAAAAGAGACGAGAAAAGAGTAAATGGGGACAACCCGTAGGGTCGACCAAAATTGAAATTCTAATATAAAATAATTTCGAACTTTTTGTATTTATACATTCAAAAAAGAAATAATAGGTACTTGATGATTTTCTGTAAAAATAAACGTAGAATCTAAAATAAAGTTTATATACTCCTGTCGTTTACCCCTAAGTTTATATTCCTCCTATTCTTATTTTAGTTCAAAAAATAATTTTTCAAAAGACTAAGACATAATAATTAATAACAGTGAGATTCTACGTCCATTTTCAGACTTTTGTTTATTAAATTGCGTAAAAGCTAGTAAATGCAATAACAGATATGATGAATTTATAAGGATTTTCTTGTACTACAAAATCTTAAAAATATGGAAACGCGTACTTTTTTTTCGTTAATTGTGTTTTATTCTTTTGCACAAAATTTTGAAAATACTTTATTTTCTTAAGAAAGGGAGGCAACTTTAGTCACAGATATGCCTATGAACAGTTTTTGGTAATCCGGGAAAAACGAAAACACTTTTTAAAATTTTTTTATTGTTAAAATCGAAATGTTCTTTTAAAGAGGGTTAAAATTACCATATTTTATATTAAAATTTTAACACAATCACTCCCTAATTAACGAGCCTTACTTAATATTAGCAAATTGAGAAAAAACACGTCAATTAGATTTTTTTACACAGATTTTATTTGTTATATAATTCAAAAGGATATTTTAAAAATGTGTATGAATGGCTTTCATTAAATAAATTTCAATATATTTTCCATTTATTTTAACAGTGGAATGTCCTTATTAGTGGCTATACTTTCGGCTTGGAGCGAATTAGACGAAGATTTTCTTCTAAAACCAAATTTAATAATTAATTAAAGAAATAAAAAGAAATTTGTGGATTTCCTACCGTTCAAATATAATCTTTATTGTATGTAAAAATGTTATTACATTTTTTCAAAAAACTGTAAGTAAACTGTAAAATTTTCTTTACAAATATGTTAAAATAGAGAAATGTTTCCTTTTTAATTTATTTTTAACTCTTTTTAAATGATTCACTTTAAAATTTTTTAATATTTCTTAATCGAAATTTCATAAAAGAATGTGTCAAAATTTAAAAAAATTTTTCTTTGTTAAAAAAAAAAAAATTGAATGTGCAAAATTATTTAATATTAGAATGCTCTGATTATACAATTCTAATCATAACTGTATTGTCAATTGGATAAAAAATTACGTAAAAATATTATTGTTTGAATATGATTTAACGTAATTTTTATACGATTGAAGCAAACTCTTATTAATTTTAGGAAGGTGTAAATATAATCTAAATTCTGATCATATCACATAACAGATATCGTCGGGATTTTTTTTGTAAAAAAAAATGGAACAGAGATACATTATAAAAACATTTAACTGACAGAGAAATAGAATATAGCCGAATCGTTAAATTGGATTAAAAAAATCATGACACGCTACTTATAAAGCGGCTTTTTTCGAATTTAGCTCGCAAAAAATGAGACAGAAAAAAAAAGAATGCGAGTGCGAGTGAAATGGAGAACGACATATTTCCTAGTTTTTCTCGAAAAGTAAGTAATTTAGAGCAACGGTATAAAAACATTTTTTATGCGTTTTACCTTTTACAATGGCTTAGTGTAAAAAAAAATTTGAAAAATTGCTTAATTCTGGCAAAAAACTCATTTTGTTGACAAAAAACGCCCGGAAAACCTACTTCTGGGCATCCGACGTGTCTGGCTAACGAACTCATCCAACGATTTGGAAAATCGAATTCGCACACAAAATTTCATAAGCATTAAATGTTTCGTTCGAGAGTTATCGCGCGGATACATATATATATATATATATATATATATATATATATATATATATATATATATATATATATATATAAATTTTAGTGAATATCATTTTCGTATTCTAGGGACCTCAAAACATATTTCTGATATGGTCTCGGGCTTAGGTCGCACCATGACACCTGGCGTAAAAGCTGAATTTCCAGTTTTGGAAATTCGCTAAAAAGCAAAAAACATGACAACAATGACAAAACCGAAGCTAAAAAAAAAAGTTGCTGCGGTTAGAGGAGAATGTGAAAAACCATTCGCACCTGCAGTATGTAGTCCGAAATGCACAGTAACGTGTGGAATGTTTTTGGGTGACAATCAGCAAACGCGAGCTGTGATTCACGGTCTTCGCTCAATGCTATGTGTAGTAGGTAGGTAGATTGTACCATCGCGGTCCGCGCGCTGCTGACCAGATCATCGACAGTGTAGTTTGAGTGAACAAATACTATATGCATAATATTATTTGATGGACAAAGATGACTGATATATTTTAGTGGGTTTTAGATTTGTTTGTGGGTAGTTTATTATATTCTTATTTTCAAAATTATTTTGTACTGTTACGTTACTTCTGAATTGCCGAAAAATTCAGGATTTTCTGTTTGAATTTTCTCTTCGTAACGAATAATGCAACCAATATAAAACATTTTCAGGTACTGTTTTACAACTCTAAGAAGAAAGTAAAAGTAATACAATTTTGAAAAAAATATGATTGGTTAAAAATGGTGATGACAAGGATAAAAAAGCAGCTTGTACAGTGACAGTTTAATTTACTTATCTCTCTCACACAAAAATGTGACAAACTAAGTCAGATTTACATAGCTAAAAAAAAACTTCATAATTCAAAAAGTTAAATGAATGTATATAATTTTTAAAACTATTGATTTAGATCATAATTTAACATTTCTAAATCGTATTTTGCATTGCCATATTCTATTTTGAATTGAAAAGTAATATTTTTATGAATGTTGCTGCAAGAGGGCAATTTCGTACTGAAAATAATTTATTTCATTTTTTGCTATAGTGTAAATCCAACTTGTAAAATTTTATTACGTTTACTTTTTTCTTAGAGTTGTAATACAGTAAATTCTACGCGATTTGGGGTATACACAAGCGCGTATACAGGGGGTGGTCAAGGGGTCATGACCCCCCACCCCACCCCACCCCACACCCAGAATTAAAAATATACACTAAATATTATTTTAATTTTAAACACCATATCGGGAAAGTTTCCAGTTGAGGTTTTTTTTTGTCGTCAAAAGTATAGAAGAAGTTTAGTTTATTATTTTTGTTTGTTAATTTTGTCTTAGAAATTTTTTTAGTCCTATTATTTTCCGCGTGACCACACCACCCCCCACCCCCCGCCTCCAAGAAGCTCGGCTGTATACGCCCCTGGATATACAAGGATAAATTTTTCTTCAGTTAAAAAAACAAAATTGTGGTACGAGCGCAGGTCGAAGACAGACGCTTGGTCGCCAGAAGAGGTTCATGGTGGACAGCATAACAATTTTCAAACGGCTGCCAGAACTGTTGCCAAAGTTTTTTTCCATTATTTCCATTAGTGTTACTAAAGCAGTACACAAGATTATTAAAAAATATTCAATTAATTATATTCATTTATCTATATAAATGACATCGGTTTGAAAAAAAAAATTTTGAAAAAGGGTTGAAAAAAAATTCTAAAAATCAACTTTAATTTGTTTATAAAAAATTTATTTGCTAACCAATTTCAAAAGTGTACTTACGCTCCCGCCTCTGTCCCGAGATAAGCCATCTAAGAAATAATAGGTAAAATTTTAAGTCAATTGGATGCAAAGTGTTGGAGTAATCTTGCCTACCGTTTGATAAAACGTAGTTTCGAGAAAAACGTATGTAAAATTTTTAAACATGTTTACTATTTTGTGTATTTATACCTATCATTAACGCTATCTGTGAACTATTTATGAAAATATAACTTACATGCCCCTTTCACTAAAAATAATATCTGTTATATTGTTTGGCAGTTACCTTCAACAGACAAAGTTGTCTAGTTTGACGGTATTTCAAAAAGTTAAAGGTTAATACGTCGAAATTGAGCTTTTACATAGGAGCGGAATTTTGGTTTCATTAAAATTTAATATTACTGCCATAAATTTTAGTTTGAGTGTTGTTATTCGAATATACCGCATCACATGACAAACCCGATCCCGAGATTGGTTCCAAGATAATAACCTAATCCTATTTATTATTAATTTTTGTATAACATCATCTATGATAGCAACAAATTGAAATAATTTAAATTCCGTTATAGGACAGGAATAGAATGATATACATTTAATGCTCAGTTATTGAAACAAAAAGACAAAAAAAATATTCTAATAGCATTTTTTTTTCATGAAAATATTTTTTAATAAAAATCTATCATAATTATTTATTATTAACAAACGAACATAACAACAAATAATAAAAATAATAATATACATACGCAGATAGAAAGAGGATCGTTAGGTAACGCAAGAATCACATATGTTTATTAAGGCCTCAAAAAAAAATTCATTTCTATCGTAAACGCAGTACACTCAAACCTGTTTTTGTGCGGTCTTTTGTATGCTCAGTGTGAATAAGAATTAAAAAAAGAAATTTGTAGATTAATTTCCGGTAAAGTTGCTTGTCCATTGGCCAAGCGTATTTCATCATCACTGGATATTTGACAGTAGTAGTAAAAATTTTGCTTTGATTTTTAAATGATTACGTAAATTGCAAACTTTACGTTAACAGTGACGTAATCTGAAACATTAATCAGAAATGGCCTATGTCACGCATTATATATTTAAGGTAAAAGCCCCCATTATGGAACCGTATCTAATACTGGAACAGTTTTGACATTTACATATTAATGAAGTTATTTCTGAAAGAAATAACTGATAACAAAAATTTTTATTAAATGAATGATTGTTTTTCAATTTAAATTCACCTTGCATTTAATGTCTCCTTACTTAATTAAAGAAATAAATATGTAAATGTTAAAACTGTTCCAGTATTAGATACCGTTCCATAACGGGGGCTTTTACGTTATATGTATTTTAAAAATTGTGAAACATTGGAAATTAAATTGTAATCATTATTTGTGGAAAGTTTGTCGAAAACGTTAAATGTAGAATTTTTTCTTTTTTCTTTTTTTAATCATTTTATGATAAATAAAACAATTAAAAAATGACAATACATCAATTACGAATTGTGAATGTTACGAATGTTTTGTGGTATTACTGAGAATTTCTTGTTTATTTTTTGGCAATACTGAGACATGACATAACACCGGAAAGATTTGTGTGCCTTACCCGAAAATTTTAAAATACATTTTTTTAAAAATACATTTTTCCGTATTATCAATAAACTTTCTTAAGAAATCTACTTTTTTTCTGTTATATTAGAAGCATATGTAAAACTTGAAATTCTTTTCCAAAAATTGTCAACTACTGAATTCTCTTCTGTCTTTAGAAGAGCAATTTCTGGTAATATTGTGAGGTCTTGAGTTATTTATGTATATTTTATGAAACTTTTTTGTACGGTCCCAATTCACTGCATAAATTATTAAGAAAGTTTATCAATATTTTCGGTCCCTATTCTCCGCATTAGAAAAGGTTTCATTGTACTTGCGTATAATATTCAAAGTGTAGTGTTGAATATATATTTTTTAATAATACCGCTACAATTGGGGCATCCTTCTCACATTGGGGCCCTTTTCGACTAATATGTCTGTCTCTGTTTATGTTTGCTTGTATATGTTTTAGTTTTGTATAGAGTTGTTTTTTTTTTTTTTCAAAAAATAAACTAGTTATTAGCTTTTAATTGGTAAAATTAAAAATAATATTAGTCTACTTCTTAGAATTCAACAAATAATTTGAGCAAAAACATCCAAATCATTAAATAACAACCGAATGTACCGCATGTTTAATGATATTTAGCCATTTCGGCTATGTATTGCAAATTTTCTTTCAGATGCGCATAGTCGGAAGGGAAGTAGTAAGAAAACGTAATTTTTGAAATATTGTTGTTTTAAGGGGAGGTTTACTCGAGAGTCCTTAAAAATTATGTATTTTTCTAGAATCTTTTTTCTCAAGAACGGAAGTAAATATCAATTTCAAATTTTGTGCACATATTTATTAAGTATCAAACTACACAAAAAAAATTTTTCAAGAAAAAATATAAAAAAGTGTCCATTTTATAGATAGTGCAGTGTGACGATCCGAAATTCCAATGCCTTGTTGGTGGACATCCTAGCGCCGGTAATAAACCACCGAAATCCAAAAACAAAAAAGATTTATAAAATATATGAAGAGTACTGGCACCTCTACCTATAATATCAACAAATTGGTGAAAGAAAAAAAAATGGCGGATGTTTGAACTTTTGATTACGATTTTTGTCTTATTTTTCGCTCTTTAAAGTAAATTTAAAAATAAAAAAATATTGAAAGTGTATCGAACTTAGGTAGAGGTGCCGAAGAATTGAATTATCTTTAAAATAAAAGATTAAAAAAAGGATCCATCGAATAGTTTTTGAGTTATCGTGTCCACCAGTTCCTAAAATGTAGTTCCGAGTTATTATAAAATATATATAAAGAAATGTATTTTCAAACTATTATATTTAATACTCATTATTGCGTGAACTACGTTTTTTGAATTTTTTTTTATAGAAAGCTGGATTCGGTTAATGTGCAAGAATCTTGTTTTTAAATTATTTTCAGTAAAATCACTTTGGGAACATTTTACACATAATTTGCTATCAATTTCTGCAAAAAAAAAAAATCGATTTTTTTTAAAGACTCTCAAGTAAATCTCCCTTTAATGTATTATTATCATTTGTAATAATAAATTTAAGAGGATTTTACAGTACTCGGCTTGTCAGACAGATTTGCGACTTTCTTTATAAAGCCCAGTTTTTTTAAAACTTTCATCCATAATGTTTTGTATAAAATGAACAAAACAACTCAGTAGAAGACTTCCGTATTGACGTAAATAAGCCGACCGTCAAATTGGAAAAACTTTTATAATATAAAAATAGATAAAACTAGAAAGTCAACTGGTGATCTACGAATTTATTTAGCTGGCAAAAAGTGACATCATTTTATTTTTAAATCTTCCGCCACATTTCGTTTAATGCGACGTTCCTAGATGTTGCCAAATTTCATACTAATTCATTTACTATAATAATTCTTCATTTTTCATAAAAATTTGTCTAATTTTGTTAACTTCAACCATAGATCAGTAAACATAATTAATATATGTAATCTATAGACTTGGTGTATCAATGAAGAACTGAAACCTCCAGATACGCTCAAACTATGACCAACTACTATTTTGTAATATTGTAATCAATGGAATAACCCAGCTGTTCGAAGTAACAATTTTTAGGGCATTTTTTCAAATAATTATTATCAAAAAACAATTTTCATTGCAAAATGTGGTCCTGTTTACTGAATAGTAGACATAATATTATCTTGCTCATATTACACCCTGTCGAGAAACTGACGTTACGCTCCATCTATAGTACTAATTTTAATATAATAGTGTTCATCGCTTTATGATTTCCTCTTTTTGATAATTTTTTGTAGCAACCGAACCTTTTTAAATATCAATATTGACAATGATTTAAACTATAAATTTATTTATTAAAAAACCCATAAAATTATATTTATTTAAACAAAAAATTGTTACTTAAAAAAAATCCGATTTCTTGCGTGATCCTTTATCGACTTTAAGAGATCTCAATAATTAATTTAATACAACAAAATTTTTATTTTTTAATATGTTTACTCAACTTTATCATTCTTTCAATCACACATCGAAAACAAATTTTTTATTAACCCTCTTCATTAATAAATTGTTTTTTATGGTACATGTCGACTTGAATTGTAAACAACCTGTATAAAAAAACTATGGACATACATACACCTATAATATTATGTGTCGATCTTTATTCAATTTAAACGAATGTAATGTGTATTGAAGTTAGATAGAAAATTTATTAATCATATCAAATATAATGTATTTTTAGTCAAATTAATTTTATCTCTAGTTTTTTTTTTTTTTTTATTTAAAAAGAAATAAATAAAGATGATCATATTTAATTTGATCAACGATGAAATGAATTCGATATATTTGGTTAATGGTAGATGAAATTAATTAAAATAGATCCCCCCTCCTGATCATATTCGAAATTTTTATATGAAAATATCATTTAAATTGACCTTGTTGTTTTACGTGGATTGTGGCAATTGTGGCGCTTTGATCTTTAGAAATATATGTTTGAGATGTTTAGTGATTTAAAATTATATTTATTCTCTAAAAATTTAAAAAATTGCAACTTTCGGGATAAAATAATTTTTACTTTTATTTAATAATAAAATTAGCCTTTAAGTTGTTCATATTGAAATTATTTAAATTACTTTTTACTTTCTATGTGAGTTTTAAAAAATTCAAACAGTTTTTAAAAGAGCAATACTGTCTATGAACTTGCGTAAGCTCCGACACTGACTATTTAAAAGTGGTCAATTCGATGACAGCCATGGCGAATTTATAAGGATGTCGTTGTTGTACTATGAAATCCTGAATATAGTAGGTTGTAAAATGGAAGTAATTTTGTAGAAATTTGCAGAAATCATTTTTCGTATGTTTAACATAATTTAAAACAGCTCTTAAAATTTTATTTGGGGAAAGTAAATGCTGGTTTTTTAGCATAAGAGAACTTTAAATAAAAATAAAACTAGTACATTTGTACTGGTACAAAACTAGTACAAAACATATTCTTTTTTCTTAAATTTAGGAAGTGATTTATGACATTTGTTGTTTAGAAGTAATTTCCGGCATTCCGTAAGTCCAATTTTGAACCTGATTATCTAACAATTGGGGTATTATTTCGGTACGAAATGAATTATATTGACATCCAAAGCGTTCTTTATTGGAAATTTAAATCACGGTGGTAATAAATTTAGCAAAAACCAAAATTTACCACTAGCATTCATTAATACTTTATAATCGGATGATGATGATTTCTATAAACGTTATAGACGAATAACATAATACATATAGATAATTTTCTTTTTAATTTTGTCCGCTGTAATCCTGTAATCCTCATTACTTTGGGTAGCAATCAAAATGAAAAAGAAAATTATTCTTCAACCCAAAAAAGAAAAATCATAATATATGTATATAATAGATGCGATAAGTACAGTAGATCTACTGCACAATACGTAATGTATTATAGATCACATCGCACCACTCCGTCGTTATCCATGGTAACTACGGTAACTAGACAGACAGCGAGCTATATTTGTAGACCATATTGGTGTTCGCTTTATACGGAATTGTTGAAGTGATACAGTATTGCGTCAACGTGTTGAAGAAAATTACCGGCCCCTGGAGATTTACTACGTAAAAGTGCCGAGTACTACACAGTATATACGTAAAATGTATATATGGTTAATTCACTAAAAATAGCGCTGTGGTCCTTATTCTTTAAACATCCTAGTCAAAAAAATTAGTCAAATCCGTTACAACGAGACTCATTGTCAGTGGTACGTATACCTAATTCTGAATCATCTTTGACTGTCTCAACAATAAATTTTGATTTTGTATCGTTGTTGTTGGATCAAAGTAAGAAATCTGAGATACAAATTTTTAAGTATGAACATAGAACATACATACCAAAAACAGATAAACAAACAGATTGATCAGACCTATATGTTTAAAATAAATATTAAACGGCCCACAGTATAATCTTTTGTGGATATCCAAAAAGTACATATAAAAACCAAGTGTGTGGCGGTGATAAAAGCAGCGGGAGCGCCACATAAAAGTCATTAAATATTTTTATAAAGAGTAGAGATAGATACAATTTTTTTTGATTTTTCTGTTTTTATTTAAAAATTACCAAAAGTGAATAAAAGGAAAGATTTTGTTAAATTCTTTCTTCAATGTTTTCAACTTTGGATCAATATGTATATGTGCAATGTGTATAGTTTAGAATGCGTAGAGTATTAACGACGTGGTAGAGTAGGTAAAAAGCTCAATTTTTTCCTCAATTTTTTTTAATAGAAAATTCAAAAAAATATTCACGCCAATGAAATATTGACACTTAATTTTTTATTTACAAATATAGTTGTCAATTTGTCACTACACAGATTCGTATTAGTTGCTATAAATATTCATAATATTTATTCATGGCATTCTATGTCATAACATAGAAATATAAATTTCACCTATATTATCCGAATTTTATTTTTTTTAATATATTCTTTTTCTTTAATTATTTTAAATCGATCGTGCAAAAAATATTATACAATACATAATGCGTTAAGTACCTTTGCCGATCTCGAAAATTGCAAAAACTCGACCCTGCGGGTCTCGTTTTCGCAACATTTTCTCGATCAGTAAAAGTAACTTACCGAACTTATATTGTAATATACTATTTTGATTCCACTTAACTCCGCTTGCATTCAGTTGTTATGAAAAGATATTTGTATCGAACTGAGACCGAACTGAGAGCGTACCTAGTGACATTATAATGTGAATAGAGAACGAATAAGTACCAGCATGGTATCAGTACTGTAATGTGAACACAACAAGATTATATCGAAGTAAGAGTGGGGTGGAGGCGTACCGAGAGCGGAGCGTTAATGTAAATTCAGCCTAACGAACTAAACGAACAGAGAGTATTGCAAATACGTATGATAGCAAGTGCATATATCCGAACTATTTGGAGTTGTTTCGATTATATCTATTTTTACAGATATAAGTTAAACTATTCGACCAATCATCGTAAAAATCAATACAGTTCTATTCTGATTGCTGACAAATCGGTTAAATATTCCAACTTATAGGGGATAAGTATTGTTACCGACGAATAGATGAGAGAAATACATTTCATATTTCAAAGGCAAATTTAAATCATAATAGGTATTTTTTTTAGACAAAGTGAAATATGGTATCACTTGATAGATCAATATTTCCTCTTTCTAGAATGCTGAATAAAAATCGATTTTCCGAGAAAATACCCACAATACAATAATTTTTATCGGTTAAATTCGAAGGTGGCTTATTAGAAGATAAAGTAAATGTATATGGTATAGTGAATATATCTCAGCTATTCTGAGTTTAAACTGTAGTCATATTTTTAACTGGTAACGTAAAAGCCCCCATTACGGAACACTATTTTTAGATGTATCATTAAAGTGGCTTATAAAAATTAATAAATAAATTAAACACCCATATTTTTTTCTTAATAAGCATGAAACCAAGTTTTTTTAATCCAATGAATATGTTTTTAAGAAAATATAACCCAAAAATATAAATATGTTTTATAATTTGTTGACATCTATAAAAAAACGGACAGAATATATCAATACCTTTAAAAAATCAGCACGGACACCTAAAAAAGAACACGTATGTAACGTACATGAGATACATCACATACATCTTCTGCCATCTTTTCACGTATAGTCAACTACATATAGTTTTAGAACTGAAATAAAATAAAATAACCACTGTCGTTTTTTACAAAATACATAGACGGCGAAACAATATTTGTGAAAAAATACAGTATTCTCATCGTTTACTTCATCGAATATTTAAACCATTCTGTGTTTGAATTTCATTTCTAAAACTAATTTGTCAAAATGGCGACAATTTTTCATTATTTGCAATTTCAAATCAATATTTTTTATTTACCAATTAATAATACGCTCCGAAATAATAATAAAAAAAAAAATATATATTAAAAATTTTACGATTTTAAAGCAGTAAGTAAATATTTTAGACTCAAAAAGAAATTAAAACTATTTATAATATAAATTTTTAGTTATTTTACGTACATGATTTAAGTTACATACAAAGGTTATATCTGTACTGAATAGAAATACACATATGTATAAATTATATTTAAACCAAATAAAAAGGTGATTTAGCTCTTATAATATCTTAACTTGACTAATAAAAATTATTTGTATAGTTTTATTGCGCTAACTTCGGAAATTAACTGGAAAATGTTGAAATTTATAAGGCATATGTTTCTATAAATAAGCATTGATCAAACGCAGAAGAGACACATTCAGCAAAAACTATTTTAGTATTGGATCGCGTTCCGGTATGGGGGCTTTTACGTTAATTTATGAATTTCATGTTCGTGTTTCTCGTTTTGAACATTTCTTTCTTTTATACTCTACGACTTCTATGATATTTTTATGTATAGATATTAAAAATACAGTTTATGTATTTTATAGTTTTAAGATTACATAATTAAAGAATTTATACCTTTTTTATTATCTTTTTCGTCTTTTTTTGCATTTTGATGAAATTTTTGATTTATATTTCTGATAAGAGCTTGTTATTACCGAGGCGATAATGGGTTTTTCTTTTCTTGTTTTTTCCGTAAATATTTATATATTATTATTTAAAATAATATGCAGCACTTAAGGTAATTTTTGATTTTATTTCAAAATAAAAATAAAATTTTTGTTTATGGAAAGTTAATAAGTTCATTCAGGTTTATTGTTAGCACGTTCCCGGTCATAACCTATAATGACAAAATGTCCACACTAATGGTACACTATTTTAACAGCTAATACACTATCATATGGAATTTTTGACGTCATACAACGTGGTGTATAAGTTAGTCGGCTCTTATTTAACGTTTTACTGCATCAATGGCCGTGAAATGGTTAAAAATAATTTTATTTTCCAATTAATTGTAAAGGAAAGATTTGTGTTTGACTATACGATTTCATTTCACGATTTAGTGTTCTACTCAGCGCTCCCACATATTTGATTTTAGGGTTACGAAGAACAAGTCCCAGAATATGACCGTCCATCCGTCACAACCTCCCAGAACATTCAATTAGAATTATTTCAGCTAAATACAGGCAATTACATTTTCGAAAATTCAAAAACGGATTTGTAGCACACACAGTGAAAAAATTTGTGTTAAAATTAACACAAATCACATGTCCAGAACGGTTCACTCAATTTTTTGTGTTACTTTAACACAAAGCATATGTGTCAAATCTAGACACAAGATTTGTGTCAATGATTTAACACACAAGAGGATATACATTTTGTGTTAATTTTTCAGATTTACCAGAGTTAGTTGTTAAACTTTTTTATTCAATATTTTACTTCTACTTAAGATATTTGAAAATCGTCAAAAATTATAAGGATTTTGTTCATATAATATTATAAATGAGACTCAAAGAACGCAAAGTAAGTCAGTTTTTTGTAACAATTCTTACTCGTGTCCATATATATCTACGAAAATATATATAATAAAAAAGATGGGAGAAGTTCTTATTATTAAACAAAACCGAAAATTGTAAGCTTTTTCAGTTATTGACGAATATAGTTTTACTAAACGTTTAAAAATGAAACAATTTTCTTACATTTTAAGGTTATTTTGTTACAGATTCAGTTAAAAAAAATCATGTAAGCTTATTTGAGATTGTATTATATAATATACAATCTTACATATTAGTAAGCTTACATTTTTTTTTTTTAACTGAGTCTGTAACAAAATAATCTTAAAATGTAAGAAAATTGTTTCATTTTTAAACGTTTAATAAAACTATATTCGTCAATAACTGAAAAAAACTTAAAAATTTTTGGGTTTTGTTTAATAATAAAAACTACTCTCATCTTTTTTATTATATATATTTTGATAGATATATATTCTAATCTAATTTACATACTTATAACATTCTTTTGCTCTACAAAAATATTATGTTACTTCTTTGTTCAAAATAGGTTAAAATTTTTATTCTATACATCGAAATTTGTGTTAATATTTTCATTTAACACAAACACGAAATGTTACATTAACGCACGATTGTGTTACTTATTTAGCACAAAATTTTAACCACTATTTTTTTTTTTTTAGGCAGAACACAAATTTTTTTACTGTGCAGTAAATGGTTCATTGTAAATGAAATATTGCATCGGGATTCGGTATTAGGGAAAATTTCCCGAAAATTCGAGTCCAAATCATGAAAGGAATTGCTGGAAAAAAAGGTTCTAAAGATAATGTCACGTAGACCAGTGATTCTTAAAGTGGCGGTCAAAAAATATTTCGGGGGGTCGCAAAAAAAAAATTGATTAGAGACTATATATATATCCATATTCTTCAGGGAGGGGAGAGAAGTAGGCACCATTGCAATTTTTAAGTGCAAAAGGGGGTCGCGGACCGAAACGTTTGAGAAACCTTGACATAGATTTTCGTTGGTGAAATATTGAATTAATGTGAAAGCTGTAAAAAACTTGAGCCACTGAGGACCTCTGACTTAATTTGTGTCGAACACGCACTGGTCGAATGTTTTTTACGTAACATTAATTGATCTGTCACTACGACATTTTCTCTAAGCAACATCGATTTGAATGAAGCTTGTTTTTACAGTTATTATAATAAGTACAGTGGAACTTGTGTTAGCCAGACAGCAATGTCACGCCAAGATTACTTTTAAATTAAATATTTCTAAATTCTACACAAAAACAGTCTTTTTTTGTAGTGCTTTATTTCGCTCGTTAAAGATTCTAAATTAGTCATCTACGTATTTCAATAGTAACTGTTGCGAGATACATATTGTTGTCCGGTCAACATGGCTTCCACTGTATATTACAAATTTAAATATACATACATAATATTTACTGATTTAAATAATTGATACTATTGATTATTAGTAATAATTTTTTTTTTTTTTTTGTTGGTAGTTTGTAGTTTGTTTAGTGAATGAATTAGTTGAGTGACTCTGTGAGTTAACTAGCGTCATAAACAAGATATTAATTAAATTAAATTAAAGTGTTTTGCAATATACACGTATGTATGTATGTACCGCGTATAATCAGATTGAATTTTTAATTCAAAAGTAGTGAAAAGTTTTATAAATAAAGTCAACTGCTATAGCTAACTATGCCTTGATTAGACTGTGTATGGTGTTCAAAACGTGTAGCTAATATTTTACTTTTTCATTGACTTATTCTCACATGATCAATGAATCAAAGTTGTGACTGAGTGCGTTGATACATAAAATACAAAGATGTAATTTGTATTTTTTTCATAGTTTGTGTTGTTAATAAATGCGTTTACGTATTAAAATACTCGTGTCGTAGTCATAAAATGGAATAGGTAAAAAAAATTACAACCCGTCTCGTTTATATTTTTAAAAATTTTTTTGGTGAAGATGAACTGGGCATGAATAACTGATAAGGGATTGATAACAAAATTTATTTTGCGATTTTAGGTGTACATGAGTGGATCATTAAGTAAAGTTGACGGGAATAAAGTGGCCGCAATTTGAAATTTCTACGAATTATCTTTTATAGTATTTTTCGAAATTGTTCCATCAACCTCGTGTAGGGAAGAGTTCAAATTTCAAGTCACCTGCACTCACTTTGACGTCATTTTGGAGGGATCGATTGCAGATTGAAAGTAAAAAAAATTTGGCTTTCCAATAATTGGGATCATTTGTTACACCTTTCATGTAAATTTTATCAATTTTCATAAATAATATCGACGGTGAAAATCAAGTACCTACGTGACGTATTGGTAGATAGGGAATTGAAAAAAATGCAATGCAACGTGATGCCTTGATAAAGGAGAGAGACGGGAGAGATTCGTCGCAGATCTATTTGAAATTATCTAAAGTTTTCTATTCAGTTTATACCGTAAGGGAAACCGGGTCAAAACCGTATAGCTAAGGATTTAGGGTTGTAGATCATTCATTTTAAAACATAAGTTTATGAAATATAACGTTTATAATTGGTAAATTTCATAAGGAACATAAGGAACATAAATCACTATTTATTACGGCTTTACCCCGACACATGAACAAAACCGTATACTATATTTAACACCGAAAAAATCGATTTAAATTCTCTTAAACCTTTGCGTGTTGAAGAATCCAAATCATTTTTTTGTTCGAATTTGTCGACTCAATCTTGTATAATGTTGATTTTGATACCTGATATGTTCCAGCAGTTTGAAGTACCCAATGATTCCGTCAAATACCGCTTCAATGGTTTTTCTCATATTATTCCAATATTTTTTACTAGTAGTAGCTCTTTTATGATTACATAGCATCTTTTTTGCAACTAATAATAAAAAATCAGTTTGGTTCATATTTATACATCCAAGCCAAAATTGTATATAGACCGGTTTTACCCCGTACGGTTTTGACCCGGAGACCTATGTATAAACATATAACTCACTTCTACATATGCAAATCGATTTCGCCGGTACAAATATTGTAAATTACGAGTAAATACACACACTTTAACCTAACTGATTGGAGACTAGTTATTATAGTACACATAAACTTAACTATTTTTACTTGAATTTTCACAAAAATAAGATCAAGTCTACCGAAAAATACGAAAATAAAATATTTTGAAAACATTCGTGCTTGTCGCTACAAGTGTTTGTTGACAAATAGCTCTCATTAGTGGACGCTTTTGAGCGGCTTGCGTTCCAGAAATTTTAATTAATGAGAAAAATAGACCTATGTAGTTGCAAAGTTTCTGAGCGACTAAAGTCCACTTCCAGTTTTACTACAGTACCGCGTTAAATAAATGAAAGTAAGGGTCTACACCATTAAAAAAATCGTATTTATAAATACCAAAATATGTTATTATTACTATGTAAGGGTATTTTTCATAAAAAATTTTCCTGTTAGTAATTAATATTTTAAAATTGGTAGCGTTAAGTCGTTTTGAAACATTAAATTTCTTATCATAGGTATTTCTAGTTTTAATTATATTACATATTTCTTGTAGTTTAGAAACGTTTAATTTTTAATGTTTTATACTTTCTGAACAATTTACTAAATATTGTAAGTAATAAAACGGTCTACAATTTTCTCTTTTAAAGTCTGTACTTTTCAGTGGTTAATTAATTGAAATGTATTCAATTTTATTGAACTACCTGATACAGTCATAAAACCTGCATAAAACCTACCTTTGTAAATATTGCTATTATTATGAATTTTTCAATAAAATCTGTTTATTAGTTTTACAAAATTTGTATGTTTACAAATAAATTTGTAATTTTTAGAATCAGTACTTTTACTTAGGTTTGGCTAGTCAAGTGCTTTACCTGCGAGATACAATTTTCGATATTTTAACAATTTTTTTTAACTTATCGTATTCTTGATTATTATTATACTTTTTTAATCGGGTTTTTATCTATTGATATTTAATTAATTTAAATATGGAAATGAATATGAGTATTAAAAATAAAATGTTAAGTCCACAAGCAAAACTTATCATTTTAAATGTGTTAGTGTTTATGAAAAGTGAAAGTGATGGTGTGAAAATCCCATTAACTCAAGTTTAGTAATAGGTGTGTGAGGAAAGTTCAAGTGATAGTGACTAACAATAAGATAACAATAACAACTACTTAATTTTTTTACTTCGAAGTATTCAGAGTTAGTAAAGGTAATTTCTTAATATTATTTATTTAATTTAAAATTACTTATTTAAGTAGGTACATCATTGCATTACTATATAAATAAGCAAACTATTTCAAAATCGATTACTTTTTTTTACAACGTAGTGTATTTTTGTACATTGTATATATCGTTCAATATTACCTGAGTGAGAGATATAACAAATAATAGGGGGAGTTTAGACATAATTACTCTATATCCATCTTTATTGCAAAAGTATTTTATCTTTTTAATATAATAAAATATGTATATCTCTTACTAAAAATACATCTTTCCTTTTTGTTGGACTTTGATACCTCAAAAACTCTGCAACTAGTTATACTATACTGTTTTACCCCGGTATACGATTTTGTACAGGTTTCCCCTACATAGAATTATTTGGAAACTGAATAGGAAAATTATTTTTCGAATAGAAATTAAATTTTCAACCCAATTTGTTGTTAACTGCTATACAAAATAAATTTCTGAATATACAAAGTAATTTTACGAATTTATTAAAAAAGTTTTCTAAATTATGAAATTATTTTATTAAAAAAATGTTCGCTACAATATTTTATACGTCTCGGCTTCTGTGAAACTTGTTCGAAAGTATATTCAGACACAACTATAAAGACTTGTTAAAATTATTGCACTTTCACAATTTATGTGAATTTTTTTTCTTTTATAAACATTTAATTTGTAGTAACGGAGATTTATAATATGTATATATTTAAAAGTGCATTTATGTACATACGTACATATATCTAAATACACACCTGAACTAAAATATATTGTTACCTCCATTTAAAAAAACTGATCAATATATTTATTTAATCGTCACTGTTTTGTGGAAGGTGATTCACTTACAAAAAAGGAGTCACGCATATGTAACGATATGTTTTTGTCACCGAGTGTAATTATTACATTATGTATGTCTAGTCTGACTTATTATTTTAATAAATTTGCATTTTGAAAAATTTTATAATTTTACACTCATAATTCAGCTTAGACTAAGTAATTTGTGTAACATACGGTTCTTTTTGAAAAATATTATGTAGGAAATTCAACTTTTTTTTAGTTAAAGTACAGAACAAGCTATTTATTTTTATACGTAATTAGGCTACATTCATTTTTCACACTGAATTTCAGTTTGAAGCTCAGTAATTTCAAGAATGAACAAAATTTCTTCTTGGTGTAATTCAAGTGTGATACTTTAGTGCGTTCTTCTATGCTTATCGAAAAAATTAACGGAATTTTTAATTATTTCGAAAATTTTTGTCTTTTTTCAAGAGACTGTAGGGTACGGGCGGGCAAGACGGAGAGATTGGGCAAAAAGAATAATTGCCTAATTGAGCTAGTTAGATGTATGATTGACTCAGATCTAATGTCATCTGCTTCTTCACTTTGTACTTAATGCGATCATTTGTGAAAAGGGGACACTGTAGCTTATATGCGTGTTATACCGAAAAACTTTTTTGACGAAAAAAAAATCAATAAATAGACGTAAGTAATTTACGAATTATTTCTTTGTGTATTGCAGTTACTTATTTTTAATGATTTCTGTAATTTGTATGATCATTACGAGTAACAAATTCATGCTCGTATTTAATTTGAATCTATTAGTTTGTAATTAAAGGTTAAGTTAGTTAAAAATGTGATTGGCCTGCAAAATGGAGTCAGGAAAAATGAATAATAAAATAAAGCTTCTCTAGTCAAAAGAAAAATTTTTTTAAATAATCTCGGACCCTCCAATGAAAAAGAAAAGAAAATTCCTTTCAAAAAGATAGAGTCCACTAAAGAAATTCAAAAATATAACTATTTTTTTACTGTCTGTCAAGCAGAATACATACATCCGCTAATAGAAGACTGGATTCAGTGTAATTCTTGCCAGAAATAGACCCAAGAAGCCTGTTCTTTATACACAGGTCGAGGCTCGTACTTTTGCGATAATTGCCACGATTAATTTATTCATTTTCATTAGTATTAGTTTTCCTAGTACCCGCCCTAGTAGAGCAAGAAGAATAATTGCAGTTTTTTTTTCAAGTGATTTTTAATATGATAAGATAAGAATTTTTGTAAATTTTCTGTTTATTAATCACAAGTAATTGAAGACTTGTTATCTTGAGATAAATAAATAATTTTGTTGCAATACCATTTTTTGGAGATTAAATTAGCATATCCTTCTTGCCCGTCCGTCTCCTATCTAAAAAAATCCTATCACGATTTTAAAAAAAAAAAATCATTTTAAAGCTTGAATAGTCTACTTTTTAATATTCGAATACAAATTTTGTTTTATTTTAAATTTGGGCATAAAGTTAGGAAAATTTTTTGAATAAAGTGTGTCGTCATTTTTTACATTATACAATAAAAGCCTTACTTTGATTAGTACTTTAGGAGTTATTTGTGGTTAAACAAAATATGGTACTTTTAAATTTGAGTTTTGATTTGTTCCGAGGTTATGATGTTACAACAATTAAAAGCAAGGTTTTTAGAAATCTTAGACTGTCTCGTTTTAGGTAAAAGTATGAATTACGTAAAAAAATGTTCTCCGTGATTTTTAAAAACACCTTGCAGATAACTTAAAAGTAACAGGAATATTTACATTTTTCTCAACAGTCGGCTTCCTAATCAACACGAAATTTCAATGGAATGTTTCGTTTTGTTCAAAATTCTGTCCAGTTTCTTTGATTTAAACTTTCAACAACCCAACTTCCTTAATGTGTTTGTCTTTGGTGGAAATTTTTTCACTGTTGGTGGTCATTGTACACTTTATTTGCGGAAACCGTGTTAGAACCTCATCACACTGCCGATTTTTGAGCGTATTCCTAGCAAGGCGATAGGTGAACGCGTTCTTAAAAATTCAACATGTCGAACGACGCGACGTGTTAACGTTACGTAATTACTGTTAACGTAATATAACACGCATGTGTAATTGCTGTTATTCTTGCAATAACATTAGACGGCTGTGTCGCGATGAGCTCGCTACGTAACGCGTGCGTTCACTGATCGCGTCGCTCACAAACTGCAAGTGTGATTACGTCCTAATTATTCTTGTTGATATTTAAGAGATATTTAAAAAAAAAATTACATAATTCAAAAATATTCCAAAACAAAAAATAACTATTAGAAATAACTTTTATTTTTATTGATATTGTTTATGTTTATGTGTACAAAACTACAAAATTACAAATGAACAAAGTTGTAATTTTTTTAAAATAAATTATCAATATTATAAAATCTGTAATTTTTTTTTAAACCATTCTTTAAATGACAGGTGTAATTATTATAAATGAACAAATAATGATAATGTAAATAGTAAATATAGAATATTACTTTACCGTTTGCAAACAGATTACTTACACACTGTCCCCCGCGCGCTTCCAATTCGTCCACCTGCTTTCATTTTTTTTTTTTTATTTTGTTTCTTTCTATCACTACTTGTTTGTTACATGGCACATTGCAATGACATAATTTAAATAAATAATTGTTAAATTTAATATATTAAATAATTTATAATAAACCGTGTAATGTGTTAAAGAATTGTTTTTTATTTATAACTTTTAATAATTTAAATTACATGTTGAAAATATTTTGGTGACACTTTTTTGAATAAACAAAATCAATTATTTTGAAACACGATTTAAATGTCTTACCGTTATAGATAACTAAGTGATTTAATTCACTAATATATGTATTTGGTATTAAAGTAAATTATTTCGTAAATTTTTTTTTTTTTTTTTGGAGAATTAATTTCAAATTTTTATCACATGTTTATCGAAACGAAATTTTCGAAGCAATTAAAATAAAGTGTATTCACGCAGAAACTAAGATAAATTCGTCAGTGATTTTTTCCTCAGAGTACATAACGGACAGAGTCAGCCATGTTTGCATTTACCGAAGTATCAAATATGGTACAAAGCTTAGTTTGATCATCTTAGTCCTTTTTACAAAATCTTTTTTTTCTTGTTAAATGCCCAGCGATTTGCTGCATAGTATTGTAATTTGGATAAATAAAAGCTTAGATACGAAGAAAGAAAAAACTGGAATAACTTTTCGTTCGTAGGTATAAGTTGATTAAATACGTTAAATATTGATATTTTGTTAAAGGTCAAATTTATAATTGAGAAAAGATCAGACGATGGAATCTAACAAAAGTTCTAGAATATTCTATTCGAAAACTAGCAAAAATATATCGAAAAAACAACTTCGACTATTTGTGAGGTGGACACTTTTGGTTGAATAAACGATTTTAATTTGCAACAATCCTTCAGTATTTTTTTTTTAAAGTAAAAGTGAAATTTATTGCTAACAATTAAATTGAAATACATACGACTTTATTTTATTAGCTAGTGTATGTTTGGTCTACAAATGTTCATCATCACATTAAAAATCAACCATATGCTACAGTCATGTTGAAAACATATATACCAGAAATTTTTATACTCATGTTTTTGATTGAAATTCAAACATTAAAACTGTTTTGTGACCATTTTATGACACAACTGGCCCCACAACTTTCGACTGTAATGCTTTTGTTGCAGTTCGAATCTTACCATTAATTTGCTTTACTCAGGTTTTACTGTAAATAAATTGCTTGTAAAGAGATTTTTTATACTTAATTTTTGAAAGCTAAAAACAACTCATATCATATCCGTACATATCCTAGCTCAAAGATATCATTTTCCCTATCATATTCCGTTTTGTGCATCATCAAGATTCCTCTTTTACATCAAAATTTCAACAAAATTTTCATCAATTTAATAGATTTAATTGTTTCATAAAATATTCTGCTATTCATTTGATAATGATTATATAGATCCAAACATGTCACACAGTTACCTAAAAATAAAAGTGAAAAACAATTTAAGAAATTGATCATGGTTACTTTATTGAGAGCTCTTTTATCGAGGTCATATTATCTGGGGACGGAGAGGGGTGGATAGATAAATAGTGACGGTACTACGAAATTAAAAAATTTTCTGCACAATCAATTTTCAAACACACACACACACCGCTATATCATTAATAAAACCGTCTTCACTAATAAAATACCATGTGAATAATTTAATTAGCTTAATTGTCTTTAATTTCGATTCTCAATATAAATTAAATAAAAATAAAAAAAAATTATGGAAATAATAAAAAAAATCGTTTGTATTTCCGCTATTAAACAGGAAATATAATTTTTGTGTGTAACTGTACTACGCGCATTTGAATCACGTTTGAACTAAATTCATTGAAAACGCTGTGAAATATTTGAAATTAATCAAATTCTAATTTGACAATCGAAACTTAATATAGTTTTTTTTTTTAACCTTCGTATAATAATTAATGTAGGCTTAAGAGCAACAAATATTTATTGAAATATAAAACCTTGAAATCATTTTTAAATAAAAATGTTAAATTCCATACAACTTGTTAAATTGTTATATTATGTATAGTGGAATTTTGTGGTGATTTGAAATATGTAGGACGATTTGTGTTCTTAAGCGGTTAAGCTACATTGATCAGTCCAAAAAAAAAACTGTTATGAATTTTCACAATTAATAACAATTTAAAATGACGATTGTGGTTTAATAGATTATTAACTGTTGGTTTAGATATACATACCAAAAATCTTTAAAATATAAACGATCCCTGTGGGCAATGGCAAAAGTTGTCTTATGACACTGCTGTGTGTCACATACATATTATGCATGCCAATTTTGGAACCAAAATTTGAACTGCACCCCCTGTTAATGGGCATAAATATAAAAATAAAAAAAGTATAAAATAATTACGCAATTAATCAAGACAAATATAAGGAAAAAAATTTTCCAATTTTTGAAATTGGTGCCACTTGCCTACTTGATCATTTAGAGATAAAAAAAGTCCAAATAAGGTTTCTGTAAGTGAACCTGCGGAGGTCAACTTTCCAACTTCAAAAACTGGAAAACTTTATTTTTATATTTGTCTTGATTAATTGCGTAATTATTTTATATTTTTCAGTGCTCTTATTATTTTGAAGTTGGTTTTATTTTTTTTTCTTAAACAGGGTTTTTACTATTTCAACAAAAAGTGATATCAAAACAAAAAGTAAATATGTACATGAAAAAAAGTTTTGAGAAAAAATATTTGAAGTTTAGGGACCAATTTTTTTTAGTAAAATTTTAAATTTTGTCTCTGACCATTAATCTGAGATTCCTTTACCTTAAAGTGAAATGTAATCAATGTAATCGCTTTTTCCTTGCTCAACTCGATCTTCTTTCACATATTTAAGTAAAAATACTTCTGCAATTCTTCAATACCATGACATAAACTTTAAAGATATATTAAGAATTTGTCGAAAATTTCAGGGTGGATAGATGATCTCTTAAACAGTTTCGAAACAGTTCTAAAATTGTGATACTGAAACAGTTTCAGTGACTAGTCAATAAAATTTTTATTCCCACAATGACAGTGTTTTAAAATGATCTAATTTCCTTAGTAATTTATTTTATTAAATTATTTTATGCATTGCGTTGCGAAAAATTTAATTAATTCCAAGTGTGATAACGGATTATCATTGTGGAATTGAAGTAGTTTATAGCTAGGTGTTTGCATCATTTAAATTAAATTTATTATAAAGCTATTAACTAGCTGAGAGTGTAAATGTTTTAAGAAATTCATAGCAGATCGTTTTACTAATCGGGGAAAGTAAGCTAACTTGCTGGTTCACTAACAGGTTAGCTTGTGTTAAGGTGATCAAAAGATTTTCTCAATTTTCATTCTATGATAATTTGTAAATATTTTCATCATAGCGCTCCATTATCGCAATATAGTCGGTTATCTGGAAAATATCAACATTTGAGATATTCAAGTTTAAAGTTGTTTAGAATATATTTATTGTCTGTTGAGAGGTTATTTGAAATCCAATTTTAATGCAATTTTGACAGAAAACTCTTTAAACATGATATTAAATAATGCTATAAATATTAAAAGAACTATTTTATTTTGTCGGCTCAAATTTTCAAATTTCCCTAGATAACTAACTATTGCATAAAAATATTTTTAATAAAATTACTACGATGGTAAAAATAACCCAATTTTAAAAATGAAAACCATTATTAATTGAAATAAAACCATTTTATTCAACATAAAAATACCAAAAAAAAAAGTTAACAAACTTATCACTAATTAAAACGTAAAAAGGAAGAACTTAATAACGACAATTTCACAAATTTTACAGGACAGCAAAGATAAAGTTTGAGAGCTGCTATTCTCCTATTATGATTTTTCTTGGACATCCGGGCAGTATAGTTAAAATTACTACTACATTGCTAATATTTTCCGTGTTTGATTTGACATAACGAATTTCTTATTGTTACTAATCTTAACACGACGCAATAAAAAAATCAGTTAAACTTAAATATTTGTTTAAAAAACACAATAACCTACAGAAACTAAATCATTACAACTAATCACGAAGACGTTAAAATTTTAAAATTCGGTTATGTTGCTTAATTTGTAAAATTTTCAAAATTTTTTTTTTGCTTTAATACTCGGATAAAATGCAATATCCTAGTATTGTAATAAAAATAAATTGAATTTGACGCTTCAACAGTACGGATATATCGATATATCTTAGTCTTGCAACATACAAGGATATCAATTATATTTGCACAAATATTAAGCTTAGAGCTTAACTAATTGTAGCATCTGAAAGATACGCTTTCCCTCTTTCGAATGGTGTAGATAACTCAAAAACGTAATTTTGCCCAGATAACCGACTATTGCAATAATGGAGCGAATTTAGGATATTTTAAAGTCTTTTACAAAATATTAACTCATCCACTTGTCTCTTCAACAATCCAAATTGCGAACAAAATCGAACAGAAGCGGACAGCAGTAGAAAAACTTTATTTGTCCTGTAGTGATTTTGATACAATACATCAATTAGTTAATGTTCCCCTCTGTTCAGCACATTTTATACAATATTATTATATGATAGAATTGGATGAGGTTTTGTGTAAAGAAAAGTCCATCTAAATGCAGGCTAATTATGTTACAATGAAAGTTATGTACCATGAAATAGTTATTGTACTCTGTTCATCATTGTACCATTATTAACTAACTAACTAACTACAAATGTCTGCTATGGTCTGCCACGATTGCGATATAGTTGGCTGGATAGAGTTAGTATTCTAACTACACTGTGAAAAAAAATCAATCAAATGCAAGTCGGTCTTGTGAATATAATGTTTTTTCTTGAATCATGAGAAATGTTTTTTATTAAAAAATTTTTTTCTCTAAAACCAATCATTCAGTAACTATAAGAAAATAAACAATTAATAACTGATTTTTGTAACAGCTAATTGCTAACAAACCCCCCACCCCCATTGCCTCAAATTAAAATTTAGTTTAATTTAATTTATACATCACATCTATAAGTGAGCCATCATACTCTTTTACGACAATTTTATGTCGAATAGTTTTGGAGTAAATCGCGTGTGACAGTCGAAAAGATACTGAATTTGTTCCAACATAGAATAAAGAAATGTGTAAAATTTCTACACTAAAATAAGGTGAAATTTTACACAATTATGTATATGAAAAAAGTATAAGTTCAGATTTTTATTATGGTTTCGTTCTACATTTACGCTATGAATCGGTGTATTTTTCATACAATTATGTAAAATTACATCTTTTGTTGATGTAAAAATACACACAAATTGTGTAAAATACACTTATTTTTTTATGTTATACCGATAAAAGGGGTAATGTTTAAAAACAACGAGTAATTTTATAGTAAATTTTTTTTAATATTATTGCACTTTTTATTTATTTTAAAAATTAGTATTTTTACTTTTTTTTTTACAGTGTAACTTAAATTTTGACATAAATATATGTTAGTACTGACTAAAGTGAGTGTGACCAAAAGCACACAAGCAATTATTTAAATGATATAATTTTTCACAAAGTTGAACAAAAATCGAACTTTGTTTTTTAATTTTTTTTATTTGAATGTTTTTAAATTTCGGAACTGATCTTGGTTATATTTCGTTTACTTTCAACACAAATCGCCGAGCTAGCGTTATCCTTAAGCAATACCATTTTATTTTTCTGGGACGAAAGGATTCTCTAAGGTTTCGGTAAGAAATAACATATTCGGCAACAAATCTATTGTCGGAAATTAAAAAGAAAATTATTAGTTCGTTTATTGTCGGAATTACTGAAAATGCAAAATTGTATCATTATTGTAGCAAAAGACTTCTTTGTTTTTATACAAAATCATTAAGGTATCATTAGATACATATTTTAAATGAAACAGACTGTAACTTATTGTTTGCATAAATGATTTAAAAACATAAAAATTTTAACAATTAATTAATTAATTAAAATATGTTTAAAATACCATAATGCATATATATATATATATATATATATATATATATATATATATATATATATATATATATATATATATATATATATATATATATGCACAACGATGGACATAAAAATTTTGATACCGGTAATTTGTTTGGTCAAAATATTCATTTTAATATCGAAAGTTTGAGTTTGTTTGTTTGTCTTGCCCTTACATTTCAACAGTTTAATCAGTCGACTTAAAACTTTGCATAGATCTAGCTGAGCGAATGGAGAAGGACATGAGCGTCTTGTCCCGAATATCATCATTTCAAATACTACGTGGAATAAAAGTGACTTTCACACAAAATCTTCAATTGTCTTTATCCACGCGTTACAATAGTTTTACCTATAACTGTACATATACATAAATATGTATGTAAGATATCTAATTATTGTTTATTTATTATAAATTAAGTAGTTTTAATGTTGTTGTTACATTTAATTAATCATTTAGTGTAGTGTGCTTATTTAAACATAATCATTTAACATAATTCACATGGTCCGTTGAATTTTCAATTTATTTAAACATTTAAGTGAGTATTTACTTACTTTTTAAAATTAAAAAATTCTTATCAAATTGTCTTATATTTTAATGCTCTATCAAGTAGAAAATAATACACAAAAATACATAGGCATGAAATAATTATTTTGAATGTGATATAAAAGTGAAATTTTGCATATTATCATAGAACTGTCATTTTTTGTTTGCCAATCAAGTGTGAATCGCTATTTGCATTCATATATCTATTATAAGATTTTCTAGAAACATCTGTTTATAGAATTAATTGGAATTATCTAAAGTTTTCGATACAGTTAATACACAACATATCTATTTTGGGACCGTGGACACACATGCAAGAACGGATTAACCCACTTTTGCGGCCCTTTCTTACCAGGCCACCTCCCATCCTCGCTAGATATAAAACAATAAATAAAACAAAATTAAATAATGTGAAAAACTAAAACAAAGCTCAAATACTGATTTAAATTTTCAAAATAGACAGCTGCACCAAACCCTACAAAAAACCGGGTTCTCTATTATCTCCTTTGTCTATATGATGATCCGGCCCTGAATGTCGATATTTATTTGGATTAGATTCTCGATCAAGTGGCCGTAAAACGACATTTCATATTACACGACCTAATGTTATTTTAGCTAATGATGGAAATGATTCCGGGCTACAAGAATTCTATTTAAAATTAACGAATTGTTTTTAAGCATTTTTCTAATGCTTAAAAAAATGTTGATATTATATTTATGGTCGGCCAAGTGGTCGAAACACGACATTTCATATTACACGATCTAATATTATTCCAATTAACGTCAGAAATGATTCCGAGCTACAAGAATACTATTTAAAATTAAAGAATTGCTATTCAACATTTTTCTAAAATTTAGAAAATTATAGATTTTTTTTTTATTTTAAATATACATTCTGTTGTTACAACATATTCAGTTTCCTGATACACAGGACTCACGCATCGACATCTAGGCCATTAACAGTAAGTTCCATGTATCAGGAATTTACAGAAGAATTACTCTAATATAATCCAAATGTGGGAATTGTTAAATGCTGCTAAATAAGTTGGTTAGTTTCAGGAATAACATTAGTTTTGTGATGTTATCTGGAGATAGAATATCTTGCATATTTTGTGGGAGTTGTGTCGTTATCCTTTGTTGGGTAAATTTGGTACAGGCAATGAGTAGATGTTGTACAGTTATTCTTGTGTTACATTCGATACATATTGGTGGATGATCTTTATTTAATATGTATTTATGCGTGGCTTTAGTGTGTCCTATTTTTAATCTTGTATAAATTACTTGCTCGTTTCTTCTTATGTTTACCGGTTTCTTCGTTATGGTTGATTCAGTCAAATTTCGAAGTTTGTTAGTTAGTGGGGTATTTTGCCACTCTTCTTCCCATTTTTCTCTTATTTTCTTCTTAATTATAGGTTTAAAGTCTGTATGTATAATTTTAGATTGTTCTATTACATTATTGTCCAGTGCTTGTTTAGCTATCTGATCAGCTTTTTCATTGCCAGTTATACCGATGCGCGCGGGTAACCAGATGAATATAATATTCTTGTTTTGGACCTTTAGTTGGTAAATATAGGTTTGTATTTGTGATATGTATGGGTGCTTCTCTTCCATTTTAGATAGACCATGCAATGAGCTGAGTGAATTACTACAAATTAATAGTTTGTTGTAATTTAGTTGATAACTATACTCCTACGCCTTTAGAATTGCGAAAAGCTCAGCGTTGTACACGGAACAGTAATCTGGAAGCCAGTATCCTATGGAGTATTCACCGCAGTATCGATTTTTGTCTGAATTACATGGTGGTCAAGTGGTCGGAAAACAATATTTCATATTACACGACCTAATGTTATTCTAACTGATTGCGGAAATCTGTTCAGAATTAAAGAATTGCTTTTTAACATTTCTCTGAGGTTTAAAAAAGTGTCGACAGAGCGGATTAACACTTTGGAGCTTTGAACTGTTCCTCTTCTTTCAGCCTAATTCCTAAAAATAAAAATATCTCTAAAATTCTTTTGCCAAGAACAGATGCTAACACGCGACTTCTATGAGTTAACAAAATTTTAATTTTTTTGCCTTTGGGTATACGGAAACCCAACAAAATTCAAAATTGACTTATGATATTTTCAAAAATGATATGATCAGTGTTTATTGCTCATTAACCTTTGTTTTGTTTTCATTCACGGTTTGCGCTAATGATCATAGTAAACGTATTTAACATTTCTTTGTTATGAGTGTACATTATACTGATTACAGCTGCAGGCAAATTTGTTATCACACATTACGATAAAAAACAACCTTCAAAGACGTAATTTTTCTACTATCGCGTAGACCTAACCATTTTATCAATCGCTGTACTTTCAGGGACGGTATTGTTGTTATTTCTTTCTAATAGATGACGAATTTCAGAAGTTTTGTTATAATTATAATATTATTAAAATAATATAGATGGTCATTAATTATCTTTGTGTATGATTCAAAATTAATGACTGCATTATACATGTAGGCCTTCGTCCGTGTCTATATTCAAATTCAAATCATATAAAATTAATAAGTTTGAAATTCTATATTTCTACAGAAAGGAATAAAAATGTATAATTAATTTTATTGCATCATACGAAAAGAATTTGGAATTTCAAAAATAAAAGTATGGTTATCAATTTTGTTTGTTATTTTTGCTACGTATAAAGAGAAGTAGAGTAAAAAATATTGATTCAACCTAGAAGTGAATTCATTTCTTGTGAATTCCAAATACATTTTAATGCGAAATTTATTGCCGAGAATTAAATGGATAGTTATTTTCTTCGCTAACCATTTTCTTAATTCCTAAAGATAAGCATTGAACTTAAATATGTTACTCTAACGTTTTGTCGTCTTTTGTAGTCTTTTTTCGATGGGTGCTACAGATGTCGAATTTCGTTAAAAGAATGACTTTGGAAACTAGTCAACTACTTTGGAAAGTGACTCAATGTGAGTTTTTCAATTTTACTATCAGAATTTACGAAATTTTCTTTAGAAATATATGGGGTTCGACAGAAGTCTTTTTTCTAGAGATGATACATGTCTAATTTAGAAAGACCCCGAAAGCATATAATTCGCTTTCAGTTTCATCATTGTAGCATTCTATGTGTAGTATTAGAGGCACTAAAAAATTTTAGTGAATTTGATGACGTCATCAAATTAAGAAATCCCTTCTTTCTCAAAACACGTTTTACGAAAGTGATGTGAATTAAAGTGGTTGATTGATTTAGAGTAATTTGGGTGCGAAATTTTCATTTTTTCCATCAAAATGACGAAATTTTTTTTTAGAAATATATCGGATTTTTGCCTATACATGCCTAATTTTGATAAAACTGATTTCGAAAATCCATAATTCGCTTCCGGTTTGATCAGTCTATCATTTTATTTACAGTTTTTAAGACCCTGAAAAGTTTTAGTAAACTTGGTGGCGTCACTACATTAAAAAATTTACTTTTCTCAAATTTAGCATTATAGAAGTGTTATGAATTAGAGCGAGTAATTAAAACAGGATAAATTTGGTGTGAACTTTTCATTTTTGCTATCAAAATGACAAATTTTAACGAAAAAGTCTAAATTTTATCCATATGTAATTTTAAGTGTCGTTTGATAAAATTTGTATTTTTACGCTTCTTGGTTAATAAATACATATTACGTAAGTGCAATTTCTATAAAAGCGGGACCTATTTTCTTTTTAACGATACATAGATATTAATACAACATGCATATTATATCAATATAATTACTACTTAATAAGCAATCTGATATACAAAAATTATAGCTATGTACGACCGACTAGTGAAGAAACCTAGCTAAAACATTAGAGTTTGTTTGGTACTTTTGTGTATACCTACAATATAACATATATCAGCAAGTTAATACGTATTCTCTATAATATAGAGGCAATTACATATTTTGAATTCAAATAACGATTGAGATATCAAACAAAAACAAATAATCGTTGGTAAAACCAAAATTGCACACCTTGGAAGTTGTTTGAAAATAAAATAACATTGAGGTGCGCCCCACGCTATAGTGCTACTCTCGATACGTTATCGGTTTAGCAAATTTTCATACTAACATTGTTTGTACAACTATTACTCTCTGCTACCTCCTCCCTTGATTCTTTGTAACGTCGGGTCTTTTTTATTAGGATTTTTTTTGGCTAGTATTCATATATGATTGTACAGTATACTCCGGTTACAACGAACTTGACGGGATCGCAATAATCGGGTCGTTATAACAGAAGTTCGGTATAACCGGATGAGGACATTTTTATTCGTATTGTAGTTGTACCTTTCTGTTTATCCAAAACAACATTATTTTATTACAAAATAAGTAGAAAATAACGTAATACATAATATATATGCAAACTGATAGAGAATTTTCATTCTCATTTCTTCTATGGCATTCATTATGTGGACCACTAATTCATACATTCTAATGTTTACTAACAAATTGAGTTTCATTAAGGTTATAAGATAGGTACGGATTTTTCTAATTTTTTTAAAGTTTTATACTTTAGTGCTGTATGTGCAAACGATTTAATTCGATTTCCCCAGTTTGTTGAATTTCGGAAAATCATTCAATTTTCACACACATACGACATTCAATTTACCTAAATTGCTAAATTTCAAAAAACCAAGCGATATTCGTTTTTCCCAATTTGTTAACATTGTTGATTTTATCAAATTAAATTCGTTACAAACATTGTGCTGTTTCTTACCATTTTTTAAAATAATTATAATTTCATATACACCAGTACCTCGCTTTGCGTCGTTTCGGTTTGCGTTTTTTCGAAGTTGCGTCGCTGCTGAATTAGTACTAATTTTCACTGAGCGTCGTTAGATTTTCAAAGTTGCGTTATTTTGGCTTCGAGTCTTTAATTTTTTTTCGAAATTTTTTGAAATTTTCTTTTTTTCTAAAAGTTGGCGCGACTTTGTTGTAATATGGTGGATACGTATCTATTGATGTTGTAATAAAGATTGATAATAGATGGCAACTACTTTGAACATGGAAATGTCAAATTAAGTTAAATAGACGAAATTCATACTGCCGGATTATATGGTGGTTATCGCATGCTAAATGTAAGTATTGTACGTAGTTTTAAATTTTGAAACAAACTGATATACAAATATGGAACGTATTACGCGTGTGATGTATGTTGAATGAGTTTCTGTATCGCGTGTACGACGTGCATTGAAATTTTTTGAATTTTTTTTTTTTTTTTTGTATGTAATAAAATTTTATATTATTTTTGTTTTTTAAATGTTTACTTTGTTCAATTTTCTTTTTAAAAAGTAGTATTTTCGTAATCCTGAAACCTATCTTCGATATTTACATGGTTTGCTATAGAAAATCATAATTCACTTTGCGTCGTTTCAATTTGCGTCGTGTTTTTTTGGAACGTAACCATGACGCAAATTGAGGTATTGATGTACACCCTTAATATTAAATCATAAATAGTGTAAGGGTCTTTTTATTTTAAATTGGTTTTTAACTAACAATGATCAACAATTTCCTGCGAGTTCGTTATTTGGTGCATTTCGGACAGGCTCAAATTGGTACGTTATTCGCTATAGCCGGGTTCACTATAACCGAATTTTTCTATTATTGCATCTTATGGAACAAAAAACGGGACTTTTTTAGATCGTTATAACCGGAAGTTCGTTATAAAAGAAGTATACTATATATTAGTCCCTTATCAGTTACTGGTCCCAGCAACCACGTTTCAGTAAGTTTCGAATAAAAATGGGACGAGAAAGTCCTACAACTATATTGTCAGCTATTTCAAGTTCACTATCTTTGTCTACGATTGTTCCTACTCTAGTGAATGGCTCGATTATCATAGAATTAGAAAGAAATTATATTCATGATTGCTAAATGTATGGAGATGTTACTGAACGATTTCTAATTACAATTAATTATAATACAGAATAGGTATACATGAATTACTAATTATTCATAAGCATATAGATACCTAATGTAAGCATATATATCGGTACTTATCTTATTCTATGTTGAATACAATCTCAACACCTACTAAAGTTTTATAATAGGGCACCTACTTTCATATTTAAATCATTCATTCAGTGTGCACTTGCAACATGCAATCATATTTTTAATGTGCATATGCATATAAAATATTACACAAACATTTTATTAAAAATTATAGTATATACCAATAAAATTGGTATACGAGTTACGCAGTAAAAACATAGTCTAGTCATATAAGCATTTTAATAACATTATATGTATAGCATATAAAAAATTAGGCAGATTGCAATGGTACAATTTTTTTGTCTGCGTCGTATTACTTTTTTAATTATTTTTAATTTCCATCAAGTCAAATTAAGAGAACTCAAGGAACAATTTTTTTCGCTTACAAAATAACAAAATTATGTGCTTATAGAATCTTTTTCGATGCAATATTACTTGAAATATTATTGTCGAAAATGTCAGTATACGATTACTGAGTAGGAGTAGGTGGTGTAGAACGGTGAGGTAAGCTTTGATGATGAATTAAACTTACAATTTTTGAGACAAAACTTTTTTTAAATTATTCCTATTATTTTAACCTGGAAGACTTTAGAATTATACATTTCTCCTCGTTTTATACCCGTATTGTCGATATTACAGGTTGCTGTGTATTCGGGAATTAAAATAAATTTTAAAAGTAGTTATACAGTTTTATGAAAAAAATTATTTTTAAATGTTTTTTGCGGTTTAACCAATCTTATAAAAATTTCTCGTAATGAAATTCATCAGATCTTGAACTGGATAGTTTTTTCTCAAACTCGAATCCGAGTGTCGACTGTCGAATAGAAAAAATTTTTCAAAAGAATATTGACAGTGTAATGATTATAATAATGTCTTCGTATTTTCTATTAAGCTATGTTTCTAATGAGCTGAACCTTTGAAATATTAGAAGCATATTTCAGTAGGTATGATCAATTTTAAAATATTTTCTCGTCGATGTTGTCTTGCATAAAATTTGCAGTCTAATTGATTGGTGAAAAATAACAAAGCTCGTATTTTCTATGCTATGGATTTTCACAACGCACGCCAATTTTTTTAGTTCCTACTATAATTTTACAAACAGAAATAAAAAATACATATGGATATTTCTTGCACTCTGAAAATATACTGAATTATAATATCTATTTAAAAAAATTTTATCTGCATATAGAAAATGAAAGTTGAAAATATCTATATAATAAGTTGTTATACAGTAATTACTTTTTTAAATTTTATTTATTTAAATTATTATAACACATAATTATTTTGATTTATCATTTACGGAAATGCAATGCAAAAAAAAGTTGCTAAGATAATTTTATTAATTATGTACACAGATATTTTATAAAATGTGGTATTATACGTAAATCTAAATGTTTTGATGATCTCAGTACTCAATGTTCCTTTCTGTAAAATTTTACCATATATGCTAGACACTTCGACGATCATTGGTATATCACAAGACGTCAAATGAAACCTTACTAATTCATACGCCACGTCGTACGACGTCAATAAATAATTCCATATAAAGTGCATTAGCTGTTAAAATAGTGTACTAACTGGGCATATTGTCTAGGGATGATCGATATTCATAGATTGTAGAAAAACATCGATGTTTAGGGGGAAAACATCGATGTTATGTCCTCGATAACATCGACACATCGATGTTACGATAATAATATCGAGACATCGATATTATCCTAACCTATCCAGTATTTAAAAAGTCCTGTAGCTGATTTAAAATAAGATTCATTACATTTGCAGCAAGTTCTAGGATCTACTTGTCTAAACTTGAAAAAAATTGCCATTAAATATTTATGTTTGACAGCAATTTCAACAGATTCTTTCAAAAGCTGGGCAGCATTTGCATCAACAAAGGAACAAATTAAAAGGGAAATTTCTAACAAAGTGACTTTGGACTAGTATACCAAATAAATACTGGTAATGTTAATTTTTAATAAAAAAAATAATAGATTATAATGGTTGTTTATTTTGCTACATAAACATCGATGTTTTCGAACATCGATGTCTTTCTTTCGATATATATCGTATATCGATACTCTGGAATTGATGTTAACATCGATGTCAACATCGATGTGTTTCTAATGTCGATCATCCCTAATATTGTCGTTATAGGTTATGCGTGTCATGGGGTTAACTTGGTTGACGAAATAGAGTACCTATTCTAAATATTAAAATAATTGAAGAAATACTACCTGTAGTTTTTTCCGGTTTTTTGAATATGTCTGCTCTTTTATGGGCTTTTGTAACTTCTAAAGCTATCAGTTGAAGTTGTATAAAATAATTCTGATTGGGATTTTTATTTGGTAATACTATTTATCATTTTATCAGATATTTTGGATTAATAGCTTAAAAATTACTAAACGGAGAGACAATACAGGTAACTAATATTAATTTGCCACAATAAATAATTAATAAATTTTTTTGGGGTTTACCGTTGCTTAATCCTTAAGATCCTAACGCACAAAACGTCATAATATTGATATTTTTGTATCAGTGTTACCAACATATTTCAAAATGTACGCAGGCAAAGATCGAGAAACAAAAAGGAAACCACTAAATATTTAAAGAGAAAAAAAATACAAAAAAAAGATTGAAATTGTTATAATAATATTATTACGAAGTTCATGGACGTCTCTGTTATTATAATATCACTGTTCATGTATTAGTTGGTCATATTGGTGTGTCTCTCTTTCTTTCAATAAATACGTCGGGTACTAGCGTAACGTAATTGCCACAAAATTACTAGAACATGGAAGAAATATTTATTTTGTATTTGAAACTAACGATAAATACAAATAATTTTTTTCTTTCTTTCATCTCATACAGATTTCCAACTACTCTTGTTGTAATGTTACAGTGAAGAAAAGAAATTCTTAGGTTATTGCACCAGTAAGTATATTAGTGTTTAATTTTTCAATTTAAATCTCTTTGGATTTAGAAATTTTTTTAAAAGTATTTCCCATTTTGTTGCAATTTCAATTCAGATTTTTACTAGCCGAACAATTATTATTATTTTTTTTTTTTTTTAATTAATTTTCTTGTTTAGACATTCAAAATTTGAATTCGGATAAAAAAAGTTGATTGAAAGAGTTTTCCGTTTCGTTTTTATTTTTAAAACCTGCCGAGGGAGAGAGTTTGCGGCCCGTATTTCTGAAAACTTTAAGGAAAGTTGTCGGAAGCAAAATTGTTGAAAAACTGCTACAAATTATATTTTATAAAATTTTTCAAAATTTTGTCTCGGGTCCCCCCAGAGTAAAAGGTCTTTATTTTAAGCTATCCTAGCTTACTGTGACATCATTTTGAAAAATTCGATTGCAAACTGATAAAGAAGTTAAGAAAGAGTCTTTGAAGAAACCACAAAACACAACTTATGGAAAACATAACTTATGGAAAAATTTTGTTCGTAAAATAACTGAGACCTTTTATCATACTTTTCATCTAAGTTTCATCGATTTTCAATGTCCGAAGAAAATCGAAAGAAGCCACAGTTTTGGTAAATGGCGATGACTCTAGAACCACTTTTGCTCCTTTTAATGCCCACCATATAAAATTATTTTCAGCCTAAAGTCTTCATTTCTTTCGCCCCAGTAGATCTAGAGATAGGTATTCGTTGATTTAGAGGCCAACACTTTTTTTAAAAATGTTTTGATAAAATGTTCAGATCTGAAATATTTAAATAAGGATTTTTGACTTTCACTGTTGTCGATCTATTTGTATATATTAAATTTAAGCCGCAGTTTTTTTAGACACTTTTCGAATTATTTTAACTTTTTACCATTTTTCTGGACAAAACCTTCAATACAAAATATATTTGTATCTTACGGATATGATATATTTGTATCTAATTAAAGGAAATGCCTCTCTAAATATTTTAAAACTAACCTGATCATTTATCTTATAAATATTTAATTTTTTCTTTGAAATGACTAATATGATCTATAATAATGGATACAGTCTTTACAGTCGAATATTTTGGTAAGAATAGAAAGGGGAATTTTTTTTTTTTTTTTTGGCTCAATTTAACCGGAGGTAATAATGAGGTGGTTACGTAATGGCGCTTTTAAATTACTGAATATTTCAATATTTCATATTTCGTGCGTATAATGATAAATATGACGGTAGGTACACGTAATTACTGTTTCAGTAATTTTCTTTTTTTAAGAAAAAATTTATAATAATCGTTATAAAAATTATGCGTGTTACTGTTGTAATATGAACTTAAATACGATGAACACATAAGCCAAAAAAATTTTTAAAATTAAGTTAAACCTAACACAAGAAAAAATTTGGTGGAATAAGTTCAATTCTATGAAATATTTTTAACTTTCTGACATCCAAAAGGATTTTTTCACAAATTTATTTAATTTAAATCATTTCCAGAACTCTAAAAGTGTTTGGAACCATCCAGTTTTTGAAATCCTAATCGACTGATTAATACATGGGGTCGTTGCTTTGTTACTTTTCACAAGATCGTAGAAAAAACATTATTTACATCAATTTATATTATAAATAGTTTTCGCCTAAAAGAACAATTTTTAGTTATGTTTATTCAAGACTCGTGTTTTTTCTACGATTTTGTGAAAAGTAAGAAAGCAACGAACCCATGTTTTAATATGGATTTTCACAAGGTAAACCTATCTAATATTAATTATTCAATTGATTAATTTTTACCTTTTGGGACAAACTTTCTTCGTTTTAATGTTTAAATAAAATATTAGTACCTACCTACTGAATTTTACAGCAAAGGTACTAAAATTTTTTAAAATCATTTTCAAATTTTTGTAGACGATTGTCGTAAGTTAGTATTAATAAATAACAATAAACAAAATTATATTCGTATTAAATCTGGTTAGAATATGAAAAAGTAAAGCGGGAAAAGTTAGTAGTGAAACATTGCAAGAATTAGGTTATAAAAAGTTGTTTTGTAATTTTTTTTTAAATTGTGTTTATGATTAAAAAGATATTAAATTTCATATCTGAGTTCTATTATTTGTGAAAATTGTATTTATTTTTCACAAATAATGACAAAAATTCGCTTATAAGGTCAGTAAAGTTAACAGGAACCGAAAAAGGGTAAACAGAGATAATTTTGATATGGACAGAATTTGACTTTTCAGGGCTACCCAAAATTTTAAAAATTAATAGTCGGGTAAAATTTTTGTTTAGTTTTAATTCTCTACCACCAAATAAAATTTATTTATCAACTGATGCTACCATTTACTCAATAAATTTGACAATCTTGTCCATATTTTCAGTTAGTCCTGTACACTTACGGTCTTTCCGGCTAAATAAAAAAGGAAAATGGACAAAAGAAATAATAAAAATATAAAAATACGTTACCGAAAAATATTTGCCTATATTCTACATAATATATGATTTAATTGAGGACATATTGAATTAAAAATCGAATATAAAATTCAAGAATTGTACTATTCGGTCCATTTTATGGTGTATCAACTTCTGTATGTGCCTTTAAAAGAATGACCCATTTAATTATTTCAGGTGATCCATTTGATAAATTCTATAAAATACTTTCTATAAATATAGCATAAAAATATATTCAAAAGTATTTTTGTCTCAGTTAACCTAACAGATAACCTTTTCTATATGAATAAGAATAGTATAGTTATTATCTGTAAAATTTTAAGGATCCATAATTTAAGAATAAAATTGAATTTAAATATTTCGGTTCCGTTATGTCACCCCTGTCACCCCTGGAATCATCCTCAATTGACAGACACCTAACTGGATAAAATCTGTTGTCTCTGCACTTTTCACAAAATTTTTGGCGACTCCAACGATTGCATAAGACACAAACCTCACTTTACACTTCTGTCCAAATAATAATACAGAAATTAATGCCGTTAATGCCATCTACTAGCGTAATATTGAAAATACTTGAACTTCTATTCTATACAAACAATTTTTCGATTACCTAAATTCATTCAAAACCGACATCATACAATAAAGATAGCAAACTGGTTATGCATATCGATCTCTTTGTCTATCAAAATAACAACATTCATTTCTTAATTATATTAATATGAGATAGATATATATGGGTGGTTAATTGAATAGAACAAGATGGACTACTACTTACTACATATATGTAACGGCTTACGGCGATTGCCATATTTTATGTTGACTACCGCTGTGTTGCCACATCGACACGTACGTATACGAATGCGAGCGTCGACATTTAAATAACAATTTTTTTCCCAAACAATAAACAAAGACATGATGATTCATTTATTAGTTACTTTATATTATGTGTCTTTTTTCATTAATTTCAACGTAATATCTTACTGTCATAAAATGCTTTATTTTCGATATTTCTTTGTGTGTGTGTGTGTGTGTGTGTGTGTGTGTGTATACGTACATGTGGCTCTATCTAACTTATAATTGATATACTTAATTTTGTAGAAATGATTTTGTTTTTCCTTTTTGCCTGCTGCCTGGCCAGGGCTCTCGTTTAATGATTGATATTTTGTGTTTTTGTTTGATCTATTACATCTGTGTATTGTTGATCTCTTTTTATTTTCGGGTCTTTCGTATAATTTTCCTTGTTATTAATAATTATTTGAAGAATTTTTGTTATATAAAATAATAGTTATTATAATGTAGTAAGAGGAGTATAAGAATGATGAATTTTATACGAATAGGGTAAAGTGGGGTTGGGGGTATTTGATGGGATAGATCAAAATGTTATTTCCTTCCCATAAGAACTACTGAAGATGAAATACTACTGGAACCGTCATTGCCCGCAATGGCTGTAAAACTTAATTGTACTAAGTACTTAACCCAAATCCAAATTCAAGTGGGTCATAATTTTCTAAATACACTTACTTTATAGTTTTATAACCATTGCGATCAATGGTACGAGCGACTGTTCTGGTTGGACTAAAGCTTTAAAGAATCGCAGACAAAAAAGATTGAATATCTACATGGTTAGGTAATTTGTCACGATTTCCTATTATGTCAAGCATATAATATAATTTCGTTATAGCTTTATCCGGTTCTTTACGGGCATCTATACGGACAATCGTGCATGTAAGACCGGAGTTGAACGCGAAATACAGTAGAACGTCTGTTAACCGGGCAGCAGTATCACACAAAAATCTGTCCGGCTAACAGAGGTGTCTGTTTAACAGGGGCAGAGCAAATAATGCCAATAATGCAGTAGTATTCATAAATAATTTTTTTTAGTTCAAATTTATTTTTTTAAATAAAATAAAATATATATTTATTGCACAAATTAATAATACAGATTAATTTTGTACATACACTATTTTATAAGTAGGGTAAAAGCCCCCTTTGTGGAACGGTATCTAATTATGAACATTTACATATTAATGAAGTTATTTCTGAAAGAAACGTCTGATAACAAAAATTATTATTAATAAAATGATTGTTTTTCAATTTAAATTCACCTTGCATTTAAAGTTTCCTTACTTAATTAAAGAAATAAATATGTAAATGTCAAAACTGTTCCAGTATTAGATACCGTTCCACAAAGGGGGCTTTTACCCTAAATGTTAAAAATTTTTTATTTATAATAAGTTTGATGCGGGGAAGAAAATTAAGTGCATATAAAAAACCCCAAAATAAGTAAATGCGAGAATTTAGTTCGAAATAAAACTAAAATTTAAAGTCAGGGTTATACGTTATACATTATTAAAGTAGTTGGAACTGAGCAACATTAATATTACAATAAAATGTGCCTCGTACGTTTGTGCTTATATTTTTTGTACTTATGCTGAAGCGACTCTAAAGTGTAGTCACGTAGAGTTTTGACATATTTATTAATGCTGAGGGAACATTTGGAATAAAACTCAGAGCACAGCTTTTTGACAAATTGTAAGATAGTTTCAGTTGACAATTCCATATGCAGATCAGTAGTATTATAGATAAATGGATAATTGCCAGCAATTTTAAGAGCTTTGTTTTGAACCCTTTGCAGCTTGAGAAGATTAGTTTTACAGATATGACTCGAAGCAGGTGGTCAGCTTATATAGTCAGCTTATTTTTCGTGTTAATGTTAGACTTTTTATTGAATAAGGGGTACAAATTTTTCATTGCAGCTAAAGTTTTTTCACAGAGTTTACATATTGTGTTGTAAAGGTCAATTTGGAGTCCAAGTGTACTCCCAGGTATTTAACACAGGGCTTCCATGGAACTATAGTGTTATTTATACATATATTAGTGTTTATTTTAGGTCTACGTTTTGTAAACATAATAGCTTCAGCTTTAGTAACATTTAGTTTGATTTTCCATTTCGTAAAGTACTTTGTTATTTCAACAACAACTAAGTTTAACCAGTTTATGATAGAGTCAGTTCGCCAGGAACTACAAAAGAGAGCTATGTCATCGGCATAGAGGACTTTATGTACTTTCGTAGAAGATGGTAAATCATTGATGGAAATAGTAAACAATATAGGGCCTAAAACTGACCCCTGGGGTATTACGGCAGGGATAGTATGTTCAATAGATTCAGTGTTATTGACATATACACTAAATTTCCTATCATGTAAATAGGATTTTAATAGATGACATAAATAATTTGGAAATTTTAATTTAATTAGTTTAAATAAAAGACCACTGTGCCACACAGTATCGAACGCCTTTTCTATATCTAGCAAGACTATTCCAGTATGCTTTTTTTGAAATTAAAGGCATCAGTGATAAATTCGGAAGTCCTAACAAACTGCCCCGTGGTAGAAAATTCAAATTTATTTGTATTTTGTTATTCAGATATCTTGTCTACTCTGCTCGTATTCGAATACACCGATATTTCGTATCGTGGACATTAAGATGTAATTGAAATGATTAAGTAGAACATTAAGGATTAGAGCTACAGAACAAAAAAATTTTAATGAATTCCACTTCCAAATCTTATTGTAGTGATCTCAAATTCATTTTTCTTATTGCCTAAAAAAACCCAAGTTATTTGAGATATTTTGAATGTTCATTTGTTTTATCCGATCTTCCCTTACTGAATTGATGCATAGTGTATCATTAAGGTTGATTCATTTATGAAAACTAATTTACACTGAAGTGCTGAAATTTTTTTTCAATAAATATAGTAATTAGTTTATGTCGACAGTGTGGACGATATAGTGCGACTAGCGATTTGGGTTTGTAAGAGCGGTTTTATGACTAAATGTAATTTTTTTTTTATATTTATTAAAACTAGGTTTGTCACGAGTAAGCTATTCGGTCGTTGGCTGGATAACGAATATTCGGTCCGAATATTTCACGAATACTATTCGGTGGTATTTTGTATTCGATTTGGAGTACTTAATTTTGCCTTTTCAAAATTATCATTACGTATAAATACTTTGAAGTGTCAAATTTTCTCTTTTTTGGTACAAAACCATAAAAGCGTAAAAGTCCGGCACAAATACATAAAAAAATTAGAGAAAATATTCTTTTAATTCTTTTAAATTCAGTGATAAATTGCAAAAGTTAATTGTTTTTTTTAAATATTTCAAATTTGGAAATTGTTTAATACGTACACTAAACAGTACGCATATCATGACTATGTAGCTATATGTGTGTATATTTATGCATACATCGTCAATTACGTTATAGTTAGTGAAGAAAATTATTTAAACTATATACTTTTACGTAATTTAGAAACATTTTTATGTCAACTTTAACTAAATTAATCCGTTAGATTTCGTTTGGTCTTTAGTATTCGGTATTCGATCGAACATCGAAGAGTTGCCAAATATTCACTGCGAACGTTACCAATGGTTATAACCAAACTTTTGTTGAGTTAAATAAAAAAGACAAAAATCCAAGGCAAAAACCAAAGGGCCATGCTGCTATTCCGTAGCTTGTATACCGTTTGCCGCCAAAATCATACGTCACAGCGAGCCTGCGCACCAGATTATTTTGATAAATTTCATATCTATGAACACGAAATCTATGTCTGTATGTGTTTTATACGTCACACTCAACCTGTGGTAAATGGGGATGCCTGGTATAATGTATATGTATTGCAAGTGGTTCGTCAACAACACTAACAATTGATGTCTGTGTTGGAAGAGCAGTCGACCGACTAATGGATTTAAACGATATCTGACACATTCTGGACACACTGCCAGCTACAGTTTTTTACACATACGCTGAGGACTTGGCATAAACTGAATCTTTTAACTGAAATTTCCAACAGTTTGAGTCTAAATTCGTTAAACTAGAAAGTGTAAATCAGTATAAACTTTTTTTAAAACAATTTTGTTCAACGACTCTTTTATTAATATTAGTAAATAAAAACACTTTTATTCTCACAATATAAATAGAAAACTCTTTCTCATCGTATACAAAAAAAAAAAAAAAAAAAATTGACTCAACTTGTCCCGTATATTCTCAAAACACATATCCCCGTGTCCGTCTGTACAGCATGAACAAAAAAAAAAGTTAAAACAACTATTTGAAAATGTTTGAAAATCACTTAAAAATATATTAATCACTTAACACTCTTGTAGCTACGTTTAATTTCATTTGGTGTCAAAACTTTATCTGATATTATCAATCAACTAATAAAGCAACAAACGAATCTACACACACCCAAAGCATGCGGGACGGGCGGGGGGCGTGGGGGTACACGGAACTACGGCGGTGGAGACGCGCGGGTGCAAGCACTGGTAATATAGTCATGAGACGCGCGGGAGTATTGAATGGTGATACATCGTCATCTCATCGGCGGGCGAAGTCTCGGCGATCATCATTATCATCGAAGAAGATACACTACACACTAGAACGAATCGCCACGAAATAAAATCAACCCAAATAGGCTAAAATATAAATCAAATTCAGTGGTTTGGTGGAGATATTGTATTAAGGGGGACCACTAGTGTGACGTTTTCAAAAAATAGTAAAAATTTGTTTTACATGTTTCGATAGTCTATACCTTTAGAAATAACATATTAAAATTTCAAGTGCATATTTCAAATAGTTTTTGAGTTACAGCCATCCGAAAAGCGGATTCTGATTTTCATTGTTAACTTTAAGATATTGAGAAATGTATAAAGGTTGATAGTTCGCGAGTTTCTGGACGTGGCTGCCCGTAACATGTTGTGGAGCAGCTAGACTCTGGCACATTTAAACGACTCATCTAGTTTTACTATGACCGTTATAGTGAGTACATCGTAAATAATTTTAGTAAAAATGCTCAGTGACTTAAACTAAAAGGTAAAATATAGAAAAACTACATTCTTCAAATTTGCTGCAGTTATAACTCGAAGACAAATGCTCCGATCGAGTTAATTCTTATTGCAGTTTCTGTTATATATGTTTCTCCGTACCACAAACCTCCAGTTTTCCGATCGAATAATAAATATAATTTCTGATGGCCAAAAATCATCAAATTTTCGCGCAAATTTTCAATTTTTTTTTTAAAAACTCCTCCATTTTGTTAAATTTCAACTTTTTTCCTTCGATTGAGGTTCACGGTACGGGCAATACCTTCTAGTTTAATTGGCTTTTTGGTCTTTTTAATTTCAGGTACTGTGAAGGTCGCTGTGTCTGCAGCAACTTTTTTTTTGGAGCCTTAGGAGATCCTGAATGACTCCCTGAATTTTCAATTTTTTCGTCCAAAAATTTTATCATTAATTTACTATATATCAACGAATATATCCTTAAAATATTAAAATATTCCATACAGTAGTTTTCTTTAAAAAAAATCCCAAAAATCACCTTTTTTTAAGGCAGTCACACTAGTCGTCCCCCTTAAACTGTGTCATTCATAATCAAGCTTGATAATTCGGGTTAAGGGGTTATAGGTACTTGCGTCGAGAAAAACTACCAAGGAAAGAAGACACGAAATTGATAGTTTGGATATTTTTATGAACAATCAAAAACAAGTAATCACATTTTTTTAAAATAACATTCTGTGAATTACTCTTCCTGATGATTAACTGCTTAACTTTATTTTCCAAATTTCTCATGGAAGAACTGCAGCAGTTCGAACGTGCTAATTATCAGTACCTACCTAATTTTAAACGTGTGAATAACCGTACTGAAGAAGTTGAAGACGTTGATTGTCTTCATTAGTCTGATGTTATACAAAGGAACAAAAATTACAAAATAAATAAAATTTTGGTCTGTATATTCAGATATTTAATTATAATTTCTGCTTTACACAAAATATTGTATTATTACATATTATTATGTTTTAGTACAGTAGAACCCGCATAGTGAATTCTGATTTGTCGTTATTACTCACCTCATGTCAACAGGTTGATATAAAACTTTCTCAATTCAATCACCGATGACGAATTATGAAAATTCAATTTTAAGGAGAGATTCGAAAAATAAATTGTATTCAAATTTTAGTTTTTATTTCCTCAGGAAGAATTCGGATTAGAAAAGCAAGAAAAAAAAAACTAATACGTTAAAAAAATCGGGAGATATACGTACTTGTTAAAGATTGTATCGTAATCACTTTTTTTACAAAATTTATATTTACAGATCTTATATCGGTAGTAAAAAGACAAAAGGATCTCTATCTGCAGTTTTTATTGAAATTGCTTTGTTGTCAGAAAAAAGTATCAAAAAGTAATATCTTTAACATGGCAAAACGGTATAACTCGTGGCTCAAAGATACTAAAGTTGACAGAATCAGCAAAAGGAGCCATCTGTTATAATTTAGAAAAATTCCAAAGAGAAGAGAAATTCTCCATATGCTTATGAAGCGTTGATGGAAATATTAGCCGTTTAGCAAAACTCCCAAAGGAAATATTTCTATTTTTTTTTTCATTTTTATAGTCACAGTTTCCAATTATAATATTTGACTCTTCACACTATTTCGTCTCTTCTGTAAAATTTATATTGTATCAGATAGCCCTTTTTACTACCGATATTATATGGGTTTATGTAACCATATCGTTACATTTTATATAATTTTTTCAAGGTCTTTTTAGGATGTTAAAAAAATTAAAAGACAATTTTTACTTGGCTAATACCACTTTATTTGAACAGTCGTTAATGGCCATGTGGGTCCGAAACATATCACATATATTTAAAAAACTTTAAATAAAGTGGTATTAGCCAAGTAAAAATTGTTTTTTAATTTTAAAATGGAATACCATAAAGTAACGCTCAAATCTATCAAATATGTTAAAAAAAAGTTAAATTTGGTACCGAGTACCAAAGTAAAAAGTAATGTAATTTTTTTAGAATTTTATCTGTGAAAGTGATACATTGGACAGTCAAGTTTGACCATTTCCGAAATATTTTCGAATGTGAATGTTGACGTGATGTAATCTGTGCGCATATATACGTAAAAGACTTGACCCGCGCTTATCTAATTGTGTGTGCTTGCACGGTAGTAACACGTACTTATTGTATTACATGTGTTATCTAAAGCCGTAAGGTAAAATGTTTTCAGTCTTTCCGCAACGGTTAATGCTAAGACGCAAGTTTTCCGCGGATACGAGCGTTTCTGGAATATAGTTACTTAGTTATACAGTTCGATAACGGTATAGACGAAATTTTCGTTTATACCCCCCCCCCCCCCCCCAAAAAAAATTTATCCAGCCCCCCATTTTTGTTCTGGACAATGTTGCGCCGTCGCTTTGGATATTTAGATTTGTTAAAGAGTGAAAAAAATTGCCGTTCTAAAAACAAAATACTTATGCATTCGTGACGTCTGTCGTCGCAGAGGCAGGCAATCCACACTTTACCAAACTTAAAAATTCCACAGGGACAGAAATATTTTTTTGTTAAATAACAGAAAATTTAATTGTGATTTGATCAGTAGACGTACGAATATTGAGAACTTACTGTACTATTTATTTATTTATTTATTTATTATTATTACAAAAATAAATATTTATTAAAAAAATGAAATTGGTACCACAAGTACTTGCTCCCCATATACGTATATCTGTGTACCCATGTTGTAAATATTTCTTACACGTCTCAAAATTTCAAGTTTAAATCATAATTATTAAACAAATAATGCTTGTATTTGTAATCGATCATTAACCTTCGGGTCATGTTAATTAAAAAATATGTTTTTGAATAAATAACAAGACTATAACAAAAAAAAAAAATCAAAAAAATCTTATTTTCAAACTGTATATGTGTACTTTGTTAATTACTTGACTAATTGTATTTTTTTTTCTATTGCAGGTCTGTGTGGAATGTTTTTTTCATTTTTTTGACTTCTATTCATCACCTGAGTACATCACACTATTAAATCATTTTTCTCATGTTTCTTGGAAATACCTCTATGTGTCCTAAGTAGATCGGTTTTTGTATGCGTAAGTTACTTTTTAATAGAAATACATAATTTTTTTTTTTAAATGCTATAGCATGGAATTTAATTATTATTTTTATAATATATACATAAATTTTTTTATTAAATTTTAACTAGATTCTTAAAATGGATTAAATCAGGGTTCCCCAAAGTACGGACTGCGGACCAGATACGGCCCCGAGTATCAGATCATCTGTAATTTCGCAATACGCAATGTGCAATATACGAGTACTTTGATATTATATATAGATTTTATGATACATCAGTTTTGCTAAGCCTTTTATACTATGCTAGTTCCCCGAATTCTTTCAGGAATTGTAATTTAATTTTCGCATGGAATTTTTTTTTTTGTTGTTTTTTTAGCTCTGATTTTGTGAAAAATCAAAAAAGCAGTCTCAGAAAGCTGCAAACCTCAGTAATTTCAAATTTCAAGTTTCTATTGTCGTAATGATGGTTTTTTGAAACTTTTAAAGAATTTGGTAATTGTGATGACGTCATTGAGATCAATTAATAGTTCCAAAAATGAAATGAATTAGATCCGGCATTTAAAATTTTCTTTTTTCCTGTCAAAGTAGCCATTTTCTTATTTTGACTCATTTATTTTTCGTATGTGAATTTCCTTTTTTTTACGATAAAAAGAAATTGGTAGGTGCGTGTTAGACACAATTTAAATCAGAGTTCCGAAGCGAGTAGCTAAAGTTGTTCAGAGCTTTTGCAATAAATTATAGAACGTTTATAAGTAATTTTTTTTCGGAGCCCAAAAAACAATAATATTTCAAAAAATGAAGAATGTGTCACTGTAACTTATTCAATCTTGAGTTAGTTAAAAGGGGTCCCAAAGCTAGCAGTCCGCGCCTGCGTGAAACCAAAAGTTACAAAAAGTGAATTATTAAAGATTTAGAGAGATTACTAAAGCTTTTTAGCACCAAAAACCTGAATTTAAAAATTCCTTTACAAAATTTATTTAAAAATCTTTTCTTAGAAAAAAATTTATATTTTTAACATGATATTTATTTATTACATAATTAACCAACTTATAAAATAAGAAACAGATTGAAAGAAAAAAATAATATTAAAAAGTACCTAATCTATTATTATAAAAATTATATTAAAAAATATTCTATTGAATTTCTGGGTTTCTTTTTCAAAGAAATACCACCAATTTTTTTTTAATTTTTAATAATTTTATAATTATAATATTCATACAGGATGTCTCTAGAAATGGCACAGTAATTTTAGAAGCAGGTATTCAGGTTCAAATGGCGATGGACAAAAGCACACACGGAAAAATTAACCCCTGCTGTAATTCCTAAATAAGTAGCTTTATAACAGGACAAAAGTGCACAGTTATAAAAATAGGTACCTATACACACAAAATTTTACTTTCATTGCGCTTTTGATGTTTCATGATTTTTGATTTTTGATATTAGGTAACTGCTAACTATGTAACTAATACATAATTAAATCATTATATTAAAATTGCTTGCATATGTGTTATTTGAGGAGAGTTAGATACTTAAACGTTTTGTTCCCTATATTTTCTAAAGAAACACATAAATTTTGAAGTTCAGTATTTCACAAATGAAACTTAAAAATTAAAATCGGTTAAAGAATCTTCATTTTAAAAGATCTTTCTAACGATATGTCTATGGCATGAGGTATATAGGTGGACTTATTGCTGGAGTTAAAAAAATTTTTTTAATCATTTTTCAGTATTCTATTTAACGATTTGGATGTTAATTTTTGAGGGATGTTTTCTAATGTCGAAATATATTCTTAATACAAAAATTGATTCACTGAGGATCGTCTCATCTACCTTCGATTTTTTTTGAGTCTTTGAAAATTTGGTTGCCTGTCTTCGAAAATTAGGTACTGATTCAATTTAGCCGGAATAGTTTTAATTGAGTCTTCTTTTATCAAATGCTATTATCTGTATACTGAAAATGGTATACAAATAAATAATAAATACTTATACTTTTTTTCATTATTCATTAACCCTTTAACAAAAATATCAAAGATTATATAATTTTTTTTAACCCTAGAATCATACGTTGGTCTACGAGAAACGTTAATTATACATCGTCGTCCATTTGACGAATGGACTTTTACAGAGAACTTTGGAGTTTATTTGCAAAAAACATTTTTTAGATAACAGTACTACAAAAGCAAATAAAATATTTAAAAAAATTGCATTTGGAAAAATTTTTTAATGTAAATATTTATTAATTTTTTTAATCTTTTTATCAAAGCATATTTTCATTATAAAAATTAAAAAATAGATAAATACATCAATCGTATCATAAGACATGTCTTTTAAATAGTCAATTTATTACTATTATGAGTCGGTGGACATGTGTGACTTTGCAGAATGTGAAATTTCTCGGTCACAAATATTCCGGTATACTTGTAGTTATTTCCTCATTAGGCACATACATATGTACCTAAATTTTCTAAAATTTATTAAAATTTTTCGAATAAGATCTCAAAAAATAATAAAAATTAAAATATTTTCCACAAAATAAATTGTTAATTTATTAAGTCACTTGAAGCGCATCCTTTTGTTTTCGATTCAGTATATTAAAACTTCAGTATTATGTCGTCTCTATAAGTTAAACAAATGTAATCATCTTTCACATTATCATTATCATTGAATAAATTAATTATAACACCCATATCTTTAATAAATTTTAGAAAAATTAAAAAAAAACTTTTATATGTAAAGTACAAAATGTTAAAAAAAACATACGTTAATCATACATCGTCGTCAAATTCACGCACACTATTTTAATATAAACAAAACGACAGCAACTATAAACGAAATTGATACGTCTTTTGTGTTATCATAACAAATAAATTAGATACCAAAATTTTTAGAACAGACAAGCAACGACAAATTGTAGTACTGGAGCAGGTAGAGAAGTTCGGTCGTCAATTGGAGGAGTACGTATGATTCTAGGTTTAATAAGATGAATTGATTTCTTTCATATTAGATAAAACATGTAACAAGTAATAAATTTTATATTAACCCTAGAATCATACGTTGGTCTACGAGTCAAGTTAATCATACATCGGCGTCGTTTCGACGAATGGACTTTTTACGGGGAGTTTTAGAGTTTATTTGCAAAAAACATTTTTTTTACATAACAATACTACAAAAGCGAACAAAATATTTAAAAAAATTGGATTTGGAAAAATTTCTTAATGTAAATATTTATTAATTTTTTTTAATCTTTTTATCAAAGCATATTTTCATTATAAAAAATTAAAAAATATATAAATACATCAATTGTAATAATTAATTTATGAACTATTATGAATCAGTGGACATGTGTGACTTTACAGAATGTGAAATTTCTCAGTCATAAATATTCCTATAGATATGTAGTTATTTCCCCATTAGGCACATTTGTAAATTTTCTAAAATTTGTTAGTAATTTTTCGAATAAGTTCTCAAAAAATAATAAAAATTAAAATATTTTCCACAAAATAAATTGTTAATCTTTTATCAAGTCATTCGAAACACATTCTTTAGTTTTTGATTCAATATATTCAAACTTCAGCATTATGGCGTCTCTATAAGTCAAACAGCTGTAATCATCTTTCACATTATCATAATCATTGAATAAATTAATTATAACATCCATATCTTTAATAGATTTTAGAAAAATTAGGAAAACTTTTATATGTGGAGTGCAAAATCTTTAAAAAAAAATATAGGTTAATCATACATCGTCGTCCTTTTGACGCACACTATTTTAGTATAAAAAAAACGGCAATAGCTATAAATAAAATTTATATGTGTTATGTGTTATAATAACAAATAAATTAGATAACAGAAGTTTCACAACGAGCAGGTACCGACAAGTCACATTATTGGAGCAGGTAGAGAAGTTCGTTCGTCGTTTTGACGAGTATGTATGATTCTAGGGTTAAGAAAATTGCCATTTAATAAAATAAAATAAAATTATTCTACCCTTGTTGTAGCTATTGTGCGCTTTTGTCCCATCATAAAAATAATTTTCCTGCCCATTTGTCCTATATATTTTTAAACCACCTGCGCTGATAGAATTAAGCAATGTGCGTTAATGTCCCATGCCCGGTGCGCGGTCAATGAAACTATAACCAATAAAGTGTGTCAATCATATTTTAAATTTTTGATGAAATCGATAAAACAATTTCGAAAATGATACTGATCGGATCGCGTAATTTCTGAAAATTATGCTATTATTGTTGCAAATAACCACCAAACGCCGATTTAGCGCCAATTATTTTTATGTTGTGGTACCGCTGGTAATATCTATTCATCCGAACCGTTAGCGCTAACGTAGCTACGAATAGAAATTATAGTAAATACTTAGCTATATAGCAAGCAATCCTATATATTTTTTTATTTTTACATATGTTGTGTATTATTATACGTCTACACAAATTCAAAAATATTTCTTCTTTTCAATCGTAATAATTATTGGGTATCAATCACAAACAATGTTTTAATTCGATTTTGAAGAATTTTTTTCCCTCGTAATAGATACCGAAGACTCGAATAAATATGATTTGGCAAGCGAGAATTGGAGATGGACGAAGCTTCAATCGTTTGAATCAATTTTAAAACTTCTGTTTCGAAAAATATCAAATGCAGTGATATAAATTTTTTTAATATTAACCATAATTATATAGGGTCATATTTTTTTTTAACGTATCAAAGAAAGATCTAGTATTTTTGTTTTTTATTTTTTGTTGTTGTAGTTGTGGGTACAGTTTTGGACAAAAATTTTCTTATTTAAAGAAAAAAAATTAGATTTGATGAATAGCGCGTGGGACAAGATGTTAAATTTGTGGCTGGTGTCATGTCCGGCGAAAATTTGCGCTTGTCTTTTTTCGTAAATCTGGTCTTCTTTCGTAGGAAATTTTTTTGGGAATATCATTCATCTTGAAAAAGAAGTTAGGACAGATTTTTACAGCAAAAAATTTCATTCGTCATTTCAATGTAGGTAATCTTGACAAAACTGAAACAAGAGTTTTATTGACAAAAACTTATTTCAAATGCTTAGTAATGAAATATTTAATTATAATCTGAATTAGATTAACATATTTTATTCGTTAAATTATCTTTTCCTATTACTCATGAAGTACATATTTTGTCTGAATAAATTTCTGTTCTTTTAAACTCAAATTTGTTGCCTAAAAGCAGTTTAACTCAGAGAACTATCAGTTCAAGAATACGACAGCGTAGCTAATTTAACAAATTTTCGTAATATGTAAACATAAATGAAAACTTTTCATTAACTATAAGTGAACAAATGATATCGAGCGATTAAGAACGTCTGTATGTGCTTAGGATTGATCTTGGAGTTAAACAATATCTGTGTTTGTAAATTAAAAATCACAAAGTGATTGAAAAAATTATCCGGATTGGCCAGGAATAGAGCCCAGGATCTCCTGGTAACTAGCCAGGTGTGCTATCCATTACACCACCGGTCCTTTGCTCGACAGGCGCCCGATACAGACAACATTCAATCACTTATGTGTATGTACTCTCTATAATGCGAGAAGCAGTTACAATTTTTCAATTTCAAATATTATCGAGTGCTTGTGTGTTATTTTTGTTTATAAAAAGTTACAATTAGATTTGCAAAATATGAAAACAGTCGAGATTATTGTTTCTGAGAAATCATGCCCATCCTTTACCACATAAGAAAGTTGTTTTGGAACTTTCTTGTGTGCCTATTTTAAAATAGTCGACAAATTGATAAATACTTTTCGAAAAACTAGGAAATTTTCACAGTTTTACCAACATGAAGCTATGCGTGTAGCTCGTATATAAAAGAAATTTATTGGAGTAGCCTTTTTATTTGCTTTTTGACATTATAAAATGTGGTTGTTGCTTCAACAAGTAACTTCATATTAATATCTTATACCATCTCGAAAAACAATTCCCAAAATCTAATTGGCTCCATCCAATCAAAATACCCAATCAAAATCCAATTAATAATTTCTTGCTCCTACGTGATCCGACTACCTTCAGCTTAATCACACTTAACATCTCCATAGACTGAACCTGCCCGTTTGGTCAATTGCACAAATATTGTAATAATAATTACCTTGGGCATATTTTTTTTTTTAATTTCGGCCCCTTCGTCGGCCATGTTGTCATCAATTGACAAAATTAATATCGGAAAATAATAATTAGGTACCAACGAACCAACATCAAAGAAGGAAACCAAAATTATTAAAAACAAATCACATTCATTTCAATGTGGTTGGCTGAATTTTGGATTTTGTTGCATTGTGTCATCATTATCCTATCCACCACCCCCCTCCCCCCGCCTGCAATGTGGTGGTGTTGTTCGATGGTGCATAAGGAACGCAGAAAGAATATTTTGTGTTTTTTGTTCTGTAACTTGTTATTACTGTTATTAAAAAATAATTTTACTGGGTCCATTCCGTTCAGAGTTAAAAAGATCGTTAGTTTCATGTGAAGGAGTCTTTGCTAAGACGACGATTGAGAAAAAAAATATAAACGAAAAAAAAAATTCATTTTATGTACGGATAGACAAATATATAGAATGTTTAATAAGTTTTTCGACCATCATAGAAAATGATATTGTTCTGATAAACTTATTGTTACAACTTTTCAATTTCAAATATTGTCGAGTGCTTGTGAAACACTACTACGTATGACAGTCTTTTGTCTGCATAAACACACGTAGTAATCATATGTTCACTTATCGTTCAGCTAAACTGAAACTTAAAGCACTCGACTTCCTTGGTTAACATGACCACATAATATGTAAATTAAAAATCACAAAGTGATTGAAAAAATTATCCGGATCGGCCGGGAATGGAACCCAGGATGTCCTGGTAACTAGCCAGGTGTGCTATCCATTACACCATCGATCCTTTGCTCGACAGCAAACAATATTTGAAATTGAAAAATTGCAGCTGCTTCTCGCATTATAGGGAGTACATACACATAAGTGATTGAATGTTCTCTGTATCGGGCGCCTGTCAAGCAAAGGATCGATGGTGTAATAGACAGCACACCTGGCTAGTTACCAGGAGATCCTAGGTTCCATTCCCGGCCGATCCGAATAATTTTTTCAATCACTTTGTGATTTTTAATTTACAAACTTGTTACAGTTTGCGAAATTAGACTTGCATTCGTATTTGCCTTAGACAAAAATTTTACCAACAAGTGAAAAGTCGAGTCGGATTCGTATAATTAGGGTTCCGTACCAATACTACAGTGAGCAGTCAATAGACTAAATTGCTTATGATAGCTGTCCTACATTGTACTGAAACATTAGTAAATAATTTGTCTATTACCTGCAGTTTTCCGGTAATCTATGACTCAGTGTCTTCTAACCTTATATCTAAATTTTGCTTTAGAAACTTAGGAGATCAGGAGGAACGGTAATTTATCGCAAATTTTGAGCTATATCATTAAAATAGTTGGACCAAAAATTATTAAAAAAATATTTTTAAAATCCAAACTTACTCCTCATTTAAATCTAAAATACTTTTTCAAATCATGAAGATCTAAAATTATGCTCAGTTTCAAATTCCTACGTTACATAATTTTTGGAAAAAAAATCTCTGTGACAGAGGGGAAAACGGACCGAGACTGATTAGAAGCGTTCCGGCTTTCCTTTTAAGGTACAAAACTCTAAAAGAAAAATTTTTTATACCTTATCCAACAATTTTTGGGATCACTTTTCGAGAGGGTGTTATTAGTGACCATAAATTTGCAATAAGTTAAATTATTTTATTGCTTACAACAAATACCACCCTATGTTCACTCCAATTGTATCTAAATTTGTAACCTGTTTTACAAGCGACGGTTTCTTTTTACATTCATATAGACAAGTAGGTAACATGCTGCGAACAATACTGCTGATTATTGCCGTACTTGAAAAGTCATCTCATTTAAATATTGTCAAGCTATACTTGAGTTTTCAAATATTTAGTGTTTCTGAAATGGTTTTTGATGGTAAAATTTTGAAGCTCGTGTCATTTTTTTTTTTTTGTAGTGTTTAAAAAAATGATAATTTGAAACTTACTAGACAAACAGGGCTTTTTATCAAATTTGAAACATAATTTATCGATTTTTTTTTTATATAAATTGTCCATTTTTAACATAAAAAGGCACTCTTTCTTATTAATAAAATTTTTTAATTAATTAAAAATAATTCATAATTAATTGTTGTTCAGGTGCAACAGTTGTTTTTAGACATTTGAAAGACCCCTATCACCATCTACCGGTAAAATATGAAACTAACATCTATGTTGTCGCCAAAAAAGCCCCTCGGCTAAAGAGGAAAATTCGATTTTCTATTTTCTATGTGTAAGTTGACGTTGTTCAAAAACAACACTGATAGGTACCGAAAAGGTTAAAATGAAAAACGATAAAACGATTGGTATTTTATGAGTACTGTTTAGATATTTTGTAATCACCCGTATTCGTTTGTTTTAATATTCTTTTGCGGTTGCTTGATGATAATACTTAAAGAGACATAAAATTTTTTTCTTTGCGGCAATTTTAAACAAATGATTCCCTTATAATATGCGTTTTTTGGGCTCTATTCACACACACAAAAAAATATTTCAAAATTGTAGGTAAATTTTTTTTTTTTTTGTAAATGTATAGCTTACCTGTACAATAAATAGGTATATATTTCATAAATAATATCTAACTAATAATATAATATATCCGCCAAAATTCTATAGCAAGAAATTAATGCTGGAAGTGAAGTAGACAAAACAATAATTATTATTTATAAGTCTAAGTTTTTGAGCAATTAATTGAAAAATTATTGGAAAAGTTATTTATTTTGATTCGATTCAAAAAATCGTCTGAACTCGAAATTTGTAAAATTTTTTTGTTGATTTTTTTGAAATTATTGCTCAAGATGATTGAGTAAATACAAAATTCCAAAAAAGTGTAGTTTTTTCTTTTGCTCAAATTAAATGTTGTATGGTTGACATAATATATATTTTCCATATTTTTCTTGGATTTTTTTTTTATATTTTTTAGGGTTTCCTGAAACGTTAAATTTTTTTGGAATTATTTTGAGTGGGTAGTGAGGAGTATATTTCCATTTGGTATGATCTAAAAAAAATCAATTATATTCTTGTTTCATAGATTTGTCTCTATTGTCCGAACTAGAGGATTAAACATTTATGTTAATAAATAGCAAAATTGTCATCATTTAAAAAAAAAATTAAATCGTAATTTTTTTGATTGAAAATCGAGAAAAAAATGAAATTTTTATTAAAAATAAATGGTTTTAGTTCGGACGCTAACCAGTAACGTGTGGAACGTGTTAAAATGATAGCCCGAACGTTTGATTAGAATTTCGTTTCTACTGTCCACCAACCGAAAAACTGTAGTTTCGAGGAAAATGTTTTTTAAGTTTTGGTAAGAAATTTTTTCATAAAATGTATCATTATTCCGAAAAAATATTGTCATAAAAAATATATGCTTATTAGACTTTGGACAAAATGGTCCCTAGCATTGCCAGCGTATACAATATTTTGAACTAGGGGACTATAATTTTTGTCATAAAACGAAAAAAAGTATTTTTAATTTTGTCAATTTTATTGCTATTTACATTTTATTTCATAAGTATAATATGTACCTATACGTCAGAAAAGACGTATATATTTTCCAGAAAACAATAAAATTTTTAAACCCCTTCAAAAATATGCACTCCATCACTGTTAGGGACCAATATACTCCGTTCTCTCTTACAGACGTCAGCTTATTTGCAGACGATTCATAAAATAACCCTTCCGCTTCTCCGTAAGGATTAGTGGTGGAGAACTATCGATAGAACTATCGGTAACTATCGATAGCACTTTGACTATCGAAAACTATCGATTTTTTTTTTACTATCGATAGTTTTCGATAGTTTTTTCCAGTCATTTCGTTTACTTATAAATACTATAAATGTAATAAAAATTAAAGCCAGAGATATAAAAACAACCATTTTAAGGAAATTTCCGCGAACCTTTTTTCTTTATTATTATTTTTTTTTTTTTTTGTTCGCCGGCTATCCAAAGGCCGCCTAAGTTAAAAAACCTGACCATCAAAAACTATCGATAGTCGGGACTGTCGATAGTTCTCCGTCACTAGCAAGGATCACTTTCTTAGAGCGCTAACACGATATGCTATTCGCTATACGCTCTTCGTTATGCTATAACTTCGTAAGTAATTTGAATTTCGGTCTACAATTTTCACAGTACACTTTCAATGTATTTTGCTTTTAAAAAATTTTTTTAAAAAAGACTTCGAAAATCTTAAATCGTCACAGCTGACGATAAGGACTTAACTGCCTTAACGCTTGTCCAACATTGACTTTGCTTAATTTAGTGTAAAAAAATAAAGTGTTTTACCGTTCAATGGATAGATGGAAAAATACGTCGCAAGGTAAACGTATCCCTTTGATATGAAACAGATTAAGGAGAGGATAAGGTTTTTTCTACTCGGAAAAAAGTAGAATTGCGGTGCCCCTCATAACCTGGTGCTGGATAATTTGAAATAAAAAATTAAAGTTCATTCGTTAGATAATAGTTTTCCTCAGGTAACGCTGGGAGGGCTTTTCGAAATTTCAATTTTTCACTTTTTTGGAACACTTAGAACGGAAAAACACGATTTTTTGCGAAAAAAAATTGGCTAATTTGTTATTGTAAAATAAAAATTAGTAACAAATTTGAAAAAGACTCTCCAGCGTTACCTCGTAAATTATGTACAGAAATAGTGTTCAAAATTTCAAATGGATCGGTGCTTTAGTTTTGAAGTTATGAGGGGCACCGACTTTGAAAACGTGAGCTGTGGGGAAAACGTTTTAAAGTCTGGAACACTTAAAAATTCTTGATAAAACTGATATAGAATACTTACTGCTAAACTAAATTTTGTACCCTACACTGACAAAATATACAGTACAGGTATAAACACGTTAGTACTTCCATTGAAATTTCTATAACTGAGAGAGAAATATATATAGAGAGCGAAACATCTGCCACGTAATAACAAAAATGCTTATAACTTCGTCAATTTTGCTCCAATCAACTTAAAATTTTGAGACAATATTCTTGAGATATTATGTATTCAGTTAAAAAAATAATAAAAAAAATTCAAAAAAAAAATTATTTTAATACCTTACCCTGCGCTTAATTTCGCACTTTTGAAACCAGAAACAGTTTTGTTTATCAGTTTTCTCGAATTAATAAAAACCGTGATTTCTGTGACCGTGTTATTTCACTCTGATAATAATATAACATTACCTATATCAAAATAAAAAAAAATTCTGTCTACGCGATGCTTTTGTATGCTTTGTGTTTATATTAATAAACTTTGTATATAGCGACGACGACGGACAATCTGCATTCTCAATAGAGATGAATGTACATAAGTAGGTCCTCCGCGGCCATTTGACTATTGTAGATACCGCATACATACACACCGCGAACGGACCCAGTCAGAAGCCTGTATTTGTCGTGTCTGCGCCCCAGGGTGCAATGCCACCACCTCATCCGCGACCTGTTGCACCATCTTCTCGACCTATTCAATAATAATTGTAATAGATACACTCACAACTTGGTGAATTGACTGTGAAAGGTTGGGAAGGGGGGAGGGGTGTATCACAATTCATATCGTTCACTATCTCTGTCTATTTGTACTGAACTATTATTATTATTGTTATTTTGATGTTGATTTTTTTTTCGGAAGCACTTTCATTTCTTTAATACTGATGCTTTCGGCGTTTTTGTGTTGTTTATTTTTGACTGAAATCAAACGCAGACGATATTATTAAAGTGGTTGTGATACGTAGTGGGTGCTGCACTTATGGATATTTATTATGTTTTGATACATAGACCAAGTATCAAAGTTATAGTTCAATTCTAATTCATAACACGATAATTTATCAGAAGATCATATGGACGTATTTTCATAAGTGTGACCACCTGAAAAAAGGGGATTTTTGGGGATTTTTTAAAGAAAACTACTGTACACTGAGAAAAAAATACAGTAATTTTTACTGAAATTTCTGGTAAAAAATTACTGAGCTCTCTGGTAATGCGGACATAAGTGGCAAGCTAAGCAAAAAGTACGATAATTTATAGTAAAAATTGTAAATTACCCTATAGCTCAGTAAAAATTACCGTATTATTTATAAATAAGGTTTTTTTTTTATTTATTAATAAATAATTGAATTAAAATAGTTTAAAAGGATATTGATAGAAGGGTAAGCATTAAAATCAAATTATTAATATAGAAAAAATTTTTTGTGGTTTTTTATTATTTGTGGAAAAAAATATATAAATTCTTTATTTGACATATTACATGATAAAAGTTTTTAACAATAAGCACATTACAATAATTTGTATAAAAACATATTTCAATTAACATATCAATACATATAAAAAAACATACAAGAATTAAAATAAAAACTAAACAAAAATTCATGAAACACAACAAACAAACACTTCATAAACATCCAGTCATGATGGTTGCTATTGCACAACTGAATGAAACCTGCTTAGTTGCTAGGCCTGTAACTCGTGTTGGTCGTGTTAGACAATGCTCGGTGCGCTTGCGTGCTTGTTTTATTTATTATGTCTGTGTGATGCTTGGTTGCAATGATATGTGAGAGGGATGAAATGCACAGCGACTCAGTAAAAATTATTCAATGTCTAGTATAATTTTACAAAAAATTAAGTAAATTTTCCCGGTGTCCACATGAAATTTTACTAGGCCATCGAATTTTACGCAGCTGTATAGGAAAAATTCTTAAGGTGTATAAATTCTTTTTGCTTAATAATTTCCTACGGACTGGTCACTTAAGACTCGTTTACCGGAGGCAGCTCAGTAATTTTTACTGGAATTTTTTCTCTGTGTATGGAATGTTTTAATATTTTAAGGATATAATCGTTGATATATAATAAATTCATGATCAAATTTTTGGACCGAGTTATTCGCGATCTTCCAAGGCTCCAAAAAGAAAGTTCCCCTACTGCTGCAGTGATAGCGACTTTCACAGTGCCTGAAATCAAAAAAACCAAAAGGTCTATTAAACTAAAAGGTATTGCCCGTGCCATGAACCTCAATCGAAAAAAAAAGTTGAAATTTAACAAAATGGCGGAAATTACTTTTTAGAAATATAATTGCCACAATTAAGATCTTTTTTTTAATGGTCCTACAAGTTCGGTTTTGGTAAAACTGAAAAAAGCGACTTCGAATACCTATAACACATTTTCAGTTTTGTAACTTTATCATTTAATTTACGGCTTTTAAGCCGTTGAAAAATTTTAGTAATCTTTTTGACATGACCAAAGCAAAAAATTTCTTTTTTTGTTTTCAAATCAAACTTCATGAGTGAGAGAGAAATGAGAAATTTCATGAGAAAGAAAGAGAAAGAAAAACTTCATGAGAAATTTTGATGTAAATTTTTCATTTTTATTATCAAATTGACAAAATCCTTTTTTCTGTTGATCCTACACAGAGACGGAGCTGTTCTCAAATTAAGAGGGGTCTCATTTTCTCAATCTCATAAAAGTTAAAATCCCATATCCCAATTCTAATTTTGGTCGACAAGACAAAATAAGTACCGTAAATACGGATTACTCGAGCCCTGAGGCGTAACTTGAGCCCAAAATGGAAAAAGTATTATTTTTTGTTTTGTGCTTAGTGTTGCCAGTAGTAAAGGTAAGTTACAGGTTTATCTGATAGGTAACAGCACTAGGTTCACTGTGTTTATGTTTAGGTAGTTCTGAAAATTGACACTAGGTGTCAGGCGAGTGTTGTTTACCTCTATTTGAAGTTGCTGTTTTTGTTATGTTGCTAACTTTCAACTGTAAAAAATATTTCGATAGCACACAAAGTAAAGTAAGTGTATAATTTTCATATTTGCTTCGTTACTAAAGCAAATTCAGGTACACTCATATGCCAGCTATTTCCTTAGTTTCTTAATTTAAGGTTTTGATAAAACAGTTAACATAACCTTCAGATTAGGATAACTTGAGCCCATTATAACCTTGGTATAAAATGGTACATGGATCCAATTAAAAAGGCATGGAAGTGGTCCAAGAACAAGGACGTATTGTATTATAAATGGGAAGATATAGTTAAAAAAATGCCTCCACCTACACTAATCAAAAAAGGATTATTCTCTAAGGTATACTAAAAGACACACTCTAACTCATAAAGAAAATTTGGTAGCCATAACAGATTTTGTTTGAAAATTTTTATTCAGTTTTGGTACCTATTCATATTTTTTTAATAAATACATGTTTGTAAAATGTGTTTTAGTTAGAGTAACCAACATCCTGCATGGTCTCAAATTGTTTTCAAATGGAAATCAGTTGGAAATTTAGGTTTGGGCTCAAGTAACCCGATCTTGAGGTTAACTTGAACCAAAATGTAAAGATGTATAAGATTTATGAACCATCAGAACAAAATCCATATTATATAATAAACTAACCGTAGTCATATACAGATTAATATACTGAATTCTCTATCCCAAATAAATATAACAGTTACGCTAAATTTTAAAAATTATCAGATGATTTGCAAATCTGGGCTCAAGTAAGCCGTGTGTACGGTACATATTATCCACAAAGTCCCAAAATGGGAGGGAATATTTTCACTACAATAATATAATACACGTGCGAAATTTAGGTGGTGTTTCAACACAACAATCAAATAATCAACACTCTCGTATGGTTTGGTTGGCCGATAAACAATTTCCAAAACAAAAAAGCACTTGCGGAATGTCAACCCAAAAAAATCACATCACAATCATGCCACAAAACATTCCACATCTCGCTTATTATATACGTAAATACATTGATGAATCGTCGATCTTTGTCACACGTACGTATACAAACGACAGCGAAAATATTTCCCTCTTTGTTCAGGAATAATTAAAAACATGATTGTTGGTATTTAAAAAATAAGGATGATGTAATATCACAGTAGTGTTTTATTCATCTGCTCTCTTTGTCTTTTGAATAGTTATTGTGATCGGAAGACAGACGTACAATTTTTTTGATGTCTCACTTGATCATATGTGTCATATTACGTATGAATAAAATTCTATCTTTGTTTTACGTTTGTGATTTAATTAGTGGTTTTTTGAAAAAATTTTTTGTCTTCTTTCGACGACACATTGTGTTTTAATTTTGAGTGTTTTGAAACATTGTAAGGAATGTATGAGGGAACGCATACCGTAAAGATTAAGGGATTTAGGCTATACAGTGTGATCGATCTAAAAATTGTATGAATTTTTGGAATTAATTCCGATGAAATGATAATAATATAAATATTTATTATTTACTGATATAGTTGCTTCACATTGTATATACAGTGTTACTCTTCACGCCTTTATGAATGATATGTGTGATGTAGCTCAATTAGTTGGACTCAAAGAAACAAAAATATTGCAGTTATACAGTATTACAGCTTTACAGCTTAAAATTACAGAAAAATTAATTAGAATAAGAATTATGTGTTCTTATCACTATTTATAACCATTTCCATCCCACCATTTCCTTTATTTTCTACTCACATCATAATTTAGAATAATTTTAAGAGTTAACAAATTTTTCGATAAAAGTAAAATTTTTGTATTATTTGCATAGGTACCTACAGCGAATTTTATTTTAAGAAAGTTAAGTGTAATCTCATTAAAATGACTGAAGTAAGTTGCGAAAAACACGACAACGACTTCAGCCATTTTAGTGAGATTAAACTTAACCTTTTTAAAATAAAATTCGCTGTAGGTACCTATGCAAATAATACAAAAATTTTACTTTTATCGAAAAATTTGTTAACTTGGGATTTCCCTTACATTTGTTTTGATATGCTTATATCTGCCTCTACCTCTAACATCCCCCACTAATACATTATTCACTTCATTTTTATGTCATCGAAGATGACGTATTAATATCGTTGAGTGATTGAATTGAACACGTGATTGAATAATTATTGAGTTGTACATCCATATTGAATAAACGCAAGAGGGCTGTAGAGTTAACAACTATAGAGTTAACAAAAAATCATAAATTAACACTTTCACTGGATGGCATTACTTAGTGCGTGTCAAAAACACACACTTAACGAATTTTTATAATATAAATAGCTTCGCCCAAAAAAACAGTTTTTAGTTGTGTTTTTCACCTGATGATGGGGTAATGGCCGAAAGTCGACTCGTATTTATACGATTTTTGTTGTGAAAAGTGACAAAGCAACGATCCCATATTTTTTTAACAAAAATTATTTTACGTTCATGTTTATGTTAAATTATCTATTGCATAACATTTAAACATTAAAATTCTCACTGTATAAAAAATCACTGAAATTGAATCTCTAAAAAAAAAAATTTCTAACAAGTTTAATTTCCGATTTTCATTTTCATTTAGCAAATTTTAATGTCATATTTTTAAAAACTTCCTCGTAAAATGTTGAATATTAAAAAAATGTTGCTTATTATCTATTATATAATAACTAACATAATATTATATAGCTAGCTATATTTTGTTCGACTATTGAAGAATTAATTATAAAGAAAAATTGGAAAATAAATTAGTTGGTCACAAAGACGATCGAACGAACAAACCTAAAATGAAATTAATTTCATCAACGTTTTTTAATTATTTTTCTATTGCGTACCTATTTGTTTATTGAATGAGGTAGATTAATTATTAAAAAAAATCTTTTAAATTGTCAATAAAAAGATAACCGAGAGTCTAAGAATAGATTTAAATATACCGAGTGTTTGCGTAAAAGTTGTTTGAATGACGGGGTAAATTTTTAGGACAACAAATACAACATGCAGTGGACTGTGACTAATGTAAGCTTGATGAATTTGAATTTTCTGTTTGGTGTCTTAAAATTCTTATTGGAACTAGTATTAAAAAAATTCATTTAATTCGAATAATTTTAACTTACACAAGCACGAAAAGCTGCTCCAAAATGAACGTTTACCAAAACTCATATACAAAACTGACAAAGTTTTTGAGAATTTTTTTTTAATAAAATAGAGTTTGTAAATGTTCAATAAAAAGGCAGTCTTTTTCTTGACTTTTGATGGTAGTCTCTTCAGCTACTCTACTCGTTTTAACTGAATAAATATTTTATAAATGTAGTAGTGTAGTTCGGCATATATCCACTTTGGTATTAATCCAACTTTGTTTCAAAAAATCCAAAGAAGTTTTGTTAGATAATTTGCCTTGAAACCATAGCAATCTTTTGTTTCGTTTTACAAACTATCTGACAAAATTATAATTTTTAGAGATCACATGCGACCCTTAAGATCCACCACACGACTGGACCGAATTTGATGAAATTTCATTTAGAGCATACTGACATTACTACGCTTTGATTGGTGCGAAGTTTAGTATCATTTTTTATTTGCGAAATATCTCACGACAAGAATGCTTATATATGTCTATAAGGTACATACACATTTTTGGATCCACTCGAAGAACTTTTTATACTGGGAAGTTAAGAAAAATATATTGTTAATAACTGTTTTGTCGATTCTGGAGCTACGACCGATTCATAAAACCTTAACTGATAATAACTCATTTTTGTGTCCGAGTTTAAAAAATTAATACTATCCAAATTAGAGTCTTGAAAAATTCGTAGAGCGCGATTTGTATATCGACTTCATACCAGAAGTCGATTTGTTGCAGAAATTTGATTTAAAAGTTAACATAACATCTTTATATACAGGCTGGTCCAGAATTATGTACCGTAATTGCTAGAGCTGATAGTATGTTCCAAAATAATGGTACACTTTCATCTACACTTTTTTCAAAAACTCAATAATAAGGGAGATAAAGCATAGGAGTAAAATGTAGAGGGTTGAAATTAAACTGACTTCTTTTTTTTGACTTTTTTAGGCGCTTTTGATTACTGGATTTTTATTTTAGGGGCGCTTATGAACATTAGGATAATTAAATTTATGGTATCAATTAATCCACTACTTATGATTAGGGGATAATTTGGAAATAGGTACTTCTACTTTAAATTACTCGAAAACAGTATTATTTATCGAAATGTAATAAGTATACATTTTTTGCGTGAAATTGTCTGAGGAATCATAATGTCAAAGATTTTGTTTAAATAATTGTAAATTAAAAAAGAAAAGACCTGATAACTCATACCTGCCACCCAAAACCACCCCTTTGTCATAGCTGGTGGAATAAGTGTTAACATAAATTTAATCCTCCGAACGCAAAATACGTTTCCCTAAAATATCAATCCGTTATTCAAAAGCTTTTGGAAAAAATTTAGAAAAAAATGGTTTTCGTTTCACCCCTTTCCAGAGTTGTATCTCCCTTTTTATTGAGTTTTGGAAAAAAATATACATGAAAAGGTATCATTATTTTTGAATGTACTATCAGCTCTAGCAATTACGGTACATAATTCTGGACCACCGTGTATATAATCGTTCATGCATCTGTTAGTTATCGTTAATTTTTTGAACGACTTGATCGAGGTCATATTCACATAACATATTTGTTTTGTCGAGACGATGATTAAAGGAAGCGCCACCTACCGGAAAGGACAAAACAACGCCTACCAGGCCAACTAGTATTAGGTACAATAAAATGAAGCAATTATTTCATTATTTGAAATGAGAATTCACTAATTCTGAAAATTTTAATTATTCCAAAATTATAAGTTACCTTTCGAAATTAATCCCACACCCGCTCTTAACCAACACTCGATTACCTTACATTATTTTTATTTGGTCGAAAATAAATAAGAACAATACATACAAAACAATTTAAGGAGAATGCAAGTTAATTTACCAACCTGCATGAGACAGCAAGCAGTGCCTGCCTGGCTTGTTCGCTCGCTTGCCTGCGTTTTATATAAGAATATTTTGTATTCTTAGAAATTTAATATGAAAAGAATGTGCTAGGTTTTATTTTTTTATTTTATTTTTGTGAGAATTAATAAAATATGTACGGTTGATGATCAAAAGTGGTGTTCGAGGTGGTGTTCGAGTTATTTCTTACGTGTAACCAGAACAACTAGTTGACGCATTGATTTATTATTTTTGATAATTTATTGTACATATATGTATGTATCCATACATATATGCTATGATTATTATTAAAATTTTAAACTGTCGTCTTCGGAGACATCGATGAAATAACAAGAAAGAATCACTCTTCTTTATGTGTTCAAGTGTGCATGCATATGTGAAGTAAACAGTTGTGTATCATTCGATCATACGGTTAAAGTCGATATTAGACTATTCAAATTAGTTGGACAATAATTAATTTCGGTGTAGTATTCATAAAATACTAAAGAATCAGTATGGTTATTAACACTTTACGTCTCACGATTTCAGCATACGAAAATAATCACAACAACCGCAGGGGCCGATCGCGATCAATATTAATTAGAATAAACAAAACACTTAAAAATATTTATAAAAAAAATTTATATTACTTATTCTAATAATTTCTTACTACGTACCGGACATTTTCATTTTTGTTGTATATGTATGTTTTATCAATGGATATCTACTCATCTTTTATTTATAATAGTATATTTATACACATATGTATGTGTGTGTTGTATATGTATATTTTATCAAAATATCTATTTATCTTTTATTTACTTTATTCACATCAAGTGCGACATACCTGCATATACAAAACACGATGCTGTTTGATCCGAAAATTTTATGTAATTGTTTATATAAAGTTTCTTTAAAAATATGACTTTTGTTAAAGGACTTTTAAGTGTTATATGGATAAAACGAACTATGAATGATCGTAGCCAATGTTACATTTTAAAAAAATAACTATAGAAACGAAAATGTTATGTTTGAATTTCAAAAAATACGAATTTCATTCATTTCACTACTGCCAGTGAGACTGGAATAGAAAGCCACATAACAAAATTACATTGTTTCTTTTTAAAAGGAATTTGTAAACATCGTAAATTAAATGGATCATAAAAGAAATCGCTCAGCGAGTTTAACCCAAAAAGAAGTTTGATATTAATTCAAGACGTAAAAAAAAAAAAAATTAAAAATAAGCAAACAAATAAATTTTTATTTTATTTATTTAAGGGACAAATATTTTATAGAAAAATTATGTTTATACACAGAATTTAATGACAATAATCAGAAATGATAGATGTGTTAAAGCCGACTTTAAACAGTAAAAGTTAAGATAATTCTTACTTTAGTTTAAAGTCGACTTTTACACTAACGGGACTTTAAATTTGATTGTAAAACAGTACCAAAAATAAAATCAGTTTTTAAGTCGGCTTTAGCGTTAAAGTTGGTTTTAAATGTGAATGTAAAACCGTAAGACGATTTTTTTTTAAAGTTTAAGAAAATATTTCTTCATGAAACACAATTTTTTTACTGTGAAAGCACACCTTTTTTCTGATTCCGCCCTCCTCCCACATAACTTAGCGCTCATAGCTTTCTTTACGGGTCAACCTCGAACCTAATGTGTGACAATAATCCTAGCTTCAGTACAGTAAATTTTTAGCTGCATTGAATCTTTCGTTAGGGTCTCAAAATACTGTATTGTCTTATTTTGAAATATTTTTTTTGAATTTTTGATCATCTACATCTACATATTTAACTCTAAAATAACTGATCGTATAATATCGACGTTAGAGTTCGTATGCAAAATAGCAAACAAATAAACAAACACGCATTCATATGTATGCGTGTGTACACCTATATTATTGTATGTTGTCTACCCATTGTGTATTATTTGATGGAGAATATCGAGCCTAAGCCTGGGACAATGCTGCCGTACTTTGCCTTGCGTTACCTTACGTTGCACCATTATATTTGACAAAGAATTGTAATATATTGCATTAAAATGAGCTGTTGATCGAAATCTTTGATATTTTGGTTCTATTCTTTTTCTTTTTTCTCTCTGTTCTCCTTGTCTTTTTTTACTTTTTTGTATTATTCGCATTTCAACATAATGTATTGCGATCTTTGTTGTGGACGTGCAAAATTGCGTATGTGTTTGTGGACAAGATTTTTTTTTGGAATCCGTTATTTTTTAGTTTATTGCAAACGTAAAAATGTTTTGCCGATTTGGCGGAACAGTTGTAGCGACGTACCATAATATATTATTATTTAAACATTTATTAATTAAAGTGGATTTTGGTTGTAACAGTTCCGTTTCCAATTAGTAATTACATAAATATTAAAATATGCATATTTATATTAACTAATTTACTGATTAAATCTATTTTGTTTTGTGCTTTAATTTTTACTCCAGTAGATAATTTCAACCATTAAAATTTGTACTTATATATTTCATATATATTTATCTGAAGCATTTCAAAAGTTATAGCAGTTAGAGCGAATTAAAGCATCCTATCTAATATTATGGGGTGTATGCGGGAGAGATGCCGCACATTTTGAAAACAATTGATAATTCTTAAAGTATCAATTTAATTGATTTGAAATTTGGTACACAATAAATGTAAATATTGTTCTTTAAAATTATTTATAAGTAATTTTAAATTTTGAGTCATAAAGGATTCATAATTAACATTTTTGTAGGGTCTGCAAAGCGGCGTCTTTCCCACATCTATGGGAGAGATGCCGCATAAAAGAAGGTGAGACGCCGCATAGCTCATATTAAAAATTTCGCATTTTACACACATCTCCATATATGATGGATGGACCACTTTTTTTTGTTTCCGAGTAGGTACCTTTCGACATTCAATACACAGGCAATCATCATTATTTTCGTTATCTTCACTAATATGAAGGCTCTTCCTGATCCATTAATGGATCTTTTATATTTACGTGGCATAATTTACAGTCAAAAAAAAAAAAAAAAAAAATTGCATAATTCAGGTAGGTATATAAGTCTATGTTTTTAACATGTAATATGATGCGGCATCTATACCAACTTTAAATGCGGCATCTCTCCTTTTTGTTGGGATAGACGCCGCATGTTGCTATAGCAAGCATAGTGCGGAATTCCAACCTAAAATTTTATATAGTACTTTTAAAATATACCTAAATTAATAACAGAACTCATTTTTATTAAAACAGTGAAATATAAATTCTTAAATTCTAATGAATTAAATGCTTGATAAGATATTATGCTAAAAAACTTACTTTTCAATAATAAAAAGTTGAATAATTACTAAACTGATGGACTAATCATAAATGTTACCATATACAGCTTAAATTAACTTATACATATAATCTATTAATAGCGCTATCTATCAATCAACGGACGAACTATGGCTACGGCGGCATCTCTCCCCTACTTACCATAAATGCCAAGCTGAGTTTGCTTGTTTTTTCCCGTGCTTTCATGCCTTAAAAGGTTAATCAATCGACATGAAATTTTGCGTAGAAATAGTTTGAGGGAAAAAGAGGGAGATAGGGCTATATTTTATGCCAGGAAACATTTTATTCCTGTGGAAAAATTTTCGATAAGAGTAGGTAACAGTTCTCAATGATGATACGGTATTGAATATTGTTACTATTGTGAATTCTTATTTGACATCATATTTGAGTTTGATAAGCATGTTCTCTATGTATTTAACTTGATTTTCTTAAACCAACTTAAACTAAATTTGATAGTTTCTTAACGCTCCAAGTAACAATTGAAAAATCAGTCGAAAATCTGTAATAATTTACGTTTAAATCAATCCGACAATTCTTGCGGCATTATTTTTGTCTTCCAATACCAAAAAAAGTTAAACAATTAAAATTAAATATACAATAATATATGTATGTACGAGTATATGCAAAATGCAGATATATATTATTATTTAGGTAATTTAAATAAAAAAGAGACACATCAGTGACGTCATCGCCGCTAATAATTTATTGTCCGCTATATAACATTTCCAAAAAGAGAAAAAAAAATTTTAAACAAAATATCTGCAGTATAGTATAGTTTTGTGAGATTGTTATCTTGCTATACTGAAAAATTTTTAAAAAGAACGATTTTGAAAAGACAAAACGGTTAAATTAATGAGCTTGCTATTAAAAGATATTTTTTTCATTCGTTCTTCATTCCATACGTTCGTTCTGTTTTGTGGTTTTTTTCGAATGTGGAAAAAAAGTGTTGTAGATGTGTCGTTTGACAAACGTAATTTGTGTTGTTAGTTGCGTGGATGAATTAAAAAGAAGGAAAATATATTTTCTTTTTGAAAAAGTTTACTTCTGCTAGAACGATTATATGTATTATGTAGTAAACAGAGATATAAATGCAGATATAAATGTGTTAAACAATGTTAGAGGTATATGCACACAGATACTCTCAAAACAATTTCTTTGTTCAAAAATTGAAAATTTCTTTAATATTTATTTCCTCTAAATCAGAAAAATTATTTTTTGGATTGAAAGAAATATTTCTTTGACTACTGAAAAAATTTCAGAAAATATTTCTTTGCATTAAAAAAATTTTTTTTGATCCAAAGAAATATTTTTTGGTTCAGAAAAAAGGAAGTCAAAGAAATTTTTAAGTTTTTTAACGAATAAATCTTTTTGAGAAAGTATTACTACAATAAATGACTACTCTAACCAAGTTGATTAATGCGCATAATATTTTTGCAGACGCAAAATCTCTCCTGTTAAAGGCTATTGGCGGATAAGCATGGGTAGAAATGCCCCCGCACGAATTTTGTTGGCTTTTTTTCTGCTAACTGCTTTCGATATAAGATTAAAATTTACTAAGTTTCAATCCCTAAAAACTCACTTTTTGGGGGTAAAAAATTATTTTTTGAAAATTTGAGGAATTTGAAGATTTGAGTCGACCATTTTCTTTTTTTTCGAAAACTAAGCAATCACAAATGTTTTTATGAACATAATCAAAATTTGTAAACGATTTCCAATCGATTGAGTACCCGGAAGCCTATACTTATCTCTAAAAAAATATTCTCGGACATTTAATTTTCTTTAACTATGATGCACCCGGAAAAAAATTCTGGAAAAATTATATGTTCTATCAATCATAGTGAGGAGCCTGTAGAAATATTTTGGTGATTGTATAACGAACATAACCTCGAAAAAAAATCTTTTTGTACATTTTATTTTTTCTAACTATGACGCACCCGAAGAAAAAGTCTGAAAAAATTATATGTTGTATCGGTCATAGTAGTAAGTCTGTAAAAAAATTTTGGTGATTGTACCATAGCTACAAGTTGATGAAAAAAAATATTGAAAAATTAAACAATTTTTTTGGGGTGGTTATCATTTTTTTTTTTTGAAGCTGATAATTTTTTCTGAGATACACTATAGAGGTATCTAAAACATATAAAAACTCCAGCCAAATCCGTCAAGCCACTAAAAAGTTAAAAATTTTTTTTGATATTCAAAAAATAATTTTTTACCCCCAAAGGGTGAGTTTTTAAGGGTTGAAACTCAGTAAATTTTAATCTTATATCGAAAGCAGTTAGCAGAAAAAAAAAACCAACACAATTCGTGCGGGGGCATTCCTACCAATGCTTATCCGCGAATGGCCTTTATGAAAGAGATATCAACGTTAGACTAAAATACAAGCGTAATATTTCAACGCCAGACTAGAGCACAAACCTTTTTGCAGTAAAGCTTTAAAATATTTCAAAAAATCAAAAAATTTCGAAATGAATTTCAAAATGAAACGTTCAACTTATTTAACACGTTGACGGTTAGAACATGTTGTGACGAAACTCCCAACTAGTATACCATTTTGACAGCAAATACAGTTTATATGGAATTGTTAACGCTGTAGGTATTTTGGCCGCAAGCTCAAATGACCTCCAGAAACTGAGGTGGGGGGAACACAAATTGTACTATTTCCATAGTTACCAACCAAACCAAGTCATTATATTTTTATATGAGTGAGTGAGTAAACTTTTGTTTATTTATATGATAGATAAAAAAGTTCTTTTTAGCTTGCGTCCATAATACAGCATTGTGTCGCAGTTAGTCAGGTTTAATTTGACGTTATACAGCGTTCATAACCGCCAAAGTGTTAATTTGACCTGCTGTTGTCAGATTTTAGGTTTATTTTCGTCACTGTTTCTCGTTCAAGTGTTAATTTTAAATGTTTCAATGGATGGATACTGATACGTATCTTTGGTTCAGAGGCACAATTATTCTTATTAATGTACACCCAATATATTTTTTGTCTTTTTTTGTCAGTGGTCTTATGCAAGACGTAAAATATTCGTACGATCTCTTTTTATATTGTATACATTTCTTTTCCAAGACAATCCACATTTTCTGTCAACAGAATTGAATGCATATTTCATGTTTTGAATTTCTACATTCTGATTTTTTTATTTGCTTGATTTTTAACACTTTTTTGTTTTTGTGTGTTTGTTTTTGGTTGGGATTAATTTTCATTTAAAGATTTTTGCATTATATTTTTTGTTTTGGGTTGATTTTTGATACCTCAACCTTATTTACTTACTAGTCAACAAGCTACAAAATTTCTTGTTAAAATTCAATATAGTGGATCCGTGTGGCTGACTAGACGAAATAATGAATGTAATTTATGGGTCTGTTGGAAATTTTTGTTGCATTATAATTATTAGAAATCGATTTTTATGACCTTGGGATCTGCAGTGTTAAAAATAAAATAGCTGAATTCCATTCTGGAAAAATGGTATGGTAATGTTAAGCCCGCCACACACGTACAGTTTCAACTGACAGTTTGAACTGAACAGTTCAACTATACAGTTTAAACTCTATGTGTGTGGGTATTTCAGTCTCAATTCAACGCAACTGTACAGTTAAACTGAGACGAATGAAATTTCAATTTTTTTAAACTGAAAAGTTCAACTGATTGTTGCGTGTGTGGGGGTTCAACTATACAGTTTTCAGTTCAATTTGTGTCAGGAGCTCGGACCAATGAACACTATTATTATTATACAACTAGACAAAGCATAAAGCTAGTTTGTAGGCACTTTTCTTGTGGCAGGTAACGGGATGAGACGGGTGAGATTTAAGGAATATAATATATTGTCTACTTTTCCGCAAATGGAACTATAATTAAAACGAATACCACTCTTTTTCTTTCAAAATTTTGCAGTTTCTTCCCAAGAGAGTAAAATTTTATTATCAATATTATATTTTGACAATAATTATTTGAAAACGTTACTACAAATACCACAGGATATCGCATTGATTACTACATTACAGAATACTATTAAGTCGTATACTGGCCGGATCTGGCTGCTTCATTTATAAATCGATAGAGTGAGTCTATAGATTATACAGAATATGTTCTTTGGTCTGTGGTCAGGGGCAAGTGCGTTTAATTTTTTTTTTTTTTTTTTTTAACAGTATAATTTCCGCGGAACCAAAGATGTTGCTAGGTGAAATTGTCCTGCTGTTTCCAATCCATTGTAAAAACTGAAAGACTGAACTGTACGTGTGTGTGCTTCTACAGTGTACAGTTTCATCTGACAGTTTAAACTATTCAGTTCAAACTGTCAGTTGAAACTGTACGTGTGTGGCGAGCCTTATATAGCTAGGCCGAGATATTTTCATAAAATTTAAGCTTTAAGAAACTAAAGTATGATAATCAGACCAATTCGAGTATATACGGTTTTCACCGGATCGTCACGTTTTGGGGTCTAGAGAAACCAGAAAACCAAAAAGTCGGATAAACATGTCCCGGACTTTTCGTACGTGCGTTTTAGTTAATGAATAACTCCAGATCTGGAGCTAGAGAAATGCAACATTGAGATCTGGAGCGAGAGAAATGCAAATTTTGGCACATTTTGACCGGTGGTTCTAGAGTTTTCCCTATTTTCAACTTTTTGGAAAAATCACAAAACTTAGGCTTCGGCTTCCAATCGACTGACAACTTTTCTTGAAAATTCACCCATTTATCTCTAAAATCACAAAATAAATTTTGATTCTTTGCAATCTTTGAACACCATTGACCATTTTTATGGGTTTTTTTTGGCTATTATTCATATATGCTTATATATCAATCCCTTATCAGTTACTTACCCCAAAACTTTCCCCTTCGTCCGTTTCAAAAAATAAATACGAGACGACAAACTTCTGTAACTGCGTCATCAGCGTTTTTTGGTTACAATTTACACACCTTTCCCCTACGTTTTATTAGATAAATAGATAAATAATAGATAATAATAATAGATAGATATGTATTTTTTTATTCGTTCAAAATATGATTTTACAGAATATGTCATCGGGTAAAAGAGGAGAGGGGTATACGCAAAGGTTATACTCACTTCCATAAGTAAAATTCATTAATTGGCAGATGAATCATTTCAAGCCCGTACACGTAAAATTCAGTAGATATACTGTTGATTCTCGAGTGCACTGTCATTTATTGTGAAACAGTTTATACTAAATGTGCCTATTAAAAGTTTTATTTCGACACAAATATAAAAGAAACATTTATCCAAAAAAATACTATTAAAACATTCACAATATGCTTGCCTGTCTCATGAGATGATACAAATCAACAGAAAATTTACATCCCAACATTTTGAAAATACGTAGCTGGTTGGTTGTTCGTTGTCTCTTGATCCGTGATTCGTAGGATTTGAGCGTATTGTGAGACCAAAATTCAATATTTTTGTCAATCCACAATGAATGTGTGGTACACCGCTACAATTGTGAGGTGTCACCACTATTGCGACAACGGTGCTGCAGTTAGTTTGTGTCGCGTTACATTTTATACACCAAAACGTACAAAGTAAAATAATAAAATGCAACAAAGTATTCGTGGACATCACGGACCCCAATCGGAGAGTAAGAATTGAAATATATATATTACATACAACAAAAAAATCTCAAATCGCAATTGAATTCAATATATATGTTTATTTTTTGTACTTTGATGGGAATAATTTTGTCTCGGGAGTGCGCAATTGAACGAAAGAATAAGGAAATACGCAAAGGATATACTCATGCGACGAAACTTTGTGATTTTTGCCTGCATTGAAACCTATTGGTGATGTTTCAAAGCAACATCTTATTGATAAAACAGTCTTATAGATTCAAAGTAGTTGTTTAGGAATGCTTCTTGACTTTACAAAATTGTTTTTTAATAAATTGTATTATGAGTAAGATGTTGATTTAAAACGTCACCAACAGATGTCAGTGCAGACACAATAAAAATCGCTTTGTCGCATGAACATACTCAAAGTTTTATTACAAGCAATATTATGTGGAAAATAGCGATGATATTTATGAATTTATTTCGTGGTTTCTATGCATCACAACCTCTGATTTTATTTCTGGCTAGCGGTTTCCAATCTCGTGATACCAATTTTAAATTTCGAATAAAATAAACATTGATATTGTTTCTCGCGAATTTGTATTTTAAAATTGTTTTTAATATAGCTTGTAGGGGACGGACGAGCACGAAGGATATGCTAATTTGATCTATAAAAAAAAGCACGATATTACAACAAAATTATTCATCTATCTCAGGATAACAAGCCTTCAGTTACTTAAGATTAATAAAGTAAATAGAAAATTAACAAAAATTCTTATAATATTAATAGATTTGAGCGTTACTTTATGGTATTCCATAGTTTTAAATAATAAACAAATATTTTACTTCGCAAAAATACCACTTTAGTGTTATTTTAACACACAGCCGTTTTAAGTTGTGTTAATATTTTCATTTAACACAAACACGAAGTGTTACATTAACGCAGGGTTGTGTTACTTATTTAACACAAAAATTTTAACCACTAGTTTTTTTTACGCAGAGCACAAATTTTTTTACTGTGTAACAAATACTTTCAGTGGTCACCGCGCAATTGATATTTAGAGGTGAAATTATTTTTGCATGTGTATATGTGTAGTATACACGTATGGGTAATATAAGTAGTGGTAAACGCACCTCGACAATTCTTACACACAGAATAGAACTTTTGTAAAAAGAGCACATTGAACTGCTTCTTTTATATATACATATCTATATACAGATATACCTATACCTATGTATTTTATATACATTTTTATGTTTGTTCTTTGGAGGAGTTTGTGTCCTGCCAGTTTTTGGATCCTATGTGTAGTAGACAGACAGATGGACAGACATACGAACAGACCATTATACAGACCAAAATCCGACCGACAGACAGACAGGCACATTGACTTCTCTGTCTTCCATTTACTCGACGTTTGTTTGTTTGTTAAAAGACAGACATTGTATATATAACTGTCCATCTCACTAGCCAGCATTCGATGCAACACTGAAACTATCTCTTGGTCCGTACACTCTTAATAATTCGATATGAAATTTTGTACACAAAGTGAGTGAAAGGGTTAATTTATTCATGGTACTTTCAAACTGTGCTAAAAATTTTCCAGCGGTATACGAAATTATTCGCTGAACTCGAATTAAAAGATTGGAATTAACGTTTTAAAACGCTTTACGATATTTGAAATTATAGTAAAGATTCAGATGTCCAAACTGAGTTGAACCTAAAGTATAGTGGAATCTCGATTAACCGTTACTCGATTATCCGCCAGTCTCTAGCTTCAGGTATACAAACCTAGTTTCCAAACGCATGCATAATCTCATAGGAAAATGTACATATTATTATTGTTGATGAGAAATTTCAAAAATTTGATGAACGGTCGTTTAAATCGGCGTGTGTTTAACAAGGATAATGTCCGGTCTAGTTGTATTGCCTACCATATTCATAACAAATTAAAATATCCTTTCTTCATTATTATACAACATAATTTTTTTTTTTTGATTTCCCATATAAGCAGTCAATTGTTTATATATTTTAACAAGGATGACAAAATAACACCTTTATCACCGAATAATCGTTATAAAACGCACATTCTTATTCCAAAGAAAAATCAGTTCATTAACCCTAGAATCATATGTTGGTCTACGAGAAACGTTAATCATACGTCGTCGTCAATTTGACGAATGAACTTTTTACGGAGAATTGTAGAGTTTATTTGCAAAAAACATTTTTTTACATAAGAATACTACAAAAACGAACAAAATATTTAAAAAATTGCATTTGGAAAAATTTTTTAATATAAATATTTATTAATTTTTTTAATCTTTTTATCAAAGCATATTTTCATTATAAAAATTAAAAGATTGACAAATGCATAAATCGTATCAGAAAACATGTCTTTCGAATAATTAATTTATGAACTATTATGAGTCGGTGAACATGTGTGACTTTACAGAATGTGAAATTTCTCAGTCAAATTGTTCCCGTAGATATATACTTATTTCCTCATTAGGCACATTTGTAAATTTTGTAAAATTTGTAAGTAATTTTTCGAATAAAATCTCAAAAAGTAATAAAAATTAAAATATTTTCCACAAAATAAATTGTTAATCTTTTATTAAATCACTTAAAACGCCATTCTTTGGTTTTCGATTCAGTATATTAAAACTTCAGTATTATGTCGTCTCTATAAGTCAAACAGCTGTAATCATCTTTCACATTATCATTACCATTGAATTCTAGGGTTAAAAAATTTATGTTATTCGTCTAATTCGATTAATCATCACAATCGTAGTCCCGACTGGTGCCAGACGTTTTACTGTAGGTACTGGAAAGTGCAAACAGATGGATAGGATTCGTTGTCGTTCTAAGTAGGCGTGCTCAAACCATTAACCGGAAATGAAAACTGTTTACCATAAATAAGAGCTATCCGTTATTAGTAATTAATTTCATCGACAGTAAGCACCATAGTCACAATATTGCATATGTACCAAATATATTTCGTTATGCCTGTTTCTGAACTAATCATAGCACAGCATAGCATATCATAGCACATTTGATGATTAAGCTACCCCAGAAACAGTATCAATAAAGTCTTGATCTCAAAAACTCTGAATTCGATTCATCGATAAAGTTTAACTATGCCGTCTTGTCCCACCACCCCTTACAACGATGCTTTATAATGTGATATTTTGTACGGTAACAACAGAAAATAAATTCTAAAAAAAGAGTAATTTTTTAGAGTGTAGACCCACGTATGTATGTATATTTTGCCAATTGTATGTACGTCTGTAAGTTGTTACGTCAGATCGCGCGGGTCCATTGCATTGCATTTCACATTGCAATACAACATAATGTTTGGAATTGGTCTCTTTCGAATGTTCAGCAATAAGTTTGTTTGTATTCGAATGAATATACCTACTGCTTCAGATTTCTATCACTGACTCTTGTAAATTGACTCAAAAAAGATTCAACTGTATGTACATTTGGTGGTACTTTGGTCCATACCAATACATACATAATATATGTGGCAAGCCAAATTTCAAAGACACTAAAAATATCGAAAATGTACATTTTGTTATTTCGTTTATTTCGATCGGTACTTGTTTGGCTCGGCCATCGTCTCGTCTTTGGTAGAGTCGCGCTTGGAACTGTTTGTTCTGCGGCTTTTAATGTTGCTCCGTTATTAATTGAGTAATTTTTTTTTTATTTAAAAAAAAAAAATAAATATTTTTCCAGTAAATGTAATGTTATGGGCAAATTTAATTTTAAAAATTCCAAACGTTTCTAAGAAAGTGGTCGTTGTCAGGCATATTTGGAAGACAATTTTTTTTAACTATTTCTAAACTATATTCCATAATTTTGTTATCATTAATATTTTTGTTGTGGTAATTATAAGCCGTTCTGTTTTAATCTTTTTAGATTGGATATAAATAAGTCTAGCCGTTCCAAAAACTAAAATTTTGGGAAAATTTTGTACCCAGCCGTTCCTTAAGTACCTTTTACAGTTTTACACTACACACATCGGAATGATACATCAGTGTGCACACGTATGAATACGCATTCCAGTTTGTCACATTTTCATTTACACTGAAATTCTATTTTGTCAAATTGGAATGACAATTTTGTAACGTCATATTTGAAATTTTTATCAAAATTAATTTATTTACTTGATGTTATTTGTTATGATTATGTGTGTTTTCAAAATAAGCCAAAATTGTTTAGTATTCACAATAATATTTGAGTCTGAGTCCAAAATTTTAAGTATTCAAAGTAATAACCTCAAATATATAAGCAAATGGCAATTAATATTTGAAATGCACACACCAAAATATCAATAACTAGCTTCATTCCATACTTGTCACATTGGCATGACATAAATGTGAGTATCGCATGCGCATAACTGACTAGTAGATGTGTACAAGCCAATGTGTCATACCGGTGTGTGTAGTGTAAAAGGTACTTTAGGTACAAAGAGGTATTTTCGGGAATTTAAAATATTCAGACGCAGGTGTAAATTAGACATTTTTTGACCATGCCAACCCAAATCTCCGAGTGACCGAGGCTGTATAGGTATTGGTACTTCAAACTGGTAAGTCGAGGGTTCATTTTTCTGCAGTTTCCCTTCATAATCAAATCCTAGCCCCCCGCCCCACCACTTTCTCCTTGTCTGCTACTCACATTATAAAAATATAATGTAACATAAATTGTGTAAATGGAGCAAAAAATAAAGATGTCGGTGGCGTCTGTTATAGACAGTAAGTCTGAAGAACAAACATTAAATCCTACTATTATTATTATTATTATTATTAATCCAAATCACCTGCGTCAGGGTCCAACAGAGTCTGTAGACATATTGTGCGTAAGGTCTACGAAGCTTTAAAATTGAAATTTTAACTAGAAATCTGTTTTATTTTTTTTGCTCTTATGCAAAATCGCCTAGAACCTACGACGGCCCTAAAACCGTGACCGTGTTTATACTTAGGTAATTCTGGATTTTGTAAATTACCAAAAAAACGGCATTTTTACCCAGAGGACGGCAAGGTACATAAATCTAATCATTCGTGCCTTTTTGTATTTTCTTGAGAACTCTTAGGACACCTATCTTTTTATTAGCCCACCTAAAATATATATTGTCTTTATTTAGTGAATTTTAGACTAGAATATAAATTTTATAAGAAAATGACATTAGCACGAAACTGCGCTACAAAACATTTGTATAATGTTGCTTCTACTGTCATTTAACTTACCACTTGCAAAAAAACTGTCAACGACAAAAGGGTTAAAAAACCAATTATCCAATCCAGATGAAAAAAAAATGTTACTAATTACATATTTAAACAGTTCTTAAAATTCTATTGGTGTAATATTTTACTTTAATTAAGTGACCTGTTTCAAAAATAAAAAAAATTCAAAAATAAAAAACAAAAATTTTTAACCGTGTTGATTTTTTTAATTTTTTAAACGTTTTCGCAAAACCAAATTCTCAAAAATATCCATATTTACCATAAAGAATAATAAAATAAATATCATTTAAATATGTCCATTGGCCAATAGAAATAAAAAAAAAGTTCTTTCAAAAAAAATTCTCCCAAGGATGACTTTTGAACCAATTTAAATAAACAACATTTGATCCACCACATACATTTAAATTCTGTTCCTTGTTTCCGTCGCCCACGTATGATTCCGAAATAAAAAGAATACCAACTAAATAATTCGGTTGTTACTTCTTCAATTATTTCTCGTTTTAAAACGATATGGTTCGTGTGTGTAATGGTGGTATCTCCCAATAGTTTTGTATCGGCCATGATAAAATATCTTTTTATTCGTTTTCTATCATCCTCAGGTTCACTTACTGAAGGTCATATCTAACAAAATACGTTTGAAAACGGGAGTAGATCCATTCTGCAATTGCGAGTCATAAATTTGTTTTTAAAACATTGTAAATTTTAGAAAAATATACTAAATATACTTCAATATCCACAACAAATATTGAATTTATTTCCGTTCGGGAGACGATGATGAAGGTTCACGACCCTTTATGGTTATACTTCCAATATCCATGTTTGATTCTACAGGTCTAATTTTGATGATAATGGAAAGAACGCCTCTTTGAAAATCTGGAATTCGCCTCCAGTTTTATCGTTCCATCATTTTATTTGCGATTCTTAGGGCGTGGAAAAAAAATAGTAAACTGGTGACGTCATCAAATTAAGGAAGTTTGTTTTTCTCATATCAAACTTTATGCAAGTTTTTGTTGAATTAGTCATTAAGAGTAATTTTTGTGTAAAATTTCCATTTTTGCTATAACTAAAAAAACATGTGAGACTCATTTTTTTAGTGGAGAATACAACATCAAAAATCGGAAATTTGTTTCCAATTTTATCATTCTATCATTTTACACCACAAATCCAATTTTACGTAGTGGTCGGTGCAAATTTAAGGGGAAGTATGTAAAATCGGTAGATCAGGGGCGTCAGTAAACTTTTGTTCCGGGGGTTGGTAAATATTATTTATCTGAATTTATTTGAAACAATATTTTTTTAAGAGACAATTTACACATAAAATTCGGTTGTGTAGACAAAGGAAATTGAATGTTATACTAATGAATATGAGTGACGACTTTTAGAAAACTGTTGAAAAGTCAACTATACTATCGCATTCATCAGCGTAAAAGACGCCAATTAGCGGAAGCTGACAAAAATTCTAGAATATTCTTCTCGTGAACTAGCAAAGATACCAAAAAATAAACTTCATTATTGAATTGGGCACTAAAAATTAAATTAAGCAGCGCATTTTAACAAAAATTTTAGAATGTTAACTATCAAATATATCGAAAAATTGATTACACCATCTAATTGGTCATCGAATAAAAGACGGAATAGCACAATTTGATAAATGTTCTAGAATATTCTATTCGTCAAATAGCAAAAATTGTTTGTTAGGATGGGGCATTTGGTTTACGTTAGTTTAATTTCGGTTGGACAATTAAGAGGTGCAGTAGATTTTCCAATATCTTTGTTAGTTGACAAGTAGAATATTCTAGAACATTTCTCAAATTGTGTTATTTGGTCTCTTTTTTGGTAGCCAAATCAATGACGACGTCTTTTTTTGAATATCTTTGCTAGTTGACGAATAGAATATTCCAGAACTTTTGTCAAAATGTGTAATTTGACCTCTTTTTCAATGGACAATTAAATGTTACAATTGATTCTTCAATATTTTTGCTAGTTGACAAATAGAACATTCTAGAATTTTTGTCAAACTGCATTGTTTAATCTCATTTTTAATAACCAATTCAACGGTGAGTCTGTTTTTTGATATCTCTGCTAGTTGACGATTAGAATATTCTAGAATTTTACATTACTCATTTTGCATTTGCATTTTGCATATTACGTATACAGAATATGTGCATATATGTATGCAACAAAATTTAAAAAGTTTTAGAGAACGAGACCCTCATACAATATTACCCACGGCCCTGACTCTGGTTCAATATTTTTGGTTTGGTACATAAATTTTTACCAACACAGACAAACAACAACATATCTGTGAGAGGAGAACCCCACTAAATCACTGACGTCACTACGTAAAATCGGAGTACGTAGGTACCATTGGATGGCCACTGTATTTAAAAATTTTAATTCGATAGCGTTATAAAATTTAAAATTTTCTTTTGTCTCAAATCAAATTATATAAAAATAATTGAAGACATGAGTGGATGAAGGTGTTATGTAACATTTTTTTATAATTTTACAGTAGAAGCGTTTGAAAGTTTTTATTTACATATACTTCTTATCCAATAGCTCATGTTTATTATTGAATTTTTATAAAACTATTGGACGTAATGAAACCAAATTTTAGCATATCCTATACTTCAGTATAGGATATTTCAAAATTTTACCAAAAATGAATTTTTGAAAAATGTTACATAACACCTTCATCCATTATGTCTTCAATTTAAATTAAGGTCCTAAACGATTTTTTTGCATGTAAATTTAATGTAATCTATAGAATGCCCATACTTGTTATTTCTGTTAGCACAAATTAACAATATCAGGCAAAGTATTTTGATTCAGTCTAATAAACTTGATTAAACTATTACATAGTTAACTATATACCGCATAATAAATTATTTTGCAGAATTTTTAAAAAATTTTACCGACCTGTTACTACATATTTATCATTTAAGTACTGACTTTAGTACTTATTTTATTAATTGCAATTATTAAATATTGAACGTAATTCAAAATACATAAATTACATCGTGGTACAGATTGTCAATCGTATTTTATCGTTTCTAATTACTTCAAAAATAATTTCCTTAAAATCATCTAGTTAGTAATTTTGAAATTATAAATTATATATTTATATGCAATTATGCCATAGAAGAGTTGGATCAGTAAATAAATAACTTATAAATAGATAATACATAAATTTAATTACTACTTTGAAGAATTTTTGTTTTTGATAAAAATGGAAACTAATTAGAGGTAATTAAATCGATTTATTAATTGCATAAGGTGCGAAAAGTAATATTTTTTAATTACTATCGATAAATTACTAAAATTAATTAGAATATTATTATCATACTATGACCTGAGTGAGTGGATTTTTAATTCATCCTACAGATATTTTTAATGAGCTAGGGACTGCTGTATAGTACAAAAAGCATTTTTCTTACGAAACACGGGAAATTTTTGTTATGTTCCAATAAAAAATGATGGAATAAATGTATACAAAATTTAAATGGGATAAAGAAAAGCGTTGTTTAACAGAAATGCGCTAACTGCATGTTAAACACTCATTAAATCAAGATTTCACTGTCAATAGGTTACAATAATTCTCAGATTTTAATAATAGATTTAAAAAAAAAAGACTACTAAATTGCATAAAGTGTAACACTGAGTATTTAAAAGTGGTTAAATGCGGATAGATCATCTAATGCGATGACAGACATGACGGAATCTAAAAGGATTTTGTTGCTGTATTACAAAATCTTAAAAATAATTCTTGGATAACATTTGACAACCTCGCATTAAGCGAAGCAATGCAGAAGATTTTATAGTAATCTACTTAATAAATTTCTAACACTGGCTGACTGACTGACTGACAGATAACGCACAGCCTAAACCGTTGGGTTTAGAAGAATAAAATTTTGCATAGGAGTTCCGCATGGAACGTAGGTGAACACTAAGAAAGGATTTTTGGAAATTCGTCCCCTAAGTGGGTTTAATAGGGGATCAAAATTTGTATAAAAGTTCGTTATTTTTGAAGTTAGTGGTATATAAAAATATGTGACTATGGCTATTAAAATAAATAATATATTATTGAATAAACCTTCAACACTGATTGACAGACAATGCACAGCCTAAACTGTAGGGTTTAGAAGCACAAAATTTAGCACAGTAGATATGAAAATTGGCGTTTAGGCTTCTATTTATAAATAAAAGTCAGTTGTGTAAGCGTTTCTGGAAATTTATTCCCTAAGGGGTTAAAACAGGAAATGAAATTTCGTATGGGAAGTTCGTCATTTATGAAGTTAGAAACGTGGATATTGATTTAGGCTTTTGAAAAACATTGAAAGTGAACAGAAAGTGAGTACCTAATAAAAAGATGTCGTCGATGGGAAATCCCATCGGGTATACGGCTAGTAAATAATAAAATCGCAGTTTAGCATAAAAAAAAATTTTCAAAAATTGTCGATTTTTTTTTCTGACTGTATAAAAAATACAAACTGTACAAACAGACCCAGGTAAAAGTGTGAAAATGTATTTTTTTTGTTAGCGGGGAACAATTTTTGAAATATCTTCTTCACACCCGGGGTTTATCGTTTCTCCCCATGGCCCTGTATGCAAACTCAGTTGCTTTGAATATTGCTTCCAAAACTACGAAAGTAGCGGAAGCATTGTGGTCACTTTGGAAAAATGAAAATTTTTTTCCTTCCAAAGTGAAAATTTTTACACGCATTTTACGTTTTCGACTTTCTTGAACAGTTTTGGTTTCGTATCTATCGTATCACACGATACTTGAAGAATTATTCGATCGTTTTCGACGAAATTTTTAGAAGTTGTGTAGTTTGGTTTCTACATGGGTCCCTTACGAATTTCATCGCAATCGAAGTGAAATCTCATTAACATTTGTAATTAAAAAGATATTTTGTCATTGTTATTATCTATCTTTGTTTAACCCTTCCCCTCGTCAATCACCCCTACACGCAACTATAGTAATTAATAATGGTTATTTTTAGCGACAATTAATTAGTTACACTTATTTTAATATATCAACAAACAGACTTGCTAATTATTTATTTTTAATTTTTTTTTTTAACTTCTTATGTACCAATGTATCTTTTGTTGACAATATCATTCACAAATACGACCGGCCACTTGTCTGTACATACATATATAATATTATCAATTTACAGCCTATGTATGCCTTTATATATTTATATGCATGAAATATTTGTGGTAAGGTATCTACATAGTATGGTTAGAGTGTTACATGTTGGACAAGTGGTGAATTTTTCGCACAGAAAATTATAAAGTATTTATAAAATCGTATGTACAATAGTGGACGGAAAAATTCAAACAGTCAAAAGATTTATCGTGTGTTAATTCAAGTTATCTATAATGGAATATTAGTCATCATTCAATGGGCGTAAGAACTGGTGAGTTAGTCTTTAATAACTGCAATGAGGAAGTAAATCACTAGTTTTGTTAGTCGTTGATTTTTGATCCCGCCTGTTAAAACCTTACGTACGATAGTCCAACTTCAGAACCACTTATTGTGACAATATTACCCACTGTCAGTATGTTAATAGCAAAAATTAGTGTATGTAAACTAGTATGTATTTTAATAGGGTGACTCACCCCCTCTTCAATGTTGCTCAAACTGAATTTTGTATTCGAGAATTTCATTTCTATGTTATTCTAATTGTCTTAAACTATTTTCCATGAAGAAGAACTTCTTGAACTACCCAAGTAGTATGACTATTCGACACAGTCACCCCCTAGTTAACTACCCCTAGACTTAATATTAGGACATTGAGCAAAAACAGGTCAATGAGATTTTTTGACGTAGATTTCAAATCTGTAAACAAAATTTTTATATTGTTTATTTTTCGCCCCTTTTTTACAAAATTAACCCCCAAATTTTAACCCCCAACCACCCCTGTTGATGTAATTTGAACAAATTGCATATCAATAGATAGCTCTTTAACTCGACAATTCCCAGAGTTATTTGGAGGTGACAGATGTTTTTAATTTTTTTCAACGATAAGATAATTAAATCTTTACGTTCTATTACCACCATTAGAAGGCTAATAGATGACTTTATATTTCTTTCTTGTGACAACTCTATACTATAAGTTAAACAAACAAATTAATACAGTTTACAATTAAAAATATCTGTCACCTACAACAGGTGACACTGGGAATTGCCGAGTTAAAAAAGATCGCCAATTTAAACTTTTGCTCTATCTCTTACTGTTTTCGAGATATTAAATTTTTACCCCATTTTTTGAAGAGCGATTTTACCCCTTCAAACCATTTTTCCGTCGATAAAAGAAAATACGTGTTTCTTAGATTTCGACGTAGAATAACATATTTCAGCGGCATTGAAGTCGGAGGCGGACACCTGGGAACCTTTCCTTGTAAGATTTGTTCATTTTATTTTCACGGCTACTGTACTCCATCTTCACACAAATGAATTAGTGCGGTGTTGGTGTGTGTGCGTGTGTGTTAGTGTGATACATTTGAAATAAAATAAACATGTCGCTTGCGCGGCTGAAGTTTGCCAAAGCACAAAATATACTTAGGTACTCTCCGCGTCTGTTCGCTCGCTAGCTTGGCTGCGGATGATAGCAAGCAGCACGCAATAGACAACAATATATTGAAAACAAGTTGTTTATACAACACATGGTACACATTCGCTATTTAGTCTGTTGTCATCATTTCGATGTAACCGTTTGATTTAAGTTTCTGTTTAACGTTCTACATGTTCAATTAATTAGGCATTTGTAGAACGTTCCCTGTATGCCAATTTTTTTTTTTTTTTACTTCATATATTTTATAAATACTCATCTTTTTTCCACTGTATGTACCTACTTCTTTCACGTTTTTGTGAAATGTAACATTCGTCAGTTACAGTACTTTGCACCAGATATTTGAGACTTTTAGAAAGATCTATCGATGTCGTTTCAACACCAACAAGATCAAGACTGTAAATTAAAAATCACAAAGTGATTGAAAAAATTATCCAGATCGGCCGGGAATCGAACCCAGGATCTCCTGGTAACTAGCCAGGTGTGTTATTCATTACACCACCGGTCCTTTGCTCGACAGGCGCCCGATACAGACTACATCCAATCACCTATGTGTATGTACTCTCTATAATGCGAGAAGCAGTTACAATTTTTCAATTTCAAATATTATCGAGTGCTTGTGAAACACTACTATGTATGACAGACTTTTGTCTGCATTTCAACACACGTAAAAAAAAAGATCAAGACTGTTTTAAAGAAAATTGGAAGCAATCGTGTGTCGATTATTAATTATAGGTTTACGGATCCAATAACGACCAGATTTGATGTATTTGTAATTTAGTAGGGCGTCAAATGCTTCATAATGAATTGACCTCTGATTTATCTTCAAAATTTGAGCTTTTTCATAAATCATGGCCTCCAGTAAAAGCTTTAACCATTTAGTATTTTATAAATCTTCTTGTGTCAACACCCCCTTAAGGTAAATTTCGATTTTCCCTGCGCTCTTACCATCATTAATATTCACATAGTAGGGATGTTATATGAAATTTCGGATACGGATACGAATATTTAAAAACATTTTTTTCGGTTTCGGTTTCGGTTACGGATATGTAAAAATATCGGATAATGTTTCGGATACGGTTACGGTTACGGATAATTGCTTTCAGTGAACATATTTTTTAGAAAAAAGGGGAAAGTTTTACTCAAAAAGTGAATGTCAAAAACGAATCAACGGAAATTTATCAAGAGAAGCATAATTATGCAGCAAAAACTTGTTTCGATTTAAACTCAATTTTGCAACGGCAGTTGTCTGTTATTATCCGAAACAAATCCCAAAACAATTATTTTCGGATACGGTTTCGGTTTCGTATATATAATTATTTCGGATATCCGGTAGTTTCGGTTACGGTTACAAATATCCATAATATCCCTATCACATAGCTGTTAGGATGAAGTGGTGTAAGTGCATTTACCGCGTTTTTGCTTCTATGATTACTAAAATACCGGAAGCATTGTAATTACTTTTAAAATTTTCACGCATATTTTACGTTCTTGAACTTTCTGCATAATTTTGGTTTTGATTTTTGGTCCAGGTGGCATAATTTCCGTATTATTCAATCGTTTTTTGATGGAATTTTTAGAATGGTTTGGTTAGCGGTTTGGTTGCCAGATGATTTGTTACGAATTTAGTCGTTATCTGAGAAATGATAGCTACGACACTATCGTGAAATCTCATTAACCCCTTCCCGTAAAATGGCCAGTATAGCTCATCGTCAGTTTTTTTTGTGGAGGCTAAACCGTATATGGTCGTCTAATATAGTTTCAGAGCTTCAGTACATTCGGTCTAATAGTGGACACTGTGTAAGCCTATAGGGGAGAGTCTCCTATATTGGACCACTTTTGCGATTTTTGTTTGTAACAAGGAAACCAATTAAGATACAGCCCTCATTTTTGGTTGTCTGATTAATCAATCTTTATGCTATAAAACGAAAACATTAATTCGTCTCTAGTTGAATTTTAAAAAAACTTTACCTTGGGTAAAAAAAATTATATCATTTGGTCCAATTTAGGAAACTAGTTTCCTAAATTGGACCGGTTGGTTCTTAAATTGGACCACCGTTGATACTAGCATAATTAAGCAAAAGCTGAAGCTCAAAGAGCTCAAAAATTATGATTTGGTTCTACTTTTATTATAATGTATTACAAAAGAAATCAATATTACATAGGGAAAAAATATATAGTTGAAACAAAAAGTATGTACATATCAATTCTAAGATTAAAAGCGCAGAAATTATTTTTTACAATAACACAAAAGTACTTTTTCACTCTCTCCGAAAAATTTACACATTTTAAGTGATTCCATTCTTTGCACATCATGCACTGAATCATTGGCTCAATTCTATCTTCTTCACAAATTCCACAGTACCAACTTTCAGTTTCTTTGTTAGATTGACCACTAGTACTATTAATTACTGTTTCAAAAATCATTTCTTCTCCTGTATTAAACGCCTGAAGTGCTTTTTCTAATTATTCTTGCTTCCATTGGCCGTATTTTCCTCGTGATGTCATTCTAAAAGTAATAAAAATTGTAAATATTAAATGGTTCTTAAATTGAACCGGTCCATTTTAGGAACTTCTATTAGGTCCAATTTAGGGGACCATAATGTTTTTCTACAAAAACCGTTATCTACATCTAATCCATGTATATATTTTTAAGATTATGTCGTTATAATAAATTACATATGACATAGATAAAACATAAATATAAAAAGAAAAAGTTGTACCTACCTGTTAAGTGTTTAGTCGAACGGTAAGTAATGAAAATTTAACATCGATTTAACAATTTTTCATAAATATTTGCGAGTATTCAAAGACTGCTTACTTGACAATTACCTAAATTCGTACTAAGAAATAAATTCGAATGCTGTTTAATATTTTTATTGTTAGATGGCTCTAACTGTCTTTTAATTGCTTAAAACTGACGCGGTCCAATTTAGGAGCCGGTCCAATATAGCAGACTCTCCCCTATATTTACGCTAGATGCATACACTGAGAAAAAAATACAGTAATTTTTACTGAAATTTCTGGTAAAAAATTACTGAGCTCTCTGGTAATGCCGACATAAGTGACAGGCTAAGTAAAAACTACGATAATTTATAGTAAAATTTTAAATTACGCTACAGCTCAGTAAAAATTACCGTATTATTTATAAATAAGGTTTTTTTTTATTTATTAATAAATAATTGAATTAAAATAGTTTAAAAGGATATTGATAGAAGGGTAAGCATTAAAATCAAATTATTAATATAGAAAAAAATTTTTGTGGTTTTTTATTATTTGTGGAAAAAAATATATAAATTCTTTATTTGAAATATTACATGATAAAAATTTTTAACAATAAGCACATTATAATAATTTGTATAAAAACATATTTCAATTATAACCAAAAATTCATGAAACACAACAATTTTTTGTTTTAAATGGAAAGTCCAATACTTAAATAATAATTTATTATAAAAAAAAAAAAAAAAAACACTTTATAAACATCCAATCACTATCATTAATATTGGCCAACTGACGAACCAACGGTTGCCACGGTTGCTGCGTCTGTAAGTCGTGTATTGTCTAACACGCATGCTCTCTGGGCCTCAAGGTTGCGTGGTGGTTGCGTGCTTGTTTTGTTTATTCTATTCTATGTAATATTTTGTATGCAGTGGTGCTGAAATACACACCGACTCAGTAAAAATTATTCTATGTCCGGTATAATTTTACAAAAAATTAAGTAAATTTTCCCGGTGTCCACTTGAAATTTTACTACCCCATCGAATTTTACGCAGCTGTATAGGAAAAATTCTTAAGGTGTACAGGAAAAATTTTCAAATGAATCGTAAAAAATAATGTTTGAAACGCATTTTTTATATTTTTGCTTAATAATTTCCTACGGACTGGTCACTTAAGACTCGTTTACCGGAGGCAGCTCAGTAATTTTTACTGGAATTTTTTCTCTGTGTAGGAATGGATTACTTGTATCTTTTTTTTTTTCTTACATTAAAAACAAGAAACTTTCATTTAACAATTCAAAACTTTAGATAATGTCTATTGGTTTCTTTAATTATTTTTTACGAATAGACTTGACATTAAAAAAAAGTTACATAATTTCCATAGTTAATGCCAATGTTTCCATAGTCAATCTTTTCGTAATTTCCATAGTTATATGGCCGATTAGAAAAAGCTTAGAGGAAGTTCGCATTATTTTTTTCTTAAGGTTATTTTTGTTCCAAACATGACGTTAGTAATGTGATAGGACACGAAATTTAAGATGCAGTTTAAGCACAAAATCTCTTTGAAGATTGAATAAAAGTCTGTTACGAGTACAAGGAAGCTTTGTGCCACAGCTTTCTTCGTTGGTAGTGTATTTGTTGCTTTGAATTTTATTGTTTAGGATTCAGCAAAAGACATGCTAGGAGTAGATGACCGTAGCTTACCCGCAGCTAATTAACTATTATATTTCACACAAATAAAAAAAAAAATTCGCCCAACATATTTTGAAAATAAATCCTTTCACATTACTTATTACACATTAAATTTAAATTGTCAGACTCAACAAAAATCCAAAATAAAAAATGTTTTACACCAAAGTGGTTAAAATCCAATGTATTTATATCTTGTTTCAAATTAAAAAGAAAGCAAAAAAAAAAAAAAACGGGCTGTATATTATATTCTCTTACATACTTTAGTACGCATGTATTTATAAATACGCTTTTTTAGTATTTAGTATGTATATAATTTTTTTTTTTTTGCTTCTTTTGCTAGCGAGTCGTCGTATTTGCAATAATTTATATTATAAAAAAAAATCTTATTAAATTAAATCAATAAAAAAAGATGGATATATACTGTAAGCCGTATGCAATAATTCTCCATTTCACACACATACACTTTCAAAAAACAAACAAAAAAATTGTGTCTTTTTTGCATAATAAAATTATTCCGACAACAGAATTTCGGTTTTTTTGCCCCGTTCGTCCGTTTGTTTGTTTTGTCGTCCCCCCGAAAACACGAAAACCATCCAAAAGGAACTCGGCGACTGCCACTCTAAAAAACGACGCGACATTTTAAAGAACAAATGCAAATTGAAAATAATAAGAGACAGATAGTGTATCGGGTGGGTTAAATACATACGTACAATTGAATACAATATGTTGTGTCTTTTTTTCATTAAAACAAAAATAAAGGATCAAAATAATTTAATTTACATTAAAATAAGATGGAGATATATGTACAATTGTTGAGGAGTTAAGGTCGTTTCTGTTGTTAGTGTTCCATATCAAAATTTATAAAATGGGACGCTTAGTGTCCGGACGTTTCACACAGGCGATTCTCTCTGAGTGTTAGAACCCTGAAAGTAGAAAAAATTTTTTCTCCAAAATGCATCCTACACAGTGAAAAAATTTGTGTCCAGAACGGTCCACTCAATTTTTTGTGTTATTTTAACACAAATCATATGTGTCAAATCTTTACACAAGATTTGTGTCAATGATTTAACACAGAAGAGGACATACATTTTGTGTTAATTTTACACAATTACTTAGTTATAATTTTACCACAATGGTGTGTAAAATTAACTGATTTAGAATGTAGAAGTTTACTCAGTAAATGTGTTGGTATATTATTTTTGTAAGTTAGTATTTTTTTATTTTTTTTATTATATAAATGAAAGTAATCATTGCAATAACAATATTCATATCTGTTTAATTTTTCAAAATAAAAATTAACTAACTTTTCAAGAACGCGTTATCACCGATTTTGAAAATTTATTTACTGTTAGAGAGATAAACTATTTTAAATGGATATAAGTTATGTTGTATGAGGTCTGCCAGAGTCTGGGGGTCCCAAAGTACCAAAAATAAAACTACTCAACCGATTTTGTAAACTTTTTCACCTTTAAAAATTTAATTTCATTTAAATACATATAGACTATACTATATGAGATCCGCCAGGGTTCTGAAGGCGATAAAAGCTCCAAAAATTAACTACTCAACTGATTTTGAAAATTTTTCCACTGTTAAAAAGCTAAACTATTTTAAATGGATACAAGTTGTTATATGCGATTCGCCAGTGTCCAGTCATTGGAAATTCACTATGTTATGCAAATGCTGCGACAGGAGTATTTTTATATAAAGCTTTAAAAATTAAAATATTAGCTGAATATTTTTTATAGTAATTTTTTATTGAAAAAATGCGGGTGACGCCTATTGTTTAACCTATTGTTAATATCTGTTTCGAAATCGGGAATTATGACCTATTGCAGAAATAAATTTTATTCGCGATATCAATAAAAAGTAACTGATTGTACGGAACACTATTTTCACAAGTACACAACTTACACTTGGCAACTCGGTTTTTTTTCATTTTTTCGCTTGTATGTTTTAAAATGATCATTTTGCTGTTTAAATGACTATTTGTACTGACAGCCGCCAAACATTTAACCATTTTGCTGCTCTTTGGCTATGGTCTCTTCTGGCTACATTCGTTATATTACCTATACAAAGTAGCTGAGTGTTTAGCGTTTTCTTCGTTTGTGGATTCACAAGAAATCGATTGTTTGCATACTTATTTATTTTACTTGATTTTTATTTTATTTTAGTTTATTTGTGTCTTTGTCTTTGTCATTTTATTTACGATTGTCTTCGTTTAACAAACAAATGACTATATATATATATATATATATATATATATATATATATATATATATATATATATATATATATATTCATTTATTCTTTTGTTTTAAATATATTATTTGCATATATAATATGTACTTTTTTGGTTATAACTGATTTTCTTCGAGTTTGACATTGTACAGCGTAGCACTTGAATTTATTTATTGGTTTATTAATAATTAAATTAAATGGATCTTTAAGTATATATGTAATTATTTTTTATTTCAAGTGGTGGACACCAATTTAAGAAATTTTTAATGTTCTTTTCAGTTCTTGTTTTGCAATTTTTATTATGCTTAATAATGATACTGTTTTTCAATTTCAAATATGTATTATCGAGTGCTTGTGAAACATTACTACGTATGACGAACTTTTGTCCGCATTTAAACATACGCACTATTCATATATTCACTTATCGTTCAGCTAAATTGAAACTTTAAGCACTCGATTTCTTTGTTAGTATGACCAAAATCCAAATGTAAATTAAAAATCACAAAGTGGTTGAAAAAATTATCAAATTGGATCGGCTGGGATTCGAACCCAGGACGTCATACGTAGTAATGTTTCACAAGCACTCGATAAAGTTCGCCATAGGTAGTAATGTTTCACAAGCACTCGATAATATTTGAACTTGAAATATAGTAAATGTTTCTCGCATTAGAAAGAGTACCAATACACATAAGTGGTTGAATGGTTGTCGGATTGGGACGGCTGTCAAACAGAGGATCGTTTGTGTAGTGGCACGTCGCCTGGCTAATTACCGAGAGATTCTGGGTTCGATTCCCAGCCAATCCAATTTGATAATTTTTTCAATCACTTTGTTATTTTTAATGATATTGTTGTTTACAAAAATTATGTTTTTACATACATTTTTCAACTTTCAGAAATTAAATGAGGCTCCTACCAACACCATTTAGGTACTCGGATGAAGTGCCTGTATTTTTTCAATTGACCAAAACGGATCTTTTTTTATTAAAAATGCAATATCTACTTGATTTTCATTATTCAGAAGTTATCAGATATCTAAATATGGATTGGATATAGTATAAGAAAATTTTATAACTATTCTGACAGTTGATTCGGCTAGATCATGTTGGTATGAACTGTCCTTAAACGATATAGTTGGTTTGAGCGTTATGTTGGTTTTGACCAATAAATTTGATTTGAAGTTTGGGTTAAATTGGAGGTTAAAGGGACGAATGAACGTTGAGCGATTCAGGACGGATGAAGGATGTATTCGAACATGAAACAGAACACTTTTAAGGTTCTAAAGTTATTCGAAACATTTATAAAAGCATTAAATATAACAATTCTGTATTTTATAAACTTTGGATTTATTTCCAGACAAAGTTATGAAGTATAAATATAGATTTTTAGATGTATAAATATAAGAAATTAACTACCTACATATTATATTAAATTTCAGTTGCATTCTCGTCAGCCCTACTGATCGTGCCAATCCTTTCTTTTAACCCCGATTTTTACCATAGAGTAGAACTTACATAATTTTTATTACTTTTTCAAGATCCAGAAATACTTTTAAAAATTTTTGGTTACTCTAATAAGATAACCATGCCTACATAAATTTTTAGAATACTAAATGATAAATATTCGTAAAAAAATACCAAAAATACTATGTGAAATTTGAATTCGTGTCGATTCGTCTCAATTTACGGTATTTAAAAAACTTATGCATGCTTTTTGCATGGCGGTCGCAAACACATCAAGTAACACAGGTTATAATTTATAATCTATTATTGATAACAAGTACACGAAGCAATCTACCGGTTTCGAATTAAACAACTTCTAATAAAATTTCATAAAATAAAAAAGTCAATAAAATATTAAAAACACTTTTCAAAATTACTTCATTCCGACTTCTATAAACATGTACCTAACAATTTTTTTTACTTTTTTTTTTCAAAAAACTATTATAGAAAGATTTGCAAAAAGACCTACGCATTTATAAAATATAATTAGTTTCTCCGTATGCAACAAATATATATGCATACATGTGTCGCTAACTTATCTCGTCTCTCTCCAGAGGTCTCTTCTCTATATAGTCACTTTTTTCCTGCTTTTGTTTAAACAAAGATCGAAAAATTATGAGTGAAAATGCATGTGTTAAAAAGTGTTAGAGTGCAATGGATGCAATAAATACAAAATGTTTTTCGTTTTTTCTTTTCTTTCAAACTCTACTTAGAGTCTGTTGCATATATAAATTAATATTACATGAAAAACAAATCATCACAGATACATATTTGAACTGCTGCGCTCTGTCATTTGTATGACGTTATCCGCAAAATATATGATACCGCCTATATATATAAATTACTAAATAACAAATATATATACCTACAGTGGATTTCATTTATAACGATCTCACTTTTAGCAACATAAAACGTTAATCACCTGAAAATCCATCAGTTTACAAGAATTAGCTGTGTAAGACCATCAGAAAAGAAGCATCTGTTGAATACGTCTTATTTTTAAAAGGAATTTTCTCATTTTTATAGCAAAAATAAAATATCCACATCCAAATTACCGTACTTCAATAAGTTACTTTAATTTAGATCAGTGTTTTGCAACCTTTTTCATGGCGCGAACCCCTTAGTATGGAAAAATATTTCGCGACCCCCTACCCTCCGCTATTACTAACTTTTATTTATTTTGTTATAAATATCGAATCCGTTTGTCATTATTGATTATTTTCATAGTTAGGTATCGATTAAATACGTAATTAAGGACTTGAAACAGGCATATTTTTTATAACGACATCGAAGTTGACGACTTATAGTAGCTTCTGACAGCGCGCGTGGCGTAAAAAGTGGCACACGCACGCACGACAGTCGCCGTCGTTTAACACTTCGGAACGTAATCCATTTGAATTCTTTGAATTGTGAACTCGCGTTAGTATTTAAATTTATTGAATTGTCTTTTTGTTTGTTTAGTAGTTGCTCACCGTCTTTTATTGTCTAATATTTTCAAAATTCTGTGCTCATTGTAATTACTGAAAATGGATAAGTTTCTGGAAACATATGCACAACCGTCAATTTCAAGTTCTAATGAGAGTAATAAAATAAAACCAAAAAGAAAGTGTCTATGTGACAACAATTATTGTATTTAAAATTCGGATTTACTGTTATTGAAAATAAGCCGCAATTTTGAAACTTTATCGCGCGAAAGTATGAAACTATCACGTTAATGTAACCAACCTTCTCTTTATTAAATATTATATACTGAACTAAAGTGGTTTTATTCTTAAAGTAACTCCGACCCCCTTAGAAGGAATTAGCGACCCGCTAGGGGCTCGCGACCCACAGGTTGAAAAACACTTAGGTCAATTCCGTAAAGCGTGATTTGGGAAAAATCAAAGTTTCTAATTTTGAGACGTCATCGAGTTTACTCATATTTTTCTGTGATTTAAAAACCGTAAATGAAATGTAAAATTATGAAACTGGAAACGAATTATAGGTTTTCGAACTCCTTTTCATTTTTATGAAAATTTGGCATGTAAAATCAGGCACGTTTACTAGGAAGCAGTTACAAGGGGGTCTCAAGATCGGTTTTCAATTCAACTACCTTAGTTTTGCTACAGTTTTAGTACAATCTTTTAATACAATTTAGGCGATGGAGGAGAACAAAGTAGCCCCCTGCATGACCCTCTTCTAATTTTTGTGCTGTATCCGCTCCTGAGCTAAACAGAGTGTGTAGCGTAATAATAATGAAATATTACTATTGTAGTCAGTAAATGTAGTATTTTGTCACCAGAACAAATTTTTATATGCTTAAAAACAATTTTACTTTGTTGAAAAGAATAACTTTGCCTCAGCTAAGTTTTGCTGACACAACAGAACAAACTACCTCACTATGTAATCTCGAACAATTACGTTGGTCGGATTTTCCCCTAGTATTGTGGTATATGTTTAGAAAATATTGTTTAGTACGCCCCTGTACATTTATGTGTAACACCATAGATATTCATAAACACATTCGTTCCATACATAAATAATGCCTAAATGACAATTATACATTAGCATACGTTTAAAAAGAAGTTTGTTTGTACAGCATAACCCGTTTTTATGCGATCTTTTTTGTGCGTTTATTAAAGTGCAGATCATGTGTACAAAAAGTACGTAAAGTTTTTTTGGTGCGGTAATACTGATATGTCATAAAGTAATCAACCTATCGACCGAGCTAAATCTTGATTTTTTGGATTTACTATTGTATTATCCGTTGTGCAAACTAAAATCGTAGCATAATATGCACTTGCCTTGTGCCTCAAAACATGATTTTTTTTAAAAGTGCGTCACACTTACAAGTAGTGATGAGCAAATGCAAGACCAAGACTTGGCAGTCTTAGTCTTGTTCTTGCATTAAGAATCTTGGTCTTGGTCTTGAGTTGGTCTTGGTTTGAGTCTTGGTCTTGGTCTTGCAAAATGCAGTCTTGGTATTGGTCTTAGTCTTGGTATCGCTAAAGAATCTTGCACTTTCTTGCATCTTTTTATTAGCGAATTTCTTTCTTCTAAAATCAGAATTTTCTCTCTTTACGATATTAATTATACTTTTAAACTATTTAAATAATTTAGCAAGAGTCTTGCTTTTTTCTTGCTATTGTCTTGATCTTGCTCACTTGAGTCTTGGTATTAGTCTTGCAGCCATAATTATAGTCTTGGTCTTGCTCTTGGTATACATAGTCTTGGTCTTGGTCTTGCAAAAAATGCAAGACCAAGCACTACTTACAAGTTTTAGAATTTCGACTTTATATCGTTTAACTTTTTTATTTCAGATGTCTTGGATCTCAGTTATCGGTGTTATCATTTGACACCTCTTTTTTGTGGCTTCCACTTCGACGCCCTTTATAATAAAAACGAAAACAGAATTTTTTTTTGTAAAATTGAATGTTTGTTTAATATAAGAAAAAACAACTGGTACCTCTCGTTAGTAAAGTCATTGAGAAAAAAATTATTAAAAACTGACTTGAAATATAAGAACTCCCTCGTAAGCTTTTTTAATGCGCTCCCGATCCACCACATAAAAAGGTTTTCTTTACAGTCTGTAGCGGACAATCAACTTTTTACGAAATTTTTGAATATTTTTTCTTTTTTGCGAGATTATTTACGCGGCCTCTATCCACCGCATAAAATGAGGTTACTCTGTACTGGGATGTAGTTATAAAAATACTATAAAGATACATATAACAATATGAGTTTAACAAAACGACTGACTTGACTAGACTTTGTAAAATAGTTAAGTATCTAAAAAGTACTATAAAATACAATATGTATACTTATATACACATTTGCTTGAATTGGAATAATACATGATACTAGACAATCTCGTACTTCGATCAGTTCTAATATTTTATATTATTATTATAATTTGATGAAATTTATCACTTGGTGCACTTTAAAAATTTCCTATACATTTTTTGAGGTGTTATTTTCCAGTTTTCTACGTAAAAATTCAAATTTGATTTAAAAAGCGATCTATTTTATAGTATCAAAAAAAAGGAGGAGACTATTCAAAACTTTTCACTTACAATTAGTACCGTATTTTCCGGCGAATAACGTGCACCCAAACTTTGATAATAAAATAGTGTGGTTCATATAAGGTAAGTGCTGGAGAGATGCCGCGTCGGGAGAGATGCCGCAGTAGCCATAGTTCGTCTGTTCATTGATAGATAGCGCTATTAATGGATTATATGTTTAAAATAAGTTACTTATTTAAGCTGTATATGGTAACATTTATGATTAGTCCATCAGTTTAGTAATTATCCAACTTTCTATTATTGAAAAGTAAGTTTCTTAACATAATATTTTATCAAGCATTTAATTCATTAGAAGTTATGAATGTATATTTCATTGTTTTAATGAAAATGAGTTTTGATATTAATTTAAGTTTATTTTAAAAGTACTGTATAATATTTTAAGTTACAATTCCGCACTATGTTTGCTTTAGCAACATGCGGGATCTACCCCAACAAAAAGGAGAGATGCCGTATTTTAAAGTTGGTATAGATGCCGCATCATATTACATATTAAAAACATAGACTTATACCTTAATTATGCAATTTTTTTTTTGGACTGTAAAATATGCCACGTAAATACAAAGGATCCATTAATGGATCAGGAAGAACTCTCATATTAGTGAATATAACGAAAATAATGATGATTGCCTGTGTATTGAATGTTTTGAAAAGTACTCAGAAACAAAAAAAGTTGACTGATTAAGATGTATAAAGTGCCAAAAATGTTTACATATGGCATGACTCATGTATGGAGATGTGTAAAATGCAAAATTTTTAATATGAACTGTGCGGCGACTCTCCTTCTTTGATGCGGCATCTCTCCCATAGGTGTGGGAGAGACGCCGCTTTGCAGGCTCTACAAAAATGTTAATTATCAATCCTTTATGACTCAAAATTTAAAATTATTTATAAATAATTCTAAAGAACAATGTTTACATTTATTGTGTACCAAGTTTCAAATCAATTAAATGCATACTTTAGGAATTATAAAGTGTTTTCAAAATGTGCGGCATCTCTCCCGCATTCACCCTGCCTAATTTATATAGATATTATTTTTATGTTTTTGTATATTTTATTTTTTTATTTTATCTTATTAAATTTGTATTATTGTTAAATTTCCTTTTATTTTTTTATTTATTTGATAACCCACCTAGTATTAACAGAAGAAAATATAATATTAAAATAAAATCCGTTATAATTTTTACTCAGTTTTATACATCCGGCGTATAACGCGCACCACGAAATTTAGAAAACATTTTTGGTGCTCAAGGTGTGCGTTATACGCCGGAAAATACGGTATTTATTATGCAAGAAATTTGTATTTAAACATGGATATGTTTTTGGGCTGAAGTGCAGTTGATAAAATTCGTACAAACTATGGACAATCTAAGTAGTTACGGGTAGTCGCAAACTACGTACATAGAATAAATAACATTAAACTATTAACAAACAAATTATAAAATTTGGCTATATAAAAGTTTGTTAACGTTGCTGGGTAATGAACTACCTACTAATAAAATAATAAAAAAATTCAAACAATTATATTTTTTATTTAGTTTGTTTAATTCATCCACTGTAAACTCGATGTTATTTTACTTTACAAAATTTAAACAGCATTTTGATTTTTAAATTTTTTTCTAGGCTAGTTTGTTGTTGCCTGTGTGTGTACCTATTGAACTACAAAACATATCCATGGTTCTCTTTTACTTTTTTCAAATAAATTTGTGTTTATATATAACGAAAATTTGTTGTGTAGCAATTTAACAAAAAAAAAACTGCGTAGTTGAAATGTTTTTGAATTGATATTTTAGCTTTTAGGCAATAAATTTGAGTAGTAGAAAACACAAACATATCTTTAAAAATTTCTCAAACTATAAGTAAGCCCTAAAACTCTTCTCAAAATAAAGTTAGAGCACCTTTTTCGTAGAATTAATACTAATATTTATTTTTTTATTTTTTCCAGGTATGTATCAAATTCCTTCTGATAAATTTGGTAAGTTAATAATTTGATTTTTATAAAATTGGTTTAGTACGAAAAATTATTCGTTTAATTTGATTTTTATCAAATTGTATAGACCTTGGGAAATTTGTCTGCAACAAATTTTATTGCCGCTAAAACTGTAACACTTTGAAAAATAACTATTTTCCAGACTATAGTTTCAAAAATGTTTATTCATATGTTATTCGGTTTAGTACGGAAAATTATTCGTTTAGCTGTGACAGTAATATTTTAGAATAAAATCAAAGGTAGAAAAGTAAATTAATCCTTATTTTTAACAAAAACTAACAAACATTTTAGTGATTAAAAAATGTTAAACCCCGGCATCAGTGTTAAGAATATTCAAAAAATAAAAAAAAAGATTATAGGTACCTCCATAATTTTCAGATAATTGTTTTTGATTAAAGTGACAATATTTTTAAGATGCGGGATATAATTATTGAAGAATAGATTAATAAAAATTGATTTTATCAAAATTATATTTACAATACCGGGCTTGGGTTGAATTATTCTTTCAAGGCAAAACATTTAATGAAAACCAATCAGAACAAACGACATTTCAAATAATATAAAAAAAAAAACATTAAACGAGACGCTTGTTTCTAAATGAATGTAGTAAATTGCCATTTAAATTTTGAAATCCTAACTTTTCAACTTCTTTTTTTGCATCCAAACATGCAAAAAATATTTGAAATTTTTTTTACAATTAAATGTAATATCATTTACAAAATGTAAACGTAGTTATTTCTCGTTTGTGCTATAACGATCGCAGACAGACGGACTCAGACGGACTGGGACGCAGGAGAAAGGTATGCAAATAATTATTGCACAGATATGATCACAAAATAACACTTGGCCACAGCTCAGCCGCAGCCCGCGTTCTGTTCGCATATTACGTCTGTTGGTGATTCTTTATTGTAATTTTAAATTAATTTATTGCCATTTTGTATTTTCAAGGTTTATTAGCCGTGTTTTGTGTAGCCATAGCCATGACTGTACGGACTTCTACTACTTACAATCTACGGTGCAATATAGGATTCTTTTGAATTAATTATTATGACGGGTTAGATGTGTGTTAGAGTCTAATAAAGTTTGATTACTTGATTTTTTAAGATCATTAAAGATTTCATTTAATTAAATAAATGGTCGGAATTTATTGTTAAGTTTTAAAATGTTAATGTCTCTTACTTCTGGGAATTCTTTTTACGTTCGATTATGATTTTTAGTGTTCCGTACAAAAAATTGACAAAATTAAGGAGTTTTCGGAAGTATCTTGTCAATGTAAAGATTTAAAATTGGTGCAGAAATATAGTATGGTGGCCCACTAATGGAGGTGGAGTATAAAACGTTGACTTTGGGAATAAATTGAGAAACGGGAAAAATAATTTTCAGATTTTTTATGCATTTTTTGGTAAGGCGGTAGTTTTAAAATAACTGTTGTTCTTCACCTTCACCACCAAAACATTATGAGCATTGTGAATGAAGTGCTGACTGAGCAAAAATTTCTAAAATTGCGAAGTTTTAAGGCGACAAATTGTAATAAACAATTTAATTCTTAATTTTCTTATAAATATAGTGTTCGAGAAGAAAAAGTTTCCGCAAAAAATATTTTCTGTAATGTTTGTGAAACAAACTTTGTTTTATGTTTTTCAAAAGTTTCAAAATTATCTGTAACAATTCGCAAATATATACAGAATGTTCCGAGCTTATGTAGATAAACGATTAACGAGTTAATTGATAACAAAGAATTCCTATAAGGAATAAGTTATGTCACAAGAGTGCTTTGGATAAAAATATTTCTTTTTGATGTTGCTTTGTAATTTAGCGAAAGGAACTGCCAACTAGCCAAACACGACAGTTTAAGTTAAATCGCTTTTAGACAACTTTGAGTTGTAGAAAATACAAAGTTATTCAGAAACAAATATAAAGTTACCGTAAGGAACCGTAAAGTAACATGGTAAGAAAATTTAACGAATACAATAATTTGACATAATCAGCACCCGCTCTAGCGTTTACGCCACTCCAGGCAAAAAGAAACACAATTCAGCGCCGGTGAAAGCGGTGACCTTTTTTCTTTTTTTTTTTGCTCGTCAGTTATAAAAATGCCGCCCTCGCTTCTTCTTGTTTGACTTGAATTTTACAGGAATACCGCCCTTACAATTTGCCACCCTGGGCAAATGCCAAGATCGCCCCATCCCTAGAGCGGGCTCTGATATAATTCATATAATAATTTTATGTTTGGTAACTATGGCTTTAAAATCCGTTAAATTTATCAATAAATTGTTCCAACTTTTTTTTTGATGGCAAAATTGCAATATTCTTATGGGACTCAATACACATGAGTTAATTTGTCATATTACTTTAACTCAAGCAAATTTGTGACACAACTTTTTTGCTAATGAGAATTCGATGTTATCACGTAACAATTATGTTCAAAAGCTTAACATACATGTTAAGCTTTTGAACATAATATTCTTGGTATTAATTAAATTTTATACTTTTATACTGGGACATTAATTTGCAATTCTAAAAGCATCTACACAGTTGGTTTTTATGTTGTTATTTGAACTTAACGAAATAATGTTTCGTAAATTTTGTACTATTTAGATTATTATTAAATATATAACTTTTGATTGAGAAAATTGTAAAAAATATAAAATAAAAATACAAAAAACAAATACTATAAAAACTATAAAACAAAATAAAAATTGAAACAAAAGAAGCGCTCTCCAGACATAAATATTTAATAAAGAAAAAATAAATAAATAAATAAATTTATTTTCTTGTACACATATAAATTAATTAAGTAATAAAATAACGTTATTAACAACTTGATGTGACACTGGTATTTATAATATTGCCGTCTTTCTTTATTGCCATGATTGTGATATTGTATGTTTATATTGTGCGTTTGTTGTCAACAAACTTACATAAATGTGACGACAGCAATGCAATTGTTGAAAAAAGACAGTAAAAAATGCATAACTATTTATATTTATTTCATTATTAATTGTGTAACATAAAAGTCTATAAATGTAATTAATTTAGAATGAGACGAAACAACTTCAACAGTTGTAAAATATAAATTGTTTGTGTTTAATATTATTATGTATATACTGAACAGTGGCGGTTCGATTTTATGTGCAAGTGTTGGAATACAGTATATTTGGGAACATAAAAGGATCGAAAGTATACAGAAAATTAGGTGAAATAATATTGTTATTGGTACATTTCTAGTTTAAAATTCTAAAATATAACTGAAATTAGAAAATTTCATTTATCCGAAACTATTTCATTCTGGGTGATCAAGTTACGATGGGTTTCACATCCTTCGAAAATACATACTTCAGATTCTATCTGTCCAGGGTTAGCCAATATTTCTATAAGAAATCAGCTTTAGTCATGTAATCAAATGTATGTATAGTTAAGATTTCGCAAAACCAAGTCTTAAACTATTGTCATAGAAAAAATTAGGTTAAATTAATTAATATTAAATCGCGTCTTTGACTGAGTTAAAAACTGAATTGAACAAATTTTCATTGAAAAAAGCCTGAATTAAATAAAAATCATATCTTTCTAATTTTACTGGTCTTCAATTTTTTTCTCTTGTTATGAAATAAATACATACAATAATTTTCTAAATCCTTACCGAAAAAGAATAATGTGAGACGCCACTGAAGATAATAATGCAATCTAATGCAATTCACTGTACATTATGCCGTGCACTATGGAAATATTTGTACAGCTGTAAGCAGAACAATTGCTGCAATAGCAAAGAATGAGGGGAGCGGCGGCGGGGGTTGTGGGTCTAAATGGACCACAACTGGAAGTAAAATTGTTTCTATGAGGATTTTTGGCATTTTGATAGCAAAAATGAAAAACTACGACTTAAATTACCTACTCTGATTCACCCAATCACCCTAATGCAGATCATTACCATGAAACTTAATTTAAAAAATACACTTTTTATTTGATGACGTCATCAAGTGCACAATAATTTTTCAGTGCCTAAAGATTATAAATAAAATAATAGAATGATGAAACTGGAAGCGATCTGTAAGTTTTCGAAGATATTTTTAAATGAGTTTTGAAACCTCGAGAAACCGAAAATGAGGTTTACTAAAATTTATATATATATATATATATATATATATATATATATATATATATATATATATATATGTATATATATATATATATATATATATATATATATATATATATATATATATATATATATATATATATATATATATATATATATATATATACCGGCAGAATTAGCGGAACATACAAAATATCTGTAAAAATCAAACAAACCATTTAATTTCAAGAAAATATTAATCTTTTTTTAATTATTCACTTAAAATTACATGTTCACAAGTCGATAGACCTTTATTTTCGGTAGCAAAACAAGTAACCATATAAAATTGCAAATTTTTGGAATCTTATGTCGTCTAAGAATAATTTAAGTTAAAGATTATTTAACAAATAGAAAATGAAACACAACATTTTAATCCCGCCTGGTACCTCCCGTGCTCTTATCAAAGCTTCCATTCGTTTTTCTATATTCAGAATGATGTTATCTATAGTTTCCTGGGACAGTTTTTGCCATTCTTCAATTACGACAGTTTGTAGCTCGATCATATTGAGAAGAAACGGCATTTGAATTTGAAAGTGACAGACCTTTTAAGAAGAATTGCATCAATGATGAATAAAAACAATTCTATGGAAAGTCAGCTGATTCGTTACTTCAATATTATTTTAAGTAAAAATAATATATAATAAATAAGTTTTTATATTTTTTTAGCGAATTTCCAGAATGGAATTCAGCTATTACAGCCACTGTCATGACGCGACTTGAACCCGGGACCATGGCAGAAATTTGTTTTGAGGTCCCTAGAAACCGAAAATAATATTCACCAAAATTTATATATATATATATATATATATATATATATATATATATATATATATATATATATATATATATGTGTCCGCACGATAACTCTCGAACGAAATGTCCTAGGTTTACGAAATTTGGTGAAAATGTTGGAAGTCCCAAACCGTTGGACAAGTTCGTTAGCCAGACACGTCGGATGCCAGGAACATGGTGTTTGTTCTTGCAAAAAATTAGTTTTTTGCCAAAATTTCCACTTATTTAAAAATTTTTGCGAAATTTTTTTACATCATTTAAACGACAAAAAAAATTACATAAAAATGGTCTTTAAACTATTATTCTATGTCAACTAGTTTCCGAGAAAATTTAATTTTTATAAAAGAGCATTCGCTATGTTATGCAGGATGCTGCGACAGGGGTATACCTATATGCATAATTATATGAAAGAATGTGTTTGTGGTACAGGAAGATAGATTGTATATAAGTCATATACGTCATACATATGTATATGTTTGTATGTTACTTATATGCCGTTTTTTAGGGTTCCGAAGAAAGTTATATTTTTTAGAGCTCCGAAATAAATCTCCCGAGACGATAATAGAAATTTGTTTTGGGGGCCCTAGAAACCAAAAATAATATTCACTAAAATTTATGTATTAAATTTATATTTAGTCCCACACCGTTGGACAAATTCGTTAGCCAGCCATGTCGGATGCCTAGAACATGGTTTTTTTGACCATTTTTCGTGAAAAAAATGAGTTTTTTGCCAAAATTTTCTAAAGTTAAAACTTTTTTGACATTTATTTACACCATTAGAAAGAGGAGGAAAAATCACTTAAAAGGGTGAAAAATCACAGAAAAACTAATTTTTATAAACGGAAATTCGCTATGTTATGCAGGATGCTGCGACAGGGGTATTTTTATGTTCCGCTAATTATGCCGGTGTATCTATATATATATATATATATATATATATATATATATATATATATATATATATATATATATATATATATATATATATATATATATCCAGGTGTATCCAGGTGAGGGGTGACGCGACTGTTAATTCCGAAAAAATTCCTGCGGGTTTAGTGTCTACAGGGTGCTATGTGTCACCCCTCAAAAGAATGATACTTATTTCTCTGACACCCTGCATATATTATAAAACTTTTTTTATCCGATTCCTGATCCGCCGCATAAGAAAAGGATGTGCTATGCATGATACTTCTACATTGGTAGAACATTTTTTAATTTTACAAAAAATGGCTTTTTAAAAAAAAATGTCACTACATTCTCATTTACTTGCACTTTTGTTGTCCGAGTTCAAAATTTAAAAAAAAATCACTACGAAGTTTTTATTGGCAACGATTACAAACAATACCTTGGGATGTGACAAAACTTTTGTGAGTGCCGTTTAAAAATTATATTAGTTTCTGATTGCAACTTGGTGCATACTAATAAAATAGTAATCAACGTTGATGCATGTTAATGGGAGAAATACAGTTAGGAATGTAATTTATGACTTGGATATATTTTCACTTACTACTGAAGAGAATCTATCTGTTGAATTTTGAATGTTATTATTGAAACATATTCTGCCAACATTGCCGTGATGTACAAGCTCCGTAAACAGAGTGGACATTTTCTGGAAAACCAGGAAAACTCAAGGAATTTAGGTAATCAGAAAAAAGAAAGGAAATATCAGGGAATTTTCATTGAAATCAAGAAATTTTTTCATCTCTGATATTCGAATTGGCTGATTGGAATCCGGAGTCACTTAGGCATTCCATAAGTTTTTTTTAGTTCTATAAGTTAATTTTTCTGGGCATAAATAAAGTTAGGAAAAAAATTTCAAATATATTTTGGAAAATCGAAAAAAGTCAGGGAAATTTGATCTCGAGAAAAAGTGCCCACCCTGTTAAGCCCACCCTGTTTTAGCCTACGGGCCCACGAATTCCAAAAATGTGGCTTGTGTTCTGAATCGTTTGCAATCCCAAATTCGCCAATATTGTTTACATATATTCTTTTATAAGAAACATACCAATTTTGATTATATTATAGTTAAGCATTCTTTCGTTGGATTCGTTTTTATAGATCAATTGTGCTCAGCCTTTGTTTCTAAACCAGTCACTTTTCTATTATAATTTATTCGGTGATCTTCTTTTATATAAATCAGATTCTTAGGTCAAAATAAGCAAATTCGTACACGAAATATGATTTAGTTTCCATCTGTGATTCTTTTGTTATTTTTACAGCTCTGATTTTGTTAAAAATGAAGCAAGTAGTATCGAAAGTCTACGAGCAGCTTAAAATTTTTTGTTTCTAACATCAAAATTACGGTTTTTGACGCTTCCGAAAAAGTTTACATTTGTGATGACGTCATCAGGTTCAATTTTTTCTTTTTTAAATTAATACTCACATGAATGGTATGAATCAGATCTCTATTGGTGAAATTGGGGTAATCTGAGTGCTAAATTTTCATTTTTCTTGTAAAAGTGACCAAGTTTTTTCAGATAATGTGATTCATTTTCTTGATGAGATTTTTCTGTTGCGCTCTATCCTCGTTTTCAATTTGTAAATTGGAACGGGAGATCGACCAAAATTCGCTCTACAATCAACGGTAGTGATGAGCAAATGCAAGACCAAGACCAAGACTTGGCAGTCTTGGTCTTGGTCTTGTTCTTGCATTAAGAATCTTGGTCTTGCTAGAGCAGTTTGAGTCTTGGTCTTGCAAAATGCAGTCTTGGTATTGGTCTTAGTCTTGGCATTGCTAAAGAATCTTGCACTTTCTTGCATTTTTTTTTAGAGAATTTTTTCCTTCTAAAATCAGAATTTTCTTTCTTTACTGTATTAATTATACTTTTAAACTATTTAAATAATTTAGCAAGAGTCTTGCTTTTTTCTTGCTATTGTCTTGGTCTTGATCACCTGAGTCTTGGTATTGGACTTGCAGCCATACTTATAGTCGTGGTCTTGGTATACATAGTCTTAGCAAAATTAGTCTTGGTCTGGCAGTCTTGTCTTGGTCTTGCATTTTTTGCAAGACCAAGACAAGACTGCCAGACCAAGACTAATTTTGCTCACCACTAATCAACGGGTTCAACACCATTAACGAATACGTGTTAACAAGTTTAAATATTTAATTTCGCTTATCTAATTTTTTGTTAAAATGTGATTAATACACTTACGTGTTTTTGCACTTACTTCCCCTCACCCTGTTTGTGAAATAGTGAAATTATAAGTGAAAACTTACCTATATATTTCACATATACTTAACTGAAATGTTTTATTATTTATTTATTTATTTATTTTAATTTTTTGGAAATTTAATTCTATTCGAATTCCTTAATTACTAACAACTATTTACTCGTATGTTTCTAAGTTTTAGTTTTAAAGAAGTTTATATAGATTTTATACTGTCGTAGAAAATATCAAAAAATATTTAGGTATATAGGGACGATGGTCGTTACACGCAACTTATATTCAAAAACAATACAGTTACCTAAAATATCTTACACGTGTTATTTGAAAATAAGGATATTCACATCTCAATGTGGGAGTGATTTGACTCAAATGAGTTAGTTATTAAAAATATTATTTTGATGATCTTTCTAAAAAGAAAAAAGAAATAAACGATTATCGATATTTTAAGGCGGTATATACTCAACAATATATTTTTTTCGATAAAAATAAAATCCGATAAAACATATCATTAATGGTCGTTGCGTTCTATAGAGAGAGTAAATCGTCGCAGATATTTTAATTAATTTCGTAAAAAAAAAAATAAAATATGAAAATAACTTCGTAACTGTTACCACGGTTGCTAATTACCAGTTACCAAACATAATGCCTCTTACCAAATAATTAATTTATTTATGTAAATCAACAGCATATGATAAGTCGTGTCCGAGACCCGGTCGTGCGGGCCAACTACTGCTAAAGCAGCCACGGAAAATTGTTGATTTGTTTACGAAAGCCACCTATTTTAAAGCAAAAAAATTTTTTAATCAAAACCCATTAACTATAAATCATCATTTTATGTGATGCCCAGCATATGCATAGCGAAAATGTTTTTGGGGGGCGTTTTTAATTACTCTGATTAGCACGCCCAACGGAAGAGTTAAAAATTTTTCGTTGATTTTATTACATGAATTTTATCAGTTCATTTAACAAATAAAATTTTTCGGGACCGGCCTCCATTTTTTTTTTTTAATCAGCAACCAAAAATATTGTATAATATTTTATTTTTATTTTTATTTTTTGGTTATTTTTAGAATTTTGTAAAGTAAATGTTAATGTAAAAATATTTTTGAAATTATATGAAAAAAATGGAAAGAACAGCTAAGGCTGTTATTATCGATTTTAGAGTGCTTCTTGAATAAATTAGAAAAAATTATTGGTTTTATCTAAACCTGTTTTCAAATTGTTTTTTAATAATTTTAATTTTCGAAAATGTTAAAATGCAATGGATTGATAATGAGTATTTAACTCGATAGCTGAAACAAAGTTGGACAAATGATAGAATTAGTAACGAAAATTTTATGGATTCAGGAGATATTTCTATCTAAAATTAAAATTTTATTAAAAATAATAGCAGGGATTAGAGCAAATTCGGTATGAAGTTTCAATGTTTGTTGTGAAATTTGGCAAAATTTTTCACCGAAATGCAATTTATCCGAAACATTTAAATATTTCATTTTTTGCAAATTTTTGCTTATAAAGGTATTACTCAGTAATCAAAACCATAATTTCTTAAAATCAACAAGTCAGTTTGTAAATTAGCTATAACATATCATAATAGGGTAAGACGATAGAAAGTTTTTAATTTTTATAAAATTTGTAATGAATAAATGTAAGGCAAGGGGCTCTAGACATTTTCTTCTTACCGAGCCCAACTCCTACCCCGTAAAGATATAGAGCACATAGTATTTTACACAAGAACTCTATATTCAAAATTGATGTTAAACTTTTCGTCAAAGCTTAAACAATTGTAGATATTAATCTGAATTACATGGTCAAACAAGTGGTCGGAAAATGACATTTCATATTACACGAACTAGTATTAATTGGCGGAAATGAGTCCGGGTTGCACGAATTATATTCAGAATTGAAGAATTACTTTTAAACATTGCTCTAAGCCTTAAGAATGTGTCGATAATTATCTGAATTACATGGTTGGCCAAGTGGTCGGAAAACGACATTTGATATTACACGACCTAATATTATTCCGGTTAATGGCGAATAAAATTCCGGGCTACAAGCATTCTATTTAAAATTAAGGAATAATTTTAAAACAATATATAGGGCACACAAAAAATATAAAACAATAAATAGAACAAAACCAAATGATGTGAAAAACCAAAAAAAAAAAAAATCCGAAATATTGATTCAAATATTCAAAATAGACAGTTTAACCGGGCCGTAGCCATTTGTCTCATTTGTTTATACCAGTGTTTTTCAACCTGTGGGTCGCGACTCCCTGGAGGGTCGCGAAGCCTTTTTAAGGAGGTCGCAGTTACTTTAACAATAAAACCCACCCTAGCTCAATATATAATATTTAATAAAGTTTAATTAAAGGTTACATTAATGTGATGGTTTCATACTTTCGCTTGATAACATTTCAAAACAAATAACTGCGGCTTATTTTCAATAACAGTAAGTTCGAGTTTTAAATCATTGTCGTCATATAGATGCTTTTTCTTTGCTTTTGTTTCATTACTCTCATTGAAACTTGTAGTTGACGGTTGTGCAAGTCTTTCCAGAAACTTCAATAATTAGGTACAATGAGCACAGAATTTTGGATATTAGACAATAAAAGACAGTGAGCAACTACCAAACAAACAACAAGTCAACTCAATAAATTTAAACACAATTCAAAGCGAATTCACAATTAAAAAAATTCAAAAGTGTCAGCCTTTGCTCGCCTTATGCTCCTCGCAGCGCTCATCACGTCGCGCTATGTCTCGCTCACACAAGTCACGCGTGCGTTCAGAAGCTACCAAAATCGTAAACTTCGATGTTGACATAAAAATATGCCCGTTTGAAGTTTGTTTGTTACGTATTTAATTGATACCTAACTCAAAATAATCAATAATGATGAATGGATCCGATATTTATAACATAAATAAAATAAAGTTAGAAATAGCAAAGGGTAGGGGTCACGAAATATTCTTCTATACTAGGGAGGTCGCCAAATATTTTTCCATACTAGGGGGTCGCGCCATGAAAAAGGTTGAAAAACACTGGTTTACACGATGATCCGGTGCTGTGTAAGACCAAGGCTAAAATTCTACTATTCTGGGTCTTAATCTTGTTTATATTTTAAGCACCTTGGTCTTGTCTCCTTAGTACCTACATGCATAATCTTTATATTAAGCTTTAGTGATCAGTCTTTATATTAAGCTTGACATCCATTGCTAGCTTTAGTTTTGGTCTTTTAAAAAAGTGCAAGTCTAAGGCCAAATCAGCAAAATTTAGACTGATTTTGTGCATCAGTGATTACTGATTGGAATATTCATACATATATTTATTTATGATAATAATTATTTAGTTTTATTAAATCTAATCAATTTATAGTACCTATTTTTTTTTAAAAAAAAAAAAAAAAGAAGATACCAATACTAGTTTCCCTCATAAAACCTTATACGCTTTTACCGACTTACAACATACAATATTTTTATACAATATACAATAAGTAATATATATTTTTTTTCAAATAGTTTCAATAGTTTTGCTAAAGCGTTATTTCTCATCAATAATAATGAATTCTTCGATTTGTGAGTGTTGTAATGTAAGTGTATATAGAGAATACATAATAAAAATGAAAGAAGCCGGATAAATATGATAGGAACTTGTTTCTGTGAAGAGTTCAATTCTTCATCACCAACATTATCAACGCCACAATAAACAACAAACAACAAAGTTAAGAACAGCGAACAGTAAGTTTCAATAATCACTTTGAATTTAATTTTATAGATATATTGGCGTACAGTGGCGGTTTCAGAAGTTAGCAGATACTAGTAGTAATATGATAGCAGTAATAGAATAGCAGATACTAGTAGTAATATGTTGGTGAATATATATATATATATATATATATATATATATATATATATATATATATATATATATATATATATATTTAGATAGATAGATATATACGTGTACACGTCATACTTATAGTCGTCCTCTACCAAAAATCGCGCAATGTACCTAAAGAAATATTCACTTCAATTATGAAAAGTCGCTAAAATCAAGAAAAATTTGTGCCGATTTTAGAGTAAAAAAATTCCATTAAAGTTTCAGACGGAAAATGAGACATAGTAGGCTAGTAAATATATTTCAACGTGTAGGTAAAGTTTAAAAATGGTTAGATTAAGATGCGTTGTTGACAAAAAAATTCTTGGAGTAAATGACTTATCAACCTAAAATTCGGCAACACTTGGCAACGTAGCATTAAATGAAGCGTGGTGGAAAATATTTTCAGTCTATTCAAACCCAATTTCTTTATTAACACAGATTTGAGATTTTTGATAATTTTGTTTCGAAATATTTCCTGTTGACTCAACTTTAATGAATTATAGTGTTACTTTGTCTTTCGTACTAATTTTTCCAATTTTAATTCACTAACGATAGATTTTCCTGTACGTTTTGTGGTTCAGCCAAGCTTGCTAGTCGTTCGGTTTCCAAGTGCGGACAATCCAGTTGTAACAAAATATTACAACTATAGGTTATATAAAAAAAAAATCATTTTTGAAATTTTTAATTAGAAATTTTCTTTTGTGTTCTTAGTGATAAGCAAGCTTTAAGATAGTTAATTTCATGTTTATCAGTTTTTCCTAATAATGTTGCTAGTGTACCTATTGCTTATTTTGAAAAATATTTTAGAGAAAAAAATTCTCTCCTCTGGCACTTATTATAGATAAATTGCATTTTTCTTTACAAAATTAATTAAAATCTAAAATTCCAATCATCGAATACTAGAAAGTTGGCCAGCTTGGATTCAATGCTTTATTGAAAATGTCAAATTTTGATTACGAACTTTGTATTATATTAGAATATTTAGAATGCACAATCATTAAATGTTAATTTTTTATTTAGGATCACCAAGAAATCAGTTTTTGGACAGTACAGTGTTTTGTAAACTAATGGGTCATACACAATCAATGAAATAAGAAATAAGAAAAAAGAAATAAGGAATAAGAAGTATGCCATCTAGTGATGTTGAATGGAACTTTAACGTAACTGTCCATAGGTATTTAAGTATTTAAGTATTTTTGTACATCAAAATTCATGAAAAAATAACGTTCGTGATGACTTTTTTTGTCACTAAAGTGAAAAAAATCACGAATTTTGACGTACAAAAGTACCTACATATTTTATCTATGAGCGGTTACGTTAACCTCCTCGCTACCAATGTACAATATATTGTACATCAAATTTAGGTTATGTTAACATTATTTTTTAATTGAGAAATAATTAAAAACTTCTTAATATTATTTAAAATTACTAAATTACGCTTGTTTAAAGACGTAAGATTAAAATTTTTAATTAAAATAAACGCTTGTTTAAATCTTTGTCCAGTATGCTGAACAAAAGTATGCTCATTGACATTTAAAAATTTTTAAAAATTCGTAGCGAAGAAGTTAAAGTTCCACTCAACGTCACTAGATGGCATACTTTTTCAGAGGCGTAGCGAGCATAACTGGCGCCCGGTGTGTGACACTTTATTTGCGCCCCGCTTAACTTCTAAAATTTTTAAAATTTTAGGTAGTGGAACGGTGTATTTAAAATTTTGGAACAAATTTTCCCTTGTAAATTTGTATTTTATATTTTTTCCTAAAAGTTGCCTTAACCATCTTTTTTTTTTGCTCGCCAGTGCTTTTTTTGTGTGTCTGTATATTTGGAAGTCATAACTTGGAAGTAATTTTGTAATTTTCCTACACTTTCAAGTAACAAAATTCTAATGAGAAGCACAAAAAAAATTTAAAATAATAGCGCCCCTCCTATTAGCTTTTGTCGCTCCTCTTATTAGCTTTTGGCGCCCCTCCAAAGTAGCGCTCGGGTCATGATAGTACCCCTTGCACCCCCCTCGCTATGCCACTGACTTCTTATTCCTTATTTCTTGTTTCTTATTCCTTATTTCATTGATTGTGTAGACACCCTAAGAGTTTATTTTGTGCTACCAAGAAACGTTACTCAAAAATTTCCAACATTGCAGAATATAAAATTAATCAAACTTAATTCAAACTTAGCAGAACTCACATTCTGTCTGAATTCTAAAACTGATTTAAAAAGCAAATAATATACCTTTTAGAGTTTTAGACATTCAAAGGCTTTAGTAATTTAATCAAAATAATTTACTCTTTTTAAATTATGATTTCTTTCCTTTTCAACCGGCACTGTTCTAGTACCAGATCGGTATATAATCAATATTTAATATTACAATCGATACTCATAAATAACAAAAACATTCTTTTTATCACAATATTGCCAACAAAAAAAAAAAAAAAAATTAAAAACCTATGTTTTGCAATCTAACGACAATAGACTGATACTGCTTATACAGTAAACAGTATCAGTCACAGTATTCAATCGGTTCAGTACCTACATAGTACATACACGCATCAAGCAATACGTAGCAATAATCACTGGCAATTGAACATTGTTTAACTTACGTGTAAATGTAGCACTTTTTTCACTTTTAATTTATGTATGTGTATAATTTGTTTTAGTTTTGACTTAGAAAAAGATTGTAAAACAATAAAATGTGTAAACAAGTATGTTACTTTATGTTGTTTTTGTTTTATTTTCTTTAAATAAATTACAAATTAATATAATTTAAATTATGTTGATTATTAATTCTATTTACTGATACAATTAATATATAAAGCAGAAATAATCAGTTCCTAAGGGACACTAGCAAAATGGTTCATTTGGTTCTGATGATGATGATGATGCCGGGAAAATTTTATAAAAGGCATACAATTAATTAGTTGCTTTAAGAATGTCTCTTTGAGATTATAAATTTTAAAACTGACAATTTAACTCATGTGTATCAAGTCCCATAGGAATATTGTAGTTTTTTCATTTTTACCATGGAGAAAAGTTAGGGCAGACTTTTACAGCGATAAAAATGGTACAAAACATTTCATTGGTCATTCTGTTGTAGGTAAATACGATAAAAAAATTTTGCTGGCTTCAGAATCATAGTAACAATATATTAAATTATTATAATATGAATTATACTAATTCATTTTAGTTATTCGTTAAATTATCTTACCGTATTACACTTGAGTTTTATATTTTTTCTGAATAAATTTGTGTTTTTTTTACAACTTAAATTTCTTGTCTAAAAGCAATTTATCGAGATGAACTGTCAACTAACAAAAATGCGACAGCGAAGCTGAAGCGTTTTTGAGTTGACAGTTCTTCGAGTTATTGCGTTTTTGTTAGTTGACAGTTCTTCTCGTTAAATTGCTAGGCAACAAATTTTCGTTAGAGAAATCCAAATTTATTCGAAAAAATACAAACCTCTCGTGTAATAATAAGTGAATATTTTTATTGCGTATATCAATGGTTCCCAAACTTTTTTGTCTCGTAAACCACTTGGCACGGTTTCCGGTTTTAGATGGATCTCCTGTACAAATTCAGAAATTTTAGAACAACTTTCGGAAATATATCCCCGGAAAAATGCAGGTGGAGAGGCAAGAAAAAATATAATGGTCACTAACTTCTCGTTTTATCGTTTTTCGGTGAACAAAATCCGCTCGACGTCTACTCTTGCTGCTGTAGAATTACCATTTACATCTCACAGGCCTCCAATTTTTCCTTCCCTCGCCGTGAACGCCGTTATAGGTCGTTATAGACCACTTTGGGAAACACTGGTGTATATACTAGCTTTTATGGTGTCGTTGAAAGTTGACTATAGCTGTATCTATTATGTCGTTATCGACTCCACACGGACAAAAGGTAGTTTCTATACTTTTCATCCCCTATTTTACCTGTAGATAAATTTTGATATTTCATGCGTGATAAAATCATTTTGACCCGATTTTTGAAACGACTTCGAGCGGTTGAAACGTTTAAAACGCCGCTATACAGCCTGTAACATTTTAAAGTCTCTCGACTTGGTCAATAACTTTTTTTCATTACTTTATTCTATTACCTTTTCTCATTACTTTTGCTATATTTCCATAAATACCTAACTCAAAAATGATAGCTATAAACACACAAAACGATAGATACATTTTGAAACTTTACCTGAGTTTTAATCGAAACGACGTTTTCTAAAACAATGGGCAAAATAACTCCAACAATTTTCATCCGATGCTCTTGAAATTTTATCTGCAGCTTCCTGGATAGATTATCTAGGGTAGTACAGAAGGTTTTTGAAATTGATTAACAAATTAGTGTTGAATTTTTTATCGATTTTTAAATTTTTTTCAATCTGGTACCATTGGTTGATAAGTCAATATTTTTTAATAATCTTGTGTACCACCTTAGTACTAATGTAAATGATTAAAAAAAAATCGTTTTATTTTCTAGCTGCTGTGTAAAAAAAGGCCTTTGTGTTGGACTTGCGCCTGCGTAACCATTTTGTTTTGTAATTTAGGGAAACAATTTTTTTGGATACCCCAAATCACGTATAATATACATACCCTAAAAAAATTTATATTGGTTTCGTTATTCGTTACGGAGAAAAAAATTCTCGAATAAAACCCTCTTTTCTGACATTTCAAAGTGATGTAGCGCCTTAACAGTTAGTAGAACGTGTTAAAATATTCCAATTGAAATTTTTTTAAGCCTAAAGGGCCTTTTAGACGGTCATATCAGCTCTCAGTTCAGTTTCAGTTTCCGTTCTCGTTTCATTTCAGCTCGGAAGAAGATTTGTTTTTACACGGTCCGTTCAGTTCTCACTGTTCTTAGTCGTTTCAGTTCTTTGTATAATCTGAGTTACTCTAAACAAAGTATTTCGCTTTAAAAGTCTTCAACCTATATTCTTATAGTAGTATAAAAGTGCTAATATAATAACTTCATGAATGAAGACTATTTCACTGCAATAGCGTTAGATTTGGTGCTGAAGAAAGAGCGGAAGAAAAGAAGCTAGTGGAATAAGGTTTGGCTTCTTAAAAGAAATTCATTGTCGCATATAAATTTAAGAAAGGAACTTCGCTTAGAACCATGTGATTGGTTGAATTATTTACGAATGAATGAAGATACGTATTTAATATTCCTTCCTGATTTTCATCGTCGCCGTCCATGGTATTAATACTTGTTACAGTCGGCTGTTGGTCGCTGACGAACGAAAGGAGATCAAAATACCATAGTGATGGTTTGTATACTTCCCCAGTTCCTGCTCCACTTATTTCATTGTCCTTAGTTTTCTTAAGTTCTTTGTTGTAAGTCGAGCGTAGGCTATTTATTTTAGATTTTACCATACCGATTTAATACCGTATACTTTATATTTCTTTAACAGAAGAGTATAGGCAGCTTCCCTAATATTTAAATTGTAGTAACGTACATCTGCCTTATCCCATGAACATGGTAAGGTTTTATAAATTTTAATAAATTAGATAACAAAATCATGATCCTTGTTGGACATAGCGACAGTTTCCTATATAAAATGTGCATTTTGTCATATTTTCAAGAAAATTGACGTGAGTAAACGGACTGAGGCATGATGCGCTTGTTTACACATATGATTTCTAAGAACTGAAACGAAACAAATAGGTCTATCCATCCTGTCAGTTCTCAGTCTCCGTTTCAGTTCTCCTTAGGAAAAACTGACAGTTCGACTGAAACAGAAACTGAACTGAGAACTGATATGACCGTCTAAAAGGTCCTTAAGGTATTTTCGGGAGACTTCACATTCATTAAATTTTATTGGCCTGGCGAAAATTTTCGGTTGGATATACTCATTCGGCTGCATTTGCGACATTTTCAAAACAATTGATCCAACAACAAAATTATAAGGTACATTTTATTGCATATTGTAATAAATACATAACATTTCACAGTTTATAAAATATACGCGTGTTTACATAATATGTGTACATACGTATTGTATATTATTTGATATTGAACCTACAGCAATTGTTGAGTTGCAATAGTATTGTAAGAATAGTTGGAGAAAATTCTATATAATAACTGTGTTTATTGCCAGTTAGGCAGTTACATTTGAAAGACATTGTTTTGTTGTAAATATATGTTGTTATTATAAATAAATATATACAAACAATCATAATAAACTTTCCATCTTGTCAACAACATACAATTTTAAACTCTTTTTTCCAGATCTAATTCAAATAAGTATTCTAGTTTTGTATTTATTTTATTTTACTATAGTCTTATTTACTTAGGTAGGCATATTATAGATTATTAGGTAATATTATTTAGAAATATGTATCATTTCAAAAATACTTTTATGTACGACTGAATCATATGTACTAGGTAATCTTTTTTATTACACTGTTAGAAATGTGAAAAGTAGTAGTTTATGGCACCCGTTGCATAATGGAAAATAAAAATTACTAGGTGCAATAAAGAATTGTCCACTTGATAAATTTCAATTTTACAATCAATTATATTACATCCATATTTAGCCCTAGAATCATACGTACTCGTGAAACTGACGACCAAATTTCTCTACCTCCTTCAGTAAGACAACTTGTCGTTGCTTGTCTGTTCTAAAACTTCTGGTATCTAATAAATATGCTTAAAAATATTAATAAACATTTATATTAAAAAAACTTTTCCAACTGCAATTTTTTTAAATATTTTGTTCGCTTTTGTAGTATTGTTTTGTAAAAAAAATGTTTTTCGCAAATAAGCTCTAAAATTCTCCATAAAAAGTCCACTCGTCAAATTGACGACGATGTATGATTAACGTTTCTCGTAGACCAACGTATGATTCTAGGGTTAATTAAATAATTAGTACTGTTGTAAATATTTATATCAGGCATTTTTTTCTCCTCCTTCCTTTAAATATCAATAATTTTTGTTTGCAGAATCTTCAGTAAATTAATGCGTATTTTAACACATTAAAAATCTTTAGCAGTCGAACATAAAGCTTTGTATGGTACCCGTATATTACCCCCGATCGACCATAATAGCTTATCTGCCCCTTCTACGGTAATTTTTGAATTGTTGACAACTCAATTAAAATTATCTCAACCAAGTTGTGTCGGTAATTTTGTGAGATAAGAGCAAGTAAATTTTCGAATATTGCAAAAAGTAATTTACAGTAAGGAAAATAAACCGCAGTAAATGAAATTTTCCATGGAAAGGGCATAGCCGGGTAAGATAGGGAAAACGGCCCTTGACGCAAAATTGATTGTTCTTATAGGAAATAATACTTCTTAGCCCCAGATACATTCTTGCCAAATTTCAACCCTCTGAGGCTAATAGTTTATGAATACACAAACAGACAAATATTTTCAAAAAAAATTTTTTTTTACGTAATTACTAAGCCAATTTATTTGAGTTTAATATATATTGTGTATCCGCCTTAGGCAAAGTAATAAAAAAAAAATTAACGTTATATCCCTTTATTATACTAATTTTTTTAAATTTTTAAATTTAAGTAAATTTTTTTTGGCACTTACGCGTTAGCGACACCCACCATTTTTTGTTCAATAATATGTCTCTTAGTACTCTATAACATATATTTTTATGGAAAAATTTTAGTTGGTAGAACATAGTAATATTTCAATACAAATGCATACCATGTTAGGTACTACATATATTACTTATGTATAAAAAGGGCTGTAAAGTAAAATATCTACCCTATTTCTAAAATAATACAATTACTTACATACGTTCATAACTACGATAAACTAGTTTAAATTTACTCAAGTCCAGCATTATCTGCCGTTTGTCTCTTTTTATTAATAAAACAAAATAGATATTGATTTCTCTTTTGTTAGAGTTGTTTTCTTTGTACGACGTCAAGTGAAACTTTATTAGCTCATACACCACGTATTACGACGTCAACAATTTCATACAAAGTTTATTAGCTGTCAAACAGTATACCAGTTGGTCATTTCGTTATAATTCTCCATGACCCGTCATCGTGTTAACAAAAGAAGACAATCAGCAGATAAAGCTAGACGATTGTCTAAGTTGTTTGTCGTTGTTATGAACGTAGGTAATTTTATTACAGAAAAAATCCACTTTCTGCACCTCCTTAAGAAGTGCAACAAAAACATCAAGTGAGAGGGTCTGTTCAAGTTAGTAATATGTACCTACATGTAATTTACCTACATATTTTTATAACTACAGCAAGTTTTAGCCGGACTGTTGTTATTGCTATACATTGTTAAAGTTTTTTGTTCCAATCTATTAAGTTAATGTTTATTATTATCAAAACAATATAACATTTAAGACGTATTATTGTTATTATTATATTTATTTAAATAAAGCTTCTAAAACTTATAATTTTTGATGAGTCAGATGTAATTTTAATTAGTAAGTATGCTGAGATAATTTTATTGATTTCATTCATTATACAGATTCATGGTAAAATTAACCTCGAAAATTATTTTTTAACAAGTTAAAACATATTTTTTATAACAAGTCAAAATATAAATTTTTTTAGACCGTCACAGGAACTCCAAAAACTGCACGTCAGGGGGGAAGGGAACATTTTATTGCACTCCTCAGAGTTCTACTGTGTTTTAAAAATCAGGCAGATGCTTCACTTTATGGTCCTTTTTATACATAAGTAATATATGTAGTACCGAACATGACATGCATTTGTATTGAAATATTACTATGTTCTACCAACTAAAATTTTTCCATAAAAATATATGTTATAGAGTACTAAGAGACATATTATTGAACAAAAAATGGTGGGTGTCGCTAACGCGTAAGTGCCAAAAAAAAATTTACATAAATTTAAAAATTTTAAAAAATTAGTATAATAAAGGGATATAACGTTAATTTTTTTTTTATTACTTTGCCTAAGGTGGGTACACAATATATATTAAACTCAAATAAATCGGCTCAGTAATTTCGTAAAAAAAAATTTTTTTTGAAAATTTTTATCTGTTTGTGTATTCATAAACTATTAGCCTCAGAGGGTTGAAATTTGGCAAGAATGTATCTGAGGTTAAGAAGTATTATTTCCTATAAGAACAATCAATTTTGCGTCAAGGGCCGTTTTCCCTATCTTACCCGGCTATGCCCTTTATCGCCTGAATTAGAAAATATCCTCCGAAAATTCAAGTGCAAATCAGTGCAGTTTTTATTTTATTTTAAACTATCGAAATAGGACCGTTTCTAGGAATGTACCCTATTTTCAAGGTAACTTGTATGCGTTTAAATACCTACAGCTTTTTGTATGTAAAAGAATACTATATTTGTTAGAAATTTAATAGAATACTAAAAACAAATGTCTATGTACCTACATAAAAACAGTCAGAGCCACCTATAGTACTTTTCTACTAACCCAAAGTATATTTCACAGCATTATTTAAGGGGGACCACTAGTGTGACCGCTTGAAAAAAAGCTGATTTTTGGGAACTTTTCTAAAGGAAACTACTGTACGGAATGTATCTATATTTTAAGGATATATTCGTTGATATATAATAAATTCATGGCAAAATTTTTGGACCAAAAAATTAAAAATTTAGTGAGTTATTCGCGATTTCCCAAGGCTCCAAATAAAAGTTCCCCCATTGCTACAAACTAGAAGGTATTGTCCGTGCTGTGAAAAGTTTCAAATTTTGAGCGAAAATTTAATGATTTTTGGCCTGTAAAAATTACATTTTTTATTCTATCGGAAAAGTGGAGCTTCATGGCACGAAGAAATATATATAAAAGTAGCTGTAATAAAAATCAAATCGATCGGATGATTTGTCATCGAGTTATAACTGCAGCAAATTTGAAAAATGTAGTGTTCCTTTACTTTACCTTTTAGTTTTAATCACTAAGAATTTTTACTACAATTATTTACGATGTACTCACTCTAACGGTCTTAGTAAAACTAGATGAGTCGTTTAAATGTGCCAGGGTCTAGCTGCTCCACAACATGTGACTGGCAGCCACGTTCAGAAACTCCCGAACTATCAACCTTCATACATTTCTCAATACCTCAAAGTTGACAATGAAAATCAGGATCCGCTCTTCGGATGGCTGTAACTCAGAAACTATTTGAGGTATGCACTTTAAATTTAGTATGTTATTTTTAAAGGTATGGACTATCGAAGCATGAAAAAAATTCCAGTTTTTTCAAAATGTCACACTAGTGGTCCCCCTTAAGTTTGTGTATATGAGTATTATATAGTAAAATCAATACAATAGGCAAGTTGTAGACAATTGTAAATAGGCAATACATACTTAATGTACCTAATATAACATAAATATACAATAAGCATAGAATATATACTTAACGGCTAGAAGAGTTAAGCACTGATGTTAAGTGAAATCGCAATACATTTGTATATATACAGGGGGTTTTCGGAAAATGCTACACTAATTTTAAGGATGTGTAAGATTCATATAAATGACGAAAATCTTCGAAGTCAGACTACAAAAGGGGTGCACCAGCTTTCACAAGGGGCTAATTCGAAGGAGATTATAGACCAGACTGTTAACGCAAGTAGTAAGTTTACAACGAATAGCGGAAAAAACTAAATCCTAGGCATTTAATTACTTAAAGTAGACAAAAAAAATATTTCCAAAATTATATATACTTTAAACCGGTGTTTCCCAACCGCTGGTGTCCGAAAATATCTCACCGATCCGCAGAAAAATGTGTGAATTATAGTTAATTACCGAGAATGATTATTTACTTATTAACGAGATAACGAGATGAAGCTAACTTTACGGACTAAATGATCGGGAAACGACATTTCATATTACATGACCTAATGTTATTCCAGTTAACGGTGGAAATGATTGTAGGCTGCAAGAAGTCTATATTTAAATTTAAAGAACTGCTTAAGGAGAGGTTTACTTGAGAGTCGTTAAAAAAAATCGATTTTTTTTTTGCAGAAATTGGTAGCTAATTATGTGTAGAATATGTTCCCAAAGTGATTTTGCTGAAAGTAATTTAAGGGAAGGTGTACTTGAGATTTGTTAAAAAAATCGATTTTTTTGCTGAAATTGATAGCAAATTATGTGTAGAATATGTTCCCAAAATGATTTTACTGAAAATAATTTAAAAACAAGATTCTTGCACATTAACTGAATCCAGCTTTCTATAAAAAAATTCAAAAAACGTAGTTCACGCAATAATGAGTATTAATATGTATATATGTATTCTTTATATATATTTTATATGTATCTCGGAACTACATTTTTGGAACTGGTGGACACGATAACTCAAAAACTATTCGATGGATCCTTTTTTTAAATTTTTTATTTTAAAGATAATTCAATTCTTCGGCACCTCTACCTAAGTTCGATACACTTTCAATATTTTTTTTATTTTTAAATTTACTTTAAAGAGCGAAAAATATGACAAAAATCGTAATCAAAAGTTCAAACATCCGCCATTTTTTTTCTTTCAGCAATTTATTGATATTATAGGTAGAGGTGCCGGTACTCTTCATATATCTTATAAATCTTTTTTGTTTTTGGATTTCGGTGGTTTATTGCCCACCAACAAGGCATTGGATTTTCGGATCGTCACACTGCACTATCTATAAAATGGACAATTTTTTATATTTTTCCTTGAAAAATTTTTTTTGTATAGTTTAATACTTAGTAAATATGTGTACAAAATTTGAAATTGATATTTACTTCCGTTCTTGAGAAAAAAATTCTAGAAAAATACATAATTTTTAAGGACTCTCGAGTAAACCTCCCCTTAAGAAAGTGTCGATATTTATGTGAATTACATGGTCGACCAAATAGTCGGAAAACCACGTTTTATATTAAATATACCTAAATATAATTTAGAAAACTGATAATTATCATATGTGAGCCTACATGTGATCAATCCGCACAAAATTATCTGAAATTTTACCGGGCCGTTACTGAAAAAAGGTTGAGAAAGGCTGCTTTAAACAACACCGTTTTAGCTATTATACTGAAAACGAATCAACTAATTAAGACACGTAGTAATTAAAAAATGATTGAATCGTTATCAAAATGGAGTGGGTATGGAACAGAGAATCGATGGTCTAGGGTCGAGGCACCTGACTGACTCTCCAGAGATTCCGAGTTCGATCCTCTGTCGATCCAGTTTGATAATTTTTCAATTACTATATGTGACTTTTAATTGAAATAATGATTTGGTCATATATACTCAAGTTTCAGATTTGTTGAACATTAAAAGCGAGTATACAAAATTCGCCATATTTAATAATGTTCATTAGCGAATCGGTAATATTATTCATACTTCAAAAAGGTTTATTAATTTATTTTTTTGATAACTATAACCGCTTATAATCCATTAATGTATTATGTATGCACAAATATACACATTTATACAGCTACATAATCATGATATGCGTACTGTTTAGTATACAAATTTAAAAATTTATGAGTGAGGTATATGGAAAGTGTTGAGAGTTTAAATTTGTTAATTCTCTTTAAAAAAAAACTATGCCAAGTTGTTTGGAATTCTGAAGAAAAATTTGCAGGAAACCTTCATAAATATAACCGGCCGCGGTGTTTTCTCAAAAAACCACCTGTATATCTATATGTCTTATATGTACAAAGAGTGATACACGGGCTATGGTGCGTTATAAAGTTGGAAATGTTGTGGCATATGCAAGAAATGGAATGGAATACGCTATGCCACCAACAACTTACCATCCGCTGGTGTATAAGTCAGAAGTTTCGTTACAACTGCAAACACATTTAATAATATTATCTGTACACTCGCTGCTATGGCATATGGTGTTGTGCCATTGTAAATAAGAATGGCCGGTAATAATTTCTTATTAAATTCGCAATATTCTTGCACAGTTAATTTATTAAAAAGTGAGAACACTATACGTTGAATTGGGTGTCTGTTTTTAAAAGTATAGTGTGTTCTCAATTCAGTAGAATATTGCAACTCCTAAACTTGATGGGTTCAAATTGCACTTATTAAGGGTATATTCTGTTCTAGAAATTCCAAAAATTTATTTTTTTTTGTTTATTTTCAAAGTTTGGAGCTGAAGGAACATTGTACGAGGCAGAGATCGCTGATTAAAGAAATGTAAGTGTAACACATCATTAAATGACTCAGACTACCCGGAACGAGGCTTCAAACTTTAAACTCGTTTTTCTCGAAACTATGGGTTTTGAAACGGTTAACATATCTCAAGTTCTAGTGGACCGATTGCTTTGAAATTTTGTACAGAGTTTCCTAATATATTCAAAATTTCTTTTATGAGAGGTTTTTTTAAAAAAAATTTTTTTCTCTTTTTAAGAAATTCCTAAAACTGAAAAAGCGATAAAAAAAACTCTTTTTTCACATGGACGCCATTTTACCCAAAGAAACATTTTTTTCAAATCGCTTCCGTCAAATGTAAATAACATTCTTACTCTTAACGAATTCACTAAAATTTTGTATTTCAAATTACCATAGTAAAAATGTTTAAGGTTTTTTATTACGCCTAGAAAAACGCGTAAAATTTAGCCGTCTAAATCAGAATACCCCCCCAAAAGGCAATGACAAAAAAAACTTTTTGCCTTACTTCAAAAAACTGTATCTCAATCAAAAATGGTCCGACAATGTTTTTAAAAAAAGCATTTTAAAGCTTGAGTCATCATCAGTTCTCAATTTTCTATTTTTGCAGAATAATATTTTTTTAAAAGATATTCGCCAACAGAAAAATACAGCCACCATGACGATCATATTTTATAATTACAAAACGTCAAATCGGTACAGCTAATACACTTTGTATGGAATTGTTGACGTCGTACGATGTGGTGTTTGAGTTAGTAAGGTTTCAGTTGACGTCTTACAGCGCCAATGACCGTCAAGGCGTTAAAAATTTTTCTTCTTCATTTTTAAATTTTATAAATTAAAGTATGCGTCATCCTTTTCTAGAGTGTAATTTTTGCTTTAATTTCTTTATTTAAAATTCTTTCTATGATTAGTTCAAAAGTTATTTGCGATTAAACAAAAATTCTTATATCTACAAAGTAATGAATGATATAATCTAAAAATAAACAGTTGGAAGTAGGATTTTAGAACCTCCATAAAGCTAGCCATCCCTAAAAAAATTGCAAAATCCCCAAAAATTACCAGATATGAAATAGGTGTATATTAGGTGTTATTTAAGTGTGCTAATAAATAATTGGGTGCTCTTATCGTTTTTGAGAAAACCTGAAAAACAAAAGGGACGGTTAGGTTTACGTAAACCTAGGTGAAAAAGAGTGTTTTAACTAATTTAAAATTTGGAAAATTAGGTGTAAATTAGGTGACAAAAATTTGGAATATGAAAATTTTAAGAAACATTTTACAAAATAAGCCATGTGAGCGCTGTGAAGAACGTTATAAACGTTATACACAGCGCTTCCACTGTTTGTTGAATATTATATATTTTGTTATGTAACTGAATAGAAAAATGCCAAAAATTTTCTTAACATTCCCAACGCCCCCACCAGCACTAATAGTAATGATGTTATGAATATAATAAGTTGTTATAAATTTAGATTATCATTACCATAAACCGTAAACATTCAACTGAAATTTTTAATTATTCTGTTAAACGAATGGATATAAAAATTCTAGAAAAAATAATTGCTTTTCCTTCACTGAAAGTTCAGTCTATTCTCTTTAAAGTAGAAATATTGGATATATGAAAAAGATTCCTTTTTCTTGAAAAATTTTAAAACTCAAAGTAATCTTAAAAAGTTTGGTAAATTCCTTAGCAGTTTTCGTGAATTATCATCGAAAAAAAATCTTTGTCGTATGAATACTTATACGTGGTTTGCACACTAGAGAAAGCACCTACTAAACCCAAAGAAATTTTTCAGTTGCGGTGGCAACTTAAATTTGGTTAAGAGTAAAATTTTTGTTTTCGAAATCTCATTTCCTTCGCGTCTTTTTCTTTATTTTATTTTCTTGACTTTTTTTTAAAAAAAATTATTTGAGAAATTTCATTCGATAATTTAAAAAAAAATTGTAATTCCTTAAGAGATAAAGTTTTTTAAAGGAAGGTATTTGGTTAGGTGTTGATTTTTGGTGCGCTTAGGGGATTCTCCATTAACTGTGTGTTAAAATAGTAAATCTATATCAAAAATACCCCTGTCGCAGCATCCTGCATAACACAGCGAATTTCCGTTTATAAAAATTAGTTTTTCTCGGAAAGTAGTTGACATAGAACAATACTTTAAAGACCTTTTTTATGTAATTTTTTCTCCTCTTTTAAATTGTGTAAAAAAATTTCGCAAAAATTGTTGATTAAGTGGAAATTTTGGCAAAAAACTAATTTTTGCAAGGACACAAACCAGGTTCCTGGCATCCGACGTGTCTGGTTAACGAACTCGTCCAACGGTTTGGGACTTCCAATATTTTCACCAAATTTCGTAAACCTAGGACATTTCGTTCGAGAGTTATCGTGCGGACACACATATATATATATATATATATATATATATATATATATATATATATATATATATATATATATATATATATATATATATATATATATATATAGATATATATAGATATATATATATATATATATATATATATATATATAAATTTTAGCGAACATTATTTTTGGTTTTTAGGGACCTCAAAACAAATTTCTGCCATGGTCTCGGGCTCAGGTCGCGTTATGACAGTAGCTGTAATAGCTGAATTCCATTCTGGAAATTCGCTAAAACACATCAGAATTGGTTCTTTTGATATTTTTTGTATTAGATACTAAAAAATAATCATTCCTTAACCTTTAGAGAACTACTTTAGTACGCCAATCACATTAATTATAATAATAAAATTTATAAAAGATTTTCTGTGATGATCAAATTTTAATTATTTTTAAAGTGAATTCAGTTAGATTATTAGAAATAGATGCAGCACAAAGAAATATAAAAAAGACATTAATTTATAAATGTTTTTCGCCTTTAAATTAACACTTTTACCCCCCGGTTTCATTTTGACGGTTATTATTATTATGTCCAGACGACGACATGTTGTATTTAACGAAATATGTACATTATTACGCCGGCGCAGCCGTATGCAATCAACACTTACGACTTAAGTACCAAGTGTAAACGGCCATTACTTTATTTCATCACGGTTACCTCGAAATAATTACATATTCAATAATTTCTTATAACTTATTTATTCACCAACCATTTCAAATACTTACTTAACAATCAAATAAAGATAACACAAATGATTATGACGTTTAACTACACCCAACTGCACCATCCCCGCATCTCCCCCACAGATCGTTTCCTTTTAAGAAAATTGAAATAATTAAAACATAATCACCTCGACCAATTATTAAATATCAAATAAACAAATACAAATTTAATGACCAGACACCGATAAATTTTTGCGTTAAAGATGCGAAAAAACCCGTTCAAATAATGCGCGCCCCCCGCTGCCGTCACTGTCCCGTCCTGTCAAGTCATCCAAACATGTGTCTGTCACTGTCTGTCTGTGTTGCTGTTCAAAACAAGTGCGTTAAGAACATTTTAATGTTTTTTTTTTCGTTTTGGTTTTTTTTTGTGGAAAAAAATAAAAATTTAAAATAAAATAACAAAACTAGTGCCATTCAAATATTTTTGTTTATGTCGTTGATATAAGAACAAAACGATCTTGTTGACTTTAAATAAGAAGTTACTTGGATGATGAAAATATATACAGTTGGAGAGGACTTCAGTTGGTTAATGTTACATGTATTTGCTACACATATTTGTTCAGAAGGGTTGTACAAATTATATGTAACAGATGTAACAAAATTTTTGCAATTTAAATACAATGATTTATTCGGTCACAATCACACAAACTTTAAACTTTTACTACTCGGTAATGGTTGGGAGATGCAACAAATGCTACAGTTTTATTTGTTTATTGCTGAGTGCAGTAATTGATATTTTATATTATACAAATTATTTAATTATTTAAACTTACTCATTGAAATTGAAAATTTTTTTTCCATTGGAGTATTAGTAAAACATAGAACTATAGTTAAAAATGACGGGAACTCTTACTCAAAAACTACTAGACCGAGTTTTTTTAAATTTATAATAAATATACTCTATACCTATTATTGTTTTCTATGTAAACCAAACTTTTATGTCAATATTAGAACAAAAAGGTTATTTAGTAGGACAAAAGCCCCTGTAAGCGAACGCGATTCAATACTCGAACAGTTTTGATATTTTATATATTAATGAAGTTATTTCCGAAAGAAACCGATTAATATCAAAACTTTTTTTAAACTTTTTGGGTTTACCGACATTCTACATCATATATTAATATTAACAATATGAACATTTTTTTTTAGTTTTTAAGATAATAGTTTTAGTGGCTAGAGCACTCGCCATTTGGGAACTTGTGGAGCGACACGCTCCAGTAAAGGACTTCTGCAGCCGCCATTTTTATATAAAACAAAAAAAAAAAAAATGATGTAAAACTGTAAGGTCAGTAGTAAATAAAATGCCGTATCTCAAAGATATAGATCAAGTTTTTTTAATAAATACAATCATATTGAAGTTAATTTTATTTCCCGCACTGTTATCTACTTACCGCACTAATACGTCTGCGATACTATACTGATATCAACAAACATTCAGGAAATGTAACTCATTAGCACCGTCAACTGAAGATATGCAAGGAAACATATTCTTTCCAGCGATTCCACCATATTTAACATTTTGATTAATAAATTATTTATTCGTTACTGTTATTGATTGTTGGTGAATACAGTTCAGATATTTCTATGCGTTTTACAACATCACCACCACCACCACCACAATGTGGTACTTAAATTATTTGAAAATTTATTTGAAAAAAACATAGTATCTCAACTGGGATTGTTTTCATAATAACATTGAAATCCCTGTTTTTCGATGCATTATAAATGCTACATATAATGCATAAACATTAAATATATAAATTTGCAACTATTCCTTCAGAGAGTTAAATATTTAAAAAAATTATATATATATATATATATATATATATATATATATATATATATATATATATATATATATATATATATATATATATATATATGTATGTATGTATGTATGTATGTATAGTCTTATGCATAGTGCAATAAATGAACAAAAAATTGTATTATAATATTATATTTATATATTAATGAAATATTTAAATATCTATATTTTTGCTAACTGGTTTTGTTTCACGACATAATATCAATGTATTTATTGCTGTTGTATTTAACAGCTTAATAATGTAAAGGCAAAAAAATGGTGGTTTTTTTTTTTATTTCTTTGAAATAAAATTATTTAAATATACTTTACTTACATTTTGTATATGTATTTCTTTAGTTTTTGCAATTGACTGTAAGAAACTTGTGGGTATATTACCGTACGAAACATCGTATAAATATCGCAAGTATACTTAAATAAATGGTTAAATAATGGCTCAAGGCTTCCTCGCGCCATATTGATAGTTTTAATTGAAAATTTCAACGACGATTACATGGTAAATTACAGTAAATATGTGTATTTAAGTGTTAAATTACACATATCTGTTATATCGTGAGAGAGGGTTTCAAAACAGAAATGATTTCCAAGTTTCAATTAGATTGGTAATTAGTTTTGAAGCTTTATTGAAAAAAAAATTGTCATATACACCTACAGTAGAAACTCACAATAATCAACTTTAAAACCCCACTCTAGCTGCGCGTTCTTCATTGGCATATTGTATTTTATCCTTTCAGTGAATTTACTATTACAGCGACTGCAGAAACCGAAAATATATATGTTTGCACGATAACTCTCGAACAAAGCATCCAATTTTTATTAAAAATTTGGTGAAAAGATTAGAGGTCCCTAATTCTTAGATGAGTACGTTAGCCAGACACGTCCGTTTTTTACCGAAAAATCCGAAAGTTTGGCCATTCGCCATTTCCGGTGGTTTCTTTCAAAGATTGACCAGAATTCAAAAATTATTTAAATTTTTTAAGTCATCGAAAATAACGTACAAAATGACATGAAATAGATTTTTAAACGAACCATTGTTCTAAGTGAACTAGTCTTTGAAAAAAATTTGAAAATTTGTTGAATTTCTTTACGATAAATGCTTTAACAGTTTTTGCCATTTGGCACACTAAAATTATTTATATCTGTTTCATTTTCAAAATAAAAATTATTAACTAACTTTTCAAGTGCCCAACGTATAAGGCAAAATTTTTTTCGTCATTTATACGTATATATATTAAAATTGGGAGCAAAGTACACAAGATTTTTAAAAATAGCGTTTTCTTTTTAAATGGGGATTTTTTGAAAACTTTTTTTTGTTTTCTTCACTAAAATATTTTATAGAATTACAATATATAAAATCCTAACTTTCATTCAATTGTAAAAATCGAGTACACTTCACTAAATTATATTTCTAAGAAGATGCAGTTCAAATCTTAAATTCATCGCATGAGAAGTGCCCAAGTTTTTGTTTTGCTATAGCCCTTGTTTAGTTCAAGTTATTTCCAATTAGATTGTTGTCTTCCCAGCGATGCCACCATGTTTAATATTTTTGTACACAAATCACAGTCAAATTAAATATCATTAACTGTGACAATTTAACTCATGTGTATCAAGCCCCATTAGAATATTCTAGTTTTTTCACTTTTACCAAGGGAAAGAGTTAGAACAGATTTTTGTAGCGAATAAAATGGTACAAAACATTTCATTTGTCATTTTACTGTAGGTAAACACGATAAAAACGAAACAAAAATTTGTATTGGTAAATTTAGCTGATTTCAGAACCATAGTAACAATGTATTAAATATTAATATGAATTATACTAATTTATTTTATTCGTTACATTATCTTACCGTATCACTTGAGTTATATATTTTTTCTGAATAAATTTGTGTTTTCTACAACTCAAATTTCTTGCCTAAAAGCAATTTACCGAGAAGAACTGTCTACTAACAAAAACGCTCCAGCTTCGCTGTCAGACAATAAATGTTCGTTAGACAAACCCAAATTTATTCGAATAAATACAAACCTCTCGTGTAATAATAAGTGATATAACTCTGTACGACAAAATGTAAAGTAAAACCTCATTGTGTTGGCTTTTCCGTCTTCACAAAAAATTCTGAAACAAAAGTTTAATTGTTTGGCAACTTCGGTATAACACCTTAAAAATTGATTTCTTGAACGACTATTCACAATACAATGAACTGGCGGACACAACTGAAGGAATAATATGTAATAAAAAAATTTGTGACGCAGACAAAAATTTGTTTGAATTTTATATCATTAAAATCTATGTAATCTTTTACACAATACATATACGTAAATCATTTCGAATGCACGTAATTAACTAAAGTACTCAGCAGCCTATCAGACTTAATCATACGTCCATAATATTTTGCTTTTTTGTGGCTGCATTAGTTGCCTGCACAGTAGCCTCTAACACATATTTTAATCGATTGTAAAAATAATTATATTTTAATTGTGTGTCACTCTTTAATTGAGACACTTAAAACGTATTATATATGTACCTGGTCACATAATATGTGAAGAAAGAGAATTAATAAAATAAAATTAAAAAAAAACCACTGAATAAAATAAAAAAATTGTGTTTATATAAATGAATATAATAATATTAAGAACATCCTTTATTTTATCTCCTTTTCACGCATAATGTCTATAATATATTACGGAGTTGTTAATATAGACACCTACTTATCAAACGAACCAGAACTTAGAGCTAATAATAATGCTGTTTGAGTCGCGCTAGTAATACACATACAGTGCTCTGGCTGCTTGTTGCTCGTTGTATAAGTATATTGCTACGTTGTAGTTAATTTAGGGTTCCAAAGTAAAATCGCCGTGTTCAATTCGTTCTCGTAATTCTTTTAATTAAAATTAATTCGTATATCATTAAATGTTACAAAATTTAAATTCAACGAAATTTAAGCAAAAAAAAATCGTCAGATGCAAATTGTATTTGGGCAAATTTGCGTGTTATTGCAATTCTCGATTTCAAAACGATCGTATCTTTATATTGACCTATTTAGGCTTACCAGAAAGAAATAGAGATATTTATTAAAGATATTTATTTCCGTTTAGTAATTATTGGCAACACTCTATTAAAAAACATAAGATAGAATAGTATTTTGGCTGAGAAAGTTACTTAAAAATTTTTTTGAGTTACTTTGAATATTTGGATTTACTATTTCTATGGATACCCTAAAAAATATGAAATTTGTATGATAAAAGTAACCTGTACTTATTTTTGCAAGTAAAATGAATTATTCCTTCCTTATTCTTTAATTTCTAGAACTCATTTTCCAAATAATTCACGGAAATATTCCTTTAATATAACATTAACATAATTATTGACTAACAACATCTTAAAAATATGTAACGAAGCTTTCTGTTATGTACTAAGAAAATTCCGTAAGGAAATTCAATTCTGACATTTTTCGATCTATATACACCTCTTCTTAATGTTCATGAATTGTTTCAGATTTTTTTGAGTGATAGTTCTAGCGATAAGCGGCAGAGGCATCAATTTTTTAAAGGTTCTGCTCTTCGCCCCCCCTCCAAACAAAAATAAAATAACGAGAAAAAACTTTTTCCATTTTTCAGCGTACCTACTTCTGAAGTGAACCTCCAGAATCGAAATTCAACTTCATATGTATAATTGGGCTAGCACACCTTAGGTATAGCTGTGCTAAATTGCAAATATTCACGTCGAATAGTTTCAGACGGACGAACACTGAAATGATTGCATATGTATTCCGTTTTGTCAATTTTGGTACGGAACAATGTTTTTAAATTGAGCCTTTTATTTAAAAATGGACTAAAATGTATAAAATACCTATGGAGTGGAATGAGTGAAGCTTTTATAGTTCCTGAAAGTTCCTATCCTGAGAAACTCTAGTTACCGACTACGGTACCCCAATTGAATCCGTGTCCAACACATACTTGATGAATTTTTATAAAATGGATTTTCTCTCATGCTGCACTTAAAGTATTATTTATATTATTTTTATCATATATACATATATACATAGTATACGGAATAATATTAAAGTAACAAATATATAAGTATTTCTTTGAGTCTGTTTCTTCATTTCTTTTTATTTCAATAAAATGAAATAAATAGTTGCTTTTACATTAATTATCCTATTTTATATCTTTGTTTACAAGTGTTCATAATGGTGGTTAGTTAACACCACATTTGCGCCTGATGATGTTAGGAATATTTTATCTATGAAATTGTTGGAGATATAATTTATGTACTATATTTAAGTTTTGATTGAAAAAAATTGAAGTTGGAAACTAATCTTGGAAATGTTGGTGATGATTGGATTGGAGGTTTTTTTTTCTTTATTCTTACGACGAACGATTTCGATATAAATATTTTATAATAGTTAATTTCCATATCTAATACGATGGGTCTAGTTTTTTTCAATTTTTATTGATTTTTGCGCTATTGAGTCTTTATATAATTGATATTGCCGTCATAACATGATCATTTTATTGAGAGATAAATACGATTATTTTAGCTCCTACTGGAATTAAGTAAATTTTTATAATAAAGGTGTTGTTTATTCAAGTCTTGTTTGATAGAAGTTTAACGAGAATTGTCAGTGTTTCGCATTATGAATAGCTACATATTTTTCTACAGGTAATTTTCGTTTTTAAAGCGTATTGGGTTCTCGAAATATCTCGATATAATAACCGAATTGTATAAGTTTCCATATAAACTTAAGGTATTAATTTTCTATTTTTGCTAATAGTATAGTCATTTGGTTCAATAAAAATAGGTTACCTGGAAAGCTTTCAGGGAGTTTTGAAAATGGGTGATTTTATAGATTTTAAGGTGCGCTTTTCGAATTTCCATTTTGCCACCTCGTATCTTTGCCGCTCGCACCGCCATATTGGAAAAATGGCGTCGGAAAGCAGTTTTTTGGCGATATCTCCTTTCCGAGTCATTCTACGAGGAAAATATTTATATACAAAATTAAACTAGAGAAAATTTTCTACAATTTATGTCTTGACAATTTTTTTCGCAAAATCAATAGTTTCGGTGTACGAGCGCCGCAAAGTGTTACTTAATACGCGTTTTCGCGGAGTAACTCGTTTCCACACCATCTTGAGGTAGAGTAAGTTACGCATTTTTTTAATGTGGTTTGCCCAGTAGGTCTAATCCCCTTGTCATGTATAGTTTGGAAATTTAGCGTAATCTTCTTCGTTTAAATTTTCTTGATGGGCTAGGTGTTACAGTTGGATTACTTGTTTCTCTTGTTGTTATAAAAACAATTTTTTTAATTTTTCGCAATTATTTGACAATTTGAGGCGCCAATTAAGTTTTCTAACGGATTGGCTTAACATTAAAAGAAAGCTACACACACGGAGAGAAAATTCCTATAAAAATTACTGTGCTCAGCACTACAATCGACGTGTAAAATGCGAACATATTAAATTCTGTAAGGTAAAAATATAAAGATTATAATTAATCATAAAAAATTTAAAGGATGAAATGTTCTTTTCGTAATATTATCTCCGTAAAATTTGTAAAACAGCACAGTAAAAAGTTCCATTACCGACAAAAAAATAATTTTTAATTGTGTTTATTAAAAAAATTACCATGCTAACATGCTAATAATAGAAAGAAAAAAACAGAAAGAAGGTTGGTTGTGTTGGGAACGCTGTAATGAAATGTACCTCAATCAGCGAGTTACATGGGTTACATGCGAACCATAGGTGTGGACTGTGGAAGAAACTTTGTCAGACAGCTCGCACCAAGCACCTTGATGCAGCTAGTAGTCAGTTGCTTTTACACTCTCTTAGGATGATGTCATCGTTTAATTCATCTTTTTGTTATTTACCTATCTTTAGTATATGTATAATATATTGTTGGCAATCATTTTTGTATACATGTTTTTACAGGTACAGTGCAACCAATATAAGGTCGCGAGTCAGATGCGCAAATGAAAGAGTACGACAACAAGAATTAAACTATAATATACATGCATAAGAGTGTGATAAAAGTTGTGTTAGCACCACATTAAATTTTACCATGCTACCACATATTTTTTATTTTGATCGTCGATCGCGCACGGATTACAGGGGAGCATGGTAATTTTTCTGAAATTTTCTCTACAAAAAAATAGGATTTTTTTCTCCGTGCAGTCACTTTGTTTGTAATTTCCATAGTTAGTTTCCATAGCTGACTAGAAAAAGTAATATTGATTATAAAAGTCTGTTACGAATACGAGGAAGCTGTGTGCCACTTCTCACTGCCAGTATATTTTTCTTTTTAATCGTTAACATTATTTAGAAAGAGTGAAAAAAAATATGACAGTGAAGAACACGAGCCTAGAGTGGAAGAAATAAAGCTTTTTCTTTTTTGTTCCCCGATTGGACAAACTTGGCATTATTTAAAGCTTCTACCGAGATTTATGAGATATTAGTATCTACCCGCGGCTTCGCCCGCGTTGTGTTTGAAATTATGACATCAAGGAATACGTATAAAGTATATATACAATCTGTTTCACCGAAGTAAGAACATACAAAATTTAACATGGGAAAATATTGTTGAGATTAGAGTATACTTGTTGTTTATGGGTATCATTTTTATATAGGTATCTATAGTTATTAAAATTTTCTTTAATTGCAAAAAAGTAAATTTGAAATCAAAACAATAGGTGTCCAATTTTCTACTAAGCAGTATTATTTGTTAATAAATATTTCAACATTAGATTAAGATTTATTCAAATTTACATATCTCAATAAATTTACTGCTATTGTCTTTTAATTACTTTTAAACATTATTTTGACGCGATATTATTTAAAGTTTTGCTAAATATTTAATAATAATAAAATAAAGCACCCCTTGATCATAACAAATTTTCCCTGTGTTTAAATTTATATGTTCTTAGTTGCTTGAAACACCTGATATGTGCATCGTGTCACTTTTGAAAACTATTATTTTTGTCTTAGGAACTTCCCCACAGAAATAAATTCTTTTTCCCGAGTAAAAAGTGGCCTATAACATTCTTTATTCTTCAAACTAACTTTGTGTGAAGTTTAAAATCGATTGGTTAAGCGGCTAGACGTGTAAAAAAGACAAACAGACAAACTCACTTTCATATTTATAATGTTAGAATACTTATGACTCTTACTGAGGCCTATGATTTTTACCGAAAGTTTTTGAAACACGAACCTAATTTCCCTCGTAAATGACTGAATCAATTTAAACCCTTGGTACCTAATTGGGATACTACCCTTTATCATTTTAATTACTTTTAGCATCAGCAAATCGTGTTAATTCACAGTGGATTTTTAGACAGATCGATTGAATATAAAAATCAAAGAGGTTATGTTTTTGGAATCGTCTCTAACACAGAAAAATCAGAAGCCAAGTTGCTATCTCTGCACTAGTGATACCAATGTAGACAAAAAATCCCCTCTATTTCCCACCACTATGTTGTGTAGATACACACTGTGTGTAGTGGTGTTAGTTTGATCTTTGCAACTGTGTCAGTTGAAACACACACAATTACAAAACACGTATTGTCGGACGGAGCAAGGTGGGGTCCAGGCTAACAATGGTCCAACAATACATAATAATGCGCTGTGCATTGAGTGACCGATACTGACTAACTAAATGCCTTAAGCGGAATCAAGCACACACTGGCACACTGCTATCCACAGTTTTCTACAAACACGCTTAGGGCTTGGTCTCTAAATTGAGCAAGATTCAATTCAATAATCCTGTTTGATTATAGATAAATGCAATGCATGCCCAACATAGTGAATTGAAATGAATTGTCTTCTTCCCATTTTGGCATGACATTGTTTGGGTCCTGTAGACAATGATTTCACAAATCTCATTTTAATGATTACACACATTGGTACATAAAGTAGCAAAAATGCCAGTTCACGAATACCATAATATAAATGATGGTTTATTAACCCTATTTTTTTTTACTGTCCACACAATGACATATCATCAATTGAGTGCAGCTTGCATCATTTTAATCTATATCTAGACGCAGATATTATGTGTTATGTTCCAATAGAATTAATATAAGTAAAATATTACTTGTATACGTCATTATATGAAATCAAACAGCACCTACAAATTATAGTCCTTTTGATGGATTCGATGCAACAGCGAGTGATCTAACCTCCTCTTTGATAATCATCACCTTCGACAGCAGTAACTGTTATTATTTCTTCTGCTTCAATTCTTTTTTAATTTGGAATCTAAATAACAAGATATTTTTGTGTTGTGTATGTATTTTTTATTTATATTATTCTTTGAACTATTGGAAATTATTTAGAGAAAACTTAGGCGTTACTTATCGCCTCCACACAAATGTTTTATACACAGAAAAAAATTCGTGTTCTGCGTAAAAAAAAATAGTGGTTAAAATTTTTGTGTTAAATAAGTAACACAACCCTGTGTTAATGTAAAATTTAGTGTTTGTGTTAAATTAAAATATTAACACAAATTTCGATTTAACAGAATAAAAATGTTAATCTATTTTGAACAACAAAAAATTAACACAATGTTTGTGTAAAGGAAAATAGTGTTATAAGTACGCTGTTTTTTTGTGTATTTCAACACAAAAATTGTATTATGCGTACACAAAACTGGTGTTCTTTATTTTGAATGTACCTATATTATACTCGTATAATACAATCTCAAGTAAGCTTACATGATTTTTTGTAACTGAGTCTGTAACAAAATAATCTTAAAATGTAAGAAAATTTAAAACTATATTCGCCAATAACTGAAAAATCTTATAATTTTTCGGTTTTGTTTAATAATAATAACTACTCTCATCTTTTTTATTATATATATATTTTGGTAGATGTATATGGAAACAAGTAAGAATTTTTACCTAGGACTAACTTTGCGTGCTTTGAGTCTCATTTGTAATAATATATGAATAAAATCGTTATAATTTTTGACAATTTTCAAATATCTTTTTTGACACAACAAATATGAATTGACACAAAATATATATCCTCTTGTGTGTTAAATCATTGACACAAATTTTGTGTAAAGATTTGACACAAATGCTTTATGTTAAGATAACACAAAATATTGAGTGGACCGTTCTGGACATGTGAAATGTGTTAATTTTTACACAAATTTTTTGACTGTGTAGGATTACAAACGTACCGCGCATTCAGTTCAAGTATTCTAAACAGCGGTTCCTAAAATTTTGGATTATCGGGCCAAATTATAAGAAGGATCAAAGAAAACAAAAGAAAAAATGCGTCTGTTTACTTTAACTTTGTCGTTTTTCGATTGCCGATACTGGGTTGCTGCGGGCTCCTAATCCAACTTATAAATTGACAATATTGGTAAAACCTAACAGAAGAATTACATCAGAAAAACAAGTCACATTTTCTGAGAAAACTTGGCCATTTTTGCAGCAAAAATGAAAATTTGCGACTCAAATTACTCAAATTTCACCAACTGATCTGAATTTATATCATTTTTTTAACTATTAATTTAATCACGTATACTAAATTTTTTAAAAGCTTCAAAAGTCGTAAATCAAATGCTTGAAATATGAAATTTGAAATTGTTTTTCATTTTTGACAAAATAAAGATTATAAACAACAGAAAATTTATAAGTAGAAATTAAATCACATTTCCCGAACAAATTTGGTTATTTTGACCTATGAGAACTTGCTTTATGTAAATATAAATCACCGAATAAATTGGAATATAGGCAAGTAATTCGCGTAACAAAAAAGACTGAATACCACTGATATATAAAATCTATGTAATAACAAGATATATTACATATAAAATCTGATATTTTCCATCGGAAAAAATAGTTACCTCCAAATATAGTCAAATTCAGTGGCGGATTTACCCTAAGGACCGCTCTAGGCTTCGTGAAAAATGCCGCCCCTGCTTTATCCCAGAAAGCTAAAAGAAATTTCGTAATAACTTTTTAACACTTTTTCCTAAAAAAAAGTAGGTAAGTGGCGAGCAAAAAAAAAACTTTTTCTTAAAAAGAGTAAGTGACGAGCAAAAAAAAAAAGAAAACTTCATATTCTAAATTTTGCCGCTCTTTTAACCCAAATTTACCGCCCTAGGCACCAGCCTACTCAGCCTGCTGGTAAATCCACCATTAGTCAAATTTATAAGATTTTGAAGAAAATGTAGGTAAATAATCTTTAAGAATTTGAGGTTGTAGACAATCTGATATCACGGGCCACATTTTTGGAGTGTGCGCACCACACTTTGGATTTAAAGGATATTCTTGCACTATAGGAATCATATTCCTACGGAAACAGCAAAAAATATTTTACAGCGTAATGTCAATTATCCGAATTGATTGAGACAAGGGATAGCTTGAATAATCACAATTTCTGATTATCAAATAATTTCGGAGGTATATTTGAGACTGTTACATTTACCTCACTTAATCACTGAACTTCCACCTACAATATTTGATGTTAAGACCTTTCAGTTACTTAATCATTTATAAATTTTGTCACGACAGCTACTTGTCAGACCAGTTATGACAATTCGATGATTACTTCTAATACAAAATTTTTGTAAATGTCAATGTTCTTTTTGTCAGTCAATAAAAAAAAAAACAACTCAAAATCGATAAAAAACCATTACTGCTGACTTGCACATAGTTTGACCGCTAATTTTCAATATGGGTTCATCGTCATGCATAACGGTGTATACAGTGAAACGGCATTCCGGAGAAAAAAATCGATTTTCATAAAGAAAAATTAAAATCGTAAGGCGTGGCCAACTGGCAAGATAACACAGGCCGTAATATTAGAGTAAAAAAAAAATATTTCCTCAATGGCGACACCTCCTGCCGAGTTCTTTAGCGGATAGCACATACACATCCATACGTACATACGATAATATTTGATTCTAATACTAATTATATGTATGATGAGAGAAGCATCACATTTTCCTTCTTACTTTATTAATCATTAATAAATATATAATAATCTTGTGCATCTCTCTTACATATTTATTAAAATATTCTTACATACAAATTCATTTTTTTTTTTTTTGAAAATAACATAATAAAAACGATAGAATATTATAATATATCTGGATCTAGGAGGCTGTACTCGTAAATGAACCAATCAAACTTGCTGAACAGTTATCGAGTCTCAACCTTCTTTGATATACATAGATGTCTTTCAATTAATTATTTTAAAAAAAATATTCATCGATTGATTATTATTTTAAAAACAACTTTGACGACGATCGAACTGGCTTCGTTCGCATCGTCGTTCGCCGTTCATACCGGCAACTCTAAACCACCTATACTATCAGTAATTAGTTATGTGCTATAGAGTCTCTAAGCAAGTTTTGAAGCCCAGGTCACACTAGTACGGTAAGCCAGCGAAGTAGGTATATATTTTAGTGTAGGTATATGTGTGTATTGGTTTGATTTAATATTTAAAAGTATGTAATATATATAATTAAAATTTTATATTTCGGTTAAAAGATCCAAATCAAAATTACTGTCTGAATTTTATTAGTAAATTCACGTGTTTGACCTCAATGTTACACGTAGGTTTTTTGCTCAAGTTATAAGAATTTGGAAGCCCCCTTTTTTTTTAAAAAAGAATTCGCCACATACATGTTGAGCAAGCATTAAATTAAGGTTCCTGATTGACTAGAGATTTTCACACACTCTCAAAACGATTTTTGTTTGTTTGTTCAAAAATTAAAAATTGCTTTGAACTGAAAAAGTTATTTTTTTGACACAAAAAATATTTCTTTGACTACTGAAAAAAGTCGAGGAAGTGTTTCTTTGACAAGCGAGTTTTGACTCTTTTCAAATTTTATAATTTTTAATCAATTCAAAGAAATGTTTCTTTGACTACTAAAAGGAAGTCAAGAGAGTATTTCTTTGAATCAAAATATTTTTTTTATATTACACACGAGCGAACAAAGCTATACAAGAGCCGCGCAGTACATAACCGAGTTACGTACTATACTTTATCTACGACTAGTATGAAATTCACAAGTAATATAAATTTGGTAGGAATATAATATATTAAAATTGATGCCGTGACTAGTGAACCGCAGACAGTTCAACCGCGACAGTTCAACCCCGACATTTCAACCGACAACAAACTAACCTAACGACAAATCGACCGACGACAGATTAACCGACAACAATTCAACCTAATGACAATTTAACTGAAGATAATTTAACCGTTGTACAATCTATTAACTAATAAGAACAAAATTATCTTAATTTTATTCAACAATGAAATTTGCCTCTTTACACAATTAAGAGTATACTATTTGATTAGGTTGTGTTGGATTTGGTTACCTTTCGTTGAATTCAGTTAGTTTAGGTTTTATTTGGTTAAATTGTATTTGGTTACGTTAGGTTGGGTTTGTTTATAATTTGTTGAGTTCGGTTAGTTTAGGCTGGTTTTGGTTAGGTTAGATTGGATTTGCTTATAATTTGTTGAGTTCGATTAGTTTAGGTTGGATTTGGTTAGGTTAGGTTGGGTTTATTTGTAATTTGTTGATTTCGGTTAGTTCACGTTGAATTTGGCTAGGTTAGGTTGGGTTTGTTTATAATTTATTGAGTTCGGTACTCACGGTAAGGGTATACCTACTATTTGGTTGAATTGTAGAAGATCCAAATATTTACAAGTTCTAAAAGTATGACAGACACGCATAATGAGGATTCCGAGATCTTTTTCTGCGAAACCCTAAAAACGTTGTAACATCATTAGCAGGTAAAAAATAAAAATAAAAATACATAAAACCAACGAAGAGAATAATGAACCCACCGTGTAAATATCCGTGGACGTAACGGCCTTTATTCATTCTGTTGCTAAATAGATCATCAACCATCAAAAATATCAAAGAGGGTCATTTAATGAGAGAAGACGAAGGTTTTTAGGTCGACAGATAATTGCTAATGGAGCCACACAATACAAGAGAACCAAGAAAGCTTTGTGTAAATCTGTACACAACACTGTGATTTTGTATTGCTGTCAGTCATTAACAATACGCTAAATTTATGTTAAAAAAATTTTTTGCACAATCGTATATTTTCATGCATTTATAGATGCTGTTGACACTGTAAATTACGTTTCCCGAACGTTTGTTTATATCCATGGTAAACAAGAAACAACAGTGCAGGAAGTAAAATAACAGCGCGGGAAGTAAAATCAGCTTAAAAATATTTTGTAATTATTTATTTTTGTTGAAATTAAAAGTACAGTTTTCACTGGTTTGCAGAACAATGTTATTATTTTTCAGCTCGTTAAGTTCTTTTATTGATCTCGAAAATTTCAAAACGAGACTCAAAGGATCGAGTTTTACAACATTTTCTCGCTTAATTAAGACAACTTACTGAACTTATTTCGTAAAATATTTTATCTACGACTACCATGAAATTGATTGTTTACAGTACAAAATGCTACCTAAGTAAGCGACGTTTTACATACAGCCACATATCCACCTGTACAAAAAATGGTTCTTTACACGCATGTATAATAAAAATGACAAAGCCTACTACACTTTTAATAATTCTTGTAATTATTATGTATTATACAGTGATGTATTATGGTCGCAAGCTCAAAAAACCTCCAGAAACTGAGGTGAGGCGAACACAAATTGTATTATTTCCATAGTTACCAACCAAACCAAGTAATTATGTTTTTATATGAGTGAGTGAGTAAACTTCTATTTATTAATATGATAGACAAAAATAAACGCAGATGTAGATAAAAAAAGTTCTTTTTAGCTTGCGCCCATAATACATGATACATATTATATTAGAATCTATACAAAAATTTTACCTAGCAACGGAATGTTTACGTTTGTTTTGAATAACTTTCAAATACTACATAATTTTAATGTATTGGTATTTCAAGATTTGTACCAAATTTTTATGGTTTATTGTGAATTTCATGTTAGTCGTAGATAAAGTATAGTACGTAACTTGGTTGTAAGGCATATTACACACTCGCGCAATTACACACTCAAACTTACAACCTCAATCACGTAATATACTATTTAATATTTCGTAATTTGGCATGCGAATTTCAGTATACTGTATGATTGATTAATTTTTACTTGCTTCATTTGTTTAATGTTTTATAATTCGACTGCAATATTCCAGTCATTTTTAAGTTTCTATGCTAAACTCAATTGCATGATACGTAAACCGGCTAATAGTGACCACCTGAATACTCTTTGAAACAAATACTAATTTTTTAATTTTCACTTTTTCGTAATCATTCTTGAATTTTCCGTTAAAACTTTATGTGAATGTAAATTTTACATTAGTAGAAGATGTAATTTTACATAATTATGTGAGCAATACATAAATTCGAGTTTTTACAGTATTTTTTGTTTTATATTTACACTGAAAATTCATGTATTTGTTATACGATCGTGTAAATTTACATCCTAAATTGTGTAAAAATACATTCAGTTTTCTTTATTACACAAACAGTAAGGGTAATGTTTAAAAACAAGGAATAATTTTACATTAAAATTTTTACTTTTTTTTACGTAATTTAAAATTAATAATAAAATTTAATATCAACAAGCGAACAAATTAAACAAATTTGCTGCTAAAAATTCCACTGTTTCAAACTGCGATTTCAAAGTTATAAATACACTGATTTTCGGATTATAAAATACCTACTTTTTTAGAATGTAATATGACAAAAGTTTTTTGCATAGGTATTTCGCTGATGATACAAAAATATATGCAAATTATCCAATAAAATATTTTTATATTCGACTAATACGACATTATTTAATGTCCCATACGCCAAGTGTGCATAACTTGGAAAAATAATTCTTTATATAATAATATCATTTTAACAAATAGCGACTATAATCTTCTACTTTATTAAATAAACGATATTTTGGATATAGTGTGTACGGATCAAAAAGTACCATAAAATCGAGTGAATTTGGACTTTTTCTTACATATTAATTGATTTAGAATTGACTAATTTCGCTTTCGATAACTGTTTCTTTATTTTTAATGTTTTCTTTTTTCATTTGTCAGAAAGTCATAAAATATGGTTTTAAGAGATACCTATAATTAAGAATGGTGGATTAACAGAAAATTTCTACAAGGCTATCAGATCCTTTTTTTACGAATATATAGTTTTTCTTGAAAAATTATATAGGTACTAAAGTTTTTGTCAAGATAACTAACAAAATAATTTTATTTAATTTTCAGACACTATTTATTTATTCATGAAATAAGTAAATACCAAAAATATGTATGCAGGTAGATTTTGGATTACTGCATTGGTCACTGTCGTCAATATCAATTTGTTGTCGATTAATAATTTAGATAAATATATATCGAATATTGGTAAAAAATTGGCGTAATTTAACATATTTAATAATTGAACCGCTCATTGCACACATTGATTAACTCACATTTTCAATTTTTTCAAATTCAAGCGTCTATCAAGTTCTTACTTCATTAATGAATAATTTGTTTTGACCAGTAATTAAATTTTGAAAAAATATGTACGTTATTTCATCATAATTTGTTACATTTTTTATGGAGTTAGTCAATGAATTGACTACTGAACTGACAAAATTGACTATCCTTCTATAATCCGATCAATTTAACCTTAAAAATAGTAGTAAAGATACAAAAATTAGGGGGGAGCTGAAAATTGGTACCAATGTTCGGAACACCATTATACTTACGTGGAAAAAATTTTATTCGAGGTCAAAGGTTTCAAAAATGGGTTTTTCGCGCTTTTCAGCAAAACGGTAAATTTTATCATAAAATTAGGTCAGACAAAAATTGTAGATCATATAATTATCTATAAAAAATGGCTCAACACTTTTTTTCCTAAGAGCCACCGTTTCTGAGAGATAACTAAAATAAGAAATCTCCCACCTGCGCCGGAAAAACTCCTCAACACAATTTTTTGTAATTGTAAAAAGGGATATAGTGCAAAATGCGGCTACAAAAAAGTTGGATTGTTTTGTTCTCTTGCATGTACCAGTTGTCAAGGCCGGTGCTCTAATGCTGAATCACTAACAGAAGAGGATTCGTATGATACGAACGAGGAGATATGTGATGCATCGCTATTGAGGCAATTTTACTTGCACCCAACAAGAAGAACAAGAAGAACAAGAAGAAGAAGAAGCTGAAATATTGTTTATGAATCTGACGGATAATTTCCCTCAACTTTTTTAAATCTATAGCGCTTTCACCATTCACGATACTAATATTTTTTATTATTCAATAGTTTTCAATTAAACAGGATCACCATAGACCGTGGAATAGGCCTACCGGGAAAACCCTTTAAAAAAACCCGCTAACTACACTACCTCACAGGTGGCGTGGAAACGTGTGCATATTATGAAGATTACAACTTTTGTAATAGTTGTATCTCAGAAACGGTGGCTCTTAGAAAAAAAGTATTCAGACAGTTTTTATAGATAATTATATAATCTACAATTTTTGTCTGACCTAATTTTATGATAAAATTTAGCGTTTTGCTGAAAAACGCGAAAACCTATTTTTGACACCTCCCCTAATTTTTGTACCTTTGCATGTTTAAAATGACCGGTGTACTAGACATAAACAATATGAAACTGAATTCCAAAACCACTTAACCTAAAGTAGTCTGTGATAAACTCAAATAAAACCGTTTTTAAAATATAAACTAACAAATGATAACATATCTTACAAACTTGTGTTTTACAAACCTGTGTTTATTTATGGAGAATTTGAAAAGTTTTTTGGAGGAAACATTTCAGCAACTCATTAACATGAAATTCAAAAAAATACAATCATAAATAATTTGTATCATTGTATCATAATATTATAATACAATTATATCGTTGAATGTGGGTATTACAACCGGGCGCACACATATGGAACTATACGTGGTTAAATCTTGAATATGTTCAAGTTCACAGTCACCACTATATACGTGTACTTAAGCAGCTCTTCTATTGTTCTGCACCTTGTGGAATTATATATTATGAGGAACATAATATTGTAATATTATTTGTGTGACGTAATCTAACTAACGTTGGTTTTTGTTCATATAATTGCGCTGACAAGTTATAGTAAAAGATATTTGTCATGTCAACACCACTATTACGAAGCACAAATGGTTTCCACACGTTTTAGAAATATTTACAATTATTAATTATGTACAAGAGATTTTGCGCTAACAATAATTTTATGTATTGTGAATTGTTGTGGTTGGATTTTTTCATCATTGTGGTTTGTTTTTGTCAAATGTACTGTTTCCTGTGTAATCGATCAAATGGCTTTTTTAGAAATTTGATTTTTTTTTTTTTGAGTTCCAAAAATATTTAATGTGGGATTTTGCATGTGGTTAGCTAAACGACAATTAGGACTACGGTTAACAACTTACCGTATTTTTTGGCGTATAAGGCGCACCGGTGTATAACGCGCACCTCAACTTTGATAATAAAATAATGAATCATAAACCAATGAATCATTTTTCGAATACTTTCGAGTGTCAACATTTATCTAAATTACATTTAGTGATGAGCAAATGCAAGATCAAGACCAAGACTTGGCAGTCTTGGTCTTGGTCTTGTTCTTGCAGTAAGAATCTTGGTCTTGGTCTTGCTAGAGCAGTTTGAGTCTTGGTCTTGGTCTTGCAAAATGCAGTCTTGGTCTTGGTATTGCTAAAAAATCTTGCACTATCTTGCATTTTTTTATTAGCGAATTTTTTCCTTCTAAAATCAGAATTCTCTCTTTACGGTATTAATTATACTTTCAAACTATTTAAATAGTTCAGCAAGTGTCTTTCTTTTTTCTTGCTTTTGTTTGGTCTTGCTCACTTGAATCTTGGTATTGGTCTTGCAGTCATACTTATAGTCTTGGTCTTGGTCTTGCTCTTGGTATACATAGTCTTGGTCTTGCAAAAAATGCAAGACCAAGACAAGACTGCAAGACTAAGACTAAATTTGCTCAACACTAATTACATTGTAGACGAAGAGGTCGGAAAACCATATTTCATATTAAATATAAATATAATTTAGACAACTGATAATCGTTATATGTCATCCTATATTATATGACCGGTCCGCACAAAATTATTTAAATTTTACTGGGTCGTCACTGAAAAAACGTTGAGAAACGCTGATTTAAATGCCATATATTTCTTTTGATTTCTTTTGTTGTTGTTCTCTGAACTTCTGACAAGGCTTTTAGAAACTCACAAGCATATTATTTCTGTTTAGAGATCGTTAAAAATTTAGTCAAGTGTGATATTATCTATTATTTTGTCTTATAGTGCTTAAATTTTTTTTTTGAATATTCATAATACAAGTTACGACTATGAGAAAAAAAATTAAATCTTCAAATTATTTGTTAAGATTTTAATTGACCACGATTAGTTTGCTAAAAATATAAAACATATTTTGATGTCTTGTTTCCTAAAACAAATCGTTTTAAAATTGAATTAATCAGATGCAAAAAAATTAACACTTCTTCAAATTAATTTTATTTGCCAGTGTAAAAAAAAATACTGTTTTTGCTATACCTACATTAAAATTGTTAAACGTCCGTAAAAACATTATCAATTACTGATCAAACAATCAATCTTCCCAAAAACTAGCGAAATTAACATTTTACAATTTAATTAACAGTATTTGATTGAGGCGCATGCGCATTTAATAAGTTTCGAATCATTCATCAATTTTTTTTACCAATAATTAAGTCAAAGTAAATCATACTAATGCAAAATATGTAGAGACTTTATTCGGCACTCAGAAATTCATTAATCAATTAAATATCGAATTTTAACCGGCGATTAACACTGTGTTGTACTTGTCAAAATTAACGTTTGTTTAATTTATTCCATTAAGGGGTTATGCTCATTCAAGAATTGATATGAATAGGGAGACCGGTGTTCGATTCCTGTCGGCGAGCAGTCATATTTCTGGTTTTAAACTTGAATTACCTTAGTTCAACCAATCACCCTAATTCAAATCACTCTTATAAAACTTTATTCAAGAAAAAACGTTTTAGTGAATTTCCGAACGGACGTTGAGCTATTACAACAAATGTCACGATGCGATTTGAGCCCGAAACTGTGTTAGAAATTTGTTTTAAGGTCCCTAGTACGTTCCTAATTGCCAGCAAAAGACACAGACTTGGTTAAATTAGATGAATTGTGCAGAAGCTATAAATGCTTCGAATGTTATCACTAAACTTTCAAAATTTCATATAGTTTAGGAGTTATAACCAAAAAACTCATAATTCCAAACATTGTCTTCCAATAATTGGAATTGAAGAAAAAATCACATCAATTTTTGAGACTTTATTCTGTGTAAACCGGTTTTCGACAAACTTATGAGTTTTTTTTTTTTTGTTAAAAATTGTAAAAATTCAAAACTTCTCTAAAATTTGCTTTGCACCATGAGATAGGCTTTGGGCAATTATCCTACGTAAGCGGGTTTTCGAGAAAAAGCAATTTTTATAACCGGAAACTTGCTATGTTATGCAGGATGCTGCGGTAGAGGTAGTTTAATTTGATGACGTCATTACGTTTACCAAAATTTTTCAAGGCCTTACAAACTGTAAATAATAAAATGATTAAATTGACAGAGGACAGCAAACTACCTAATTGTGTCCGAATCATTAGTTTGAAGAACAAACAAGTTAAACTTCATTATTATTAAATACTAGCCGTACCCGTGACGTTGTTCACGCGAAACGTTGAGTAGTTTCTTTTTCCAATTTGTAGTTTCTTGCAACACAAAATGCATTAAGTTGTCTTCAAATTGACAATTGTGTATTTATTGTAGTTTTCGGTACACAATTAGTAACATTTTCTTTGATTTCAAATTCAGAAAAATTTCCAAGCTACAATATTCAATTCATTTACATTACATTTTGTTACTATAGTTAGAAATTATGAAATATGTAAATTTACGTAATGTGTGTACATGCTCAAAATAGTTTTTCCATTTTCCCGTGGGAATGAGACATTTTCCCGGAATAAAAATTATCTTAGATGTTGACCCAGGTAATAAGTTATCATTACACCAAATTTCATTAAAATCCGTCCAGTAGTTTTTACGTAATGCGTGAACAGACAGACGAAAATTTTAAAAATCGCTGTTTTGATATCTGCATCGATAACGATTTACAGTACCAGTACAATTTTCAAAAAATATTCCATGTACAGAAACGGTCTTGTTACAGTTTTATTATATGTATCAGATTAACTGAGTGTAACCCCTTAACATATTTTTGACGATCGAATTTTCAGCTGTACCGATGAAATTATTTTTGTTACCGATCTAATTAAACTGTGTGCACGTTGAAACTCGATCGAGTTTGAATTTTTGTGTTGTATTATTGATAAAGTTAATGTAAATTTTGATCGATTCGGATAATAGAGATTAATTGTATTGCGCGATGTTATATGTGTTCGTTATCTGACAATGTTGTCGGGTGGATATTATGACATTTTCGAAAATAGATTACTTATTATTAGCTAAATTGATAGCTTGCGTTACCACTAGGTATTTATACGTGGTGAATTAACCAGACACAAACTCTATAGCATATAATATCAAACACCAAAAACTTGTTGACAGGTTTTTTGAAAATATATACGTGTGTATGTATAGTTTATATAAAATTAAATTTAAAAATTCACCAAGTGCATGTTGGACACGTATGTAGTTAGAATTCCCTGGTGACTACTATTTTTCACAACTTTTGTGATATAATACCAAAAATTTAAGTACATTTTTTTAGGTTTCACCTATTATGTAAACAGATATATTCTACACTTGAGGGTCAATTTATAGGGCTCAACTTCAGCATCAGGCTTGCCAACTTTTCAATTTGTTACGACCATACATGAAAATTTGTTGTGGAGATGAAAATGTTTTTCCACATATCCTATCATGTGAGGTATGCTTCAAGAAAACTCTTATTATGGAACTGAGGTTTTTTGTCTATTGGTTAGGTGCGCGACAACTAAGGTCATATGCACCAAAGATTTCTTGTACCATTTTTTCATTTTTATGCACCGTTATTGAATTTTTGAACTTTAAAAGTGGCGTTTAGTGGCATTTATCTTAGTACCTATTACTTTAGTTTTGAATAACTTTCAAAGTTTGTAGTCATTTGAAGCCATTAAGGCAGTATTCTAGTCTACAATTTATTAAAATTAAATTTTTTTGTTTCATTTTCGAAAAGTATAGACTTTTAAAAATGTGACCTCAAAAGGAATAAGTTTAAAAATTTTGAAAATTTTTGTAGGGTCCGATATAAAGTATTGCACTTCAAAACTTGAAATGCAATTTTTCAAACTACACTTTTTTAGCTGGTCGACAAAATATCTCGAGTTTTCGTTATCCAATCAACTTCAAAATCTTCAATACATGTTGCTCTGTGGTAGGAATTACGAATAATGCGAACTTTATCAAAATATCATTAAAGAGATATTAATGAATTGTACAGCAAGAATATTAATACCTTGTTTTTAGCGAATTTCCAGAATAGAATGCAGCTATTACAGCCACTGTCATGACGTGACTTGAACCCGGGACTATCAGTCCCTAGAAACTGAAAATAATATATATATATATATATATATATATATATATATATATATATATATATATATATATATATGTGTGTGTGTGTGTGTGTCCACGCGATAACTCTCGAACGAAGTATCCAATTTTTACGAAATGTGGTAAAAACATTGGAAGTCCCAAATCCTTGGATGAGTTCGTCAGCCAGACACGTCGGATGTCAGGAACATGGTTTTTGTTCTTGTAAAAAATTAGATTTTTGCCAAAATTTCCACTTATTTAAAAACTTTTGCGAAATTTTTTTACACCATTTAGGAGAGGAGAAAAAATTACATAAAAAAAGTCCTTAAACTATTATTCTATGTCAACTAGTTTCCGAGAAAAACTAATTTTTATAAACGGAAATTCGCTATGTTATGCAGGATGCTGCGACAGGGGTATTTTGTTACTAGTTTTTAAAAAACCGAAATTTTTACTCTCTGGATTAGAATACCCCTTTAAAATTTGACATTTTGTTTTTATAGGTACCTATAAATTAAACTATTAAAACCGATAAATAAAAAATATAAAAAAGTTATTTTGTATTTATTAATTTATTTATTTATGGATAATATGTAATATATATTAATTTAAATATTTTTCTGTCATTTCAGGTACGTACATTCCCAGATCCGAAATTTATTGATGATCCTGGTCAGTGCAAATTTTGTTTGTTTCGGTGCATCATACTTACGGTTCATTGGTTCGTATAATCTTTTATTTTATTAACGCAGTGTGGAAAGAGGGATTTTTTTTCTTTTTGAAAATTATAAATCAAAATCAGTATGTAAGTTATGTGAAAAATTAATGAAATAGAATGCAGGTTCGATGAACATCATTGCAAAGACACAAACAAGCACATAGAAGCAATGATTCAATATAATTGTGTATAATGTGTCTAAAAAAGTCTTTGGTATAATTTCTTAGGGTGATTAAAAATTAATTTTTAATTATACCCTATTTCAAATACAATTGATCATGAGTGAAAGTTAAAAAATTAAATAATTATTATATCAATACAAATCAATGTTTTATTCTTTTCTAAAAACAAACTGCAATTTTAAAATTTACGTAAGTGCAATAATGAAAGAGATAGAGCCAAGAAAACGAAAATTATTTAAATTCATAAGTGATGGAGCATGATTAAATTTAACTGAAATGGACCATAGCATGTAAATAATTTTATTTATTAAAATAATACGTACGAACAATTCATTTCACCTCAATTAGATTGGAACACTTAAAAATGTTTGCAAACACAATTTTTATCACTTATTATTATTAGACGAAAGGTTTGTATATTTTCGAATAAATTTGGATTTGTCTAACGAAAGTTTGTTACCTAGCAATTTAGCGAAAAGAACTGTCAACTAACAAAAACGCGACAACGAAGCTGAAGCGTGTTGGTTAGTTGACAATTTTTTAAGTTAAATTACAGAAATTTGAGTTGTAGAAAACACAAATTTATTTAGAAAAAATATAAAACTCAAGTGTAACACGGTAAGACAATTTAACTAATAAAATAAATTAGTATAATTCAGATTATTATTTAATACATTGTTACTATGGTTCTAAAGTCAGTTACCAGTACGAATTTTTGTTTCGTTTTTATCGTGTTTACCTACAACGCAACGACCAATGAAGTGTTTTGTACCATTTTTTTCGCCGTAAAATTCTATCTTAAATTTTTTCCATGGTTAAAGTGAAAAAACTACAGTATTCTTATGGGACTCGATACATATGAGTTAAATTGTCAATAATATTTACTAATATTCATTAGCAATTACTACTGTATATAATTTTTATTCTTATCGAAATAAAGCACGTGTTATTCAATATCAACTTCAGCTTTCTATCTACTTTAAATATCAAAATTAACAGAATCAACTTCATTCTGTTAATTTTGATATTTTTCAATAACGCGCCAAAAATCACTTTTGTTCATGGCTTATTTTGGAAATCGTAAGTACTTAGACAAATAGTGTTTCGTACAATAAATTAGTCGTGCATTTGATGTAACAGTTTCACTTGTGACGAATAAAAGTTGCCCTTGTCGAGAATCTTATTTCTTAAATTAAATTGTTTACAAAAACTTCGCTAAGCCTTCCACTGATGCCCTCCATGATGTTTATGAAACTTTTTTCCCTCATTTCCAAATTTACTTAAAATTAACATCGTATTACTTCGTATTTTATTCCTGGACAACTTCAGGAGAGAAATAGCTTTAAACAGGAGAAAATGAAGATAATTTCTGAAATGTTCTTAACAAGGAAAAATTTATCTATACTTCTTAGGTGTGAAATTTTATTTACTATGACGTTAAGTGTTACATTTATTTTTCTTTTCAATATATATAAAAATGGCGGCTGCAAAAGCCTTTTTTATTGATGTATGTCTCTCGACAAGCTCCCAAATGGCTTGCGCTCTAGCCTTTGTAATTATTATCCGAACAAATTTTCATATAATTAACATTTTCATTTAATTAAGAAACTAAGAAATTGAAGAATTCTTACAAGTTTTCCCCTTAGTATCCTTTCGCAACTAGTGATGAGCAAATGCAAGACCAAGACCAAGACTTGGCAGTCTTGGTCTTGGTCTTGTTCTTGCATTAAGAATCTTGGTCTTGGTCTTGCTAGAGCAGTTTGAGTCTTGGTCTTGGTCTTGCAAAATGCAGTCTTGGTATTGGTCTTGGTCTTGGTATTGCTAAAGAATCTTACACTTTCTTGCATTTTTTTATTAGCGAATTTTTTCTTTCTAAAATCAGAATTTTCTCTCTTTACGGTATTAATTATACTTTTAAACTATTTAAATAATTTAGCAAGAATCTTGCTTTTTTCTTGCTTTTGTCTTGGTCTTGCTCACTTGAGTCTTGGTATTGGTCTTGCAGCCATACTTACAGTCTTGGTCTTGGTCTTGCTCTTGGTATACATAGTCTTGGTCTTGGTCTTGGTCTTGCAAAAAGTGCAAGACCAAGACCAAGACTGCAAGACCAAGAATAATTTTGCTCATCACTATTCGCAACCACACTATAACTGCATTTCAATATTTCATCCACCGGTGTATCATACGTAATATTTCATTATAACCTTCCAAAAAGTAATAATGAGTGTCCATCCATATTTTGATTATGCGGGTAGACCACAGAAATATAAATTTCACTACGTGTACCATTCATCTTTTTTCGGGTAGTATCTGTTGTGGAATCTGGTGTAGTACCATGATATGCACGGGCCACGGACACAGTCATACAGCCAAATACTTACCAATATATATGAAATTAACCAGTCGATCAGAAGCAAATACAGCATTGTTGGCAAATCGTCACGCAGATCTGACGCCCATGGGGGGTTCAATTCTTTATCGCCATCTGTATCATACAAATATAGGTACAAAGAACAGTCCCAGGTTTTTTTATTTAATTTTGATTTAAGCCTTTTTTGTGTTTTCTTTTAGTTTAACGCGTTTTGATTTAGTACAAAAAATTCGTATATTTTTAATAGTCAGCCGTGAATTTCTAAATTTTCGGGACTGCATGTGCTGTAGGTAAATTTTATAAAGTGTCATTTTGTAGATAATATAATTATCTACAACTATTATCTGAGGTATTTTCGTGAGGAATTAATATTTAAAATATTATAGTCAAAAATGTTTATTAACCAGAGCGTGAAAGGTTTTGAAACCACATAACTTTTCTGTTTTCAGTCCGAGAACAAAAGTACCTACTCCTTAACTTTCTCATAAAATATTTTCTAATACATAATTCTACCTATTCAGATTTTTTGATTTGATATAGGTATTTGCTCATTATATGCGCGATGAAAGTGGGTAAGTGATTTAAGTTTCCGAAGAAAATGTTGCCAAGTACCATTGAATTTTCATCTTTGAAAATATTTTAGTCTAAATAAGTTAACGTATACTTTCACAGATGAAACAGATCAAGCCTACGTATAAAAAAGTGAAATCTTAAAGTTGCAGTAAGTAGCAATTTACACCATTACTGATTTAGTCTGTTATTGACTGCCGTGGTGTTCACGTCAAAATAAAAATTATGTTTTTTTAATCGACTCGTGAAATTTAAACAGAAAAAAATATGAAGTGTGTTGTATTTAAGTGTAAAAATTCTATTGAATAAAAAATTTCTCAAAATAAAGGGATATCTTTCTTAAAATAAATAAATTTATTTTTAATTGTTGACTGGTGGTAACTTACGATGGCCATCATAGTATATAGTGTATGTATACGAACTGCATATATCATCATCAAAATATGTTACTAACACATTGGTATATTCGTGTCCATACATCGTGTCTTGTGATTGCATGTGTGCTGTGTTGGATCGGATATTATCCCTGTTATTATCCTTAATAACGAGGACTGATACGATAATAAATATGTCTAATATTCTTGAGAGTGTTTGCCTTCATGTGGATTTGGAATTATTTTCCTATGTTGAGCATTTTTACCACGAAAAATTTTTTGTAATTTTTTAAAATTTTTTAGTTATCTCTATAACTACTCAGTTTTGGCCGCCAAAATTGTAGATGTAAATTACTTACAGTCTTACCATACCGTTAATATAGTTATTAAGATAATTCGCTTCCGGGGCCGATTCACCTATACTTACCCGGCTATACCCTTTCGTGTTTCTGTTATCAAACTTATGGTTTTCATGCATAGGTGATGACGTCATCAAGTTCAATTTTTGTTTTTTAAATTAATGACTACAAAAATGAAACAAATGGACCTATGAGTCGAGTAATTAACAATTTCATCCCCCCCCATCACCCACTGCGTCTTTAAATTTCTCAAAATAGATTTTTTAAATACTACAAGAATTATTACACTCATATTAAGAAATCAATTAATTAAAGTACAACCTTCAATTACTACAGACCATTACATATTCTTACATCTGTTAAGAATTTTATCAGAAATTTAGATTAAATTTATTTTGACAGTATCTCTAACATACCGAGTTGTAAATAACTGAATTTAAAATTATACAAACCAATGGAATTGGATTGAATACAATTCACCAAAAACATATGTAACAATATCTAAATTTATAGCATGATTAGTTAATTGCTTACTTGTTTTGCGTTTAAATAACCGCATGTCTTTTTTGTTGTTGGCATTTAATTGTGTTATTGGAAAATGTGTTAAATTATTTGCCCTTCACTCATTTCAATTGGAGTTAAATACATTTATGTTTCCTGAGAATATGGTTCAGTGTGGATAAAGATTTGTTTGTATAAATTCGTAAGTAGTTAAAAAAGCTGGAAACACAGTTGTAGGACTTACCTCGTTGCGTTCTTATCTGAAACCTATTGAGGATTGGGATCGGTAACATTTTCCGTGCAAGTTTCATGGATTTTCATAAGCGTAGTCTGGGTAAAATCCCAAAAAAACAAAAATTTTCAAAATTTTTTCAAAAAGTTTAAAATGATGATAACTTTAGAACCACTGGACAAAATCTGTCCAAATTTTGTTCCTTCTAATGCCCCATATACATATATACGAGTAGTTATTTTAAACTAGGGTGATTTTCCTTAACACGTGACGCAACAAAATTCACCTTCAAATTTTCAGTTTCTTGAGTTTTTTAGGCTCTAAAACATCAAAATTCGACGAACACCGCATAAGTATGCCTAAATTGACGGAAAAATAAAATAATTTAAAATTAACCCTAGAATCATACGTTGGTCTACGAGAAACGTTAATCATATATCGACGTTGTTTTGAAGGATGGACTTTTTACGGGGAGTTTTAGAGTTTATTTGCAAAAAACATTTTTTTACATAACAGTATTACAAAAGCGAACCAAATATTTAAAAAAATTGGATTTGGAAAAATTTCTTAATGTAAATATTTATTAATTTTTTTAATCTTTTTATCAAAGCATATTTTCATTATAAAAATAAAAAAATAGATAAATACATCAATTGTATCATAAAACATGTGTTTCACATAATTAATTTATGAACTATTATGAGTTAGTGGACATGTGTGACTTTACAGAATGTAAAATTTTTCAGTCATAAATATTCCTATAGATATGTAGTTATTTCCCCATTAGGAACATTTGTAAATTTTCTAAAATTTGTTAGTAATTTTTCGAATAAGATCTCAAAAAATAATAAAAATTAAAATATTTTCCACAAAATAAATTGTGAATCTTTTATTAAGTCACTTGAAACGCATTCTTTAGTTTTCGATTCAGTATATTAAAACTTCAGTATTATGTCGTCTCTATAAGTCAAACAGCCGTAATCATCTTTCACATTATCATAATCATTGAATAAATTAATTATAACATGCATATCTTTAATAAAATTTTAGAAAAATTAAGAAAACTTTTATATGTGAAGTACAAAATCTTTAAAAAAAACATCGCGTAATCATACATCGACGTCCTTTTGACGGACACTATTTCAATACAAACAAAACGACAATAGCTATAAACAAAATAAATACGTCTAATGTGTTATAACAACAAATAAATTAGATAATAGAAATCTCACAGCAAGCAGGTACTGACAAGTTGTAGTACTGGACCAGGTAGAGAAGTTCGTTCGTCGTTTTGACGTGTAGGTATGATTCTAGGGTTAACAAGATTTTATGCGTCTAAAAAAATTTGGCATAGATAAGCCTTTCATGTCGTCGTTAGCGAAACAAACTTTTCAGGCAACTTGATTTTCGCAAAATAAATTCTCATTTATAATAAATCATCAAAAAGACCTAAAAATTAAAAATTTTAATTTATATTCAGACCATTTACACTGGACAAATTAAAATTTCATTAAACGATTAGCAAATTTATGTAACCGTAAGTTTGAATTTACTTTACTATAGTTAATCTATTGGAATTTTTTGGAACAATGTATAAAATTCTAATCGTATTTTGTTGTATTGACATTAAAACACACAAATACTAATCAGGTGTTTTCAAAGACCAATACCTATTTATAAAATCAATAAGTAGGTATATTTAATTAATTACTGTCGATTGTTTTGTCTATCTTTATTTCTCATGCATTATATCACAGACTGACTGACTTTGAAAACAAAAAAATGTTATTTATGCAATTTAAATTTTTTTTGTAAAAATGTTTAAATTGACAGAATAATTACTAACCTAGACAACACCTATTTGCTTATATTGTAGGATCTGGTTAGAATTATTTTAAATTAATATGAATATTTTTAATATACTTAGATATTAATCTCGGAAATGTACTGTTATTTTATATCGATAATATAATATAGAACTGATTTCTAATATTTTCAATTTAATCTTAGATCAATTTTAATTATGTACAATTAGTTTTTGTAAAGTAGTTTTTTTGAGAAGAAGAATCGTTAAACTTGAGTAGGTACATTTTGAATGTTATTGTATTAAGGCTAGATATATTTTTAAAACTAAAAAATATTCGATTTTTTTTTGCGCCTTCTACTTATATGAACCAAAGTTATATGTCAATCCATACAGAAAATTTTTTTATAATGTAAAAATAGACGAAAGTTTCATGAAAATTTAAAATTTGACATTTTACATAATTGTTCTAATTGGGTGAAAATGTTCTTTTTTTTTTTTTTAATTTTTAGGTGATAACTACAGCAGCTAGAGCGTCAGCCATTTTGGAACTTGTGAAGTGACGCGTTCCAATAAAAGGCTTCTGCTGAAGCATATTCAACAAATATGTTTTAACACTTTAAGGGCATAGTTAGTAAAATACGAAAGTGAAAATATAAATAAATTATTTCTTTATTTAAATTAATTCCCGAAATTGCCTTTGTTTTTGTCTAAAATGATATTTTGCAGTTAGAAGTAATATAAATTCGGTTATTTAGGAGTCTGATTCGTCCATCGAAGATTTCGTACAGTACTGAATATAAATTCTAAGATGACGTCATCACGTACACTAAATTTTTTTCAGTGCCACAAAAACTATAACTTTGATAACAGAAACATAAAATTTAAAATTGATGCTCATAGGTTTTTCCATTTTTAACAAAATCGAAACTACTTATGTAAAAAGAAAATCGTCTCCCTAAATTAGTCACATTTTCTAGATGAATTTGGTTACTTTGTTCTGATAATTTTTTATAGGTGTAATAGGTGCAGAGTGTTTCTCAAAATTTTTTTAAAAATACATTTTTCTATGTTATTGACATTGTTTAGTTTTATTTTATTTTTTTATTAAAAACACATTCGCACATGTTGAATTATTTCGTGAATTTATCTATATAATTTTTTATTTTATTTATTAAAAAAAAAAAATTGCCGGCCTTCTGCGGAAGTTTACTGCGTAGACACGCAAACTGTGCTATAGTGTAAAGGAATTTTTAAAAATTTGATCGTGTCCACTTGAATCTTTTCTTCTTCTAAGCATGTCTACGCGACATATTCTTCTAAAAAAGTTTCACTCCATTTTCTCTCCTGCCACCTGGTGTCGTATAACTAGCCGTGAAACTCTTCACAATCACTCTTGAGCTCTTGAAAATGTCCGATCACAATACCATAACGATCCAATTTATGTCAAATTACCTCCTAAATCATAATAGAATTATATTATTATTAAATTCATATTAAATCAACAAAAAATGAATAAATAAAAATTTTAATAAACTTGATATGTTACATCAGGACCACTACTGACTAAACTAACTACTCTTTGAGTTGAAGTATTTATTTTAAAGCACTCAAAACACGATCATAACATAATGTTAAGTGGTTAGAGTTGTTGTTATTTTTTTTGTGACACATAATGTCTAAAAATAATAATAATAATAATGATAATAATATTCAAATTCATAAAATAAATATATTATTTATATGGCACTGGTTTAAGAAAGCATGAAATGGAAAAATGCCAAGTCATTATCAGTAAATATAATATCAGTAGCTGTCCAAAATATATATATAGCATTACATTTTTATTTATTGTGTAAATATTGTTGTAGTATTGTTGGGTCTTTTAAACGAAACAAAATTACGTATTGTCACAAGATTCACCACAAATGATTTTTGATGATGAATTCCGATCACATTTTCTGTAATTTAATGGCCTTCTGAGAGATTACTGCTTCTTGTCGAGTATTCACTAACACAGGCAGATAGGTGTAAAAAATATAGAATAGGAGTAACCAAATATACACATGATTAAGTTACCAATTCAGTAAGTACTGAAAAATACACGAATCATTATCGGAAAGTAAAAATTTATATTTTCATGATGAAATAAACATAAAATTAAAAAAAAAATATAGAAGGTATTTGCAATCAATCATTATGCAATATAATCTTTCTTATATTTTCTTCCATATATGTCTTGAATACCACACATATTTCGGAAAAACGCAAAAACACGTATCTCCTAATTTTTGTGTGCTCTTTCCATTTATGATAGTAAAAATTTAATACATCGAACCACTTAGGCTGTACAACAATATTTACCCACATTTCCATCCCTCCAGCCCCTCTTATAAACCCGACCCTGGTTTAACTTATATAGGTGAATAGGTCTTTTAAAGAAGAACATTTTCTCAATTTAAAGTTTTTCTTTATCTCTTATAGTTTTCGAGGTATCTTAATAAATACAATTTGAACGCCAAATTTAAGGGCTGGTTTCACCCCGTAAACGAGGGCCTTGGCAAATAAAACAAAATACGAGTCCCTTATTGTTGCCTATTCTACACACCAGCAAAGTTTCAAGAAGATTGGCGATTGGCACTTGGGTAGTGTTACTTGTAAGAAGTCAATTATGGAAATGTACCTTTAAATGAATTTCTTGTCGTATACTGTAGAAGTAATGTATACAAATGATGATGTGGATGGCGTCTATTATAGACGGGAAGTCTATATAACGAATGTTATGTACCATTATTATTTCTGTTATTATTATTATGTTAATATGATTTTATACGTATTTACAAAATTCGAAAAAATGGAAAATGAAAGACTGAAAGACGATAATGTACACCCGGAATTAATCACTTAGGAAATAGTGTTCACACAATGCTATTCGCTTTATTAAATTTTTTCATTCGAAATGACTAAATTGAACGCGTCTTACAAAATATATACAAAAATATATCTCAAAATTTCACAAAACAGATTTTAATATTAATATTATATAACAAACTAGATATTCTATTATAATAGAACTTCTTTTGCATATTGTACACATTTACTTATTGTTAAATAAACTTTTTTTTATTTCTATTTAAAATGCAACACATGTTGTAGGCAGTTGCAGATAATTTATTTAAAATACAATTGAATTACCCGCCACTTACGTCATTTACATGTCGCTAATAACAACAGTTGAAATGATAATGAACTTAAATGGAAGGCGAAAGCGCATTGACACTGACATACATTAAACAGAAAATTGTATTCGGTTGTGAAAAGTGAATTTTCCTAATTTAAATCTAATACATAATACGTATGTAGGAAGTGAAAAGCAGTCCCGAGCAGAAGTTACTAGAAATTTTTATTCTTTTTTTGCTGATTAGCACAACTGAATGAAATCAAAATTATTGGAAATATTACTTACAATTAAGTTAAAGGTACTAAAAGTATCTGAATTGATACAAAGTTACATAAAATATTATATAAATATTTTTTAGGGGAATCAAGGATATTGTCACCAATTCTTTTCTCGTAAACAAAACAAAGATAATAATTATGTAATTTTCAAAAATTTGAAAAAAATTACTTTTATGTAACGGAAATGGCAGAGGAGAAGTAAACTCTTTTTTCAAAACACAGGGAAGAGCTAGGAAAGTTGGCTCAAATTGATAGCATAGAAGTAGTTTTCATTTTTTGTACGTATAAGGTGCTTAGTCATTGGAAAAATTCCATATTACCCTAAGTTTTGGCAAAAAAATTCTGATGGTTGTTTTTCGCATCTCACTTGAAGGAAGATCTTATTAAAAATTTTTCAGAAAAGTGGTTTGAATTTTGCTAATATCAATTTTAAAATTTTTTAGACTAAATACTAAATTGGTAAATGACAGTGAACCTGATGGTTATTGAGGAAGAAAATGAATTAAAAATTTGATAAAAATGCTGTAATATAAATTTTTTTTAAAAAATGGTTGAAAAAAAGAATATATGACAATCGTCCCCACCGACAATCGCCCCCAACGCCTAAATTTGTTTATGCCTGGCTCTATGACTCATTATATTTGACCAAACGTTAATCACCACCAGTGACAATCGCCCCCAGTATATAAGCTTGTTTATACCTGTGTGTCAGTATGTAAGAAAAGCAAACATAAAGATTTCAGTAAATTAACTTTTATCTAACTGACGTCATTTAAAAAGTTATACAGACATAATGTAAAAAGAAATGCGGCTTCCTGGACGCGATAGTTAAAGCTGCAAGATTTTTGAAATTATAACATTTGTTCCACATTTGTAAGTAATTCCATGCTGTAAATAATTCCACATTTCGTTTCTTGTATGGATTAGTGATAACTCATATAAACATTTAAATAAAAACATAATGAGATTTCTGTTTTAAAATATTTGATACATTTTTTAATATAATATTTTGTTCCAGTGTAAAACTAACTTGTAAAATTTTATAACTAATGTCCTGTCGTTAAATAATATGTAGGGACAAGTTTCTCTCTACAACGACCTAGAATAATAAAACTGGGGGCGATTGTCAGTGATGACGATTGTCCGGATACCCTTTTTACAACCATCGAGAATATAAACTGGGGGCGATTGTCAGTGGGGGCGATTGTCCGGACACTGAAAAAAATGTACCTTTGTATTATAATTATCCCCTTCTGATTTTTCTATTATCTTTACAATTCATATTTTATAAAAAATGAAACAAAGTTGTATCAAAACCTTACGAGCAGCTCCAAATGTAACATTTCTCGCATGAAAACACCGTTTTTTGAAGCATTTAAAGATTTTGTATCGTGATGACGTCATCAACTTCAGTTTTTCTTTTCTGATATGTTGGTAAAATCTGTGGGTAACTGAGTGCCATATTGTCATTTTTCGGTGAAGTTTGTTCAGCAAATGTGAGTTATTTTCCGAATGTGATTTTTCTGTTAAACTCTATCCCTATTTTTAATTTGTAATATAGAATAAGATATCCGCCCTGCGAATTAGTGTGTTGAACACCACTATTTTATCTAATTTGTTCACCGGAAGAACGAAACTCATTTTTCCTTTGTGTGCTTCCTTATTTTAAATTTTTTTCTTAAGTCACCGCCACAAAACTTTGGGAACTCTTGGTTTAGAGGATCATACCGAAGAATAGCGTCCATCTATTCCCTTATAAATGAAGAATAATATAGCTCTACTAGGAGGGATTCTTTCTACGTTACCCTACATCAATTACCGCAATAAAAATTAAATAAAAAATGAAACATTCTTAATAAAATACATTTTATGTATCTAAAATATATACTTAAATTATTTTTAATGATAAAAAGTATTTACAAATAGATAATTATTGTTAATTATAGTGGAGTTACATGGCATTGCTTCTTTTCAATAATCGCTCCGTCTACATTTTATTACATGTAATAATATACTTATTAATTTTTTTTTTTTTTTTTTGAAGCAACATTGAGCATAGCGAAAATACACAAACATACGTAGGTATAACGTACGTTCATATAAATGGAATTGGTTACATAGTATTGTTTTGTGAACTTATTTTGCACACATTGTGCACACATAAATTGCAAAAAGTAAAAAATACAAAATATAAAAATAAAACTGCACATTACCTTTAGAGGAAATATTGTCAAATTATTAATATGCAAGCGCTGACATGAATAACTGTGTTGCTGAAAATAAGAAGCTGCGCCGACAGTTTCCGTTGAAGCAGAAACTTTTAAAGTGCGGTGCACGAACGCCAAAAACTCATTTTCGTCTTTTAAAGTTCTGATATCGTTCAGTCTTGTAGTCTTGTTTATTTAAATTGCGGTGCGATGAACGCTTTTAAGAAATTTTCGAAAATTTTGTAGATCAATCGTTAACCAGCCATATTAAAGATGTAAAAGTTGCTTATCGATGGTTAAGGTGCAAAACTTTGTGAGTCAATTTTTTTTTTTTTAGTTTTCAATTTTTATTCTTGAAAGCTTTACATTAGCGCTAGACATCAATCCACAAAACCTTATTTTTATCATACGATTTTCGTTGTTTCCAGACCCTGTCCCCAACGTTGAATTTTGTCACATTTTCCTGTAGTGACATCACACTACGATTAGAATGAACTATATAGGGTGTTAGTGAATAAGTGCGAAAGATTTTGACAGGTGATTGCTGAGAGGTTCTTTTATGTAAAAAAGTTCTTATAAATCCAGGTCCAAAAACGCGTAGTTTCTAAGATACAGGATGTTCAATTTCTCGTCTTTTTTTAATATTTATTTAAATATTTCAAAAACGTTTTGTGAGATATTGACACAAAATATGGGACACGTTATGACATGACAAATACCCATATTCTGAAGTAGACAGAATATTTTTACCCAAACCAGTAGCGTCCGTAGAGCTATGTGATAACATATTTTTGAAGATAGAAAAGGCACGCCAATGTTTTTTTCGAATTTAAAAATGTTTTTTCAAATGTCCCATAAGTTGTTGACACAAAAGGACCTCTTACAAGTAAAGGTCCCGAGGCCGGACCTATCGATTTCGATGAAACTTAAATATATTATAGAACACTTAAAACTAAGGGACACGTATTTTTTTTATCTGCGGAAAAACGATTTGAAGGGGTGAAATCGCACTCCAAAAATTGGGGTAAAAATTTAATTTTTCAAATATCTCGAAAACAGTAAGAGATAGAGCAAAAGTTTAAATTGGCGATATTGCTCTTTTTTAAAGAGCTATCTATTGATATGCAATTTGTTCATATTACATCAACAGGGGTGGTTGGGGGTTAAAATTTGGGGGTTAATTTTGCAAAAAGGGGATGAAAAATAAACAATATAAAAATTTTGTTTACAGATTTGAAATCTAGGTCAAAAAATCTAATTGACCTGTTGTTGCTCAATATCCTAATATTAAGTCTAGGGGTAGTTAACTAGAGGGTGACTATGTCGAATAATCGTACTATTTGGGTATTTCAAGAAGTTCTTCTTCATGGAAAATAGCTTAAGACAATTAGAATAACGTAGAAATGAAATTCTCGAATTCAAAATTGAGTTTGAGCAACATTGGAGAGGGGGTGAGTCACCCTCTTAAATTACATACTAGTTTATATACACTAATTTTTGCTATTAACACATTGATAGTGGGTAAAATAATGTCACAATAAGTGGTTCTGAAGTTGGACTATCATATGTAAGGCCTTTATTAGGTTTGTTTTTTAATGGATATTATAGTTTTCCTTATCGAAAATTATCGATATCGAAAATTACATAACCTAACCTAAAATAACGAAACCTAATAAAAACCTTACATACGATAGTCTAACTTCAGAACGATCTATTGTGACATTATTACCCCCTGTCAGTGTGTTAATTAGTGTATGTAAACTAGTATGTAATTTAAGAGGATAACTGACCCCCTCTCCAATGTTGCTCAAACTCAATTTTGAATTCGAGAATTTCATTTTAGTCCAACTTCAGAACCACTTATTGTGACATTATTTTACCCACTATTAGTGTGTTAATAGCAAAAATTAGTGTATATAAACTAGTATGTAATTTAAGAGGGTGACTCACCCCCTCTCCAATGTTGCTCAAACTGAATTTTGAATTCGAGAATTTCATTTCTACGTTATTCTAATTGTCTTAAGTTATTTTCCGTGAAGAAGAACTTCTTGAAATACCCAAATAGTACGATTATTCGAGATAGTCACCCTCTAGTTAACTACCCCTAGACTTAATCTTAGGATATTGATCAAAAACAGGTTAATTAGATTTTTTGACGTAGATTTCAAATCTGTAAACAAAATTTTTATATTGTTTATTTTTCACCCCCTTTTTGCAAAATTAACCCCCAAATTTTAACCCCCAGCCACCCCTGTTGATGTAATATGAACAAATTGCATATCAATAGATAGCTCTTTAAAAAAGAGTAATATCGCCAATTTAAACTTTTGCTCTATCTCTTACCGTTTTCGAGATATTTAAAAAATTAAATTTTTACCCCAATTTTTGGAGGGCGATTTCACCCCTTCAAACCGTTTTTCCGCAGATAAAAAAAAATACGTGTCCCTTAGTTTTTAGTGTTCTACAACATATTTAAGTTTCATCAAAATCGATAGGTCCGGCCTCGGGACCTTTACTTGTTAGTATTTTGTCGCTTATATAGCCGTTTTCAAGATAAAAAATAATTTCCAGTTACTGTTTCTACCACAAAATCGGTATGGACTATCCAATAGCCAATATCTTCTCTCTATCTTGGAAACAAAACGTTTTCGGACCTAGATTTATATGAACTTTTTTACATAAAAGAACCACCATCGGTTAAAATCTTTCACACTTATTCACTAACACCCTGTATATAAGCAAATACAGTAATTTCAGTTTACAATAATAAATTTAGTACCGAAGCAACTGAAACGTCTTTTCGTCTCCTGTAAAATTTAAAAAATACACTTACGAGATATTGCACTTTATCATCGTTCTATTTTAGTCATGATCTTACTTTTATTTTAATCTTGTTCACTTGCACCTTCGTACTGCCCCAGTAAACATACTCATAATCTTTTGGTTTAATTTTGTTAAAGTATGTAAAATAGTATTATTCTTCGTCTTAATCGTGCAAAAGATACAAGACTGAGGCCAAGACTGTAGAATCAAGACTGATTTACAAAATTACGCGATACTAGCCAAATGATTAAACGTACTAGGATGCTTCAATACGCTTTTAATAGTGGATAATGAGTTCGAACCCCTGATCGACTATGTTCACGAATTTTTTTTTGCACATTCCTTGATAAATATGCTTTACTATCTCCCTCATTAAGGAAATAATGATGTGTGTGGCGATTGTCATAGACTGATAGTCTGAAAAAACACCAATAAACTCCAATAATAAAACTATTTCGCTAATATAATAATTTTATTTTTAATTGTATCTTTTTAAACATAAAAAATTCTCAAACAAGATTTATAAAATCTATTTGTGCATTCAAAACTTGTTCATTACTGGGTATTAGTAGTGTAAGACGACATGAAGATTATGACAAGTTAACTTAGCTAAAAGTAGCTAAATGAGCTATGTACTATTACCAAGTACACCAGTGTTATATGATAATTTAAAACAATTTTCATGTTCTAATGTTTATTTAAACTTTGTCAAGAACAAAGGATCAAGTGTGTTCTCAAGCTATTTAAGATGGTATTATTATAATAAGTATTTTAAAGTACAACTATGCAAAGTAGTAATATGCATGGAGGAATGACGTGTTAATAGAAACAAAATAATACCTACCTTACAATTTGGTTTTCTGACAAAATTAATAATTTAAATTTTTATTCAATTTTAACCTTTTAACTTTATGGTTATTTTAAGTAATAGAGATTAAGCAGAAATGTGAAACAATTTCCAAAATATTCATGGTTTTTTTAAGCCAGTTCATACTATTTCCAAAGTTTTGGGTCGGTGGGCCAAGAAAAAATTTTTAAATAAGGAAGAACACAAAGGAGAAATGCTGTTGTTCACTTAAACTCTGCGGTTTAGGTGAACAAATCAGACGAAGGTAAGTAGCTTGTTCAACGAAAAATTAGAGCCATACGAAGAAATTAAATCCGGAAAGATAAGTCACATTTTCTGAACTAACATGACTATTCTTACAGGAAAACTAAAAGTTTCGCTCGCAAATTACCCAGAATTCAAGAACGGATCTAATTCATTTCACTTTTGTAGCTATTAGTTGAATTTGAAAAAAACTGAACTTGATAACGTCATCACGAATATGAAATTTTTTAACAGCCCAACAACCACAATTTTGAGATTAGAAACCTGAAAATTGAAGCCATTCGCTAATAGGTTTTCGATACTGCTTTTTTCATTTTTCACAAAATCGAAATTATAGAAACGATAGAAAAATTACATGTAGAAATCAAATCATATTTCCTGAAAGATTTGTAGATCACTAATATTTGTAATACATTTATATTCCTTTTCGTTTTCTTGAGGCTGAGTATGCAGCCTTCGAAGCATTCTATTTTAGGTATCAAAGAATTTCCGTGGTTACAGTTCATTGACATTTGATGCAATTACACGATATGTCAACTTGTAGCCACGAGATCAAATATTCTTATCAGATACAAAAACTTCAAATATATGTCAAAGGGGCCCCGACTGACGGTAGTTCATTCACAAATCACTCGAATTATAAACCTATAATTTCGAAAATACTCAACACAGACAATGAAATATCGATAATTTTATCCAAAAAAATTAAAATTTTATTTTCACTAAAACCTAAATAGACATAAATAAGTTTTTAATATCTTTATAATGGAGTTCTTATAATCATTTTTTTTTTCAAAATGCCCGTAAGGCTCTTGATGCCATGGCACATACAATAAGAGAATAATGTTAAGCAGGCGTTTAGATAGACAGATATCTTTTCAGTGGGTATTAATATTATTTTAGTTGGTCTATTACAGTGCAATTATACTTTCATTTTGAAGAAAAAAATTTGCTTACAAAATTTCTAGGGCATAACAACAAACAATAAAGCCATCGCGCACCCACTCAATCAAAATTTGTATGAATGGTTTTATTAACCTAAAAAAAATAAGAAAAAAAATCGTGCCATATAGTTTTTGATTGGACGGTGTTGTTTTGAATACTCATCAAAAATGTTTGTGTGACCTATGACTTTCGCCTATATTTTTAATGTTTGATAACATGTAAGAAAAAAATTATTACTTATTTATGCACGCTTTTGCGATGATTATTATAATATAATTATTGTTGTAAAACTCTAAATGGGGTCAAATCAACAGTGATGGGCTGCTGACGATTTTATGTAAATCATTATTGACGACTTATAAAAACGGTAGATTTTAGAACATATAGAATTTATAACCAGATACTCCAGTGCAGGCTTTTAATGCATCAGCAGTTTAGTGGTACATTTTTGAACGTTAAATTTATGGAATTGTTGCAGATATCTTTTCTTTTCTTCTGCAGTCGGTTTCTTAGAGTTGACTAATCAAATTACACTTGTGTGGATATTCAGATTTTTGCTTATTTTTTAGTATTTCTTACAAACTAGATCAAAGAAAGAAAAGATATTTTATTATTCTAGAAAACTTGAATGGGTTTCTGTTCTAGTCGGTCATTGGTATCTCTTACCTGTTTAGATAGAAACATCAATAAATTCACAGTAAAAAAACTTTTTTAATAGTGAGAATGAAATTCTTTTACGTACCGTGAATACACGGAGAGAAAATTCCTATAAAAATTACTGTGCTCATACTACAATCGACGTGTAACAGGCGAACATATCCAATTTTTGTACGGTAAAATTATAAAAATTATAGTTATATTATTGTAATTTTTATAATTTTACCGTACAAAAATTGGATATGTTCGCCTGTTACACGTCGATTGTAGTATGAGCACAGTAATTTTTATAGTTCTCTCCGTGTATCGTTAGGCAGGACCCGTAAATTGAGATTCTTCTTAAACAGTTTCTTTTTTCATTTTTAGGGCTTGTATGTGAAATGTTCAAGGTGACGAATTGTCCCTTTCCCCTTTGTAATTTCTAAGATGTTAATCCAAACACTCGTTAAAATTATTTCACTGACCTTGGGAGATATAGGCAAACAAATTTCCGAAAATTCAAAAAGTAATTTACTGTAAACGAAATTGTTCCCAGTAAATGAAATTTTCCATCGAGGAATACTTCAGTAACAGAAAACACCCATCCTGCCAAAATTCAAATCCAAATCATTAAGAGAAATGTTGGAAAATATGCAAAATTTTCGTTTTTCGTAAATAACTTCATAGATATATGTAAGTATCTGTAATCAAAATATTCTTGTAGCCACAGGACGACATTGTCGACTGGTAACGTCATCGTATTGTTATAAATTTTGTGTATTGTCATCTATACCATGATATAACTCTTTGCGTTGAACTAGTAAAATAAAGAAAATTTAAACAAAAACAGATATAAATAATTTCTCGTGTTCTATCATTAGAAAAATCTTTTAAAATAAAGTTGGGTTTTTTAACCACTTTTCATTCTTAAGCCTCGTTTGCAAAATTTCAAATTTTCGATTTTTCTTACTATAAAAGTTATAGCCGAGTCAAACTGAAGCTCTTGTCAGATAATATATAAATTATTTAGTTTTAAATAAACACGGTTAGAAAATGAGCTTAAATACCTTATTAGAATTTCGTAGCAGTATACAACAAAGAAATCCTTATAAATTTATGACCTTTGGTAGTCTACTTATGTTTAACCACTTTTAATTAAACCTTACGCAGTTTAATAGACAGTGTCATTTTTTGAAAAATGTTAATAATTTACACTCACTTGGCACAGTGTTTAACACTCACTTGGCAAATTTTATTTCCTTCTGAAAGTTATGAAATACTCTAGATATTGAGGAACCCTGACTCAATATGTGTCCAACACACACTTGGCAGAATTTTTTCTTCATCCATTAAAAATATAGGTCAGTAATATAAACACAAATGAATTTAAAATCACGAATATCGATGTTCAAAATCAATTATTCAGTTTAATTGTTCGGTTACATCACTGATCAGATTCCACATTGCATTATTCTAATTATTGTTTGTACAAAAATTTCTAACGGACTTATGGATTCTGATACATCCGAGATGCTTCAAACGAGATTTCTTCAGTTTTATTTTCAATATCAATGTACAAATGCACACATGTATGTAATATGAATATGTGTGACAGACAGACATATTTGGACAGATTTAGTACAAAAAAGTGAGATAGATGATCTAACCGCCGCACCGGTTACATAGTTTGGAAGTGCTGTGATTGATTGCGTCACTCTGGGGCCGCCGTTAGTAATTAAAATTGTTTCTGGAACATCTTTCAAAAACCTGTCGATCGATACGACGGACGAAGCCAGACGAAGAAGTCACCTATGCGATACCAACGAAAAACGAAATCATTTTTTTGTTACTGGTTGAAGTTGACAGTGTGTGCGTGTGTTTGTGTGTGTGTTTTTATTTCATTCTCTCACTTACACTCTGTTAATGAATATAAACAGAAGAGAGGTTATGTTGCCTACCTGCCTGCCACACTGACCAGCAACACTGACCATTGCGCGCATCACTGTCTGTCCATTCGTCCGTCCGTCTATCGCTCTTTCAAATCCATTTAAAAAAAAAAATAATAATTTTTTTATAAACATATCTCCTCCACATACTAAACATGTAGGTACAGCGTGTTCCAGAGCAGTACCCAACAGGAAGGGGCGAACATTCCCTAAAAGCTCTGATTCATTCTATTATTTGAAAATCTGAGCAATAATTAATCCATTAAGGGCGACATCCTGAAAAAAGGTGATTTTTAGGAATTTTTTTAAAGAAAACTACTGTATGGAATATTTTAATATTTTAAGGATTTATATTCGTTGATATATGATAAATTCAAGATAAATTTTTTGACAAAAAAATTGAAAATTCAGTGAGTTATTCGCGATCTCACAAGGCTCAAAAAAAAAGTTCTCCCACTGCTGCAGTGGTAGCGACCTTCACACTGCCGGAAATCAACAAAACCAAATTGCGTAATAAACTAGAAGGTATTTCCCGTGCCGTAAACCTCAATCGAAAAAAAAAGTTGAAATTTAACAAAATGGCGGAGTTCTTAAAAAAAAGTTTCAAATTTTGCGCGAAAATTTGATGATTTTCGGAGGTTCTCGCGTGAAGAAATATATTAAAAAGAAGCTGCAATAAAAATCAACTCGATCGGATGATTTGTCTTCTAGTTATAACAGCAGCAAATTTGAAAAATGTAGTTTTTCTTTATCTTACCTTTTAGTTTTAATCACTGAGAATTTTTACTAAAATTATTTACGATGTACTCACTATAACGATCATAGTAAAACTAGATGAGTCGTTTAAATGTACCAGGGTCTAGCTGCTCCACAACATGTCACTGGCAGCCACGTCCAAAAACTCCCGAACTATTAACCTTCATACATTTCTCAATACCTCATAGTTAACAATGAAAATCAGAATTCGCTCTTCAGATGGCTGTAACTCAAAAACTATTTGAGATACGCACTTGAAATTTCAGTATGTTATTTTTAAAGATATAGAACTATAGACTATCAAAATATGCAAAAGAAATTTTTCCAATTTTTTCAAAATGTCACACTAGTGGCCCCCCTTAATCCATAATATTTTCATATTATCGTAATTTAACAATGAAAGTTATTGTATTCAAGGGCGGATCCAGTTCCCAAATTAGGAGGAACTCACATTTTTGTAAAGGTTATTAATGCTTTTTTAACATTGAAAATTTGAAACAAATATAGGTACCCAAGTTAACATTAAAAAGAACGACTTCGTAAATCAATAATTCTCTTCCAGTTTCATCAGTCTGTCATTTTATTAACGATTTTTAAGGCATTAAAACATTTTAGAAAACTTGACGACGTCATCAAATTAAAAAGTTTATTTTCTTCCAAAATCAAGCTTTATGGAACTGCTTTGAATTAGAGTGATGGATTCAATAATGGTAATTTGAGTGTGAACTTGACATTTTTGCTATCAAAATATGTCCAAATTCCTTTTATAAATGTGACTGACTCAACAACAGTAGATAAAAGTACAGTAAAACAATTGTAATGTCATTGGTCTAATTTTCGTAAAAATGAAAAGAACTACACTCCGAAGACCTATGATTTGCATCCAATTTCATTTTTCTATGATTCTATTTACGTTTTTTATGGATTTGAAAAATTTTTGTAGTTTTTGAGTAAGAACGCCAGCCAATCATAAAAGTGCTGTTCCAAGAAAAATGTATTTGAAATAACCAAAATGTAACTACTTTGGTACATAATGTATATATGCTAAAGCAAATAAATAACATGAACTTGTATTTTTTTAAAATTAAGTCTGTTTTAGCTGTTGCTGTGGGACACTCTGTATGTGAAGCTAAATATATTTTTTAATTATAATATATTCGTGATAGAAAGGAAAGTATTATCATTTTTTTTATTTTATTTTTTTTTAGTAAAAAAAAAGTGTTAAAATACTTTTTAGAGTAATCTTAATTAAAAATTTATAATTTCTCTGTCTTCTGTTATCAATTCTTTTCGTTATTCTATTTTCGATAATTTAACAAATTTTATTCTATTATTTTGATTAAAATTTGTTCATCTTTCAACAATTATTCAGATCGTTTAAACAATTTGTCCAATCCTTACAGACAATATTTTATTCGAAATATTAAATACGCATTAAAGAAAATTCTACCAAGCAGTAATAATTGATGATTTTAATTATCTTTATCATACCACACATACGCCATCTTGTTACGTATTTGTTGAAAACAGAAACATAAATTTTCTGTTGGTGTGTATAAAATATAAAGCTTAGTTTACAAGAACAAATATAATATTGGTGCGTCATCCATGAGTTGACAAGAAAGATTGAAAGTACGCCAAAACGTTATAAAATATTCGTTGAATATTATTAGAGTATTACAGTATTACGATTACAGTATAAAATCAAATAATAATTATAAGTCAATTACAATGTTGTGTACGCAAAAAATGGATCGTTTGAATTGAACATTATGATCAATTATATACGCATCATATTTCTATCAATCTATAGACAATAGCGCAGCGTGTCTACTCTATGATCTCAATAACTTAGTGCTACCGACCGCTTTTAAAATAAATATTAACTGTTAATAACATTGAGACTATATAACTAAAGTAAGTACGATAAACTATAAAGCTACATAATATAACACTAGAATTAAAATACTCTATAGCATGTATAAATAAAAAGTCATAATAAATCGTAGTGTGAGCCACTGGATAATTTTTCATAACCTTTCACAAAAATTTTTTGTATGTACAACATACTGGAAATTTGTATTTTTTTCAAAAACGGACAACTTGCAGACTTGACCGAGTCGATAGCGAACAATTTTAAGGTTTTACCAATTCATCGCGGTTCCACCTACAATATTTCATTTCTATTTTTAAACTAATATTTAATTAATTAAAAGGTGACGTAGTATAGATGCGTGCACACCGAAACGATTTATCAACGATTTTTTGGTCTTTCAACTCCAGCAATTTCTAATTTTTACAAAATGTTAAAAACAGTGTTACAAAAAACTGTACCTTGATCTCAATATTACTTAAAATACTTCAGGATTTAATTTACCTCTCTGATGGTGGTAAAGAGGCTGCAAATGAGGAAACTCTTTTTAAAAATATGAGTAATTCGGTAGAAGCCCTGTTTCTAGGTGATATACGAAAACCTATAATTCACTTTCAGTTTTATTACTCTCTCATTTTATTTACACCTTTTAAAACACTGAAAAATTTTAGTAAACTTTTTTATGGAAGTGTTTTTAATTAAAATAGTTAATTGAAGTAATTGAAGTAATTTTTATGTGAGTTTTTTATTTCTGCTATCAAAATAACGATATTTCTTATAAATACTATATAATCGATGCAATAGAAGTCAATTTTTTTAGTAGTCCTATGTGCTTAATTTTGGTAAAAATGAAAAGAACGACTTTGAAAACTGATAATTCGCTCTCAGTTGCATCATTTTAGTACTTTATTGACGATTTCTCAAACACTGAAAAATTTTAGTAAATTTGATGACGTAACCAAATTGAAAAATTACTGTTTTCAAATCAAGCTTGGATAGAAATGATTTACGTTAGGATGATAGGTTAAATTAGGGTTATTTTGAAGTGTCCTTTACACTGTTTCTGTCAGAAAAACGAAATTCCTCTTGAAAATTTTTACCACCTCGAGCTGAATTCGCTTAGCTTTCTTGTAAATACGGCACTATATGCAATAAAAATTTTGTGATTAATTTCAAGACTTCTTTCAAAAATTACTGTTATTATTAAATTACCTATATCGTTTTGCCAAGAAAAACAGTAAGTAAGTATATTTTGAGGATTGTTTGTAATTTTTGTGAACGGAGAGAAAAAACTTTAGACAAAACTTAAAGTCACATGAGGCTTTGAGATACAAAGATATCAACTAAAAACTTGAAGTGGTAAAATTTCTCTCATTCAACAAGAGCCCTAAAAGACCATATTGAATATTTTTAGACGACAACAAAAAAAAGCAAAGTATTGAAAATAAAAATTGCAATATAAAATTATATTAATCAACTTGTAAGTTCTATTAACTAAAGTCCAACCTCATAATTATTAACATCAAAATAGCGAACACTGCCCGAATGGCAAGTAAGTAAGTATCTCTGGGTACCAATCGGCTACGGCAACGCCACTTCCCGCATACGCACTACGCTCTAACGTACCGTAAAATGCGATAACTTTGTGTATGCTGAGTTTTGAAGTTTTTTGAAGAAAAGTAAAATATTACATTATAATCTGGATATATTAACATTAAATTTATGGTATAAAGTTATCTTGTGTTTCGGGTAACTTTATATCATGAAATATATCATGTGACTCTGAGTTTAAATATTATTGTTTAACCCTAGAATCATACGTTGGTCTACGAGTCAAGTTAATCATACATCGGCGTCGTTCCGACGAATGGACTTTTTACCGGGAGTTTTAGAGTTTATTTGCAAAAAACATTTTTTTTACATAACAATATTACAAAAGCGAACAAAATATTTAAAAAAAAAAAAATTGGAAAAATTTCTTAATGTAAATATTTATTAATTTTTTTAATCTTTTTATCAAAGCATATTTTCATTATAAAAATTAAAAAATAGATAAATACATCAATTGTAATAATTAATTTATGAACTATGATGAGTCAGTGGACATGTGTGACTTTACAGAATGTGAAATTTCTCAGTCATAAATATTCCTATAGATATGTAGTTATTTCCCCATTAGGCACATTTGTAAATTTTCTAAAATTTGTTAGTAATTTTTTGAATAAGATCTCAAAAAATAATAAAAATTAAAATATTTTCCAGAAAATAAATTGTTAATCTTTTATTAAGTCATTCGAAACGCATTCTTTAGTTTTCGATTCAATATATTAAAACTTCAGTATTTTGTCGTCTCTATAAGTCAAACAGCTGTAATCATCTTTCACATTATCATAATCATTGAATAAATTAATTATAATATCCATATCTTTAATAAATTTTAGAAAAATTAGGAAAACTTTTATATGTGGAGTACAAAATCTTTAAAAAAAATATAGGTTAATCATACATCGTCGTCCTTTTGACGCACACTATTTCAGTAAAAAAAAAACGACAATAGCTATAAACAAAATTTATATGTCTTATGTATTATAATAACAAATAAATTAGATAACAGAAGTTTCACAGCGAGCAGGTACCGACAAGTCACAGTATTGGAGCAGGTAGAGAAGTTCGTTCGTCGTTTTGACGAGTACGTATGATTCTAGGGTTAAATAATTCTATCCCTAAAAACACTAGAGTAGATATTGACCTAGTTCAAAAATAAAATATTTTTGGTAGATAAGAAAACAAAACAAGTTTAATATTACCTACCTACTTATACAGGTTAAATTATATAACCACATTTAAAATTCTATTTCAAACACATGATGTAGAGATCTTTTTGAAACCTTAATTCACAAATTAAGAAATAAAGACTACTTTCCGTCACTTATTCTTTACATTCAAACGGAAAAAATTATATTTGTAGTAAATGTATACCAAAAATTAGAAGATTAAAGCTGACACAAAGTTATCACCTCATGCTAGAAACTTCTTAACAAAAGGTTATAAAACACCGACCCTTAATAGTATATTACGTGATTGAGGAGGTAAGTTGCATATTACACACGAGCGAAAAAGTTAGGCAAGAGCCGTGCAGCGGCGACTGCGTAATTGCGTGAGTGTGTAATATGCCTTACGACCGAGTTACGTACTATACTTTATCTACGACTAACATGAAATTCACAATAAACGATAAAAATTTGGTACAAATCTACAAATACCAATACATTAAAATTGTGTAGTATTTGAAATTTATTAAAAACAAACGTAAACATTCAGTTGCTAGGTAAAATTTTTGTACAGATTCTAATATTATATAATATGTATCATATATATCACTGTATAATTTATTATAATAATTATAAGAATTAATAAAAGCGTAGTAAGCGTTAATATTTTAAGTATACATGCATGTAAAGAGCCATTTTTTGTACAGCTGGATATGTGGTTTTATGTAAAACATAGCTTAGTATTTTGTACAATGAACAAGCAATTTCATGGTAGTCGTAGATAAAATTTTTTAACATATCTTAAATACTCTGGTGTTAATAGTTTTTCGTGTACGGATGAAATAGTGCAAATCAACACGTTTATATAAAACATCTATCTGATGTTTGACAGATCCGTAACGCAAAGTCGCAACGTGATAGCATAAAAAGCATAAACTAGTTACCAACAACTTCAGTGCAACTTAAACAATTTCGGTAAGTGCGAGTGTGCTCAAAATTTTTCCATTTTCTCCAAAAACTATAAACATCTGGAAGTTCGTTTTATTTTTCCTATAATATGTATAAAATCTCCTGTTTGTATGAATTTTTTCCAGTTTTTTAACGGTTCAGAAATTTCGGAGATAAGGGAGGGAGAACGGTACTTTTTCGCATAATTTTGGCCATAACTCAAAAATCAACGCAACCTAAATTCTAAGAAAGTGGTTTTGAAATGTATAAACAAAGCCCTTTCAAACGATATCCCATTTGACTTTGGTATCGCACTTTTAAATTTCAACCCCCCATTTCTGTCCCCCTTTCGAATAAAAATAAAAAAATTTCTAAAATTAATTTACTTGGAATAGTAATTGTAGTAATGGTTACTGAGAAAAATGGTTGTGATATTCGGACAGACGGACATTTGAAATCTTACTATAACGGTTCCGTTTTTTATTTTATTTTAAACACTAAACTAAAAACACTAGAACACTAAAAAGATGGTTTGGATTTGACTGTAAAGAACCAGCGGTGGTATAAAGATGCACCTACTGTTGGCACAAATTTATTCCATTTTACGGTATTAATATTTACGCTCAATGGATTCTATCTATCTATACGTATCTTTTAATATCTTTCGTAAAAAAAACTTTGTATGTTGTTAACTTTTATATCTGTTCGGTGTCTACCCATTTATGTACCTATCCGAGATGTGTATGAGCTTCCATCGATACAAAATATCATTTGAAGTTTGTTGGCAAAACCTCCTTAATTACACCGCCACGTAATCCATTCACCACGTACGTAGTCCTCTATTATCCCACAGCTCTCTCGCTCTACGTGCCACCAATCGTATGCTGTCTTTGTCTATCTATTATTTGCCGATATTTAAGTGATAAAGTGAACGATAATAATGTATGCATTAAACAAAGATATTTATTTTTTTTTACATTGTATACAATACAGTACACAGGTTGGTTCAAAAGTATTTGGATAAAGGAAATTTTACTTGGAAACATTTTGTTGAAATTATTACGGCTAAATTGTATCGGTGAATTTGTAATTTTCGAACATGTAAATAACCAAATTTTCGTCAAGTTTCGGTATTAAAAAATATTCCTCAAAAATTCAGGTCCGAATCATTAAGGGAAATTTTAAAAATGGGTACACTTTGGTTTTCCATTAGTAACTCCAGAAATATTTCCACGTACTCTATCATCCTTTTTGATCGGTATTCAATTTTAAACGTCATTTGCAAAATTTTAATCTTTAAAGTTTACATGTTTCTTTACAGAATTATAGGGAATCGAATTATTGACCCTCAGTAACAAATGTTTAAGTAACAGTGTCGAATATGTTTATTTATTTTTGTAATACATCGTAAAAAAAAAAAACACGCAAGTATTCTATATATTTTACCCACTGAAGAACGCTAACCCAATCCATGTCTAACATACGTTTAGCGAACTTTCTATTGTTTATATTACCGAATTGCGGGATTATTTTTAACCAGGTTTGAAGAACATTGATACTGTAGTTTCCAGAATATTCTCATATTTCCGAGGAAAAAATAAACATTTTAAAAACCTACTTTAAAAACTGGTAATTGCTGGTAATTCCAGGCTATTTCAGTATTTCTGTAGGATAAATAAACAATTAAAAATCTTCAAACTCACGGCAGAAATGCTCTAAAAAGTATCAAATAAAAATTCTTGGAATTCCATATTCCAAACTTAATTATAATTTAGACTAAGCGAATTTTCATTCGTCTTGTGTAACATTACATTACAAAATACACAGCAAGACATATTACAAACGACAAATGAAAATTGGCATATTCTAAATGATAATGATGTCTAAAATATGCAATTCCAAAAAAATTTTTATTTGAATTTTTCTTTAGAGTTTTTTGCTCGTGAATTTTTCAAATTTTTTTTTTTTATTATATATATATAAGAATATGCGTAATTTTTCTCAACACTAGGCTTCGTAATTAATATAACCTTTCAACGAAATTTTTTTCGTTCTAAACTTGATCCAATTTTGTTGATTCTGGGGCTGGATTTTATCCCCTTTTCGGTAACTAGCCAGCCTCATAATCACTTTTTTTTTACTGCTGTGCAATTGTTTAATAAATTTCTCCCAGTTATCCGAAAATTTTTGAAACATCCCTGTATAAAATTGATTACAATGTGTATACATATACATATATGTTATGGTTTTATATTGATTAATAAATAGCAGTTAGTAGTTTGTGTTGAAGAGAGACAAACTGTATAAATAACCAATCAATATATTGGCCAACTTTGTTGCACTACGTTGATATTACAATAATAATAATGTAAAAAATGCATATCGATATTATTAAAATAAAATGAACGTCAGTTTAATTACAATACTTAATAGCATAGTTCAAAGAGTCCTTAACTTCCAACATATGATGGAGACGATTTTAAATTAAACGTTTATGAGTTTTTTTTTTGTTATAAAATAAGTGAACATTTTATGTTGATATGAAATATTAAAAAAGGAAAAAGTAGCCATTTAATAATTTTTTTGCTACTCTGTATATAATCAACAAACAATATTATTAATATTTGCCTACGTAAAATTAATTCTTAATATTCCGCCACTGAACTAATACTAGCCAATAAGGTTTTTTATAGGTTCTGTATTCATGTGGTGTCCACTTTTACTCTCGTCATATCGACGAGAATTTTTTGACTCTTAACAAATTTTTTTGGTGGGAGCGCCGGCTATTTGCGGCGCCGCTAATAATTAGTAAAGTGGGGACTATTAATTAGTAGAGTAGGAAACTTTTTTAAAAGTCTATCGATACCGACTTTGAATTTTTTTAATTTACTCCCTTCAAATAATTAATTAAGTGTATCTCTCTTATTGTTAGGTTAATAAAAATTTTTCCCGAAAAAAAGTTGATGCCGGAAGAGGAAGAACTTTTCTGATTTTTATATGCCTAATTTGTTCCCAAATTACTCTATAGAAATCAGCAAGCTATTGCTCCGAACCTTTTTTTAATACTTCAGTCATCAAAATCTCGTAAATTAATGCTTGTTTTATATGATTTCTTTACACCACTAAATTTCTCTCAATTGCTTCATCTAATTTAAAAGTATTTTTTGAACAACATGACTAAAGTACTAAAAATAGATTCTTCTGCTTGTAAATATGTATCAATTAAAAAAGTAAGTTTCTGCTGAAACACAAAATGATCATTCAACGTCGGACGCTGACTTCTTTCCCAACAAATTTTTACATTTGACGCATAAGTATATGGACAGACCGAAACGGTCTTCCAGAACAACAATTAAGTAATTATATTGCATACTTAATAGCTAAAACGTGTGATAAACTGACCAACACACGTATTACATTTTCTTTGTCGAAATCCAATACCTACTTGACTTTAATTGTATTCAGAAATTATTACCTACTTAAGTATTTGGATATAAATCAAGTAGTGCAATATACGAGTAATTATATGACATCCACTTACAAGGAAAGTTATCCAACTGTATCTCTCAGAAATTTTTGAAATTTTGGTGGATTGTAGATCTTATTAAAACTAATCACGAGCCATATTTCGTTCGTGCCCATAAGCGGCTTAAGGGAGTGAAACTCACCACTGAAAATTAGAGTTTTTTTCAATTTTCTTAAATATCTTGGAAATGGTAAGAGCTTTGGTAGGGAAACTATATATATTTGTAAATGGCACTTTAAGATCTTTATTATGATACCAAAATTAAAGTTATAAAATCATTGGGGTTTCATCCCTCACCCCTAACCTCTAATTTTATCAGGTATTTTTTTGGTAAAAGAGGAGACTGTTATGGGTAAATAAAAAAATTTTCAGTTAATATATTTTACATCACACCAGTTTATTTCTTGTTGCATAAATACACCCTTTGTTAATATAAACTTGGGAAAATTTTTAACATTTTGATTTAATAATGAGCAAGAATATGGTCAAAGAATCTCGTATTTTAGCAATGAATTGTTATCAGCTTACGATATACTTTAAAATACATAATTTAGAAAAAAAAATACACTGCACTCCCCCTCCCCTACTTTACTGATATCCATACAAATATATATAGTTTCCCTACCAAAGGTCTTACCATTTCCAAGATATTTAAGAAAATTGAAAAAAAACTCTAATTTTCAGGGGTGAGTTTTACCCCCCTTAAACCGCTTATGGATGGGCACGAACGAAATATGGCTTGTGATTAGGTTTAATAAGATATACAATCCATACAATTTTCAAAAATTTCTGACAGATACAGTTGGATATACCTTTCCTTGTTAGATCGTAAGATGACCGTCTGGGTGCGTGCGGCCCTTAAACACATGCGTTAAATTGTCATTGTAATAGGAAATTTTTGCAATATCTACTTAGCAAATTATTAGTCGGTTTTGTTAAATACAAGAACCCGAGGATGACCAGTTTAATATAAAACTGTTATTACCTAGATTCGTTTTGATAATACCACATTGTCTATTGAATAAATACTTGATTTATTTAAATATAAAAAATTGTAGATACATACAGTCCACATAATATGTACACTCAAATCTTAAATATGAATCAAAAAGAAAAAAAAAGTCTGTATGTAATGCTATATAACGGTTTACTGTGAAATTTAAGACGGGCTACAAATTTCTATGTGTGTAAACTAAACGATGGCTCATTTTTTTGTTTTGTTTTGTTTGTGTGTAAAACACCCCCTGCTGGTTACAATCTTAACTGGCTAGTAATCTTTTGTCGCCTTCCATATTCATTACCCTTTGGCCCCTGCGCATGACCACATAATATGAACATACAGTCATATGCGTGTGGTTTTGTGTAAATGAAGCATATGTACATACATACATACATATACTCGTATGTAGAAATTTGTATTTGTATATGAATTTGAATATAATATTCAATAATTTTTTTTTTATTTAAATCTAGTCTTTTTATTTATATACGGGTACAATCACATTTATAACAGTTGCCGAATTAAGAATGTCTAAGAACTAAGTTTATTCAAGTGAATTATCAATAATTATTTAGTAATTTCTTAAAACCAATCAGTACTTACAAGTAATGAACCTGAAAAATGGTCTTAATAGACCAGTAGTTCAATTCTAGCATTCTCTGAAGTCTTAGAGCACTAGTTCCCAAGCTTTTTTTTATCTCGTAGACCACTTGTCATGGTTTTCGGTTTTAGATAGACCCCCCCTCCCCGTACAAATTCAACCAAAGTCAACAACGACTTCCAAAAATATAACCCAGGAAATTTGCAGGTGACGAACAAAAAGGTCACCAACTGTTCACTTCCGGACAAACAAAAATGTACCTTCCTTTTTCCCCGAGAAAAATGCAGGTGACGAACAAAAAAAAGGTCGCTAGCCACCAGCTTCCCATTTTAGGACAACCAAAAAAAAACTAACCTCTACCTACTCTGCTCTACGTTCACTTTGCTGTAGTAGAGCCCCATTTACATTTCACGGATTCCCAATTTCTTCTTCCGTCGGCGTGGATCCCCTGCAGGTCATAATCGACCCCTGGGAGTCAATATAGACAACTTTGGGAACCACTGTCTTAGAATCCTTTAAAGCAATTTTTGAACGTGTTGCTTACAATATTTTACCTGCAATCGTTACCTATTCCAAAAATGTGGTCTATTTATTTTTTTATTTAACAACTTCAGCCCCAAAGTGGGTTAATTCACTTTTTGAGCGTTTGTCGACACTTTTTTGAGCGTTAGAGAAATGCTTAAAAGCAATTCGTTAACTCTGAATAAATTTCCTGTAGCCAGCAATCATTTCCGCCATTAATTGGAATGACATTAGATCGTGTAATATGAAATGTCGCTTTTCGACCACTTATGGTCCGACCATGTAATTCAAATATATATCGACACTTTTTAAAACATTAGAGAAATGTTTAAAAGCAATTCTTCAACTCTGAATTGATTACTTGTAGCCTGGAATCATTTCCGTCGTTAACTGGAATAATATTAGGTTGTGTAATATGAAATGTCGTTTTCCGATCGCTTGGTTGAGAATGTAATTCAGATAAATATCGGTACTCAGAGCGGCTGATCGCATAGACAAATGAGACAAATGTCTAAGGCCCAGTTTTTTGAAGGGTTAGGTCAACCTGCCAATTTTAGCACCGTTTAATTTTTTTTATTGTTTATAATTTTTTCGAGCTCTATATTTTATGAGGATGGAAACGGTAGAAAGAAAATATCTAGGGCCTCAGAATCGGTTAATCCATTCTTGGTTAGGAATACCCCTATCATTACATTTTAATCGTATTAACATAAAATGTGGTATTAGAAAATTGTATCTTCAATGGGCAAATTTGGTCGATTTTACGGTACATTAAATTGCAGTCTTTCACCACGCACGATTGTCGCGAAGAAATAAATCTAACACGAAAAGAAATAAAATCACTAAATAACACTAAAATAGACATTGAACGTTTCATTTGGGTTTTAATATCTATGATTAATATATGCATACATGTCGGCGGTCGACCGTTAAATCAGCCACATTCATAATGTAGCGTCTAACCAGATCATCACTTCAAGCTACTGTCATTTAAAAACATGGTAATGCTGTGCTTGTAAATTTTTTTATGTTCCAAAGTAATTTTTTTTTTAAATTTTTCGGAACGTTTTCTGATATACTGTAAGTATTTTTTGAAATGTTTGTAATTATATACAATTAGTTATTCTTTCAACTAGAAAAAACAATAGATCAGATATCTTTTAAATAAAATTGTAGATTTAAAGGTTAGATTTTTAATTTGGGTGTGATATTTATGAAAGGGACAGAGCAAACAAGTTATGAAAGCGACTACCTTTAAGACTAATAATTTCGAATTAGTTTTATTTGAATATTCACATGTCACAATTTTTCTCTATTATCATGTCTTCTTAGTGTTAATAATTAATTTTTTTTAAAATTTCGAACAAAAATAATCAAATGAAAAACAATGATTTTAATTATCGATTACTAAAGCCACGGAATTAATAATCATCGATTACTGAAATCATTTGGTTATTTCTATTATAGAATTAAATTTATTAATATGTAAGTTCAGTAAGATGACCTGTCCAATAGTATGAACCGTATGTCTTATGTACATAAGGTGGAAATTTGAACAACATGAATGATATTTAGTATTGTCCCTTTCATAAATTATCGTGTCCCTTTCAATACAGTCTATTGATGAAAGGGACAAAATGCACTTTTTTAAAAACTGAGAAAAATTACAACTAATAACAACGAAATGTTTATTAATGGATTTTATTTCAAGAGTAAGATAACTGAAGTTTCTAATTCTGTTCGTAAATATCTAATTTGTTATCTCGTTTATTTACTGAAACGTTTAAAACAAAAACGTCCCATTCATGCCACTTCTCCCCTACCTACCCCGTTTCAAATACAATTGAGCATGAGTCATCGATAAAAATTAAATAATTATTATATTCGGAGCAAATCAATCTTCTATTCTATTCTAAAAACAAACTGCAAATTTAAAATTTACACATTTGCAACAATGAGAGAGATAAAGCTAAGAAAACGGGAATTCCTTAAATTCGTATGTAAAATAGATTATAAAATAGCGCCTGCCTTTAATAAATTTATGTTATTTGAGCTGCTTAACCCTAGAATCATACGTACACGTCAAAACGGCGAACGAACTTCTCTACCTGCTCCAATACTACAACTTGTCGGTACCTGCTTGCTGTAAGATTTCTGTTATCTAATTTATTTGTTATTATAACACACCACATATATTTATTTTGTTTATAGTCATTGTCGTTTTGTTTGTATTGAAATAGTGTCCGTCAAAAGGACGTCGATGTTTGATTACGCGATGTTTTTTTTTTAAAGATTTTGTACTTCACATATAAAAGTTTTCTTAATTTTTCTAAAAATTATTAAAGATGTGCATGTTATAATTAATTTATTCAATTATTATGATAATGTGAAAGATGATTACAGCTGTTTGGCTTATAGAGACGACATAATACTGAAGTTTTAATATACTGAATCGAAAACTAAAGAATGCGTTTCAAGTGACTTAATAAAAGATTAACAATTTATTTTGTGGAAAATATTTTAATTTTTATTATTTTTTGAGATCTTATTCGAATAATTACTAACAAATTTTAGAAAATTTACAGATATGCCTAACGGGGAAATAACTACATATCTTTAGGAATATTTATGACTTAGGAATTTGACATTCTGTAAAGTCACACATGTCCACTGACTTTTATGATACAATTGATGTATTTATCTATTTTTTAATTTTTATAATGAAAATATGCTTTGATAAAAAGATTAAAAAAATTAATAAATATTTACATTAAGAAATTTTTCCAAATCCAATTTTTTTAAATATTTTGTTCGCTTTTGTAGTATTGTTATGTAAAAAAATGTTTTTTGCAAATAAACTCTAAAACTCTCCGTAAAAAGTCCATTCGTTAAATTGACGCCGATGTATAATTAACGTTTCTCGTAGACCAACGTATGATTCTAGGGTTAATTTTGAATTGCTTTTTCAATAAAATGACTATTTGAACGATCGGCCGTTCACATACGTATCTACAAAACCAGAAGTCACTCTATTGCTTGACCAAATGAACACATATCGTCTTCAAGCGGCTTTGTAGCCCGGCCAGCCAGCCTGCTTAGCTACGCGAGCGACGCTCCGCCGCGCCGCGCCGCGCCGCAGCTGCCATCGCTCGCTGTGCTAGTAGTACAGTCATAATAGTTCAGTAGTATATACCTACGTACATTGGTACTACTACTGCTATGCTACGTATAATACTAACTGAATGAATACAATGATACAACAAATAAAGATTTCGTGCTGCGTTTTTTGTTCACACCATATTTTATGATTACAATAAAAATTTATGATTAATGTCTCATCGGATCTGTTCGGGTCTATTATATTTTAATACCTTCTGTTTGCGTTCTCTTCAACTATAAGTATATACGTTCATTATTAACAATTTTATCTAACATTGGTAAGTATATTTATTGCAAATTACATTATACTTAGACCAATCGCGGTGTATATTGAGTTAATAAATGAAATAATCTAGCATGTTTTGACGATTAATTATTATTTAAATGATAATTTGTATTTAAAACTAGCCGTACCCGTGACGTTGTTCACGCGAAACGTTGAGTAGTTTCTTTTTCCAATTTGTAGTTTCTTGCAGCACAAAATGGATTAAATTGTCTCCAAATTGACAATTGTGTATTTATTGTATTTTTCGGTACACAATTAACATTTTTTTTGATTTCAAATTCAGAAAAATTTTCAAACTATAATATTCAATTTACTTACATTACATATTTTTTGTTACTGTAGTTATGAAATTATGAAATATGTAAATTTACGTAATGTGTGTACATGCTTAAAACAGTTTTTCCATTTTCCCATGGGAATGAGACATTTTCCCGGAATAAAAAGTATCTTAGATGTTGACGCAGGTAATAAGGCAGGTAAATAAATCATCGCACCAAATTTCATTAAAATCCGTCCAGTAGTTTTTACGTGATGCGTGAACAGACAGACAGACAAAAATTTTGAAAATCGCTGTTTTGATATCTACATCGATAACTATTTACAGTACCAGTACAATTTTCAAAAAATATTCCATGTACAGAAACGGTCTCGTTACAGTTTTATTATATGTATAGATTTATGATTTTTGGTATCAGACTTTGAATTATTCTTTTTCGTCTCGACACGTTACTACAGTGCATGCATTTGTGGGCATGTGTGTCTGTAAATATATAAGAATCTTCGCACGATGAATAGGAAATGAGGTACTTTTTCGTATTGGAACGGGGGTATACAAATTTTCTACCACTTTACATTTTTAAGCTCCTCAGGTCTCTATGCAACTCAAAAGCAAATCAAACTACACAGATATTTGCAAAAAGAAAAATTCTTTCAAAATATAGGCTGCCTGCGTTGAGGGTATCCTTTTATTACACTACAGTCTGTCTTACACATGTACTACCATGTTAAAATGGACCCATATTTTGAACTGTACCCGAAAATGATACGGACTTGGTTAGGATACAAATCGAAACATATTGTGTAACGTCATTTCATCAAATTCGGTTTAGTTGTTTCTTTTTTTTTTAAATTTTACAAAGTTTAAACAAAGAAGCTACAAAAAATCAGTTTTTAGTATTTGATTTTTGTATAGTCCCGTTCGATTTATTTTTCTGAATACTGGAAAGTGGACTTTAAGGGTCACCTTCAGTGTTAGACTTGTCTAATGGCTTCTAAAGAATCTAAAAATGCTAGTTTTTTTCAGATCGTTTATGAAAATCGATGTGACTTGAATAAAAGTTAGTACCTACAAAAAAAGTTCCCATTATTTTAAGGACAAAATTTTTTTCATAAGTCATATACAGATAATCTTAGGAATTTTATTATTTTTTTTTCCAAAAAACCGTCTTTATTTCTATTATCAGTGTTGAAAAATATTTGTAATTTTAATTAGAAAGGCTATAATTTCCTGGACTCGGTATTTGAGTATATTTTCCGGTGAAGCTGGCCAAAATAAAGACTTTTTCAAGAATTTCTAGTATTTCCCTGTATCCAAACCTACACGGAGAGAAAATTCCTATAAAATTACTGTGCTCCTACTACAATCGACGTGTAACAGGCCAACATATCCAATTTTTGTACGGTAAAATTATAAAAATTACAATAATATAACTATAATTTTTATAATTTTACCGTACAAAAATTGGATATGTTCGCCTGTTACACGTCGATTGTAGTATGAGCACAGTAATTTTTATAGGAATTTTCTCTCCGTGTACATAAGTAATATTTTTAACATTTCTGTTTATCCGTTTTTCATTTCGCTGAATAACTTACAAGATATCGATTTTTTTGTTGTTCTTAATTTTGGCCGGTTTTATATGAATATGCATTCAAATCGCGGCACACAAGAAATCATAGTTATATCCCTTATTCGGTAATAATTTTTTTTGTAAATTAGTATCACAGTGAGTGGATGTAACTTAAAATATGAACTTACCCGCCTTTCGGAATTTGTAACAGCCCTGTTCCCGACACCTTCCCTAAGATATGTCCCTACCCATCCGAATAAAACAATTTGGACGAAATGGTCTTTGTTGGATCGACTCTTATTAGTTATTGAATCCAATCCCTCCCAGGCGGTTTCAAATTAAGATCCTACTATCACGGGGTTTTTTAACCTCAAGTTCAAAAAGCTTTTGTGCTCAGAATTGAAGGTAAGTTCTGCGGTTGTAAATTAATACTATTATTTTTTTAATTATTTACCCAAAAATATGCATTTTGTTTTTCTAAAAAAGAAAAACAAAAATATTGACTGCATATTAACCAAAGAAAATTATAAATATTTTTGTTGCTGATGGTGACTTGGTGATGATGTCAAAATAATTAATAATATTTCAATATAATAATTAACTGAAATAAAAATTAATAAATCAAAAATATTTTTAAATTACACTATCAATAAAGTAAGCAACCCAACTGAACCTATCAATTTTGTAGTAAACGAATTCGAAAGTATATAATTATAAAAAATTAAATAATCTTCATATAAAAAAAAAATCTTCATTTTTTGTTAATAACCCATTCGATCGGTGATTTTACGTTGTCGTACCGTTCCAAAATAAAATTTTATCTCTTCAGTCAGCACATAATATTATCAAAATATATATTTCGTAAGTGCAAAATTAGACAATTATTTACCCAATATGTATGCACTTTTTTGCTTGTTTTCAGCAGTTGGACCTATTATTTGCAAAATTGCATATTACATCTTTGGGCATAAAATTAATATTTAGTGTCGTCGCATATGTGTAGATCCAAAATGCAATAACAAAAATGATTTTCGAAAAACAGTAATTCCAGAAAAGCTATAAAAAAAATGTAAGTGTATATTTAAGATAGTTGAAAAATATAATTTTTTTAATCAAAATATTTCTTCATGTGAGTAGTGATCGTTGTGACGTCATTGATGAGTTTTAATCATTATAAATCTTATAAAAATCAATATATTATAATATTCAATCTAAAAATGTTAAAGCACGAATATTATTGAAATACCGGGTGTATACTGTGAGTTAAGTTTTATTATTTTTTAAACATGGTGTTCGCATCATGATTGCATTATCTAATGTAGTGTTACCATTAGCTACTGAAGCTAAATATCTAGGTATGCATCTAGATAGAAAACTAACATGGCGTAAACATATTTGGACTAAACGCAAGCAACTAAATGTTAAGTTTTCTAAGTACTATTGGCTTCTAGGTCGTAAATCAAAGTTGTCTTTAAGAAACAAAGTGCTAGTTTATAAAAGTGTTATCAAACCAGTATGGACTTATGGTATTCAATTTTGGGGTACTGCTAGTGTTAGCAATATTGAGATATTGCAACGATTTCAGTCTAAAGTGCTACGAGCCATAAGTGCTTCCCCGTGGTACGTGCGTAACGATGACATACATCGTAGTCTTCAAGTGCCCACAGTGCGTGAGGAAATTGTACGATACAATGATAAATACATTCATCACCCTAATGTTAAAATCACCCTAATGTGTGTGCCCTTAACTTACTTGACAATAGTGACTCTTTGTATAGACTCAATCGACAGAATATTTTAGAATTAAGATATAGATTTATTTAGCTTTTAATGAATAGTATATTATATTTAGTATATAATTTATTTTGAGAGATTACCAGTGGATAATCACCATTCCCGTTATGTTCTATCATCGCTCGATTTATAGTTCTATTTAGAACTGATAATCGATAAGCAAGGATGTTAAAAAAAAAAAGATTGCATTATTATGTGAGTGGAAACTAAGGTTCAAACTTGGAATGTATATTTTTGCAGATGTTTTAGAAGAACTATTCTGATACTTTCCGGGAATTGTTAAGGGAAACTACAGAAAAAGTTCATTTGCGGAATTTGAATTCTCGACTTAAGAAGATTGGCCTATGTCCAGACTACTGTTGATCTCGGGTCTCGCACATTTTCCCTCTGCGTCACTACCCTTCGATTTTGTTGAGTTTAAGGATATAATTAGTCTAGTTGTACACTGAGAAAAAAATACAGTAATTTTTACTGAAATTTCTGGTAAAAAATTACTGAGCTCTCTGGTAATGCGGACATAAGTGACAAGCTAAGCAAAAAGTACGATAATTTATAGTAAAAATTGTAAATTACCCTATAGCTCAGTAAAAATTACCGTATTATTTTTAAATAAGGTTTTTTTTATTTATTAATAAATAATTGAATTAAAATAGTTTAAAAGGATATTGATAGAAGGGTAAGCATTAAAATCAAATTATTAATATAGAAAAAATTTTTTGTGGTTTTTTATTATTTGTGGAAAAAAAAATATATAAATTCTTTATTTGACATATTACATGATAAAAGTTTTTAACAATAAGCACATTACAATAATTTGTATAAAAACATATTTCAATTAACATATCAATACATATAAAAAAAAAATACAAGAATTAAAATAAAAACTAAACAAAAATTCATGAAACACAACAAACAAACACTTTATAAACATCCAGTCATGATGGTTGCTATTGCACAACTGAACAAAACAACGCAACGGCCGGAGAATCCTGCTTAGTTGCTAGATCTGTAACTCGTGTTGGTCGTGTTAGACAATGCTCGGTGCGCTTGCGTGCTTGTTTTATTTATTCTCATGTCTGTGTGATGCTTGGTATGCAATGATATGTGAGAGGGATGAAATGCACAGCGACTCAGTAAAAATTATTCAATGTCCAGTATAATTTTACAAAAAATTAAGTAAATTTTCCCGGTGTCCACATGAAATTTTACTAGCCCATCGAATTTTACGCAGCTGTATAGGAAAAATTCTTAAGGTGTACAGGAAAAATTTTCAAATGAATCGTAAAAAATAATGTTTGAAACGCATTTTTTATATTTTTGCTTAATAATTTCCTACGGACTGGTCACTTAAGACTCGTTTACCGGAGGCAGCTCAGTAATTTTTACTGGAATTTTTTCTCTGTGTACGAACTAGAATTAGAAAAATTCGATGTGATTTGAGCTGAAATTGTTGTATTGATTCTGCCCTTTATAACATTTTATCTAATTCTTGAACTTTTAACATGCTCTTCGTTTAATGCGTTATAATTAGATGTTGCCAGGTACTTGTACATATTAAATTAATAATTCATTTTTCCAAGACAGTCTTTTTTTTCAACAACCATTTCCTAATCATATTTAAATTTTGTATAGAAATTTAAATTTAGTAAGGGCATGTACAAAGAATGGAGGAACATCGTTTACCTAGTGTAATATTCAAATGGACACCTATGGACAGACGTAAGTAAAGCCGACCTCGAAAAAGTGATGGGGTCAAGGATGCAATGAGATGTCGGAGTTCGGTGGAAAATGGGAGCCAAAAGACGAAGATAGTCGTTATGAAGCGGCTAATTTTCATTTAAATATAAGGAAAATTCTCCATTTTTCATAAGAGTGTATGTATTTTACCATGTCTTTCAACCAAGTCACGATCACTGACGCTGTAGGACGTCAAACTACGACACAACACTGTCCCACATCAATTATTCCTTATAAAGGTATTAGTTGTCAAAATAGTGTACCCGTTGGTAATTTCGTCATAATTCTTCATGACCGTTAAACTTATTTTTGAGCAAAAGGTGGGGGCTGTTTTTCTCACGGTGCCTAGGGGTGGCACTTAGTGTTAATCTAGCCCTGACTGTGATTATGAAATGTCAAGTTAGTTTGGGTCTGTCTAGCAACCGATATAGCTTATTATGATCAAATTTATGTTAAAACTAACGACTATAATCCTCAGTCTAATCTAAATATACACTTAGCTTTATTATGCATTATAAATCGTACTGATTAGAATCTTCACATATCGAAAGCAAAAACGATTAGAAATTTTCCACCTAATATTAAACCTATTACATAATCTCACCTTTATAATAACAAAATCGAATCATATAATACAACCTGAGACATTCTATAATATATGATGAGACACCATAACTAATCAAGAAAGATCCAATTTAAGGGGCGGAGTCTTTGGCAGCAGCAGTAACTATATAATATACATACAATATATCCATCTGTACATTATACGAAAACGGTATCAAAAAACAGCAGTCAACTTTTGTTGTGGTAGTTGTATAAGTTTATTAATAAGTGTACATATGAAGACAACGCGATCGTCGAAAAGAAAAAAGTCCCCCGTGTATGTGAATGTATTGGTGCGCAATAGCGCAAACACACGTATGTATATATGTATGTATAAAAAACATGTGCGTTGCGCTTTTTTTAGTACGCTGCGCTGTTCAGAATAAAGTTGGTTCACTTGTACAACATCGTCATCGAAACTTTCAAATATAATTATTAATATATTTGTGGTGTTCACAGATGTGTACATTTAATTCTGTTTTTACACGCACTATTTTTACACACGCTTAATTTAGCACGGTTCAAAAAAACCGTCTTTTATTTTGTTACCCGTGTCGTTTTGATTTTGCATGATGTATTATTGGGTTCTCTGGAAAATTAGTGCCGATTTTCAGAAGATGACATTGGAACAAATCTATATGTGTTTTGTGTACGTATTCTGATACTTTAAATATAAAAAAGTTATTTGAGATAAATAGATTTGTGTCGGTTTTGTACCCTTCTGAAGATTGTACCCGAAACAGTGCCCAAAACCTCATGTCTCTTTGACCGCCCGACAGGAATTGTCGGAGATTGGTTGAGATGTGCAACCTCGTCCACGCTTTGAGAGTTTAACTTATTAGATCTTTCCGAAATTGCCGAAATTCTCTTAGCGATAAGAATTCAAACTCTTTAATCGGTATAAAAAACAATCTTGAGAAGTTTTGAACCGATATACCTAACAATTTCTAGACAGATGGAGGCTTCCAATTGTGTGAAAGATGTAGAAAGATTGTACAATAAATGTATATCGACATTTAAAAATGTGGCTTTTGAATTTTTCTTAAATACCTGTGTTAAAAGTCCTCAAAAATTCGAGACAAATTTTTTACCGCGCTGTTTTGAATTACAATTTTCTGTAAATTTACATTCAGTTATATCCGATTTTCTTAGAATATATTAGAGCTACATCAAAATTGAATGGGACCTCTTTTGTAGGAAAGTTTATGATTTTTAAGTCAAACCAAGTTTCAAATCTTTATAGTAACAGTAAATCTCTATTTACTATTTTTATTGATTTCATAGTATATCTGTCGTGTTAAAACAGAACTAGATGTACTTATATTAAACTTGCGGATGTGTAGTATGTATTATCTGCTATAGCTATTTTTAATAAATCAGATCTTTGTGTGAGTGCAATTTACAGGGGTGGACAAAATACGTAAAAAAGGAAAATAGTGCGTAGAAATGCAAATTCCCGATAATTTTTGTAGGAGGAATGAGCTCCAAATATGTAGCTGAAAAATGTACATATATTAAATTGTTACATCCTTTAGAAAAGCTGAAGTTATTATTATTATTATTATTATGCATTTTGAGTTTTTATTCAAATTTTGGACAACCTTGCACAATAAATAATAGTTTCACATTATATACCTACATACGTATATTAATAGTTCTAGAAAAAAATGGGCTGGTTCCAACAATTTTAAAATATTATTACACTTTCCAAAATTGAAAAATTAATATATGGGTTCCTATTAAATTAGTTCCATTATCACCACACATATTGTCAGTTGACCCCATAAGATATTTATATCCGGGTGGAAATTTAAATGAAACAGGAAATAGTGCAACAATTTTGTACAATCGCGCGCGCGCGCAGGCAGAATGAATAAATAATATAAAAGTTATGATTGTTATTATTATGAGTTGCTACTTGTAACACCCATTTTGGTTTTTTTCTCTTGAGTATTGACGGTCCGGGTAGCAGAAGATGAAGAATATCGAAGAACATTGTATGCATGCATGTAGGCATATGAGCAAACATATATCATATGGCAATATTTATTAAAAATATTCATTGATTATATTAAGCTACTCAAAAATCAGTGGTGGCCAAGCACATAAAGCAAGTTGGTTCATGTATTCAAAATATTTTTCAATTTAAAAAAAAAGTATTTTCTTGGTACCCTTATAATTTAGTTAGTTACATAATTTTAGCTCCCACTTTCTAGCTATTTTAAGAAAGAGTAAACAAAGAGAAATATAAATCCATTTTGCAGAGACTCACTGTTTTTTAAGCCGTTTGAAGGACGACTGTAGGGTACTTGACTGCAATTGAGAAATGATTCTAAATGCTTTGTTCTTACGTATAAATTAGTTCATTTTTGTTAAATTTTTAAAAATTTTCAAAAAAACCATTGTTCAATTTTAAATGAACAAATTGGCGGGAAGAACGACTTGGCGTCGTGACGTATGCAATGACGTCACGATTTAACTCAAACAGATGTCGCTTTCATTCATGTCAACACTTGTCAACATGGTTTCAAATTTGTACACAATATTCAGCAGTCATCATGCTCAGTTTTAGTGGTATTTACAACTTTCTAGGTTGTTATCTTCTTCATTTATCATCACTGTAAGATTTTCATGAACCCCTACAAGTATTAAATACACACTAAGAAAACAGTTTGACGTAACTTTGAAATTGTAGCAAAAAATAAAAGCATTTTTAACATAATATTTAAAACAAGTTGATAAGGATATTTTACGTATTAAGTGACGATGTATTCCTTCCATCAATCTTTTTTGAGTGCAAAATTAATTGCAAACCAAAAAGTTCAAAATAAATTACAAAAAAAAAACCTCTCTTGATCAATTAGAATTGTAAAAATGTCACAATGAAAATGCAATTTGTCATAGACAATACGTAATTACAGTAATAAGATCTGCTATAAAAATGACGTCATTTTCTAATATCACTGCGTTTTTAATCATTTAAATGAAGGCTAAAAGTTTTATAATTTTCAAAATCGAATTTTTAAATAACTAAAGAATATTTTTATTTGTCACTACTAAAATTGAATATATTTAAGGATAATACATAAAATTATTCAACATTTAAAACAAATTTTGAATACAGTCAAGTACCGTATTATCGAATGGCAGGCTTAAATGTAACACAAAAGTTTTTTTAATAATTCAGTAAAAACAACTTCATTTGTGTATGAGAAACTATTACAGTGACAAATTTCAATAGTCACTTTCTGTATTAAAAGGACAACTATTAATTTAATTTTCATTGTAGATACTTAGACAGCATTATAATCAGTCTCGAGATACACATAACTCAAATTTGACGTATTCAAAATGAGGTCAGTGTAAATCTAAACTTACAAAAAGGACAACCATGGTTTGCTAACAATCATATTTATCAGTGTCAGCAATTTTGACAGCCCTTTTCTAATTTATTTGACCATTGCACCGTTGTAGTAGGTTTGTATAGGTGTACGTATAAAAATAAATTTGTTTCTAAGGTGCGCAGCTGAACAAGAAAAAATTTTGAAGCCACGGAACGAAGACGGTTAGGAAGTGGTCAAAGAAAATGTGTAGAAGTAACTGAATTTTGAACAAGAAAAGTGTATCAAAAAAATAGTAAAAATAAGTAAAACGTCAAAAAAATTTTCGTTTGAAAAATATAACCATCTATTTTTTTAATTTTATTTTAAAATTCCATTTACTGCAAGTAATTGCGCATATTATCTACGGACGCATGATTATTTTTGTCAAACTATATACATAGATACCTTACAAAATGATAATTTATTGAATATATTGAAGTTATTTTAATAGAACTATGTGCGTACGTTCCTATATTGCATATATAAAATACATTCCGACAATCAGCTGGCTTTCTGCATTAATATATCATAATAATATACATATATATACATATACGTATGTATAAACTGAAGCAAATAATATTTTTTGTCTCTCTTTATCTATCATAAATATTAAAATATGCATAGCAGTGCGGAACAACAGATAAATATATTCTTTTTTTGCGTTTAGTGAATGCTTAAATATTTTTGTAACGTATCCGCCACTGTATAATATCGTTTATTACTGAAGAGGAGGATCTTATTCAAATGTTTTTTTCGTTGGAGTTATACAATAAATTATAATATGTTTTTATTTTTGTTACTTTTCGTCTGATTTCATACCAGATATGATTTATTAGTAAATTTTTAATCAAGAGTCGTCTTTTTCTTTCTTTTTAACTTACCTCTCGATAGTCGCTTACTCATATTTCAGACTGTTAAACTTTATTTTAATGTTGTATAATTACAAAAAAACTTTTTGGTTTATGTTTAAAATGACCGATGGAAAGCTCCCTATTTTTTTATAAATGTTGATGAAAATGCGAAAATTTTGAATGTCATACATCTAGGTGCTATAGCATATCACTAATATCGAACTTCTCTACCGCTTACGGACACTTACCAGCGGTGTATTTTCAAATCTCTTTAGTCTTTTGGTGTCTCTTTGTACATTGTATATGTATGTTATGTGTCTCTTTTATAATTTTATTAAATATAATGTTTCTCATATCTCTGCGCACCAAAACCAACCTTCCTGTTTCTCTGTACAGTCCAAATAGCCCCCGAGTTAGTATAATTCATATCCCGTATTTAATATTTCGTTAGTATGGTTTTTTATGTGTCATTTTTTTACCAGTAAATACTTTTGTTACTTTTTTATCATGTTTACCTACAATGAAATGTTTTCTATCAGTTTTTTTTTGTCGTAAAGTTCTGTCCTAATGTTTTTTTCATGGTAAATGTGAAAAATTATAATATTCTTTTGAGACTTAATACACCCGAATTAAATTGTTAAATACAATTTGTAAAAAAATTAAAAAAAAAAATTATTATATGCATTATAATCGCAATTAAAGGTTAATGATAATATTTTTTTGGCTACTTATTAAAATATTTTGATTTAAGTATTTATTATGTGAAAATAATTAAATATATTCATATAAAATAAATAAATGTATGAAAACATTTTTTTCTCTTTTTTGAGTGACCCTTTTTCTGTTTAGCAACGCTACAACCGCCCGATATAATTTGCATACAATTAACGTTTATTATAAACGAAAATTACTTTGTAATGTTGGACCTTGTCGATCAATTGCAGTCATCTTTCAGTTCACAATATGAGAAGCAATAAATCTCGTCAAAAGTCACAGAATTGTGTATATTTGTATCGTATCGCGCTATCTTTATTTTTTATTTTTGTAAAAATTTACATTTCTTTTGGATGGTTTTGGAGTCTTTGGAGTGCCTTTTAGTGAGTTGATTGTGTACGTATGTATGTAATGTTGACAATTGAAATAAAATATATTGTTAAGTGAGATCGATATCGCAACGAGAAAAAACTGTACTTGTGGCTTTAAGCCATTTTTTCGTTCTTTTTGGTCGTTTTTGTGGCTGTTTCGTTCGTTTGTGTGTTTGTGTTCGTTCGTCTATCATTGAAATCTCCAGTACTCGCATGTATGTACCTACATTCATTATTATTCCATGAAGAGTTCACCATGAGATCTCTCTCGTTGAAATTAATTAGCAATATGCATAATATGTACGAACTAGATAGATACTGGGGCTACGGTATATTTATTTGCAAAATAAAATAAGGTCGGTCTGCGCTTGTTGTTGAATACTATACATAAAGAAAATTTATAACATTTTAAATATAATATATCTTATGTTAAAAGATTTTCTGCAATTGTATCGTCTCTCCGTTGAATAAGAACTATTACTCATGAGGATGTGAGATTACGAGCTTATCCAAAATGAGTAATCGTTTTTACATGTGTCTATTCAGTTTAGTTTTTACTTTAACTCCTTTAACGGCTCATATAAAACTAGCCAAATAAAATGATCTTTGAAAATACTTAATTTAATTGCATAATTATATGGCCTATCCATTCGATAATTTTTGCTTTAGTAATGCTTTTACGATGGCAGATGACAGCATCTTACAGTTACCAACACCAGGCGAGTTCAAGTCGGGAGAGTCATTCAAGTCGTATAATTCATATGACGAGCTGTGCTCGGGATAGACGCTAAAGGGGTTAAGGGAGAGTAGGATTATCAGACGGTGAAATTATATTTTCACCTTAAAGTTCATGAAAAATTGTTGTAACTCAAAATACTTAAAGGCTAAATTATAAAATAATAGCAAAAATATTTTAAAAACTAACTCCTATTTATATTAATACATGTTAGATTACATCGCATTTGAGGGTTAATTCTTTACTAATTTTCATTGTAATAAAACATTTTTTTTTTCAGATATAACGCTTTAATTAATTTCTATTTTATATGTTCAAAAGACACAATATAAGCAAACAAAAATATCACATGAAAATATAGATTGCAAATTCGCCCCATTTTCACTATTTTTTCACTGTTATCATATTGAGGTTAGCTGTTGTATTATCGGAATTGAAAGTATTGAAAATAATATACACATTAGTACATTTTTTTGTTTTATTACTAGATATTGCATTTATAAAACATTTTTTTTGACTATTAGATTAACAATAATGTTTTAATAAAAAAGGTATGAAAAATATCCTTACTCAAATATATTTATGCAATATTTAAAAACAGATGTGACAGATGTCACTACTCACCGCAAAAAGGCATTATACAAGCAGTCATTGGCTTTATTCAGCAGAAGGCAACAGTTGCAAAACGGTTTATGATTTTCTGCTGAATGGTACTTACTTACCGTTGAGTTGCAACATTTGAGCGATTGCCACGTTTTCCATCATACTTAAAATACGCAAATAAGCGTAATATGTTATTAGACATATCACTGTAATAGATAATAGTGGTAATTGATCACTCATTGGTCGCTTATTGAGTGCTTCAGTCTGCTGACCCAACCCGTTATCTTATATATAATCTTATTATAATAATATTTTTTTCCTTCAGTTGGCTGGTATTATATTACAGTCCACGCATATTATTTTGCTCTTTAAAGAATTTGAGTCTTTACAGTTTTCTTAAATGTCAAAAATAAATTTTAAATGTGAGAAAAACTAATTACGACATTTCTTTTATTAATTGCATACGTCTGTTATAATTTACGAAAAAATGGAAATTTATTAAAAGACTAGTTTGAAATATTTTTACGGTGTCCTATTTATTTGAAGTCTACTTTATATTAGATTTTGACAGTTCTATTTTACAAGAGACGTTGCATTTTTTTGTATTTGGGGGTCCGTTAATACCAGTTTATTTTCGCGTATTTTTGTGTTTAATGTTAAAATTAGGCCTTAATATGACCATCTAAACTATAAAATGTCGATCTGAGATAATAAATTTCATTAATAGTTTGTTGTTTTTCTATTTTAAAAAATACCCTTAAACATATTTTCGTAGAAATGGGACTGAAGTTTGAGATTTCTATCTCTTCTTGTCACATAATAATTTCATAAGGATTTTGTGCGGGAAGTACAAAATCCTAAAAACTTACTTACATTATATCTAGATTTTCTTTGTTGAATGCTGAAACTTTAAAGCTATTTTGTTCAAACGTCCAATAGTAATCACTCAATAACTTTAACAGCAAGATTAATAGGTAAAATAAATTGACGTATTGTAATGTGTCAGGATAGAAAAATTGAATTAGATGCAAATAATTGCACAACAAGCCACACATAAAAGCCATATCAAATACACTTCACCTACGATAATACCAATAATAAAAACTACGATTACTTATTAAAATGCTTAACCATAATTATTATACACGCATGACACACTCAAGTGTAAATTTTAATTTACACTTACGTCTAATATTATCACACACAATAGGGCAAATATACAAAATAATATCATCTACAATGTATAGGGTATATATACCAAACCATAGTACGAATATAGTTTGTACACATCTAGCTAGCTACAAATAACAAACATTGTAAAATATAAATTCATTGCTGCGGATAAATTAAATCCACAGTGGTCCCCATGAGGCCCCCATACTGGGGCGTGGATCCTGACATTGATGCATTGTATAGAAAGGGTAAAGATCATTAAACTACACTATGTCTTACATATAGAGAGTGATACTGTGTAAGTGTAACTATATTAAAATATGCTTTTTAGGGTTCCGTACATTAAGAGGATAAATGGGACCCTTAAAATATCACTCTCGTGCGTGTCCGACAGTCGCAGAAATTTCTCTTAGAAGGTTCTGATGACGTCAATCAACAATTAGAAAAAAATTATTTCTTATTAAAATAGGAGGTTAGTTTGGTCAGAAAAAAAGTTTTAATTAATATGCCAGTATACTCTTCGAAGATCTAAAATTATTATTTTTTTTAAATAATTTTTAGCCCAGTGGTCTTAACGTTAGTTCAAAATTTGCTAGAAATAACCACCTCCTGATTTTCTAAAGTGAAAGTTTTGATTTTTTACTGGCTTGTGAATACTGAGTCATAGATTACCGAAAAATATGGGTAAAACAATATATTTTAAATAACAAGGGGAAAGATAGTAACAGACATATATTTTAGTAAAATGCGGGACAATTCATGCGGGGAAATTCAGTTTCACAAGAAAATTTAGATAAGATTTAAATATATATATACCTACATAAATTTAAAAGAAAAATCAATTTGTTGACTTCTCACTGTACGGAACCCTAATTGTGCGAACCCAACACTGTTCGACAAATTTTTCTTTCTAGGTAGATAGTTTTTGCATATATTGCATGTAAAACTTTGGTATTTATAACAGAAAGTGGATCAGGGATAAACAGATTTTTTTTAATTAAATTAAATTCGGAAACAGTTTTATTTTTTAAATAAGTTGAATTCGGTAGTTGACACTGAATGTGTTCCTGATTTTTCCTGAATATTTTATTTGAGTAAGATATAGTTACATGAGTATAAAAAGTGGAGGAGAAACCAGCGGCGAATATTTACCTGGAGGGCTAACTGAACTATTGTCTGCGGCAGCAAATAGTTTTAAAAGTGTATTTTAATTAACATAATTCAACTATGTAATCATTTCGATTCAAATCACTTCCACCAAACTTAATTTAAAAAAAAAAAAAATTCTCATTTTGATGACGTCATCAAGTTCACTAAAATTTCTCTCTGCCTTAAAAACACTAAATAGAATAATTCCGGGATGACAGGTTTTTTGAAGTTGTTCATTTCAATAATTAAGTAAGCATGTTCGAAAACCACTGTATTATAGAAGTAAGGTTTCTCTTCAATCAGTTATGTATTTCTAAAAAAAATTACAGCTTTTTGATACCAAAAACCATTTTTGTATTTGATGTGTACGTCCCTTAAGAATCGTGGGTTTAGTGGCTCTTTAACAACAATGGCTGTGTTTAAGGGTTTACAAACAACAGGATTATGCTAATCAGACTATCTGCGCACATAAGTTTCCAGATTTCGCACTATAAAACATATTAGTACTTGCGTGTGTATAGGCTGCAAAATCTTAAATCCGCTTCTAGAAAAGGTCTCAATTGTAATTTGATAATCTTACAATTAGATTCAACTATTAGTATAATTGAATATTTCTACATATTCTGTACTTCTGTACTCTACTGCGCATCAAAAAAAATACTGTTGTCATCTTTTTTTTATAAAATATAGCAAAAAATTCTTATTTTTATCATTTACCTTTCACAAAATTGAGAATTTCAGTGATACCCTCTGGCCCAAATCAACCATTTTTCTAATTAAGAATTATATTTCCATGTTTTCCCCTTAATTAGCTATATCAGATAATATTCATCATCTCATTTTTTTCGTGTCACCATGGCTCGACCAGATAGACAAAAAATAAAACTTGTAAAATTCCAAATTAGGCTTACAAACAAACAATTAAGAACATTAAGATAACGTAAATGAAATTTTATTCTCAAGGTCCAATTTTAATGAATTTTTATTAAAACTAATAATAATTATACTTAAGATTAAGTAAAATTACCAATAAACAATATAGTTAACAACTATCGCACTCTCTCATTCTGATGTGTCTAGCAACAAATTTTTTTCAAGAAAATTATTTAAATTAATTTTGTAGATAACCGAAAAAAATTCGTTGTAAGTATTCTCTTTTTTTCTGAAAAAAATTAAAATAATTTTTTGTTGAATTTTTAATAAAAAAAAAAAATTCCCCAACAAAATTAACTTACTTTTGTATAAATTAATGAAATAATGTTTTGTTCGATCGTGTCGTCTCTGTCTGACACGGCCACTTATTTTATCTCGGTGTATTTTAGAATTAGATAATGATTGGTTTTTGAAGTTTGATGTGTCAATGACGCCTTGAGAATATAAAGTAACTGATACATAAATTTTCTTGTTATTTAATTAAATAAATTATAAAGTAAAGGTTTCGTTTTTGAAATACTATGTTAGTCAATTAGCTATTGTTAGATAAGAGGTCAAGATATAGAAATATTTTGCACGTGTATGACTTCTGAACAAGGCCGTCCATACCCCGTCGCAAGGGAGGCCGGCCCCCCTCTAGTTCTTACGGAAACGATAATATATATAGTCAGGTGTCTTTTAGCGAATTTCCAGAATGGAATTCAGCTATTACAGCCACTGTCATGACGCGACCTGAGCCCGAGACTATGGCAGAAATTTGTTTTGAGGTCCCTATAGAAACCGAAAATAATATTCACTAAAATTTATATATATATATATATATATATATATATATATATATATATATATATATATATATATATATATATATATATATATATATATATATATATATATGTCCGCGCGATAACTCTCGAACGAAGTATCCAATTTTTACGAAACTTGGTGAGAACATTGGAAGTCCCAAACCCTTGGATGAGTTCGCCAGCCAGACACGTCGGATGTCAGGAACATGGTTTTTGTTCTTGCAAAAAATTAGTTTTTTGCCAAAATTTCCACTTATGCAAAAATTTTTGCGAAATTTTTTTACACCATTTAAAAGAGAAGAAAAAATTACATAAAAAAGTCTTTAAACTTTTTTCTATGTCAACTATTTTCCGAGAAAAACGAATTTTTATAAATGGAAATTCGCTATGTTATGCAGGATGCTGCGACAGGGGTATTTTTCTTTTAACGTAGCCTAATATTTTAGTTACAGCCTAAAGTTTTACAACATGGTCGGAGCTAAAACTTTTTATGGGTACTTACAAGTCACCACTCGTCATCCAAAATATTAAAAATACTCCTTCCCCCAGCTTCTTCCCCCCCCCCCCACACTTATAAATTATCATACGGGCGCCCTAGTAGATAACAAAATTTAATTACTAATTTTTATAGAACAGTGTTCATTTCGAAGTGAAAACTTCTATAGCGAGGACAATGTAATGGAGTCTGTAATAGTGGTAAGGTACAATTAACAAACGCTAGTGCTTTTAGTTGATTAATATTGTCCAAATTACTTAATTGATCTACAACATTCTCGATGTCATATTTTGTATTATTTAAACTTATGTTAGTTTCAGTTCGATAAAATATAATATACTAAGGGTGCAGTAGCATGTTGTTACCAAGAATTTGTATTATTTAATGAATGCTTTCTTAAAGTAAAGATAAATATACATTTTACACCTTAAGAGCATTCCTACGATTAAATTAATATTTTTATTAATTAAAAACTAGATAAAAATAAGTTTTTTTTTCATTATTATTACCTATCAGTCAATTCCTATCCGTGTGAAATTATTAAAATTCAACAAATCTATAAGTATAGAAATCAATCACATTGAAATCACGTTTAATAGGTATTTAATTGATATAAAATATTTACATCTCTGTTATCTCTCTGTTATGGTAATCACTAAAAATGGCATTCAGTCGAATTATTAAACTAAGAGTGAATTCTTAGGGATTTTGGTTCTAACCTGATGGCATTAAATACGGTTTGAAATTAATTTATTATGTTTTCGGCTTCTGTGTTGTTCCTGATTTCGCACGTTCGTGATAACCACGATCCGTACGATAAAGTCTTATCTACAGAATATATTTATATTACTTCTAATCGATTACAAAATCACGATAAAAGTTTTCAATCTTTTTTTATTTAGTATGATATCTTATACTTCATTTAGTTTGTATTGCTACTGTATTCGCGCATTACAATTAAATCATAACCTTTGTTGCGTTTAAGGTCATAAACCTTTGCTACATTTTTTTCCTACAGTGGTTAATTCACTTGGGTACATTTTTTTGCTGTTAGTTTTTCTGCTGCTTCCGAGTCGAAAGTTAATGTTGTTCAAGAACAACAAAATTTGCATGAACTTGTGGTGTTGCTCCCGATGAACATCATTGATTATTATTTCAGTAGGAACGTAGAGACATTTAAAGTGCAAATGGATAGATATGACTCCGTGTACCATAGCTAGGTAGAGTACCATGCTATTCAAAAAATTGAGGGAAGTATTTGATCTAAGTAATGTTATAATTGCGAGAATGCGTGGCTCGACAGATTAACCAATCAATTTTAAAATTTGTGTAGTAATAACTAGGGACTGACGGGGCGAAGAAGAACATAAGCTACTTTTGATCTCAGGAAAACATCTGATTCCCGTGATGTTCCCGAGAAATGCATTATTGACTTTGTTGGAACTTTGTATATTGTTAACAGGGCAAAAAAGAACTTAGGCTACTATTTAGCCGAGAAAAATATTTCTATCCCGTAAGAAAATGTTACTTAACTTGATTTCATAATTTTAAATAGGTACCACTCAGATGAAGCCACAAGTAAGAACTAGGTTTTAATAAATTCAGCAGAATGGCTTCTGCAACTGTTCAAGGTAGTAAAAAATCAAAATTTTCATATTATAATTTTAACAAAAATTTGTCTACGACGACTATGAAATTGCTTATTTATCGTACAAAATACTGTCTAGGTAAATTAGGTATGTTTTACATACAGTTGTACAAAACTTTGTACTTTACGCACGCCTGTATATAAAGAACCACGGCTAAACTTTTATTAATTTTTATATTGTATATATTATTTTAAAACCTATAGAAATTTTTTACCTAACAACTGAATGTTGGTATTTATTGGTGAGTGCGAATATTTGAAATTTCAAGTTCTACATAATTTTAATGTATTGTATTCGTATCAAATCTATTTTAAAATTTATGTTAGTCGTAGATGAAGTATAGTATATAACTCGGTTGTGTAAGGCTTATTACACACTCGCGTAATTATCGTGCGGTTCTTACATAATTTTTTTGCTCGTGTCTAGTATACTATAGTTAGGTAACTGAATTAATTAATTGAGTCCATTTACCCCTGAGGAGAGCATAACAATATTTGAACGTGGCAGAATGTTGGACGCAATTTATCGATTCGAACGGTTTTAAATAATATTTATACAGTGTAAATTTTTGAATAGCATGGTAACTATATCTAAAACAATAACATAGTTAAGTTTAGTTGTTGGGGACAAATGCACAATGTTTCAAGTTCAACTCCTCAATTTAATATGTATACTACCACGATAGAGCCAATGTATGTATGTATGTATATACACATAAAGACACCACAATCAGTACATTCAAATCAGTTGGATTTGTTCATTAACACCCACGCGCAAACTGGCAATATACAAATATAAAATACACTGTAGTTTATATAGATTGATTATCCACAGTGAACTGAAACTTGTCCACGGTATAAAAAAAAATCAAGGTGCTAAAATAGTTGGCGATGTATCCGCAATCATAATAGCAGAGTAATTTTGGGGGAAAACACAACCATTTGTTGTTCTTGTTTGTGACGAAAATAATCCACCAATTCTTTTTTTTTAATTTGAAAGATTGAACATTTTGTCACTCCAATCAGCCCTACGGTATTATTTCGCCAATAAAATGAATTATATTGGCTTCCAAAGTCTCAATTATTGACAGCGAATCGGTAACAGTCAGATATTTTATATTTTCCCAAAAAAAATAATTCATTGGGGTCAAGTCGTGTATTGTGAAGGCCAATTCACTCTGGACAATTTGTGTTATCTAATTTTTCAGTGATAGTTTCCCTATCTTTGAATACCAAATCGAAAGTCACCAGTTCTTTTCTATATTACTAAAAAAAACTACCTATAAAACTTAAGTCAATTAAGTGTATAAAATGGTGTAAATGGCGTCTGATATTGACGTCTGATGAAAATGTCAAAAACAAATATAAAATCCCATTATTTTTATAAACGTATAACACAAATTGTTTTCTACACTTAATAAATTTAACCAGAGTCCGAATTTACACTAGTGTTTCTTAAAAATTTTTAAGAACTTAAAAAATGTTCTGCGATGAGAAAAGTTTGGGAAACACTGCCTTGGGACATGGAAATGAAGATGCAACTACGTCTACGTTTATTCATATTATTTCGTGAAGAGAGGAACGTAAAAAACTTTCTGCTGAAATCAATATTGATTCACACCTAAAATTTTCGTATAATATTTACAATATACCTACCTACATATAACAATATTACATATGGAGTACTTATCTTGAGATCAAAACACAACTAACAAGCTTTCTAAGTACACTTTTGACTCGCTGTAAACCACGTAACAATAAAAAAGATTGAAATGGAATCATAGATTCTACTCTTTTTAGATAATAAAATTCGCATATACGTGTATAAAGAGTAAGCATATGATTCTATTTCAATTTTTGAGTTGTTTATAACAAGTCAAAAATGTCAAAAGTGTATATATAGAAATTGTAATGACTGATTACACGGATAGCATTTTTGACTAAAAGTCAGTGTCACTAACTGTTTGGTGGTACCGATATGAAAAGTGATGCATCTGACCTCTTGGTTCCTCTCTGTAAGAATTTCATTAAAACTGAAAAATGGAACATCATATACCATGTGATTTTTTTTAGAGTTGCTATTTCTATTACAACCAAATTTTTATGATAGAAATGGTACTGGAAAAGGTTCTTTTCTTGGATGTAATGAAAATGTAAGCAAGAAAAACACTATCCGTTGAAGTAGCCTCAAGTACATATGCATATTTTTACCGCCTAACTGATAAATTAAAGAAAAATTTAAAAATTAAACTTGGGTAAAAAAATTTTTTTGCTCATTTATGTTGTTAATTAATGTATTAGATCAGTTTTATCGAGAAAATTAATAGTCCCATTTAAAAATCTGTAAGTTTGTATCATAGCTCGAAAACCATAAGAGCTATAAAGCTCCTGAGGATAGCAATCGGTTGCCCCCGTCGATATCTACAACTCTTATTTGAACAATTTTTCGATTAAGTCAACGGTTTGGCTGTAATAAAAATGGCAACTCTCGAAAAACTCACACAGTATATTGAATATCCTTTTGGAACGTTGACACAAGTTAGTAGACGGTGTGTACTATAGTAGCACCACAACCAGCTTACCGTTTATTCTTAGTTAACTGAGCTACATGGAATTTTGTCGTCATGGAATATAGAGGTGTACAGTCACTGTTGTCAGTTATATCAAAATTGATTTGAGACATTCTCAATTTTCATGTAATTTTTTTATATTAATAAAAAAAAAAAAACTAGATCTAATTTTAATACAAATTCTTTTTTGCATGCTTAATTAAATAAGTCTCTTTTGTCCAATGATGTTATGAAATGTACATCAGATTTGCGCTCCAAATATGCTTATCAAAAATTCTAAATATTTTATAGTTTTATTTTTTTTCATTACGTTTTCAAGCTCAGCTCATCTCTGAGTAAAATCATTCAGAAGAATAATTTCTGATCCAAACTCGTATCTCAGGAATGACAACTTCTCAGAAAGCACAAAAACTAGATAACTATCGCCTTGTATATTTGAAGTACTATACTCACTTTATTACATAAAGATAAATTACTTTAAAAAATCATTTTGCTTAAGAATTTTTGCATGAAATAATACAAAGTAGTAGGTTTTTATTTTACTGCATTTTCCTTTTATTATGTACAGAAAAGTTGCTCGGTTTCTATTTCAACTTTATCCATAACTAGGTTTTTTTTAGGCTATTTTAAACTATTTGATAACTTAATGAAATTAAATTTTCAGTGATAAAATCTTCTGCTGTAATGTGCAAAGGTAAAAATTAACCCTTAACTAGTCTACTTACTTTTTGAAACATAAATAATCCAGTGGGATACAATATTTATTTTGTGTATTAACTAAATAAAACTGTGTATTAGGTAATTTACTTTAGAAAAAAATATTATTCAAGTATTTTACTGAAATCATTTTATTTAATTAATTTCACAAATATTTTTCGCGGAAATATTTGGCATATTTTTATGGAAGCATCTGAAATTAGAATTTAAGCAAAAAATTATAATTTAAACATAAAAACAAAAATTGCATTTACCTATACACCTATTTACACCTAAATTTAATTTGATTAATTAATTTTAATTTGGTTAATTATTCTCTGTAAGACGATAGGTCAAAATGGTCTCATGTCATCAAACAAATGCAACAAATGAAACAAAATCAAACATACTTAGTTCTCTGTCTTTTTTCCTTTTCATTATTTTTATATTAGAGTAACTACACGGAGAGAAAATTCCTATAAAAATTACTGTGCTCATACTACAATCGACGTGTAACAGGCGAACATATCCAATTTTTGTACGGTAAAATTGGATATGTTCGCCTGTTGCACGTCGATTGTAGTACATGAGCACAGTAATTTTTATAGGAATTTTCTCTCCGTGTATTGTAAACCTAAATTTATACGTCTAATTTTGCTTTGATTGTTAATGATATCAGATCATTTTTAGTTGATTTTTAGTTACTAAGCAAACCAAGTAATTATGTTTTTATATGAGTGAGTGAGAGTAAACTTCTATTTATTAATACGATAGACAAAAATAAATGCAGATGTAGATAAAAAAATTCTTTTTAGCTTGCGCCCGTAATAGATGGTAGTTACAATGGTAGTAGCTATGGTAGCCCAGTGATAGCAACCAAAAAAAAAAAAAATTAATTTAAAAAAATTCTAGATTGAATTCAGTAGACTAGCAAAGGGTTAATTTTGTTAATTTTTATAATTGTAAAAATTATTAAATACAAGTAAATTTCGAACAGATTTACACGATAAACGGAAAATGAATAAAAATCACTTATGAAATTGTGTCCAGAAGGTCATCGATATATGTTTACTAAAAGACTAAAAGTGAAAACTATATACATTAAAATTTATCGATTTACTTGACTCATTAGTCTTGTTCCACGTACAGAGCTACAGACTAGATCCACATAATATTTAATCGGTGTACATAATACAAATGCATTATACACATTTACTAGACAAGATACATTTACCGTAACATATATATTATTATAATTGCATTTTTCACATTCAGGGAACATGTATTATAGGTACCGAGAGATATGCAGTGCACCACACTCTGGTACAATGGACGCGGAATGCGTAGGTTCGTTCACTTATACTGCACTTCATCGCTGCACTTCGCGGTTCAGGCACCGTCTATAATACCTACCACCTATACCTACGTTCCGTTCGACCAGTGTTCTTCATTCGTTTGAATAATTTGTTTTTATTTGAATTTTGTTGCAAATGTTTTGTAACCCGTACATAATATAGGTACACAGATACATAAATACATACACAAAGTACAACGGACACCGCGCAAGCAACAGATACCCGTTTTAAGACTTGTTAATTTTTATTACATACAACACAAATCACAATTAGCGCAAAAACCATCATTCCCGTCCCGTACACAGATAATTCACACTGTTTACAATATTTAAATGGCGTGTATTTATTTCGTTTCAAGTGATTTTTTTCTTTTTAAATTCTAATTGAATATTATTTTTAATTTAAATAATCACTTTTTTTGTGAAACTTGTTATACTTTTATTTAATTATAATTGTATGATAGGTTTCAAAAAGAATTGGTCAATTATTTTTAAAATGTTTTTGTAATTTTAGAAGAATCTAGATAAGTAAATTTTGGCCTAAGTATAAAAAATCATTCATTTTTTTACTGTTTGTTTGATCATATTTTGAAAATGTACAGAAAACGTTGTTATACTTACATTGTCGTAAAAAAAGGGGTAGGTTTGTCGATATAATGGAAACTCTTTTGCAACTTTCAATTAAATAGTGTAGCTTGGTTGGAAGAGGAAGGGATTATGTATTAGAAAATTACACTGTGTTACTTATAAGGGAGAGTAAGATTCAAACTACATAATTCTCCAGTTTATTTATTTGACATAGTTAAAACAAACATGAATGGGAATGTAAAATTGCATAGAATTACCTTAAAGGTAAACGAATTGTGTTACCATTTGGTCACACAGTTTTCACAGTAAGGAGACGTGTTTTATAAGGAAATATAAAGCTACACTTTAAAAAAAATGTGTTAATTTTAATATTTTACAGTAAAAAAAAATATTTCAGTAAAATATCTTCTGGACTTACTAGGACAAAGGTACCGTGGACTTACTAGGACAAAGAGACTGGGTGTCAAATCAAAAGCTAATTGTAATTTGTAAGTAATAAACTACGTAGCGTATGGACGTTCTTCAAATCATTTTACCTTTTTTTTTTCTTTTTTTTTTTAATTTTCAATTTTAAATAGTAAAATAAAGTTGTTTTGAATTTTCAAAGATTTTGACCATAAACAAACGTCTAGTGAATGTTCATACCAAATTTGAAGGCAATCGATTGGATTGAACTCGAGATTTTATGTTGACCAAGTAGAAAAACATATTTTCGTGAAAAACGCGTTTTTATAGTTTTGGAAAAAAATTTCCGATTTCGCAATAATCTAAATTTATGTTGCTTTAAGATTGAAGCTTAGCTGAATATTAAACTATATACTTGTATTATACATTATACTATATTTCTACTTGCGACAAAGGTGGACAATCCGTCGCAGCGTAATTGCTGTCTCACTTAAATCACTCTCAACTCCTAAACATTACGAATTTTAAAATTTCCTTTTGAGAACATATGTACCTATTTTCAAAGATCCAAACGTTACAAAAAAATCGATTGTTTCAAATTTCCAACCTAGAATACCAACTTTTTAAATACATGCTTCATTTTTGCTCTTGCGTATAAAATATTAATTAGATAAACTCCAGGCGCCATCTAACGATAAAATAAAGATAATAAATTTTTTCTAACTATGTATGTAGTCACACATAAAGGACTCTCTCCACTCTGAGAAGATTGAATAATTGAATAAATCGCTCCACTTCGTCTCGCGTCTCGAAAGATACGAAGTCAAAAAGGTCAATCAAATAAACTTGATCCATTCACTGTCTTCCCCACGAAAAGATCCACGAAAACAAGGTTGTAAAATACACTCAACTGAAGTACATACAACAACCCCTGAATGTGTGCACGTGAGGTTTGATTTAATAATGAAATAGAAATGATTCGATATCGTAAACAAAGACAACCATAACTGTAACATTTAAGTTGTATTATTCCTCTTTGTTTTAATTTAAATTCTTTCAAAACTACTACCACGATATCTATAATATTTGTTTAAATAAGATATACCTATGCAGTCGAGATGCATATATTATTAAATTATACACTAACAGAAATAACTGTTAGAGTAAGACAGTGATATTGAATGGAATAGTGTTCTCTCGTATTGGTTTTGGTACGTTCAGTTGTATCGTATTTTATATTATTACTCTTATACACAAAGGGTTAAAGTGAGGTTATGTTCATTAGTGTTACTGGTCGCCGATAGAGTACACTAATGAGGCCAGTAGACTGTATTTATTCACAATATTGTTTTTGTGGTACAGGCTATACAGAAGGCGTATAATATGTATGTTTATAAAAATATATACAGTCTGGTTTTAAAAATAATTCACTATACTTATAGTTGAAAATATTGTTAACAAGAAGATTTTTATGAAAAAGCTTTGAATAATTTACTCCGATTCAACTACCACAGCAATTTTTCATCCACTTCAGACTCAAACCAAGTAGACATCCTGTGATTTATTACATAAATCGTTGGTTAAACCAAAAGTGTTTACCCTATAAGTTATTTTAAATTAACATGCCGTTTATAGAGACATCTATAATATTATGATGGCTACGTAATGAACTATTTAAGAAACAGATAGTACGTACTTGCGAGTATGAGAGCATATTATATAAGAGAACTATCATAGTCGTTCTGATCCCAGTCATTTTTTAGGTGTAAGTTAAAGGATTATACTATTTAGATGTGCTGAAAGATGGCGCGTTCTTTATAATTTTTTTTCACACTACTAATGAAACAATTAAAGTAGTTTCTCACGTTTTTTCCCCGAGGGAATGAATGATGAACAAGGTAACAATCTCCAGACGAAATTTACTGGAATGGATTTTTGGAAGTTTTGATTTTTGTAAATTTGACTATAATTTTAATTTTTTTTTTTTTTTTTTGGTAAACTAAATTACCAGCGGTGTTGTCGAACGTGCTTAAGCACTAACTGGCACTTGCGGAGTGGTAGGTCGAAGGTTCGAACCCGACGACCAGCTATGCTCGTGAAGGTTTTCTGTAGTTTTCGTTCACAATTCCAGACGAATATCGGCATAGTTTCTTAAGAAGACGGCTGCATTCGCATACCTACCAAATCCTAGCTCTCACCCCACTTTCCTTCTCCTCCACCCACATCAATGTAATTGTGATGTATTAAAGTATAAATAAAGTTAGAAAAATAATGATGTGGGTGGCGTCTGTTATAGACTAACTGTCATAAAAACGGACATTAAACCGCATTATTATTATTATTATTATTGGTAAATTAAACTGTTTATAAAAAATGCAATTGTTTATCAATAATATAATCCTTGTGTACTTCGACAATCTATTTAAGAAGCCGTAGCTAAAATTTAAAGTCAATCGGATAAAAATTACGCGAGAGGTTTCGACAAAAATACGAAGTGTACGAAATATAGAAAATATCGACTTCCTGATGTCCCAATTCTCTTCTGGTAGCCCACAACCGTATAGCACTCCTTTCAGATTTTATTGTTGAAACTCGAAGTAGGCGCGTTAAATGATAATTGAGCACATATCGACGGCGGGGTGTAAATACTGAAATGATTTGCCTCCAATTTTATGATGTTTTTCTTTAATTCACGTTCCTGTTTCTCGCTCAATTGCGCTTCGTTGCTTGTCCATACGTTACATTTACTTTATACGACTCATTAAAAATAAATTATCAATTGTTAACAAAATAATATACAGAGAAAAATTCACTACAATTCACAACAACAGCAGCAAAATATCAGCACCAAGTTTATTGCAGTCACGAAAAAATGTACGATATAAACAAACATAATTCAACATTTTACCCACTCGACGAAGTAACTATGACCTTACATTATTAAAAATATTTAAGTACAAACAAAAATAAAAATAAAGAAAACTTTAAAATCTTGAGAATGGAATAAGTAGTGTGGGATGGTGAGTATATAAATTCATTGAGTGATTCGAATCATTCAATATTTTTCGTCCTGATTCCATATATCAGTGCAACCAGTCCCATCTTTACCCACTGTTCAAATAATTATGGTACCTATATGTTTTGAAACTTATTTAAATTCTAATAATAAAGAGAGAAAATATTGTTAAATCATTTTTTTAGTTCCCCAGAGTCGTATCTTTAAGTTTGTTCAAGCGGGCCTTGTATTCCGAGCCCCGCGCACAGAAAAATTCCGCTGAACTTCCCAGTACAGAAAATTTATTGTATTAAGTCCGAAAATTAAATTCAAAATAGTTGATCGCTTTTGCGTAGTTATATGTTTGTCACTGCAGAGTTTATCAATTTTAATTAAATATTTTTTTTTAAAAATACCTACCGTACGTCTGAATGAATTGGGACTTAAGACTAAATTGGGATAAACTTAAAAAAATGCTTTCAGAATATTGAAAATATAACTTAATTCGATGACAAAATAAAATAAGTGTCAAAATTAAAACTGTCCACCGGTTTCAGTATCACAAAGATACCATAATGGTGTCTTTGTAACATTGAAACCAGTCAACAGTTTTGATTTTAATAGTTATTTTATTTTATCGTCAAATTAAGTCATCTTTTCAATATTCCGAACGTTTAATCTTTAAAGTAAGCTAGAGGTGAGAATTAAATTTCTGAAAAAATTGATTTAAAAATATTAGACATAAAGACGAGTAGATAGTTCTTTAAACTACAATAAAATAATCATTCTTTTGATTAGTAATAGCGACCAGGCCTGAAATTGGATGAAAAATATTAAAAAATCAGTTTTACTGCTTGTATCTTAAAACTTTATCTAAATACAATTAAGATATTTTGGTGTTCTTATGAATAAACTGTTTTTTAATCGAATTTTTAGTTATTTTAAAGCATACATGAGAAAAGAAAACATATGATTTGTTTTTATTCTATTTTTTCTTTTAAGAGAAAATTATGAAGACTTGAAAAGGTTAAGTTAGTGGTTAACAAGAACGGAAAAGGGGAACGAGATAAATGCAGTGTGTTTAGGAATGAATGGAAAATCTATTGGTGCAGTCAGAGCACTATTAAGGTTTTCAAATATTTAAAATAAAACATTTCTTTCAATCATCGTATTTTTTCTAAATTATATTTTAATTTCAATTTTGGTCAGTCTTATTCATCCTATTATCATCTCTTTCGACTCCAATTTACCGTAGAGTGTAGAAAAATTATATATTTTTTATCATATTTACCAAAATCAGAGAAATTTTGAAAAATGTTTGTTTATTAACTTCCCATAGGAAGTTATTGTAATGGTTCCGATTTTACGAATCGCTAATTTTGACATATCTCCACGTTTCAAGGTCACTAGAATCCGAATGCATCGTTTTTAGCGTGATGTCTGTGCGTGCGTTCGTTAGTTCATTCGTTCGTGAATTTTTTTTCGTCTCGAATATCTCGAGAACAAATGATGATATCAACTCCGGACTAATTTCATTAGATGCGTAATCAAAAACTGAAGACCGGATAAGGTTTTCAACAAATTCGGATTAGCGGTTTGTCTTTTGTGGTAAAAAAACAGAATTAACTTTAGTAAGATAACATAGATTATATGGATTTTTTACCATAACATTATTATATAATGGCCTAAGAACCTTCCTTGATGTTAAAAACAATAGTATATTATTATAAAAATTAAAAAAAAAAAAAAAATAAAAACGAAATAAGAAACTGTTTTTGGAATATATTTTGTCTCGCATATCTTGAGAACAAATGATGTTATCATTTGTTTAATAAGGGTGGAGCCCCATCCTTAGGTACAGAAGGCGAAGTCCTCGGTATGGTGCAAGGGGCAAAGCCTCTATCGGGGGCCCAGGGGAGAAGTTGCCCGAAATGGAAAAAGAATTATTTATGTACGGTAGTCTCTAGTCTTTAAGGACACCCAATGGGAAGTTGGCAGTGTTGGTAGACCTGTCCCCCAAATAATTATAGTAAAGTAACTGTACAATCATAATGTTTTAACACAATAAAGAAACGTACCCGTAAGACAAATACTGAAAAATATGATATGAAGTTTGAATTTATGCCGATTCATGCCATCTTACGGTAATTACAGTGACATCATTTTAAATTTATAATCTATCTTCAGTTAAAAAAAAAAACACACTGAAGAAGACTTTGTTGACTGTACTTACCTATCTCTGCAGCTACACAAAACTGTATGAATATATCTAACTAACTACTATGTACATTGTAGGTTAAACTCGATGGATACATAGAAGAGTACAAAAAATATAATGTAGCGCGCCAGTTTGGTTACACAGGAAGCAGCAGATAATCTCGCGGTTTCATGCTGTGTCGACGGCAGGCACCACTGTACTGTGAACCACAATCCGATGTGATATTATGTGCCTGCCCTGTGTGTACAGATGGATGTGATTTTCTTCACTATTTTGTTTCAATTATTTTTGTTAGGTCATTTGTTTTTTGTTTTTTTATTAACCATCAAACATTTTTAATATTGTTTTCAACGCGCATACATAAAACAAATGAACACATTAAACAAAAGATGTTTGAAATTTATACATTGTAAAAATTATTGTTATATTTCAATTGTTTTTGGTACGGTTTAATATATTCAAATGATTGATTCAGTGAGCGATTCACTGAATTGATTCATGAGTCACGTAAAAATCAGAAAGTGGAATCTACGAGTTTCTTTATTACTGAACTAGCTTTTACCCGCGGCTTCGCTCGTGTGGCTTTTGAAATTATGGCATCTAGTTAAAACATATAAAGTGTACTTTCATCACGTCGCTATTACGCGTCGAGTAGGTATTGTGACTTTTTTCTTTGGAATTTTCCCACAGAAATACAATATTTTCCCCGGGCAAAAAATAGACTATGACATTCCTTTAACAACATTCCAAGTTCAAATGAGATCAATGATTCTTTTTTATACTGTTTTAAATATATATTTTCCCACGAGAATAAGACTTTCCACGGGAGTTAGATACTTTCCCGGGATAGAAAGAAGTCTGTGTCCTTTCTCATCGTCTCTGTAAACAATATGTAAAGTTTGAAATCAATCATGCTTTTTTTTAATAGTCAGTTGTTATTTCATTGTTTCGTTTTAAATACATTTTCCTTCGGGAATGAGATATTTCATCGGGATAAAAAATAACGTATGTTTATCGCTGTATACCGTCAAATTTGTCTATCATCATTTTTTGTTTCATTTAAAATATATTTTTCCACAGGAATGAAAGTTCCAGGGAAAATTTCCCGGGGTATAAAGTAGTTTGTGTCCTTTCTCATCCCTTCTGTTGGCAATATACAGAAGTTTGAAATCATTTATCCGTTTTTTAATAGTCAGCTGTTGTAATTTAATGCATTTTTCCTCGGGAACGAAATATTTTCCCGAAATAAAAAGTAGCCTATAACCGTCTCTGGCCCGCAAGCAATGTCTGTGCAAAGTTTCAAGTTGATTGGTTAAGCTGTTGATTGAGGCGTGAAAGCCAGTCAAACAAACAAACAAACAAACAAACTCACTTTCGCATTTATAATATTAGTAAGGATTTGAGGAATCGTTTGAAGTTTTTTTCTTAACTCCACGTTGTACATAATTTTGAATAGATAAAACTGTTTTAGTACTTCTTACGGAAACTTTGAGGTCTGATGTCTACAATAATGATGGAAAAATTCGAATTAAAAATAATCAATATATTATGTAGGTATCTGTTATAAATGAATAGAATTACGGTTTTTGACTTTTTTCTAAACTAGTACCTGTTTTTCGGGAGTATGAGGTAAGGGCCAGAAGTATGTACACAATAATATTTATAGTAGACTCCCAATTATGCGAGGTTGTCGGATTGAAGCTACATCGGATAACACGGAGAATTAATGTATTTTGAGGTAATAAATGACCATACACATTTATGGGATCAAACTAAAGTGTAATTTCTTATATTAACAATACATCAAAGTAAATAGTACATACAATCGGGACTTGAATAACCGAGAGTGTACTGTATACACGCTACGAAAACAATGGTTAGATATTACCCATGTAATTAATATTTGCCAATAAAGTAGAACCAAAACTGTTTTTAAACAGAAAAAAATTGATACTAATTACAAATACTAACAAATAAAATATTGATACTAAAAAAAGGGCCCCTTAAAAAATTTTCTTAATCCGGCTCTGACTATTTCATCTTTGTAAAATAAATCTTCTGTTTTTAAAAAACATTTGAGAAACCCTTTAACGGCCTAAACATGTTTACAAAATTTTATTGAATTTTAGTCAATATAATAATTTTCTACCTTTGATATTAAGTAGGTATTTATGCATAATTTAGTCAGGACCGTACTTAGAAAAATTTTGAAACATCATGTAGCCAGTTTAATAGCGATTTTCTCAAACTGTTGATCCCGAAAAAATTCCAGTGGTTTTAGTGTCTACAGAGTGCAATGGGTTACCCCTCAAAAGGACAAGAGTTTTTTTTTACACCCTGTATAGTATCTACAATACACAGTTTAGATAAATAAAGAACGATTGTACTTGAAAAATAAATTTCGTGGGTGTAACCCGTTATATGTATTGTTATTTTCTATAATTCTACGAGTGGTCTTCTTGAATGTTAGTCCCAACTCTATCCTCCGTACAAAATATGAAAGTGGGAGAATTATATTCGTTTATATATATATATATATATATATATATATATATATATATATATATATATATATATATAGATATATATATATATACATATATATATATATATATATATATATATATATATATATATATATATATATATATATATATATATATATATATATATGCAACCATATTATTCGGTGTTAGCAAATAAGTCGAATTATACATCATTCGATTTTTCACAACCCATCATTACTTGACAATAAAAAGAAAGCAACGCTTCTAAAATTGCTTAATTCGTCAATTGTCATACGTAGAGTGGCAGAGTTAAATCAGATTTAATTTTGTGTTAATTCCTACGTGTTCTTCCCCAGTAGAGAGAAAATGTCTCACAAAAATTACACAGGCTTGCGAATTTTAAGTCATGTCACCCCCTTTTGGATTTGATGACTGATCTTAGGGTATTTTAGTGCGCTGATTATGAAAAAAATATTCAAAAAATTCCAGCACGTCAGAATTTTTAGATATTAGGTATTAAAATTTTTGACTCAAATTACCTATAGGTCGACTAAATCAAGAATAGATTATTCATTTATATTTATTTCGTAGCTAATAAAAAATTATTACATAGTTGTAATTGGCTTTTAGGAACACATTCTCATCAATGGTTTATTAAATGAAACCTAATTAACTAAGTGACATATCTTTATTTTGGAAAAAAGGTGAATTTTAAGGTCATCCGCTAATGAGCTCATTATTGAGGGTAATTTTTTTTTTCTATTCAATTGTAATTGATAACTAAACCTCACAAAACGGTGCTAACGGGGCCGTACTTACAAGAACTAAAGAAATAAATAAAAATGCATAATCTATTCTTGACTTAGTCGACCTAGGTAATTTTAGTCAAAGATTTTAATACCTAATATCTAAAAATTCTGACGTGCTGGAATTTTTTGAATATTTTTTTCGTAATCAGTGCCCTAAAATCTATCAAAATCAGTTGTCAAATTTTAAAGGGGGAACCATCGCAGGCCAGTATTATTGGTTCAGTTTATCAAAAATTTTGTTGAGTATGTTTTATTTCGGATTAATAACCTATTCGTCCAAATATCCTTAAGAAATTTCGAGAATAAACATACTTAAAAAGGGAATAATAAGTAAGATCAGTAACATCACGAACCAGAGAGAGGATATGTCCCTTGAATCCGTCCACACACAATCGCTTGACTTGACCCGACCGCAGACGGCCGTGATGTCATTATACACGTAACCACAAATGTCGATTAAAACAGAGAAAAAAAGTCCACAATTCGAAAAAGAAGTTATAAAAATGTCGGCTCACTGATCAAGAAAAAGATTTTTTTTGACTGAATTATAAGTGCTGTTTCGGTCTGGTTGGCTAATTTTATTGGTTGATGATCTTGATTCAGGTGACGACACGACGGTGGAGGCGCATTGACTTAAATTTCCAAAATGTGTAATTATTTTAAAAAAATTGATAGTGATATCATAATTAGGTACCGTAAACACGGGTTACTTGAGCCCAGATTTGCAAATTAACTGATAATTTTTAAAATTTGGCGTAACTGTTATATTTATTTGGGATAGAGAATTCAGTATATTAATCTATAGGTATATATGGCTACGGTTAGTTTATTATGTAATATTGATTTTTTTCTGATGGTTCATAAATTTTATAGATCTATAGATTTGGGTTCAAGTTAACCTCAAGATCGGGTTACTTGAGCCCAAACCTAAATTTCCAAGTGATTTCCATTTGAAAACAGTATGAGACCATGCAGGATGTTGGCTACTAACTAAAACACATTGTACAAACATGTATTTATTCAAAAAATATGAATAAGTACCAAAACTGAAAAAAGATTTTCATCACAAATTGTTATGGATAACCAAATTATTTTTATGAATTAGAGTGTGTCTTTAAGTCTACTTAAAGAGAATAATCCTGTTTTGATTAGTGTAAGTGGCGGTATTTTCTTAACTATATCTTCCCATTTATAGTACAATACGTCCTTGTTCTTGGACCACTTCCATACTTATTTAATTGGATCCATGTATCATTTTATACCAAAGTTATAATGGGCTTAAGTTACCCTAATCTGAAGGCTATGTTAACTGGTTTATCAAAACCTTAAATTAAGAAACTAAGGAAATAGCTGGCATATGAATGTGTCTAAATTTGTTTTAGTAACGAAGCAAATATGAAAATTATACACTTACCTTACTTTGTGAGCTATCGAAATATTTTTTACAGTTGAAAGTTAGCAACATAACAAAAACAGCAACTTCCAATAGAGGTAAACAACACTCGTCTGACACCTAATGTCAATTTTCAGAACTACCTAAAATTAAACACAGTGAAGCTAGTGCTGTTACCTATCAGATAGACCTGTAACTTACTTTTACTACTGGCTACACTATAAGTACAAAACAGAAAATAATACTTTTTTTTCATTTTGGGCTCAAGTTACACCTTAGAGCTCAAGTAATCCGTTTTACGGTATACAAAATATAAATACAATCATAAACTAGAGGCACTGCTTGAGCATGTTTTGATGGTATCCTTGAAAAAGTTTCGGTAATATAATTTTTATGTTTAATGGTTTATTGGTTTTAAATTTAAAATTGATTTCATCAGATTATTTTTGCTTCGGAGACTACTAAAGTAGCGGAAGCATTGTTAAAGATAATAGCACACAACTTGAGTCAGAAAAATTTGACTTGAGAGAACTGCGGCTCTAGTAGCAAATTTAACTCAGCTGGACACAACTCGAGTTATAAAAAATTTGAGCCAATTTAATGAAGTTACAGTTAACTTACAATTTTTTAGAGTGCGTTCAATTCGAGTTCTGTGATTAACATGAGTCATAAGTGTCACACATAGTTATACACGGAGAGAAAAATAATATAATTTTTGTAGATAAAATTTCAGAAAAATTACCATGCTCTCTTATAATGCGTGCGCGATCGACGACCAAAATAAAAAATATGTGCTAGCATGGTAAAATTTAATGTGGTAACACAACTTTTATCACACTCTTATGCATATATGTTATAGTTTAATTCTTGTTGTCGTGCTCTTTCATTTGCGCATCTGACCCGCAACCTTATGTTGCTTGAGCGGTACTTGTAAAAACTTCGAAGATGCCCGATCTTTTCCGACTTTCGATTCTTTATGATGCACACAAAAATGATTGCCAACAATATATTCTAATACTAAAGATAGTGAAGTAACAAAATGATGAATTAAACGGTGACATCCCCGTCCTCTAACACAGTGTAATGAATACTGCTTGCTGCTTGTAAAACAGTCTAATGGATCAAGGTGCTTGGTCCAACCCGTCCGACCAAGTTGGTCGTCGAAACCTATGGTTGGCTATGTGACTTGCTATGAGTGAGGTACATTTCAACAGCGTTCATAACACACACAACCTTCTTTCTCTTTTTTTCTTTCTACTATTAGCAGATAGCATTTCAAATATTATAATACAGCATGGTAATTTTTGTAAGAAAAACAATTAAAAAATATTTTTTTGTCGGCAATGGAACTTTTTACTGTGCTCTTTTACAAATTTTACGGAGCTAATATTACGGGAACAATATTCTATCCTTTAAATTTTCTATGATTAATTATAATTTTTATATTTTTACCGTTCAAAAATTGCATATGTTCGCCTTTTACACGTCGATTGTAGTGCTGAACACAGTAATTTTTATATGAATTTCCTCTCCGTGTACACATAAATTTGAATATACATGCATTTTCATTTTAAATGTAAAATGGATTCAAATTTTCATTTTAAATACAAAATGGAAAATGGTTTGACCGAACTTATTTCAAATAGAAAATGCAAAATGCCATTTTGTATTTTAAATACATATTTAAAATGAAATCATTTTAAAGAGTTTTCAGCCCTGAATAACATGATAAGAGAAGAAATTTAAGATGAAATGTAAGAACAAAACCACTTTAAAGATTAGAATAAAATTCTATTACGGGTACGAGGAAGCTGTGTGCCGCATCTCATTGGCAGCATATTTTTTCATACAACTTCCAAAAATGGATTAGTTTGTTTACTGTACATTTTGTTTATATAATATGCCATGCACTGCGGACCCCGTTGTTGTGACTAGGGACAACAATTTTGTGTACGTGCTTAAACGTATATTTTTTTAACTTGAATAAAATGTGCCCTCTGATCTTAATGTGTCCGATACGTATTTTTTGTTCTTTTTTGCCGTGCGTCCCGTGCCCGCCATCCCGTGTAAATAATATTATTTTTTTGTACCTACAATCAGTCGACACCATCGAAGGCTGTTTGTTGTGACTCAATAATATAGTCTGGTTGGAGTCAGAACGCTATTATTGCCGAACGATTAAAAATTATTGATAGGTTCAAAGTTTCATGCGAAATTATCATTTTTCCAGCTGACTGCCTACATACCAGCCTATAATATGGATTAAAAAGTATTTATAAAGGCTTTATTATTAATATCAGTAAAAGGTTATTAGGAGCACGATATGGACACAGAGTGTTTCAAGTAAATTCAACAGCATACCATGATCTGTTGAAGTTTCGCATGTTATCATTTTCAATCAGTTTTTGTTAAATTTGGTAAAGGACAAAACCGGATTTATTTAAAGATAATGATATCTCCGTAACAAAGTGACCTTCACCACTGAGGGTCTTAATGAACACAATAATTTTTTTCGTAACGATTTCTACGATTGAAATCACGCAAATAAATTACTTGTAACGACTGAAACGTCTACGGGATATTTAAAAACCTTTATGAATTTTTGATTATTCTAAATAATTTGAGCGCACAACGAGGAACATGATAAGCAAATCTAATCTTTTATTCATTTACTAGCCGTATGCCCGATGGGATTTCCCATTGACAACATCTTTTTATTAGGTACTCACTTTCTACTTACTTTTAATGTTTTCAAAAGCCTAAATCAATATCCACGCTTCTAACTTCGAAAATGACAAACTTCCCATATGAACTTTCATTTTCTGTATTAACCCCTTAGGGAATAAATTTCCAGAGACAACTGAATTTTATTTATAAATAGAAGCCTAAACGCCAATTTTCATAACTCCTGTGCTTAATTTCGTCCTTCTAAACCCAACAGTTTAAGTAAGATATTACTTATTACTGCATTTCCATACAAATTTTCATCCCCTAATTAACCCACTTAGGGTCCGAATTTTTAAAAATCCTTTCTTAGTGCTCACCTACGTTACATAGGGAACTCCTATGCAAAATTTCATTCTTTTAAACCCAACGGTTTAGGCTGTGCGTTGTCTGTCAGTCAGTCAGTCAGTCAGTCAGTCAGTCAGTGTTAGAAATTTATTAAGTAGATTATTACACAAGAGATTTGTATTTTCTCCAGTAAATTTGTGTTTATATCAGATTGTGTTGGTAATATACGAAAATTTGTTACCTGACAATTTAATAAGAACTGTCAACTAGCAAAAATAGAACAGTGCAGCTGAAGCATTTTTGGTTTAACTGTTCGTCGAGTTAAATTACTTTTAGGCAACCAATTTGAGTTTTAGAAAATACGAGTGTAATAATTTTGATAAGATAATTCATATTATACAGTCAAATGCCCGTTATAAGACTAGTTTAGGGGACGTAGGCAAATTTTTTCTCGGAATTTGAGCATCCCCACTACCGCCCACTTAATATTGTCGCTCGACTACTCCTTATAAGAGTTTTCTCCTTAATTTCATTTCAGCGCTGTAAACATTTTATTTACGTTGTCACACGCATAGTCTTATAAGTAGTGGTCTCGAAAAAACTTGAAAAAGTGATTAAGGAGGGGAAATTGTTTCGACTCAGCAAATGCTGATTGGGAAGAATAGTTTTAAAAGGGGCAATCTTATAACGGGTATTTGACAGTAATTTTGAAATTAGTTAAATTTAATAAAATAAAAACTTTTGTTTCGTTCTTATCGTGTTTACCTACTATAAAATGACCAATGAAAAGTTTCCTACAATTTTTTTTACTGTAAAATTCTGTCCTTTTTTCACTGAAAAAACTCAAAAAACTACAATATTTTTGTGAGTTTTTGTGAGTAATTGGTGGAAGATTTTAAATTATGTTGTACCTAAACGTTGTATCAGTTTCGACTGTTCACTTTAAAATAAAATCTCCCATAGTAACGACAGTTTTTCTAGCTTTAGCAGAGTTATTAGCAAAATATGAATCTTTCTAAATGTATGTAGATACCTAATGCATTTTTAATCCATTTTAGTGTTAATTTTGTCGTCTTAACATGAACCACCGTTTGACTAGAATACAAGAGCCTTTCGAAGCCCAACTAAGTATTATATACGAGTACAATTCAATACAAACAAAACTCTGTAAAACAATTTAATAAATTTATTTTCTTATGTCGTGTATAGCACCGAAACATCCGGTACGTGAACGATTGATATTGGATTATTAATGTCATTATTTATGAAATAAATATTTGAAAAATTATTTAATTTGACGGTCTAATTAAGTAGAGAGCAATTTTATTTTGTAAACGCTTTTAAAGCAAGCAACACTGCAAATGGCAATTAATGTTTTTAACGACAATATTGTGTCGAGCTCGTTTTATGACTCTTTAGAGTTTAAGAGTACATTATTTTGTACGTCTATAAGTACCCACAACATTAGTTGTACATTACTTAAGTGAGTATATAAGAAAGTGCTGATTATTACTTAAATAAAATGTTTATATAGTCCAGAAATGTAAATGCTGTGATTACGTAACTTATTGTTTGTAGTAGCTTGTTCTACTAACTGTGATTTTTCACTTATGTGTGACTCCATTTAATTTCTGAATCTTCTGCCACGTTTCATTTGCCAGATGTTGCCAGATTTTAGGTTTACCGAATTTCTTTTTTCAGCGACAAATATCCTAATCATTTTTAAACTTTTTATGCCAATTTAAACAAATTTACTTCTTTACTATACAAAATTTCAGGTTTTTAACATCACTATTCGTTGGAAAATAACAAAAATTCCGTAATTTCCAAAAAGAACGTACAATTTTACGATAATTTATACTGAATGTTTCTCAAAAAACGTGAATTTTCAAGGGAATTTTTAACGTTGAAAACAGTTATGGGGACAAATTTCAAATGTAATCATTCAAGCACTTAGAATGCTTCTATTACTACTAGAAATTTGAAATTTGGTATGAGTGTCGGTCTTAACCTTTAAGGTTTTTAGAGAATCTTTAATTAAAATATGCTCGTTATTTGCGTATGCTCATTGTGAATATGCGTATGCGTTTAATATGATTAGATACCATAGTAACATACATTTGTGTTTTCATCACTACACGGAGAGAAAAATCATATAATTTTTGTAGATAAAATTTCAGAAAAATTACCATGCTCTCTTATAATGCGTGCGCGATCGACGACCAAAATAAAAAAATATGTGCTAGCATGGTAAAATTTAATGTGCTAACACAACTTTTATCACACTCTTATGCATATATGTTATAGTTTAATTCTTGTTGTGGTACTCTTTCATTTGCGCATCTGACCCGCAACCTTATGTTGCTTGGGCGGTACCTGTAAAAACTTCGAACTTGTAAAAACTTTATGATGAATACAAAAATGATTGCCAACAATATATTTTATTACTAAAGATAGTGAAGTAACAATTAATTAATGAATTAAACGGTGACATCCCCGTCCTCTAACACAGTGTATTGAATACTGCTTGCTGCTTGTAACACAGTCTAATGGATCAAGGTGCTTGGTCCGACCAGTCCGACAAAGTTGGTCGTCCAAACCTATGGTTGGCTATGTGACTTGCTATGAGTGAGGTACATTTCAACAGCGTTCACAACAAACACAACCTTCTTTCCTTTTTTTCTTTCTACTATTAGCAGATAGCATTTCAAATATTATAATACAGCATGGTAATTTTTGTAAGAAAAACAATTAAAAAATATTTTTTTGTGGGCAATGGAACTTTTTACTGTGCCGTTTTACAAATTTTACGGAACTAATATTACGGTTGAGGTTGAGACACAAACGTAGCGGTATACAATATTTTGAAGAGAGACGAATTTACTGTCAGTTTTGAAATACGAAAAACTCAACAAAAGTGCTAAATTCTCTCATCGATATTACCGTTGTTGTTACTAGTTTTTGACGGTCATGTAAAATTGTGATGAAATGCCCAACTGATACGCTGTTTTGACAAGTAATACACCAATTATTGTTATAAGATATATAAGCAAAGGTAGCCCATTCTCTTTCTAGCTACGATAGGTACAAGATTGTTGCGCTGTGTTACACAATACATAATGTATTGTAGGGTACACCGCACCACTGTAGTACCTATTGACCTATTGTGCCTAGATAGAGTGCGAGCTACATTTATGTACCATATTGATATACTATATGAGCCGTTTATTTTGAAAGTGGGGCAAGTCCATATTTTGTTATTGCGAGATATTTAAGGGTTTGCGTCTCAATAAATTTAAAAATATTGGTAAGTGTTAATAGACATATTTTTTGTATTTTTTGTTATTAGATAATGTAAGTTTATAATCCAATAGTGTTTATAGTGCTAGCTAAAAAAGATTGTGGTTTTATTATAACTAAATGGACTTGCCTCACAAGTATTGTAATCGTTAATTTAAATGGATAATATTTTAGTTTTATCATTTAAAAATAAACATAATAAAAACTTTTCACACGACAGTTCAACTTCAGAAGCACGTACTGTGACCTTATTACCCCCTGCCAGTGCCTTTTAAACTATTTTCCTTGTAGAAGTTTTTAATTACTCAAATAGTACGATTATGTCGACACAATCACCCCCGTAGTTAACTATTATAACGTATTTTATCTTTTATCCCTTTTTCGCAAAATTAACTCCCAAATTTTAACCCTAAACTACCCCTGTTTGTGTAATATAAGCAAATTACATATCAATATATAGCTTTTTAAGAAAGAGCAATATGGCTAATTTAAGCATTTGCTCTATTTCTTACCGTTTCCGAGATATTTGAAAAATTAGATTTTCACCCCAATTTTTGAAGGAGGATTTCACCCCTTCAAACCGCTTTTCCGCAGATAAAAAAATACGTGTTACTTATTTTTTAGTGTTCTACAACAGATCTAAGTTTCATCAAAATCAATAGGTCGAGTCTCGGAAATTTTACTTGTAAGATGAACTTGCATCACTATCAAAATAAACATATTTACAATACTGTTAAGAGCTAAAACTTCAATCTTCCAAATATTAGGCTTCTGAATTTTTTTGACTATAAATTGTTGACAGATAAAAAGATCATACTAAGTCTTATCTGTAACTACTATTATCTTCATTTTTTTAAAAAAATGGGCTTGCTCCACTTTTAAAATAAACGACTCATATATGGAATTGTTGATCTAGTACAACGTGTCAGAAATGATCATAATGTTTTAACCGTATTACAGGAAATCTATGAACTGTAACTGAAGAATAAATGTTTTTAAGGTTAAGTTTCGAACTCAGGGGCAGCCGCATCCTTTCTTCTGGAAATTTATTGTATTTTTTTTGTTTATTCTAAGATGTGTCCCATTTTGTTGATTTCAGATGGTTTTCATATAATCAATTTTCGAAATCGAATACGTTTATTTCATGAACCAATTATATAGGTACATTTACGTTTGTACATTAATATGTTTAGTTTTGACCGGTTGAATGCTGATGTTTTTTGCAATGCATCAACGACAACTTAAACCAATGGAAGTGATGAATAACATTCTAATAGCGCTATTTATTGCAAATGTTGTTTTAGACGACTAGTGGCCTGGCCACTAATACATACACCACCACCTATTGCCAGTATTAATAACAAGCATTCCATCTGTGCAAAACAAAATACATAAATGAATTTAACCCTTAACACGATGTTAAACTCATAAATGATAGAATACGAACGATTCTTTGTTTCTGTTGTTGTAAGAGGGTTTAAATTATGAAAATTGTTTATCAGTGTTTTCAATTTTGTAAATTTTTATCGATTTTTTTGTGTGTATATTGGGCACTAATTAAGATTTTGTAATCACATTTAAAGTATTGTTCTAAAATAAAATGTTGATTGTTTGAGAATGTGTAAGAATGGCCACAATGTGATAAGAGAAAAACTTTTAGGTGTGTTCTTATTAAGGATTATTAGTAGAAAATTTTTCTAAACATCCATAACCCTAGAATCATACGTTGGTCTACGAGTCAAGTTAATCATACATCGGCGTCGTTTCGACGAATGGACTTTTTACGGGGAGTTTTAGAGTTTATTTGCAAAAAACATTTTTTTTACATAACAATACTACAAAAGCGAACAAAATATTTAAAAAAATTGGATTTGGAAAAATTTCTTAATGTAAATATTTATTAATTTTTTTAATCTTTTTATCAAAGCATATTTTCATTATAAAAATTAAAAAATATATAAATACATCAATTGTAATAATTAATTTATGAACTATTATGAATCAGTGGACACGTGTGACTTTACAGAATGTGAAATTTGTCAGTCATAAATATTCCTATAGATATGTAGTTATTTCCCCATTAGGCACATTTGTAAATTTTCTAAAATTTGTTAGTAATTTTTCGAATAAGATCTCAAAAAATAATAAAAATTAAAATATTTTCCACAAAATAAATTATTAATCTTTTATTAAGTCATTCGAAACGCATTCTTTAGTTTTCGATTCAATATATTCAAACTTCAGTATTATGTCGTCTCTATAAGTCAAACAGCTGTAATCATCTTTTACATTATCATAATCATTGAATAAATTAATTATAACATCCATATCTTTAATAAATTTTAGAAAAATTAGGAAAACTTTTATATGTGGAGTACAAAATCTTTAAAAAAATATAGGTTAATCATACATCGTCGTCTTTTTGACGCACACTATTTCAGTATAAAAAAAACGACAATAGCTATAAAAAAAATTTATATGTCTTATGTGTTATAATAACAAATAAATTAGGTAACAGAAGTTTCACAGCGAGCAGGTACCGACAAGTCACAATATTGGAGCAGGTAGAGAAGTTCGTTTGTCGTTTTGACGAGTATGTATGATTCTAGGGTTAATATAAAAGATTTTTAAATTTTGTTCCTTCATCTGGATATCAAACACTAATATAGATAACATGGTGGCCACATTACTGGAAAACCTGGAAATGTCAGAGAATTCTAAACTTTCTGGAAAAGTCACGGAATTTTACCAGAAGGCTGGAAAATTTTTGACTTGTTTTAAGATTAGATTTAAAAACTGACCCGAATTTCTTTTTTCTTTTTTTTTTTGGACGACATTTACTTTTTTAAGAAAAAGTGTTAAAAAGTTATTAAGAATTTTTTTTTTAGCTTTTTGGGATAAAGTAGGGACAGCATTTTACACCAAATAGTTAGGGAATTTTTTAATAAAATTTCTGGAAAACATAGGAAAGTCAGGGAATTTGATCTTTAAAAATCTGTGGCCACCATGGATAAGGTTACAAAGTATTAAATTTAAAGAAATCATATTTATAGTTTAGAGACATCAACGACAGACTAGACTACAAACCTATTTTGATATTATGATTTAAGCAAGTATATAGTAAAAAATACAGTACCAATAGTGGGAGGGGGTGGCGGCACACAGCTTCCTCGTGCTCGTAACAGACTTTTATCGAATTTATAAAATGATGTGCTAAATCTGAAACGTATGATTAATGTCATGTTTAAAACAAAAGTAACTTAGGGATAGAATGAACTGCATCTTAACTGTGGAAATTATACGAAAAGACTTTTCATTTAATACCAAATCAATCCGTAGAAAACATTAGGGTACCTAATAGGCATTATTCGACGTTTCAAGGTGTCAAATAATTGCAAAAAAATTAAAATTAATAATTTTTTTGTTTCCGTGGTGTAACAAAAAAAACAAGGAGTTCATTCTATGTATTCAGCTTTAACATATTTTACGTTTGCGCTCAGTATCGATGATTGTATTGAAATGAGGTCAAATATAACTTAACCGTCACATACTTTCAAAATTTAAACGATATGTCGAAAGCCAATTGTGAAAATGCTGTTTCTAGAAAAGCGTGTTTAAAAATTGGTATGCAGTAATTAAGACTAAACTAGATATTTCGATACACATTAAAATATACGAATAAGCCACAGACTATATTTGACGTTCTCGAGGGCGTTTTACGTTTAGAGGCCAAAACACATACTGATGAGCAAATGCAAGACCAAGACCAGGACTTGGCAGTCTTGGTCTTGGTCTTGTTCTTGTATTAAGAATCTTGGTCTTGGTCTTGCTAGAGCAGTTTGAGTCTTGGTCTTGGTTTTGGTCTTGCAAAATGCAATCTTGGTCTTGGTCTTGGTATTGCTAAAAAATCTTGCAGTTTCTTTCATTCTTTTATTACCGAATTTTTTCCTTCTAAAATAAGAATTTTCTTTCTTTACGGTATTAATTATACTTTCAAACTATTTAAATAGTTTAGCAAGAGTCTTTTTTCTTGCTTTTGTCTTGGTCTTGCTCACTTGACTCTTGGTATTGGTCTTGCAGCCATACTTATAGTCTTGGTCTTGTTTTTGCTCTTGGTATACATAGTCTTGGTGTTGCAAAAAATGCAAAACCAAGACAAGACTGCAAGACCAAGACTAATTGTGCTCATCACTAAAAACACACTAAAGACTGAATATTGTTTTGAAAATTTGGGAGTAGGTATATTGTTAAGGAGTTTTATTAATATTTTATGGGAGAAATTTACCCTCTTAAAAAAATCACAACTGTTACTTATAGAAAAATTTATTACTCCACCAATTGTTAATGAAAAATATCCCTGTTACGAAAAATGTTATATCTAAATATTTATAATCCAGGAAATTTTAATTTCTTTAAATATAAAGTGTGGTATGGTGAAGTTGTGTACAAACTGATAAAGTTGGATGCTTTTACGGTAGTACACATATTACTGTATTTCTGCACAACGATAAAGTAATATTCATGATCGGAATTTCGTCTTTTAGTTTCAATTGGTACATTTTATATATGTAAATATATTTTGGCAAAAAAAATTCTATATACAGTAGACAATACAGTCATCTCTCACCATCTGTATTATAATTTATGGTAATCACCAACAAAGACAGATAATAGATTGTTATTTACCGGAGATAATTATCAAAATATCATTGCCTCTCTGTCTTCCCGTTTATGATAATAATAAGCAAATATAGTGGCGGCCAACACAGCCAGCCAGCCACGGTTCCGCGGCTGCATCTGTAGTGGTGTCTGTCGATTCAACACACACACACACACATGGTACCTAACCAAGTTTAGTTTGATTTCGTATAAAAGGCGTACGGGTGTGCGTTGATTGGTTCACTCCGTTCGTACGTTGAATGTTGATTGGTCGCCGATGTATCACACAACGCCACCTGTGCGATCATCATCAACTAAACACGCCGCGGCCCCGGCGAACAGACCAAACGGACGGGGTCCAAGTTCGCACATAATAATATTAATGATAATCACACAAGCAAACCATCTTACTACATAACTTACCGGTGCGTTGGTCCAAGTATATCAGCGGAGAGCTTCTTTATCGCTCTCTGTCCAACACTGTGTGTATGTGTATTGGGTGCGAGCGGGACGGAGTGTGATTTGATCGTATGTAATGATGATTATAATTATGTGAACAACCAAAAATAATAATAATAATGAAATAATAATGGCGGACCTTCATTTTATTTTGCGTACATTCATTCTGTATGTTTGCTAGAGCTGCTATTTGCGCGATTGCGATTACTACTATATGTCTGTGTGTCTGGCGTGTGTGTACAGTGGTGCAATGGTTATTATGAATTTATTTATTTCGCTTTTTCGCTTTGTTTTTTTCGAAAGTCATTCTGTTGTCGTCTCTTTAAAAGTTTTGACCTTTCTGTAAATGACATCGTGACTAAAGTTACCTTGGCCATTTGTCAATTATGTATCCACGTTTTAGCTACTGTTTTGTTTAATTTTTTTTTCGAATTGTTTCCTGGTAAATTTTGGATATGAAACGGACGCGATTGTGGGAATTTTTTTAAGCCGTATGGTTTCTTCAAAAGTGCATTTAAGGAAGATTTCAGTTGAATCACCCTTTAAAGCTCAGTGTATAATTCGAAGTTTTAAATAAAGTTAGAAGGAGTTAATTAATTAACCATTGAAATATTTACTCTGTGAAACACGCAATTAGAACAATTTTATTTTTGTGAAAATATAAGAACACTTTTATTTTAACCAAAATAACACTGTTTTTTTACAAACTACTTTACGGGCATTACCTACCTCATTCTAACCTAACTTAACCTAAGTTTTTTATGTGAGATTCCCACTAAAAATACCTCCTCTTCTTTGCCTTTACTCCAGAACCGCCATATTCATTACTTCGGAGTGAAGTCTATTGTTTCTCACAAATTTTCATCCAAACTTCCATTAACAAAAAATTTCTATATTTAAAATATTCTGTTTTATTACCTCTAACAGCTCCAAAACTTTTTTATGATTTCTGCCTTGTTTGTTTTCTAAACTTTCCCACCACCTCCTTTCCTCTCATAGCATGTGTCAGGATGTCATCATTTAGAGACCACGCATCTTCACTTTCTTGCATTATTTTGACCAATAGAGACGATAGTGTAATCTAATTTAATCTAATCTCCAGGATGATGTATACTCGAAATCTAGCCAGTAATATATCAGTGCTGTTTTATAGAAAAGAAAACGAAACAAATATTCGAATATTCTTCTTTTAATTTAAAGTTATCAATTACTTTAATAGGAACATTATTTATTATTAATTTTACTTTTTTGTGTTGTCACTGAGATTTTTTGAAAAAACGAATGTTTGTAGGATTCGAAATTACCTCCTGTTTTTGTAATCTTTGCATTTAGAAAACAAAAATCTCTCTATGGTCACATATACTTAAGACTATACGTAAATGCAATAAAAAATTTATAAAAGAGCAAAAACATTAAGAAGAAAATTTGGTAGTTTATAAAAAAATTTGAAAAAATTTTTAAAAATGTTAGTTTTTTCTGATGTCGCTCACAAAAGAATTTGACACCATAGGCCCGAACCGGGCGAACCCCAACTTAAACTTTCCATCCAACATGATACATGGTTTTTAATTTCCCATGCACGATGTATTTTTCGATAATTTTTGCAGATGAGCGTTCAATTTCAGAGGAAAAGGTTTGAGAAATATCAACAGATATCAAATAAAATATACCCTGTTTCAAATACAATTGATCATGAGTCATCGTTAAAAAATTAAATAATTCTTATATTCAAAACAAATCAATCTTCTACCTATTCTTTTCTAAAAACAAACGGCAAATTTAAAATTTACGTAAATGCAATAATGAAAGAGATAAAGCCAAGAAAACGGAAATTATTTAAATTCATAAGTGATGAAGCATGGTTAAATTTAAGTGAAATGGACCATACAACTTTAAAAAGAAAACTCTGGAAATTTTTTTGATGAAGAAATTAAACTTTTAGGTTATAACTGGACGTTTTTCAAATATAAATCTAGTAAAATTTTCACAGCAAATCAGTCTATAATTGTAAGCTAAACAGCTACTACATATTTTTAAAATATAAAAAAAAAACCTCTTTTTAAATATAATAATTATTTCCTAAAAGCGATTCGTTTTAATAAAATTTCTTATATAATTAATATATATTTTATCAAGGTGTTAGCTATGAAAGACTACTTCTCAATAAGTAGTTATTTTCTACAAAATTAATCTATCCCGTATACCTATACATTTTACGTCCATCCGTCCGTCTGTCTGTCTGCTCTCCACTCTTCTACGATTGTTGTGTTACGGTCATCCACGACTGACTCGTTACCGATTACACCCCACCTGATATTTACTTGCCCGTCCGGCACTTGTGTTTGCTCTTATCTGAAATGAGAATCGTTTCCGAAAACCATTAAATCTAAGTTAGTAACTGACTTTATTAGTTACAATATATTGTATAATACTCACTTAAGGTTGGTCCGGTTTATCTGATTTTGATATATTATTTTTATGAAGTTATGCCCCATAATATAAACATGAGACCTCCGTTTTTATTTTCTCCCATAAACATACTGTGATGAAATAATAAGCCATGTATAGAGTAGTCTTAAGACTACGGTATTCGTGATAGATTTGATTTGTACGAAACTTATTAATAAAATGCACAAGTGCTATTGATTGTCAAAGAAATTAGATCCTACACCAGCTGAAGAATTATCTTTGAAATCTTTGAAATCACAGTCAAAACAGATTCTTTCAAATCAGAAATTTATGTTTTGTGCACTTTGACGGTGGATATATTTTACCGCAATACTCTATTATGTTTACTTCAAATGATTTTTGTATCAAATTTAGAATCGTAACGCACTTAGATTGGGGAGTCCGTGAACCCCTGGAGGTCCGCGAATTGTCCAGTAAAACTACACTTGACTTAATGAAAATTACACTTGACTTAATCCTATTCTTAGGGGCAGCTCACTGGCACAAGAGAAAGTTACTGAAGTAGGCCTGCATTTGCAGGCAGACGTATATATTTTCGTCACTTTTCAGAAAAAGAACAAGAGAACAATTTTTGGTTAAAACATCTTACAACACAGATGAGACAGATCAAGCCTACATATAAAAAAGTGTAATCCGAAAGTTGCAATAAGTAGCAATTTACACCACTACTGATTTAGTCTGTTACTGATCGTCGTGGTGTTCACGTCATAATAAATATCATGTTTCTTTAATCAACTCGTGAAATTTAAACAGAAAGAAATATGAAGTGTGTCGTATTTAAGTGTAAAAATTCTATTGAATAAAAAATTTCTCAAAATAAAGGGATATCTTTCTTAAAATCATCAACATATCATACTAACACATTAGTATATTCGTGTCCATACATCATGTGTTTTGGTCGTGTGTGTGCTGTGTTACGTCACTCGCTCGTTACAGCGGACACAGTTTGGTAGACATGCTAGTTTGACCCCTTGTCTTACAAGGATTACATAAAATTTGATAAAGCGGCTCTCAAATATCTCCTTTCCTTTATAACTTCATGTGTTACACAAAAAAAAAAGTATTAGGTAACACGTTAATGGTCATGAATAGTTATAACGAAATAGTCAGCTGATACACTGTTTTGGCAACTATTACACCAATACAGAAACAACTATAATTCGCTCTCTCTCTAAATAAACAGGTTCGAAGGTTCGACAGCGACCACAAGTCTGTTGTACAATACCTAATGTATTGTAGATCACACCGGACCGCTCTGGTACCGATGGTGACCAGACAAAGAACGAGCTATGTTTGTATAACTTATTGGTGTACGCTTTATACAGAGTTTTTTGACACTGATAGTGTAGTGTCTGTGTTAGTCAAGTTTAATCTGACGTCTTACAGCGTCCACGTCTTACGGCTACCTCCTCTCGTTAAATAATATGTAGGTACAAGTTTCTTTCTACAACGATCGAAATCATACTTACTGATTACTGGTGGCGATTGATACTGGTAGCGATTGTCACTAGTGGCAGTTGACAGGGAACCTAGTGAATTCTTAGGGATTTTATATAGCATGCATGTCAACTCGCAGTACTTTTAAAAGGGATCAAAAGAGTAAAGAGAAATATCTCTCATACTCCTATTTCTCTTACTTTACATACTAAAATGATATGGACAAAGATAAATTCTAATGTGGTTTTGAATCGAATGTCGTTAGTTCAGTGACAAGCTATAGTTGCTACATAATTTCTAAACGCGTCAATTCCCTTAAAGTTCTATGAAATTATTACATAAAAATTGTAACACAGTAGCAAAAAGTATCTGTAAAAAAAAAAAATAATAATAAATCAATAAAATTTTAACAAAAAGTTACAGTTAATTTTTAATTAAAAGAAAATTTCAAACGACCAATAAAAAGTCAAAAAAAAAAAAACTAGAGCTAAAAAAATTTCAATGAAGCTTAAACTAGCCACATATTATTACCTATATGTATGTATATCGGATCAAAAAAATTTGAATTTAGTCTTTTAAATGTCCATCAACATCATAGAAAGAGTATTTCTTTAATAAAACACTAGTCCAAAAATTATAATTGGAAAAATTTTTAATTAAGCCTCCATCTCTAAAAAAAAAATTGAATCTTTTAACAAAGAACAAAATAGACTTTATTTAAATATTTATACTGAAATGCGCGGCTCCCAAAAACCGTGTTGCATCGACACAAACAAAGAAGCCACAATGTACCCACTAACGTGCCAGACAATGATGCCACTCTGTATATAGTTAAATAATTGTTAATTCTTCACAAAATTAATTGTTCTTCTTAGAAAATAAATAAATTAAACTTTTTGAATCAACTATGTACAGAGCCAAACACAATTTCTCTACGATAGCGCAGCACCAGTATCTACTAAACACAAAAAAAGCTTGTAGGCGGTTACAAACATTGAAATTAACGCCCAAAATACTCGCGTACAGTACTTTTTTTTACTAGACGACCAGGAAAAAGTAATGTATTGTGTCAACAACGTTAAGTATTTAACACTTTAGAAAAATTTTTGTAACCAACAAAAAAAAATTTTTGATTTATTATCCAGTGATGATTCATGAGCGAACGATACGTGGAGATTAGATTTTTTGAATTCTCGTTGCTACAACCAACGTCCGATCTACCACCACTCTCTCTCGATCGCTAAAGTCTGTTGTCCAAACAAACCATTCGTGACTATTTGCACGGATTGAAAAAAAAAAAAACATTTAGTGTGCGCGGGGAACACAGCCAACGGCCACTAAAACAAAGATGAATAACTGTATCAGAAAAATGTCATCACATCGTTCATGAATTTAAACGAAAAAAAAATATGACGACCTGTTTTGTTCGCGATTGAATCACAGTGGGTTACAGGGAAAATTACCTATTCGGTAACTTAAACATAGTAATGTAGAGTTATTAATCGATTAATCGGTTTAGTCGACTGATTTTGTGTAACTTTTATCATTATTTTTCAATCGACTATTTTACCTTAACGGGGGCCCCAGTAGTACAATATAGGTGATACGTTCTTACTAGTGATGTCGAGCCGATATGCAGTTAGTCGATTAATCGACTAAAATTGTTTTTCAGATAAAATTAGTCATTAGTCAAAAATATCGAGCATAGAGTAGTCGATTAATCGACTAAATTTTTAATCGAATTCATGGTGAGGTAACCTATGTAACTCTTTCAAAAACGAGGTTTTCTTTTGAATTTAATTATGGACTTTTAATATTTTTCTTTTAAGAAAAAGAAAGATATGAAATATCACAATATATTAATCACACAAAAGTAAAAAATCATACAGATAGGTAATTTTTTAGTTTCCATTTTTTGAATAATAAGAAATATTGTTAAATTAGTCGTTTTTTAGTTTTTAAAAAAAAATTAATCATTTTAATCATTTAATCGAAGGTAAACTAGTCGACTAAAATATGACTAAATGTAAACAAAATTAGTCGACTAAACCGACTAATCGATTAATTATTCGACATCACTAGTTCTTACCCTGTTCGCGAATTCGACTAAAAATTTAATCAATTTATCGACTATTGTTTGCACGATATTTTCGACTAATTTTTTTTAGTGTTTATTTCGTTTACTTTTTGACGTCCAAACTTGGAAATGGCCCACCTATGTTAGGAAAAATCCAATGCAATTACAACTGAGGTGATAAGCATCGTTTGGGAGTATGTAGGTACTATTGAGTTTTATTGTATGATGGTTGACTGAAACTAAGCAAAACGTTTAACTTTGAACTCGCAATCTACCAAACAAAACCAGAGATGCTAACCACTACTGCCACTAGTCCAAGTGAATATATGACAATCGCCACCACTGACAATCGCCCCCTACTGAAAAAGTGCGACAATCGCCCCCAACCCATAAATTTGTTTATACCTGGCTTTATGACTCATTATATTTGACTAGATGTTAATCACCACCAGTGACAATCGCCCCCAGTGTATTAGCTTGTTTATACCTGGCCGTGTAACTCACTGTGTTTACATCCAACAGATAGATGGAAAATAGTGGAAACTTAGATGGTAATACTGTGTGTCGGTACGTCAGAAAAGAAAATATAAAGATTCCAATAAATTAACTTTTATCTAACTGACGTCATTTAAAACGTTATACAGACATATGTAAAAAGAAATGCGGCTTCCTGGACCCGATAGTTGAAGCAGTAACATTTTTGAACTTTGTTTGAACATTTGTTCCACATTTATAAGTAATTCCATGTTGTAAGTAATTCCACATTTCGTTCCTTGTATGGATTAGTGATAATTCATATAAACATTCAAATAAAAGCATTAGAAGATTTCTGTTTTAAAATATTTTATATATTTTAACTAATATAAAATTTTGTTCCAGTATAAAACTGACTTGTAAAATTTTATTACTAATGTCCTCACTTTAAATAATATGTAAGGACAAGTTCCTCTCTACAACGACCTAAAATAATAAAACTGGTGACGATTATCAGTGGTGGTGATTAACAGGGTACTTTTTTACAACCATCGAAAATATGAAACTGGGGGCGATTGTCATTGGGGGCGATTGTTAGTGGTGGCGATTGTCCGGACACCCCTTTTACAGCCATCGAAAATATAAATCTGGAGGGGGGGGCGATTGTCAGTGGGATCGATTGTCAGTGGGGGCGATTGTCCGGACATCGTCCAACTTGGGAACACGTGCACTAATTTACAACATCTAAATTACATTTCTGGCAAAAGCGCTGTGAAGAAAACATTATCTAGGAAATATGTTTGCTGAAAATATAGTTTACAATTTTACAAACCTTATTAACTCACACACACCACGTCGTAGAACGCCAACACTTTCATGAAATAAAATGTATTAACTGTCAAAATAGTGTACCAATTGATCCTTTTGTTATTATGGATTATGACTGTCAACGTGTTAAAATATTTGGTGCAAATTTTGATATGTAAATAGACAAATAAGCGTGATAGTGTTGGTGTTATTTTTTCCTTACTAGTGTGTACACTGAGAAAAAAATACAGTAATTTTTACTGAAATTTCTGGTAAAAAATTACTGAGCTCTCTGGTAATGCGGACATAAGTGACAGGCTAAGCAAAAAATACGATAATTTATAGTAAAAATTTTAAATTATCCTATAGCCCAGTAAAAATTACCGTATTATTTATAAATAAGGCTTTTTTTTTATTTATTAATAAATAATTGAATTAAAATAGTTTAAAAGGATATTGATAGAAGGGTAAGCATTAAAATCAAATTATTAATATAGAAAAAAATTTTTGTGGTTTTTTATTATTTGTGGAAAAAAATATATAAATTCTTTATTTGACATAGGTATTACATGATAAAAATTTTTAACAATAAGCACATTACAATAATTTGTATAAAAACATATTTCAATTAACATATCAAAACTATACAAAAATTCATGAAACAACGATTTTTTGTTTTAAAAATTTATTATAAAAAAAAAACACTATATAAACATTCAGTCACGTTGGTTATTGAACAACTAAATGAACCAGTCCTGGTTAGTTGCAGTCTGAAGTCGTGTTGGTCGTGTTATTGCGCATGCTCGGTGCTATTGCGCATGCTTGTTTTATTTATTCTCAGTTTATGTGATGCTTGGCTATGCAGTGGTGTGTGACAAATAACAAATGCACAACGACTCAGTAAAAATTATTCATATGTCCAGTATATTTTACAAAAAATTAAGTAAATTTTCCCGGTGTCCACTTGAAATTTTACTAGCCCATCGAATTTTACGCAGCTGTATAGGAAAAATTCTTAAGGTGTATAGGAAAAATTCTTAAGGTGTACAGGAAAAATTTTCAAATGAATCGTAAAAAATAATGTTTGAAACGCATTTTTTATATTTTTGCTTAATAATTTCCTACGGACAAGTCACTTAAGACTCGTTTACCGGAGGCAGCTCAGTAATTTTTACTGGAATTTTTTCTCTGTGTACTCAATAAACTTGATACCAACTGAGCAGCTAATAGGTATGTATACACATATAGCATACTTCTATTTGTGAGTTGTGAATAAAATAATGGCACATTATCTCAAGAACTAGACAGTGAATCGTCTTCAGATTGCGGGAGTGTTTGTTTATAAAGAGTGGTCCAGAATTATGTATCGTAATTGCTAGAGCTGATAGTACGTTCAAAAATAATGGCACCTTTTCATCTACATTTTTTTCCAGAACTGAATAATCAGGAAGATAAAGTAGAGAGGTAAACTGTAGAGGGGTAGAAAGAATCTGACTTTTTTTTCTTAAGTTTTTTAAGCGCTTTTAAATAATGGATTCATATTTTGGGAGTGCGTATCATTATAATTAAATTTATGGTCGTTTTATATGAAAAGTAATTTTTTCACAACAAACTTTTCTATAGGAAATACGTTGATCTAGGTTAGTAACCCATATTTAGCCATGAAAATGTGAAATAAATGTTTTAAAATATATAAACTATTTATATAAAAATTCCGTGGAATATGTTCCTTTTTCAATTCAATATTTACAAATTGAATTTAAATTACTACTTTTTAATGTTTTTACAAGATTTGATATATTTTAATACAATTATTTTACTTTTTTGCTATTTCAAAAAGGATATTAAGGCTATGTAAGGTCTTACTAAGTTATCTCGTTTACCAAACAGTTTAATTTGGACTACTGGTCCTTTATGTGAATAGAATGTGGTTCTTTGACACCCAACAGATGGAGGCTAGTCTAAAATACAAAATGGCTATATCAACACATTTTGTCATTTTTATGGAATATGTACCTTTTTCAACTGACCAATTCAATTTAATCCTACTAACGTAAAATACGTACGCCTAAAATATCGATCCGTTATTCAAAAGTGTTTGGAAAATATTTAGAAAAAAATGATTTTCGTTTCACCCCTTTACAGGGTTATTATCTCCCTTATTATTGAGTTTTGGAAAAAAGTGTAGCTGAAAAGGTACAATTATTTTTTAAGGTACTATCAGATCTAGCAATTACGGTACATAATTCTGGATCATTTTGTATATGTTACTATATGAAAAAAATTTTTTATCAACATTTTAAGCGTATTTATTTTTATATCCATTTGAATCCAATTATAATGTAATTCAAATGTAGCAGTGAATTTTGACGCAATTTAACATCGATTTTCTCTGTTCCCATACACAAAATTCTTTTATGAAAGCAAATTTCTCATAATAATACAGTTTTGAAAATTTTCCTAAGAAAACTATTTCCCCGATAGAACTACCGTGAACTGACGTAGAAGCAATAACCTATAAGTCAGTTTGAATCAGCGGTCATAGCATTTTCTTATTGAAAGAGAAATTTACCGTTTTGCTGGTAGAATATTTTTGAAATTATTATTCTAATTAATCAGGAAATCAAGTAAATAATTAATAAAACATCAGCAACACTTTTTGTGAATATAATAATACAAACTTATGCATAAATATTTAGTAATGTGTAAACAAGAAAGCGATTTTACCCAACTTCTGGTATTCGATTTGAATAAAATTTATTTAAAATTCAGGTGTTGAATTATAAACAGAAATGTATAAACTAATATTATATGAATATATTACTTTCATCTAAAGATAATAGTAGCCTTTATCACTATAAGTGCTTATTACTGGTTTAATTTTTCGAATTCAGATTCGGATTTAGAACAAAAATTACCCTGGTCCAATAATGGATCATGTCTTGGTTTTTTTTTTTTTAGTTTATTTGAAGGTAAGATATTTTAATTATTATTTATGTTAGCGGTCGATTTTAATTAAAAAAATATGTGTTTGACGAAGTTGCGCGCTCGATGGATGAGTTGCACATTTTGACGTTAATGAGTTTTGTTTTTTATTTACCCTTAAAATATAATTTGATCAACAGATGGGTGCGGTTGAGAGAAAGGGTTGAAAATATGATAGTTAGTTTTTAATCGATCCTGAGGTGTCATAGAGGTATTTTTCGAAAACTAAGTAACGTTGGAATTTGAAATTTGGCATAATGTTTTCCCCCATTTGATCCCCATTTTAATTTTTGTGTGGAAAATAGAGAATCAGTCTGGTTCAACAAAGTTGAAAGAGCTACCTCTAAGGCCTTAATGGTTTTGATCTGAATATTTTGTAAAAATGACAGTACTACTAACACTTTCAGTCCCATGGATTCGGCATCCGAAACCAAACAAAACATCCCCAGAGGCCGACCGCGATCAATGATTAATTGATTAGTTGGTTACGCATTATGTGTGCGATGTTTATCATCATTAATCACACGGATGTGTTCCTACTCACACAAATACATACCAACACACACTACTCTTTTGGTTTCTATGTATAAAAAATTTTAAGATAAACAAAAAATACATAAAAAATATAATTTATATTACATAAAAAATATAATTTATATTACATAAAAAATATAATTTATATTACATAAAAAATATAATTTATATTACATAAAAAATATAATTTATATTTTTAAATAAAATTGATTTGAATATCGGTGTATATGTAGTATGTACGTTTCACGTACGTATGTTTACAGTTTTACACATAGATGTTGAATTGTGTTGAATCTATTCAGTGTTTGAATAATTTTATTTTATGTATTTGTTTATATAAAGTTTTTTTTTTAAATATTGCCATCTTTCGGGGAAGTTTACTATGAAAATGCTCGGGCCTCATAGTGTTAAAATTATAATTGCATTTAAGGCCCCGTAGATGAACGAATTGCGAGGTAGAAAGATTTGAAAGTTGGAATTTTGTTCAACCATTTTATACGAAATGGATTCACTTGAATGAACCTAGCGACTGTAGTTTTTTAAAATGTCACCAAAAGGATCGCTCAAAAAAATTTGAAAAAATTCATGAACATTAAGAATGGTGAATGACGTATAAACTGAACATTGATATATTCAGTAAATATTTCTGTTTCTTCTGGCAAACGTAAGTAGACCAAGATAATGCGATACGATATTTTGAAAACGAGAATTATAGTTTAATTCAGGAATAAAATTTATGCATCAGCAAAAATATTTTGCCCGCCCTCATATGCTATTACATCAAATCCATAAAAAGAACTGACGGTACGGAACACTACTTTTGCAAGTATAACTTACATTTGACTTAATATGTGGTCTAGATGTTTTTGATTTAACAAATTGAAAAATGTGTTATTAAATTTCTTTACATAATTTATATTTTGCTTACATATGAAAAGCAAATCCAGTAAATACCCAAAAAATAACTTCTTTAAAAACTATCGAATCCACCTCTGTTCCCATAAGAATACATTTTTTGTTTGTAAATTATTCTTGTGTGTTGATTCTCCAAGAAATTCAAAATAATAAAAGTAACTTATAGTATGGTAAAAGGTAAATGTACATTATTCGATACTTACAAAAAAAAAAAAAAAATACATTCATATGCAGATATAAAAAGGTCTTGCTTTTGCATTTTCAATAAACACAAATGTGTGTATACCTATGTATAATATTTATAAAGTAGCTAATGTAAAAGTATCTACTGGATTCACATGGTCCCAGTTGTGGGGCCGTAGATGATACTGGCTCGTCGCTTTAGTTTGCAGTCATTGGCATCGTTTAGTTTGGTTTAGAGAACAAACACCTTTAAAAGAATTTCTACACCAGATACAAGTCACGCTCCTTTGACAATGTATTTTGTAAATACAGCGAATAATTTTTTAATTTTTAGAGTGAAAACTTCTATATAGCTAGTGTAACTCTGCGTGAGGGTGTAATGAAATCTGAAATATTGTAAGGCCCGCCACACACGTACAGTTTCAACTGACAGTTTGAACTGAACAGATAAAACTGTCAGCTGAAACTGTACAGTGTAGGAGCACACACACGTACAGTTCAATCTTTCAGTTTTTACAATGGATTGGAAACAGCAGGACAATTTCACCTAGCAACATCTTTGATTCCACGGAAATTATATTGTTAAAAAAAAAATCAAACACACTTGCTCCTGACCACAAACCAAAGAACATATTCTGTATATCCTACAGACTCACTCTATCAATTTATAAATGAAGCAGCCAGATACGACCAGTATACGACTTAATAGTATTCTGTAATGTAGTAATCAATGCGATAACCTGTGGTATTTGTAGTAACGTTTTCAAATAATTATTGTCAAAATATAATATTGATAATCAAATTTTCTTTTCTTGAGAAGAAACTGCAAAATTTTGAAAGAAAAAGAGTGGTATTCGTTTTAATTATAGTTTCATTTGCGGAAAAGTGGACAATATATTATATTCCTTAAATCTCACCTGTCTCACCCCGTTACCTGCCACAAGAAAAATGCCTACAAACTGGCTTTACGCTTTGTCTAGTAGTATAATAATAATAGTGTTCATTGGTCTATGCTCCTGACACAAATTGAACTGAGAACTATACAGTTGAACCCCCACGCTCGTAACAATCAGTTGAACTATTCAGTTTAAAAAATTGAAATTTCATTCGTCCAAGTTTAACTGTACAGTTGCGTTGAACTGAGACTGAAATACCCACACACGTAGAGTTTAAACTGTATAGTTGAATTGTTCAGTTCAAACTGTCAGTCGAAACTGTACGTGTGTGGCGGGCCTAAGAGTGTTACGGCAATGGTAATGTTTGGCTGCAGTGTAATGTTTGTAAGGTGAAATAGACGCTAGTAGCATGTCATTACCGAGAAATTCTATTTTTACTGAATTTTTTTTTAATAATACTAAACATAAAAACATATTTTGCATACTAAGAGCACTCTTATTATTAATTTCTGTACAAATTTAAAAAAAAAAAGTTATTTAACTCTACCTGTCAACAAATTTATTTTCTTCTCATCAGACTATTAAAATTCCATAAATCTATAGAAATCAAAATAAAATAATTCTTAAAATTATAACAATGGAAATCACATTTAATATGTATTTCAAGGCCAAGCTTCTAACATAAATTATTGTGTGGTAAATAGATTCTGGTTCTAACCTGATGTCATTTAAACGTTAACTTGGTTGGAAAATAATGAAGTTATTATTATTTGTTTTAGCGAATTTCCAGAAAGAATTCTGGAAATTCAGCTATTATGGTGTTAGCCATAGTCGAAGTTCAGCCCGAAAATATGGCAGAAATTTGTTTTGAGGTCCCTAGAGCCCAAAAATAACATTCACTAAAATTTATATATATATATATATATATATATATATATATATATATATATATATGTATATATGTATTTATGTATTTATGTATCAGCACGATAGCGCTTCAGGAAAAACTGCTAGTTTTACGAAATTTGGTGACAACGTTGGAAGTCCAAAAATCTTGGATGAGTTCTTCAGCCAAAAACGTCGGCGCTCAGGAACATGGTTTTTTGAGCATTTTTCGTGAAAATGAGTTTTTGGCCAAAATTTGCTATAATTTAAAAGTTTTTGTCAAATTTTTTTACACCATTGCAAAGACGGGAAAAAATGACATAAAAAAGGTTTTGGAACTATTATTCTAGGTTAGCTAGTTTTTGAGAAAATAAGAAAAAAAAAAGTCAATTTATTTTCTATAATTTTAGTGTGTTTACAACTGTTGTATGTGTATAATCATATAATGTGTATGTATGCATATAACTCACTATAACTGCAATAGTATACGTATATCTATGTGTGTGAATGTATTTGTACCTCTAATATACATATTTTTCAAATAAGTACATCACTGTTGACAGTTTTAGCGAATGGAATTCGCTATTACAGCCACTGTCATGACGCGACTTGAGCCCGGGACTATGGCAGAAATTTGTTTTGAGGTCCCTAGAAACCGAAAAAAATAGTCACTAAAATTTATATATATACATATATATATATATATATATATATATATATATATATATATATATATATATGTGTGTGTGTGTGTGTGTGTGTGTGTGTGTGTGTGTGTGTGTGTGTGTCCGCGCGATAATTCTCGAACGAAATGTCTTACGTTTATGAAATTTGGTGAAAATATTGGAAGTCCCAAACCGTTGGACGAGTTCGTTAACCAGACACAACCGGTGCCTGGAACATGTCTTTTTTAGCAATTTTCGTGAAAAAAATTAACTTTTTGCCAAAATTTCCTCTTATTCAAAAATTTTTGTAAAATTTTTTTACACTATTGGAAAGAGGAGAAAAAATCACATAAAAAAGGTCTTCAAACTATTATGCTATGTCAACTAGTTTCCAAGAAAAACTAACTTTTATAAACGGAAATTCGCTATGTTATGCAGGATGCTGCGACAGGGGTATTTTCATTTTTGTTACTGGCTTCGCACGTTCACCTATAACCCCAACTTGTTCAATAAGGTCCTATCTATAAAATGTATTTATGTTGTTTCAAATCCATTACGAAACCGCTATAGAAGTTTCCACTTCGATTGTATGCGAATTCTTTTAATTTTTGATGTGAAATTTTCATATTCGGTTTCAGAAAGGTGAAATTGTTTCCATTATATCTCATAACCATTCCTAACAAAGATTAAAATGACCGTGTTAGAAGGGGCTTACCTGTACAGACACGTTTTATAGAAACACCTTCCTAGTATTAAGTACATTTTTAACCGTAGATACATTAAGTTTAGCGTATTGTTTTGTTTTGTGTAGAAAAACAACATCGAAGCTAGAAATTCTAATTTTATTCAAAATTATGTAACTGAATGGAATTATAATATCTATTGTAAAATTTCAAATAGCTACATACATTGTTAGCTAATTAAAAAGTTAAGCTATTTGAATTTCAATTGTTCTCTCTTTGTATAAATAGTTATTCAACTTAAGTTAGCTTAACTCTAAACGACGATAGTTTTCTTTTGAGCTAATATGCACATTCTATTGTTTTAAGTTAAGAAATTTAACCATTTTATGTAGTTTTAATAAAATGTGTCGACATTCTTCGGAAGTTCCAATTGAAACGGTCAAAAAAAAAAAAAAAACGATTAATCAGTTGTTAACTTCTTAATTTCCTAAATTGGTCTTTTCGGAAAACTAATTTTTCTTTTTTATTTTGTTTCAGGTATGAATCTACTACTTCGGTACGATTTTCCATTATTCATTCGAAAGGATGTCGTAAGTTTAAATCTTTGTATCAACTTCTTTGGGAATATATACAATTTGATGTATATCTCGTTAGACTGTCCTGAAAATTCTGTACGCCGAATGACCAAATTAGACGCCTTTGAAGTTACTTGGGTTGATTATAGATAAAAAATACTTCAGTGAATTTTCACTAAACACAACTGAGGGTGAATTTATATTACCAAGAATTAATTAATACTCGATCATACCGGCTCAGTCGCCCGGACCATCTCACGCAAGAGCTATTAAAACATAACTGCACTGTATATTTGATATAAGAACGAAACATTACAAATTCACCCAATACATATATTAAATTTTCGTTGTACAAAACTAATATCTACTTGACTTTAATTGTTCAAAAATTATTACTTACTTGAGAGTTGAGTATTTGGGTTTGGGTCAGTTAGTACATTAGGTCAGTTAGCAAAATGTTAGAAATTTTAATGATTTTTAAAAAGCAAAAACTTTTCTCAGAATCTCGCTTTAAGGGGGACCACTAGTGTGACCGCCTGAAAAAAGTTAATTTTTGGGAATTTTTTTAAAGAAAACTACTGTATGGAATGTTTTAATATTTTAAGGATATATTCGTTGATGTATAATAAATTCATGATAAAATTTTTGAACCAAAAAATTGAAAATTCAGTGAGTTATTCGCGATCTCTCAAGGCTCCAAAAAAAATGTTCCCTCGCTGCTGTAGTGATAGCGACCTTCACAGTGCCTGAGATTCAAAAAACCAAAAATCCTATTAAACTAAAAGGTATTGCCTGTGCCATGAACTTCAATCGAAAAAAAAAGTTAAAATTTAACAAAATTGCGGAATTTTTAAAAAAAAAAGTTTCAAATTTTGCGCGAAAATTTGGTGAATTTTCGTCTGCAAAAATTACATGTTTTATTCGATCGGAAAACTGGAGGTTCATGGCACGAAAAAACATATATAAAAGAAGCTGCAGTAAGAATCAAATCGATCGAATGATTTGTCTTCGAGCTATAACTACTTACAGCAAATTTGAAAAATCTAGTTTTCTTTACTTTACCTTTTAGTTTTAATCACTGAGAATTTTTACTAAAATTATTTACGATGTACTCACTATAACCAACACAGTAAAACTAGATGAGTCTTTTAAATGTGCCAGGGTCAACTGCTTCACAACATGTGACTGGCAGCCACGTCCAGAAACTCCCGAACTATCAACCTTCATACATTTCTCAATACCTCAAAGTTAACAATGAAAATCAGAATCCGCTCTTCGGATGGCTGTAACTCAAAAACTATTTGAGATATGCACTTGAAATTTTAGTATGTTATTTTTAGAGGTATAGACTATCGAAACATGCAAAAAAAATTTTCAATTTTTTCAAAATGTCACATTGGTGGTCCCCCTTAAAAATAATTGATTACAACAATTTTTTAATAATATTAACTGTATATATTTAAAATTTAAATTTTTTCAATAATTATTTCATAACACCGTTGTTTTACGGCACGATATTAATAGTTTAGAAACTGTCGATTATAAATTTATTTAGACATTGTGTATATAATTCAAATATATATTTATATTATTTTTCTTAAATAAATATAGACGTACTTTCTAACTTTCCTATTAAGGATTTATTATTTTACACTAAAATGTCTTCGCCAAATGTAAATATATAGTTAAATGAATTATTGATTTGATTAAATATTTATATTTATTTGCAATTTATTTAAACACGACCCCAACATTTTTTTTTAACGACTAATCACTTTTCAGTCCACTTTCAACAGTTCAAGATGTGAAATTTTTATTAATCCAACTCTGTATTTTATTGAATAAATACTTTAAATCAGCTGTTTATTATTTTTATTTGTCTATTGTTTCTGTAGGTATTCAATTTTTATTTTTATTTGTGTAAATAATAAAATTTATAGTTTTAACATTTCCGTAGTCAAAAACAACGTACATTAATTTTCTACCTCGTAAGCTGAGTCATAGTAATAGTATTGGTATTACTTAAATGCACCCTTATTCAAATAATTTTTCCCAAATTGTTACAAATACTTTTTATGGTAATTGGACGGTATTAAAATAATACTTCATATACCTAGGCAATTAAAATGTTGTAATTGTGGCTGGAGAACTTAAAAATTTTAGTAGGTTTAGTTTTTGTTAAGAGAAAGCAACAATTTATTCAATTTATTGGCGACGCAAAGATCCTCACTCGCGCCTCTGGTAGTGAAATTAGAACTAGTATCAAGTAAAATATAGGGTAAGTGCGGGAGAGATGCTGCAGTAGCCATAGTTCGTCCGTTGATTAATAGATAGCGCTATTAATGGATTATATGTTTAAAATAAGTTACTTATTTAAGCTGTATATAGAACTAATCATAAACATTATGATTAGTTCATCAGTTTAGTAATTATCCGACTTTTTATTATTAAAAAATAAGTTTTCAACATAATATTTTATCAAGCATTTAATTCATTAGAATTTAAGAATGTATATTTCATTGTTTTAATGAAAATGAGTTTTGTTATTTATTAATTTAGGTATATTTTAAAAGTACTGTATAAAATTTTATGTTAGAATTCCACACTATGCTTGCTATAGCAACATGCGGCATCAATCCCAACAAAAAGGAGAGATGCCGCATTGAAAGTTGGTGTAGATCCCGCATTATATAACATATTAAAAATATAGACTTATACCTTAATTATACAATTTTTTTTTTGGACTGTAAATTATGCCACGTAAAAATAAAAGATCCATTAATGAATCAGGAAGAGTTCTAATATTAGTGAAGATAATGAAAATAATGATGATTGCCTGTGTATTGAATGTTTTGAAAAGTACTCAAAAAGAAAAAAAAAAGTTGACTGGTTAAGATGTATAAAGTGCCAACAATGGTTACATATGGCATGCATCATGTATGGGAGATGTGTGTAAAATGCAAAATTTTTAATATGAACTATGCGGCGTCTCACTTTCTTTGATGCGGCATCTCTCCCGTAGGTGTGGGAGAGACGCTGCTTTGCAGGCTCTACAAAAATATTAATTATGAACTCTTTATGACTCAATATTTAAAATTATTTATAAATAATTTTAAAGAACAATGTTTACGTTTATTGTGTACCAAATTTCAAATCAATTAAATGCATACTTTAAGAATTATCAAGTGTTTTCAAAATGTGCGGCATCTCTCCCGCATTCACCCTACGTATACGTTTAATTGGTGATATAAAATCTAGTATTCCGCTTATAATTTGTATAATACTATAATACATACATATTTCTATTGATAATTAAACGTATGCAAAAATTTTTACTTGATACAGCTTCTAAATTAAAAAACCAGGAGCGCTCGCGTAATCTTTGCGTCGCCAATACGTATAAGTTGATTGAAACCACAGCAACTTATTTACTATAAAATATCAAAATTGAAAAACTAATTTGAATGGAAAGAAAACAGAAAATAATTTTAATAAAATTAAAATTCCCTGAAGTTGAAATTCCTATAAGGCAAAACGGCTGAATCGCTAGAGGACGAAGAATGTTTTCGATGAACGTGCTATAACCCGAAAAAAAATAGGATTCCGTGATGAAGCGAGTTGTCGATAATATTGAGTATTATAGGGTCGGCTACTTTTTGAATTTCAGTTTAGATCTTGCTAATTTTACTTTTAAATTAATCTTTAGTTATAATAAGCAATATTGATAAACAAAATGATCACTGTGCGTCTCCTTATCGGAGGCACAATTATTACTATCAAAATATAGGTAGGTATGTTCTTTTGTTTCGTCCTTCTTTTGTTTTCAGCATCACTATAGTCAAGACCGTTTGTTTTAGCTAAAATATTATTTTAATTTGATAAAAACATCATAAATTCATTTTTTTTTTTACAAATGTTTAAATCTGAAAAAAAAAACTAGAAATAAAAAGCAAATAAATAAAACACTAGTAATATTTAGCCGATAATTTCCGATAGTTTATTAAGTTGTTTTCGAGATATTATTGTAATTAATATTGGTGTATTAATGAAATGTAGTCATGCAAAGTTTAAATTATTTTTATTTTAGAAAAACATTAACAAATCTAAAATGTCTATTAATCAATGTAAGTAGAATTTTTTTTCGTACAAAAAAACGATATTAAAGTTAGGTATATTAATTTAAATGATTTTTACTAAATATTTACGGTATTCCATCCATATACACTTATGGTGTTTTATTTAATTGGCAAACAAAGAACTTGAAAAGGCAAAAAATCAAAAGGTCAATCAACTTTTTGATATCGAATTTAATAACGATGAAAATTAGTGTGCATTTTCGTGGAAGAGGTTTAACTGTAATATTAATGACAATCCACGCGTCTTCGCAGTAATCTTCACGAGGGCCAAGCAACATTTTTAGCACATTGATGCAACGCTGTATGTACCACGTCAACAATTCTGTATAAAGCGTACATCAGTAAGGTGTATCAACGTAGCTTGCTCTAGTTACCGTGAGTAACGAAGCGGTGCGATATGATCTATAATACATTACGCATTGTGCAGCCCATTTGTTGTAGCTATCGCACCTATTACCTATATGTATTATGTTATTCGTCGCTAACGTTTACAGGATTCGTCACTATATCGAAAGTGTGTTATTCATGTGTCTAGCCAATACCCATTCGCGGTAGCATCACACACCCCTGTGACCACTGATCGCGATCGGCCTCTACGGCTGTTTTAGACATGTATACGTTGTACACGAACTGTAAAGTGTTCAAATATCCCTGTCACAGGATCCTGCGTAACATAGCGAATTTCTTAGTTTTTCTCAAAACAATGTTTCATAAACCATCTTATGTCATTTTTTCTACTCTTTCCAATAGTACGAAAAAAATTATAAAAAAGTTTGGTAAGAAAAAATTTTTTTGACGAAAAAAGCCTTAAAATAAGTACTTGGGTTTGGAAGTCGAATGGGAATGGCTAACGAATTCATCCAAAAATTTCACACTTCTAAAATTTTCGCGTAATTTCGTAAAAATATGATGCTTCGTTGGAGAGTTATCGTGCGGACACATATATGCGTATAATTTTCATCGAATGTTATTTTCGGTTTCTAGGGACCTGAAGACAAATTTCGGTCAGTCTCAGACTCGCAGTCTCATCACGACACGTTCTTTAATAGCTAAATTTTGAAATTCGTTAAAGGTGAACAAAAGAGAACTTTCTGGAAATTGAGGACCACCGTCTAAATTTTGAAATAAATACTAGGTAATTGGTTGTTTTAATTGCTGTCCACTGGGCAAAAATTGACAATTTTTTCCGGTGTGTCTTTTGACAAGAATATTTGTATTTCTGAAGATGACTTGCGCAATAACGATTATTCAAAATAACCGTAAAAACCTAGAGATAGAATTATTCTTATCATATGCGTATATTATTACTTGATTCAGTTGTATTTTTTGCGAAAGGAATCAGTCTCAGCAGTTGTTATGTAGATACTTATTTAGTTGTATTAAAACTGAAATCACCCGGCCGACTACTATTGTAAGTACGGATGTAGCCAAGCCGAGCGACAGCCATCCGCGCAGTCGAATGAAAAAGAAATATTTCAAGCTTTCAGCTTCAGTAGTTTGTGGGAGGAGATGTGATATAACGGTTTTCTTGGTCATAGGTCAACCTCTTAACTTGAATATATATTTATATATAATCCATTTCACGTAAGTTTAACCATGATTCACCACTTATGAATTTAAAGAAGGCTTTATCTCTTTTATTATTACACTTGCGTAAATTTTAAATTTACAGTTCGTTTTTAGAAAAGAATAGAAGATTGATTTGTTTCAAATAAAAGAATTATTTAGCTCTTTAACGGTGACTCATGCTCAATTGTATTTGATACTGGGTATAATAAAGGGGTCAAACTAGTATGTCTACCAAACTGTGCTCGCTTGTGAACTTAAAATTTTAGTAGGCTTAGTTTTTGTTAAGAGAAAGTTTGAGTGACGTAGACACAGCACACATACAACCAAAACACATGATATATGGACACGAATATGTGAATATATTAGTATTACATGTGTAATAGAGACAACATATCTATGTCTATACTACTAGAACCAGTGTAACCAGTAAGAGATAGAAAATGTGTTATATACGTGCACTGGGTTTACTTTGTATTGATGCGATATTGTGTATTTGTGTTAGTAATCATTGGTAGTAGTGGCCGTCACGTGACCGTACTTCGCATACATATGTATGATACCACAACGCTCCGTGTAGGGACGTAACAATGTCAATAACAATCAAATCCATTGTCTTGTAATTGACCTGCACTCATCGAGTGCCAGTGAGAGAGTGACTATTAAGTTGCCTAAGGTCCACAAAAATGTACACTGCCGATTTCATGATAGAGATAGTTGCTGTGCCTCTATTACTCTAGGGTTCTATGTACGTCACACTCTATCTGAGGCGGGTGGGGTGTTGAGCGGTATACGTACTACATATTCGAGGCGTACGTATGTATGCTATGTATGTACATATTACATTGTTGCAAGTGGTTGATAAACAATAACCAACAATCAATGTTCGCGATGTTTGCACCGCTACAACTAGTGCCCGGCTGAACAACCTAAGCTGTGACAGACCGCCAAATGACACCAAGCGAGCTACATTTTTTTTTATTTTAGTTTGCTTCTAGTGTTCTATGGGTATAATTTTATACATCTTTTTCAAAAGACCCATCATGTATATGTACATAGCTAAGTATATCAAACTGTGGGTCTATATGGATACGTTATTATTTTAATTTAGTTACATAATAGAAATTTGCAACAAGACTGAATTTCGTCTACTAGTAGGGAATCACATCAATACACAGAATCTACAATATTGAGGCCCACCTCTCAAAGCATTGGAGATATTTTCGTTCAAAATGTATGTAGTATAATTATATACAAATTATTCGGTGCGACTATCAAACTTGTGAGTAGACTAGTGGATAGCATAGAGACATATGAATAATATGGTCCTGGGTTCAAATCCCGGTGTAATTTAATTTATTTATTATTATTATTATTTTTAAAGTATTATTATTTGGACTACCAAAGTTCTTATCAGTATTACTATAGTTCATATGTCATTTTTATCACTAGGACGTGCATCACTCGCCAATATTTCCTGATACTAGACAATCTCGGATGAAATTTTAATACAAAATACATAATTAATTCACAGTCACCCGTATAAAGAATTCTTAGGTCAAATTAGCAAAATTCATTTTAAAAATGTAACTTATTTTTCGAATGTGATGTTTCTGTTGCTTTTATAGTACTTAGTAATTTTATTAAAAATGGAAAAGGAGAATATCGAAAATGTACGAGTAACTGTACATTTCATATTTTCGACATTAAAATTTCGGTATTTTCAGAAAAAAAACCTTTAAAAAAATTCTGTGTACGCGATGACATCATCAAGTTCAATTTTCGTTTTAATCACTTTAAAAATAAAATGAATTAGATCGATTGCTGAAATGTGTGTAGGTAATTTTAGTGTAAATTTTTTGAGTTTTGCTATCAAAAGAGTCATTCAACACATTATTCTGTTAGACTATACTCATGACCGTTTTAGGGTCGTGGTAGGGACTTTTACATCGAAACTAAATTAAAAATAAATTAAATGAGAAAATAGTATATTGTGCAATAAGTGCGGGAAATTGTCGATTGCCTACGAAAGCGAAGTTGAACACACGAACGTAGTGACTGCGCTCATTCGCTTGAGTGGGCAATCGACAATCCCGCACGAGTTTCACATACTATTTTTTATTACGAATTTCACATAGGTACTTCTTTCTATTATTATTACTATTTTTGACATTTTTATTACTTTTTAAAATAATATTTTTGAGTGTTCGTCTTTTTTTTTTGAATTAACTATTTTTTAAATTACTTTGTTGGTGGTTTCTATAGAAATAATTATGAGATATTTATTAAATGAAAAATCAAGAGGCCGCTTTGCCTGTTTTGATTAAATTTTGCGTGTTTTATTGTCAATTTACGTGTGGAAAGTTACTTTCCACACGCAAAAAAAGTATGTGGGAAGAGTACAATGGTCAAACAGCTATTTTGCGTACAGAAATGTGTCCGCCAAGCTAGTACTTTTCCCCCATGAATAATAAAAAATATTTTTTTAATTTTATTATTGTTATGTTAGAGTACATTCCTATCTGAAATTCCGATTTTTTGGTTTCGTAGGTCTCTGTCGACATTAGGCACAGTGCCTTATGTGTCCATTGGATAAAATGATTCTAACTGTATAACTATTTTCAATCTATCGCCGCAATCGATAGGTTTAATACCACTCCGTTTTACGTCTTTTACCAATCCCGAACCCTGATTACTATTTGTAAAGTATAATATTTCTTATTTATAGAAATTTTTCAACTTTTCACGCATTTAGGTCGATCGTTCAATAACATTTAAGAAATGTGTGACGAGAATTGCATATGTTAAGCGAGCTAGAAAGAAATAGATCGTTCGTTCGTTCGTTCGTTCGTTGCCTGTGCGCCCGTTGTTTGTATGCATGATTGTACGACATAACTTTACACAACCATACAAAAATACTTACATACATGCAATAAATAGAATATATTGAAAAACATGCAAATCTTTGTACATATGTATGTATACAGGTATATATGATTGTAACCTATCACTAAGCTAAAATAACTGTTATCTTGTAATGTAGAAATATTTTGTTGTTACTATTATTATAATCAAACGTGGAATATATCAATAAAAAAAAAAAAAAAAACGAAATGTTTTCAGTATTTGTGGTTTGATACAATATTTACGCTTGTTACGGAAATTTCGATTATTTGTAATAAAAATTTCCCTATTTAGAGTTTGGCAAAACTGTCACCTTAATTTAAATCAGTGTTTTTCAACCTTTTTCATGGCGCGACCCCTTAGTATGGGAAAATATTTCGCGACCCCCACCTTCCGCTATTTACTAACTTATTTTTTATGCTATAAATATCGAATCCGTTCATCATTATTGATTATTTTCATAGTTAGGTATCGATTAAATACGTAATTAAGGAATTGAAATAGGCAAATTTTTGTATCGACATCGACGTTGATGACTTATAGTAGCTTCTAAACGTGCGCGTGGCGTAAAAAGTGACATGCGCACGCGCGACGGTCGTCGCCGTTTAACACTTCCAAGGATAATCCATTTGAATTCTTTGAATTGTGAATTCTCGTTGGTGTGTAAATTTATTGAATTGCCTTGTTTTTTATTCTCTAATATTCAAAATTCTGTACTCATTGTAATTATTGAAAATGAATAAGTTTCTGGAAAGATTTGCTCAACCGTCAGTATCAAGTTCCAGTGAGAGTAATAAACAAAACCAGAGAAAAAGTGTCTATATGACGACAATTATTTAAAATTGGGATTTATCATTTACTGTTATTGAAAATAAGCCGCAACTTTGAAACTTTATCGCGGGAAAGTATGAAACTACCACATTAATGTAACCATTAATTTTATTAACCTTCTCTGCATTAAATATTATAAATTGAACTAAAGTGGTTTTATTTTTAAAGTAACTGCGCCCCCTTAAAACGGCTTGGCGACTCCCCAGGGGGTCGCTACCCACAGGATGAAAAACACTATAAAAGAAAGACTATACGTTTTCAGTGCTATAAAAACTAAATAATGGGAAAATTGCAGTATAGTATATGTTGCAATATTTTTTTTTAACCGGTAAAAACGAACCAAAGGTAATGGAAATTTTTAATTATGAAAAGTTAATACGCGGAAGTTTATTTTTGTTTTCAAAAACTCAAATTTATTAATATTTTACACACTTTTTTAATATTGACATTTGTATGATATTATTGACTTATTGTAGTATTTATTTATAGAACACGATAAAAATAACAGAATAATGTAAAACACAAGTGAGGCAAATTAGTTTGTATATTAAAATCCGTTTTTCAATTGTCCAAAGCAATATACTTTAACCTATTATAAAGTCTGGTAATTAATAATAAAATGCAATTATTTTTCATAAAAACATATGTCCGCGCTTTAACTCTTTACATACAATAATTTTCAGCCACATTTGTTTTTTTTTTGCGGTAAGCATCGAAAATATCGCACCATATACTATACTGCAATTTACCCCTAAATAATAATAGAATGATGAACTGAAAGTGAATTATTGTAGATATCCAAGGGCATAATTTTAAATTTTTGTTAAAATTAAACCCTTAAAACAACTTAAAAAAGATGTCTATCGAAACAGTTAAATTGCAAAGACAAGTTTCGTTATTTTAACCGTACAAATGAAAAATTTACCGCCAGTTCGCCGTAATTCAAGCAATTGTCCTGATCTAAATTGCTTCCATCAAGCTTGATTTGTAAAAAAAAAAGGGATTTTTAATTTATTGATATCATCAAATTTGGTAAAATTTTTGCAATGCTTTAAAATGCTGGGAGCAAATTTGAAATTAAATATATGTTTTTGAGATCGTTCTATTAATTTTTACCAAAATTAAGCTGCAGGGCCACCAAAAAAAGACTTCTGTTGAATCAATCAGATTTCTAAAAGGGATTTCGTGGTTTTGATATCAAGGATAAATGATTAAGAAAAAAATATTGTGTTGACAAACGTTTGGCAAATATTTGAAAACATATTTACCAAAAGCAAGTTTGCCGTCTATGGAGCAGTGAAGATACCCTCAAGTTTACCTCTATATGAAAATAACAATTCGATTAAAGTAAAAAAACATTTTCCGGGTACAATAAAACAAAAATAATACAGTGGGAATCACAACATTATGTAAAACTTTTTCTGTTTGTAATCAAATATAGTTAAATTGATTTTTATTCAAAAAAAAAATCTGTTTATATCGATAAAGGTATTGTATCGGAGATGTTATTTAAATCATCACTTATTTCATATGACATAATCACCCATATGGCACGAAACGAAATCTCTTACTAAATTATTTTTATCATTAATTTCAATTAGATGTATATATGTAAATGTATGTATAATAATACACACGATATTTTTTTTTCTGAACAATATTTATATGTACATAATATACACATGGTAGGCCTTATTTATATGTGATATGGATATATGTATTTACCAAGTTTATATTCAAATTGCTTGAGGACATTAAAGAAAGTATTAAACCAACCAAAAAAATAAATGTGTATCTATACAGTATGTTACATATAAAATTGTTCAGATTTATAATTTAAGAGATATCCTACATTGTCATTTAAGGGTAGATTCGCTAAAAAAAGGGAAAAAAAAAGAAAAAGAAATCGATTTTTTTTCTTCATAATTATGTTCCTTAAGGTGTTAGAAATATTCTCCTAAAATTTTATTTTAAAGAAATAAAAAATCAAAAAGTTATGGACATTTTAGTGCACGCACTTTACATAATTCAATTTAAAAAAAAAAAAAAATGTAAATGCTATTTCCTCGAAAGTACGTTTTTTGACAGTTCCTCGTGTATCTTAACAGGTATTTGAGATATCGACATAAACCAAAGTGCATATTATTCCTCAATACCGTAATTTTGGCTGTTTATAGTCGAGAAAAAGTGGTGATTTTCGAAAATTTATTTTCAAAATGCGATTTCTCGCTGGTTTTTTATTTTTTTTTCTTAGATTCTTGTTAGTGCCATAACTGTATATTATGTATATTTTCAGAAAATTCTTGATTTTTTGATTTTGGTTCACTGGAGATTTCAGAACGCGAGAAACTATCAAGGTGGAAAAATCTCGCAGTGTCGACTTCAAAGCCACTTATACTTAACTCATTTTTGAATTTTTTTTTATTTTTTTTTTTTTTGTAATCTCAAGACATGTAGAAACAATGTTGTATATTTAATTTTTTAATTATTTATTTGTATAAAAAAAAATAATAAAAATGGTCGGTTTTTGATGTTTTTTTGGCGAATTTCCCCTTAAGAAAGTACGATGAAGTGAGAATTGACCGCCTTTGCAAAAACAGAAGTCATGACTTTATAAGAATTTTGTTGTTAGAACTACAAAATCTTAAAAAATTAAATCGAAAATAGTCGTCGAATTTTGAAAGGAAAAATCGAATTATACTGTTTTGTACGGTTGACCTTGTTTAATAATAGAAATTAAAATTACAACAAAAACTGTAATATTTCGTAATATAATACGGTCTTAAAGTCTTAAAAATTATCACTTGCAATTACACGAGAGGTTATTTTATCTTTCGGAATTTTATTTATTTAGAAATTTAACGAGAAGAACTGTTAATTGGCAATATTACACACGAGCGTTGCTGGAGTGTTTCTGGGATGATAGTTATTCAAGTTAGATTGCTTTTGACTTTTAAGCGAAAAATTTCAGCTGTTGAAAATTCAAAAAACAAAACTTGGGTTTAATATGATAAGACAAGGGCCCGGTTAAAATATATCTGTTTTGAATATTTGAGATCTGCTTTAGTTTTTCACATTATTTAATTTTGTTTTATTTATTATTTTATATTTTCTGTGTGCTCTACATATTATATCTTATGGAATGGGAGGGGCCCGGTAAGGGAAAAATATCTAGAGCCTTAAAGGGGGTTAATTCGCCCTGTCGACACTTTTTTAAATATTAGGGAAATATTTAAAAACAATTTTTTAACTCTAGGTAGATTTCTTGTAACCTGGAATCATTTCTGCCATTAATTGAAATAACATTAGGTTCCCTTTATTATTAAATGTCGTTTTCTGACGATTTAGCCGACCATATATTTCAGATAAGTATCGACATCTTAAGCATTAGAGAAACGTTTACAAGCAATACTTTAATTGTAAATAGAATTCATGTAGTCTGAAATCATTTTCATCATTGGCTGGAATCAGGGCTGGATTATCGCATAGACAAATGAAACTGATGTCTAGGTCCCAATTTTTTGAAGGACCCGATCCAAGTGTCTTATGTGGAATATTTGAATATGAATGATAAGATTTCTTTTTGCTCGCCAAGGGTATTTTTGACCATTTCTAGTTAATTAAAACTAGTTAATGTCAAGATCACGAGAGATACGTTTTTTTACGTCCTCAGACAGAGAAGTTTAACTTCAAAAGCTTCTCCAAGATATCGAAATGTCGAAATTATTTTCCATGCAATTTGTTTTAATCTCCGGCTACCAATAGAATCAAAATGGTGGGAGCGTTGTGTAATGATGAAATTTGTTTTAAGGCAAGCAAACAGTTTGAACCATTGTCATAATTCGCAAGTTTCTAAAGATAATAATATTTAGTTTTCATGGTTTTATCTGTGGCATCCAGTAACAGCACGTTATATATGTGATGTGTAATATGTTATATATGTGTGTACAATGTACATATATATGTTACGTACATAATATTCAAATTTTTATATTTTTATTTAGTTGTTTTGATTAAAATATCACCATTATAATAACTAAATAGTTAGATGAATAATTTATTCTACATTAAAACTCAATTAGACATTTTTTGGATAGACGGGCCGACAGACAGACAATGTGTGTGAATGTATTTATGCCATCTTCACTATAGATAAATTTAATTGAAATTTTTTGGTCAATTATAAAACCATGTTAAAAATAGATTTCCTTTCACAAAAATTTATATAATTTTTATTTTTAATTAATAACTCTTATTTGAATATTTTTTTTTCAATTTTGTTTTCTTTTTTTATGTCATTGAGTGTCAAGAGTGTTAATGTCATTGCAGAGCAAAACTGACAAAACTTTAAAGGACTGAACGAACCGGTCCGGTCGCCGGCACGATCTGAATGGTTACAGTATAATTTTATTGTACTAGTTAACTCATACCCAGACATGGTTGACATAATTTCTGAACTAGTGCCAAGTAGATATTAGGTAGTTTTTCGTCAAAAAATTGTTACATTGTCTTGTTATGTCAAGTATATAGGGTGGAAAGTAAATAACTCTCCTCGTTTGCAGCGGTGACTCATAGAACCTTTAGACACTAAAACCACAACAATTTTTTCGAAATTAACAGTTTGAGAAAATCGCAAATGAGCTGACTCCAAATTTTTCTAAGTACGGATCTATGTAAATTATGCAAACACCTTTTGCAACACAAGGTACAAAATAATTTTGTTGACCAAAATTCAATAAAATTTTGTAAACATGTTTACTCCTAGTTACTATTTATTGTATGTCGTTTTATTAAAAACACAAGCCCGATTAAAAAAAAATTAAGGACCCCTTTTTTACCCATACTTAGTATCAAATTTTCTCTGTTAAATACATTTCGTGTTCATATTTATTGGCAAATGTTAATTACATGAATGAGAATGTTTTCGCGAATGTTTGAGAGACTTATATACTTTCCACCCAGAGTACGGCTGTAACGGTCGTACATATCGGTCTATCCACCGCAAACAAGAGGTTATGCTGTATATTAACCCTAGAATCATACGTTGGTCTACGAGAAACATTAATCATACATCGACGTCGTTTTGACGGATGGACTTTTTACGGAGAGTTTTAGAGTTTATTTGCAAAAAACATTTTTTTTACATAACAATACTACAAAAGCGAACAAAATATTTAAAAAAATTGGATTTGGAAAAATTTCTTAATGTAAATATTTACTAATTTTTTTAATCTTTTTATCAAAGCATATATTTATTATAAAAATTAAAAAATAGATAAATACACCAATTGTATCATAAAACATGTGTTTCAAATAATTAATTTATGAACTATTATGAGTCAGTGGATATGTGTGACTTTACAGAATGTGAAATTTCTCAGTCATAAATATTCGTATAGATATATAGTTATTTTCCCATTAGGCACATTTGTAAATTTTCTAAAATTTGTTAGTAATTTTTCGAATAAGATCTCAAAAAATAATAAAAATTAAAATATTTTCCACAAAATAAATTGTTAATCTTTGATTAAGTCACTTGAAACGCATTCTTTAGTTTTCGATTCAATATATTAAAACTTCAGTATTATGTCGTCTCTAAAAATCAAACAGCTGTAATCATCTTTCACATTATCGTAATGATTGAATAAATTAATTATAACATGTATATCTTTAATAAATTTTAGAAAAATTAGGAAAACTTTTATATGTGAAGTACAAAATCTTTAAACAAAAACATCGCGTAATCATACATCGACGTCCTTTTGACGGACACTATTTCAATACAAACAAAACGACAATGACTATAAACAAAATAAATACGTCTTATGTGTTATAACAACAAATAAATTAGATAACAGAAATCTCACAGCAAGCAGGTACCGACAAGTTGTAGTATTGGAGCAGGTAGACAAGGTCGTTCGTCGTTTTGACGTGTACGTATGATTCTAGGGTTAAATATTGTCTCTCAATAAATAGCAAAAAAATTTATAATTTTTATTTAATATTACAGAAAATTCGGTTTTTTAGATTGGGTCACTGCAACCTTAACCTCTTTCAATGAAAATTTGTATTTCTGAATATTTTTCTCCGAATCATAACTTCACAAAAATGTTATCAGTGACATCTATGTGCATACTATTGTGATGATTACATACATGGGTCATAACATTGCTTTTAATAAGTCACGACGTTGTTGCAAATTTTTCATCATATTTTAAATAATTTGTTTCTCACGAAAACGAAACAATTTTTATTTTAAAACAAAAAAAAAAAACAAGAAATATTTTTGTAAGATAACACAAATGATACGCACATAGGCACCCACTGCAAATATTACAAGCGGGGGACAAAAAAAAATTATTTCCGATCTAAAAAAAAAAAATGATCTAATTTTTTTTTGATACTTCAACGCTCTGGAACAGTCTTTATATTATTTGTATAGTATTGTTTTTGAGTCTTATGTATGCGCGTATGAAACAATGCACCCCGTGTCCCGCTGGTACGTGCGCGTATGATCACGTGATCATGTGAATAAAATTATTTTCATATTCAAAACATGTCTATTTTTGTGCTACGTGTCCATGTTGTTTTATAGGATTGTGTGGCGATCGTTGCATTACAATTTGTATTCGTGCACAGATTTTAATGTCATTTTTCGTTCGTTTCAGCGCAACAGCGCCCGACCGCACTTCAAAAAAATAATATTAACAAAAAAATAAAAGATATGAACTGTACCTACCATCACCACTACAGCGACCAACGCAACGTCAGCGCTTATTAGACGAACGTTTGTTGTTTTGTAGTTTTTGAAGTAACCACAAAAACAACAAAATATCATCCTTTACTTGGAATTTTATTATAAATTCTCAAATTTGTTTTTTTTTTTTTTTCAAATTTTTATGTTGAGATTTCGAATGATAAGGACTCGGACGTAATGAAAATATTAAAATGTGTCCCCTGTAATTGGAATCTATGATTAAGAAATAATTATTATTTTTTTTTAATATTTTTTTCCCAGGAATTTCGACGTGTATTTGTAGAAACACGCATCTTGATTATCATTACCACTTTCTTTTGTAGTTTTTAAAATGACAATTCAATTTATGTTTTCGAAATAATTATTCAATTTTACCGTAGAAAAAAGTTACGGAAAAATTTTACAATGAAAAAAATGGTAGATGAACACGATAATAAAAATGAGACAAAAGTTTTTACACAGGTAAATTTAATTGAATTCAAAACCATAGTGACGAAATATTAAAAAATAATATGAATTATACTAACTTATTTTATTCGTTAAAATATTTTACCGTATTACACTCGAACTTTATATTTTTTCTGAATAAATTCGTGTTTTGAAAAAATACAAACCTCTCGTGTTAATAACTGTTAACAGAAATTGGTTTTATTTAATAAATTTTTGAAAAGCACTTCCGCATGCTTAACCCTTGTATTGATGTGATGACCAGTCTATTAAGCGAAGAAAGTAATATAAATATTAAATATAGTATGAATATTAAATATAATAGCTTTCAAAGTAGATGGGCATTATGTGTCCGGTCGCAGGGCAGTAAAATTTAGGTGGCCGCAGCTGTGGAAAATTTATTTTCATTAAGCCAGGCGCACATTGAGCTGCGTCACGCAGTAAACGCAGGGCAGGGCAAAGCAGGGCAGAGAAGGAAAGCACGTGTAGTTGGGCGCACATTAAGATGCAGTTAACGCAGGCAGGGCAACGCAGTTTCTGTGACTCTTGTTGTAGAACGAGATAGCACGAATTTAAAAGCAGAGCAGAGCAGAGCAGAGAAGCACTATTTTTCTTCAATTTCTTCAATTGTTTTCATTTCAACGAAATAAAACCAACTAAAACTCGAGAACATGTTACAATGTCGCGTAGCATCGCGCAGTTTCTGTGTCTTATTCCCGAGTGCCACATCGGTCTCGTGCGACGCAGTGCTGCTCTGCTCTGCTCTGCGTTTCAATTCGTGCGGTTCCGTTCTACAACACGAGCCACAGAAACTGCGCTGCCCTGCCAGCGTTAACTGCGTCTCAATGTGCGTTCGGCCTTATTGCTGCGTTTTGATGATCAAAAGTGATGGGTATGCTTTACATTCAAATTTTGTTTCAATTTTCAATTTAGGGATTTCTCATTAGTAATATCAGTTGTAAAGTTTTAAGTGAAAGATAATATTTTCTTATGTGCGATTTTTTTATGCGGTTTTTAAAAAAATGGCCATTAAAATGAATAATGTGAATCAAAATCAAGAGACAGTAAAAAACTTAAACATTTACTATAATAACTTCCTTTGATAAAAATACTTTTTAATGGTTTTTAAGCATTTAATCAATATTTAATCAAATCATGCAATATAAGTTATTGCATCATTTAATTTTTTTATAGATGTATTTTTCACAATTTTTATAATATTATAAAAAATGAAATAAAATGTTCCGACGTGTAAATTAACACTTTATCTTGTTTAGAAAAAGCAACTTCTAAGGAAATCGTCAGGTTTTGAGCGTTCGGAGTTATGTATTTTCGATGAAACTTTTTTTATACGCATAAAAAAGTTTCAACTGTACATATTTTATAAAAAAATTCGAAGGTTCTGCGCAAAAATTTTCGTTACTCTCTAAGGCCACTAAGGTCTTCAAATAAATAAAAAAATATTAATATTGTCTTTGGTATTTTAACCGTTCTAAATTTTCCAAAATATTTCCTTAAATGTATCTCAGTGATCTCTATAACATATGTTTTTCAGCAAATTTGATCGAAAAACGTCATTTAATCATATATCGATATTTCTAATATTCATAAATACAAATTATAAATAACCCAAACGGACTATTTCAGCAAAAAAGGCAGTTTGGAATGCACCTTCAGTAAAGTTTATTTCGATTTTATTATTTTTGATTAAACATTTCCAGCATTTCCATCTTTTACATAAAATACGAATAATGTATGAAGATTCCTAAACTAATCAAAATTAGACCAGCGGGACCGCAGACGACGAAAATTAGTATAATAAAAATCCATTTGCAAAAATTTTATTAATATGTTCATTTCAGTGTACCTGGTGAATAATCATCATTTACGCAAGCGCAATTCCATATAAGTGATAAATATTCATACATATATAAATGTATTTAAGTCATAAACTTAACATAAAGATTATTATTATTAAATATATTACGTTTTGTGAATTTAAAATTTCACAAATAGTTTTTTAATGTTGATTTTTTTCTCAAAATACGTGCTAAACCACAGAGGACAGAGGTACAATACGTATCTCTCCACTACTGGAATCAGTGTAACCAGTAAGAGATAGAAAATATGTTATATACGTGCACGGTGTTTACTTTGTATTGGCGCGCTAAACTGTGTGCGTAATCGAAGATAGAGGTGGCAGTCACGTGACCGGGCTCGCGTACATATGTGTGATACCACAATGCTATGTGTGGGGATGTAACAATGCCAACACAACCAACATTACAATCAAATCCATTATTGTTTGACTGACCTACACTCGGTGAGTGCCACTGAGACACTGACTACCTACGAGCCTAAGGTACACAAAAATGCACACTGCAGATTTCATGATAGAGATAGTTGTTGTGTTTCCATTACTCCGTGATTGACACAATCAATCAACATGCCATTCATCTAGTAAATGTCACTTCCTCGTATGATTTATAACCTTATTAGATTTAAAAATTTTTGGATTTTCAAGTTAAAACGAAATCTATCATTTTTTGAAGTGAAAACTTTTTTAGGCGCGTTAAGCAATTTTTGTAGGGAAAAATCTTATGGGTTCGACCATGCTAAGCCCCTGAGTACTTCACATGTGGGCGCCCCTGAGTAGTTTTGTGGAGACTTCCTTGGAGAATTTCCGAAATTTTTCAAATTTTCCCGAAAAATAGTTGACGAACAAACAAAAGGAAAAACATTCTTATCCTTTCTATTCCTTTTCTCTATTTTGAGGTTTTGTGGAGGCTTCTATTGTGTGGAGGTCCTAGGGAATGTGCCTCAAGTGCCCTTATGTCTCTGGGCTAGGGTAAATTGAAGCACCAACTTTCCCACCTATAGTGAAAACCGGAGACAAATTAAAAAAAAAGAAAACTTTATAAAATATAATTTTTAGAAATTTTTATTTGTAGCAACTATTATTCATAATCCCTCGTTACTTATTGACCCAATCGCTCACTCCTCAACAGGTTTCAAAAAATAAAAACGGCACTAACGAGAGTCCTACTGCAAATGCTCTCGTCACCTTTTCTATTTAAAATCACAAAAAGAGAAAGACCTTGTGGCGCACTAGGGAATCACATAATTTACAGAAATAAAAACGTATTTTTGTACAATAAATAACAGTTGCAATATTAATAATAATAATTATTATAATATAAAATATGAGTTTTCTTGTAAAAATCCTTATTGAATAACCTACATTTCTCTCAATAATTCAAACATATTAATAATCTCTTGGTTTGTAATGTGGAAGCACCGGTAACAACTTTATTGAAAATCATTTTCACAATAAATAAATTATCTGTAATACACAGTTGAATAAAATCAATATTTATTTAACTTCAATTGATTATTTATTTACTTACAATATAATAAATAATAGTACAATGTCATTATTGGCAATATAAAATTGTAAATATAAATATAAGTATGGGTATGAAATTATGACAACGCGGTCAGCCAATTTTTTTTTCTTGGTTTTTACATAAAAACGAACAAAAAAATTAAATTAATTAAATTGTTTATTAATCAGTCATCAAAAGTCAATTTAATTAATTTGTTTTAAAGTAACAAAAACAAATTATAATTATGTTTATCGTGTAATTGATTACATCTTTATTATCAAATACTGTGTGTCCCAGACGACGCCGTTGCAGAATGGATACAAGTACGAAAGTACACCTAAAACAAAAATGCGGCTATCTAGACCCGAAAATTAAGGTTGAAAATATTTTTAAAAGTCATATTTGAATATTTCCAAATTTTAGCGATAATTCGAACCTCTATATAATTCAAAGTTATCACGAGTTCCCTACAAAATCTCTTTATATTTTGAACTAAATCAATACATTTTTATGCACTTGATAATTCGAACGAAAAAATCATTGCTACGTAACAAAACGACGCGTTAATTCGAACTCATCGGCGTCAAACACTTGACAGACAGAAAAACTGTAAGTATATTTTGAGACAAGTTCAAACTTGTACATATCAGCGTACACGAGCCTTTGTTTTTGTTATGATCGAACCATTTGATATTTCAGACACTCGATAATTCGTAATATTTTAAGAGTCCCTCGAGTTTGGAATTAAAGAGAGTCGGCTCTATATTGATGATTTAAAAATTTTTTATAGTCATTTTGAAACGGTAGGTTCCGTTATCAGGTATTATATTCCAAAACTCTAAATCCATTTTTCTTGAAACTGCATTTTTTAAGCTGGTCGACATGATATCTCGAGTTCTCTTTATCCAATCAATTTCAAATTTGACACGTACCTTCAGTACATGTTAGAAATTTTAGATATTCCATCGAAGTATTCAGATTCTTAAAACTGATATAAATGAAACCGTTTTAAAAACGATTATCCAATCCAATGCAATCATTTCTAAATTTTCAATCTTAATAAATAAAAATATTATTTTGTAATAGCAATTTTTTTTAATCGACATTGTAAATTTTTATTAGAAAATCAGATTATCTTATAATTTACAAATTAATCAAATTTCTACATAACATCTCCTATCGATCTATCGATTGCTCGAAGAAGGTTTGCTCTGTTGCCGAATATTTATGACACTTTTAATTAAAATAATTTTTAAGGAGGTGTACACTAATCATAATTTAATAAATCGATTTTTTTTGTTCTGCTTAATATTTTTGGAAGTTATATGCATAGACAAGGATAACTCGAACACTTTTGCGCAGATTTCTGGCAATATATGTTTAATAAAGAAGGGTTATCAATTGGGAATAATTACTAGATTAATTTATCCATATGTTTTTTCCTAGAATATTATTTCCGAAATATTCGGAAGAGTACAACTTAATCATATACGTTACATGTCTACACGTTTAGAGGTCCGCTGAGTCCAAATTAGTCATTTATAAAAAATATCTATCTGTCTGTTTCTGTTAGGAGAGCTATGTATTTTGATCTCTCACTATAAAACCACTGCAATTTTGATGAAATTTGGTATGGCACTGAAGTTCACGAAGAGACACAACCTGGTAAGGTCAACACACTCAAAGGGAGGAGCAATTTTTCGTTCTTTGAAAAGTTTTTTCTGGTATTGCGACGTTGCGTAGTTCTAACCCCGAAGTCCTTATATAGATTCGTCATATTTATTATAGCATTGCGTATAGTCTATCTGAACTTGGTAACTTTCTAATAGTCAGTGTCGTCTTTTAAAAATTATTTTAGATGATGAAATGTTTTTTTCCGAGAATTGTGAAAAACTCTAGTTACCGAACTACGAGATATCATACGTATCTAACCGAACGCACTTGTCGAATCTTTTTAATACTACTCTTCAATTTAAACATGATTGTTTTTGTATGAATGAATGTTTTAAAAATAGATATGGTCACTGCACACTACTACTATTTTTAAAGGTACAGTTATTTTCGGATGACTTATCGGCAATAAATAATAAAAGTTGATTGTTTAAATAATTCGCTTTGAATTAAAAGTTTTTTTTTTTTATTTATAAATATTATTGCATCATAAAGCATACAAATAGGCACTACTAAGAGGTGTAGTTTTATGAAGCTAAATATATATACAGTGTATAGGTACAATGTCTGGCTGTATATATCTATGGTGAATAAAATATCGGTTACGTATGTAAATTACAAAATACGGGTAATTTTTTTATGTTTAATTTAAATTTTATGTTAATTTATGTAAATTATTAATTATTTAAATGGTAACAACATGTCACACCATGCGTTCACAGATATAAAGATGTACCGGGTGTCAGTTTTAAATGGCCGTCATGTACGTATTCAAACCTAGATACATACATAATCAAAAAAAAAAAAAAAAAAAAAAATTGTTCTTTAATTATTGTATATTTACGTAACGGTGATTTGAAATTGTTATCTTATAATATTTTGCATTCATAGATTGATGTTTATTTTGTAGGTAAATCAAAATATTGATAATGCGAACATCGCTCTCGAAATGTATACATCAGTAAGAATTATCTTCAGTATAGTGATGTCAGATAATTAGTCGATTAATCGATTTAATCGATTAATTTTGTTACATCTGGTCATTTTTTAGTCGACTATTTTACCTTCAATTAAATGACTAAAATGATTGATTTTTTTTAAATGACTAAAAAATTAAAAATGATTAGATTTATTATTTTTTTATTTATTGGATTTCAAATAATGAAAACTATCTATTGGTACGATTTTTTACTTTTAGGTAATTGACACATTGTGATACGTCATATTTTTCTTTTTCTTATAAAATATATTAAAAGTCAATAATTAGATTCAAAATAAAATAGGTATCCTTTTTGAAAATGTTACATAGGTTATCCTATTCATGAATTCGATTAAAAATTTAGTCGATTAGTCGACTATTGTTCGTTCGGTATTTTCGACTAATGACTAAATTTTTCTGAAAAACAACTTTAATCGATTTATCGACTAACTGCATATCGGCTCGACATCACTACTGAGTTCAGTATTAAGATGGTTAAAAACCTAAGAGAGATTATCTTCGTTGATGAAAACAGTTCATTTCTGATAGAAATATTATTTGTAACAGATAAAGAATCACGGACGTAATTACAAGGATGCTAAGTGGCTTAACCTGAGGCGGTAAATACATATATATCTAAAAGGAGTTTGGTCATTTTGATAGCAAAAATGAAAAGTTCATACCCCAATTCCATAACATTTGATTTGAAAAAAAAGGAAATTTTTGATATGATGACGTCATAAAGTTTACTGAAATTTTTCAGTGTCTTAAAAATCATAAACGAAACGATAGAATGTTGAAACTGGAAACGATTTGTGGTTTTACAAACTGATTTCTCCATTTTTATCAAATTTAAGCTTGACTACTAGAATAAAGACTTACGATCAGGGTCAGATTAGCCAATAGACCCACCTAGGCCATGGCCTAGGGGCGCCCAGTTTTTAGGAGAAGGAGATTTTGAAAGCGTGGCAAAATTGTAATTGACGTTTGTTTTGCTTTTTTTTTTTTTTTTTGCTCGTGAGTTATTTTTTAAGAGAAAGTTTGAAAAAGAAGTAGTAAAAATTAAGATTTCTTCTTTTCAAGCAAAAGGTACGGTTGACATTTTTCACGATGCTTAGGGCGGCACTCAGGGTTAATCCGGCCCTGCTTATTACTTCAAATCAGTCATGTTTCTAAAAGAAATTTTGTCATTTTAATACAGAAAATGAGACGTTCATACTCCAGTTATTTGAATTCAACCAGTTAGCTTAATTCAAATCATTTCTATTATGCTTGATTTGAGGAAATTTTTTTTTTAATTTCAGGTTTACTAAAAAGCTTTGATGCCTTTAGAATTCGTAAATAAAATGATAGAGTGACTAAACTGAAAGTGATTTATAGATTTTCGAAGTCATTCTTACCATTTTTATCAAAATTGGCTATTCAGAATCAGACTCTATATAAGAAAACATACTATCAATTTCGTCATTTTGATATCAAAAATGAAAAGTTCCCACCCAATTTAATATAATTTTACCTATAACCGTAAACACAGATGAGACAGATCAAGCCTACCTATAAAAAAGTGAAATCTTAAAGTTGCAATAAGTAGCAATTTACACCACTACTTAGTCTGTTACTGCCTGCCGTGGTGTTCACGTCAAAATAAAAATCATGTTTTTTTAATCAACTCGTGAAATTTAAACAGAAAAAAATATGAAGTGTGTCGTATTTAAGTGTAAAAATTCAATTGAATAAAAAATTTCTCAAAATAGGGGGATATCTTTCTTAAAATAAATAAATTTATTTTTAATTGTTGATTAGTTGTCAAATAGGTCGTCCATCATAATATATAGTGTATGTATACGAACTGCATATATCATCACCAAAATATATTACTAACACATTGGTATATTTGTGTCCATACATCGTGTGTTGTGATTGTATGTGTGCTGTCTTACGTGCTGATTACAGTGGGAACAGTTTGGTAGACATTCTAGTTTGACCCCTTGACCGTAAAGCTTTTTTCAATTTGATGGAGAACTTTACTAACGTTTTTCAGTGCCTTAATAATTTGTAAGAAAAATAAATGTATGAGGAAATTAGAAGCGAATTGGTTTTTAAATCAAAATTAACCTAGAATTAATCTTGTTAAAGAAAAAATATGTGTGTAAAATGTTTGCAAATGTAAAGGAATCTTTATCAGGATACTGATAACCCACAGGAAATAAAACTCTAGCTGCGCCTCTGCGGCGAACAGATAAAGTACCTAATAATTTTTTGACAACGTTATAGGTACATGCACGTAAGTTCTATTTAGTATGGTACTGTAGTAGCAATCACAAGCAATAATGAAATTTGCACTATGTATACAGTTTCATGATTTCTATTTTAATAGTTTTGAATTTTCGTAACTGAGAACACCCAGTATAAAATTCTCAAATAATTTCGGGGGCGTTTATCTGATATTTCAGCTCGCTCTTGATTCTTAATATTGCAATTTCGGATCTCTATCTGTAGTTAATTTTAGTTATTCGGCTAATATTTTTCACATAACTGTATACACACATACCTACCTTTTTTTCTTGAACAAATTCAAAAATTTTAACATTTCAATTTTTCAAGTCAAATTTGAAAAAAATTCAGCGCATAAATTAAATATAATTTATAACTAATAAATTAATTCATTGTTAAATTATTAACTTTTGAAATTTTATACTTGCATAAATAAATTTTTTGTCCGTGAGAAAAACATATTTCATTGAGATGAAAATTTTTTTGGCCGGTCAATGGAAAAATAGTGGGTCGAAAGTTTCTTCTAGAATTTATTAATTATAAACAAAAAGTAAAAAGTATAATGTACAATATCCGTATGTCAACATCCGTTTGTTTGTAGTTGATCCGTTCCTTTTCCCGTCTCTTCAACCTCCCGTTGCAATATCCAACAAGATTGTCATTTAAAGTTGGGAGGCGTTTAATTAACACCTTTATATATGCAAATCAGTAACTCAGTGCTGAGGAGGCGTTATAAATTTTGCATTGTTCATGTTGTTTTTTTTTCATTTTTAAATTTTTTTTAATAATAACAGGTGTCGTGCATTTACAAACGCACTGATAGACGGAAAGACCAACAGTGGAAAATATTAGAATGAAAAACAAAAAGAAAAAAAAAACAATGGGTTGGTATTACGTAATTACATTAATATATGTCGAAGAAACGAGAATTTTCTTTGCTACCCGTAAAAACATTAAATCATGGATATGTTTTACACAGTAAAAAAATTTTTGTTCTGCGTAAAAAAAAGCTAGTGGTTAAAATTTTTGTGTTAAATAAGTAATACAACCCCCCTGCGTTAATGTAAAATTTCGTGTTTGTGTTAAATGAAAATATTAACACAAATTTCGATTTAACAGAATAACCTGTTTTGAACAACAAAGAAGTAACATAATATTTGTGTAGAGCAGAAGAATGTTATAAGTACGTAAATTAGATTAGAATGTATATCTACCAAAATGTATATAATAAAAAAGATGAGAGTAGTTCTTATTATTAAACAAAACCGAAAATTTATAAGTTTTTTCAGCTATTGACGAATATAGTTTTATTAAACGTTTAAAAATGAAACAATTTTCTCACATTTTAAGGTTATTTTGTTACAGTTTTATTTATAAAAAATCATGTAAACTTACTTACATGTAAGATTGTATATTATATATAATACAATCTCAAATAAGCTTACATGATTTTTTTTAACTGAATCTGTAACAAAATAACCTTAAAATGTAAGAGAATTGTTTCATTTTTAAACGTTTAATAAAACTATATTCGTCAATAATTGAAAAAACTTAAATTTTTCGGTTTTGTTTAATAATACGAAATATTCTCATCTTTTTTATTATATATATTTTCGTAGATATATATGGACACAAGTAAGAATTGTTACAAAGAACTGACTTACTTTCCGTTCCGTACTTTGAGTCTCATTTATAGTAATATAGGAACAAAATCATTATAGTTTTTGGCGACTTTCAAATATCTTGAGCTTCAGTGGAATTAAAATATTGAATAAAAAAGTTTAACAACTAACTCTGATAAGTCTGAAAAATTAACACAAAATGTATGTCCTCTTGTGTGTTAAATCATTGACACAAATCTTGTGTACAGATTTAACACAAATGCTTTGTGTTAAAATAACACAAAAAATTGAGTGGACCGTTCTGGACATGTGAAATGTGTTAATTTTAACACAAATTTTTTCACTGTGTATAGTTCATACACTAAGACGCAACAGCAGACATTAATTGAGTGCTTACGACGTATTTTAATTCCTAAGAAAAAATTCACAGAAGGAGAAATAAGTGCGTGTGGGAAACGCACTGAACTGACAGAATTGACGAAATCATAAGAATTTTGAGATGTTATTTCAGGACACTAAAAAACGACAATTCTCGGTATATAGTGAATTGAAATACGGAGTTTATTTTCCATTATACAGCCTACCGTTACATTTTTCTCATCAGGAATTTTTTTCTCCTGTATTTCAGCTCAAAAATATATTCTAACATGAATATATTTTTCAGCTGGGAATGGAAAATGCGAAAAAAAATGTCAGTGATTTCAAGCAGAGCTTGGATGTCGACATGAGGTTTTTTTAATCAGAGTTTAGAAAGTACTCTGTAAAAATATTTTATTGAAATTTCATTATTTTTACAGCAATCAAAACGTTTAAATTTTTTGTGTACGTCTGGAATTTTTTAAGAATTATGAAGTCATTTTTAAATAAAATTCCTCTATAAATTTTTTTAATTGATAAAAACTTAATCAAAGAAAATAGAATTTAATTTTGTAAAATAATTTCAAGTTTATTCCCATAAATTTTACTAATTAGACATATTATTATTAAATTTCAATAAATAAATAATTTTTTTTAAAAAAATTATTATGTATATACGTATTTTGATATTCTAAACCACATCATTAAAAATGAAAACAGATGTTTTGACTAATTAAATGGTAGCGAAATATGTTTCAGATAAACAATCATTCAACTAATAAATTATTCACATTTCAAACTTCATTTTGATTTATTTATAGTAAAAACATTTTGAAGGTCACTGATACATACACATACATACACGAGACACGACGATAATTTAATTTAACCAAATGTAAAATATGCATACATTAGTCATAATATTATTATTACGAAATAACATCTTTATTTTTCAATTAACAGAAAAAAAAACGTCTATGGTAACCACATATCGTAACTATGTTGATTATATTAATAAACAGCAACCTGAGCAACATAGAAATTTACTTGTGCAGTTATACGGGAAGCGGAATTCAAATATTGGAAGCTTTCCCTCTGCTTTTCACTTAGAAAAATATTTACTGTCTAACATATTTTCGTAAAGTGATATCAAAGAATCTTTTAGTTTGTCTACCTGAGAAGAGTATCTGCGACTAAAAAGGCAAAATGTCTTGAGTGGCTGCGAAAAGTTTTTTGAACCAAAGCAAATACCTCGACTCCTTTCACCCTTTTAAAGAACACCGTTTCGACAATTTGGATGAAATTCAAAAATTTCTAACGACACCAATTAGCTACAATTCTACTTACAAACTTACGACGGTTTTTTTTTCATTTTTCTTTAAAAATTAACCTAAACTGTTCAAGTCCGATATAAAGCTATATATTTTTCAAACTGTGTAACTCCTTTAGCTTAATTCTGTGGCTTAATAATGAATTTTTCTAGTGAGTATTGTAGGATTTTTTCGATTTATAAAAATTTACCGAGTTCTAAAATGATTTTTCAAAAAATTTTGGCTACAATTGGGGTCTATTTTGCAGTGCAGGTACACGAAAAAAAAATGATTGTTTTCCAAGAGCCACTATATCAGCAAGCATTTGGTTTTCAAAAAAAATTACACATAAAAAATTTTTTGAACTTCAAGATTTGTACTTTCACAAGCGATACAAGGTGATGTTACCCCCTAATCATGGGAAATTTCTTTTTTAAACAGCTTTTGAAGGATTTTGCCGTTTTTTCTTAATTAATCTTCAATTACAGAACTGATTCTATATTTTCGCACGTTCTCTCTACCTCTTACTAATTTAAAATACGATCAAAATAAACCGTAACTAAATTTGATTTTTTTCACCCAAGTTTAAAAATAAGTTTCTTCGTATGCCCCAGACAAAAAAAAAATCAAAATTATTCATAGATTGAATGAATAATAAAAAAAAAAAATTATAAAAATCAATAAATAATGGTCAAAATACGCTTTGGGGCATACAAAGATCGATAGTCAAAACTAGTTATAATTGACAAAATTTATAATTAAACATAGTCCCGGTACCTATGATACAATCAACCAAACGGCTGACTGACAAATTAACAACTTAAAAATAAGTTACATTCAAATACGACTATGTGTATAGTTTATTATGTGTAATCCATGTAATTATTATATATTATCATCTAACATCGCCTTTATGTGTTAGATATTGTATAACTATATTTAAAATTAATTGTTATTTATATATTAATAATAATATTATAATATAATTTACTGAGTACGGTGTTTAATAAATTATAACATAAAGATATGTAGGATCGTATTACAAAATGTACATTTCATTGTCAAAATATAACCTTAAAATTTGAAAGAATACATCGAAGAATTAGTATACGTACCTCTGTATACACTTATTGGTTAAACAGAGATGGATGGATGAATACAAGGTGTCCTCGAAAATTCAATTTGGCCAATTAATTAAAAATGCACGATGACAATTTTAAATGCAAATTTTTGGAGAAAAAATGCCTATAAATTTTGTTTATCAAGAAGAGACGCAATTTGATTTTGTATTTTTGAATATATTCGTATCATTTAAAAGTTGCAAAAATATCTAAAATTACTTTTACACAATGTAATAATTTTTACGTCGATTTTATGAAATACAATAATTTTTGCGTAGATTTTGTATGAAATAATTACACAAAATATCGAATAATTTAAATTAAATTCATAGTAAACGTAATTACGTACTTCTCAAGGCGTATCTGGACAAAAATAAATGCTACTGATGTTGGTCGTGCGACATTCCAAAATGAACTGAAAATTTTAGGTAGGGTTACAACCAAGCTCTAAGCGTGTTTGTAGAAAACTGTGGATAGCAGTGTGCCAACGAGTGGTTGATACCGCTTAAGGCATTTAGTTAGTCACTGTCGGTCACTCAATGCACAACGCATTATGTTGTATTGTTGGATCATTGTTAGCTTGCACCCCACCTTGCTGCGTCCGACAATACCTGTTTTGTAATTGTGTCTGTTCGCAACTAACACAGTTGCGAAGATCAAACCAACACCATTACACACAGTGTGTACCTACACAACATAGTGGTGGGAAATAGAGGTAATTTTTTGTCTACGTTGGTATCACTAGTGCAGAGATAGCAACTTGGCTTCTGATTATTCTGTGGTTACAGCAGTAAAGAGTTTCTCGGCGCTGCCACCATGGCGTTCAATTGGACCTAATTCATGCGTTTAACAAAAAATTCTTATCTATTGCACCTAGAGCCCTCCGTAATCACTTGTTGTTGCCACCAAAATCTGACACATTTCAAAAGAATTTCTTTGTTCAAAAATTAATATTATACACCAAGGACCTAAGTTGTGACTTCGGATTCTAAGCGCAACAAATTTAAAATTATAAAAATTAAGAAAAAAATTATTTAAAGTTCATTTAAATTATGTGAAATAATATGAAATTATACATACTTTGGACAAATTAAATAAATTAGACAATACAGCAGAACTGTTTCGTTTTTTTTATTTATAAGTTTGAATTTTTCTATTATTTCAAATAAATAATTCATTGCCTAGCTAAAATTTACTTACTGATTGGTGCCATTCTATAAATTTAGTTCGCTAATTGGCGGAAGAAAAAAACGTTTCGTCCCTTGGAATAAAACGTGATACTTTACTTCCTTACCTACGTTATGAGTGACTAAAATATGTATTTTAGTGCCGGGATTGGGAAGAAATATTTTTTAAAAATATGGATAAGTATATTTTTTTAAAACAATAGTAAATTTTTTTGGATTAAACAAATGATTTGGATGTTTTGAGGATACAGTATATTTCCAGGTGAGGTCTTTATTTTCCAAGATTTTTTACATGAAGCATCCTGTATACGCTAGGGAAGGTGTGATCACAAAAACTGTACCCACTTATTTTAATTTAAAATGCTCTTTTAATAAACATAACCTCGAAATTTGACATTTTGTCGTTATTGATAATAATATACACAGGTATGAACAAAAAAAATTATTTATTTAAAAAAAATGGTTTTTTTTTGCACCATTTTATTTATTAATTTATGCGTTTTAATTATCAAACTATGATCAGATATAGATATTGTATGTAATTATATTTTGGATCAACAATATAAATCCGTGATTTTAATTATATAGATCAATGTAAATCTTTATTATGCATATATGTATGGGTATGTAGATCAATTTCATTGCTTGCAAATTCATTGGTACATATTTCATGTTGGTTTGCAAAAAATGATATAATTAATTTAAATTAGTAATTTGTATTATTATAAATATTACTTCCTATATTTGTTGTATAATATGCAGGTGTTACTAACAAATATCTATATTTAATTGCATCTTAGTTTTTATTATATTTTTTTTTACTATAGTACATTTTTTTATTTTAAAAATGACGTCATTATCATCTCTTCAATTTATGATGCTAGCTGTCCTTTAAAAAAATTATACGTTACTGATCCGTAAAATAGTACATAAATTAAGTTGATTTTCATTTTTTCTATTTCTCTCTTATTCCAGTTGTCAAATTATATAAGATTTCACTTACGGATTTGTATATATCGACTGAAAGTCAGAAAGAGATAACATACCATTTAGTTAGGTACTATTACATAATTTTTAACAACAAATTCAAAAAAAGGATGTATTATTTTTCGTTTGAGACACCCATTTCAATTCATATTTTTATGATACCTTACTGTGGTAATTTACTACCGAGGTATCATAATATATGAATTGAAATGGGTGTTTCAAATAAAAAATAATACATCCTTTTTTTGAATTTGTTATTAAAAATTATTTAATTGTACCTAACTAAATGATATGTTATCTCTTTCTTACTTTCAGTCGGTATAGGCAAATCCGTAAGTGAAATCTTATATAAGTAATTTGACAACTGGAATAAGAGAGAAATAGAAAAAATGAAAATCAACTTAATTTATGTACTGTTTTAAGGATCAGTATCGTAAGTATAAGTTTTTTAAAGGACAGCGAGCATCATAAATTGAAAAGAGATGATACTGGCGTCATTTCTAAACTAAAAAATATACTTTACTACTAAACTTCAAATATTTGCAACTATGTAATGAATTACTAATCATATAAAAAAGTGGTTTTATAATAACAAAAATAGTGTAATTACTGTGTTTGTGTAACAGTAATTGTGATTAAATTAATTAATTAATAATGTAAAGATTGTGATAGGATTCGAAGTTGCAGCATCGAGCACCGGAACACTGAAATTCTATCATTTCACTTACGGTTGATATAGTATTGAAGAATTTTAATAAACTTGATGACGCCACGTCATCAGATTAAAATATTTTTTTATCAGGTCAAGCTATTTAGAAGTGATTTAAATTAGTGTAATTGACTGGATTCGCCTGATTTGAGTGTGAGTTTTTAACTTTTGCTATCAACTCTTTTAGAAATATGACCGATTTCACAAAAGTTTTTTCTAGGGTTCCTATATATATACTTAAGTTTGGTAAAAATGCAAGAATGACCCCAAAAACCCATAATTTTATCATTTTATGTACCGTAAACACGAGTTACTTGAACCCAGATTTACAAATCATCTGATAATTTCTAACACGGAGCGTAACTGTTACATTTATCTGGGGTAGGAAATTTAGTATGTTAATCTGTATATGACTACGGTTAGTTTATTTTTATAATATGGTTTTTTTTCTTATGGTACATAAATTTTATGAAGTTTTAGATTTTGGTTCAAATTAACTTCAAGATCACATTACTTGATCCCAAACCTATATTTCCATGTGATTTCCATTTGAAAACAGTTTGGGACCATGTAGGATGTTTTTTTACTAATTAGAGACGTTGGCTCAAGTAGAGAGTAAACAACACTCGCCTGATATCTAGTGTCAATTTTCAGTACTATCTAAACCCAAACACAGTGAACCTAGTGCTGTTTAGTGATGAGCAAATGCAAGACCAAGACCAAGACTTGGCAGTCTTGGTCTTGGTCTTATTCTTGCATTAAGAGTCTTGGTATTGGTCTTGCTAGAGCAGTTTGAGTCCTGGTCTTGGTCTTGGTCTTGCAAAATGCAGTCTTGGTCTTGGTCTTGGTCTTGTTATTGCTTAAAAATCTTGCACTTTCTTGCATATTTTTATTAGCGAATTTTTTTCTTCTAAAATCAGAATTTTTACTATCTTTACATATTAATTATACTTTCAAACTATTTAAATAGTTTAGCAAGAGTTTTGCTTTTTTCTTGCTTTGTCTTGATCTTGCTCACTTGAGTCTTGGTATTGGTCTTGCAGTCATACTTATAGTCTTGGTCTTGGTCTTGCTCTTGGTATACATAGTCTTGGTTTTGCAAAAATGCAAGACCAAGACAAGACTGCAAGACCAAGACTAATTTTGCTCATCGCTAGCTGTTACCTATCAAATAAACATGTAACTTACTTCTGCTACTGACTAAAGTAAGCACAAAACAAAGAATAATACTGTTTTTTCAATTCGGGCTCAAACTAAACTTAGGGCTCAAGTAACACGTGTTTACGGTACCGCTTTTTAAGCTGAGCGTCCATTAGGTCGGAAACGCGGCGCGGCGCGGTTCTTACATCAATAAGATCTCCGGGGCGGTACTGCGCCGCTTTGATGCACCTGCATTTATCCAGATGTATTTATCTCCGAGAGCGGAACTGCACCGCGCCGCGTTTCCGACCTAATGGACGCTCAGCTTAAAAGCAATGAAAAAAATTTTGAAAACCTGATGACGTCAAATAATTTTTTTTTTCTCAAATCAACTTTATAGAAGTGACTCAGTTGGCTGAATTAAAGTGATCTGGATGTAAACTTTTCATTTTTGCCATCACAATGACAGAATTTTGTTTAGAAATAATGAATGATTCGACAGAAGTCTTTTTCTAGTAGTCCTACGTGTTTACTTTTGCCAAAAATGAAAAAAATCACTTCGAAAGCCAATAATTTGTATCCAGTTTTGCCATTCTGTCATATCTTTTAAGGCACTGAAAATGTTTGAAAACTTCTTGAGCTACCAACAACTTGCATTTATAACTTATTTCTTGCTACTGGACAGTTTCAACAGTCAATTAAAACAATTAATTACTATTACCTACTGCACATTATTCAAATTAAAAAACACCTAATTAATGTCTATTATTTCATTTAACTATTATAAATAATCAGAAAAATTATTTACAACTATTATAATTCCATTGAAACAAACGCTACGATAGTAATTTATTTAAATAAACTTGACATTTTAGCTAAAAATAAAATAAAAAACCTAAACTGTAAACACAGTTAATTCACTTATGTGCTAATAATATGTGTACACGACAAGAATCGTAGAAATTTTTTGTATGCCAGCGCGACCACCTCCCACGCTAATCAGTGCACTTATGACAAGAATAATTGTACCGCTAAACGTAAGATGCGCTATGACCATCTATCAATGTTTTATTTAGGTTATCAATTAACTTAAAAATTTGTACCAGTTTCGATGTAGTAATTGCAAGATTGTAAAAATTATTTTTTTTTTTGTTTTATTTTTATGTATTAAATTTTTCTGTCCAAAACCAATATTTACTTGATTGTAATTGTGTTACATTTATTATCTACTTGAATGTTTGCCTATAGGTCAAGCAGTATAATAAAATTTTATTATAGGTCTTCTGCCTAATTTTAAAATAGTTTTACGATTTGCCTGGATTGGTGTGAAAGTCCACTATGACCACATTACGCCACATGTCACAATTCGATCAAATGGCGGTCACGTTACGCTAAGCCGAACCGGTCTGTTCGATCCTTTATAATGTAAGTGTGGTATTTAGTGATCGGTACTACTGGATAGGAAAAAATCAGTTTAATTTCTAAATTTCTTTAGGTTTACTTTCAACATGGCGGTTAAATTATAATTTTGGATTAAAAATTTTGAAAAAATAAAATATCTCAAAAATTGTAATTGGTAAGAAATTTGGACTTAATTTATTCCAAATGGACTCATTTATCACCCCTGTTATACAACAATCTGTCGATCACCCTGTATAGAGACAAGATTATTCATATCAGGATATAATTACTTAAGTGTTTGTCGTTTCGTAAAATAATAAAAATTTATATTCATTTATGTCATAATTAGTGCATACATAGTTAAATATTACATATTTTCAAGGATAGTATGCAATCATTTTTACATAAAATACCCATTAAAATGAATACAAATATGTGGGGACATGTTTTTGCATTTTTTTCTCCTGTCATAACGACTTTGCTATGGAGCACAACACAAGCGGCTTTGAGTGGTTTTGATTTAAATTCACAATAAAAATTGGAAATGAACAAATGACAAATTGGTGATCAATTAATAAAACACACAAATAAAAATGACGATCGGTGAAACAAATGAAGTCATTATGTGGAATAAAGTAGTCAGGGTCGTATTTTAATAATTTCAAATTTAATTATTTATGTAACTAGTAGCAAAATGAAAGTTCAATTTTCACAAATCGTAACAGTTGTCGAGCGAGGCTTGCCTAGTTAAATAATTACGATGAATGAAAAAGGAACAGCTATTTTGCATGTGTTGCATACAATATTTTCTGCGCTTTCCAATTAATAAAATAAAAAAATTTAATGGTAAATGTAAAAATAATCTCAAATTATTAAAAGTTTGATATCTGCATTAAAATATTATTTTTAAAAGCTTTTATTTAACTTGCTATGTTAGTATGTTGGTTTAGATCAAATCTTGGAATCAAAATTTAGACAGGTTCTAATTGAGCTAGAGGTTTCAAATGTTGCATACGTGTCTCACCTTGATGACAATGCAATATTGTATAATTAGTTTTGTCCGAAATCGCCCCAAACCAAAATTTTTGATTTTTAGTCCTGTGCAACTTTTTGACATTTCGAATTGTCAGATATTGTCCATTGATTTTACGTTGCAATTTTTTGTTTCCATAATTATGTCTGATTAGGGTAAATTAACCGATTAAAATATAGGTAAAAAAATTACTTCTTTAATTTTTTTTAAATTAATTGTAATCAGACTAAAAAGTAGAAAATAAATTAAAGTAAAAAAAATGTTTTTTTAAGAAAAAGCTTTTATTTAAAAATTGGCTAAAAAAATAAAATAACTTTTGACTGAAGTTTGAAGCAATATGCAACATAATTTATAAAAGTTTGAGGCGTTTAATTAAGTGTGGTAACTACTGAAAAGTAAAATAGCTACAGTTATATCCAAAACAGAAATACCTAATTAATGATAACGCCTCAAGTTTTTATAAATTATGTTGCATATTGCTTCAAACTTCACTCAAAAGTTATTTTATTTTTTTTAGCCCATTTTTAAATAAAAGCTTTTTCTTAAAAACATTTTTTTACTTTAATTTATTATATACTATTTCTTCTAAATAATTCACAGATAACGTAACAACATAATATAGTAATGTTTCTATAGAAACGAATATTTTTTATATACTTTTTCACATGCGCGGAAAAAAGTAAGTACTTTTGTCGGCATGAAAAAGGTCATAAAGTCATCAGTAAAGTCAACTTTATTAATTCAGAATTGCCAAAAAAAAAAAAATGTATATACTTATGACTCCAATTTATTTTTAAATCTTATGCAATACTTCATTTAAGACGATATTACCAAATATTACCAGATTTCAGCCTAAATAATTCATTTTTTCCAAGGATGGATGTTTCTTGCAAGAGCGCTTGTCGTAATCATTTTCAAACTTTGTATACGTATTTCTATTTATGATGCAAAATTTTAGACTTTCATTAAAATATAACCAAAAATTTCCCAGTTTTCATAAGATTGCATGCATTTTGTCGTATATTTTCTTCCTAATCAACATAGAAAACGGAATTTTTTATTCTAAAATCTGTGCTTTTTTTATGACTGCAACAGGATGTAATAATTTTTGTTTATAGTAAGTAATCCAACCTTACTTTGTCGAATTTTCACTTATTTTTCTGAAATATCAGTATTAATAATATAATTTGAGCGCTTCTTTATGGTATTCCATATTTGTAGGTATAAAACAAGCAAATATCTTACTCCGTAGGAACATCACTTCATTTTTAAAATTGAACTTGATTTGAAAATAAACAATTAGCATTTAAAACAATTGTCAAAAAATTTTGACACACGCTGTTAGCTAATGGTCAATAAATATTATTTTCATTCTATTTTGAGTAAAATTTTTACGTCACGTTACTGAAGAAAATATTACCAAAAAAAACCTAACTAGGAAAATATCAGAACCATAAATTTTGATTACTTAATTTTACTACACCTGCAAAAATTTTTATAAATGTAAAAGATAACAATCTAAATGATTTTCCAATAATATAATTATGAATGTTAAATAAATTAATTTGACATAAGAATAATTACATATTTAAATATCATACAGAAACAAGTATATTCCGATTACGCCTATTTTATGTTTCAAAATAAAAAACTTCAATACACCACAAAAAAAATGGCGGAAAAAATTGAAATTCTCATATACATATACACAGTCAACATAAAAACTTTATATGCAAAATTATTCCGATTAAACATTAAAAAAAAAATCTATTGCAATATATGATAGTTATAAAACTGTTAAATAATTCATTGGTGCACAAAAAAAGTAAAGTACACCTAGCCCACAATTTACTCAATAGATTAGAAGTACCATCAGTCGCTCAATTCATACTCCTAAAAGATGAATATGGAAATTTTTAATTTATTACTTGACTAACCGTCTTCTTTTTAAAGGCCAAGGAATACAGATAGTAGAAAACTACGTATAATCGAATATGAATGAACTATAAAAAACAAGTTATAAAAACTGGACTATATAAAAATTTGGTATCGCCAATGAAATATTAATTTAAAATAATAAACAAACAGTTAGATAAATACAAAAAATTGTGTAATATTTTCTAATTTATTCAATTTGTCCTCAGTATACTTGATGTCATATATTGTTCCACACAATTTAAATAGCATTTTAATTTTTTTAATTTATATTTTTTGTGGCTGGGATAAAAATGTTCGTAATAGTTAAAGAGCTAATCGCAATTTCGGTATATGATTTCATCGTTAATGATAATAATATGTATTTTATTATTGTACGAATAAAAAAAAATTAGAGCGAAGTTCAGATGATGCTAACTTTTCTTTAAAATGAATTTTGAAAATTTAAAAAAAAAAAAAAGCGCTCCTTTAAATTATATCATCGTGTCTGCCATTGATATATTGGTTTAAGAGCGGTAAGTATATAATTTTGTGGAGGACAAGACGTCCACATTGCTGCATTTAAAAGACAAAATAATTAAAAATTTATTTTAAAAAAAAAATAATAATTTTAGAAAAACGTAGCAATGTGAACGTTTGCCCTCTACAAATTTACTATGTACTTACCGCTCTTAATACAATATATCAATGGCAAACACGATGATATAATTTAAAGGGGCATTTTTTTCCTTCAAATTGTCAAAATTTATTTTCAAGAAAAGTCAGCACCATCTAAACTCCACTCTTTTTTTTTTCTTATTCGCACAGTAGTAAACCACATAACATATATTACTTACTATCAATAACGATGGAATCATTTACCGAAATTGCCACCAACTCCCTAGCTATAAGTGGGATACCAGATAATTATTGTTCGATCAAATACAAAAATTAAGATGAAACGCTCAACTGATGTAATATTGTGACAATTAATATATTAATTATTATTATTATTCGGTACATATAGTGTCTAGACAGATAGTGAGCTACACAGTAAAAAAGTTTGTGTTCTGCGTAAAAAAAAAAAAAAAAAAAAAACAGTGGTTAAAATTTTTGTGTTAAATAAGTAACACAACCCTGCGTTAATGTAACATTTCGTGTCTGCGTTAAATAAAAATATTAACACAAATTTCGATTTAACAGAATAAAAATGTTAACCTGTTCTGAACAGTAAGGAAGTAACACAATATTTGTGTAGAGCAAAAGAATGCTATAAGTACCTAACTTACATTACAGTATATATATACCAAATATATATATAATAAAAAAGATGAGAGTAGTTCTTATTATTAAACAAAACCGAAAAATTATAAGTTTTTTCAGTTACTGACGAATAGGGTTTTATTAAACATTTAAAAATGAAACAATTTTCTTAAATTTTAAGGTTATTTTGTTACAGATTCAGTTAAAAGAAATCATGTAAGCTTACTTGAGATTGTAATATATAACATACAATCTCGTAAGCTTACATGATTTTGTTAACTGAATCTGTAACAAAATCACCTTAAAATGTAAGAAAATTGCTTCATTTTTAAACGTTTAATAAAACTATATTCGTCAATAACTGAAAAACTTACAATTTTTCGGTTTTGTTTAAAAATAAGAACTACTCTCATCTTTGTTATTATATATATTTTGGTACATATATATTGAAACAAGTAGGAACTTTTACAAAGGACTGACTTACTTTGCGTTCTTTGAGTCTCATTTATAATAATATATGAATAAAATCGTTATAATTTTTGACGATTTTCAAATATCTTAAGCTGCACTGGAAATAAAATATTGAATAAAAAAGTTATAAAATATAAAATATTTAAAATAATATATGAAAAAAATCATTATAATTTTTGACGATTTTCAAATATCTTAATTGGAAGTAAAATACTGAATAAAAAAGTTTAACAACTAACTCTGATAAATCTGAAAAATTAACACAAAAGGTATGTCCTCTTGTGTGTTAAATTATTGACACAAATCTTGTGTATAGATTTGACACATATGCTTTATGTTAAAATAACACAAACAATTGAGTGGACCGTTCTGGACATGTGAAATGTGTTAATTTTAATACAAATTTTTTCACTGTGTACGTTTGTTTATGTACCTTCAAACAGTAACTGACATATTAGTTACTAAAATAGTGTATCTGTTACGCGTGTCGCTACAATCGCTCATATATACATACTTTTTGAAATATTTTATTAGGTACACTAACATTTTTTAATCAGTTTGTTGAACTGTACCTATGTGTACCTATTGAACTGTAAAACACATCCATGATTCAATGATTTAGCAGACTTTCTTTTATAGTAATTTTTTCTGTATTTTATGAAAATTAATTTCTTTTCTAAAGTGCAAGTTAGACACATTATTGGAAATATTTGTAGAACTTTTTATTATCAGCATGTACACATATTCGTCCCACATTTCGGTCGTTATGTTATATGTACCTACTCTATAATACTCGGCGATAAAAATACTCCGTGTCAAAAAAGCATTCAGTATAAATTAATTTTCATTTTAATAATTATAATATTATCTGTATACTTATTGTGTTAGGCTATCGGTGCGGTGTGTTGTGGCAGTCAGAATCATTCAAGTCAATTCAATGACTCAATAAGGTCACGATTGGTGTGTAGTGTGTGCCTGTTTAGCTGTTTGGAATCTAATTATGTTGTTTGCTCGAGCAATTGGTAGTCACCATATCAATTGTGTTTTTTTTTTCACCGGTGATTATTAAGTTGATATTACACTATCAAACATTCAAAAACTTTTAAAAAAATTATCGAAAATCAACACAAAGTAACAACTGAGAATTTATTAACACCTTAACGGTCATTGACATTATAAGACGCTAAGTGAAATCTTACTAACTAACAGACCACGTCATAGGACGTCAACAATTCCATATAAAGTGTATTAGATGTCAAAATAGTATACCAATTGAGCGTTTTGTCATTAGAGATCATGACTGTCAACTGAGTTTGCTTGTTTGTTTGGGTTTCGCGCCTCAGCAGTTTAACCAATAAATTTGAAGTTTTCGATTGAGATAGCTAGAAAAACAGAGAAGAACAGAGGCTTTTTATTTACTTGGGAAAATATCTGACTCTTGTAGGTGAATGAAATTAAAACATTGCTTGCCTCGTCTTTTGCCTCTAAATATTATCACTTTACTGATCGACTTTAAACTTTGCACAGTGATAATTAAGGCGACATAGAAATATATAGGCTATTTTTTACCCCAGAAAAACACCTAATTCTCGAGGAAATATAATTGACTATTATAAAAACGAATGATTGACTGTTAAGAGAGGGCGGAACAGAACACAGGCTACTTTTTACCCCGAAAAACATCCAATTTTCGTGTAAAAATATATTTAAAACGAAACAATATCGCGTAAATCCGACTCAGAAAGTTCTTAGATTTTTTCAGAAATTAAATTTAGATGAATTTAAACCATTAAAAAACAAAATACTAATCTAGCTTAAGGGTTAAGGATTCCAATCATTAAAAAATTTATCATTGAATTTGTTCGAATTTTACATATTGTTAGCAGAAAGGACGAAGAGGAACGTAGGTTACTTTTTACCCCAGTAAAACATCTTATTCTCATAAGAAAATCTCCCCTTGGGAGGGTAATTACAAAATAGCCTCAAAAAATTGCCAAATTGTACAAAATTCCAAACTAGAATAATGCTTTACTAGATATATTTTGTAGATTAACCTTTAACCGGTAAGGTGATGTCTGTGAGTCGTATACAAATATATTCTTTCAGTTTTCTTCCTCCCTGCTTGTTTTTGTTAACTGAACGTTTGTGTATTCTTTTATGGTTTAGGGCAAATTTTACTCGGCTGGCGTAAGGGGAGTGTTTGATACATGCATATACGTGTGGTCTCCAGTTTTGGCTATCTATGTTACCAGCCCGCGGTATGTTAATTTGTTGATGTCTCGCAGACATCACTTTACCGTGAGTATTATAAAAATTCACCTGACCGGTTAAGGGTTAATACGGCTTCTTAGAATGAATATTGCACTAGAGAACAAGTCGTAAACTTTTTTATGGTATAATACCGACTTTTACGATCAAACTTTTGTGATTCATTTAAATAGCAAAAACAAAACAAAAAAACTGGATAATTTATAGCCAATTGGAGGTGTTTTGTTGATTTAACTTCAACTTTTGCATATATTAATCTATATAATTATTATTGGCCAATTCATGATATGTACATAATATATCTATAGCTATATGTTACGGAAGACTATAGAGAACATATTGAAGTGCGCAATTTATAATTCTTGGATAATTACATAGCCACTATTTTTTTTTAAATTTTTTTTTACATACCTTTTTTTTACTTTTTTTCTCCATATGTAATATTAAAGAGTTTTACTAGACATATTGACTGTGAGTGGTTATTTTATTTTTGTACACTGTAAATTCAAATGTGTTGCAACAGGATATTCAAAATGTATATTTAACTTCTTTTAGGCGGCTGTCGGAATGTATACTTTTCATTACACGCGTAAAATTGATGCCTGTAAAGAATAGGATCATATATATCTCCGGCTATTGTAACCTTTTATTTGACATATAAGCTTTTACGCACGACTTCACCCCGCTCGATATTTCAGTAATCAAACCAGGATTCCAATAATTGTCATATATGAAAAATATACAAAAAATGTCTTTAATGTATTTATTCAATTTACTTACTGATGAAAAGTTATTCCTGTTTCCTTCTTCGTCATATCCAAACATTTTTTTTTTTTTTTTTGACAGCTTTCACAAAAAGAATTGATTTAATTCACAACGATATAAGTTAAAATGATAGTGTTGCTGGTACGTTAACTCACGGCAGTTTTGAAAGGAGTCAGAATAGTAAAGACAACTGTTACTTGTAATCTATCTCTCTTACTTTACATACCGTAACTTGGGATAAGATTGGCCCTTAAGGGTAAGATTGGCCCAAGTCTTGGAAAAAGATAGTTTGATTTACTATTAGTTAGCAAATACAGCTATCAACTTGGTTCTTGTGGTAAATGACAGGTAGCAGCACTGACTATACTCGAATGCTAAGATTGATTTAATTCCATCTTTTGCCACTGCTCAGTGCTGCTCCAACTTCACCGTTACTTCTTGTGAATGTTTTGATGCAAACCAACTTTTGCTTACACATCCAGAATTACTTAAGATTTTTGATTGGTAAGTGTATAACAGCTTTCATTTAATATATATTCAAAATATTTTAAGTTTGTTTTTTCTAATACTTACCTTGTTTATTTGTAAAATAGGATTTTGTAAGCTGGGGTAACTTTGGGCCAAGTATTGGGGCAAGATTGGCCCACCATGTTTTTTTTAAAATTTCCATTAAAAGAACAGTATATTATGCATTAAGTGTGGGCAATCGATAATCATGTACGAGTTGCATATACTATTTTTTATTACGAATTTCACATACTTTTTTCCATTATTATTACTATTTTTTATTCCTTTTTAAAATAATATTATTGAGTGTTTGTCTTTTTTTTGAATTAAAAAAAAAGTTTAAATTATTTTTTTGGTGGTTTCTATAGAAATAATTATGAAATATTTATTAAATGAAAAATTAGGAATTAAATGAAAAAAATTTACAAAATTACCGCCCTTAAAATTTGCCGCCCACGGCAAATGCCCGCCCGGGTGCCCGCCCTTGGAGCGGGCCCTGTCCCTAACATATTGTACACTATCTACTTACACTGAGAAAAAAATACAGTAATTTTTACTGAAATTTCTGGTAAAAAATTACTGAGCTCTCTGGTAATGCGGACATAAGTGACAAGCTAAGCAAAAAATACGATAATTTATAGTAAAAATTTTAAATTATCCTATAGCGCAGTAAAAATTACCGTATTATTTATAAATAAGGCTTTTTTTTATTTATTAATAAATAATTGAATTAAAATAGTTTAAAAGGATATTGATAGAAGGGTAAACATTAAAATCAAATTATTAATATAGAAAAAATTTTTTGTGGTTTTTTATTATTTGTGGAAAAAAATATATAAATTCTTTATTTGACATATTACATGATAAAACAATAGGCACATTACAATAATTTGTATAAAAACATATTTCAATTAACATATCAAAACTAAACAAAAATTCATGAAACACAACAATTTTTTGTTTTAAAAATTTATTATAAAAAAAAATAACACTATATAAACATCCAGTCACCTTGGCTATTGAACATTTGAACAACTAAACGAACAAACTGGGGAGTCCTGGTTACTTGCTGTCTGAAGTCGTGTTGGCCGTGTTAGACAATGCTCGGTGCTATTGCGCATGCTTGTTTTGCTTGCGCATGCTTGTTATTCTCAGTTTATGTGATGCTTGGCTATGCAGTGGTGTGTGACAAATAACAAATGCACAACGACTCAGTAAAAATTATTCATATGTCCAGGTAATTTTACAAAAAATTAAGTAAATTTTCCTGGTGTCCACTTGAAATTTTACTAGCCCATCGAATTTTACGCAGCTGTATAGGAAAAATTCTTAAGGTGTACAGGAAAAATTTTCAAATGAATCGTAAAAAATAATGTTTGAAACGCATTTTTTATATTTTTGCTTAATAATTTCCTACGGACTAGTCACTTAAGACTCGTTTACCGGAGGCAGCTCAGTAATTTTTACTGGAATTTTTTCTCTGTGTACGTACAACCACAATTAAGAATGTCGAACATTGTCCCAAATAATATTTGGCATTAATTACTATGACATTTTGTATTTGGGACAATGTTACCTACTCCAAATAAAGGCAAGATTGTCCCAAATTTTCAGAACATCTTAAAATAGAAATTAAATAAGTTCTGAACTCTAATAACTAGTCAATGTATACTTTGAAATGTGCAGAGTTCAATAGCTAATAGTAAGAGGAAGTTACCTAAATATATGTGGGAAATATAAGGCAGTTTACGTAAAAAAACGCAAAAAATGGGCCAATCTTACCCCAAGTTACGGTACTAAAATGATATAAACAAAGATAGGTTTTAACTAAGGTGGCATTGCATCGTATGACTCCAGTTCCCGTACAAGCAATAAATAATAGACTACTTGCAAATATTTTACTCAACCAGACTCATACCACACTTGATACGTCGGCAAAATGAACGCATAGCAAACTCTGGCAAACATAATCATGTTTAGAATGCTCATATTATCAGTTAACTGTCACTTTTTGAATAAATTCTTAATCCGTATCCAAACACTCAATTAGATAATCATTTCTTAAAAAATTAAAATCAAGTAGCATTGGTTTTGGACAAAAAACAATTAATAGATGTTTTAGGCAATTTGTGACATTTTCCTCCTATCGTTTCAAAGATATTTTGGACTATAAAGAAGATATAAAAAAATATCAATATTAATGATTCACTCAAAAATTGGCAGTTTATTTACAAAGTGAGCATTCTAAACATGAGCATACTCTGCATACTCATATTTGAGTTTGTACATTGTTATGTCTCGTTAGAAAAAGATGCCTTTGGGCAAAATAAGCTTAATTTTTACAACTTTTCTCTATTTATGTTAATCGCATCTTTAGATATTTTATTAATTAATTAATATAAAACTCAATTTAATTATCATACACCTCTTGTAATTTGTCATGGCAAAAGTAAAAGTGGAAACAAATAATGAGTTCATGAAGAAATATTGCGGTAAGTATTGCCTTCGTGAAAGAAACCATAATTCACACAGTCATAGCGCGGTGTGGTGCGCGGCTATAATAATTAAGTGCAAACTATATAATAAAATTAACACTTTCATTTTTAGCAAGTTTTTTTCTTGGCATTTACTTGCCTGTACTTATTATATTATGTAGGCTATCATCTTGTGGTTATTTTACCAATGTTTAATCAGTTAACAATAATTTTTTCTCATTATTAATTTTCACAATCACACAACAATCATGTAAAACATACACAGAAATGTGTGTACGTACGTTTTATATATGTACGATATATGACAAAAAAAACGCCGTGAGCAGCGGGGCCCCATCACGGTAGTCGAATTTTCCCCTTCATCTTCGGTATTGAATGTTTACAAGCGAAATGTAATTGAAAGTCTACAACCGAATTGTCATTTTGTTGGTTTCAAAACTGGTCATGAGTGTTCGGCTGATCGAGGCTTTAAAAAAAGGTTTTAAGTATTTAAGGGCTGTATCTCAGTAAATTTCAATTTTGTGCCGAAAACAGGTAGCAGAACAAAAACCAACACAATTCGTACGAGGGCATTCCTGCCCATGTTTATCCGCTAATTGCCTTTATGTTTTAGTTTTAAATATTAAAAAAGGACCTTAAATAGTAAACTGGAAGGCCTTTATAAAGATATTTTTTCTTTCAAAAAAAAAATAAAAAATAAAAAAAATAAAAAATAAAAAATAAAAAATTATTTCTTCGGTATTGAGTGTCTACAAGCGAAATATAATTGAAAGTCCACAAGCGATTTGTAATTTTGGTGGTTTCAAAACTGATAATGAGTGTCCGGTTGATCGGGGCTTTATAAAAAGATTTTAAGTTTTTAAGGGCTGAATCTCAGTAAATTTCAATTTTGTGCCGATAGAAGTTAACAGGGAAAAAGCCAACACAATTCGTACAAGGGCATTTCTATCCATGCTTATCCGCCAATTGCCTTTGTGTTTTACTTTTAAATATTAAAAAAGGAACTTAAATAGTAAACTGGAAGGCTTTTATGAAGATATTTTTTCTTTCCAAAAAAATCCAAAATTTCTATTTTATAAATAATAAAAATCCAAAATTCCTAAATAATAATTAAATAAATAAATAAACATTGACTTTAATAACATTTGCAAATTACTTAATATGTATGTATTTCATTTGTTAAAAAATTGTATTCACTTTTTTTTAAATTTTTTAAAATTACTATTCGCCTACTTGTATTTAGAATAAACATAATGCTTTTAAAACACATTTAACAATAGCATTCAATTCCGATGTAAAAATGGGAGAAGTGGGGGGAAAAGTGATGCGGACTCCCTACAAGGTACTAGCTGGATACTAACTGAATACACGTACAAAATTTCAGCCCTCTAGGTTTCCTTATGGAGTCTCTAGACGTGTTAGAAAACAAGCAAAAAAATTAAGGAAATATTGGCGTCAAAATCGTGGGGGTAAGGGTTAAAAGTTGAAACCTCCAAAAAACAGTGTCTGGCTATTAGCTTAACCTGTACACCAAATTTCAGCCCTCTAGGTTTATTTGGGGAGATTTTGACCCGAACGAAACTGTTAAAAAACAAGAAAAATCATATTCTTTTGGGTATAAAAATGGTGGGGGTAGGGGTTAAAAGTCGAGACCCCCAAAAGGCACCCCCTTGATACTAACTCAATCCGAATACAAAATTTCAGCCCTCTAGGTTTATTCGGGTGACCTGTGCGAGTGGTACAAACTTCGAAAACGTCGAAAATGCATGAAATTGTAGCTTAAAAATGAGGGGGGTGGGGGTAAAATATTAAAACCTCCAAAAAGCACAACCTAGGTACGAACTTTATCAACACACCAAATTTCAACCCTCTACGTTAATTCTGGGGGGCTGGGGGCCTGTTAGATCCAGCGAAAATCGTTTTTCCCCCCTCTACTCCCACCATATCATCCTAGGAAGCTGAATTTTGGATATGTTGTAGATAATTGACCGAAACATTATTTAAAACCGGTTTGAAAAAGTTTTATTGCTTTTCAGCCCCCCACGACCCCCTTAAAGGTCGGGTCCGAAAAAAAATTTGCCCAAAATTTGACCCCACTTTGATAGTATTGTTGTGCATCGGAATAAGCCCCATTTACCAAATTTCATCTCTTAACTTCCATAGGGGGGCCCTACACATATTAAAAGGTTGCGGGAAAATATATATATATATATATATATATATATATATCAGACATCTTTTTTTTTTACATAATCGTGTTCTACGGGTCCGAAAACGGATAGCGCCCCTGGTCTCGCCTCTCGCAGCTCTTATCGTATAGACTGTATAAGTCTAATTTTTCGGAGAAAATTCGACTAAAAATACATAAATAGCAAACGTAACATTGTAACCATAGTGAACGACAAAAATATCTCTATTATTAAGTACTTACATGTTTAATTCTAGTTTAAGATGGAATGAGCGCCTTGGGAAACCTATAGGACACTTCAAAGTTAAGGGGAGGTTTACTTGAGAGTCGTTAAATAAAATCAATTTTTAGTCGAATTTTCTCCGAAAAATTAGACTTATACAGTCTATACGATAAGAGCTGCGAGAGGCGAGACCAGGGGCGCTATCCGTTTTCGGACCCGTAGAACACGATTATGTAAAAAAAAAAGATGTCTGATATATATATATATATATATATATATTTTCCCGCAACCTTTTAATATGTGTAGGGCCCCCCTATGGAAGTTAAGAGATGAAATTTGGTAAGTGGGGCTTATTCCGATGCACAACAATACTATCAAAGTGGGGTCAAATTTTGGGCAAATTTTTTTTCGGACCCGACCTTTAAGGGGGTGGTGGGGGGCGGAAAAGCAATAAAACTTTTCCAAATCGGTTTTAAATAATGTTTCGGTCAATTATCTACAACATATCCAAAATTCAGCTTCCTAGGATGATATGGTGGGAGTAGAGGGGGGAAAAACGATTTTCGCTGGATCTAACAGGCCCCCAGCCCCCCAGAATTAACGTAGAGGGTTGAAATTTGGTGTGTTGATAAAGTTCGTACCTAGGTTGTGCTTTTTGGAGGTTTTAATATTTTACCCCCACCCCCCTCATTTTTAAGCTACAATTTCATGCATTTTCGACGTTTTCGAAGTTTGTACCACTCGCACAGGTCACCCGAATAAACCTAGAGGGCTGAAATTTTGTATTCGGATTGAGTTAGTATCAAGGGGGTGCCTTTTGGGGGTCTCGACTTTTAACCCCTACCCCCACCATTTTTATACCTAAAAGAACATGATTTTTCTTGTTTTTTAACAGTTTCGTTCGGGTCAAAATCTCCCCAAATAAACCTAGAGGGCTGAAATTTGGTGTACAGGTTAAGCTAATAGCCAGACACTGTTTTTTGGAGGTTTCAACTTTTAACCCTTACCCCCACGATTTTTACGCCAATATTTCCTTAATTTTTTTGCTTGTTTTCTAACACGTCTAGAGACTCCATAAGGAAACCTAGAGGGCTGAAATTTTGTACGTGTATTCAGTTAGTATCCAGCTAGTACCTTGTAGGGAGTCCACATCACTTTTCCCCCACTTCTCCCATTTTTACATCGGAATTGAATGCTATTGTTAAATGTGTTTTAAAAGCATTATGTTTATTCTAAATACAAGTAGGCGAATAGTAATTTTAAAAAATTTAAAAAAAAGTGAATACAATTTTTTAACAAATGAAATACATACATATTAAGTAATTTGCAAATGTTATTAAAGTCACTGTTTATTTATTTATTTAATTATTATTTAGGAATTTTGGATTTTTATTATTTATAAAATAGAAATTTTGGATTTTTTTGGAAAGAAAAAATATCTTCATAAAAGCCTTCCAGTTTACTATTTAAGTTCCTTTTTTAATATTTAAAAGTAAAACACAAAGGCAATTGGCGGATAAGCATGGATAGAAATGCCCTCGTACGAATTGTTTTGGCTTTTTCCCTGTTAACTTCTATCGGCACAAAATTGAAATTTACTGAGATTCAGCCCTTAAAAACTTAAAATCTTTTTATAAAGCCCCGATCAACCGGACACTCATTATCAGTTTTGAAACCACCAAAATTACAAATCGCTTGTGGAGTTTCAATTATATTTCGCTTGTAAACACTCAATACCGAAGAAATAATTTTTTTTTTATTTTTTTTATTTTTTATTTTTATTTTTTTTTTTTTGAATGAAAAAATATCTTTATAAAGGCCTTCCAGTTTACTATTTAAGGTCCTTTTTTAATATTTAAAACTAAAACATAAAGGCAATTAGCGGATAAACATGGGCAGGAATGCCCTCGTACGAATTGTGTTGGTTTTTTTTCTGCTACCTGTTTTCGGCACAAAATTGAAATTTACTGAGATACAACCCTTAAATACTTAAAACCTTTTTTTAAAGCCTCGATCAGCCGAACACTCATCACCAGTTTTGAAACCAACAAAATGACAATTCGGTTGTAGACTTTCAATCACATTTCGCTTGTAAACATTCAATACCGAAGATGAAGGGGGAAATTCGACTACCGTGATGGGGCCCCGCTGCTCACGGCGTTTTTTTTAATATGTTCCCAAAGTGATTTTGCTGAAAGTAATTTAAGGGAAGGTTTACTTGAGATTTGATAAAAAAAATCGATTTTTTTTGTCGAAATTGATAGCAAATTATGTGTAGAATATGTTCCCAAAGTGATTTTACTGAAAATAATTTAAAAACAAGATTCTTGCACATTAACCGAATCCATCTTTCTATAAAAAAAAAATTCAAAAAACGGAGTTCAGGCAATAATGAGTATTAAATATAAAATTTTGAAAATACGTTTCTTTATATATATTTTATAATATCTCGGAACTACATTTTTGGAACTGGTGGACACGATAACTCAAAAACTATTCGATAAATCCTTTTTTTAAATTTTTTATTTTAAAGATAGTTCAATTCTTCGGCACCTCTACCTAAGTTCGATGCACTTTTAATATTTTTTTTATTTTTCAATTTACTTTAAAAAGCGAAAAATAAGACAAAAATCGTAATCAAAAGTTCAAACATCCGCCCTTTTTTTTCTTTCAGCAATTTATTGATATTATAGGTAGAGGTGCCGGTACTCGTCATATATTTTATAAATCTTTTTTGTTTTTGGATTTCGGTGGTTTATTACCGACGCTAGGATGTCCACCAACAAGGCATTGGATTTTCGGATCGTCACACTGCACTATCTATAAAATGGACATTTTTTATATTTTTCCTTGAAAAATTTTTTTTTTGTGTAGTTTAATACTTAATAAATATGTGCATAAAATTTGGAATTGATATCTACTTCCGTTCTAGAGAAAAAAATTCTAGAAAAATACATAATTTTTAAGGACTCTCGAGTAAACCTCCCCTTAATGACGATATAAAACTGAAATTTTTTTTTAAAATCAAACTTAATAAAAATAATTTAAATTAGTGCGATTGATTAAATTACAATAATTTTTATATATACCTTTTTTTTTTTTAATTCTGCAATCAAAATGATGTCTTTTATCTAGTGGCTCAAAGTCTGTAGGTTGCTGTATCTTTTTGTCGAAACCTGTATGTTACTTACATACACACATATATACTACAAATCTATTATATTTTCATTCGATAAATGTGTTTTCTAAAACATTTTTATAAACGCGTTTTTTTTTCTTTTATTCAGCGCGCTATTGAAAGAAAAAATGAACGACAACAAGTTACTGTATTTGTTCATTTTATGTCGCCTTTATTAAGTGAATTCACCAGCGTAATAGAATGTTTATGTAATAATATAAACTAGGTACGTATGTGCTCTCAATTCGCTTGATATAGTAGTACTGACTAGTAGTACAGAAATAATGGATCTAAGAAGTATATTAGACTATCCACGCATTCAACTAAGCTGCTAGCTATTCAGAGGTATTCAATCAAAATCGATTAACATCAGTTTGATCTGTTGCGCGCTAGAAATTATGGTTGTTAATTTGGTAAAAATGATTTTAATGACATAGGGGAAGTGTACCTAATATCGTACATCTTCCTAATATCGCACAACACCATATTGCCGTTCGTAAGTATTATATCCTGGTGACAATCAATCTAACTCGTTGTCCTCTGGCAGCCATTAGACGAAGCTAAGTGCTGAACGAAATTAATAACTTTTGTATTTTTTGTAAAACTTTTTTTAATTTTTTTGATTTCAAATATTTTGGAGGTGTTATTTATGCATCTAATTCTATGATGAGAGGTAACTGATATTTATTTGTCAATTACAACAATAACTTCTCTGTACTGTATGGTTTGCATTTTCATAATTATAATATTAGTTTATGATATATGTATTTCAAGATGAAAAATCCGCCTTATTTATTTCTCATAATATGCCAAATATCGCCCACCTACAGTAAGCATAATACGATATTAGGCACAGTAGCCCAATCATTTAAGTCAAAAAAGGGGTCAACCTCGGAATGAAACGGAATAAGCTGGATTTTCCTATACACCATTATTTTGACATCCTAAACGTTCCCTTAAAAGTCTCATAAGGTCACGTGTGAGCGTCCTTAGATATTGAAGGTCAAAGATCGTTTTGTGGAAATATCTCGCTTTTTTTGCCTTAAATCGTATTTGGATTTTTTATAAACGTTATAGAGCATAACTCTACAAATTTTGTTTCACTTTTCGATGCTTTTAGCTGTTTTGAATCTAGTTCAATTCTCGACGATCTAGCTGACTTTAAGTTACAGTTTCAACTGATGAAGACGACAGCGAGAATGACTGTGAATGTCCCTATTGTGGTTAGCTGTATTTAACAGACAAAAAGGCGAGAAGTGGATCATTTGTACAAAGTGCCACATTTGGTTTCACAAACAATGTTCGGAAACGGAAGATTACAAAACATTTATTAATTAAGAACGTAATATAAGTAAAACTACAAAATTGTAAGTCTAATTTACTTATGATTAAACATATATTAATTTGATTCTGTGAAATTTTGTTCTACTTAAGAATAAACAATACTACTTTGTACTAAATGTGTTTTTTTTGTCCATAAACCATGTCTAACATTGTGACAGAAATAATAGCCTAATATCGTACAGGGCGATATTTTGACCATTATTGGTGGGCGATATTTTGACCACTATTGGTGGGCGATATTGAGACGACATTTCATGAAGCGGTCAAAACCAGTTTTCTTCATTAATTACAAAAAGATATATTATATACATGTTTAATCATTTCCCAACTATTTAGTACTTCAAGAGCATTAAAAAAACTAAACAGAAGTACAAGTGGGGCTAATTAAAAAGTAAAAATAGCAGAGAAAATTTCAATTTTCAAAATTGGTGAGATATTAGGCACACTTCCCCTACAGTGTGATCCCTACTATACACCCTTGTAGGACTTTTTTAGTCCTGTAATGGTTTTAAACTTCTAATAAAGTCGACACCGTCGTTAGAAACCATTTAAACCTCTGTCTCGTCAGGTCATGATTTGTTTTAACAGTTTTGAAAAACTTTACCACAGTGATTTCATTTCAAATCTTTTCTAAAGTAAATCTAGTCTAGAAATACATAGTCTAAGATAACTATTGCACAGGTGTACTTATACATTGTCAATATAATTATTAGATTAATTAGAAAATATATAAATAAATACGATTTTATCAATAATTATTATAATTCATATTTAACACAGTAAATAACTACATACATATATGAATAATTACGGCATAAATATACAGGGTGACACAGAAATATATTTAAAAAACTATTAAACAAAAATATTTCATGTCTAGATAAACGTACTAAGACTTGGACTGGGAAGCTAAAGTTTGTTCCTCACCATTAGTTGTACGTATGAGGATTTTCTTACAGCCTTCCTTCACAATCCCAAGTGAATATCCAAGTATAGTCCTTCCAAAAAAGGCATGAAGGCCCATACTTTTCTAATCCTAGTCCATCTATTATACTACTACCATTCACAGTATCAACAATGATTACGTAAATGGTATATTTTACAGACTTGGAAATGCTGGATCAAAAATTAATTTCTAAATGGTAAGACCTCTCCTAGAATTAAGTAGAATTTTATAAAAATACTTTTATTAAAATTTCGCTCTAGCTGTAGCCCAAAAATATTTTTCTTTACTGATAAGAGAAGTAAGAGTCCCTCGTAGGTCATGTGTCCTCCGAAAAAATATATCCTTTAAAATAATCGGAATCTTTTTGTATAACTTTCTGTTCAAGTATCGTCAACTTTCATAAAATTCTGGCAAAAATCGAAAAAGATCTAAAATTTTTTTGATTTTATCAAAATATCAGTTTTGATATTTTATATATATTAATGAAGTTATTTCTGAAAAAAACCGTAAATATCAAAACTGTTCGAATATTGAATCGCGTTCGAATAGAGGGTCCTTTACGTTAATTGCAAAATCACTGGACAAAATGAGACCAAATTAGCTTCTTTTAAATTCTTCTAAATTAGTTCCTAAAATCTCATATAAAGAAATACTTTTTAACTGGTTCCTGACTCTCCCGGTAGATTTGGAAACACATTTGCGTATCTTTTCCAGGTAAAACGTCTAGATCCGCTGAAGTATAAAAGTAAAGGATACATCTCAGAAATAGCATTATTGTTTTTTAAAAGTAATTGTGTATATTGTGTATATATACTTTTTAGTGTAAAAATATTTAATTAAGGTGAATCGATTACTACTGACAAATGAATTACAAAGTCTATTTTTTTCTCTATAAATAAATATAATTTATGTGTAGAAAAATAAGTTAAATTTTATAATACATGTAAAAGTATTAATATTTGATTATTATTCAATCTTCTAATTTTAATAGTTTTAAAAGTAATGAATTTGACTGGTATAGTTTACAAGTACGCAGACACATAATAACTAATACATACACAATGTACACATCATTTTATACTAATACACCCATAATATATATGTGTTATTATGGGTGTATTAGTATAAAATGATATTTTTGTTTTTTTTTGTCTATTTATTGCAATAACTAAACGTTCAATGTTAAAAAAAATAGTTTTTTAATGATTCAAAAACATAAAAGAAAATAATTTTCAGTTTTTTAAATCTTAAAGTTGGTTTTTAATGACATAACTTACTTAAATGTATACCTCTGATCCAGCTCTGATCATACTTTTGCATTTACTCGTACGTTAAAAATTCTAACTTTAGAAATTTATTTCCTCTAAACTAGACGTGAGAAATTATTCAAATGGTGTCAGTGAATGCATCATGTCTTTCTCTATAAAATTTCCGTAGTATACTTATTCTGGCTCATCCTGTACATCTGTACATGCGGAACAAATCACACTGTTTGTAAAATAGTTTTTCTTTCTATATGAATTTTATATTAATGATTCATATTTTTTTTTATAATTAATATAAATGTTTAATTGGATCCTTTTTAACAAAACACATTCATCACTGTAGTTATGTATTACCTATATTGTCAAGTACTGATTTGACTATATGATTGTGTGTATTATGTACTTTTGCTGCGGATATCGTATGTTAGATTATCACGTGTAGGCACGTGGAAATTGTGTGGGTGAAAATTTATTATATTACAATTAAATGATAATTAATAAAACATATTGTAATAAAATTATTATGAGTTTATGTATCAGGACCGGTTTTTATATTATTCGAAATTCAAACATAGAAAAATATTTTGGAAAAATAACCAATATTTGGAAGAGATCAATAAATAGTTTCTTCGTTAAACATAGGTACTAATTGTAGGAAATTTTTTATATTTTTGTAACATCAAAATAATTGTACTAGTATTACTATCTTTTTGTTTGGTAAATTCGTTAAGAAACACATGGAAAGCAAGACATTGTTTGAATTTATAAGTAGGGGAGACTGGGGCAAAGTGGCCAGTGGAAGTAAAGTGGCCATTGGCCTTTACTCACCGGAAACTACTCCAATCTTGTGGTGAAGTTGAATACTAGCTTGTACAGAAGGCATTGGTATTCTATTAAAACGTCAATGATCAGTTCACTAGATTGTATGAATTATAACGAATTTTCTTAATTTTCGAGTGTTGATGTAAAGTAAGTTTCAAGTTGTATTCTCATTATTTTCTTATCAATTACGAATACAATTTTTTAATTGGGATAGCTAAAAACTCTGTCTAATTACCTTTAAAATAATATAGTTATCGATGAATCAGAAAATTCTCTCTTGAAATTAGTTGTGGTTTGCCGAAATGGCGTCTAACAGGGTAAAGTGGACAGGCTTATAATGGGGCAAAGTGGTCATTGCCTCCGATCGCTGCTCAAGTTGAATTCTTAGAATATTTTAACATATTATATTAAATTCAGAACTTTTATTTAGTTCTTTATATTTTATAAACAAAAGAATTGCTTGAAATCAGTTTTTAGGGTTCCGAGAAAAAATGTGAAAAAGTAACCCTTATGATGAAACTTCAATGTCCGTCCGTTGATATATAATAATTAATGATATAAACATAGTTTGATTTTGTATATAAACATGTTTATTACTTCAAGAATTCTTTTAGGGTTAAAATGGGTACCCTTCGCCACCTTACTCAACATAGTGGAGTAAAGTGATCACTTTTCACATGTTGCGAAAAATAAAAATTGCAAAAATACCTTTCAAGGTATTGTTGATATATTGATGGTTATTGGTTCTGCACTAACGCAACTATTTGCTAAATACTTATTAATCTGTATTTCTTTTCAAATAAATAAACTAAACAACATTTTGTCTTAGAGTGGCCATTTTACCCCAGTCTTCCCTATATGGACAGAGTACTAACTGACGCAACCTTTAAGTTAAATCTGACACCTCTATTTTGCTCTTATTACCAAAACACTTTCGTAAACAAAATTAAATTAAAAAGTTTAAAGTCTCATTGTCTCCACATAAACATTTTCCGGTTGTGACCGTGGTGCAGTCTGTATATACATATATGTAATCTTTCAAATATTTTCCTATTTAGAAGTGACAGTCAGGACCGTCGACAAAAATGACAAATCCCCCGCGGATAAACATTTTTCAAAAATTTCCTCCTCAGAAATGCAATCGATGAGCGAAAAAGAACGTTTGTACTTTTGCCCGGGCTCTCTTTTCAGACCCAATCCCCGGGGCTGTCTTCTGCCTCTCTCGCCGGTGCTGGTGATAATTAATATTACTTAAAATTTCTAAAATCGTTTAAGTGTGTAAAAATTAACATTATTTTTATTTGTTATAATACAAGTTATTATTAATATATTTAGTAGGTAAATAATAAGGATATTTTAAGAGTTCCATATCAACTAATTGTAAAAATTTGAAATTTTGCACAGAGATAGAATATAGTAGATGTTAGTACAAAAAGTTGAAGTATTGACTCTGGGAGTTTTTGCAGGGCGAAATAAATTAGGAAATGGAAAACAATTTTCAGCAACACCGTGTAGGTCTGTAGAATTCAAAAGAAAACTGCTTTATGCTTTTTTAAACACTTTTTGGATAACCACCAAAAGGATCTCTCAAAAGAATCAGAGAAGTTATGTTGGTACATTGAGCCAAAATGATCAGAATTGAAAAATTCTAGCGCAAATTACATCAAATTCATATTTAAAAACAACTGTTTTTTGTTTGTAAATAAAAATCGGTCTGAAATCTATAACTATAACTAAGTTTCTATACTTTAAACGTTTTAAAACGTTAGTAAACCCTTTTACAAATTCTCTTGCAAAATCTTTTACTGATTATCTCATTATATTATCGATATAAACTTAATTACCATTAATAGCCGTCACTGTGGAAATTTATTTGTATCATTACAGTTTTTCAATAATTAATTAAGCGATAAATTTTACATTTTATGTATATTTCCGTACAAATTTTCACACTAATTAAGTCGTAAATTACTACTCCGTAGTGGTGTTGTAAATTTTATGAAAAAAACTTAGATATTGAGAATGAAGTATGTAAAGGTAGGTACTGCGTATGTATTCTTACTTGTCATTGAAATCTCGTTAGGTGTTTTGATGTGGCATTGAAGTCTTCGTGATATATGTAGCTTTTAATTGGTTTGAATTTTACGCTGATTTGACGCGCGGGGTCGGGCAGTTACTGGAAAATTTATATATTTGTATTTGTTCACACATTTTATTTAAAATCGAACAATTTTCTTTCGTTATTTTCATCAGCGTCAAAGTACCTACATTGAATAAAAACAATTTCAAGCAAAGAAATTTGGAAGAATTTTTGTTTTTGAGTCTATCCAAAGTAGCAAAAGAAGTGTAATCACTTTTGAATGATGCAAAGTTTTGTAATTTACGTTTTAGAGCTTAATACTCGAAAAACGTTGATTTCATTTTTATATGTGTGTTCGAAAAACCTTGTAATGCATAAAATTTCAAAACTATACGACTGATTTTGATGAAATTTTCAAGAATTATGAAAATTTGTCCCTAGAGGGTCTCCTATAGGAATAATGCCAATGCACGAGCACAAACATCCGATTTGGTTCAAACCATGAGCATATTTGGGGACTAGAGAGTATATATTGTGGTCCCCTATAAATTTTATGGTAATCGGAGGACCTAATGGTAGTTACTACGTATTTTCAAACCTGTTAAATGCTGCCAAATCAGATTTTTTCTTATATTACTATGAGGAAATATGTCGATTTAATTTCTGAAATTGTGTGACAATTTTAAAATTCAAATAATGATGGTTTCTTTAATATTTTCTACTGACTGATTTGATATTTTGTAATTTTTCTTTTTAATTTAAGCGATTTTTTTTAGTAAATACATATTGCATTGTCACCGAATTTACACTAGTTTACTTCTAAACTAACTTGGTTGATGAAAAGTTGGTAAAAATCTATTACAAGATTTAATTGTTAATAGTATAGGCAAATTTATATTAAATGAAAGTGCCTCGTACACGTACCCTAAGAATGTAAAAATGAAATTTTGTCACATATAAAAGTTAGTATAATTTCTACTATCCTTTTTCAAGGTATTAGATAGTATAGATCTTATGAGAAACAGCTATATTTCGAGCCTGTCTAATATATGTATAAATTTATGTACCTACATTCTTCATGTATGAATCATTTTCAGTTCGTATAAGTTCGAGTATAATACCAGTGTAGAGTTTAATCAAGCATTTTAATAAAAAATTTGTTAAGTGCATGCTAAACGCACAATAAGTCAGGATTTCGCGGGTAGAAGCTAAAATTTTTCACAATTCACAATTGTTTGTAATATTATTTAAGGGAGGCCACTAGCGTGACCGCCAGATTTTTGGGAATTTTTTTTAAAGAAAACCACTATATGGAATGTTTTACTATTTTAAGAATATATTCATTGATATATAATAAATTCATGATAAAATTTTTGAACTAAAAAATTGAAAAATCAGTGAGTTATTCGCGATCTGCTAAGGCTCCAAAAAAAGTCCCCCCACTGCTGCAGTGATAGCGACCTTCACAGTCCCTGAAATCAGAAAAACCTAAGAGCCTATTAAACTAGAAAGTACTGCCCGTGCCATAAACCTCAATTGAAAAAAAAGTTGAAATTTAACAAAATGGCGGAGTTTTTAAAAAAAATGTTTCAAATTTTGCATGAAAATTTAATGATTTTTGTCCTGCAAAAACTACATGTTTTATTCGAGCGAAAAATTGGAGGTTCATAGTATGGAGAAACATATACAAAAGAAGCTGCAATAGGAATCATATCTATCGGATTATTTGTCTTCGAGTTATAACTGCAGCAAATTTGAAAAATTTAGTTTTTCTATATTTTACCTTTTAGTTTTAATTACTGAGAATTTTTACTAAAATTATTTACGATGTACTCACTATAACGGTTATAGTAAAACTAGATGAGTCGTTTAAATGTGCCAAGTTCTAGCTGCTCCACAACATGTGACTGGCATCCACGTCCAGAAGCTCCCGAACTATCAACCTTCATACATTTCTCAATATCTCAAAGTTAACAATGAAAATCAGAATCCGCTCTTCAGATGGCTGTAACTCAAAAACTATTTGAGATATACACTTGAAATTTTAGTATGTTATTTTTAAAGGTATAGACTATCGAGACATGCAAAAAAAAATTTTCAAATTTTTTCAAAATGTCGCACTAGTGATCCCCCTTAAATCTTTTACATTTTATGTGAGTAAAAGCAATTCGTGCACAGTTTTTCTAAAAAAAAGACGCCGTCTTTTAAAAATTTGTTAAATCCAATACTAATTATTTAAAAGTGATCAAGTGCCAGTAGACCACCTAATACGATAACAGGCATGACGAATTTATAGGGATTTCGCTGTTGTACCTCAAACAATATGTTAATACTAATGATAAAAGACACAAAATTTAATAAAAAATGAAACACTTTACGCATGAAATTGGACAAAAAAGAAGGATTGAGGAAGCTGTGCGCACCACACCTCTTGCCAGTGTATTTTATTTTGAAATCTTTTCAAAACTTTTTAATTAATTGTGAGTCAATTAATAAAAGAGATGGCCCCGCCGAACATGGTAGTACCCAAGCAACGAACATTTGATGGTATAATAATGGGCTTAGTTACTCATAATTAATAACGGTTTGTTACCTTTTACATACACACATACATACATACACACATATGTGGTTGATGATATGAAATATACATACATACAAGACGATAAGTTCAAGATATTTTTTATAATGTGGTATCCGTTAACGCCATAGCCCCGGCCAAGTCATGATTAGTTTCGATAGAAACATAAACATTGATTTACGAATTTGAAATTTTTATTATACGCATCGCTTTTAAAAAAATTAAGTTGAAGTCATTTAAATTTTTTTTGTTTGATGATAGAAAGTAGGTACAGTACGGGTGTAAAGTTTAAAACACAACGTATTGGTTGGATACAAAAATTAGTTGTAACTATTGATTCAATTTTGTGATTATTATAGTAACCGCAACAGCAACAAAAAATACTTATAAAATTTTGAAAACCCTGCTGTTTTTAACATCCTGCTAAATGCATTAATGAAACATGCCACAGTGAAAGCTTATGCTAATGAAGGAAATGGGACAAAATTTCGAAAAACTTTGTTTTGTTTGCAACAATTTTCTTTAAAAATGCTCTCATCTATCGGTAAAGTTGCAATATTAATTTTGATGCTTTGTAACCTTTGAACGAAATAATCGTTCTCATTAAATGCTTATATTATATCAGGCTCCTTGAAAAATGCCTCCCCTACGTTTTGTTTGAAAAGAAGGAAATCTTAATTTTTCCTACTTTTTTTTTTCAAACTTTATCAGTCCCTAATTAATTACTGGTCGCAATCTCTCCAACTCAACAATCTTGAAAAAATAGAAATGAAAACGAGATGAGAAAATTTTACAACTGTGTTGTCAACTTTTTTAAAAGCTTTTATTTGACTTGCAGTGTCAGTATGTTAATTAGTTTGTTTAGGTCAAATTTTGCAAACAGTATTTAGACAAGTTCTAACTGAGTTAGAAGTTTTAAATTTTGCGTACTTGTATAACTTGGACGATAATGCAATATCATATAATAAATTAGTATTAAATTCCCCCAACGTAAAATAGTTGATTTTTAATTTTTAGGCGACTTTTTTGCCATTTGAACTGCCAAATATTGTCCGTTGATATTACATTGCAATTTTTACTTTCCATAATTATGTTTGATTAAGACAAAACAATAAGGTAAAGTAAAAAAAGTTTTTAAATCATTTTTATTTAACAGTGGACTAAAAAGTATATGAAATAACTTTTGGGTGTAACCTGAAGCATAATGGGTAAAACCTGAACTACCGAAAGGAAAGTAGTTACTTGAGTTACTTTCATCTGAACGGAGATAATTAATAACAACGCCTCAAGATTTTATAAATTATGGAGTTGCTTCAAACTTCATTCAAAAATTATTTTATACTCTCTTATTCCATTTACTAATCCATTTATAAATAAAAGCTTGATTTAAAAACTTTTTTTTAACTTAAATTTATTTATTTGTTAAGTAATCAAAACCTTGTAACAACTTTAAGGTTTATATGAAACAGTGTCGGTTTCAAAAATATTATAGCATTTTTATAGATCTAAAGAGTCCAAACAAACAATAAAGTAAGAAGTTATAAAATAGCTGTAAAAATAATGCAGTAGCTAATGTATCCATTGTGTATAAAGGCCATTTAAGATAAATTAAAATAGTGATTAATTGTTTTTGGATGTTTAAACAATCATATATCACGATTTTTTTGTTCAAATACCTTATAACAACCGTCTACTAATTTTTTAATAGCACTGTAAATATATCTTACCAACTGATCGCATCTATACATACTATATTGAATATACACAAGCCTCCAACTCTTTCAGTAATGAAATAAAAAAAAATTCTATTAAAGATTTTAAAACAACAAATAAAATTTACTTAATAATAAATTAAAAATTATTACCCGGGCCCGATTCAAACTTGAAATTTTATTCCAAAAACAAAAAACCAAATACAAACACACACAAACTCAAAAAATGAAAAATAGTGACCTGTTATAAAATTTAACTGATATATAAATTATTTTTATCGAAAATGACTGTTTGTCGCATCTATTGTCATCTTAGTTTAACTAGTTTTATTCGAAATAAATTCATCTTTTTTTTCGGGTATATTATGTCTGTGGTCTGTACAGGGCCGGATCATCGCATAGACAAATAAGACAAATGGATAAGGCCCGGTCAAAGTGTTTATTTCGAATATTTTAATCAATATTTTGTTTCCATTATTGTTTTATATCTTGCTCTATATCTTGTTCGGGTGGGCGAGAATCGATAAGAAGAAAATATCTGCGGCCCCATAGTGGGTTAATCCTCCCTGTCAATACTTTTTTAAGGGGGACCACCTAGTGTGACCGCCTTAAAAAAAGGTGATTTTTAGAAATTTTTTTAAAGAAAACTACTGTATGGAATGTTTTAATATTTTAAGGATATATTCGCTGATATATAATAAATTCATGATAAAATTTTTAGACCAAAAAATTGAAAATTCAGGGAATTATTCGCGATCTCCCAAGGCTCCAAAAAAAAAAGTTCCCCCACTGCTGCAGTGATAGCGGCCTTCACAGTGCCTGAAATCAGAAAAATCAAAAAGCCTATTAAACTAGAAGGTATTGTCCGTACCGTGAACCTCAATCGAAGAAAAAAAGTTGAAATTTAACAATATGGCGGAGTTTTTTTGAAAAAAGTTTCAAGATTTGCGCGAAAATTTGATGATTTTTGGCCTGCAAAAATTACATTTATTATTCGATCGGAAAACTGGAGGTTCATGGTACGGAGAAACACATATAAAAGAAATTGCAATAAGAATCAACTCGATCGGATGATTTGTCTTCGAGTTATAACTGCAGCAAATTTGAAAAATGTTCTCAATACCTCAAAGTTAACAATGAAAATCAGAATCCGATCTTCGGATGGCTGTAACTCGAAAACTATTTGAGATATGCACTTGAAATTATAATATGTTCTTTTTAGAGGTATAGACTATCGGAACATGCAAAACAATTTTACAATTTTTTGAAAACGTCACACTAGTGGTCCCCCTTAGGCACTAGAGATATTAGGGATATGTTTACAAGCAATTCTTTAACTATAGCCTGGAGTCATTTCTGCCATTAACTGGAATAACATTAGGTTGTGTAATATGAAATGTCGTTTTGTTACCACTTGGCCAATAGCGTAATTTAGATAAATATCGACACTTTTTTAAACACTAGAGAAATATCTAAAATTAATTGTTTAACCCTGAACCTGAATGGATTTTTTGTAACATGTAATCATTTTCGCCATTAATTGGAATAACATTAGTTCGTCTAATATGAAATATCGTTTCCCGAGACACTTCACTTTGTCGAGAATTTAATTCAGGTAAATATCGAGACTCAGGACCGAACCATCGCATAGACATATGAGACAAATGGCTGGAGCCCGGTTTTTTGAAGGGCCTAATCAAAGTATCTATTTTGAATATTTGATTCAAATACTTAAGATTTGTTTTAGTTTTTTCGGATTTAGTTTTGTTTTATTTATTGCTTTACGTGTTTTGTGTGCTCTATATCTTGTGGGGGCCGGCGAGGGCCCGATAAGAAAAAAATGTCTAGAGCCTCAAAATGGTTTAATCCGTCCCTGGGTCTCTACACACCACGTAGATAACGTTTTTATTTCAATTTCAAAGAGATGAGGTCGTTTGTATTCAGGGGACATCCGCAATGTTTTTACTAGATGTTCTTTGAGGCAAACGTTTTATCGTTGTTATAGTCAGAGCGCGAGAGACACGAAAGTCTTATAAATTTTTATTTTATTATGTTTTGAAAAATATGATTTTTTGTTGTAACGCAAAATTACATATTTGAATTTCCGTATGTCAAATGTACCTGTATTAACTCTAATTGGTTTGTGATGATTACGAAAAATTTTGAATGATTTTGAAAAATCAATCAGTCTGTTATTAATTAGTTTTGCAGTAATATAATTAACCAATCAATCCATCAGTAAAATCAGCCGATGAGTCGTTTATTTTGAAATTGGCATAATTTACTTCTTCTTCTTCTTCTGAAAAAAAAAAAAAAACTGTAATTATAGTTAAATACAAACCCTTATGTCAATTTAAAAATAAAGTGACTTTCGGCACTTTTAAAAGAAACGGCTCGTATGTCGATTGATTAGAATGTAAATGAACTCTGAGTCGATTATTTAGTGTATATTAAACATGGCCGGCTGATTAAGATTTTGTAAAAACTTTTAGGGTTTTGTATCAAAATTGTCCAAACAAAACACTTACCTCCGGGTCTATCCGTATATTTTTTTAAAAATATTTTTAGGAACATTTGAAAAATCTTGAACACAAGCTTTTATCAAATTTACATCAGATTCATGTTTAAAAACAACTTATTGTACGGGACAGTATTTTCGCAAGTACGACTTGCACTTAACAAAAACTTATATTTTTAAGTCTCCATACTTTAAACTTCATCTATCGTGTATTTAATTTTAAAATCATTTCCAAACGTTTTCCTGATTTTTCTCCACAAATATAATAAAATCTGGTGGCGGCCATAAATAAGAAGGTTAAGGGCTCATTTGTGAGACAGTAGGTAGGCAAAACGGACCGATTAGAGCAGTGGTTCCCAAAATCCCCAGGAATCGGTAACGACCTGTAAGAGGTCCATGGCGGGGATAAATAAAATGGGAGTCTGTGAGATGTAAATGGGGGTCTACAACAGCAGAATAGACGTCCAACGGGTTTTGTTCACTCTAATATGAGAAGTTAGTGACTGGTGACCTTTTTTTTCACTCTGCACTTGCATTTTTATTTTCCAAATAGTCTTAAAATGAGAAATTAGTGACTGATGACCTTTTTTTGGCTCACTATCTCCATTTTTTTGGAGTTATATTTCCGGAAGTTGTTCTTGAATTTTTGTATTTGTACAGGAGTTTATTTAAAATCGAAAACCATGGCAGGTAGTCTACGAGACAAAAAAGTTTGAGAACCACTGGATTACATTTTTTTCTTTTGAATTTTGTTAGTATTAATCTCCCCTCCCTCGCTTACTCAAGCTGAAGATAATAGAAATTTTCGACGTATTGCAACCACGTCAAATGTTTTTCAGTGACATGTTTCTAATAATAAAACTATAACTATGCGCACAAACAAAAGAAAATAGCAAAAAATTTGTTTCTTTTTAGAAAAATGACCGATTGCACATAAAGATGACTGAATCGTCGGGGGTTGCATTACAGGTTGATGTTATGATATCTTAAGGGAACATTTTTTATGGTGGAGACGCGGGGTAACACAAAACATGTTTCCACACATTCCGAAATTCTTATGAAAATCAGCTCTATTTGCTCATTCGAACCTCACATGATCCCTAGTAAGTTCGAATAATCGATGTTTTACTGTACCGAGGATATTATATGTATATGATAACGTGTAAATCAATCTCAACGTCTAATTGGTTAACAGTAGATAAATTTCTGATTGCATAATCCTAGTGACAAACTCAATTAAACTTCTTGTTATAAAACAATTAATTAAAATAACTTTAAAACAGTAAAAAAACATATTTCTCAAAATTCCATCATTTTTATTTATGCATTTATGGTAAAATTACATAAGCATAAATATTTGTTACTTATAAATTTTCAAAAAGAAAGTGCAAATTGTAATTGCACAAACAGTGTTCTGTACTACTAGTTGTTAATAGGAATTGATGTAATAGTATATAAGGGTAGAAGACATAATCTTTTTGACGAATAAATTGTATTCCTAAAATAAATTGTACTTCTCTATTTCAAAGCGATCGTATTTTTACCTTGGCCTATTTACGCTTATCAAAAGGAAATAGAAATATTTAATGAAATGTATTAACGTGCACCACCTGTTTTTCATCAATTAGCGACACTGTTTATTATTTTTATAAAATATGTATTAAAAACTTTTGTCAATTTCTTTGAATATTTTAGATTTATTGTTTCTATGGATAAAAGTTAACCCCAACTTATTAGTGTGTAAAAATTGTTATATTTTTCGTGTATAGATTTATCAAGTATTTTTTTCCTTCTTCATTTTCTAACGAATACGCAAAAATATCTGTTTAATATAACACTAACATAATTATTGACTAACAACATATTGATCAAAGCAAAATGTGTCATCCAGCTTTCTTTTTATGTACCACGGAAATTATGTAAGAAAATTTAGTCCTGTTAATTTTTTGAGCCATCCTTCTGGTGATAATGGAATGAACAAACCAGTACAGGTATGCATATTATTGAATTCGTGCTTTAACTCTTTTAGTACCGCCGTATATTCCAATATTTTAGATAAAAAATTTAATATCTCTATAAGTATAATTGCAAGTTTGCTTAAATTATACTTATAGAGATATTAAATTTTTTATCTAAAATATTGGAATATATATTATAAAAACGCCGTGAGCAGCGGGGCCCCATCACGGTAGTCGAATTTTCCCCTTCATCTTCGGTATTGAATGTCTACAAGCGAAATGTGATTGAAAGTCTACAACCGAATTGTCATTTTGTTGGTTTCAAAACTGGTGATGAGTGTTCGGCTGATCGAGGCTTTAAAAAAAGGTTTTAAGTATTTAAGGGCTGTATCTCAGTAAATTTCAATTTTGTGCCGAAAACCGGTAGCAGAAAAAAAGCCAACACAATTCGTACGAGGACATTCCTGCCCATGTTTATCCGCTAATTGCCTTTATGTTTTAGTTTTAAAAATTAAAAAAGGACCTTAAATAGTAAACTGGAAGGCCTTTATAAAGATATTTTTTCTTTCCAAAAAAATCCAAAATTTCTATTTTATAAATACTAAAAATCCAAAATTCCTAATTCATAAATAAATAAACAGTGACTTTAATAACATTTTTAAATTACTTAATATGTATGTATTTCATTTGTCATAAAAGTAAGTTCACTTTTTAGTCGAATTTTCTCCGAAAAATTAGACTTATACAGTCTATACGATAAGAGCTGCGAGAGGCGAGACCAGGGGCGCTATCCGTTTTCGGACCCGTAGAACACGATTATGTAAAAAAAAAAGATGTCTGATATATATATATATATATATATATATATATATATATATATATATATATATATATATATATATTATATATTATATATCCATGCTTATCCGCCAATTGCCTTTGTGTTTTACTTTTAAATATTAAAAAAGGAACTTATGTAAATAGTAAACTGGAAGGCTTTTATGAAGATATTTTTTCTTTCCAAAAAAATCCAAAATTTCTATTTTATAAATAATAAAAATCCAAAATTCCTAAATAATAATTAAATAAATAAATAAACAGTGACTTTAATAACATTTGCAAATTACTTAATATGTATGTATTTCATTTGTTAAAAAATTGTATTCACTTTTTTTTAAATTTTTTAAAATTACTATTCGCCTACTTGTATTTAGAATAAACATAATGCTTTTAAAACACATTTAACAATAGCATTCAATTCCGATGTAAAAATGGGAGAAGTGGGGGGAAAAGTGACGCGGACTCCCTACAAGGTACTAGTTGGATACTAACTGAATACACGTACAAAATTTCAGCCCTCTAGGTTTCCTTATGGAGTCTCTAGACGTGTTAGAAAACAAGCAAAAAAATTAAGGAAATATTGGCGTAAAAATCGTGGGGGTAAGGGTTAAAAGTTGAAACCTCCAAAAAACAGTGTCTGGCTATTAGCTTAACCTGTACACCAAATTTCAGCCCTCTAGGTTTATTTGGGGAGATTTTGACCCGAACGAAACTGTTAAAAAACAAGAAAAATCATGTTCTTTTGGGTATAAAAATGGTGGGGGTAGGGGTTAAAAGTCGAGACCCCCAAAAGGCACCCCCTTGATACTAACTCAATCCGAATACAAAATTTCAGCCCTCTAGGTTTATTCGGGTGACCTGTGCGAGTGGTACAAACTTCGAAAACGTCGAAAATGCATGAAATTGTAGCTTAAAAATGAGGTGGGTGGAGGTAAAATATTAAAACCTCCAAAAAGCACAAGCTAGGTACGAACTTTATCAACACACCAAATTTCAACCCTCTACGTTAATTCTGGGGGGCTGGGGGCCTGTTAGATCCAGCGAAAATCGTTTTTCCCCCCTCTACTCCCACCATATCATCCTAGGAAGCTGAATTTTGGATATGTTGTAGATAATTGACCGAAACATTATTTAAAACCGGTTTGGAAAAGTTTTATTGCTTTTCCGCCCCCCACCACCCCCTTAAAGGTCGGGTCAGAAAAAAAATTTGCCCAAAATTTGACCCCACTTTGATAGTATGAGATGCCTCGAAAATGAGCCCCATTTACCAAATTTCATCTCTTAACTTCCATAGGGGGTCGCTACACAAATTAAAAGGTGGCGGGAAAATATATATATATATATATATATATATATATATATATATATATATATATATATATATATATATATATATATCAGACATTTTTTTTCTACATATTCGTGTTCTACGGGTCCGAAAACGGATAGCGCCCCTACTCTCGCCTCTCGCAGCTCTTATCGTATAGACTGTATAAGTCTAATTTTTCGGAGAAAATTCGACTAATAATAATATTGGAATATATCTAAAAGTATAATTGCAGGTTTGCTTAATTTATTTACAATATGACCGCTCTTTACTATACAGCCTCCAGTTACCGATATACACACTCTTCAGTTGAATTTTTTCTAAAAGTTAGTATGACGAGCTGAGCTCGTCATTAGTCCTAAAGGGGTTAATAAGCTTTCCTCTTGGATAGTGATGAGAAAATGCAAGAGCAAGACCAAGAATATCAAGTCTTGGTCTTGGTCTTGGTCTTGATAGAGTAGTTTGAGTCTTGGTCTTGGTCGTGCAAAATGCAGTCTTGTTCTTGGTATTGCTGAAAAGTCTTGCACTTTCGTGCATTTTTTTATTAGCGAATTCTTGTAAAATCAGAATTTTCACTCTTTACGGTATCAATTAGGTATACTTTCAAACTATTTAAATAGTTTAGCAAGAGTCTTACTTTTTTCTTGGTCTTGTTCACTTGAGTCTTGGTATTGGTCTTGCAGCCATACTTATAGCCTTGGTCTTGGTTTTGGTATACATAGTCTTGGTCTTGCATTTTTTGCAAGACCAAGGCAAGACTGCAAGGCCAAGACTAATTTTGCTCATCACTACTCTTGGAAAAAAATTGTTTTTACTTTCTTCTAGTTTACCCCTGAAATTAACTCCCGAAATCGAATCTTGTCACGTCGAATAGACACCACAGTGATTCCATAAATGTTCTGTTTTGCCACTTTTGATACGGAACACTAAAAACGGCATCCATGTACCTATCCAATTTTGGTTATAACAGATCCCATAACGTCATCATGCACTCGGTAGAGATATCAATAAATCATTAGAGAAAAAGTCACTTAACTCATTTCAGTGTGTAATATTGAATGAAATTTTTTTCTACAACAACCACAACAAGATTTCAAAATCATATAAAAAAAAATTGGAATGAATTATTTCTCTAATTATTTTTTTAATGATCAATTAATTGCTCAACCTGTGTGTCATTTTCTCCTTAATTATTTCAAAATAAGTTTGATTTGAAATAAATAAATAAAAATTTTATAATACACAGTTAAGTGTAGTTTATAAACTCGTATATCATCAAAATACATACATACATTGCAACAAGCGGGATCAACATTCTAAATCAAAACATTGTGTGTATTGCAATGCAAAAACAAGATTGATTAAAAACAGGAAAACAAGATTTAGAGATCTAGATCGCTAGCACTGTGTATATTTGCGTGTACTTTGTCTGTGTATGTGTGCACTTTCCTTTAAATCAATATTTAATTATTGACAGACAATATCAGTAATACTGGTTTTTTGCTTTTTTTCAACAGTAATTAGTTTTGTAAAGCAAAAAAAAAAATTATTCAGTTTGATGTTATTTAACAATTTACTGTTAAACCATCTAACTTCATCATAATTTTCGATCTGAATTTAAATAAATTGAATAAATTTAGTTAATTATTTAAGGCCCTTATATCATTTGAAAGATTTTGGAGAGATTTTCGCTGACTAACGAGTAGCATAATCAATGTAAAACTCTTTAGAGTCTATTATACGTGATCTGTGGTACACAAAGAAATTTTTTTTAGCAGACACTTTTTTTCAAAGAGTTTCATAACGGGCCGCCTAATAATTTTCAAACCGCAGCGCCAGAATGTAAAAATTGTTTTCATCCTTTCCACTAATTTTACTTTAAAGTGGTACACAAGATTATTAAAAAAATATTGATTCACCGATAAATGACACGTCCAGTCTCGAAAAAAAATCGAAAATCGATGAAAAAGTTAACCCAAATTTGTTTATGAAAATTTATTTTGTGAACCAATTTTAAAAATTTTGTGTACTACTCTAAGAAGCTGCAGATAAAATTTCAAGTTAATCGAATGAAAATTGTCCTCGTTATCTTGCCCACCGTTTTGGGAAACGTAGTTTCGAGAAAAAACTCATATAAGTTTTAAAACGTATTTATGGATTTTTATGTTTTTACCTATCATTAAGGCCATCTGTGAGTTATTAATGAAAATATAAATGACCTCTAATTTAGAGAAAAGTTATCGGCTAAGCTGAAAAACTCCAAAATGCTACGTGCAACGAATTAGCGTTTTTAAACTTTTCAACCGTTCGAAGTCGTTTCAGAAATCGACTTCTACACGATTTTTAAAGTATTTCCGCAGTTATAATTCCTTTGGGATATCATTCAAGTTAATAAAAAAAGGAAAAATGGTCTTTTTTGGCTTCTAACCCTGAATAACCACTGAAATTACCCCGCACCCTAACCCAAAAAAGTAACCCTGATAAATTTAGATAACAACTGTTTGATCATCCCTGTGAAAACAATACTTTAATCCAATAAAGACTCTAGGAAAAACAATTTACAATTACTTACATTTAATTTTTAAATTAGAGTTATCGATTTAAAACCCGTTTTAAAAAATCTTTCGCCATTCATCATATAACCATTTAATAATAATAAAATTTAAATATTATTTATAAACATATAACATGTTTTGAACCATAATAATTAGAGACATTATATGTCTCAGGAAATAAATAAATTACATTTTAAAAGCGCTCTGGTTCGAAATAAGATACTGGGTTATTAAAGTAGTTGTTTTATAAGTCATAAGCGTCTGCATTGTCGTTAACAATAATGTCTTAATTTTAAAGCCCATAGCATTCATATGACTACCCATCCCTGGGACCAAAATAAACCCACAGTTGTTTTTTTTTTTTTTTAAAACAAGTAATATAATAAACAATTCGGCATTTGTTTTTTATTTTTATTTTATTTTATTTATTTTTTTTTTAATGAGAATTACATGCCAAATTTGGTAAAAATTTATTTGTAATACTTTTTAAAGTCATAAATTGCCTCTTTATTTTTTGTTCTTTGGTACTTTCAACTGTTCAGTTACGTACAGTTGTTTTTAGGGTTCTGAAGAAACAGTTTCGAAACTCTAATAATTTGTCTATCTGTCTGTCACAACACCCCTATAATTCCTACATTTTTGGACCTATGAACATGAAATTTTGCATGGACACGCTACATGTGTGAATCTTAATTCACATAGAAGAAAAAATTTTTTTCTTAACTTCCTAAGGCGCTTTTTTGTATTGGAAAGTGAGGATGAAAACCGAAAGAATTCGTAATTATTTGAGGTTTCTTTTACCACTTTTCATTTTTAAGCTTCGTTTGCAAAATATGCAACTTCAAGTTATTTTTAGATAAACTGTAAAAATTTACTTAAATGTCCTATATATTATTTCAAAAGCTTTGAGAAAGTGAGAAGTCATTGTACCCCAGCATAAAACCATTGTAATGTAAAAAAATTTTAAAAAAATACTAGGCATTTCAACTGTCTGAAATAATATATAACATCAGGTATACTGTGGGAAAATTTAATAAATTGGTTAACATAATTTAATTTTTTGTTTTTATTTAGTATAAGTAGTTTATTTCCTAGCAATGTTACCAAATTTTTATAGAGCTCAATTTTTTTCTAATTTTATTTTTAGAGTTCAGTGGGTCTCATACCACCTCGCTCCCTCTGTTTTTCATATCCGATATCATAAAATTTAATAAACACTTCTGTCAGTGGCATTTATAAAAGGAATTGATCATTTTGACAATAAACATGAAAATTTGACACACAAATTATCCGAATTCAACTAATCACCCTAATTCAAATTACTCAGCTCCTTAAATTTTTAAGTTCCTTAAAACCTTAAGCTAAATGAAAAATGATGGAATGATGAAGTTGGATGCAAACTGTAGGTTTTCAAAATCATTATATTCCTCTTTAACAAAATTTGGCACCTAGAAAACACTAGAAAAAAACTTCTGTGGGGTCAGTCATATTTTTAAATTTTTTTTCTTTATTTTGATAGTAAAAATAAAAATTTCACATCTCTGATCTCGGTTATCCTAATTCCAATTACTTTTATGAAGGTCGGTTTGAAAAAATGGGAATCTTTTAGTTTGATGACGTCATCAAATTTATCAAAATTTTTAAACGTCTTAAAAATCATTAATGAAATGATAGCATAACGAAACTGGCAGAGAATTAATTATTGGTTTTCGAAGTCGTTCTTTTAAGGGCGGGGTAAGGTATTAAAATAATTTTTTTTGCTTTCTCTTTTTTATTTTTTTAACTGAATGCATAATATCTCAAGAATATTGTCTCAAAATTTCAAGTTGATTGGAGCAAAATTGGCGAAGTTATAAGTATTTTTGTTGTTACCTGGCAGATGTTTCGCTCTCTGTATATACATATATCTCTCTCAGTTCTATTATAGAAATTTCAATGCAAGTACAAACGTGTTTATACCTGTAGTGTATATTTTATCAGTCTAGAGTACAAAATTTAGTTTAGCAGTAGGTATTCCTATATCAGTTTTATACAAGAATTTTGAAGTGTTCAAAATTTTAAAACGTTTTCCCCACAACTCACGTTTTCAGAGTCGGTGCCTCTCATAACTTCAAAACTATAGTACCGATCCTTTTGAAATTTTAAACACTATTACTGTACATAATTTGCGAGGTAACGCTGGAGAGTTTTTTTTCAAATTTGTTAATAATTTTTATTTTACAATAACAAATTAGCCGATTTTTTTCGTAAAAAATCGTGTTTTTCCTTTCTAAGTGTTCCAAAAAAGTGAAAAATTGAAATTTCGAAAAACCCTCCCAGCGTTACCTGTGGAAAACTATTATCTAACGAATGAACTTTAATTTTTTTTATTTCGGATGATCCAGCACCAAGTTATGAGGGGCACCGCAATTCTACTTTTTTCCGAGACACGTCCGAATAATTGCTGCCATTACTGTATTTTTTAATATTTCTTCGTGAAAATTTTATACAATATTCTTCGAATACCATACGTTAATGTACCATTGGCTTAAATAAAGAGATTTTAACGGTGTCGTTACAAAAAAATAACAAAAACATACCTTTTTGTACGAATTAACTTTACCCCCTCGTTAATACTAACTTATATACATTTTTTTAAATTTTGCAATGTCAAACAAGCATTATGAAAGCATTAACAAAAATGTGACCCCCTCCTAATTGGAGAAATCTGGCTCTAATGGTACTCGATTACACATTGACCGTAACATTTTTTGATACCTACATATTTTAAAAATAGGAATTTTTTAGCTATACCCCAACCCAACAAACATGCTAAAACTCTAGCTACTGTAGAACTCTGACGCAATGCGTATCAAGCATGCACTTGACGGATTTTTGTTTATTTCTGAGAACACGTAACTGAAAATAATATTATTATAATCTGCAAAATTATTATAGTACATCACTTACTCACATCTCAGTATACATATAGAATGCATGAATCTAGAGGAAATGTTATGGAGCAAACAAACGACAAATGAGATTATATAATAAACAAGGATGAATAATATTATTCTGTCTCTTATTAATATATTTTACCGCGGTTTTCCGATATCCGTACTACCATTATGCGTACCGTTTGTGTGTGTTTGTGTATACATACACAATCTACGTGACAAAATTTTTAATGTAAATAAACATTTTTATGTAAATAAAACTTCAATTTTTAACATATACAGGCGATTATTTTGAAAGTTAACATAAATATATGATAATAGTAATAATAAAAATTATTAATACACATATATATTATAATTTCTAAGCTTACAATTAGAAATAAATATTATGTAGCTAGAAAATATGACTTAAAAATTTATTTTTATAAACATATTTTAATTTTTATTAAAAAATAAATTGTCTAGAGAAACATCCTGTATATGATTCCGTTAAGGGTACCACGTGTATGTATTGTCGTACGGTTAACGGAATATCGGTGTATGTAATATAAAATTAATAAAAGATGAAAAATTTTAGTTGTATTTTGTTATTTAAATGCCGCACGTCACATTATTGTTTGTAAAAAAGAAGAAAAAAATAATTTAAATATTATTTTTTATATTATGTATTAACAACAATGGATGCTTATCTGTCATTCTGACTTAAATATGTTTATATATGTTTTTCTCTTCATGTGTGTTGTGTACATTACATGTGTGCGTACATGTATGCATAACCTAACCTTTACGTTATGGTGACCTTTGTCGACGTATGTATATAACTATATGTACATACATCTATGCGTTACAGTGCAACCGCGTTATCCAGTTCAAAGTATGTATTAGATACATTTAATCAATCGTCTGGTTGATTTCCCTTCACAAGTTTAGCTGAATATCGGCATAGGTATGCGAAGGGACGACTGCAGAAGTCTATCTTCCAAATTTTGGCCCTCTTCCAATTCTTTTAGCCACCACATCCACCACAATATTTGTTTGGTTAAATGGATAAAAACAATGATGTGGGTGGCATCTAGTCACTGGTAGTTAACCTGCATTATTGTTAGTACGAATGTTTCCATTTCCAAGCAGTGAAATATTCCTAAACTTCTCAAATGTGTGGTTCTACTCAAATTACTCTTTAGTGTAGTATTTACAGAATAACCAGAAGTAATATTTCTATCTTTACCTACTGTGCCCGCTGTCGCCGCCGAATAACGTGGCACCGTTACCCCTTGCAAGCGATCATGGTACATACAACCAAAACACATCGTGTATCAATGCGAATGTATTAGTGTAATATGGTGCGCAACTTGAATATGTATATAGTGTATACTACCATGGCCGACCATTTGTGATGAACAACCAAAATTTAACATAAATTTATTTATTTTAAGAAAGATATCTCCCTTTATTTTGAGAATTTTTTTGTTCAATAGAATTTTTACACTTAAATACGACACACTTCATATTTTTGTCTGTTCAAATTTCACGAACTGATTAATAAAACAATAATACTCGTTACGACGTGAACCTCATGACGGATAACAACAGACTAAATCGGTAGCGGTGTAAATTGCAACTTATTGCAACCGACGAACGACAGATTTGTATATGTAGGCTGCTTCTAGTTATTCTATGGTAGTATTTTTTTGCTAAAACCTTTATAGGCAATTTTTGTAAATACGATATTTACATACTAATTTATTCAATAATATTTGACTCCGATCCAGTCAGTAGGTACGGCTACAATTATTATTGCCCGCAATGATTGTAAAATTTAACAGTACCATGTAATCCAAACTCAAACTCACGTAAGTTATACTTTCTAGACAATAAAAATAAAGAAGGTACTGCTTTTGCACAAAAAAATTAATAAATATTTTGGTTAATTTCTCACATTTTGTTTCTGTATCAAGTATCACAGTATAATTATTTTATAGTTTTATAGCCGATGCGTGCACTTACAAGGGGAATCGATACTAATCAAACCGGCGTTTAAACCGAGTAGTAAATTTCTGCTTGAATAAAAAAATTTAATAAAATACAGTTTTTACACAAATTACAAAAATGTCCTTCTTTAACGCTTTCATTGCCGATCACGCGATATCGCGTGATACGGCTACTTTACTATACGGCCAATCACGCGATATCGTCTAACAAATATAAGAACCTACTTATTTAACATAAAATATTTGGCCATCTCACAAAGTCTATATTTTTAACTTGGCAATGAACGTGTTAATTTTTTTCTTTATATTTCAATACAAGTCTCCACCAAGTCATATCTTGAAAGTCATTCTGGAGGAATTTTTTTTTATCCAAATGCAGAAAGAAAATTAAGTCTTGACATTCGCCTTAAAAACTGCACCGGCATTTGCGGCATTTTATGATGAATAACCTCAAAGATAAATAGATTACACTACACGAACGCAGTGACATTAATACGGTTCTCAGTTGTAAATTTCTAGAATTGGCAATGATAATCTAACTCTCATAACAAAACGTCAGATTTACTAAATAAATAAACTAAATGATTTTTATAAAAATACATATGTAAATATATTAAATATCAATTTAACAATAGGCGTTTTTTTCGATTTTTACATGTACTGTTATACAGCACAATTATTAGTTGTAATTGATCAAAGATATCGGAAAGTGATATAATAGTTTATTTTTCTACATAACAAAGAATAAGTGTTTGAATGTACATTTTGGACGAAGATAACTCCACCTCTGAAAATCAGATGCGTAACGACCAAATATTAAACTATATATAATATGTTGTGACAATTTAAAAATTATCAAACTGGATCTGCGTTACTATAAGAGTCAATTATAATGTAATACCACGACGTGTGACGACAAAGATATTTTGTTTCAAAGTGTTGAATATTAACCAGCGAATTATGTTAATGGTAATGAGTATGACATTAAACATTAAATAACAACACAAAATATCCAACAGATTTGATTTTCAAAAAATGGTTTCTAATACCAAAACATATCTTCACGCAAAGTTTTATCTACTGGAAACCTTGGTTTCTAGTTCAAATTTCTTTTTGAATTTTCGAAAATTTTGTTGCTTATATTTTCAATAGCTACCGGCACAACTTAGTCGAAATAATTTTAATAGAGTTTTCTGAATAAGTGCTCATGTCTATAAGTATTTTCAAATTTTTGTAACCACAGTTCCAAAATAAACTTGACCCATCAAAAGCTCAGTATTTTGAAAAGGGGGTTTAAAAACGAAAAATGATAAAGGGGATGTGGACTAAGAGTCTTTAACTACTTATGTAGTAGGGTGAATGCGGGAGAGATGCCGCACATTTTGAAAACACTTGATAATTCTTAAAGTATGCATTTAATTGATCTGAAGGTGAGAAGGTGCTCCATATATGATGCATGCTATATGTAACCATTTTTGGCATTTTATACATCTTAACCAATCAACTTTTTTCTGTTTCTGAATACTTTTCGAAACATTCAATTTTCAAACACAGGCAAATTTTCGTTATCTTCGCTAATATGGGGGCTCTTCCTGATCCATTAATGTTAATGGACCTTTTATATTTACGAGGCATCATTTACAGTCCAAAAACAAATTGCATAATTAAGGTATATAAGTCTATGCTTTTAACATGTAATATGATGCGGCATCTATACTAACTTTAAATGCGGCATGTCTCCTTTTTGTTGGGATAGATGCCGCATGTTGCCATAGCAAGCATAGTGCAGAATTCCAAACTAAAATTTTATACAGCATTTTCAAAATATACCTAAATTAATAACAAAACTCATTTTCATTAAAACAATGAAATATAAATTCTAATGAATTAAATTCTTGATAAAATATTATGTTAAAAAACTTACTTTTCAATAATAAAAAGTTGGATAATTACTAAACTGATGGACTAATCATAAATTTTACCATATACAGCTTAAATAAGTGACTTATTTTAAACATATAATCCATTAATAGCGCTATCTATCAATCAACGGACAAACTATGGGTACTGCGGCATCTCTCCCGCACTTACCCTATTTGAAAAGAAATTTTTCATACCCGTTTTCCAATTTAGAAAAGCTAGGTGAGTACTATTGTTAAAAATGGTGGGAGAGCTGAGAAGTCCAAGTCCTTTTAACTTACTTGTGAAATTCATTTACAATATTTACATATTCACTCCAACATCATATTTCTTTGACAAGTGTATATTTTATTTAATCTTTTTCAGCCACTCAACTCAGAGGTCAAGTTATTCTTGTCATACATAATATTTGAGATTGATTCTCATACTTTTAATCCTATTAAATCATTATCTAATTACGTAATCAATTAATTTTGTTACGAGCCACACCAGATTAATGACTCACAATCAAAACTAACATGTTTTGTAAACCTTGAATATTTTACGTTTGCAAATCTTTTTTTTTTTTTGAAAATAATACTACACAAAAAAAAACTCAAATTTAACTTTATTATATCAATTGAAATAAAATCTATCAAGGCTAGACATAATAATATATAACAAAGAAATTTTTTAATGGCTAACACTTTTAAATCAGTCGTAATGTTAACTAAATTTAGTATTACCCAGCGCTCTCGCCACAATATTTTTAATAAAAGTTAAAAGCTAGTTGTAACAAAAAGTAAAATTTGCAATTCAACATTCAAAGTTCACTGTTTGAATTTATCTTTGTTTAGAAGTTGTTGAGTGGGGTGGGGGAGGTCGTCACTCCTAGTTTCACTCTCTGTAATTGCGCTTCGTTCTACTTGTCTAGTTTTGATAAAAATTAATTAAAAAATCGACTTAGAAACCTGTAATTCGTTTCCAGTGTTATTAATCTAATATTTTATTTACAGTTCTTAAGGTATTGTAAAATTTTTGTAAGCTTGGTGACGTCATTCAGTTGAAAAATTTCTTTTTTCTGAAATCAAATTTTATGGATGATTGTTGAATTATGGTAATTTTGGTGTGAACTTTTCAATTTTGCTAATAAAAGGATGAATTCTCCTTTAAAATCTTGACTTATTCCAGTAATCTCAAAGTGGAGATCGCAAAAAATATTTTTTCTACTTCTGTTAAAGAACACACTCATTACATACCCGTAAATTGTTGAGAAAGTTAGGCATTATTCAAAAGTGTGGAAGAATGACCATTACTCAATAGCTTTCGACCAATGAAATCACCGTATTAACCATTATTCAATAGGCCGGCATTTGTTTTGTGTATGATATATGTATCAAATTTTAATTTCATATATGTTGCGTAGCAACGTCAAAGTAAACAAAGTAGTTTGTATTTTGCTTTCATCGTTTGTACATATATAAACATTTAATTAAATTAGAGATAGATTAGAAATTGTATTCTTTTAATTTAAAATTTATATTCAATTTTATTTAAATCTAAAAGGAAAAAAGTCGTAGAGAAAATATCGTATTCAACTCGCTTGCAATGGCTATTACTTACTCAGACGCATTACGATACTCGCCTCGTAAACCCGGCTCGTGTCGCAATTTCATCTTCGTGAGTAATGGCTGTCATTACCATCTTGTTGAATAATATACTATTACTCATTTTTACACATTTTTTTTTTTTTTTTGAGGAGATCCTTTCAAGTTTTTAAGTACAAAAGGAAGTTACGGTCGAAAATTGTTTGAGAACCAGTCACTATTTGATAGAAAGACATATTTTGTTTTGGAAAAATGAAAAGAGCGATTGCGAAAAACTGATAGTTCAGTACCAATTGCATTATTCTATTATTTCATTTATGATTTTTTAAGACGATTAAAAATTCTAATTAATTTGATGACACACGCGGCAATTACAAAATTTTTATTTTCAAATTAAATTGGGGTGATTGGTTCAGTTAAGCTAATTGAGGTGTAAACTTTTCTATCAAAATAAGAAAAATGTTTTTAAAAATAGGGCTAATTCGGTAGAAGTGTCTCCAATTTATATTTTCAATTTGTAATGCGACTCAAAATTTTCATCCACGATGAAAATTATTTTCGTTTGTCTAACAAAAAAGAAACTTCCGGGGTGTACACTTCCAGTTTTATAAACACTGTTTCTCCACCTCCCCCCTTTAATATTTGAAACAAATAACCTTTCCATTGAAAATATTTTTTTCTACAGAAAACAATTTAGAAAAAAATGTGATTTTAATAAGCAGTGTTTTGTTCCTTTGTTCCACAAAAAAAGAACTTCACATGCTTCTATTTTCTAACTACAACATATTATTTAATAAGTATACACACGCATGTCTGTATATTCCAGTTAACATATTCAAGTGTTGAGTGCTCGTTTTCAATGCCCTCTATGTTATAAACTTTGTTCGTTGTTGTACGGGCGAAGTCTGTTGTGTTGTGGTTGTCTAAAGACACTTTCATTTCATTTTTTCATACACAAAAAGTAATATGTGACTAGATGAATTATTATTTACGTCTGTTAGAGAGGAGACAACAATACGAAAAACCATTGGCCAGCATCGAGTCGGCCGCGCACAATTAGGACTCCGTACAAACATTACAGTATGCAATCAATAGATCAGAAATTTTAAACTTAATTCTGGTTCAAATTTGTTTGCAATAACTGAAAAATGCATGAATTGTTCTACATTGTACTGATATGTTAGTAAATATGTTGTCTGTCGAAAAAACCCGTAGTTTTCCGGTAAGTTATGATTCAGTATCGACTAACACTATTGAAATCTAAACTTAAGAAATCTCAGGTATCGGATAGGAAGGCGACAATTTGTTGCAAATTTTTAACTACAGAAAAATTAAAATTCACATAGTGTTTGAAAAATTATCAAATTGGATCGGCTGGAACTCGAACCCGGATCTCTTGGTTCGAGTCCCAGCCGATCCAATTTGATAATTTTTCAAACACTATGTGAATTTTAATTAACATAATGAATTGGCCATACATGCCAAAATAAATCGATTGTTCAAGTATCAGCTAATGCTGGACATTAAGTGAACATATGAATATTGGCGTATATTTAAATACGCACAGAAACCCGCCGTACATATGTTTCACAGGCACTCGATAACATTTGGAATTAAATTATACAGAAAAAATATTTAAAATCTTCACAAAACAACTATAAAAAGTTCTTTACAGATTTCGTTAGATTGTAAAATAGAAAACTTTTTTATGCGGTGGATTGCGACTGTATCGAAAAAAGTTTCATAGAAAATACATAACTGAAAACGTTCAAAACCTGACGATTTGCTTAGAATTTGCTTTTCTAAACTAGAACACATGAGAACATTTCTAAATATTTGATTTTTATAATAGTACAAAAATTACGATACCGACATATGTAAAGAAATTTAATGATGCATTAATTTATGTTCTTATCGAATGTACTATTAAAATGTTTAAAAACAGTCAATAACTAACTTTATCGTAAATTAATGTTCAAATTTCTTACTTTTTCTTACGTTCCATTATCATTGTACACCATGTTCATATGCTTGATGGGCATTTTTTCTAAAAAATAGTACAAAAACTGTCGCATAAAAAAGTCGTAAAAAGGTCCCACAATCGTATATCATTAAGACCACTGAACCAAAAATTATAAAAAAGTTCTTTCAAATGATATCTCATACGATATACTAATTAAAACGTTTTTTCTATAAACCAAACTAACCTCCGTTTCAGTCTAAAATAATTTTTTTTTCTAATCATTGTCTAGCATCGCTAAGATCTACCAACATTATGCCAAATTTCGAATTCCTACGTTACATAGTTTTCGAGAAACCCTGAATAAGAGTGTGGTTCTTATAATTTTTTCTTTTAATGTATGGCACCCTAAAAATAGCTGAAAGAATGTTTTGTTTGTATGTGTCGCGTTGCGGTCGTACAACGATGAGTGCCCACCGTGCCCATGGCGGCCCTCTGCGGCCCATATTATGATGATCGTCGTACACAGATATATACCTATGTGTAGAGGATGCAGTCAGGATAGCGTAACGAAACCGTCTATTGTTAAACATAATTGAAATTGAATAAGGAGAAGTTTAATATTATCAATATTTTCATAAATCTAGCGCTAGCAGTGAAATAGTACGGTGGTATAAGAAACATCGTTCGCTGGGTTTGGTTTTGTTAATTTTGAGTTTTCATTCTTTTCAAATACTATTTGCTTTGAGCTAATAAACAGAGCTATTTGTTTTGATTCTTTCTAAGTCCTTTTTTGAAAATGTTACATTGTTAAGATGAATCGATCACTTGAAATTTTCCAAGTTTAGAATTCGAAATTTTAGTATGTTATAGAGAAAGATATAATGCATTCACTGACACTATTTTGAATAATTTCTGACGTGTAGTTTAGAAGAAATAAATTTTCAAAGTTAGAATTTTTAACGTACGAATAAATGCCAAAGAATCATTTGAGGTGAGTGGTATGTATTTAAGTAAGTTGTGTCATTAAAAACCAACTTTAAGATTTAAAAAACTGAAAATTATTTTCTTTTGTTTTTGAATCATTAAAAAACTATTTTGTTTAATATTGGACGTTTAGTTATTGTAATAAATAGAAAAAAACTATAAAAATGTAATTTTATACTAATATACCCATAATATATTTGTGTACGTGTTAGTTATTATGTGTGCGTGCACGTCACTACCAGAATTAAATTACTTTTAAAATTATTAAAATTAGAAGATTGAACAATAATGAAATATTAATACTGTTACATGTATTATAAAATTTAACTTATTTTTCTACACATAAATTATACTTATATATAGAGAAAAATTAGACTTAGTAATTCATTTGTCTACAAATTTGTCAGTACTGATCGATTCACCGTAATAAATAAATTTAATATAGTTAAAATCTGTGAATACTAAAATGTTACTGAAGCATCAGTTTTTTTGAAAATTTTATTTTCCACTATGAAATTGCTTATTGGCTATGTTTTACATACAACTGAGCGAAATTTGGGACTGTACACACGACGATGTGTAAAGAACCATAACTTACTACACTTTTATTGATTTTTACATTGTATGAATTTATGTTAAAATCTGTAACACATTTTTGTCTAACTGAAGGTTGGTTTTAATACATGCCAACCAAATTCAACATAATCTTAACGTACTATATTCGTACCAAAATTTATATTTATTGTGAATTTCATACTAGTTGTCGATAAAGTATAGTGTGTCACTTGGTTATAAGGCATTTATAATAACTCCATTTTGCTTTTTATATAATATACTATAAATGCTAGACTGCCACAAGTGCTAGAACTAAATTGCTTCAATTCTGTGAATTGGGTAAATCAGATATCAAAAGAAAATCGTCTTGGAGTTGACCAGACACCTGGCTACAGTTAGATTCATTCAATTTTTAGATACATATTTTAATGCAAAACCTAAACTGTAAGGTTTCTTCAAAATTTTACTAATTATATATTTTCTTTTGTTTCAGGTTCGTGTCCAAAACAAAGTTTTTGTCTTTTATCCCAAATATTTGGTAATGTAATTTTTTTTTTAAAATAGTTTTTCTTATTGCCCCTTAAAGAATCACTACAATTTTGCCAACGATCACCTGCAATTTCAAACATTGTACTATTTGAATTAACTTAGATTCTTTTTAAAAATTAAAATAATGAAAGAAAAAAATTCCTTACTTATTTCGTTTGTATTGCCGATACAAAATGAAATTTTATTTTACGTACTGTATTCACTGTATTCTCCCATCTCTATTATTTAAATTGTAACATTCGAACCCAAAAAGAAAAAAATTGAAATTATAGGTTTTAATTTGTATTTAATGAATAAACTCCAAAAAATATTTTCCAGAAAAAAATAATTATAATAACTAACAAAATGAATAATAATAACACGGAAAAAAATGTAATATATGTTTTAAAAACAGTTTGATATTTTCTTATTATTTGGTCGAATACCTTTTCTAAACAGTCGCGTCTCTATAATAATAAACAGACATTCTAATACAATTCTAAGAATTTTAATTTTTAACAAAAAATGAATTTTTCCATCCATATAGAGAGGTAGTACATAAGTCAATTAAAAGATAATAAGTAGTCAAAATTGACTTCTGAAAAAATTATGTATATACAATAATTTTATTCTTTTTTCGAGAGTTCATTATTATAATTAATGGTATTTACTTAATTTTGTTAAAAATGTAAAATTAAAATTATTAATTATTGAAAATGACGAGGATGAATATTCCCACTGAAGAGCACAATTTTTTTTAAGTTAATCTTTTGGTATATTTTAATTAAATGTTCAATTTTTAATTTAAGTTTACTTAAAGTGAATATTTTTTGTTTAAAAATTATTTAAAAATAATAATACTTAATTTTGGGAAAAATTCCAAAATCTGTGTAATATGTTTTTGTTAGGGAAGGTGGAGAAAAACAGGAGTTCATTCCATGCACCCACATGGAGAGAAAAATCATAATTTTTGTAGACAAAATTTCAGAGAAATTACCATGCTCTCTTATAATGCGTGCGCGATCGACGACCAAAATAAAAAATATGTGCTAGCATGGTAAAATTTAATGTGTTAACACAACTTTTATCACACTCTTATGCATATATGTTATAGTTTAATTCTTGTTGTCGTACTCTTTCATTTGCGCATCTGACCTGCAACCTTATGTTGCTTGGGCGGTACCTGTGAAAACATTGAACCTGTAAGAACTTTATGATGCATACAAAAATGATTGCCAATAATATATTCTAATACTAAAGGTAGTGAAGTAACAAAATGATGAATTAAACGATGACATCCCCGTCCTCTAAGACAGTGTAACGAATACTGCTTGCTGCTTGTAAGACAGTCTAATGGATCAAGGTGCTTGGTCCGACCCGTCCGACCAAGCTGTTCGTCCAAACCTATGGTTGGCTATGTGATTTGCTATGAGTGAGCGTTCACAACACACACAACCTTCTTTCCCTTTTTTCCTTTCTACTATTAGCAGATAGCATTTCAAATATTATAATACAGCATGGTAATTTTTGTAAGAAAAACAATTAAAAAATATTTTTTTTGTCGGCAATGGAACCGGCACCGTACAAAATTAAATATGTTCGCCTTTTACACGTCTATTGTAGTGCTGAGCACAGTAATTTTTATATGAATTTTCTCTCCGTGCAGTGTTATAATATTTCAAATTTGTGCATTCTCAGTAACTATAATTACTCTGTATTGAGATTTATAAGGGACTATATATTTATATATAGGTATACATATGTGGTATATCCTCCAAGTAATCTAAAAATTTTAACGAAATTGTGAGCGCAATTGTGGTGAAATCGACTGGGGATCGTTGGGGATCATCTGAAAACCAAACTGTACAATATCTAAAAATTTCATCAAAAACGATCGAAAAATTGCGAAGTTATGCCATTTGGTGAAATTCGGACACACCGACAGATAGACAAACGAACCGACAGATAGACACGAAACCGAAACTGCTTAGGAAATTCTAAAACGTAAGAAGTGTGTGAAATTTTCTATTTTTGAAGGGAAAAAATTTTCATATTCAAGGTGATATACAATGCTTCCGTTACGTTATAGTAGCTTCGGAGCAAAATAATATTTGTATTAACTGGCATATTGTTTTTGGAAATTAGTATTTACTTAAGGGAGGAGTTCACGCCAGAAACGGCTAATAAACTAATTTTTTTCGAATCTCGTTTTTTGTTTTTATTTCGTTCTGTGGTTCTTTACAAACACGGTGATATATAAAACATGGCCAAAAAAATTTTTTTTTAAGTAGAAAAATATTTATTTGTGAGCCGCTGTACAGCCAAATAACGCTCGCCCCCCCCCCCTCGCGATTTGATCAGTAATATTTAATTTTGGTGTGTACACGAGTTATAGTATGCACTGAGATAATGTTCTTTTATTTGTATGCCTTTGTAGACGTTTTAATAAACAGTGAGTAAACCGCTTCTGTTGTTATTTTTTGTTTTTTACCGTTTCCCGAAAGTTGTGTTTTTCCCGACAAGGAAAATCATATCTCAAATTCTAGAAAATATAGAGACTTAATTTTTTTTAAATTTTGTTCATAAATATATTGCGTATAAAGTGGAGTATGCTTTTTCGATTTGAACAATTGTAACTATTTTTAGACATTTTTTTTTAAATAAAAAATTGGGTTTTATAATTTTTAGAACTTTGGGATTACAATTTTATACTTAATTTTTAAAATTACCTGAAACCCATACTTAGCTTTATGGACAGGTCCTTTAGGAATAAAATAATGAAAAAATATTTAAAAAATATTCATTACTTTTTGAGATATGGCGTTCCTTGTAAACGCTTAAAAACTTGTGAAAAAGAGCCTCCCCCCACAGGGAAGAGTAATGAATGTTTCAAAAACAAAATTTTCTATTTGAAACCATTCCTAATTTGAAAAAAATTTCAACAAGCAAAATAATCATAAATAAAAAAGTTGCTTTTTTATTTGAATTCCTCCCTTAATCCCTAAGGTGCCAACTATCTTTTCAGATCTCCAAAAATTGACTTCAATAAGTTTATTTTTCCCTAAATGTGTAAACACCGCTTTCATATAAGTTTTTCGAAAAGGGCGTTATCTCTTCTAGTTTTTCGTGCATTACCTCGCTTCCTGTAGACTTTCATACGATTCGACACTGTTTTCAAATAATTTCCGTGGCACTATTTATTGCAATTGACAACTAAATTAGATATATGTATGTAAAACTTATACTTAGATATTTCCATTATACTAATGGTATAATTATTCATAATAAACTATTCAAATACGCATTTCTAAAATGGCAAATGCAAAGAAAAAAAGGTATCCATTTTGCATTGCAAACGAAAATTAGATATACATTTGTAGTAAATACAAACTTGTACAAGTTTAAAAATTGTATGTATTTTGTAATATGCTTACATATTTTCTTCTATTTATATTTGTTGTATCGTATTGATATAATCTACGCCTCCTTTTATCGAGTAAATAAGATGTTGTTATTATGTTTAACTATTTTAATAGATACGTTGAATTGCACACGTTTGTATCTACTATCGTACGTCTAGAAACAAAAATACAAGATCTAAAAAAAAACTGCATATGTATAAATTCTGTATAACTCGCAAATCATGTAAAAAGTATACTACTTGTTGATGAGGTCAAAATTTCAAACGACAAGAAAAAACAAAATAATTACGACACTGGTGAAGAGAAAAGTTAATACAAGTACCGTAAAACCTAGCAACATTGTCACCTTTTTCGATTAAAACTGAAATAAAATACACACACATAAAAAGAGTTTATGCTTGTATATTTAATTTTTTTGAATGAAATGAAATGATATACAAAGCTTTGATTTGATTTATAAATTTTCTAGAGACGTAAATGACAAATTTCAACGAATTGTTAATTTTATCTATCCTAGCGAATATAAATATACAATTATTTGCTTGCTTTATTAATTCCAAATAATAATTAACAATAAAACGTAATAGACTGGAAATTTTTAGTGGCAGATCTGGTTGCAACATATTGATGTTAAAATTCAATGTTTTTACCTAACTTACAATAACCATTACTTGAACGAATTATATAACTATGCCCGAATAATAAAATTTTTTTCGAAATACTTATGAGATTAGGGTTCACCGGGGTAATTGTGAATGGATTTCCATGAGTTGAGATAAAAGTGTTGTTTTAAGTATTTTTTATCTTGTATATTCTCGGGGCAAAAGTGAATGCCATCAGAAAAATTATTTAGAATGGATTACAAGAGAAGTGTGGCACGTCAGAGTAAAGACTCGCTCAAATTCTTCACATTTACTCCACTTTCAAATTTTTCATCATACTTAAGCGGGGCTTGTATCTCTTATCTGGCTTCACATTTCACACTTCAATAAAAAAAAAAAAATTGACCTTTTTCGAGACCGTAATAAATTTTATGACTTTTTTTGGTAAAAATATTTTATCCTTTTAAATTTTCAGTATTTTTAAATTGCGTTAAAAAAAAAGTTTAAGTTCTATATCGGTTTATATGTAACTTAACAAAAATTAATATCTAAATAATATTATAAATGTGAAAGTTTGGATGTTTAGATGTTTAAATTTGTTCGATGTTTAAATTTTATCCCGGTTGCAAGTCCTTGAGGGATACAAAAACAATTATTCAAACACACCCCAAAAAACAAAACTCAATTCGATGAAATTTAGTACACTGACATTATTTATCCTGAGTTAACAAATAGGATAATCTTATCCCGACTAAAGGTTCCTGTAGGATGACTGAACCGAATTCGATTAAATAAAATATAGAGACACTATTTACTATGAGCACATGTAGTTAGAATTTTAATAACACGTAGAATAGTTTTATCCCGATTGAATGTTCCCAGGGGATGCAAAAGAAATTCCAAAATCATGTCCAAATAATTAAACAGAATTTGATAAAATTTTGTACACAGACATGATTAATCCTGAATTAACGCATAGGCTAATCTTATCCTGATTAAAGGTTCCTGTAGGATGACTGAATCGAAGGTTCCCGGTGGAAACAAAATCAACTGCTAAATCACATCCAACTAACTAAATCGAAGTCGATGAAATTTATAGTACACACAGAGACACTATTTACCCTGATCTAACACATGGTGTAATCTTATCCCGATTAAATGTTCCTGTGGGATTCAATATTATTTAATTATAATAACAGCAAAAAATCAGAGATCCTTTGATCCTTTGAAAATTTGAAAAACTTGTAGTGCGATTTTAAACCATTTTTGAACAATTTACATAGCCATATTTTCAAAACGGGGGTGGGGCAGAATTTAATTAATAATATTCGATATTTTCGTAATTATATAGTTAATTTAATTCCCAAAGAATGAATGTAGTAATTATTTACTGTCCTATAACTGGATTAAAATTGGATTTTTCCGCTATATTCAAATTCTCAGAAAAATATTACCTGAAACTATACATATATACTTAGTTTTTAGAGATTTGCAATTGTCTGTAATAATTACCTACAGTGTGGACTTGAAAATTTCGGACGTAAAAAAAACATATGAATTGCATTCCGCGGTCACAGGGTACATTTGTCCTCACTGAAGAGGAGAAGCATGATTCCTAGCTCAGAAGAATTGTTTTATAATTATATAGAAGCAATAAAATACTTTTTTCCACAATAAAATTTCCTCGTCTGTCTGTCTGTTTGTTTGCCCCGTCTGTCTGTCATGTCTTACCGTGTGTCTTGTCTGTATGTCAGTCCTGTCCTATTAACTGGCTGTATGTTCTGTGTCTGTCTGTCCGTTTAGTCTACAGTCTGTCTGTCAGTCATTCCTGTTTGCTTGTTCGTCTGTCTGTATTTTAATTTTATCCTATCTGTCTGGCTGTCTTTTTTGTCTGCCCGTCAAATCCTGTCTGCCTGTTTATCCTGTCTGTCTTGTATAATAGTCCTGTCTGTCCGTCTACCAGTCCTGTCTGTCTGTTAATCGATCTTGTCTGTTTGTCAGTCGGTCCCATCTGTCTGTCTACTAGTCCTTTGTCTGTCAATGTCTGTATATCCATTTTCGTGTGACGTAACATATGTAACATCAAAGTATGTTATGAAAAAGAAAATTATTTTAAATTATTAACTGTTATGGAAATCATTACGCTATAAAAATTATCATAAATTATTTACTTAGTTTGCTTATCATAGTTAATTCAATTTCAAATAAGAAAAAATTATTTATTAAAATTATTAAATTTACCTAATAAAATTACTGCTATGTCAGAAAAATCAGCCGATAAAATAAAGTTCACAATCTAATTGGCATTTTGAAATTCCCAACTTTAATGCAAGCAATATCAAGGATCTATGATTTTTTGCTTCGTCACATATAAATCCATATTGAACTTAAACTTTTTTTTTTAACTTAATTTAAAAATATTGAAAAATTTAAAAGGATAAAATATTTTTACCAAAAAAAGTCATAAAATTTATTACGGTCTCGAAAAAGGTCAATTTTTTTTTTTTTATTGAAGTGTGAAATGTGAAGCCAGATAAGAGACTGTAACCCTTAAGCGGTCACAATTTCTCTTTGTTTAATGCAAGTTACGCATACCTCAAATTTCTACAAAAAATCAAGGTTAAAGAAAAATAACAAAAATTGTAGGAACAAATTTATTACAAGCTAAAAATGATATTTTGATGATATTTTGTCATTTTATCATATAAAAAATCTAAAAATTTCATGTATTCACACAAAAACAAGGAAAATAAGACTTTTTCAAGGAAATATATTTAGTTTACATGAATAAAAAACAATTTTTTTTTTTTTTGTTTTGTTTGTACAACGGAAACTTGTTCAATAAGTCACCAGCATCTTCATCAACATTTTCAACTCTGGAAAGGACACTACTGAAATTTTTGACCGAATGGGGGCATTTGTGAATGACGTTCACAATTACCCCACAATTTTAAAATCATGGGGTAATTGTGAATTGGTGATAAATTGTCCAATTTCTTTAGCAATTAATAAAGAACCCTCTCAGGGCTTAGACCACTTCTTTAAAAGTATTTTTAACCATTTCTTACCTTTTAAAAAAAGAAAATGTATTTAAGAAAAAATTTTTTTTGAGGATTAGTCGAAGTAAGATACATAAAATTTGGCAAGGGTTTTTTCAAAATAAAAAAAAAGATACTAATACTTGGAGAATTGTTATGAAATTTTAATAGCATATTAAGAAAGGACAGAAAAACATATTAAGAGTTGATTCTTAATAATATTAATGTTATTTTAGAAATTATAGGCGCCGTTCACAATTGCCCCAATTCACAATTACCCCGGTCAACCCTATATAATTTTGCGTGTTATTCTTAAATATCAGCTGAAGTTTGCTCACTTGTTGCAACAGAAATATACCACAGGAGTAGTTTGTTAAAAATAGTCCTGTCTTCAAAAAATGCTGTAGACATAATGAGTCATGAAATTTTATTTGTTTCAACACAAAGTGTGTTATGGTAAAATTATGCTCACTAGATAAAGTTTTATAGTTTTACGGTATGTATTTTTTTCAAGCAGTAGGTTATAATTTTTTGTTCAGTACTGTATGTACGTCTTAACATGTAATGCGTGTATGTATAATATGAATCAGACGACTTCTAATTGTAAGAACTCTATTTCATAAAGTAAGATTTAATCGTTAATAATTTATATCTAGCTCTGGTGAACTCTACATATTTTAGATGACGGATTTCTATGAAGACTTAGAAATATACTACATATATTATGTCTTATTCTAGTAATTTATTAAAACTAAAAAAAAATCAAAACAAAAACATTTGTAGAAAAAATTATACAATGCATTCAAAATAAGGCTGAAATACGTAGGGATTCCGTAAATATAAAACATAGAGAGCAAACATCGAATAAATCATATTTCTAAAAACAATTTCGTAATTTTGATTGCAAAAATGAAGAGTCCACACCCAAATTACGCTAATTCAACCAATCAGTCTGATTCAAATCTCTTCGTTAAAGCTTGATTTGAGTAATATAATGACGTTATCATGTTTACTAAAATGTTTCAATAGGTACCTTAAAGATAGAAAACAAAATGATAGAATGACTAGTGATGAACAAATGCAAGACCAAGACCAAAACTTGGCAGTCTTGGTCTTGGTCTTGTTCTTGCATTAGGAATCTTGGTCTTGGTCTTGCTAGAGCAGTTTGAGTCTTGGTCTTGGTCTTGGTCTTGGTATTGCTAAAGAATCTTGCACTTTCTTGCATTTTTTTATTAGCGAATTTTTTCCTTCTAAACTCAGAATTTTCTCTCTTTTCGGTATTAATTACCTATACTTTCAAACTATTTAAATAGTTTAGCAAGAGTCTTGCTTTTCTTGGTCTTGCTCACTAGAGTCTTGGTATTGGTCTTCCAGCCATACTTATAGTCTTGGTCTTGGTCTTGCTCTTGGTATACACAGTCTTGGTTTTGGTCTTGGTCTTGCAAAAAATGCAAGACCAAGACAAGACTGCAAAACCAAGACTAATTTTGCTCATCACTAAATGACGAAGTAAAAAGCGAATTTAAGGTCGCCCTTTTCTTTTTACCAAAATTAGGCCCGTAAAACCACTAGAAAAGAAGTTCTGTTAAATCAGTCATGTTTCTAAAACGAATTTCGGTTATTTTGATAGTAAAAATGAAAAATTCATACCCAAATCACTCTAAATCAACCAATCACTCTGATTCAAATCATTTTCATAAAACTTTATTTGAGAAAAAATAATTTTTTAGTATGATGACGTCACCAAATTTATCAGAATTTTTCATTGCTCTATTAGGAATCGTAAATAAAATGATGGAATGATGAAAGTGAAAATGAATTACAGATTTTTGGAATTCATCTTTACCAAAATTTAGTATGAGGGATCTAACGATGATACAGAGGGTGGTCATGCGGGTCATGACCTCGCCCCTGAACGGTATAGGGTATAGGGTTCTATAGGATTCTCAATTAGTTTTTCTGCAATTTTTTCTAATCTTCATCTAATTTGAGGTTTGTATTTGTGCCCCTAGGTCGAATGTAAAATTTGATTATGAGAAAAATATTAAAAACATGTGATTTTCGACTCAATATCTATACCGCAACGTTACAGAATTTTAATTTCAATGCCAGTATTTTCATTTGTGATTTACTTTTACTCTGAATTTACTAATGAAAAATTGAAACTAATTATACACTTAGAAGCTATAAAATGTCATTATATTTGCATGATGAATTAACAGCATAGAAGCATTCATAGGTAGGTACGTAGTATCCATCTCTCGGCTACTAGATCCACATCCTTGAAAATCAATTTAAGTTTTTTAATTTTATGCATGCAGACATCGTCTCAATACTTGACTTCGTCTTCGTGTACTTGAACATCATCCACATACATACCTAGTGCATCCATTCGATTGGATTGAATTGCTTACTCTATCCATTCGTGAACGTATACCGTAAATCGGCGTGAAAATACTATAGATATCAAGCCTTAAAAATGTTCCTCGTATCGTATCTATATATTTTAATATCCAAATTTTGTAAATTGTATAATTTTTAACAATTTAACTTTTTTTTTACACTCATGACACTACAGTTTTATTTCTAATTTTTTATCAATTTTGATTTCATGTGTAAATTTTTTTTGTGTTTAATTATGGCAATCTAAACACATTTTTTTTAAAAAGAGGAAATTCTTGCCTGATGATGAAAATTCAATGTTTTTGAAACGTCGCAAATAAATACTTATTTTATATCGTTAACTGTTGGTGATTTTTCTCCAAAACATTATCCTTCAATTATCTAACCAAATCACCTAGTCCCCCTTTTGATATAGATATAAAGGAAAACATAGATCTTTCTTAAATTATTGTGGAATAATTATTCTTTCAATTAGCAGTACTGATTAAGCTTGAAGTTGGATAAAAGATTTTAAAAAATCTTTTTTTTATTGACGTCTTTAGAAAGTGTTATTTTTTGTTTTTTGAAACTTTATCTAAAAGCAATTTATTTTGGCGTTCTTATGAATAAATTGTTGTTGAATCGGAATTTTTAGTTATTCTAAAACATATTTTAAAAAAAGACTGCCAACTTTTATTTGTTTTTATTTTTTCTTTTTAAGAGAAAATCATGATGATTTGACATTTGAGTTAAGTTGGGGGTTGACAGAGACGGAGTATGCAAAGTGGCTCCCAAATCCTTCAGTAATACCCAGTTGAATTTTATTACCTATGTAAACTCGCTCCCTAAATGGCCAGCAAGGATTCGTCATCTCGACGGGAAGTTGCTATGTTTGTTTTCATGTGTATATGCGGCAGTTCAAAAACATTGGAACCCTTTAGACAAAAAGTAAGGCTTATATATTTTTGCGAAAAATATTTTCTTGCTAATGGTTAATTTATCGACTTATCAAATTTAAAATTATTTTTATCAGACAAATTTTCTTTAAAAACTAAGTGGTGAGGTTAGTTAAGGTTAGGTTAGTTTAGTTAGTTTTGACAATATACTTCGACTTGGATATAAAAAAATAGGTGGTGAAGTTAGTTAAGGTTAGGTTAGTTTAGTTAGTTTTGACAATATACTATCATGTATGTATAATATCTAAATTAAATTATTATTCATATTTGTGATGTTCGTGGATTTTGGTAGAGTAGTGTGTATATGCCGATATAATTCTCTTTTTTTAACTGCTTCAATAGAAAAACATGTGTTAACCCTCTGCAGAGTAGGGAATGATTTTACATAGATCATTAAGAGATCCGGGAGCGAGATTACACTGTAAAAATTGCCAAAGGAGCGAATTTACCTTTGTCCGATAGAGACACTATATCAAGTATACAGGGACAAATGTAGGGTGATTAGGACCAAGCGAAGGATGTATTGGAACATAGAACAGCGCATTTTCAACTTTTTCAGGTTATTCCAGATTTTTACAAACACATTAAATATGACATTTCCATACTTTATAAACTTTATTTTAGGTTTTACATTTATTTCTACACAAAATTACAAAGTATTGTTCCTTTTTTTGGATGTATAATACATGATTTTTGTTATTTTTTCAGAAACCAGAAATATTTTTGAAAATATTTGTACTGTTATAAAGTGTCCATTCTCACGTAAATTTTTAATATATTAAAGAATAAGATGTAAAATATAAAAAAATACTTTGTGACGTTTTAATATGTGCCAATTCATCCCAGTTTATGGTATACGTAAAAGAAAAAACTTTACTCAAGTTAGTTGGATTAAAGTAAATTCTTGTCTTTGCACAATTTATCTTTATGTGTATGACCAGAGCGATCAATACAAGCGAGTATTATTATGAGACTTTTAAGTACTTTAAGTAATTTTGTAGAAAACATTTTAAAATATATTCTGAATAGTTAGTTGAAATTAATATTGACCATATATAACGCCATTATTGGCATTAAGAAATGGAGAATTGCGTTTTTTTATTTATCAGTAGCTAACTGGATAATTACAATTTCCAGTAATTTCTTTAACTTTTTTTCAAGTTGTTACATTATAATTTACATACTTATAATACGATTAAGTATATTTATTCAAAATTCGAGAGAGAGAGAGATCGATCAATAATGTTTCTTTTTTCGTAGTCTTGATATTATTACTTTCTGTTTCGTGTTTCCAAATAAACTATTAAATTGTATATAGCGGCACTACTTACCTCAGTGATGGATTCAAATTCTGTTTCTTGTGTCTCTTCTTATATTGCATATGTATGTAGCTCTCTTTTATATTTATATTAAGGGGGGGAGTTCACGCCAGAAACGGCTAATAAACTAATTTTTTCGAATCTCGTTTTTTGTTTTTATTTTGTTCTGTGGTTCTTTACGAACACGGTGATATATAAAACATGGCCAAATTTTTTTTTTTCAAGTAGAAAAATATTTATTTGTGAGCCGCTGCACAGCCAAGTTGCTGCGCCTTTGCAGACAACGCTCGCTCCCACCCCCTCGCGATTTAATCAGTAATATACCTACTTGAAGAGGAAGAATCTTCACGATGAAGAACAGAAAAAGGAACAAGAGATGACAATGTTTTTTTTTTTTGGGGGGGGGGGGGCTGGACAGTTTTAATAAACAGTGAATAGACCGCTTCTTTTGTTATTATTTTTGTTTTTTACCGTTTCCCGAAAGTTGTCTTTTTCCCGACAAGGAAAATCATATCAAGTTCTAGAAAAGATAGACTTAATTTTTTTAAAATTTTGTTCATACACATATTGCGTATAAAGTGGAGTATGTCTTTTCCATTTGAACAATTGTAACTATTTTTAAACATTTTTTTTTTTAATAAAAAATTGAGTTTTATAATTTTTAGAAGTTCGGAATTACAATTTTATAGTTAATTTTTAAAATTACCTGAAACCCATACTCAGCTTTATGGACAGATCCTTTAGGAATAAAATAATGAAAAAATATTTAATAAATTTTCATTACTTTTTGACATATGGCGTTCCTTGTAAACGCTTAAAAACTTGTGAAAGAGGGCCCCTTCCCCCCACAGGGAAGAGTAATGAATGTTTCAAAAACAAAATTTTCTATTTGAAACCCTCCCTAATTTGAAAAAAAATTTCAACAAGCAAAATAATCATAAATAAAAAAGTTGCTTTTTTATTTGAACTCCCCCCTTAAAGCACGTACATTGTCGCACATAAAAAATGTCTCATGTCGTGTTCTAATATTTTTGAAATATTAGAACGCATATTTGTTTTGTGTGATGATTTTACTGTAACTTGTGATTAATTTTGATTGTTACTAAGATGAAAGAAAATTAATTAAAGAAATCTATTAGATTGTGTTCATTCCGTTGCAACTTCCCTTCCTCTACAACTTTATTTGCGGAGGAAGATGCGTAAAATATTTTTGGGTTAAATATTTCGGATGAATTTTGTCTAGCAAAATTTTTGATGTGCTCGTCGTGACCTTAATTTGGTATAGTTTTCATCGGGAAGCTGGCTTAGGTAATTTTTCATATATGTTTGGCGGTTCTAAGCTTAGTTACAACAGTCGAGTCTAAACTGGTATTGATTCAAGATCCTGTGATTTTCTTTCCTTACAGAAGGCACCACTTTTAACCACTTGAATCATAAGCTGACGTTTACATAGCAGGTAACTCGACGAGTAAGCAATAATTATTATCATTTTATTTTTTGATTACTATAGTTACAAAAAATAACAGGTTATAAAAGTTTATTTACCTTCCTAGGCATGCAAGTTACCGCTTACCGTCAATTAGTAAATAGATTTCTCTATAGAAACAGTTACTTACAGACGACTACTATTCATTTTTATTAAACTTTATAATTTCTTTATTCATTTTTGAAAATTATTTGGAAATTCTTGGCTGAAAAAATAGCTTACTTGTACCTAGCCCTGTAGGTTTATTTTTATGCTTGTCGGTGCTTAAAAATCCTCGGCTTTCAGCCTCGAATTTTCAAATTGCGTTCAAGGCCACAAAAATAACAGTTACGGTCCTTGGTTAGTTATATATTTTATACTATTATTTCAGACACAAACAATAAAATCACGTAGCAAAAATTTCTCTTCAATAAAAATTACACAATATTAAAAATATTTCTCAAAATTATTACAACATCTAAACAATTTATTACGAAAAAATACACCTGTTTCTGTCAAAACACTGTACAAAATACTTCAACAAAATATTATTAACCCTTTGCACTCGAACCATTTTTTAGTATGGGTACTCAGCTACTCGACAGTAGTTTTAAAACGCTGCAAACACTATTGTATTAGAAGAACATAATATCATAATACAATATATCTATTAGTTAATTAGTAGTATGTATCACAATGTATTGTAGCGAGACGTCGCGTCGTTGTGTTGTATCATGTTTTCCTAATATAATAATTTTCAAATAAATGAAGAAGGCTGAGTGAGAAACGGAGCGAATTGGAATCAAAACGTGTTCACACTATCGATATAGGGTCTGATATCGCTCCGATAAAACATTATCTCAGTGGTATTGGTATTGGAGCGGTATTGAAACGAGACCGAACCGTAACTGATATCGGACCGATATCAGAGCGATGATGGGAATACACTCATTATTTATTATGTAAGAATATTTTATCGAACCGGGAGCGGAGTGATATCGTACTGAGAGCGGAGCGTTAATGTAAATCGGGCCTTAGGTCCCCTAGCGTGTTGTAAATAATAAAATACATACCTATTGTTTATGGCCCCGCGGCGCCTAACGAGTGGAATAAATATTTATTGTGTCGCCGTGGCGGCGCCCATCGAGTGCAAAGGGTTAAAAAATATTAAAAATAAACTCAAATACAGAAACCCGATTGAACTAAATTAAAAAGATCAAATATCTCAATATTTATATCTCTAATTATTGATTGTATGTCAAACTGTGATTACGATTTTTAAAAAAAATTTAAACTGTCTGTCGGTCTGCACTTGTGTATGTGTGTGTAAATCTTACCTTTTTTGTGAAAAAATTTATTATATGTAATATTAAATACTATATTATCATGTCTAAACGATCGTGGGAGTCGGTAATGTTAACCGTTGGAACAAGTGAAAGTCTTCTTGCCTATGATTACTTACTCATGTTTGAAGTATCTACTTATGGTGAGTGACCTAACCTAAGAATTAATGTAATGTAATTGCTGAGTTATTTTCTTGTATTAAATATTATGATTTTTTATTTGATTTGAAAGAAAAATTTTTTACGTTTTAGAAATTTTTCTTGAACCTAATTAAAATTTCGATTCTATTAACAATTCTTTTTAAAATGAAAACTTCTATAGTGTGGGAAATTCTGCATGAAAGTGTAATGAAACCTGTAATGCGAGCGTTACTTTACACCAATGGTTCCTAAAGTGTAACCGTCAGTGCCAGATCATCTACAATCTCGAATTCGTAAAGATTTCCTCCCGTTGAAAAAATCAGATTTTATATAAGTGTCAGTGGCCTGTGCAAGTTTTCCAAGTTTCTTCAGGAAATGTAATTTAATTTCTGCATATAATTTTTTCGTCTCGGAAACCTATATACAGGTTTTTGAAACTTTTAAAAAATTTTCGTGTACAGGATGACGTCATCAAGTTCAGTTACAAAAATGAAATGAATTAGATCCGCTTGTAAAATATGGATAATTTTCATTTTTTTTTTGGATAGACAGCCACGTTTGTTCAAGACATTGTAATAAAAATTAATTTATTTTTTTTATTTTTATTTGCATTTGTATCAAATTTTTACCTTTGCGGCGCCGTAAAAAGTATTGAGCCATTTATTATTTTGACAAATAATTTTTATAGAAATTCTTTACGATTACAATAACTATTCCCATCAAATAAATAATAATAAGTCTTGGAAATTTTCGAATAATTTATTGTAAATTTCAATAATAATTTATTCGCAAAATGGTAAATAAATATACAACTGTAGACAAATACGTAACAAAAATGTAAATTAGCACATATTCAGTATTCAAAACAGATTGAAATTAATTGACAGCGTACTAACTAAACAATCATTATAAATTACTATTAATAAAAATAATTTGCATTCACCTTTAAATAGTTTTTTTTATTTTTTATTTTTTGTTTCAATAATTTATTTTATGCAGTTATTTGTATACATATATTGCATATTACACATATAGTGAAGTATATGTATTATGAATGTATGGTTAAAATTTTAAAAGTTCATTTAAAGTACACTGTCAAAAATATGTAAGTATGCTAAATTATATTTTTCGTTATCGAAAACTTTTGATCGTCAGTATTTCATAAACGGTTTAGCAGCTCTTGAATAAAATGTATTCGTTATTAAAACTTATCAATAACAAATATCACACTGTTTACGAGATATTTACGATCAAATATTTTCGATAACGTAAACTACAATTTAAAACACCTACCATTTGATTCTAAAATCACATACTATAACTACTAAATTCGAATTCTATAAACAAATTTTGAATATTTCTTTTTCTCCTATTCACAATTTCCCTACATTCACTAACTGTTATGATAGAACTGGAATCATTTCCACCATTAATTAAAATAACATTAGGTCGTGTAATATGAAATGTCGTTTTTCGACCACTTGGCCAACCATGCAATTCAGATAAATTTTGACACTTTCTTAAGCATTCGAAAAATGTTTAAAAGCAATTCTTTAATTTTAAATAGAATTCTTATAGCTTTGAATCATTTTGGCCACTAGTTAGAATATCATTAGGTCGTGTAATATGAAATGTCGTTTTCCGACCACTTGATCGACCATGTAATTCAGAAAAATATCGACACTTTTTTTAAGCATTAGAGAAATGTTTAAAAGCAATTCTTTAATTTTAAATAGAATTCTTGTAATTTGGAATCAATCATTTGAGTCGTTTGTTCAAATAACATTTAGTCGTGTAATATGAAATGTCGTTTTCCGACCACTTGGTTGACCATGTAATTCAGATAAATACCGACACTTAAGCAGTTCTTTAATTTTAAATATAAATAGAAAGAATTTATTTTGGAATGATTTCCGCTATTAGGTAGAATAACATTATATAGGTCAAGGTATATGAAAGATCGACAATAAATATGTTCCCATCAAGTAAACCCTGCCATTTTCTGTTCCCAAACAAAATAGTTGTGCTATATTGCACTAGTCGTGGACTATCATGTGCCATAAATAATAATGTGCCGTAAATAATAGAAGCTAAATCCCGAAAAAAATATTTTTATATTCAAAAACAATTTTTTAGGTATAAAGTTAGCTCCGCCGTTATCTTTTTTTTCTTTTTTTAAAAAAATGTTCTTTATGTGCTAGACGTGTGCATCATGGGCCGTAAGTAAAAAAAAAAAAAACTAAATTCCAAAACATGCAATTATTATCGCCAAAAAGATTCATTTAACCATTTTTGTAAAACGGTGCATAGGACCTTAGCGGTTGCGCACCTAACCAATAAAAAAAAATTTAAAAGAAAGAAACAAAAAACATTTTTGTAATCTATTGTAATTCACACATCTTTCTGCGGACCAGAGAGGTATCCGGTCTGCGAATCAGTTTTTGATAAACATTGAACTCGTGCATTATTTCTGTAAATATTATCTTATCTGTTATCTAAAATTTTATCTAGATAACGGTTTAATTATCTGTTATCTTTATCTAGATATTTTAAATTAGGTTATCTATTATCTGTTATCTAGATAATAAAATTCGATATTTTGCCCAACACTGGTCCTAACATGTTCGCAGTACGTACACCTCTTTTTACTACGATGAACCATTTACAAGATATTTACGATCAAAAGAACGACCATTATAAAAAAAAAAAAAAAAAAAAAAAAAAAAACATTTTTAAAGAGGAGCAATTGCACTAATTTAAGCTTTTTTCTCTCTCTTTCAAAATAAGCATTTTAAGAACCCCAAATTTTTATCCCAAACTTTGAAGGCCGATTCCTCTTTTCAAACTATTTTGACATTTAAAACAAAGATCTTACTTATTGCAGATTTAAAATTATCTTTTTCCCGATTGATGTGATAAAATTTTTTAAACGGTGCTGTATAAATAACAAATAATTTTCAATTTGATTCTTTTTATAAAATATTAGCTTGTCGGATTTTTATTAATATCTAGTAATAAAAATATAATATTGATATATGATTAAAATAACAATAAAATAGAACTCGTAAAATTAAGGTTTGAAACATTAAAATTTGTTTTTAAATTGCATGTTTAACCGATATATTATTATTATTATATATTTCCGAATAAACAATAATTAAATGTACGCCATTAAATTCATATAATTAATTTCAGTGTTTGCATTAGAATTTCTTTTTTAAATTTGAAATAAAATTGTAATCCTACACTTATTGGATTTGTTACATAAAAAATTAAATCTCATATTTGTTATTGTAAAACCATACGTAAAAAAACTATTTGATTGTGAGACTATATTTTTGAAAGCTATATCAGAAATGGTTTCTGATGTTTTCCGGGATGAGTATGTAAATAGATTCTATAGCACTAACATGCAAGTTCTGAAAACAATTCCCTAAGGTGTTGTGACATATTTTATTTTGTTATTCATATAAGGCGGATTCTAACGGATTTCGAGCATGTTTATACTTAGATTTTATACTTCAAAATACAATATATCTTTAATAGCAAACGAAATGTTGAAAAATTTTATTCCTTTAGATTAGAACTTAACCTTTTAACTCTTCTAAAGAAATATCAATTGATAAAACGTGTTGCAAAATACATTGCAGTCGCAAACCAAACATTTCTTGTGAAAAATTTAAAGGTGGAAAAATGAACAACGCAATTTTTAGATAAATCATTCTAAATCACAATTCAACCGTGAATCGACTTTGAAAATTGTGACCCAATTACTTAATAAACCATGCAATAAATATTATTAGAAAATTAACACGCCTACAGATAATTTTAATAGCAAATGATGTTACTTTGAATTTTGAACTTTGAAAAAAAATATTCATACAGACCTCTAACAACAATACATGTTAATAATTTTTTTTTAACATATCAAAATTAAACAATATAAAGGTGGGTTCACCTTACATATTCACTAATAAGGATCACTTTCATTTAATATACCCAATAATGTTTTGACCTATTGAACGCGGCTGCAATCACCGTAAAAAATTACCATTAGTATGTACTTTTTACTTAACAACATAATATACAGGGTGAGATATTTTGAGAGTTTATTATTGGTAAGCGGTTTACCTAATCAAATAGTCATTAAAATAACAGTTGCAGACACCGTTGAGAGCAATCGGTTGATATAACTAGGAGCTTTATAGCTCCTTTAGTTTTCGAGCTATGATAGCTATTTATACTTTTTTAAATGGAACTATATGTCAATTTGTTAATAAATTTGGTTCAGTGCATCACAAAAAACAGAAACGAAGTTTATTGTTTGAATTTTTCTTATAATAAACAAATGCGTATTTTTTCAAACAGAATAGTTTTATTCTTTATCCAAGAAACGAACCAGCAGCTAATAGATTTTGTCTCATCTAAACTCAATCGCAACGCGTAAGTACGTTAAAGTTAACGAATTGATTTTTGAAATACAATTACTCAATAAGATGAGACAAAATAACCGAAATTCGAGTATTACCGATAGTTTTGGATCATAAACTAATTTTTAAAAAAACTTTAAACATAGATTCGGATTTTAAAAAAAATAAAAGTTTTCATCATAGCTTGAAAACTAAAGGAGGTTTTCGACTTAGCTTCGACTATAGCAGGGCTTCTTAAACTTTTTGTATTTGCGACCCCAAATAGAGATATGTAAATATTTTTCAAGGATTTATTGATTAGGTAACAATATATGTACATATAAATATTTGTCGCAATGACCCCAAGATTTCGCTACGCGACTCCAAATGGGGTTGCGACCTATAGTTTAAGAAGCCCTGGACTATAGCAATCAATTACACTCAGTGGTAACTACAAGTCTTATTTAAACAATTTTTTCCTTAAGATAGCAGCTCGGCCATAATAAAAATGACAATTCTCACAAAACTCAGTCTGTATATATACATATACATATGTGAATATATTTATACAAGTTTTGAATTGGATTATCTTGACTGCAGGGGAAACGCGCCTATATTAAGAAAGAGGTATCAATATATTAAAAATTATTTTTTAATTTTCGAAAACGGAGAAGATATATGAGATAAATTGGAAATGAAAGTAATGTATGTTTAAGTACACACACTTAAGTATATTTATATGCATATTATTTATGTACAACAACGGTCAAAAATTTGAAACCAACCTTTTTTATTACAGTAACAAAAAATCAAAATATTAATAAATTAGAATTAAAAAATCAAAAGAATATTAATTCTTTTAAATCCAATAATGAATTGCAGTAGTTAACGGTTTTTTTTTTTTGATTATTTAAAATTTGTGCCAACATAATATATTCATGGATTAACTCTTTATTCGAACGCGATTTAATACTCGAAGAGTTTTGATATTTATCGATTTCTTTCAGAAATAACTTTATTAATATATAAAATATCAAAACTGTTCGAGTATTGAATCTCGTTCGAGTATAACGGTTTTTACCCTATAAGTAGTTATTTAACGTGTATATAATTTAGAAATATTTTGTTTGTCTAAATAAACAGATGCGTCAGATTTCGCTTTTTTCCATTATCCGGTATTCGGCTGAATAGTTTTCAGTATTCAGTATTCGGCTGAATATACGAAAATGGCCGAATATAGAGATATTGTCGAATATTCGTTGCAAGTATAAGTTATTATTAACCTAAAATCTAGCAACATCTGACGACATCGTATAAAATGAAGCATGCTAGGAGATTCAAAAATAAAATCAGATTGTACAAATTCGATTAGTTTAAGCTCTAAAATAATACATATATTCTTTAAGTTGTCCGTGTGTTTTTGTGCATTGTTGTACACATTTATTTTATATTTAATTTGAATTATTGCATACGATTTGAACAATTTGTATGGAAAATTGTTTGTAATATCGTATTTTTAATATGATATTAATAAAAATATTTATTCACTAATTAAATTCAATTCTTAAAACGGTTTTATATGGACGCACTAAGTAGAGAGAAGATTAGTATGATAATTTGTAATGATTACACAACGAAATATACTTAACTCAAACGTAAGTAAGCACTAATCGGACAACCAGTTTTCAACATTTAACACTGTAAGAACCTGAATGGTTGTTAAATGGTTAATCTGTTTCTAGATTTAAATTGTTCACTTACAGGTAATAAGGGTATAACTACGATCCTTACGGTGTGCATGAAACGTTTTTATATTTTATAATAAAGACATTCCGCGAAATTTTTGCAAACAACGAACATATTGATGGCAAAATTCTGCCATTAGGGGAGGAGTGGTGTAAGAGGACCCGTCATCTTGGAAAATGTTGCTGCCAATAGAAACAAGTGATTCGACAAATCCGTTTTTTTATATGATCTTACATAGTGCATGGTTTTTGTCAAAATGAAAAAAGGACTTCGAAAACCTATATGCAATTCGCTTCTAAGTTCATCAATCTATCATTTCATTTACATTTTTTAAGACATTTAAATATTTTTGTATATTAGATGACGTCATCAAATTAAATAAAAGAAATTATTTTTTCTCAAGTGTAACTTTATGAATGTGATTTAAACTACAGTAATTGGTTGAATTGTCTTAATTTTAATGTGAAGTTTTGACGAAATTTCTCCTTAAGGGGAGATTCGCCAGAAAAACATCAAAAATCGACCTTTTTATTATTTTTTTTTTTTTTTTATACATGTAAATATTTTTTTAAAAACTAAATATACAACATTGTTTCTACATGCTTTGAATTCAAAAATGAGCTAAGGCTTTCAAGTTCAAGAATTCTTTGAAAATCAAAAATCAAGAATTTTCTGAAAATATAAATATACAGTTATGGCACTAACCAGGATTTAAGAAGAAAAATAAAAAAAAGGGAGAAATCGCATTTTGAAAATAAATTTTCGAGAGTCAGCGCTTTTTCTCGACTATAAACAGACAACATTTTGAAAATATATTACGGAATCAAAAGATCCTAATTCCTGCTAAAATGACGGCATCGAGAAATAATATGCACTTTAGTTTATGTCGATATCTCAAATACTTTTGAGATACATGAGAACCATGTCAAAAACGTACTTTCCAGAAAATACCTTTTTTTTTCTAAATTGAATTTTAGTAAAGTGCCCATAATTTTTTGATTTTTCATTTTTTTAAAATAAAATTTTAGGAGAATACTTCTAACACCTTAAGGAACATAACTATGAAGGAAAAAGAAAAATCGATTTCTATTTTTTTAGGGAATCTCGCTTTAATTGTGTTGATCAAAAACTCAGTTTCAATTAAAAACTTTATTGTAAATATTTGAAACCTCTGGCGGAAATGATTGTGTTTAGAAATATATAAATAATTATCAATAATATATTTACCATATTTTAAAGTGTTGTACGATTACAACTATAATAACATGTACCACCGATAGATGATAGAAGGTACATTATACTCACATACATCGCGTTCTTACCGTTCTTACCATTCACAGACAAAGATGACATAGATTGGTAATTGTTAATATGGGCATAACCGTTCCCAATTATTGTATATTTTATGTTATTACTATATTACTTAAAAAATTTTTTTTAGTATTGAAAATATGTATTTGCCTCGTAAATTTTATGTATCAGCACATTCCATATTGTTGAGAAAGTTTGATTTATCGTTGCTGTATTTATTATTTATTTATTTTATATATTGTAGAAAATATTATAAATAAAAAAATTGTTTTTAGCAATTTCTTTTTCGTTTTTTGAATTCACATTTAACATTTGTATGTGTTTATAAAATTACGTTTTTTACAATATACATATATAACATCTTTTTAACCCATATTTAATACAGGTTGATTAATAAATAAAATCTTAGTCTAGAATTTTTTAAATTCAATTTTTTTTTTATTTTCTAAAAGTATCGAATTTTAAAAGTGTATCCTCCAAAAGCAATTTAAAAATTTTGAAAATTTACAATGTTATAGCCATTTTGGTGTGATAGGTTCATAAGATCAGGCATTATACTTCAAAGCTTTAAATGCACTTTTCTTGAAATTATATTTTTTAAGTTAGTCGACATGATATCTCGAGTTCTATTTATCCAATCGGCTTCGAATTTGGCATATACCTTCAGTATATGTTGCTTTATTATAGGAACTATGAATATTGCAAAATTTTAATTTTTAATATTTTAAAAAGGTAATAAACTTAGAAATAAACATTAAAATTTTTTTTTTTTTAAACAGATGCACAAAATTCCTCATATACATTAGGCACTTTTGTAAAATTCGATTACAAATTACTTTTTTAATTATAATTTCGTAAAGTTTAATTAAAAATTATATTTTTAAGAGGCGATTGTATGACTCAAAACGTACAGTATTCGAAATTTTGATCAAACTTTGCTCAAATGCTACAGAGATCGCTAAAAAGAAGGTGTTGTTAAAATTTCCCCTCAGGGTTTTGGAGACCAAAAAATTACTTGGAATATGCTGCTTAACCGATCTTGACCCAATTTTGTTCAAACGCAACTAAGATTTTGAAAAAAGTAAACGTAGGATTAAAATTGTGGCCAAAAAAAGCACAATATAAACTATTGGATCGATCTTCTGGACTGTCCAATTTTGACGTTAGTACACTCCGCTCGACGATACTACAACGCAGTTGATATTGTTCATATCTATTTAAAAATAGTGTAAAACCACTGTAGTGACCTTAAAACATATCAAAATATGCTAAAAACTTTTGATTTTCAGTCCCTGTACAGTTATTTAGGACATCCGGAACAAAATAATTCGTTTCACTTTGAAAAATCACATACACAATAATTAACCTAATTGTTCTTTTGCATGGCATATTACCATTTAACTACCTGAGCACATATGAAAGTGCATATTTTTGCAAAATAATATTTTAATATAAAATTGAAACGTTCATAATTATAATAGTTCAATACCCAGATGCACACAAGAACACTAATAACAATAAATAATATATTGACAATAAAATATTGCACAGTGTTTAGTGTGAAACAGATTTATGTCAGGGTTGTAATCACATAGCCAGGCCATGCACATTGCTTTCCAGTCGGATTTATAAGTATATCTCAATTATTTATTGTAAATAGTTGTTTTTAATACGTTTTGATAGCGCAAAACTATACCTACATATAGATTTAATAATTTATTTATACTTATTTATTAAATAAAATTTAAAAGACTTGACATATCACACATATCTAAACATAGTTTTGACATTTTTGTTATAATTTGCTTAATATTGGTTGTTTGAAGAAATATTATGATTAAGATATCTAAAAATAATAATTGTATTTATGTATGCACAACATAATTGGAAATACATATTTATATATGTTAGTTAATTTGCATATTAATTTAAAACAGGTATTTAATAGTTAGTCACGATTTTGATGAATCTGAATAGTTTTGGGACGTTTACCTTACTAATAAGAAAAATTAAGTCGATTTGGGGTATGTGTTTGTAAACTTGATTCTCGCAAGTCTCAGTTTTGTCATATTTCCACGTTTTGAAAGCCAGGATTTCGGATTGCCTTTCAAATTGCTCGTTTTTTACTATGCCAGTTACTTTTCTGTTATAATTTATTCGGTGATCTGTGTTTAAATAAATCGGATTTTTAGATCAAAAAAACCAAATTTATTCAGGAAATATGCCATTTCTATTGTTTTTACAATTCTAATTTCGTCAAAAATGAAAAAGGCAGTACCTGAATTAGACATGTTAGTGCAATTTAGGTAATCCGAAAGCTAAATTTTCACTTTTCCCGTAAAAATAGGCAAGTTCATTCAGGAATTATGACTTATTTTCTAGATGTGATGTTTCTCTGAGATTTTCAATTTGTAAGTTAGAATTGGTAGGATATTCGCTTTGCGCTCGACAGATTGAACACCACTCTGTAGGTAGATTTTTCACCGCAACGACGGGCTTAAGTAAATAAAGGTATTTTTCCTTTGAGTCCGAATCCTCGTCTTCTTGCTCCGCCAAATATTGTAGTGTTTATTTTACTTTGAGAAGCCCTGAATTAAAGTAAAAAATCAGAGTGACGGACAATAGGGGAGAAGTGGCATGAAAATCCAATAATAAACATTTGTTTTTAGTCGTAATTTTTCTCAGTTTTTAAAAAAGTGCATTTTGTTCCTTTCATCAATAGAATGTATTGAAACGGACATGATAATTTATGAAAGGGACAGTACTAAATATCATCTATGTTGTTCAAACTTCAACCTTATGTACTAATTTGAACTAATTTGAAGTCACTAGTCTTAAAGGTAGTCCCTTTCATAACTGTTTGCTCTGTCCCTTTCATAAATTATAATAATTTCATTAAAAAGATATCAGATCTGTTGTTTTCCTCTAGTTGAAATAAAAAATAACTAGCTGTATATGTAACTACAAACATTTCAAAAAGTACTTAGAATATATCAGAAAACGTTCCGAGAAATTTTTTAAAAAATTTCTTTGGAACATAAAAAAATTTACAAGCACAGCATTACCATGTTTGAAATGATAGTAGCATGAAGTCTGGAACAAAAATATCTGCATTGGTGCTGCCACACAACATAAATACGTTTGATTTGGCGGGATTTGTATTTAGCGCGTAATTTGAATTGTCCCTTTCAATACGTGTCCCTCTCATATCACTTCTCCCCCAAAATATTTTATATCTTTACTATCAAATAGATCTGTAAACTGTTGAAACTTCAATTTCGGTGGAGCTCCGGTTAGGTTGCAGTCGTAGTCGATGCGGTTTATTGTATCGTACGAGGTAGAAGGCCAGGGACGATACAAATTTGTCTGTGAAGTATCCTAGACATAAACGCTACTCTCCCTTCATTTTCTGGCAATTCTAACATCCCTAAGTATTTAGAATACGTTTTTCTTTTCAATTTTTCAAAAATTCTAGAATAAACAGAGATAGAGAAGAGACCGAAAATATTCTATTTTCACTTTCGAATCGAAACATTAAAAATATAAACTTTGTGTAGTACTGTGTTCAAAATATTTCATGTGTACAGATATAGATACGAACATACATATTATACAATATAATGTGCCTATAATAAAAGATATTGAAAGTTATCGAGTCTCATCGATTCGGAAGGGCATTTTATATGATTGTTGATTTGCCGCTGTGCACAATTTCACGTGCTGCCGCCCACGTGATTGGCCACAAGCTGTCTTCTTGATTTTCATCTAAATCGACAACTTGGAACGGTATATACCCGACCAGCTACGATACATACATAGGTCTCGTATACGTATTATATGTACATATTGAGGTACTCCATATCTTTTATCAAATATTAAATAAATAATAAATAAAAAAAATCATCATTATTTTATTATAATAAATACCTTTTCACTAACTGGTTAATTTTTTTATTTATAAACGTTTTTGTGTACTGTACGTTTTTAAATTATATTGTAGGCTCACCATTGTTTTGTGTTCTTTTATTTTTGTAATTAGAATTAATTGAAATCATATAAAATTGAAGGTTCTGTAGATTCGACAGTAATTTTTATATCTATATAGATAAATCAATACTATTTTTTTTTTTAATTCCAGAACAATTCTAGGATTCCTATAATATAGTGCCTCATAGGTAATACGAAGTAAAGTGTCATTTCTAGTCCCCTTGGGACAATAATACTATTAGGGGAGACTGACGTAAAGTGGCCACTCTAAGACAAAATGTTGTTTAGTTTATTTGTTTGAAAAGAAATACAGATTAATAAGTATTTATCATATAGTCGCTTTAGTGCAGTACCAATAACCATCAATATATCAACAATATCTTGAAAGGTATTTTTGCAATTTTTGTTTTTCGCAACATGTGCAAAGTGACCACTTTATCCCACTATGTTGGGTAAAGTGGCTAGGGGTACCCATTTTAACCCAAAAGGAAATCTTGAAGTAATAAACATATTTATATACAAAATCAAACTATGTTTGTATCATTAATTATTATACATCAACGGACGGACGGACATTGAAGTCTCATCATGAGGGTTCCTTTTTCACATTTTTTCTCGGAACCCTAAAAACTGATTCCAAGCAATTTTTTTGTTTATAAAATATAAAGAGTTAAATAAAAGTTCTGAATTTAATATAATATGTTAAAATATTCTAAGAATTCAATTTGAGCAGCGATCGGAGACACTGACCAATTTGCCCCATTATAAGCCTGGCCACTTTACCCCGTTAGCCGCCATTTCATTCATCGATAATTCATTATTTTCATTCATCGATAACTATATTATTTTAAAGTTAATTAGACAAAGTTTTTAGCTATCCCAATTAAAAAAGTGTATTCGTAATTAATAAAAAAAAAATAAGAATACAACTTAAAACTTACTTTACATCAACACTCGAAAATTCAGAAAATTCGTTATAATTCATACAATCTAGGGAACTGATCATTGACGTTTTAATAGAATACTAATGGCTTGTCTACAAGCTAGTATTCAGCTTCGCCACAAGATTGGGGTAGTTTCTGGTGAGTAAAGGCCAATGACCACTTTATCTCCACTGGCCACTTTACCCCAGTCTCTCCTACTCTCGTTTTTATAGCCAATCAGTAAACGAAATTTATTGAACAGCGCCAATCAACAAGCGGAATTTAACTTAAATAATGTTGCAAAGTAAGATAAACAGTATACTCAATGTCATATTATTTCACACAATTCAATTAGTATTCAATTCAATTAACAACAAATTAAAGGTTAACTCTAAGATTAAATAAAAGCAAAAATATTTTATCCAGAAAATTGGGGAAACCTGTAGCCATTGAGCTACGAAATCCTGATTTAATGCGTGTGTAACATGCACTTTACAATTTTTTTATAAAAACTGTTTTTCTTTCAAACTAATCTGCGTTTTGTTTCAGCAAATCATATTACCAATAATCTAGTGCAAAAATTCCAGAATATCCATTCATATCAGACATTCATTAGGCAAAATGGTACTTTTTTCCAAAACAGTTTTCCCGATTTTCGATCATTTGTCTACACACGCTAAGGCTTGGAACTTTTGCCTAAAGTTTAACGATTTTAAATTCTAATCTTTTCTTGCAGCAGTATAAAGTTACACTCTCAAAACGATTTCTTTCAAATTTTTTATTTTTGAATAAAGAAATGGTTTTGAGAGCGTATTTAAACATTTTGAGAACTACTCTTTTATTGAGCTGCTTGTATTATACGTCCAAGGATATTTGTGAAAGCGCCAATACTAATTACTAATTATTTATATTTATTTGGTTATTTATAATGCGCGAAACAAAAAAAAAAACCTATAAACATTAAGTTAGATAAACAATCGATCTAAATAGATAGCTTAAATCATTATAGATAGTTAATTCAAAAGAAAAAGAAACAGCAACGCAATGCTATAAATATAATAGATTACAATTTTTTAAAAATCAATATTATACAATGATTTTATTATAAACATGTTTCAAGGTGTATTAGTTGTCAATGTTCGAATACTGTGACAAATGCGTAATTTTTTCTACAAATGCCAACTCTAACTTCAAAACAAAGTGCATCGATTTATCATTCATACTATATATAATTTCAATTTATTTGCCATTAAAAAAATATATTTTGTGGCTCAATCAAGGACTTTAAAAATTAATCGATTATTTAAAAATGCTTAGTGACTGACCTCTTGCTACAGATGATAAATGAAATAGAAAACGAAACTTACCAACAGTGTATCGGATACACCCACGGTAGGGTTCTGTAGCTAGTGATTTTCGCAATTTTCTGCGAACATGTGACTTATTTGCAACTATTCATTGTGTGTGGTTACTATGTGGAACAATTACGTGATGATTTGATGCCCTTCCCTAGTTTCTTCGAGTTGTCGATCCAAAAATGAAAAATGGTTAAGTGGAACAGTGGAGTACGTGGGAACAAATTTTCGTCACCACTTTTCAATATATGAGAAACTTATGCAAACTCTCAGTTCTGATTAACGTAACTCTCTATCCGGGAGATAATTACTTTCTTACAAAGAGAGGTTCTGGTATGGTCGTCAGTTATTTAGTACGTTTCATCGAAATATATATGTGTAAGTTAGCGGTAGAGCGGCGAAATGCAGATAGTGGAGTACCGGGATCGAATCCCGATGCAAGAGATTATTAATTTTTTTTTTTAATAACAATTAATTTATTAATTATATTAACAAAATTAAGCTACGAAATATTACTTGTCGCAAAATTAATGAATTAATATAAATTTTCTTAAAATCTTTTGAAATTTTTATATTTTGAAAAATGTAAAAAGTTCATATTTTAAAAGTTCTTATGTATCTAGTTAACTTATGTGTTTATGTGATATACTCATACCCAAAAAAAAATATTTTAAGAAATATTATATTAATTCATTAATTTTGCGACAAGTAATATTTCGTAGCTTAATTTTGTTAATATAATTAATAAATTAATTGTTATTAAAAAAAATTCTAAATAAATTGAATAATCACTTGTCCTGGGATTCGATCCCGGTACTTCACTATCTACATTTCGCCGCTCTACCGCTAACTTACACATATTTCGATGAAACGTACTAAATAACTTGATTATATATCTTATATTTCCTTATCTTATATTTCCTGTGTTTTTGAGAAGTAAACCTTAATATTGTAAATTTTTAATATTGATATTATGCTCTACTAGCAGACGAAATTTGATTGAAATCGGTGATGACTATATCTGAACCTTTCCTTGTTAGAAAAATTTTCAAATTTTGTATACTTGCTATATAAAGTGTACTGATTACAACTTACTTTGGTGAAAAAATTTTTTTACGGTATAGGAACAGAAAAAATCGATGTACAAGTGTATATCAAAATTCCCATTTGACTTACATTCTCTAGTTGGATTCGCTTATATTTCATGTTATACAAGAATAAGTAGTTTTATAATGTCGACAAAAAATTTTTATTAAATAATTACATCTACAAAGGAAAAAAAACTTCACGCAGTTTGAATACGATTGATTCACTTTTTAGTTTCTGAGATAATATCAAAAATAAAACTGTACAAAAATGTTATTTTATCATTATTTTATTCTCACCAATAACTCACTAATACCGATATACTACATGCGTATACGTATTTGTTGGCCTGTTGACACCAAGGCTATTGGGTGAATGCTAGTGACAGAAATATCATAATGACCACCACTTTCCGTGTCCTCCACTCACTTCATAATGAAATATCTACAAATTGTAGGTAATTGTTTTTAAAAAAAAATGGGCGTTAAACCCCATTATCATTATTATTACCAGCTTTGGCTTTACTAACTATCTCACTTTAATTGGAAGTGTGCAATAAATCTATAAATTAAGAAAATGTTGTATGACGAAATCGTGGCTACGGAACCCTAAAATGGAGACAAGTGAATAGAAAAAAAAACATTTGATATATGAAACGTAATCTGTTTTCAGATAGGTGTTAAAAATTTAATATACTTATGTATATATTTATTCATCTATGCTATAATTTAATATTTTAAATCGTAATTAATATGATTTTATGTAATTGTAGCATTAAGAGAAGTGTTAGAATTCACACACTGTTGGCTGTCTGCCTTGCCGTTGCCATTGTAAACAGAGCATATTATTTATTTAGAAAGTTTATTGAGCAATAATACATATTCATAATTAAATAAGCAGAAAAATTTAGATTTTTTTTCGTCTTTTTTTCTTTCTGTAACGATTAATCGTAAAACATACAATTATTTTCTTGGAATTGCGCATATTTTTCATTATTAATCACAGTGAAATTTATTATTAGCTAAATTAAATATTTCTAAGAATTTTGCACGCAATAAAAAATTAAAATTTTAATAGCAAAGATATTCATTTTTCAAAATAAAAGTGTCTTTTTCCGAACAGTTTTCAAAAACTAGAAGAATATTTCGGATGTTTTTGTAAACGAAATTAATAATAAATAGAAGATAAACAAATTTTTACATTTCTTATTAGTTTTTTTTTTCTTTAATATACACCAATACGTTTTGCGTCGTTTCGTTTTGCGTTTTTTCGAAGTTTCGTCGCTGCTGAATTAGTACTAATTTTCACTGTGCGTCGTTGGATTTTCGAAGTTGCGCTGTTTTGGATTCGAGTCTTTAATTTTTTTTCAAAATTTTTTGAAATTTTCTTTTTTTTTCTAAAAGATGGCACGACTTTGTTGGAACGTAACCACGACACAAATTGAAGTATTGGTGTAACTCATAATTGCAAAAAATATTGTATGCAATCCGTGCAAAATAGGTGTGACTAATTGCAACGAGGCTTCTCGAATTGGACAACTGTACGATTCGTGAAAAAAACACCTACATTTTACAACTTGTTGCATAAATATAAGAAGACACGCATTTTCAGAAGTCCGTGTTCAATAACTAATTTTTCATAATTTTCAAAATAAAATGTAGGAAATTTAATAGTATACATACATATATATATATATATATATATATATATATATATATATATATATATATATATATATATATATATATATATATATATATATTACGGAATTGACGTTATAAGTCACATATAACATATAAACGAAAAAATTACGCAAGAGCCGCGCAGCGACGAGTGGATAATTACGCGAGTCTATAATATGCCTTACAACCTAGTTACGTACTATACTTTACCTACAACTAACATAAAATTCACAATAAAAAATTTGGTACGAAAATGGTACATCAGAATTATGTCAAACTTGTATGTCAAGTATATCAATGAATCAGTTGTTAGGAGACAATTTTCGACAGATTTTAATACAATATACCTACATCTACAGTATAAAGATTAACAAAAAAAATGAATGAAAGCTGTGACTCTTCACACACAATCGCAACCTTTTGCAATTACAGTAAAAAATTCTGAATCAGCCTGTAATAGACATAACAATGATAACTAGCAATCGCCGAAAAAAAATGATATTTCTCTAAAGTGTTCAAAATTCTTAGGATATGATTAAACTGACATTCACAGTACCATCTGTTAATTTATAAAATTAGTACCTAGATATTAAAACTTTAATAAAGGTTATTATAATGTATTTTGGCCAGTTATTAATATTAATTACAAGACAACTGACTTATTGAGAACCTTATTAAAAATTATTATTCTGTTGATTATGAGTAGTAAAATTTAGGATTCGCACCTCAAATTAGCTGTCCAGTTTTAAAAGACTTTAGGCTTATTTTACAACTTTGAGCAAGAACAGGTAAACTAGTATATTTCATGTAGATTTCATATATGTTATCCAAATTTTAATATACCAAAGCATATCCACCCTATTTCAAAATTTACCCCCAATTTTACCTAAATGGCTTCTCCAGTAGATCCGACCCTGGCTTTCTATACATCAGTAGAAAGTTCTCTAAGAATAAAGTGTTGTGTCAATTTAAAGTTTTTCACTTTCGGTAATTACGCAGAAGCACGGCTCCATCTATTTTTGGCTCTAAAAGAAAAACGAATGATCGAATTTTAATGATTTTTTTTAAAATGTTCGTCGCTACGGCGGATTAGTTTTAAAAAAACACTACAAATCGATACCAATAATGGAAAAGCTGGGAAACTGTTTTAAAATTTGATAAATTCAATTTTTGTCAATGTATTTTACGCAAATTTTGAACAGAAAATGCCGGAACCAATCAGCGTTCAGCACACATGTCACGACTCTATTTATTATAGGGACTCTAGTGTGCTGTAGAGTCCCTATAATAAATAGAGTCGTGACACGTGTGCTGAACGCTGATTGGTTCCGGCATTTTCTGTCCAAAGTTAAGTAAAACAAATTGAAAATAAATTAAATATTTAACAAAAATCATTTAGGTTAACCTAGAAAGAAAAATTAAAATTTTTTAATTGTTCACAAATTTATAACATATTAACAATAATTATGTAATCAAAAATATTTACTCAAACATGTGATAATTAATTTTGAACCTTCCCGCTCTGTTTTGGATAGAAAATGGATGACATGTCACGACTCTTAGGGACTCTACAGCACACATGTCACGACCGTCACCCTAGTTGGGATCTCATATGTATATATCTCACTTCTAATGCTTATCTTTTATTAATTTTAACAAAGGATGACTGTCATTTTTATTTGTTGATTGTCCAAGAATTTACAATGAAGTTTTAAATGAGAATTGTTAGGAAATTATTGACAAAAAATAATAATTCAAAAACAACATTTAATCACTAAGCGCCATCTAAAAAAATTATTTTCAACTTAAAGTGATTTCTCTCTTATCTACATAGCTATGTATGTAGGTCCATATTATATAAGGAGGTGCTGTCACCTATCTAAAAAAACGAACGAAGCTCAAACGAACTAAAAATATCACAAGAGCGAATACAGAAGAACGTTTTAGGGATACACTGAATATGTTTGTTTGAATGAAAAATATCTTACTGCCTACCTTTTTTAACTTAAATACGTTGCGCTATAAAGGTTTTGGCTGTGGCGGACAGAATCACAGAAACTATAAGAGGTACGTTGTCTAGAACACGTACCTCTAAAAAACAGTAGATAGTGACACAATCGTTAATACAACGCAAATACTAAACTCTACATCCGACTGCGTTGGAATGCATCAAATACAAATTTCATTTTACAGTCGAAATTAATTATTCTGTCCCACCAAGTAACCTACCAACTGTTTAAAGGGCCTATTTTATTTAGTTACCAAACTTCCTGTTAACTAATAAATAGTAGGTATTCTTATTGTAAAAGTTCCTACTAACCTAAGAAAGAGTAGCACAACTCAATCAAATTTAAGCTATTTGTAGCATGTGTAGCGATTTTATTCACTGAATAAATTTCATCTGGTGTTTGCTTCATTTGTGTTTTAGTTGTAAATTTAAAAAAAAATGTATTAGGGTGGTTCTACTTTTTAGGTCTCAACCATAAAAAAAAAAAATAGAGAAAGCCATTTGGTAGATTTCATGCGACTAGAATGTAGGAAAATTATCATAGATCGATATCTGCAGACAAGCAGCGCGGTTTCATATTAAAACCAATATTTTTTTGCGGACCACTGAATCCAGACAGAAAAAAATGTTTAAATTAAATTTAAATAATAAAATTAAAAGTATTGTTTAAATAATATTTATATTATGTTCTCCTAATATCAATTAAAAAAATAAAAAAAAAAGTCGGTTTTGTCTGATTTGCGAAAAATTGAGAGTGTGTGTGTTGTTTGTGTTTTTATAAAAAAATTGGTTAGAAGTTGACCAAATTAATCAACTTAATTAACTAAAAAATTTAGTTGATATACCTACAAACAAACACTGATATAATAAATATATACTTATTTTATTATCATATCCTTCGCCACTTTCGTGTCTCCCATCGTCACATTCTACCGTGACGAAGGATACATCCGTGACGAAGGAGACAATTTTCCAACAAAATCGTTATTAATCGTGAACAGCGATCATTTAGATCGAAAACTTGAGTTTATCGTAAAGCTTACATTATTACAAATAATATTTACGTAAAAACGATTTATAATTCGTTAAATACATATCAGAAATAGCCGTGACGAAGGATACACTCAATAAACACACGCAGCCGGTTTTCTTGCTTGATGTAAAAAAATGACAAGCTCTCTATGTCAATTACTTGATTTGACTTTCGCTTTATGTTCTATGGTCTTTGGCGTTTCATTTGACCAAAAAACATGATACTTTGACCTATTTTTTTTAAACTTATAGCAAAATTTGGCAGTACAGCCATCAAAACGTGAAGGTATCTCAAAATTGGAACTGTCCAAAATCGGACTCATCACAATAATTTCCTTACTGAAAAGTTAACATACACTGTGTTACGCTTCTATTTCAATAATAACACCAACCCAATGTAATATTGACGAACAAATTTTTTATCTAAACATCACTTCTATGGCGTTGAAACGAAACTTTGGTAGACACCAACTCCATCCAGCATAATCATGCGTCCGCGCGCAGTGTACACTATGGCGGAGCTATAAATAAAATAGCTATTAAATATTCGTACGTTCCTTAAACACACAACGATGAGCATACTGTGGTGGAGAAATATGTTGAGCGACACTTTAAAATTCGTTGTCGTGTTGCAAAATGCACGCTTTTTGATTTTGTATCGTGATATTCCGTACCATAATGTATGCATTTGGTGAAAAAAAAATAACAACCAACGAACGACCTAACTCTGAATATAATAAACTGAAACACGGGTAGACGCAAGTAGTAGCAGCCCTCGATTGTATATTTAAGGGGGACCACTAGTGTGACATTTTGAAAAAATTGGAATTTTTTCGCATTTTTTGATAATCTATACCTTTGGAAATAACATACTAAAATTTCAAGTGCATATCTCAAATAGTTTTTGAGTTACAGCCATCCGAAGAGCGGATTCTGATTTTCATTGTTAACTTTGAGGTATTAAGAAATGTATGAAGGTTGATAGTTCGGGAGTTTCTGAACGTGGCTGCCAGTCACATGTTGTTGAGCAGCTAGACCCTGGCACATTTAAACGACTCATCTAGTTTTACTATGACCGTTATAGTGAGTACATCGTAAATAATTTTAGTAAAAATTTTCAGTGATTAAAACTAAAAGGTAAAGAAAAACTACATTTTTCAAATTTGCTGCAGTTATAACTTGAAGACAAATCATCCGATCGATTTAATTCTTGTTGCAGCTTCTTTTATATATGTTTCTTCGTGCCATGAACTCCCAGTTTTCCGATCGAATAAAAAATGTAATTTTTGCAGGCCAAAAATCATCAAATTTTCGCGCAAAGAAACTTTTGTTAAATTTCAACTTTTTTTATCGATTGAGGTTCATGGTACGGGTAACACATTCTAGTTTAATAAGCATTTTATTTTTTTTGATTTCAGGCACTGTGAAAGTCGTTATCGCTGCAGCAGTGGAGGAATTCTTTTTTTGGAGCCTTGGAAAATCGCGAATAACTCACTGAATTTTCAATTGTTTGGTCCAAAAATTTTATCATGAATTTATTATATATCAGCGGATATATTCTTTAAATATTAAAACATTCCATACAGTAGTTTCCTTTAAAAAGATTCCCAGAAATCTCCTTTTTTTCGGGCGGTCACACTAGTGGTCCCCCTTAAAGATGTTTCGAACGTACTTATGGGCGCACATCTTTTTTTACTATCGAAAACTTTTATTTAAATCGATCATGCGTTTCGTAGAATGATTTTATTGTAATAAGTATAAGCGTCGGTTGTCACCGCGCGCGCACACTAGCACAGCACAGTGTGCGAGTGTGTAAGTGTGTGATTAGAGGTGAATTATGTCCATTTGAGTCTCGCCTTTTCAACCAACTAACCAACCAATGATCAATATGTCGCGTCGTATTCGGTCCGTAGATCGTCCATAGATGACAGCAACGACAAAATTTAAATTTTAAAATAGCAACGATTTTATTTTTTTATGTAAAATCGATTTGCAAGTTATTTTAAAACATTGGCGTTTTAACCAGGATAGTTGTGCGTCTGGTAACATGCGCAGCTCGAGAAAATTCGGTATATTATCAAGGGTTTGTATACGGGTGTGTCTTCTAAATAATTTTTAGTCGAATTTTCTCCGAAAAATTAGACTTATACAGTCTATACGATAAGAGCTGCGAGAGGCGAGACCAGGGGCGCTATCCGTTTTCGGACCCGTAGAACACGATTATGTAAAAAAAAAAGATGTCTGATATATATATATATATATATATATATATATATATATATATATATATATATATATATATATATATATATATATTTTCCCGCAACCTTTTAATATGTGTAGGGCCCCCCTATGGAAGTTAAGAGATGAAATTTGGTAAGTGGGGCTTATTCCGATGCACAACAATACTATCAAAGTGGGGTCAAATTTTGGGCAAATTTTTTTTTCGGACCCGACCTTTAAGGGGGTGGTGGGGGGCGGAAAAGCAATAAAATTTTTCCAAACCGGTTTTAAATAATGTTTCGGTCAATTATCTACAACATATCCAAAATTCAGCTTGCTAGGATGATATGGTGGGAGTAGAGGGGGGAAAAACGATTTTCGCTGGATCTAACAGGCCCCCAGCCCCCCAAAATTAACGTAGAGGGTTGAAATTTGGTGTGTTGATAAAGTTCGTACCTAGGTTGTGCTTGCTTTTTGGAGGTTTTAATATTTTACCCCCACCCCCCTCATTTTTAGTCGAATTTTCTCCGAAAAATTAGACTTATACAGTCTATACGATAAGAGCTGCGAGAGGCGAGACCAGGGGCGCTATCCGTTTTCGGACCCGTAGAACACGATTATGTAAAAAAAAAGATGTCTGATATATATATATATATATATATATATATATATATATATATATATATATATATATATATATATATATATATATATTTTCCCGCAACCTTTTAATATGTGTAGGGCCCCCCTATGGAAGTTAAGAGATGAAATTTGGTAAGTGGGGCTTATTCCGATGCACAACAATACTATCAAAGTGGGGTCAAATTTTGGGCAAATTTTTTTTCGGACCCGACCTTTAAGGGGGTGGTGGGGGGCGGAAAAGCAATAAAACTTTTCCAAACCGGTTTTAAATAATGTTTCGGTCAATTATCTACAACATATCCAAAATTCAGCTTGCTAGGATGATATGGTGGGAGTAGAGGGGGGAAAAACGATTTTCGCTGGATCTAACAGGCCCCCAGCCCCCCAAAATTAACGTAGAGGGTTGAAATTTGGTGTGTTGATAAAGTTCGTACCTAGGTTGTGCTTTTTGGAGGTTTTAATATTTTACCCCCACCCCCCTCATTTTTAAGCTACAATTTCATGCATTTTCGACGTTTTCGAAGTTTGTACCACTCGCACAGGTCACCTGAATAAACCTAGAGGGCTGAAATTTTGTATTCGGATTGAGTTAGTATCAAGGGGGTGCCTTTTGGGGGTCTCGACTTTTAACCCCTACCCCCACCATTTTTATACCCAAAAGAACATGATTTTTCTTGTTTTTTAACAGTTTCGTTCGGGTCAAAATCTCCCCAAATAAACCTAGAGGGCTGAAATTTGGTGTACAGGTTAAGCTAATAGCCAGACACTGTTTTTTGGAGGTTTCAACTTTTAACCCTTACCCCCACGATTTTTACGCCAATATTTCCTTAATTTTTTTGCTTGTTTTCTAACATGTCTAGAGACTCCATAAGGAAACCTAGAGGGCTGAAATTTTGTACGTGTATTCAGTTAGTATCCAGCTAGTACCTTGTAGGGAGTCCGCATCACTTTTCCCCCCACTTCTCCCATTTTTACATCGGAATTAAACGCTATTGTTAAATGTGTTTTAAAAGCATTATGTTTATTCTAAATACAAGTAGGCGAATAGTAATTTTAAAAAATTTAAAAAAAAGTGAACTTACTTTTATGACAAATGAAATACATACATATTAAGTAATTTAAAAATGTTATTAAAGTCACTGTTTATTTATAAATTAGGAATTTTGGATTTTTAGTATTTATAAAATAGAATTTTTGGATTTTTTTGGAAAAAAAAAATATCTTTATAAAGGCCTTCCAGTTTACTATTTAAGGTCCTTTTTTAATTTTTAAAACTAAAACATAAAGGCAATTAGCGGATAAACATGGGCAGGAATGTCCTCGTACGAATTGTGTTGGCTTTTTTTCTGCTACCTGTTTTCGGCACAAAATTGAAATTTACTGAGATACAGCCCTTAAATACTTAAAACCTTTTTCTAAAGCCTCGATCAGCCGCACAATCATCACCAGTTTTGAAACCAACAAAATGACAATTCGGTTGTAGACTTTCAATCACATTTCGCTTGTAGACATTCAATACCGAAGATGAAGCGGAAAATTCGACTACCGTGATGGGGCCCCGCTGCTCACGGCGTTTTTTAAAGTAATTTTGTATAAATTTTGAGCGAAATCGGACGTAAAATTCACAGAAGATTATACTCACCAGAGAAGTTTTGGAGTAATACGTGTTGGTAGGATATTTTGATTTCGGTGAGAAAAAATTATTCACCTTACAAAAGTGATTCTAAGTAATTGACATAGCAAAAGCAAAATTTGGGTAATTTTACTTCGATAATCGATAATCTTTGATAGAATTAATGGGGAAATAATATATCGATAAATTGTTATTCTTCGGAAACTTGGCAAGCTTGAATTTTTAAAATAATTTTTACCAAATCTGTAAAATATTTTTTTCGATATTTTTCTGTTAATTCTTAAAAACCTTTTTTATAAACTGTTGATTAGAAAGATTCCCGTAAGCAAATAAAAACTTTCTATAATTTTGTTAGGTATTGTTTTATGTTTTGATTTTTAAGGACAAAAAAAATTTGACCCGGCTGGAATTTATAAAAATTAATAAATATTATTATCATAATTGCAAAAAAAATTTTAATTATATGACCTTGAAAACACATAATATTCAGTTTTTAATCAATTTCTATTGTTTAATAAAACTTCTATTTTAGTATTTAAAATATAGTGATAGTACATATCAAATGATTCATTTGATGAATTTCGCAAATAATATATAACAAAAATATATTCGAAAGTAATTTTTTAAAGTGATTGTCACAACTAACTTTAGAGATAAGTAGAACTATGTATTTGACTGATGGCCGAAAATTTTTGTGGATACACTAACAAATTGACCCCCTTGTTTATTACAAACTAACTCAAGTACCTATCTAATGATTTCAATTCATCATGATAATAATTCGTTAATTGCCATAACTATAGGCAGCATTTAAATTTTATAATAATTCTCATGGTAAGCCCAGACAGATATTTCGTCATATAAATTTCAAGTAATAAAATTTTTTGATTTATTTGCAATAAATATGTAATTCAATATTAGAATATTATACTATATAACATACGCATAATTATTATTTTTATTAAATATATATATATATATATATATATATATATATATATATATATATATATATATATATATATATATATACATATATATATATATATATATATATATATATATATATATATATATATATATATATATATATATATATATATATATATATATATATCCCTGGCAATTCGTTTCCGTAATTAATCTGCTATATGTTTGTACTTACCATACAAGCCATCCTCATGTAATATTAAACCTTTTATTACCTTTTATTACCTTTTCTACATATTTATGAAAAATAAATCGAGAGTTTAAATCCCAAGGCTGGTTGTTTACGAAATTTTACAACTTTAGATAAGAAGACAACCGCTACACATCGTTTTCCTCATTTTCCACTCAAATAATGATGTGGGTGGTGTCTGTTAGACAGCGGGCCCTAACACAGTTAGGACTGGGAACACAAAACTCATTGATTTTGTCATTGCTATCTAAATCTAAATTTACATGTGGATGTACATGTATTTCAGAATAGCTTCTGAGTTTATTATTAATATTTATATAGAAGAATTAGTATTCAGCTATCATTCCAGAGAGTGAAGTGCGCTGTGAATGACTGGGCTGCAAGACAGCATGCTCACCCTGGAAAGTGTGTGAAACGGCTAGACAGTCCCAAGAACTTATAGCCTTGCCCAGTCTAAAACGAAGAAGGCAGTTACTCTCTTCAAACAGGGTACAGGTGAGCCGTTTAACAGGTTTGTTTACTGGGCATAATGTCCTAAATAGGCACCTTTTTATCATGGGACTAAGAGAGAGTCCTCTTTGCCGCAGGTGCGGGTTGGAGGACAAACCTCGTCCCATGTTTTATTTTCGTGTGAGTGCCTGGGATCTGCTCTGGTGAATTCCGAGGAAATCAGAGGAGTAGATTTCAGGGCACTCTTGACATTCTACGAGGGACCGGGTGTAAGCTAGTCCCTCTTAGATCACGTGGGGCACCATGGGTCCGTTTGGTGTCCTACGTGCGACAAGACGGCGAATCCCGACCCACAGTTGTCATTATTATTATTCAGTAGCAAAATTTACTCGTGTAAATACCTAATTTAACCTTTTTTGTCATACGTTTTTAGGTAACTATATATAACATTGACCAATTAATATATGACATTACATTGTAGAATTGATAAAATTATTTCATACTGTCGAAGTCGGTACGTGTCTATTGGGTTGTTGCCCATAAAATATCAGATACGGCTAATACAATACTCTTGAGACATTAATAACACAAACACAGTAAAATTCTAGTCCCTCCTAATAAGGAGTAAAGTGTCACTTTTAATTCCAAGTGACTAAAAACACTTTTGCTCCCGCTCTTAACCTAATCAGAATTTCAATTCAGCAAGTTAAATTAAACTTAAATAGCGTTGCTAGGTAGCAGATTACTTATTTAAAGTAAGTATTAAACAAATTCAAACTAAAGTGTTTCTTCTAATCCCTTTTGTGAATTGTTGTCCTCGGACCCGGAGCCTTCTAGCGACTCAAAATCAAAATCCCACCTGACTTCCTTGGTGTATAATATACTGTCGTAGTCTATAGTATTTTGACCCGCTAAATTCAAATTTGGTGGTAGATTTGAGCCGACACTTCCAAATTTTTCAGAAAATGCAAAAAATCTAGCTAATAATGCCTATTTTAACGTCTTCCTTTTTTCATTTTCGGCAAAACTGAGGCGTACTGCCACAAATCTGATAGCGGATTTGAATTCAACGAATCATAATACTACAGGATATGACAGTCTTATTTTCAAATCAGAAGAACTCGATGTGGAAACTCAGATCCGACATTTCGCTTGCAACAACCGAATACGTATATTATCTGCAATACGTTAGCATAGAAGCCTATTTAAAAGTATGTTTGAAGGTAACTAAGGTAAACTATTCTTAAAATACCAAGCCAGCCACTCGTACATGTGTGTACTTGCACTTACGAATATTATTATAATTTGAAGGATCTATCTTTCCACGAAGATCGATGATTGTTCCATACCTAACTATGTATAAAATGTACAGACAATACACATATGTGTAGTATTATACAGGTACATATAAATGGTATTAACATTAGCAAGAAGGAACTGACCTCTTAAGAATAAGAATCTATGTGATGCATCTCTTCAAGTATTGTTCAATAATAATAATAAGTAACGTCCTCTTTATTGTAAAACTTGTACTACTTACCACACACGATTATATGTATGTATATACACACACATAATATATACAATAAAGCAAAAGTATTGTTTCTATGATAGGACAATTTAAACGAGGTGCTAGGTGACATTGAGTATGCACTGAAAGAAGTATAGAATTTGACTTTTGATTATTGTTAGGGGGTCTTAGGTGAGTATGAAATGATCTAAAATTTATATCATATACAAATTTTTGATATACCTAACGGTTTTCGTGTAAAAAAATGAAAATAGAAGGCCATGTTAAAACTTAAGTATTTTTAGTATACCTACAGGGCTAGTCAAAAGTATAAAAAAGTCAAAAATCTCAGCGGGAAAACATTTTTGGGATAAATGATGAGGACAAAAGTTTCACCATTTGTTACGGCGCATCCGATGATGACCTTCACCTTGACCTCAAAGTTAAGGTTCCAAGTCACATCAAGGTTAAGTCCGTTTTTTTATATGGCAACCCCCACTTTTGACCCCGGAAATGGAAAATTCTGCATCCAAATATGACCTTGATCGTGATCTCAGGGTCAACGATCAGGGTCAATTCAAGGGCAAACTCAAATTCTTAAATTTTACCATTATTTTCTGTTGTCATTTTTTTACACGAAAACTGTTAGGTATATCCAAAGTTTACATATTATATAAATTTTAGATCATTTCATTGCAAACAAATTTAAAAAAAGCATCACTCTACGGTCAATAATAAGCAAGATATCGGCTTTCTCTGCAAATTTACTCCCCTTCACCCAAGTTGTCGATCACCCTAGGGGACGACGACATGCGTTTTCATATTCATCTAAGACCCCCTAATAATAATCAAAAGTGAAATTCTATTCCACTTATAGTGTATACTTAATGTCAGCTAGAATTATTACATGTAACAAACAAAGAATAAATTTTAAAAAAAGTGCGCCTGTGATGAAGGTCATGCGGTTGGAGTGAAACTTATATGCGATAATATTACTGTTTTCGTTACACTCCCAACCATTACAGATTTCATTGCACTCTTGACAGTCACTATAAGACAATATTAACACATCAGTAGTCACGGTCGTTGTTCAGCTTTTCCATATAAAATGTATTAGTTGTCAAAATGGTGTACCAGTTGATCGTTCAGAAATTCACCGGTATAATTTCTAAAAAATTTTATTAAAATCGGTCGAATCGATCGATTTTACCCATAGAACTCAATACGCTTAAACATAAAACATAAATGAAAATTTAGTTGTATAGGAAAAAAATGTTTACCTCGCAAAGGTTAATTATAATGCTTCCGCTGTCTTAGAAGATTCCGAAGAAAAAACTCAAGATATTAATTTCCTTTTGGAAGTCAACAATTTAACAATTGGTTTTGTGAAGTTGACAGACCGAATATCCAAATTTTAATTTTTTTTTTGGAATTCTGGAGTATTCTGTAATCTTATTTTTGGAATTTTGGATTCTTTGAGTAATCCTAGAATTTCTTACTATATACCTACATATTTTAAATAATTCTGATGATTAAATACCAAAAATCGGATTCAAAAATTGGGTGTGTTAATTTCACACAGCACACCAAATCATGAAAATCAGTTTGCTTTTTAGAGTTCTAACTACTTTGCCAGTAGTTCTCAAGTTCTTTGCCAAACATATCAATAGTTCTGGTAATTTGTTAGGAGTATAAAATCAATTTTTAAAATTCGAATAGGTATCCGATAATGAAATTTACGTAAAAATTTTTTTCAGGTTCCGGTTGGTTTGATGAAATCTCCGATAGCCGTTCCAAGAGTTCTACCAAAAATTCTTATGACTTTTCCTGTAAACCGAAATAATTTTATACATCATCACATTAATTTCTCTCCCCAGCGATCCCACCATTTAAAAAATTTTAAAAATTCAAAAATTTGCAACAACTCTATTAAACGATTGTCGCTGAATTAACACCAAAACCATTTCTGACGCGTTTCAAAAACCGCATTTACTTCAGCCAACATCTGATTTTCAACATATTCCAAACATATGTTCCATTTATTATCAGTTAGTTACTTCCTACTTATTATTTCTACGATCACTGAAAGAACCGTTTTTCGTTCAAACACCATTAATGGCTAACTATAATAATATGGCAACTGTTTACCCAAGTCACACCAATCAAAATCAACACTCAACTCACTTAAAGCGCCGGTCACACCAACACGTTCTTATATACGATCTGCCCGGATGATCAATAAAATTTCAACTTAAATACAGCGTACAGTATATAGGTATATGTTATAGTGGCCGATTCTTTACTATGTTGAACTGAGCTTTGTGTAACTTTTCGATCGTATTTCATAAAAGTCAAACGGCATCATTTAACGACATCTGATTTTAATTAATGGTATTAAAAATTTAGTTCACATACAATTTCTGTGTCGATCATAATATCCGATAAAATGATCGATCCATCCATCCATGGGTCTGTGTGTCGGGTCTGACCATTAAGGACTTGTTGAATGTCATCCATTCATGGTATGCGTACTGCTGATTAGATTATTTTGATTTTTCTTGCTTTATTTAGTTGGTACTCTAACGAGATTAACCGAAGTGTTTAAAGACACGATATAAACATGTTAATGGAGGTTGTGATTGATCAAAATCATCTTCGAGAATCAAACCACCAAGTACTCTTTTGCTGGTTGCAATAAATGCTTTACAGCAATTCCTATGTCTGTCTCATACATACATAGGTATACTCAGAGATCATTATCGCTATGCAGTTTCTCAAATAGATCCTTGAATACATATATATTATTGATACGTGTCATTGGCTCGTCTACGTTCGTTTATATTCGGCCGATCATGATTTTTTTTTTATGGTAAAAACTATCTTATGCTTTTTTTAAAGCAAATTTACGTATTCGAATACGGTAGTAAGATATTCATCGTTACTGAATTTCATGTTTGCGCATACACTGATTAGAGTGAATTTCACAAAGAACCGTCTAGACTCTAAAAAGTAACCATATAATCGCTAAAAATATCATTAAAATCCGTCAAATAGTTCACGACTGTAGGCAGTTTAAGACTTGGAAGGAAAAATTAATATTTCGAAAGTGATCACAATGCTTATACTACTTTAGTAGTCTTTAATTCAATAATTCTTATTTCAAATAATTTATTTTGATATCTGATAGTAAATTTTTGGTAAAATTTAACTACATAAATTTCAAAAATATAAAAAAAAAATCTAATTACACCCCGAAAAACTCAGTCGTCTATTATGTCTTAATCACTATAATTCATATAATCACAGATTACAATCACAGACAGAATAATACAGCAACAAGCAGAATACAGAGACACTCACTACAACTCTAGCTAACTTACGATAGCATTGTATATTATAATCATGATTAGTATGATTATCATTTTTACCTGAAATAAGTATAAACACAACAGAAACATGAAAGTGGACGTAGAACATCTGAACAACACGTAATTTTTTTTGTTTCATGACGGCTATTCTCGTAATGTTGATTTAACTTTAATTGCAGTTAGAAATTCATGTCGCTAGCAATATTTACCGAATAATTACTAATTATATAAAAATATTATTTTTTTCAAGTTCCGTCCGTCAGTATATTACATTCAAATTTTGTTTAAATCTTTAAATATACCTTTGAGCAATGCAAGGTGTAGGTACCTATATAGAATACAGGTGTCAGCAAATTATTTTCAAATTTTACGAAGCGACATCTGGAGTCATAATTGCGATACACATAGGTCTGATGTAAAATATCAAAAATTTAAAAATTTTTTCGGTCATATATTTATACACGTAGAGAAAATTCCTATAAAAATTACTGTGCTCAGTACTACAATCGACGTGTAAAGGACGAACATATTAAATTCTGTAAGGTAAAAATATAAAGATTATAATTAATCATAAAAAATTTAAAGGATGGAATGTTCTTTTCGTAATATTATCTCCGTAAAATTTGTAAAACAGCACAGTAAAAAGTTCCATTACCGACAAAAAAATAATTTTTAATTGTGTTTATTAAAAAAATTTCCATGCTAACATGCTAATAATAGAAAGAAAAAAACAGAAAGAAGGTTGGTTGTGTTGGGATCGCTCTAATGAAATGTACCTCAATCAGCGAGTTACATGGGTTACATGCGAACCATATAGGTGTGGACTGTGGAAGAAACTTTGTCAGACAGCTCGCACCAGGCACCTTGATGCAGCTAGTTGTCAGTTGCTTTTACACTCTCTTAGGATGATGTCATCGTTTAATTCATCTTTTTGTTATTTACCTATCTTTAGTATATGTATTAGAATTATATTGTTGGCCATCATTTTTGTATACATGTTTTTACAGGTACAGTGCAACCAATATAAGGTCGCGAGTCAGATGCGCAAATGAAAGAGTACGACAACAAGAATTAAACTATAATATACATGCATAAGAGTGTGATAAAAGTTGTGTTAGCACCACATTAAATTTTACCATGCTAGCACATATTTTTTATTTTGGTCGTCGACCGCGCACGGATTATAGGGGAGCATAGTAATTTTTCTGAAATTTTCTCTACAAAAATTATAGGATTTTTCTTTCCGTGTAGCTTTTTTTTTTAATTTATAAAAAGTTTGTGAAACAACAGGTATTACTAGTTTCGGTTTTACTGTAATTATGGGTGAAATTACTTTTAAATTAAATATTCCAAAATTCTAATTAAAAATCAAGTCCTATAGTCCTCCGCTTCTTTTTTAATATCAAATTCGATGTTTCTAATTTTTTTTTTTCGATTTGTATTCGGTTTTTTATGAGTAGTATTTTCCTCCAAATAACCTCTTTACAATTACAAAATGACTCGACAATGAACTTCACCACTAGTGTTAAATAAAAAATGCAAAGCTTCAAATTCTTAAATTTACTCGAAATATTGATATTTCAAACTAATTTGATTTTATAATACAAAAATACCAACAATTATAAATATTTGGACACAACTTCTATATTTCAAAAACTGAATTACCAGCATTTGTAGTAATTTGTGACATGTTAATTAATAAAAGTGTGTTGATTGAAAAAGCCTTAAACAGATATGTATATTTTTACTGCAAATCTAATAAACTAAGAAAAATATCCAAGAATAACTTTGGGTAATTTTTATTTTTTATTTTTATTAGTGTTTTTAGTTGATGCATTAGATTAGTTTTATCGACAAATTAATATATAGTACCATTTAAAAGAGTACAAGTTTACATTGTATCTCGAAAACCATAACTGTAGCTATCGGTTGCTCCCACCTACATATCGACAATTATTATTTGAACAATTTGATATAAAATCAAAGGTTTGGTCGTAATAAGAATGGACACTCTCAAAAAACTCACCTGTATATACCTAAGGAACTAAAAGTGTATTATTGTTGTTAAAATTTTTAAAAAATATCGTATATTATGGCCTATTAATTAAAAATTTACTAGAATATTTTTAAATTACTTCAAAATACTTTCAACTGATCCGTAGCTTACTGAAAGTAAATCTGATTCTTTATCATTAAATTCTGTATTGAATTAAGCTCATTATTATAAATATATAATCCTATTAAAATCATATAATTATAAAAATGATTAAAAACCTGAAAGAAATTTTAATTAAACTCCAAAAAAATTTTTCTTTTTATGACAAAAACTAATTTTTTTATAAAAAAATTTTAATTTTTCTTTCATTTTCAAAAAGAACAATCTTCCCAAAAAATTATAAAAAATAAATTAATTCTTCAAATACATTATATTCGTTGTCCAACACAGTTCAAATATTATTTAAATAAAAATAAACAATACCTCCAGTCAAGTTCAAATCAACGAACATATGTAACGAAGGCCCTATTGAAATTTTTAGTTTTATTTACGTTATTTTAATGAATTTTCTTATTACCAAGAAACTTAAAATTCATGTTTCAAAAGAATAATGGATTCTATTTTACTTTTTCTTTATTATTTATTATATTTTACATACATTTTTTAATTAGCTTTAATGAATCCATTGTAACCTTTTAATAATAAAATAATTAAAATACTCCAATTTTTTTTCTAATTTTAATACTTAATTATTTATTTAACGTAGCGTCAGATAGACGGACACATTTTAAATTGACGACGGAAATAATTTTAAGAGAATCAAATATAGTGGTGATCTCGTATTAGAAATATACATACAAAAAAAAAACTTCTCTTCATTTATTTTTAACGTAAGAAAAATTAATTCAAATTGTGTTTTTTCAAAGAATAAAAATTTTTTTTTGAAATTAATAAATTATTGGCATCGTGTACAAGACGAGATTTTATGAAAATGAACATTATTTATTCAATTAATCATCGAAAGATTAATTTAAATTAATCAATAAAGATAATTGTGTTTTCTTTTTTAGTAGGTTTTTTGGAATTTTTAAATAGTTTTATAATTGAACTATTCGACATATTATACGTAATCGAAAGTATTGAAATAAAATTTGGTAATAAACTATAGAATTGTCGTAAATTTCTATTTTCAATATTTTCTCTAAGGAACACACTTAGATAACGCTAACTGAATATTGATTCATATATCATTTAGGTAATAAAAAAAGTAACTACTGGGAGCAGATACAGGAAAATGGTCATGGGAGTCATGAACTCCCTTGCTCTTAACAGAGATTAATTCAAATTTATCGTGGTATTTATGAAACTAGAAACAAAAAAATTTAGGGGACAGGTCTACCCACATTGTCAACTTCCCATTGGGTGTCCTTAAAGACTAGAGATTACTGTACATAAATAATTCGTTTTTCATTTCAGGCGACTCCTCCCCTGGGCCGCCGATAGAGGCTTTGCCCCTTGCACCATACCGGGAGCTTCGCCTTCTGTACCTAAGGGTGGGAGCTCCACCCTTATTAAACAAATGATAACATCATTTGTTCTCAAGATATGCGAGACAAAATATATTTTGGCAAAAACTAATTTTTCAAGTTTCTTATTTTGTTTTTTTTTCGCTTTTTTTTTGTTTTTTGTTTTTTTTTTTTTGTTTTTTTTGTTTTTTTTTGTTTTAATAAAATACTGGCGTTTTTAACATCAAGGAAGGTGCTTAGGCCATTATATAATAATGTTATGGTAAAAAATCCATATACAATCTATGTTATCTTAATAAAGTTAATTCCGTTTTTTGACCACAAAAAACAAACCGCTAATCCGAATTTGCTGAAAACTTTATCCGGTCTTCATTTTTTCCGTCCGGAGTTGATATCATCATTTTTTCTCGAGATATGCGAGACGAAAAAAAATTCACGAACTAACGAACGCACACACAGACATCACGCTAAAAACGATGGATTCGGATTCTAGTGACCTTGAAACGTGGAGATATGTCAAAATTAGCGATTCCATTAGCGGACCCATTACAATAACTTCCTATGGGAAGTTAATATAAGTTTTTGAAGTCATTCTTTATAAAATATTTATTAAAAAGAGTTTTATTTCTAAAATGAATTGGGTCGTTTTGGTAGTAATAATGAAAAGTTCATACCCAAATTATCCTAATTGAATGAACCATACTAATCTAAATCATTTCAATATGGTTTGATTTGAGAAAAGATGAATTTCGTAATTGAATGACGTCATTAAGATTTTTAGAATTTTTCTCTAGGTTCCCTAATAACCGTCAGTAAAATTATAACATGATGAAATTGGAAGCGAATTTCGAAGCGATTTTCGAAGTCCTTCTATTCATTTTTGTCCAATTTGGCAAATAGGACAACTAGAAAAATGTTTCCTGAGACCTATTCCATGTCAATTCAATACAGCCATTTTATGACACCACCTCAAATTTTCTTAAATGGTCCTTTCCCATGTGCTGTTGCTAAAAAGTGCCACTCAGCTTTTATGTTAAAATCTTTCTCACGAAGGCAAAGGTTCAGGAAGTTTTTCCAATTATATATTTCCAATTATTTTACAATAGTATTCACCTTTTTGAAAAAATTCATATCAGTCGTTACATGGATTTTGAAAAAAATATATTTATTAACACCCTTGCCTTGTTGTATATCATTTGAAAGAACATTTAAAATGTTACAAAATGACACCTCTCCCAGCTTTCTAGTTAAATTAGAACAGCTTCTAGGGCGATTTAAAAATGAACGTTCACGTTTTTTTGGCAAGTTTTTGAAAACTTTATATAGCCATATCTCGTAAGCGGTTTAAGATAAAAATTTAAAAATTGGCACTTTTCTTAGTCTTAGTACCTAGTATAAGTATACCAAATTTTAAGAAAATCTAAAGTAGTGAGGAAAAATTTCTTTCTAGAGTGTGTTGATTTGGCATGGAATTGGTCCTGACTCATATATATTTATAAAAGTTATTGGGTAATTTTTGGGTTAACCAATTTTTGTAGTAAAAAGAAAATGTCCACACTCAAATTATTCTAATTCAATCAGTCACCCAAATTCAAATCGTTTCAGTATGGTTTATTTGGAGTAAAAGGGAATTTTTTTAATTTGGTGATGCCATCAAATTTATTGAAATTTTTCATTGCCTTAATTGAAGCTGAAAATGTACATTACTGCCACATTCTTCCTATAATATAATTGTTAACAAAATTCAAAAAAAAAAAAAAACTAATTAAAAATTTTTATTACATAAAAAGATACATTTATTAAAAGAATATAAGATTATTTTAATGTTAAAGATGGCATAATTCAAACATTTTCTGTCCATTATATTTCCATTATTTTTAAAAACTACCCCTCGCATATTACCAAAATGATTAATGACTATTTTTTATTTTTTTTGAAATATCACACGTTTCAGAATAAACATTAAAAATGGGGGAAAAAATTAAAATCATCTTCTAATAACTTTCTCATGCATAATATTATTAATTTTTTCAAAAATAAAAAAAAAAATACTTCAATTTTATTATTTTCTAATAAATATTAAGACAAAAGATCAGGTAATTAATGAATATTAATCGTCGACAATGGTTACAAGTTTATGAATAATTCATGAGCACGAATTAATTTCTTCAAAACTAATTTTATTAATTAAATGTTTATTATTTTGATCTATTTTATATCAAAAATAATTTCACTTTTAAATGATAAATAATCAACTTTTACGATAATTACGATAGGATAAAAAAAAATGAAAGAATTTATGACTATTTAATACAAATTTATTGCTACCCTTTCTGACGAAAATGATTTTAAATTGAGTATATTGTGCTCCTTCAATTATACAGTAGGGGTATTCATTATCCTCTTCCAAATTAGGGAAGATCTGTTTACTCTCTCCCTCGTTGATCAGTCGTTTCTGGGAGAAATTTAAGATATGTTAGTACGTTTAGATGTTATTACTATAAACACTTTCATTAGTAACAAATTTCGTCGACAGAGCACCATAATAACAGTGGCTTACACCAATTTTTCTTTGTGTTTATTTCCAAACTAATAGAGCAGCACATTTGAAGAATAGGGGTTCAGGAAAGCACTTCAATTTTAGGTCGCTAGATGAGATCCTCATCTTAATCAGCTATTAAGATAAAGACCACTCAAATAGACTTTCCTTTTTACTATAAGGCTGGGGTTACATTGGATACGAATTCGTACGAAAATTGATTCGTACGAGCTCGTACGAAATTCATTCGTATGACTGTGTGGTTACATTGGATACGGAATCGTAATACGAATTCGTATTTAAATTTAAATTGATCCAGTGACCAAATCTTATTTATTAGAATCACCGTTTTCAAAATTTCTAATTATAGAAAACAAACAATTCTGTGTAAACGATTATTTATTATTCATGAAGAGCAAAAAAAGCTGAGTTCTGGAATTTCATTTCCTCTGCCACCTTATTCCACAATTTTTTATTTAACTTTCTATTATGATAATATTTATGCTTTTGATGAAATAATTATTTTTTCTATATCCATTGCATTTTTTTTCAGACGAATTCGCATCAAAAAACAAAATATTTTGGTCGTATCAAAAAGTCGTACGAGCTCGTACGAAAGAGTCGTAAGCAGTGTAACCACGCATATCTAAATGTATGCATTTGTTTAATTCGTATTAACACGGATAATTTCGTACGAATGAATTTTCGGATGAATTCGTATCCAGTGTCACCGCTACCTAAGTTATATTTTAAAAAGATATTTCGGACACTTGGATAAAAGTGTTAAGATTGATAAATAAATAATTCAATTTTTTCTTATAGATCATTTATTAATAACATTTCTGTCCGTTTACTATTTTTTATAAACACATTTACTCTTTTGTCTTATCTTCAGAATAGATTCACAGTACAAAGCAAGCACTATGGTATTTATGGGTATGTGTAAAACTTATTAATTGTCTAGATGGCGAGATATGCGGAGTGTGTGTCTTAGTTAAAAATATTTTCTATCCGTAACAGAGACGTATGGACGGACACTGTCAAGTCCACGAGAACGAGACCGTGGTGAAGCCATACGCGAATCCGAATCATTTATTTCATTTTTACATAAAATGGATGAAATAGATGCTTTTTTACGTTTCGGATTAAACGTGTTTGATAAAATTCTTGTAACATTTTCTTAGCTTAACGTCCGTCTGTCCGTTTGTCTGTCTATCTGTAGTTAACAGCACTGTATCGCTACGTTTGCAATAAATTAACGCTTAATAGCTAATTTGTCTTTGTCAATTGGGAACATAACATCATTGTAAATAAAACAATTTTTGAAATGGTTTAATTTTTTTCACATGTCGAATAAAAGAATCGAATTAATTGTAGCGTGTTTTAAAGTGTACTTGTTGAATGAAGATATGATCAGAATCATTCGAACACTGAAATCCCTAAGTTGTTACGAACGAGTAACGTGAATATTAAGCCAGTTCTGTAATTCAAATTTTCAGAAATAAGTACGGTTGACCGGAGTAATTGTGAATGGATTTTCATGAATTGAGATAAAAGCGTTGTTTTAAGTATTTTTTATTTTATATATCACATTATGGTTGATTTATTTTTAATTCTACATTATTCAGAATTCATCACACAAATTTTGAGCAAATTCGTATGAAAAACAAAAATTTTATAAGCCATTCACATTTCCCCGGTGTGGTTTTGTAAATTTTATGAATTTTGGGATAAAAGTGAATGCCATCAGAAAAATTATTTAGAATGGATTACAAGTGAAGTGAGGTACATCAAAGTAAAGCCCAAATTAAATTCTTCATATTTACCCCACTTTCAAATTTTTCATCATACTTTAGCGGTCACAATTTCCCTTTGTTTAATGCAAGTTATCCATACCTCAAATTTGCACTAAAAATCAAGGTTAAATAAAAATAACAAAAATTGTAGGAACAAATTTATTACAAACTAAAAATGATATTTTGATGATATTTTGTCATTTTATCAAATAAAAAATCAAAAAATTACAAGATTTTCACACAAAAACAAGGAAAATGAGACTTTTTCAAGGGAATACATTTAGTTAACATGGATAAAAAACAACAGTCTATTAGGCCTAATACTGAAAATAAAAAAAAAATGGTTTTGTATTAATCCGACTGCCCTTGGACACTCACAGAGACATTGAAAACAAGTAATTTTCCTGTTTTTGTAAGTTGTTATTGGATAAGGGAACACAGCAATGAATTCGTAGATTGATACACCAAACATCGCTCTTTACACAATTTTTTTTTTTTTTGGTATTGTTTGTGCAACGTAAACTTGTACAATATGCCACCAGCATCTTCATCAACATTTTCAACTCTGAAAAGAACACTACTGAAATTTTTGATCGAATGGGGGCATTTGTGAATGACGTTCACAATAACCCCACAATTTTAAAATCATGGGGTAATTGTGAATTGTAATTAATTGTCCAATTTCTTTAGCAATTAATAAGGAACCCTCTCAGGGTTTAGACCATTTCTTTAGAAGTACTTTTAACCATTTCTTACCTTTTAAAAAAAGAAAATGTATTTAAAAATTTTTTTTTTTTGAGGATTGGTCGATTTAAGATACATAAAAGTTTGCAAGGGTTTTTTCAAAATAAAAAAAAGATACTAATACTTGGAGAATTGTTATCAAATTTTAATAGCATATTAAGAAAGGACAGAAAAACATACTAAGATTTGATTTTTGACAAAATTAAGGTTATTTTAGAAATTATAGGCGCCGTTCACAATTGCCACAATTCACATTTACCCCGGTCAACCCTACATGGTTTATGTGGTATTTTTTTGCGATTTTTTTTATGTGATTTCTAATTTTTTTTAAATGCTCATCCATGTGTATAATAAGAAAGGGGAGTAAGAAATTCAAACCTGAATTTCCGATAAAGTTATATTACTGACTTTTTTTAAACATTTAATCAGTCAATCAGCAAAATTATCAATCTGGATCGACTGGGACTTGAACCCAGTGGTTCTTGATAACTCGTCAAGCGCCTTACCACTAGGCTATTAATTGCTGTTCGAGAGTCAGTGTAGTTTAATAACGTGATCAGTCACATATATTACTCTCTTTTCGTTGCGAGAAACAGTTGTTTTTTTTATGAGAATCCTGTCTTAGCATATTGTATTGGTGTGTGAATTTATACGGTTCTTGAATTTTTCTTTGCCTACGAGAGGCGCTAGATACACTTGTACCAGTACCGCCACGATACTCAATAAAATGTATCTTTGTGTTTTCAGCCTTACAATGACTATCTCCCAAAATGTAATGTACATTTTCAGAAAGAATCCAAAAATAAAAATAAATTGCGACATTTTTATGTTTTCCCAGTGTGTATGTGCATTCATTGCATCTCGTGTGTGATTTATGTAAACGAGGAGCTCTGCTGGTCGAACGAGCGAACACTGCTTGCTGGCTGATGTTGTTTTGTGAAATAAAATTCTTGTATTTTCGAAAATCAAATAATAAAATAGAAGCTTAAACATTATTAACACCCTATTAAATAGTCATTTAAATCTTTTTACTTCGCTCTGTGTACGTTTTTCAGTGTCTGTAACTGCATGCATGGTGTTGTACTGTGGTGTGTAAATTGTGCGTCGTACCGTCAAAGCACTTAACTTGACCACAATTTTTGATTCACATTTCAATAAAAAGTTATCATTAACTGTTTAAATGAAATCAAATGATAAAAATGTTTGATACGATTCATAAATAAATATTGCATCTTTGACTGGAATTTCTAGCTAAAAATAAAAATACCCCTGTCACAGCATCCTGCATAACATAGCGGATTTCTGTTAATAAAAATTAGTTTTTCTTGAAAACTAGTTGAGTTGACATAGAATAATATTTTAAAGACCTTTTTTATGTGATTTTTCTCCTCTTTCCAATGGTGTAAAAAAATTTCACAACAATTTTTGAATAAGGGGAAATTTTGGCAAAAAACTAACTTTTTTCATGAAAAATGCCTCAAAACCCATGTTTCGGACATCAGACGTGTTTGGCTAACGAACTTGTCCAACGGTTTGGGGCTTCCAACATGTTCACCAAATTTTGTAAAAGTAGGACATTTCGTTCGAGAGTTATCATGCGGATATATATATATATATATATATATATATATATATATATATATATATATATATATATATATATATATATATATATAAATATATATATATTTTAGTGAAAATTATTTTCGGTTTTTAGGGGGACCTCAAAATAAATTTTTGCCATGGTCCCGGGCTGTAATAACTGAATTCCATTCTGGAAATTCGCTAAAAAGAAATTTCTCCGCTACACGAAAAAGATTGAATTATAGATGTGTTTTATAGTTAAGTAGGTCCACATAGAGACAACAGAAACATTAGCTATTGATCTGGTTTGCAACTTAAATTAAATTAAGATACTACTTAAATTGTGTGGAATAATATGACATAAAGATAAATTAAACAAACTAATATAATTGTTTGTCGTTAATCAATTGTTTGAATTTGTTTATTATTTTAAATAGTTCATTAGCTAGCAACGTTACCAAACTTTTATATGATCCAATCTTTATAATTTGTTTTTTATAGGTCAATGGTACTCGATTACGCGTATTTTTCGTTTTTTAAGAATTAGCGTTTCCTAAACTTTTTAATCGAGTAAAACGTTTTAAATTCTAAAATTCGTACAAAACACTAGTTCAGTACAGTTGGCGAGCAAAAAACAAAACTATTGGTTTTCACTTAAATAATTAAGTGACGTTCTTTTGCCTTTTTCGTGGACGTCATTTTTAAAAAAATGTTTCCACGAAACATTTGATGTTTACTTACGGAACACCATTGTTTAAGAAACACTGACTTAGATTATACGTAGTCAGTACTCGATTATACGTAGACCCAGATATTTTTTATACCAATTTCAAGCTTCACGAATTTTTTTAACTGTATTCCAGCTCGAAAAACATGTCCAAGGTAAAGATGTCAACGAATTCATAACTTAACTTTCATAGGTTCACGTTTCGTTGATATCCAAGTTATGTCTAACAATAAAACGTAGTAGATTGGTAATTTTGAACGGTCGGTCTAGTTTCTACATATTTATATCAAAATACAATTTTTTACCCGTTCGTACGAGACATATCACCGGTAATGTTAGGAAGTGTTAATGAATCATAACTTTACCTAATCTCTAGTTAAAAGAAGCTAACGATTTAATGAAATGGCGACGGCTAATGTCGGTAAAATAGGTAAAGTTAGGGGTGTTGACGGTACTTTGTGACTCTACAACACAGTTCAGAAGCATGTTTTTTTTTACACTTTGTCCACCATTTTGATTCAATAGGCAAACAAACATGAATTTAGTTGGAAAATGTGTATTTGTAGCTTGTTGTATTGGTTTCACACAAACATTTGTATGGACTGTGGTGGACTTACCACTATCATATGATGCTGGACACTCGTGGACATATGTACCATTCATTATGGTCAATTGGATGGACTTACCGGACGGAGTGTGAGTTAGTTTCTTGTGGACATTACATGTCGGAGCTAGTTGGAGTTTTTTTTTCGAGTTGTGACTGTATGACTGGCTGTTACAATACCACCTACTAACTTTACCATTGAAATATATGTGTATTTTTTGTTGTTGTAGTTGTCCTAAGTGTACACGAACAACTTGGCGAGCGGTGTCTTTGTACACACAATTTACCTACATAGACAACACAAAAACATAAAAACGTTTTGGATTTGTCTAATTTGAATTGAACGATTTATTCATTTAAAATTGATACATTTTTTTTTCGGGACTGAATTTACTTTCTTGCGAATAAATACTGTGTTAGCACGGTCGCACAGTGGGGCCAAATCCTAAAAAGGTAGCCAAAAGTCGGAACCCCAGGGTTTTCGAAGTCGCTGATTATGAATCCGAAGCTTTTTAAGTAAATTTTTCATTTTCATTATCGTTTTATATTATTTTATATTTGCTAATAGTTTTTCATTTACAACAAAGAATTTTACAATTAAATTTTAACATTTAGAAAAAATAAATGATTCTATGTCATTAATGTACGAACTTCAGAAAACTATATTTTACATTGCAAGAACTCACGCCAATGGCACAAAGGCAGCTAGAGGCGGCTAGTTTTAATTTTTTCCATTCAATAATAGTTCCATCTACAACATGCCATTGGTCAAGTCGCAGAAGTCTGTAAAAGTTATAAACTTTTCTCTACGTGTTTAAAATTTTCCGTCGTAATCTTTCGTTTATTTTCGTACAAATGATTCGTTTATTGTTATCACATAAACTATCAATTTTGTGTTACATAATGATTTTATATTTATTTTCAGCTATTGATTCAATTTTTAAAAATTGAAATAAATTAATTTTAAGAGATTTGGCATTCTTTTGAATATAGCGTTGAAATATTTGTTCACTGCACGACGCGTCTACCTCGATTGAGAGTCCCCTTTCAACTATGCTACAGTAGCAGGTATAAAAGATAGAGCGCGCTAAAGTCTGAAATTCGACCTTCGGACTCTTACCCAACCTAACCCACGACTAGAAATTACCGGAACTGAAACTCTATGTTTTGACTTCTGGCCAGCTTTTTGGGATTTGGCCCCACTGTGAGTCGTGTCACACGAATCTCAAGTATCTTAAGATACGACAATCGCGAATAATAACGTTTAAACGATTCTACACAATCCCTAGTATACTTATTGACAATAAAATCAATTAATTATACCTGAGATATGCTTGATACGGCAGAGCAATGAACAGTTACAGAAAATTCTTATAACTATTTAAAGCTTTTCTTCTTAGAAGGAATGGTTCCCCGATTTTGATTAAACTTGGTATATGTGTAGGACAAGTATTTTTTTTATCTGCCACTGTGGTACACTTAAGGGGTAAAATCAACCCTCAAAGCTAAGGTAAAATTTCAATTTTGCATGATTACTTGGAAACTACAGCAAATAGAGGAAAATTTTAATTAAAACAACACTTTATTTTCAACAAACTTTTTACTAATGTACATAAATTCAGGGTTGGACCTACTGGAGGGATATGAAATAGGATGGATATGCTTTGGTATTTTAGATTTTCAGTAGCATTTATGAAAACTACATTTCAAAGCTGTAACTAGAAAATTGTAAATTTTCTAAATTTCCTCGTTGATACTTGGTTGCTAAACCAAGCTACTAGGTTAAATGAAAAAGAAAACTATTCAGTACGAATATTTTTTCAATTAGGCTTTTTAGCCAGTTGGGTACAACAGAAAACTGAGATAAATAATATAGGTACCTACACTAAAAAAAAAATTAATTTTACTTACAATTTGATCTCTACATATAAAGTTACCCGCCCTGACTCGCCCCCCACCTACCTACTATTTCACTTATTGTTAACTAGCCGTATCCGTGACGTTGTTCACACGAAACGTTGAGTAGTTTCTTTTTCCAATTTGTAGTTTGTTGCAACACAAAATGCATTAAATTGTCTCCAAATTAACAATTGTATTTTTCGGTACACAATTAGCAACATTTTTTTTTATTTAAAATTCAGAAAAATTTCCAAACTACAAAATTTATTTACAATTTTTGTTACTATAGTTATGAAATTTTTTATGAAATATGTAAATTGGCGTAATGTGTGTAGATGCTCAAAATAGTTTTTCCAATTTCCCGTGGGAATGAGACATTTTCCCGGAATAAAAAGTATCTTAGACGTTGACCCAGGTAATAAGTTATCATCACACCAAATTTCATTAAAATCCGTCCAGTAGTTTTTACGTGATGCGTGAACAGACAGACAGACAGACAGAGACGGATTTACAGTTTTATTATATGTATAGATAATATTAATTTATTTTTGTCCTGATAAAATGACCAATTCACCGTTTAGACAATATAGTTTAGTAATAATATTTCTTTGCTCGGTTAATCTAAAACTTTTCAAGTATGTAACTAAAAAAAATGAAATTATACCTTTCAAGCGCCGATGTCGTATAAACATAGTACAACTATAATTTACAACTATAAATTTCTTTAATGTAATTTTTTATTGAAATTTTTATTCAATTAATTTTAAATACAATTTTGTAATTACAAGGCAGGGTGACATAGAGCGCAGCGCGGTTGTAGCCTAAGCACTCACTAAATCGTAATCAATTGAAAATTATATAAAAACATTTCAACGAAGAAGTTAAGATATGGTCAGGATATGTATAATAGACAAGACATTCAGTATGTGATAGAAAACATGGTTTATTTGAACGGCCGAGCTTAGGGGGCTGGAACAGTGGAACGAGCAGGGGGAAGTCAAAGTGAGTGGTAAGGTAGTAATGCGAAAATTAGACATTTTGTGAATAGTTTACGGTTTTACGATCGACGCAGACATAGACTTGTTGAAATGTTTTCAATTTCAAAAATTTTCTTTGTTTATTGTTAATTGTAATTATTTTTTTGCTTGATGCGAGATGTCCTTGCAAGGCAACGTACCAATCAACGACCAATTCGAAAGTTGTGTTCAACATTAAATACTGGCGTCTACCAGAAAAGTTAACAAAATGATGTTGGAAATTTTCAACTTTTTAAGGGGTTCAGATACAGTGATCCATCTTCTAAAAACTGTATGAATTTCTAGAATTAATTTCGACAATTTATTGCTCTTCAACGAGCATAAATATTTAATATACTTAAACACAGGGCCGGAGCTACAGCTATTACGAGGGGAAGCAAATTTTGCTGTTGGCGCCCTCCCCGAGAACATCGCCAAATTAAACATTTTGGCGCACCGATATTTTTGCTATTTTTGCCTACAAAAAGTAAGTAACGAGCAAAAAAAAATCTCAAATTCGTTTTTGGCGCCCCTAACACTGCAAAAATAACAAAAAAAAAAAAACAAAATATATAATTGAAGCAAAAACAAAAAAAAAAAAAAAAAACATACAATTCACCGTTTTGGCGCCCCTCAACTAGCATTTTTGGCGCCCCTAAAAACTCGTAGGGGGCACGTGCCCCCGCTGTCCCCTAGATCCGGCCCTGCTTAAACCTTCAAAGAAATAGTTCATCTTGTGACAGTTACAGTGTATTTTTATCTAAAAAAAAAAAACTGAATTTTGTTGGTGTATAAGGTAAGGGGCGTACATATACAATACCACATGCATAATCGGTGCATAGGTAATATACACAATACAGTGTAGATCAATATGAACGAGTGTATTGGGAAAGGATAGATTCGAATGTAAAGGTCGCAGATCAGTTTTTTTTAAACGAAAACAAAGAATCCATTACATTGCACACAGTGTTATTGATAGATGCTGTATATGATTTAGCCCAATTGGTTTCTTTTGCTCATATGTAGTTACAGAAAAATAAGTTCTGGAATTTTTTCTAGATGTCGCAGTTCAAATTGAAACTTAAGCTGTCAATTCATTGGTTACATTTAGAAATATCGTGTGCACAGTTTTGAAAAAAGAAGAATTCAATTTTTGGAATTCAAATATTAATATCTGACTTTACATACCTCTGTTAGTTGTACATATATACAGTTTGACTTTTATCTAAAAAGGGACGCTTTTTACGAATGTATGAGGTAAGGAACGTGCACGCCGTCATTTAGGCTACCTCAAAATTGACCATCCAAAATGACACCATATTTTGATGATATCCGTGTTGATAATGCCCGTTTACTAGTTGATGAAATCTTGTTGGTGTATGTATCTATACATATACTTGTGTTTGACTTGTTTATTATTATTTTTTTATTTATTTATTATTTTTCATTTTTTCATCTTTTTTTTTTGCCAACAAGCCAGGCGATAAAAGTATCAATATCATCTCGGTGCATACGTACATATACATATGTCTTGTATGTGCAACGATGCATAAACTTTTATTATATAAATATATCTTATTATATATATTAATGTTAAGTACCAAATATGCATATGAGTTCATCTTCTATGTGTGCAATGTATAAATATGTGTGGACATACCAGTGTTGTGGGTACCTCTCTCTGTAATCTCAGTGATTGTATTGCAAAAAAAAAGTTAATTCTCTTTCTCATATAAAGAAATTTGGAATTCTTTTCAACGTAATATGGCAATGGTATTTCTTTCATTGTTTTAAAATAAGTTAATTTGTGCTATTTGTTTGGAAAACTTTTTTAAATTATTTAGTGAATAATTCAAATCAGCTCATGGCGCATGATTTAGAAAAAAATATTCTTTAATTTAAGGACGTGATTTTTAACAAAGAATTATAGGTTTCTCAAGTTCTTCTCTTAATTTTTTGCCAATAGACTACTAAAAAATGACTTTTTTATTACTCATGCGGGAGAAGTACTAACTTGACGCACACATTTCTGTACGCAAAATAGCTGTTTACCTGCTGTACTCTTCCCACATCCTTTTTTGCGTGCGGAAAGTAACTTTCCACACGCAAATTGACAATAAAACACGCAAAATTTAATCAAAACACGCAAAGCCGCCTCCTAATTTTTCATTTAATAAATATTTCATAATTATTTCTATAGAAACCACCATCAAAATAATTTAAACAATATTTAATTCAGAAAAAGAAGGCGAACACTCAAAAATATTATTTTAAAAAGTAATAAGAATATCAAAAATAGTAATAATAATAGAAAAAAGTATGTGAAATTCGTAATAAAAAATAGTATGTGCAACTCGTGCGGGATTGTCGATTGCCCACTCAGGCGAATGAGCCCCCTCACTACGTTCGTGCGCTCAACTTCGCTTTCGTGGGCAATCGACAATTTCCCGCACTTATTGCACAATATACTGTTGTCGAATTCGTCATATTTCCAGAAGAAATTTTCTTATTTTAACAGTAAAAATGAAAAGACCACCCGAAAATTACTCTACTTTAACTAATCGCCACAATTCAAATCACTTCTATAAAACTTATTTGAAAAAGAAGAAATTTATTTACTTGGTGACGTCATAAACTTACCCAAAAATTTTTCATTATTACAAAAATGTACAAGAAATAATGATAGAATGATGAAACTGGAAGCGAATTATAGGTTTTCAAAATCGTTCTTTCGTATTTACCAAAATCAAATATAGGATATTACTAAAAATAAAAAAAAAAAAAATTGATTGATTTCTGTTGAATTTGTCATATCTCATAGTAATTTCGTAATTTTGTTAGTAAAAATGAAAAATTTGCATCCAAATTATACTAATTTGAAAAATCACCCTAATTCAAATCACTCACGTATAGTGATACTTGATTTAAGAAAAAAGAATTTTATTAACTTAATGACGTCATCAAGGTTACTAAAATTTTCTGGTGAGTTAAAAACTGTACAAGAAATCATAGAATGATGAAGTAAGTTTTCGATTAGGGATGTCCGTAACCGTAACCGAAACTATCGGATATCCGAAATAATTAAATATCCGAAACGGAAACCGTATCCGGAAAAAATGAGTTTAAAACGAATGAAGTTTTTTCTGCATAGATTTCTTTTGATAGATTTTCGATGATTCGTGTTTGGCGTTCACTTTTTTAGGTAAAATTATCTCCTTTTCTTAAAAAATATATTCACTAAAAGTAATTATTCGTAACCGTAACCGTATCCGAAACATTATTCGATATTATTATATATCCGTAACCGAAACCGGTACCGAGAAAAATGTTTTTAAATATCCGTATCCGTATCCGAAATTTCATATCCATAATATCCCTTGTTTCGATACTGTTCTTATCATTTTTATCAAAATTATACCTGTAAGACCCAGTACGGATCTAATGCGACGTGATCTTGCGTGATTATACTCAATTAAGCATATACATATTTGGGACACAATTTATCAGACAGTGTTTGTTTTCTGTTTCCCTATACCCAAGACCGGCGTGAAAAGTGGGCCCCAAGTCTTGGGTAATAGGGGCCCGAACGAAGTGGAAAAGTTTTTTTTTTGCTCGTTGGCTATATTTTTGGAGAAAACTTATTGAAAAGGTTTTTGCTTATCATTTCTCTCTCCAGTCCCGCATACCCTATACTACCCCTTACATTATTCTATTTATGTAAGACTTTCTGTAAGATTTCAATACGTACTTTTGAAAACGAAAATTTTTCTAAAAATTAAATTCCTACTTCGAAATCACTTCAATCTCTAACATCCGTTAATAAAACATCAAGCATTGTTTTTATTGAAACTCACTCAAAAATTTCATAATTCCATTGAACCAACTTATGATACTTTTATCTCATACGATATTTAAATATAGTATAGGGTTGACCAGGGTAATTGTGAATGGATTTTCATGAGTTGAGATAAAAGCGTTGTTTTAAGTATTTTTTATTTTATATATCACACTATGGTTGATTTATTTTTAATTCTACATTATTCAGGGTGCACCACACAAATTTTGAGCAAATTCGTATGAAAAACAAAAAATTTATAAGCCATTCACATTTCCCGGCTGCTGTTTTGCAAATCTTATGAATTTCGGGGTAAAAATGAATGCCATCAAAAAAATTATTTAGAATGGATTACAAGGGAAGTGTGGTACGTCAGAGTAAAGCCCAGCTCAAATTCTTCACATTTACTCCACTTTCAAATTTTTCGTCATACTTTAGCGGTCACAATTTCTCTTTGTATAGTGCAAGTTACACATACCTCAAATTTCTACAAAAAATCAAGGTTAAAGAAAAATAACAAAAATTGTAGGAACAAATTTATTACAAGCTAAAAATAATATTTTGATGATATTTTGTCATTTTATCATATAAAAAATCAAAAAATTCCATAAAAACTTTTTCAAGGAAATACATTTAGTTCACATGAATAAAAAACAATTTTTTTTTCTTGTATTTTTTATACAACGGAAACTTGTACAATAAGGTCACTAGCACCTTCATCAACATTTGCAACTCTGAAAAGGACACTACTGAAATTTTTGACCGAATGGGGGCATTTGTGAATGACGTTCACAATTACCCCACAATTTTAAAATCATGGGGTAATTGTGAATTGATGACAAATTCTCCAATTTCTTTAGCAATTAATAAGGAACCCTCTCAGGGCTTAGACCACTTCTTTAAAAGTACTTTTAACCATTTCTTACCTTTTAAAAAAAGAAAATGTATTTAAAAAAAAATTTTTTTTGAGGTTTGGTCGAAGTAAGATACATAAAATTTTGCAAGGGTTTTTTCAAAATAAAAAAAAGATACTAATACTTGGAAAATTGTTATGAAATTTTAATAGCATATTAAGAAAGGACAGAAAAACATACTAAGATTTGATTTTTGACAAAATTAATGTTATTTTAGAAATTATAGGCGCCGTTCACAATTGCCCCAATTCACAATTACCCCGATCAACCCTATACATAGTGTGCTGTCCACAAGTAATTCTGGTACTGGTTTTTCGGTTTGCTTGAGTTAATTCATTGTTGGGTGCTGATATGATGATCGATTGGTGTGCAAGGCGTGATAATGAGCACAACACCGCGATGTGAGCGATGTACAAGGAGAACAGCAACATGACATAAAACACAAAACACACACACGGACAAACATCATCCGATCAGACTGACTATACATATACATATACTATGGCTAGTCTAAATAAAGCAAGCACTTAAAAGGGGATAATTAAATTTTAAATAACACAGCATTAATTAAAATTTTACCTCGTCCATTTTTTAAAATGTTATGTACATGATGTCCCCTCACCGCGCTCTGTTCTGCTTCAACATTGTGTCCACCACCGACCTCTTTACTCCTCAACGGTTGTGTTCGCTGACGTAAATGACAACTTTATTTATTATATACGGGCCATAAAGGCAGTAATCATTTTTAATAAGCATAATTAGCATTGAAGTATTAATTGAACTAAATAGAAAAACATGATCAGTAATAATAATAATAATAATAATCTTTCAACGATTGATTTTTGTTTTGTCTTCATAAGTAATTACGGGGAACGGGAAAAAATTTTGAATTTTTTTTTCGTAGTAACGTAAAAGCCCCCATTATGGAACGGTATCTAATACTGGAACAGTTTTGACATTTACATATTTATTTTTTTAATTAAGTAAGGAAACATTAAATGCGAGGTGAATTTAAATTGAAAAACAATCATTCTATTAATAATAATTTTTGTTATCAGACGTTTCTTTCAGAAATAACTTCATTAATATGTAAATGTCAAAATTGTTGCAGTATTAGATACCGTTCCATAATGGGGGCTTTTACGTTACAATTTAATAAAACATCTCATGAATATACTTCCAAATTTTTAGAACGATATTCGAAGTTTTTCATATGTTTTAGCCTCTGAACATAAAACGTGCTCAACAGTGTGTAATAGTGGCTTACTCATATGGCCATTATGTGCCGAAGTAATTTCGTTTTTATTATTATATACCGAAATTATAAACATGTTTTCCTCGAAACACCATTTACCATACCAGATATAGATACTCTGTATAAAATTATCTCCTATGTGAACCAAACGTTTATGTCAATATCCGAACAAAAGGATTCCTTTTAATGCAAAAATAAACGAAATTTTCAATTTTTTTTTTAAAGTACGTACAATTTTGTCAATTGTTCACTTTTTTGAAATTATTTAGTTCACGGACATTCTACATAATTATATTAACAGTATGGAAAAAATTTTAAAAATTTTTCAAGGTTAATAATTACGGCTGCTAGAATGCCCACCATTTGGGAACTTGTGGAATGACACGATCCAATAAAATACTTTTCCGGTCACCATTTATATCTAATTATACGTATATATATATATATATATATATATATATATATATATATATATATATATATATATATATATATTTATATATATATACATATATATATATATATATATATATATATATATATATATATATATATATATATATATATATATATATTGAAACAAAAAAATACGTTTTAAAACTTTAAGGTAGTAAATAAAATTTCAAACCTTAATAATATATATCAGCTTTTTTCTTGTTAAAAACATTCCCGAAATTGTCTTTATTTTCGCGTGTTTAAAGGTATTTTTCCCCGTAATACGAAAATTTTTTGGGTATTGTCGCCTATGCGCCTAGAATTAAGTTTTACGGATAATATGAATTCAAGAGGACACATTAAAAAAATATCAAAAAATATTTATTTTAATAAATTACGGAAATATATTTTTATTTATTTTTTTTTTACTTAGAGCATTAAATAACTTTTTTTTGTGAAATTACCGTTTTTTGCGTAGTTTTTTTCTGGTTAAATATGTTATAATTAATTTTATTCGACAAAAACTTGTTTTTTTTTCAGTTAACCTCTTTAGGACTAATGTCGAGCTCAGCTCGTCATACTAATTTTAAAAAAAAAATTCAACTGAAGAGTGTGCATTGTCTTATATCGGTAACTGGAGGCTGTATAGTAAACAGCGGTCATATTGTAAATAAATTAAACAAAACCTACCAAACTTGCAATTATACTTATAGAGATATTAAATTTTTAATCTAAAATATTGGAATATACGGCGATACTAAAAGCGTTTAAATGAATTTTTTTGATGCAATTTCAGGAGATAAGGTTTCATATGCATGGATGAAGTTATGGAAATCGTAGAAGCTTCATACTGATAACGGTGTTAAATTGAATTTAAATATAAAGAAACTCATAATGACAACAATTTGTAAACATATTTTAATTTAAATATAATAATATTGAGAACATTCCAGTGGTGTCAACATTTAATTTCACCATATATATACACATTGCAAATCCACAAACATGTTCAATTGGCCATATAGGCATTTAGACAAGAGTAATTTTACGCCTAAGTTGCGAATAGTCAACAGAATTCAATTCCATTTCATTATTCAGTTCATTCAGTTAAGGCATTATATGTATTATGCAATTGCGTCAAGGAATTTCGTGGTTCCAACAACGAAATCATTATGCTGTCGTGTCGTGGGTAACGGACGTTAACTTGCACTTCACGAACCATTTAAAACGACAGTAGCGCGGCACTATTTTTTTCAGTTGAGGCGCTATTTTCTTTTGCTTATTTTTCACCTAAAATTTTATTCAAATAAAACTTTACCATAATTTAATATATTATTTTAAATAATTACTTAAATTAATTTTTATTATGAAAAATGTCTAAAAATACCAATTTTGTGTGTGGCTCACGGTGAATATGATTTCTCAGAAACAACTGTTTCGACTGTTTTGAAGTTTTGCACAGTTATTTGTTCTTACAATGGCCGGTCCGTGAATAAAGCGTTTTTCTACACTCTGGTCTACATGGGCTGTGTAGCGAAGGAAAATTATGACTGAAAAACTTAATAGCAATAAGAAGAGAAGTATGACAATCACACCAATTTGAGTATATATGGTTTTCATAGGGTATATGTACGTTTCGAAACCTAAGAAACTTAGAAAACCAAAAATTCGTATGGAAATTTTCCGGACCTGAACTTTTCCGAACTTATTGTACGTAGGTATATGTTGACGTCTGAATTAATGAATATCTCCAAATCTACTGGGTTTAGAGAAATGAAACCAGGGACAAAATAATTCTATGTACGAAACATTAAAAGGCGCAAAATTTTGACACATTTTGCGCAGTGGTTTTGGAGTTACCAGAATTTTTAACTTTTTATTTATGGAAATGAATAAAATTTAGACGAAAGGTATAATAAAAAGTCCCAATTATTTCCAGGGCAAATTTTTTTCACATAAGTCACGTGACTTGGAAGAATTTTTTTTCAAAGACCCTTTTTGAAATTTTGTAGTAAGGTAATCGGCAATCGATTTTTTGACAATAAGGGGGCCGAGCTGGCCAGGAACAGAATTTCGAATTTTATGAAATATAATCATTAGAAATTTTAATTTGCAGCAACTTTGTTGCCGACACTTCCATAAAGGGCCTTTTAGACGGTCATATCAGTTCTCAGTTCAGTTTCAGTTTCCGTTCTCGTTTCATTTCAGTTCGGAAAAAGGTTTGTTTTTACACGGTTCGTTCAGTTCTCACTGTTCACAGTCGTTTCAGTTCTTTGTATAATCTCTAAACAAATTATAATCCCTAAACAAAGTGTTTCGCTTTAAAAGTCTTCAACTTATATTCTTATACTAGTTTAAAAGTGCTAATATAATAACTCATGAATGAAGACTATTTCACTGCAATAGCGTTAGATTTGGTGCTGAAGAAAGAACGGAAGAAAAGAAGCTAGTGGAGTAAGGTTTGGCTTCTTAAAAGAAATTCATTGTCGCATATAAATTTAAGGAAGGAACTTCGCATAAAACCATGTGATTGGTTGAATTATTTACGAATGAATAAAGATACGTATCTCCTATTCCTTCCCTGATTTTCATCGTCGCCGTTCATGGTATTAACACTTGTTATAGTCGGCTGTTGATCGCTGGCGAACGAAAAGAGATCATAAATACCATAGTGATGGTTTGTATACTTCCCCAGTTCCTGCTCCACTTATTTCACTGTCCTTAACTTTCTTAATCTTTGTTGTAAGTTGAACGTAGACTATTTATTTTAGATTTTACCACATCGATTTACCACCGTTAATAGAAGAGTGTAGGCAGCTTCCCTAATATTTACATTGTAGTAACGTACATCTGTCTTATTCCATGAACACGGTAAGGTTTTATAAATTTTAATAAATTCGACAATAAAATCGTGATCCTGGTTGGACATAGCGACAGTTGCCTATATAAAATGTACACTTTGTCAGATTTTCAAGAAAACTGACGTGAGTAAACGAACTGAGGCATGATGCCCTTGTTTACACATACGATTTCTAAGATCTGAAACGAAACAAATAGGTCTATCCATCCTGTCAGTTCTCAGTCTCCGTTTCAGTTCTCCTTTCCGATTTTGATTTTTGCACGTAGGAAAAACTGACAGTTCGACTGAAACTGAAACTGCACTAAGTACTGATATGACCGTATAAAAGGGCCTTAATATATCAAAACTGATCAATGCCGTAAATAAGTACAAATGTACATAAATATTCCAACATATGGTCACGACGCATTTGATTTTCCATTAAGCCCAACTATTCTTATCAATGATTATGTACGACTGACTGACTGACTGACTGCGAGTAGGTATACATATAGGTACATATGAACACCAAATATTTAAGTAATAAATTTCGTTTGCAATGTTTGCATATATTGATAAAATCTTATGAAATAATTGTAATAACGCGGAGACAATTTTATAATGTGATTATTATTTGTAGAAATAATATTATAAAAGTTTTTCATGTTGTCCCCATCATGTTTCGTATCAACACGGACGCGCGATGAGTGGACGGGGACGGCAAGGGGCCTAGGAGGCGAGAAAGAGATACATTGACACCATACGTTATCTGATTCCTTGCCTCGACAAATATAAGAAAAAGAATACACAACACAACAGCATAAAGTATACTAAGAAAGTATTATGTATACTCCATAGCTTATATTGCAAGCGATGAGGAATGAAGGCCGTGTGCCATAGTAACAAATACAAGACACAGTTTTATTTTACACAGTTGTAGGGGAAGCTAAGAATTGGGATACGTCCAAAGATCTACGAGAGGTCTAAGAATTTTTTGTGGAACGTTGAACAAAGATAGTCGACAGTTGGTATGGTCTATTTCAGTTAAATTTAACCATGCTTCGTAACTTTGAGTTTAAATAATTTCCGTTTTCTTGGCTTTATCTCTTTTATTATTGCATTTACGTAAATTTTAAATTTGCAGTTTATTTTTAGAAAAGAATAGAAGACCGATTTGTTTCGAATATAAGAATTATTTAATTTTTTAACGAAAACTCATGATCAATTTTATCTGAAAAGAGGTATATTTAGTTGTGAAATTGGACAAAAAGACTAGAAAAGTCAATAAAATAGTTAAAAAATTGTGACACAAACAAAGAATTTACTTGTAGTTTGCAGCACTGGAATATATAGGTGAAAACACTTGGCTTTAAAGCTCAATATTTTATAAACGAGGGGTTTAAAAATGAAAATTAATAAACAGAAACTCAATTTCACTTTAAGAACCCTCTCTAACGATGTCTCATAAGCTGTGGCAAGTAAAAAATTTTTTTACACATCCGGGAGTAAAATATTAGCTGTACAACTAAGTTCTACCCGTTTTCAAAAGATGGTGTTATCTCACAACCGGTTATAGGTTAATTATTAATACGCATATATACATACACAACTGTTTTTACTCTGTAAACTCATCACGCTCTTAATATATTAGTCTTCAATATATATATTTGTTTTTATTGAGTTGAAAATGGAAGTAAATAGTGCGCATATCCGCTATTGTCATCTATACGAATTTCATCAAGGAGAAAGTGCTACTGAAGCTCAAAGAATAATCTGTGCAACTTATGGTGACGGTGCTATTGATGACAGTACGTGTCGAAGATGGTTTCGGAAATTTACAAATGGAGATTTCAATTTAAACGATAAACCACGCTCTGGAGCCCCAAAAAATCAGTGACGAGGAATTGCAAGAATTACTGGACCAAGATTCTGTGCAAACACAACAACAACTTGCAGAAAAGTTAAACGTTACTCAACAAGCTGTTTTGTAAAAAACAGGTAGAACTTAGTTGTACACCTAATACATACTTTATTCCCTCATAATAGGCGAGTAAAGTTTCACTTTTAGTCCCAAGGGTCTAAAAATACTTTTGCTCTCGTTTTAAGCCAATTAGTGTAAGTATGATAAAATTTATAGAACATCACCAATTCGCAAGCGAAATTTAACTTAAATCGCGTTGTTAGGTAATTTAAAATAGGAAACAAATTCAAATTTGTAGATAAAGACAGTTATATTTTGTTACAGTCGACTTGATGTAATATTATTTTAAACAATTTGAATGACATTTAAATAATTATTTTTTCGTAACTTTTATTATTTTAAAATTATCTATGGATTTGCAAAACATAATTTGTATGCCACAGGATTAAAGTGTTTTTTTTTTTTATCCCTCGTGTGAATTGTTGCTCTCGGGCCTTCACGGACTCTCAAGCAACAAACATCACACTCAGAATCAAAAGTTACACTTTAGTTCCTTGGTCTATAATCCAAAACGTAAAAGTACTTCAAGAAATTAAGAATTTTATTTTTTTTTTTGCTACAACTTAATTGAGATTTTGTGAAACTGAATGAATTGAAAGAGTAGAAATTGTAAGGGTTCCGAGATAGTTTCTTCGGTACCCTAAAAATTTAGTTGAAAAATTTTCCTTTATGTATTCCTCCAAAAAATAATTTATCGACGTAGATTATTTCCTAAGTAGAGTAAAAAAATACCTGCATGGTATCCAATCTCCTCTACAAGATACTACGTGGCTTTTCTGATGTTTCAGTGCGCGGCAATGGCTGCGATCATGCTTGAATGATAATCCTTTTTTACGTACAAATTTATCTTTTTGCATGTATGTATTACATTATGGCCTGTCGCGTAATCCATCATATTTTGTATTTGTTAATTTTATTTTTATTTTTTTACTTTATTTCTTTTTACCTTTCAGTGTAAGGTTATTATAGTATGATACTTTCGGTTGATTTTTTTTTGTGTGTTTGGAATGGATTGGTAAAAGAATTTTGCGGTTTTGCAAGTTGTACACTTATTAAAAATTATCGTGTGAGTAGATAGATATTCGAGAAATTGATTCAAGATATTATTTAAAACTTTTCAGTTTAAGAAATAAAATATCACTGTCACTGCATTCTGCGTAACATAGCGAATTTCGCAGTTTTTGTCGGAAAACAGTTAATATCATAGGTGATTTTTTCTGCTCTTTGCAATAGTATAATAAAAATTTCAAATAACAAATAATAAAATTTTTCTCGAAAACCGGTTTAGTGAACAATGGTTCAAAAATCCATCTACATTTTGTCCACTATTTTCGATGGTGTAAAAAGAAAATTTGGAAAACGTTTCAGTTTTGGAAAATTGTAGCAAAAAATAAAATAAATACCTAACAACAGTGCTAATACAGCTAAACTCTTTTTTGTGCTGTGAATAGAGACCGCATAAAAAAAATCGCACAAAAAAAATATATTCAAAAATATCATAAATAGCTATAAAAAGTATAGTTCGATCCAGATTGTACAAAAAACTTTTTTTGTGCGGTTGGTCGGGACCGCATAAAAAAAGTTTCATCGAAAAAACATCACTCAAAACGCTCAAAACTTCGAAATTTCCTTAGAAGTTGCTTCTATAAACAAGATAAAGGATTAATTTTCACGTAGAAACATTTTATTTCAATTTTATAATATGAAAATTTTGAATAATACATCTTTAATAAAATTAAATGATGCAATAACTTATGTTCTTATGCAATGTATTGATTAAATGCTTAAAAGCCGTTAAAAAGTATTTTTATCAAAGAAAGTTGTTATAGTAATTGTTTAAATTTCTTACTGTCTCGTGATTTTGATTCACATTATGCATTTTATTGGCCATTTTTTACAAACCGCATAAAAAAATCGCACAAAAAATAATCGTACAAAAAAGGACCGCATAAAAAAGAGTTCAGCTGTACTTGGTGATTCTCTCTGCAAATCCAGCTTCTAAAGACATCAAATGTGTACGAATAAAGTTAGTACCATTAACAATTGAAACGTTTTTTCCGTTTCCTGTAAAATTTAAAAAACACACCGATATAGAGACAAGAGTGGATACAGGGAGGTGGTCATGGGGTCATAGCTACCCCTCTAGGCAGATATTTATTTAAATTTTATCATAATTTATCTGAAAACATCATTAAATTTACTAAAATTTTCAGTGATTTAAGAACCATAAATAAAATAATGACAAATTGATGTTACTAAAAACGAATTATAGACCTTTGAAGCTGTTCTTAACAGAAAAATTTTTTATTCTGTTGAATCAGTCACACTTGTGAAAGAAATTAGGTGATTCTGAGAACAAAAATTACACACACAAATTACCCTAATTCAACAAATAACCCTAATTCAAATCATTTCAATACGGTTTGCTTTAAGAAAAAGGATTTTTTTAATTTGGTGACGTCATCGAGTGTAAAAAAATTTTAGATGTCTTAAAAACCATAAACAAAATGATAGAATGATGAAATTCCAAGGGAATTGTAAGTTTTTCAAGTCGTTGTTATTAAATAATTAGGCATATAGGGATCACTAGGGAAAAAGACTTCAATTTACAAAGTAAATGTCGTATTTTTAACAAGGTTTTAGTATGTTTTTTTGGAATAATTGCTATTTTTGGATTCTACATATCAAAATCTAAAAGGAAATGTTTTACTTTCCGCCGTCTATTGGCGAGAAATTGACCATATTTCCATTGCGCGGCAAAATTAACATTGAAATAGGTAAATTGAAAATAATTTTTGACTTACACGCCGATAAGGTGGGTTGACATTTGAATGATATGTTGAAAGTAATATTTTTTTTTTTCCATTTTGGGAATAATATGTTTGGACGACGGCTACATTGTATTTTTGAGGCGCTCATGTTTCATTCATACGTACCGATACAGTGTATGGGACATACGTTGAGATAACTTAACTTGTCTCAATTCAAACATCGTCAATAATAGAGAAAACGTGTATTATAATTATAAAAACAGGGGTAGGTAAAGTAAATATTTTTTAGTAGTATTAGCGAGTATCCGGCATGCGTTGCGATACCACTCAATAGTTTATATGACATAAACACATTTGTTGAAACGACTTGCACGCCATCTATTGTAAAATGGGTATAGGGGAGAGGTGTGTCAGTAGTAACAGTGGGTCAATTGTAACTTTGAAATTTGCGACACATCTATCAATCCTATTGAGGAGTATTGCGTATCATAAGGTGGCTCCTGGAGTTATGCTTTACTGACAAAACTTTCAGTTAATACCATTTGGCGGTTTTCTCTCAGCAATGCCAAATGTGTTTATATAAGCTAATCGTAAATTTTGAGTTGGTTTACAATTTTTTTATTTTTGCAGTAAATACCCCATCCCTTGGAAATAAAATGATTTTATTGGAAACACAAACAAACAAATAATATTATCAAATAGGAAATTTCGCTTTTCTAATCATATAGTTAAAATTTTACGAATTTTTTTTATAAAATTAAACAGCACTGCAACAATTGTAACAAATTCAGTAGTGTCAATTGTAACATGTTAAAACTGACATTCCAGTAATTTTATATATCCACAATTTTTCTTTTTAATATTTTAAATTTAAGGACCTGAGCACATAGAGCCGAGAGTGAGTATAGGGTTTTAAATAAAATTTAAAAATTCTTACGGTTTTTCAGAATTCTAATTTTTGAGGATTAATTTTAAATTTTATGGCTAATAAAATATTTTTTAGTTTACATTATCTTCCTAAATAATGCTTTGTATTGTGTTTAAAATTTATGTTAAACAAAATTAAACTTTATATTTCAAATATGAATCGAATGATAAAGGTAAATGGTTTCGGTTAATAATTTAGAAAAAAGAAAGAAAAATACCTTCCATTAATGATTACACTTTCGCAAAATCCGTTGGTTTTATATATCGATTTTCGGTTACGGTTATCATTAGATTCAAAGCCCCTACAATTAGTTTTGCCTGTTGGATCAGTCCTTAATCTAATTCACGCTGTTTTACAAATAAAAAAAAAAATGCTATATAAAACAAAACAAAAAGTAGGATAGGAACCGTATTCAACAATGTATACCTGAACGTCGTTAGAAGAGTAATAGAAGGAAAAAAAATCAGACCTGTTGCCAGAGACTGTGGCATGTGTCACCTTACTCACTAAATATGTAAGGAAGAATTTTGGAAACAAAATTAATTATAATAACTAACATGTAAATTCCAGTAAATAATGAGTATTACAATTGAACCTAAGCCCTGTAACAACTGATCCTCTGACAGTGACGATTGGAACATTACACTTTGGTCTACATAAAAGCAGTTATTTCAGTTATGGACTAACATAATTTATTTTTGTGTTGCTCATTCAAAACCTGAAAGATGTCCGTATCTTGTGCCAAAAATTTAATTCCCTGTGACTAATAAATACAAAGTTACTAGCCTGTATTTTTTTTTTTTTTTTGTTACTACTGACACACCTCTTCCCTACTAATTCAGAAACCGTCGTAGGCGTGCAGCAACTCATCAAAATTTCATCGTAATCGGATGAATGGTCACCATCCATTTATCAAATTGCAATCCATTTAGCGAATAAAAAAAAAACTACAGGCAACATTCTCAAATGAAGGTAATTTTACTAGACCTCATTTTAGGTGATAAAAATTAAAATTTAATGGCTCACGGTAACTGTAACACTTTTTTTAGTGATAAGGATACTTCTAACAAATCGAGATAGTATTATATAAATTTACTTTCTTTTATTTCTTCTCGAATGTTTTCGACTAGTTGTTATTCGAAAAAATCGCGATTACTAATAGCAGAAAAAATTATGTAATGTTACATAAAAACTTTATGATTTGTTAAAAATGTCCCTATCATTAAAAAATAGTGCTAAAGATATTAGGAGCCATGAAGTTTTAATTATTTTACATAAAATGTGGTTTGGAAAAGTTACCTTCGATGAGTAAAGTTGTCTGTGTTGACGGTATATTGTAGGAGCCAAATTTAGATCACCGAAATTCGGATAGGACTCATAATTCCACAATACGCTTCAACCGCCTGAACAAATCAGATGTTATTTCATCAGTTTTTATCAGTTTTTCAACAAAAATGAAATAATTTTCCATTTTTCTGTTAATTTTTAGTTATCAATATTTTTGAATAGATACAATTAAAAAAAAGGCTCTAAAAGATTACTATGATATGAGTGGCGGTCAAGGAACATAATGGACGTCTTTTCCTGGCATTGTCAAAGAAAACTACAAAAAATCACGATCATAGCTAGTCAAGAAACTAGGAAGAAATTTGTTTGGACCTTAAGAATCTCATATGACTGCAAAATGTTCAAGAAGTACTGGAAACATTCAAATTAGGGATGATCGATATTCATCGATGGTAGAAAAACATCGATGTTTAGGGGGAAAACATCGATGTAAAAACATCGATGTTATGTCCTCGATAACATCGACACATCGATGTTATGAGAATAATTTCGAAACATCGATATTACTCTAAGCTATCCAGTATTTAAAAAGTCTTGTAGCTGATTGAAAACAAGTCCATTACTTTTATGGCAAGTTCTAGGATCCACTTATACATACTTGAAAAAAATTGCCATTAAATATTTGTGTTTCACAGCAACTTCAACAGCTTCAGAAAGACTTTTTTCAAAAGCTGAGCAGCATTTGTATCAACAAAGGAACAGATTAAAAGGAAAAACTTTTAACAAAGTGACTTTTTTGCAAAGTGTACCAAATAAAAACTGGCAATGTTAATTTTTAATAAATAATAGATTATAATTGTTGTTTATTTTGCTACATAAACATCGATGTTTTCGAACATCGATGTCTTTCTTTCGATATATGTATATCGTATATCGATACTCTTGAATCGATGTTAACATCGATGTCAACATCGATGTTTTTTCTAATATCGATCATCCCTAATTCAAATACAAATCTCCATTGGTATCTTCATTCAATAACTTCTAATTCAAGTTTTTGAAATTTTTAACAGCCCTGCTTCCATGTCCAAACAAGTGGATGATTATAAAGAGTTCAATTTCGACAGAAAAAAAAATTCCAATTGTTATCTATGACATATTAGAAACAAAAATAATGTAACATGGTAGGGCACTTTGGTGTATCACTCGTGTGATAACGAGTAACGAACGCTACACAGCCAACATCTCAGTTTGTAATATATGTAGAAGAAGAAATAGGTTACCAGTTTTGTTACCAATTGATTCCCAATAGAATCGCTCCGATACATACTTACATAATAGGTGAAGTAAATAAAGATGTATATAAAGAAAGCGAGTGTAATAGATAGATAACATATTGACGAATTTCCTACATGTATACAGGATGTTTCATAATTATGTAATTACAACAACATAAATTTAATGCATGTAAAGTATCCTCGCAACGAATATTCGGCAAATATTCGGTATTCGGCTTATTCACTCATTCTTTGACATTCGTCCAAATACCGAACAGAAACAAAAGAATATTCTTACATTATGTCGACTTGCATAACAATTGCATAACAATATGTAACAATTGCAATTCGGTATTGAATTAAAAAAATTAAAAGAATAATCTAAAAATGTGTAGCTGATCGTTTTGTATATTGTGTAGGGTTCAGTTATTGACGAATATAGTTTTATTAAACGTATAAAAATGAAAAAATTTTCTTACATTTTAAGGTTATTTTGTTACAGATTCAGTTACAAAAAATCATGTAAGCTTACTTGAGATTGTATTATATAATATACTATCTCGTAAGCTTACATGATTTTTACTGTGATACCAGGGTCGGATTTACCCTAAGTGTCGCTCTAGGGCTCCGTGAAAAATGCCACCTCTAGAGACGACTTCTAGCTACACAGTAAAAAAATTTGTGTTCTGCGTAAAAAAAAAAACAGTGGTTAAAATTTTTGTGTTAAATAAATAACACAACCCTGCGTTAGTGTAACATTTCGTGCTTATGTTAAATGAAAATATTAACACAAATTTCGATTCAACAGAATAAAAATGTTAACCCGTTTTGAACAGCAAGGAAGTAACACAATATTTGTGTAGAGCAAAAGAATGCTATAAGTACCTAACTTACATTAGAATATATATCTACCAAAATATATATAATAAAGAAGATGAGAGTAGTTATTATTATTAAACGGAACCGGAAAATTATAAGATTTTTCAGTTATTGACGAATATAGTTTTATTAAACGTTTAAAAATGAAACTATTTTCTTACATTTTAAGGTTATTTTGTTATAGATTCAGTTACAAAAAATCATGTAAGCTTACTTGAGATTGTATTATATAATTAATATACAATCTCGTAAGCTTACATAATTTTTTTTAACTGAATCTGTAACAAAGTAACCGTAAAATGTAAGAAAATTTTTTCATTTTTATACGTTTAATAAAACTATATTCGTCAATAACTGAAAAAACTTATAATTTTTCGGTTTTGTTTAATAATAAGAACTGCTCTCACTTTTCTTATTATATATATTTTGGTACATATATATAGAAACAAATAAGAATTTTTACAAAGGACTTACTTACTTTGCGTTCTTTGAGTCTCACTTATAATAATATATGAACAAAATCGTTATAATTTTTGACGATTTTCAAATATCTTAAGTGGAAGTAAAATATTGAATAAAAAAGTTTACAACTAACTCTGATAAATCGGAAAAATTAACACAAAATGTATGTCCTTTTATGTGTTAAATCATTGACACAAATCTTGTGTAAAGATTTGACACATATGTTTTGTGTTAAAGTAACACAAAAAATTGAGTAGACCGTTCTGGGCATGTGAAATGTGTTAATTTTACACAAATTTTTTCACTGTGTACTATATGCATTAATAATTTTACCTTAAAAAAATTTTAAGCAAAAAAAAAAACATTGCGAAATAAAATTCACGAGCCTCTAAGTTCTCATGTTCAAAATTTTGCCGCCCTGGACACTAGGCTCTAATGTTCCCTACTATGAATCCAACTCTAATTGTCAATTAAGTGTTTCATATCAACCACTATAAAAAAAAAATACATTACAATATAAGCACGCTGTATACTGTTTGTGTATTGATTATTATAACTAGATTACTGGTACAACCTGTATTATTCGTCTATGATAGGGTTATAATACATGTACGTGTTATGGATGGAAGAGATTTCCAAAATGTCATATTACATTTTTTTAATCACCACGCGTGATGGATTATTTAACAGCGACAAAAAGGGCGATGTGCTAGTTATAATTTTTTTCGATTTTTTATTTCGTAACTGTTTACTCTAGCCCTTTATTAGACAGTCAGTGCTCTTTATACTGAATATATAATCCCATTAACACTCTAATTTGTTTACATTATTAAGTTATTAAAATAATAAAACAAATGCAAAAAATAATTCAAACTCAATTGTTCAGAAAAAAAAAGCATAACGACAGGTTTATTTCACAAAAAACTGAAATAGACATATTACATTAAATTATAAAAGATAGAGACACCAACCACTATAATGCACTTTATTTTATCGACTTAATATGTACTTACTTAAGTATCCTTGAACGACAAATGATTCAGCGAAATTTCTGTGACAATTGAATTCGATAATAGAAATGGGCGTGCGTTTTTTCTTTTATTTTTAAATAACGGCGGGAGTTTGAAAGAATCAATGCAACGTATTATGTGTATTTATTGCTTGTTATTGTTATTAGTGCGGGATGCAGCAATATTGTTGTGATTTTTCAATTTTTTTTTTTTTTATTGCAACATAACACATTGTATGAGATTGCAGAAAGTATGTAGGGGAACACTGGGTTCAATTAATTAACTTCCTCTTACTCTTAACTTCAGTATATAAATTAATAAAATGCCCCCAACTACTTTCAAATTTTATCGTATGAATAATAGATATCGTTGTTTAATGGATTTTACGTCTCCGCATGCGCCGATTTCGACGACCTATCCTATTTAAATCCTTGAAAGTTCCATCAAAATCAATCGAAATGTTTCGGAATTATGCGTGTGAGAAACGTTAGTGCTTTCGCAACCTTGGTAGATTCAAAAACAAGAATTAATCAACAATGATAACATCTAAAGTTTTAATTACTTTGTCAATTTCACTAGAATTGAGTAGAATTTACTAAACGCGTTTTCAATCTCGCGATCATCATCAGAGTAATTGAAGAAATGTATGTGGGAGTGTAATAAATACTTTTAAAAATGAATTTGGGAAAAACCCGTCATTATACTATTTCATATGAAATAGGCTGTACCATAACGTACCTGATAAACCAGTTTTGAATAATAGAGATATTTATTTTTATCTGTGTAAGGTAAAAATTTTTAACCAATATGTTTAAGAATAAAGGAGGGGTGTCCAAAATGTTAAAGTTGCTGAAAATTATATTTTTTTTTTTTTTCGTTTAGAAGTTTAGTTTTAATAAAGGTGAATTATTTAGGTCGTGTTTCCTGTTTCTAAGACGTGTAAAACTTTACACGTCTTAGAAACAGGTCATTTCCCCAATATAAATCACAAACCAAAAGTTCTACATATTTGTCAAAAGGGTACAAAACTGAATCTCTTGGAGGCTCTTGAAATTAATAGATTGAACAGTGACCCACAAGTGGAGGTTTTAAATGATCAAAACAACCTAAATAATTCACCTTTATTAAAACTAAACTTCTAAACGAAAAAAAAAAAAAAAATATAATTTTCAGCAACTTTAACATTTTGGACACCCCTCCTTTATTCTTAAACATATTGGTTAAAAATTTTTACCTTACACAGATAAAAATAAATATCTCTATTATTCAAAACTGGTTTATCAGGTACGTTATGGTACAGCCTATTTCATATGAAATAGTATAATGACGGGTTTTTCCCAAATTCATTTTTAAAAGTATTTATTACACTCCCACATACATTTCTTCAATTACTCTGATGATGATCGCGAGATTGAAAACGCGTTTAGTAAATTCTACTCAATTCTAGTGAAATTGACAAAGTAATTAAAACTTTAAATATTTTTAATATTTAAAATGAAATTTCACAAAGTAAACCTCTCAACAGTAAATTATTTAATGATAACATCGTTGCTTTGTCACTTTTCACAGCAAAATCATAGAAAAACACGAGTCGACTTTCGGCTTTTACACCATCCTCAGGTGAAAAACATAACTAACAATTTTTAGTTATGTTTTTCACCTGAGGATGGTGTAAAAGCCGAAAGTCGACTCGTGTTTTTCTATGATTTTGCTGTGAAAAGTGACAAAGCAACGATCCCATGTTTTAATATGGATTTTCACAAAGTAAACCTGTCTAGTATTAATTATTTTTGGAAAATTTTAATGATAACGAGAATAAGTGGCTCGGCTGAATTTGAAGAATTTTTTTCAGAGTATCTGTGTTAGTCAACCAAATCGATATCAATTTTTATTCGCGAGATATCGTGAAGAGAAAAATGTCTACGTACACGGAGAGAAAAAAATTTCAGAAAAATTACCACGCTCTCTTATAATGAATCAAGGTGTTTGGTCCGACCAAGTTGGTCGTCACACCACTCACCAGCCTGTCTATATGACTTGCATATATGAGTGGGGTACATTTCAACAGCGTTGATAACTTCTTTCTCATTCTTTCTTTCTAATATTAGCAGATAGCATTTGAATAAGTATAAGACGGCATGGTAATTTTTGTAAGAAAAACAATTAAAAAATATTTTCCTGTCGGGAATGGAACTTTTTACTGTGCTGTTTTACAAATTTTAAATTTTCTATGATTAATTATAATTTTTATATTTTTACCGTACAAAATTGAATATGTTCGCCTTTTACACGTCGATTGTAGTGCTGAGCACAGTAATTTTTCTATGAATTTTCTCTTCGTGTACGCTATACATCTTTTTAAAAATTTAACAAAAACTTTTGGTTTTGGAACAAATTAAAATAACTCCTTTGCGGCCATATTAAATACTTTGAGTCCCTAGAAATAAAAAATTATCAAAAAGCTAGTTGAAACTAACAAAATTCGATAGATTTTAGAATATAAAAATTCCGTTAAATATTAGGAACCCCATCGTTGAAACAAGTGCATCATGAAATTTTGTGAAATATTATATTCCATGGAAAAATGATTCTAAAAATCTAATTTTTTGCATAATGAGCGGGTAAATCTGTTTAAACACGTAAACAACATTTTAAAAGTATTAGGAGAAATATTACTGAAAAAATAATTGTTGGAATAAATGAATAAACCTAAATTCTGACAACATCTGACTACGTCGCATTAAAAAAGAAGCACAAGAAGATATTCAAAAGTAATTTAAATTCGTATAGCACAGATCGTACAAATGCAACGTTTTTAATTACAGCTAGGTACTTCTATATTTTTATTATTAATATGTACTAATTTAATATTAAAACAGCCTATTTTCCTCTATCTAAATGCCATTCTGTATAATAAAATATACGCATGCAATGAATGTTTTACAACGCAGATATGAATTTGCAAAAATTTGCATTCATTATTATTGTTTGGTTGAATAGAAAAAGACTCAGCCACTCACTCACCGTCCATGCACAGAGATACTCGTACACACATACTGTATAGATAGCGCTGCATGCGATGGATTGGTATTGATCAGGAAATGACTAAATATCAATTTAACTTTTACCGTTAAAATTTGATCGATTTTATAAAATTGTTGATATGGTATGGTTTATATATTGTACTTTTACGTAGGTATTGTCCAGCCAATAATAATGAATTCTCATTTTAATATGTGGTCACCTTTTTTTTGCTAAAATGTTAAATGATTTTTATTATAATATGTTCCGTTTTCTGTAGTGTCCAAATAATAACCGTTTAATGTGACGTTAACATAGAGAATTTGATCATTAGATTTAAATTATTTTTAAATAAATAATTACACTGACAAATATAACTGTGCTTCTAAAATTTAAAAAAAAATTATAATGTCACGGGTTTGCAAACACAGTTTACAAATCAGGAGTTTCCAAGCCCAAAATGTGTCGCGTAAGCTAAATGTGCCCCGTGTACAAATTTTAGAACAAATTTTGATGTGGGGGGTTCAACCATTGTTTCCATGGAAGCCCTTTTTTGCTGTTTTAACTTATTCGGTGATCTACTTTCATATAAATCAAATTCTTAGGTCAAAATAATCAAATTTATTCTTTACAAAATCCTGATTTTGTCAAAAATGAAAAAAGTGGTGTCGATAACCTATGAGCGAACAGTTTCAAATATCATATTTCTTACATAACAGGGTATTTCTTATATAGGGTGTAAAACAAATAACTTTCGTTCTTTTGTGGGGTGACTCACAGCACCCTGTAGACACTAAGATAAGAGTTATTTCCCTTACACCCTATATATATATATATATATATATATATATATATATATATATATATATTGTGGGGTGACTCACAGCACCCTGTAGACACTAAGATAAGAGTTATTTCCCTTACACCCTATATATATATATATATATATATATATATATATATATATATATATATATATATATATATATGTATATATATATATATATATATATATATATATATATATATATATATATATATAAATATATATATATATATATTTTATTGATTTTTAAGTATCGTATTTGTAATAATAGTATCGATAACTAAGATAAACAAATGCCAAATATTAATCGAAAGTTCCGATTACTATTACAATAAGTTTTTTTTTGCTAAATTTAATTTTATTCAGTAGAAGCAGGAATTTGAATTTTGAAGATTTTTGTAATACCTACAATTATTTTCTTTATATCACTTTTTTACCCTTTTCATGGTCTCTGAGGCTGAATATTCATGAAGCCTTTTTATTAGTTGTCAAAGTACCCTCGCGGTTGCATTTCATGAACATTTAGTGCCCCATAAAAAAATAATATATATAGGTATATACCGTGTTGCCAGAAAAGTTTTAACGAGAACCGCCGATGAGCGGCGTTCGAATAATCCAAAAATAGCTAGTGCCTGAGGTGGTCAACTTTTTGAAAAATGTCCAAAAATGCTAACTAAAAATTCAAAAACGACCAGAGGACTGTTTGCCGCTCTGACGTATATAGTGAGGATCTAAAAATGTTCCGTTCTAATTAAATTTGTAAGCCAAGAGATCAAATGTTCTAATCAGGCACAAAAACCTCGCTTCGAGGGCCTTCAAAACTGTGTCAAAGTAGTCCCGATGGACGGTAATTTTTGTTTTTGAGACAATGACCTAAATTTATTGAGGATAATATACATATATTATCTTTCAAAATTTTTGTGTAAATTCAATATTTACAAAAAAGAATTGATGAATAATTAATTAATTATTTTATTGTATGACGTTTTGTACAATACATCCTAGGCATAGTATGCAAATAAAATACTATTATAATTGTTTTGAATTTTGCAAAAATCTTAAAGGATTACGCACTTTCAAAATATTTAAATTTCAAAACAATTTTAATATCAGAAAAATTAAAAATTCCTTCCTTCCACCATGTCTTTTTTTTATTTATTCTCCAACAAATTGTTCTTTTAATATAAAAAAAAATTACAGTCTGTAGCAAAAAAAAATCTAATTAAAAGATATTACATTCTGTACATCTCGAAAACCTGTTTTTATAATTGGTTATATATTTGCTTTTGCCAGCACCAAGCCTCCTCAACTCTCTAACTGTGGCCAGCCAACTAGCCAAGCTAGAGTAGAGCCACTCTAGATGGTACTCTTCGTCCTATGGAAGTGATCGTACAACTCGTAAATCCTAAATATAACATAGCTCATAATATAATATAACTATTAACATTTTATTGTTATACATATTCATCAAGAGGGCAGCAGATGAGTCGCAAGTAATGTTGAATAACATTAAAAAGTCGTATATGTTAAGTTTATAAAATTTTATCGTAAATGCATTTCTTCATATAGGCCGACTTTTATTAAGTCTTCATACAAATAATATCAGACGTTTCAATAAGAAAAATACCCCTGTCGCAGCATCTACATAACATAGCGAATTTCCAAAGATTGAACCCTGGCGGACGTCATATAACATAAGCATATCCATCTAAAATTGTTTACCTCTCTAACAGTGAACAAATTTTTAAAATCGGTGATGATGTATACTTGAAAAATTATTTTCAAAAATGAAACAGATATAAATGAGTCGCTGAGTTTCAAAACCCTCTAATTGACGATTTTTCAAAATTCAGTTAGATACGGTTTATTATTCAGGAGGATAAATTGCACCAAAAAATACCAACTAGACGGTGCAAAGTCAACTTTTTCCGTTTTAATTTTAATGACAAAAATACGAAATTATTTCAAAAGTAGCTAATTGTAATATTTTCCAATTGAAAAACATGGAGTTTCAAGCAACACAAACCAGTTATAAAACTATTACTTATATAATAATGGCGTCATTAGAAAAACCTGGAACAAAAGTAGCTAGTTAGGTGGTCAATATGTGGTACTGCAGAATCTGCAGAGGATCAAATAATTGTATGTGATAATTTTATTACTCTCTCTAAGAAAGTATTTACTATTGAAATAACTTGAAAAAAAAAAACTTGTGGAATTATCAAATATAACAGGCTGCGAATGTGTGCAGAATAAAATTGTGTGAAACATCGTGGTTCTGATTTGAGTGTTACTGTTAAATTACAGTAAAGAGATTTGCTTTATGGGAAAATATTCTACTAAATTATAATAAAATATCTTAGTTTTCATAAGTTATAATATAAACGACGTTGTACGATGTAAATAGATAGATTTCTACGAATGTTATTTTGTTGAAAGAATAATAAACTGTTGCAAAAGTATCTAATTGTTAGCGTTACTGCTGCAAAAGTGTCTAATTGTTAGTGTTACTGTTGCAAAAGTAGCTAATTAGAAAATTAACCGTTTCAAAACCATCTAATTAAAGAAAACTGCTGTAAAAGTAGTTAATTATAATTTTTAATCATTATTTACTAATTATTGAAGAGTGGTATCGTTGTTATTATTTCTTTATGAGAACTGTATGATTTTTCCTAAAAATTTAATGGTAAAAACCACATCAAAATCATTATCATAAGTATAAAGACAGTTTTTTGTGTTTCCTGAACATTTTTAGTTGTGTTAATTAGATGGTTTTGAAACTCATCGACTCAAATACTGTTATTGTAATGATAAAAACAATAAAGTATTTATCGTAAAGAAATACAGATAAATACTAAATTTTTCTCAAAAACTAGTTCACTTAGAATAATCGTTCAAAGCTTGTACTTATTATGCAATTTTTTACGCTCTTTTCGATGGCGTTAAAAAAAATTGGCGCCACCAAAAAGAAACCATCAAAAATGGCGAAAACTAACCAAAATTTTGGCTTCTAAAAGTTGGACGTGTCTGACTAACGAACTCATCCAAGAGTTAGGAACTTTTGACCTATAATCATCCAATTTCGTAAAAATTGGATCCCTCGTTCGAAAATTATCACTTAGACACATACATACATATTTATACGTAATCGATTTTCGTGAAGGTTATTTTCGGTTTCCCGAGGCCTTAAAACAAATTTCTGTCATAGTCCCGAACTCAAGCCCAACCATGAGAGCCGCTGTAATAGTTGAATTTCTAGAATGAAAATTCACTAAAAACTATTAAAAATTCCTGCTACGGATATCACGATTATTGCACAGATTTCACAGGAACAGTTGATCGTATTTTGAGCGTATCTTGAATCATCATTTATCTATACATTGGTATACTAAGTCTATACACTATTATATATATATATATATATATATATATATATATATATATATATATATATATATATATATATATATATATATATATAATACGTTTATTTATCTATGATTTTACTATCTTTTAATACTGACGTACTAGACCAGTTCCGATCACTTTTGTGATCCTCTTTAGTACTTTTTCGTTGAAGCAAGAAGAATAAAAATGGAAAAAACCGTTTTTGTGGAAAAAAAGATACAAAAAATTATTGAAAAAATTCGAAAATTTTGAACTTTTTCAAACAATTTCCTTTTACTTTATAAAGACCCTCTAGAACAGAAATAAGTTATGCAAAAATGAGATAGTAAATGGACGAAAGCAGTTGATTTTGATTACATTACAGTGGTATTAATGGTATTAAAAAAGTTGGCTATATATTATTTTTTGTCATTTGGCCATTTGTATAAGTTTCATTTTTATTTTTAAGTTACGCGCTACATTAAATATTCCAACATATCTGTAAAAAAGAAGCACATTATATAATCACCTGTATTAATCAATATAGCAAACAAATGGCACGTATCCAGACCGCAGAAGTCCATTAAGATGGTAAAAAAGTCAACGCGTAATCGATGAAATAAAATGTCATTATTGCGAAATTTTAATTTAGTTTCAGTGAAGGCAAAATAATGTAATAGTATATTGTGTAATAAGTGCGGGAAATTGTCGATTGCCCACGAAAGCGAAGTTGAGCGCACGAACGTAGTGAGTGTGCTCATTCGCTTGAGTGGGCAATCGACAATCCTGCACGAGTTGCTCATACTATTTTTTATTACGAATTTCACATACTTTTTTCTATTATTATTACTATTTTTGACATTTTTATTACTTTTTAAAATAATATTTTTGAGTGTTCGTCTATTTTTTCTGAATTAAATGTTGTTTAAATTACTTTGTTGGTGGTTTCTATGGAAATAATTATAAGAGGCAGCTTTGCGTGTTTTGATTAAATTTTGCGTGTTTTATTGTCAATTTGCGTGCGGAAAGTTACTTTCCGCACGCAAAAAAGTATATGGGAAGAGTACAGTGGGCAAACAGCTATTTTGCGTACAAAAATGTGTGCGCCAAGTTAGTACTTCTCCCGCATGAGTAATAAAAAATAATTGTTTTTTATTTCCTGTATTTCTGTCGAGCAGTACTTTTGAGCGCGTATCATTATTTTTGAGGAAAATAAAACTTAAGCAAAATATGATTAACTACAAAATGGAAAATTTCCTCGAATAATCCGAGTTTTTAATTTTTTAACTCTTATTATCATTATTATCATTATTATGTATCAATTAATTTCTATCCTTGTCAGACTACTAAAATTCAACAAATCTTTAGAAACCAAAATAAATCAAAATAAATTTTAAAATTAAAACAACTGAAATCACATTTAATATGTATCTAAGTGATATCAAATATTTGTACATCGTATTATTTCAAAGAAAATGATGAGGCTTCAATCGTACTATTAAATTGAGACATACTTTTTGACTTCTTATGGGTTCTAGTTCAGGCCCAATTGTATTTAATCTTGAACTTAATTTGGAAATGATTTATTATTTATTTTTGGCAATTTTGCTGTTGGCTTCGCACGTTCATCCACGTTAGAAGAAATCGATGAAAAGACAATTTATTTTTTGACGGTACTAAAATAATATTGTAGATCAAACAAATATGCATTTAATGTTAATTTCGATTTAGCCATTCACCCAACATTTCGGGAAAAGGACCTACGGGAACAAATTAAAATTCCAACGAATCCAATATCAAATAGTTTATTTTTATCCAGATATACTTCGATATGCCTAATGGCTTTGTTCAGTGGAAGTTTCTTCATGCAAACATAATTTCGCATTGAGTTATATTATAAAAAGTTTTGAAAAATTTCAATCATTTTACTGAAATTAATATATTATTGTTAAAAGGATTCACTACCCGTGAAACAGTTCTTTTTGTTTTCAAATTTTCGTATGAATTTTTAACAGTTAAGTAACCATATAAACTTAACAATGATAAAAATAATTATGTTTGAATTTTTTGAGTTTCGCGTTACCACTAAAATCCAATTTTTTAGAAAAAAATGGTGGTAATTTTTTTTAAATTGATATTCTGAAAAAACTACTCAATCAATATTGATGAATTTAGTCTCAAATTAAAGGTAATTAGATACACTAAAAATTCATGTATTTTCACTATTGTATTTAAAATTTAAGTATAAAAAATTTTCACATTTTAAAATTAATAAAAAAAAAATTGAAAGAATGTTGCGAAAAGTATTTTTTTTATCAGAAAAACAATATTATTCAGAATAGAAGAAAAATTAGCTTATATAACTGTTAATATTTCATTGTTCTGTCTTAACAATGGTTTTCTTGTAATATCCAATTTCATTGCTGAAAACATAGAAAAAGTAAATTTTCGGATAATCGCCTTCAAAGTTGAGATGCACTGTGAGATGAGGTGGATAAGGTGTGCAGTTATATTTTCTAGTGGATAAGGTATGCTATTCAATTATATTTTAATTATATTTTCTTATTTAGAACTAAATAAAGTATTAAAGTATGTTATGAGAAAAAAATTTTTTTTAGAAAAAATTCAGTTCTTGACTGTTTACGGGTAGCAAATACCCTTAATAAAGCAAATTTAGATAAATTGATTATTTTCCCATCTTCGCCATACCCTTGTTTAAAAACGGCTTCTCTTGCGCACTACTATAACGACCACTAACTCCAGCTACTGCACTCATCTTCTTCGCACAATACTAAACGCTTATTTCTTGGACAACATTTAATAAATATTTCTATCTATATTATTGGTCACTTAGCTTATTATTTGTTGTATTCTCACATAATTATTTGGTGTCGCGTTGACAACTTTATGTAGATATTCAACCGTACACATACATACCAACATATAATCAAAATACAGAATGATTCCGAAAAAATCATAACCAATCAATGAAAATACTGTTGAAACAACTCCTTCTAATATATCGATTTGAATCATTATTAAGACTAATTTCTACTATTTAGTGAAGTACAAATCAGTCTAAATGGTACGTTACATGACAACTAAATTATTTCTGGAACATCCTGTATACACGTGTTGATGAATCTTATATAAAAACTACTTCATTGCCAACGACACAAAAATAATATAATTATTATTATATTGGGTCCACGATATTTCGATATCCACCCCGTTTTTCTTTTACTAATGGGTATTTTGCAAGATAACTTGCTTGTTTTTTTTCTTCGTTTTGGAACTTGTGTAGATGCTTGCGTTTTTAAACAAATTGGTTTCATATCTTCTTTTTTTTTGGCACTTTTTTGCTTCTTATAAATTCTACTCTCGTTATGAATATCGTAACTGGAGGGGGTAGTAGACTGTTTTTAAATGATGGAATTTACAAAGAAATTAAAATTTTTTATTCAAATTTTTGCATATCGATGATTTGATAGCGTGACCTCGTACCTAAGTGAATATTATCGATTTTCTGATTATCGTGTAAATCTGTTCAAAAATTACTTTCCATAAACAATGCAAACTCGTTACCACTAGAGCTCGTTGAAAAGAATTGCAGTGGGTGATTTTATCATTAATGCTAACATGGATATTTTTTTGGACGGGCGTACAGTCGAAAAAATTCTAAGTATGGCTAGTCACAAAACTACGAATAAGTTAGTACTATTAAACTATAAAAAACAAATACATATAGTTGAAAAAATATTCCCAGACACTTTTGATAGTTTCTTTGTCAACGTATGATTGTCTTTTTCTAATTCCAGTCAAACAAATAAATAGTGCATAGGGTACTAATTGAACATTAGGTTACGAAATAATAATAAATAGTAAGTTAATAACACTATTTTACATTTTTATGTAAATTCTGTTTATTCAATAATAATTTGATTACAGAAGAATATTTCTTAAAGAAACCGAAAACAAATGACATTAATGATATATTATAACACATACATAAAATAACTGAACGACTGAATTCATTGCAAAATACTTAATACATACTATTAAAAATATAATTTTGAAATAGCTGAATTTCGAGTTTTCGAAATTCTCTAAAACAAAAATCAGTGAATGTCAATATGTATTGCTTAGAATTTTCAAATCAGTTAAAATCAAACGAAAATAGTTTATTCTAATTGAAAATAACATATTTCACTTTTCTTTACAGTATTGCATCATCTTTTTAACTTTGTGAAGATGAAATATTATTATGTCAAATATCTAAACAACTAAATAAAAACCACTGATTAAGGACACTGGTGTAGTGTTGAAAAGTGTACGACAAGGACAAAAAAGAAGAAAACCTGCAAAAGTGTCTGGGAATATTTTTTCAACTATAAATTATAAATACTGGGGTGTATGAAAGTTTAGTATCGTTGCCAGGTAATGAACTATTTAAAATAACTACAATTAGATAAAGGCAAACAATTATATTGTCACTTATTATTACTACACGAGAAGTTTGTATTTTTTCGAATAAATAGATTTTTTTCGAATATCTCCCATAGGTGTGGGAGAGACGCCGCTTTGCAAATGTTAATTATGAATCCTTTATTACTCAAAATTTAAAATTATTTATAAATAATTTTAAAGAACAATGTTTACATTTATTGTGTACCAAATTTCAAATCAATTAAATCCATACTTTAAGAATTATCAAGTGTTTTTCTATCTCTAATCAACTAATTAGGACTAAGGGTGGTTTAGATAACTAAAATTTCGAATAATCAGTCAAGAGTTATTGCTGATTTTCGTGAGAAAAGGCAAAACCGAGATTCAAGATAAGTGAAAAATGCCACGACGTGCTGTTTTCTAAATAGTTCATGCATAAAGTCAGATTGTAACCTCGTATCTTATTGAAATAATTATAGATAATACATAAACAAAACAATTTTTGATAGTAAAATATGTTTTAATTATAAAATAAAGTATAGAAATATTTCAGTTATACAAAATATTTGTGTAACTGTATTTTCTAAAAAGTTGTCATTTCTCAAAAAACCCAAGACATACGAATATGAACAAAAGTTTTCATCCCACTTTATTTTGCGCGGAGCCGCGGGGAAATGATTTGTTGAATCGTCGCATATATCTTTTAATTAACAATAAACCTATCAACATTAATTTACAATAAATTTTTGACTTGATTTTGCAACAACTGTCTGAGCCCACCGCGCGACTTTGGTGTGACCTTGTTCTTATGCAAATGAAGTTGCTAAATATATATCATTGATGAAGGTAATAAAAAAATTTATAGTGGTTTTTGATTTCCGTACTCCTACCGAGTTCAGGGCCGTAACACGAGATTTTATAAGATAAATATATTTTTTATTACTCATGCGAGAAAAGTACTAACTTGGCGCACACATTTTTGTACGCAAAATAACTGCTTGACCACTCACATTGCGAACCCACATTCCCACATGCTTTTTGCGTGCGGAAAGTATACTTTCCGCACGCATATTGACAATAAAACATGCAAAATTTAATCAAAATACGCAAACCGCCTCTTGATTTTTCATTTAATAAATATTTCATAATTATTTGTATAGAAACCACCAACAAAGTAATTTAAACAATATTTAATTAAAAAAAAAACAAACACTCAAAAATATTTTTTTAAAAAGTAATAACAAATAGTAATAATAATAGAAAAAAGTATGTGAAATTCGCAATAAAAAGTACACGGTTAAAAATCTTGGACTAATTTTTTAATCCAACCTTAACTTACTGAAAAAACTAAATATTAAAATACTAAAAATAAATCTTGTCCTTATATTAAAATATTTCCAATATTTTTTGATATTCAGATTTAATCTAATTATATTATTTTCCATAATTTAAACCATTTTTGATTAAAATATAATACAAAATTATTGAAATCATAAAAACCAAACCAAAAAATACTAAAACCTAATCCAAATTATATACATTTTTTAATTCCAAATTAAAGAATACTTAGATTTTAATCTTAATTTGGATTAAATCAATCAGATCAGTGTTTTGTGTTGTGTTAGTGACACGTGCATACCCAATTTGTTATTATGTCCTTCTCACTCCAACCCATTTAATTTTCAGTATTGTTTTCTCTGTTGGTCAATTATTATTTAACATCAAGGACATTTCTCACGGAATATCAAAATATGTAGGTATATGTATATACCTAAATGCATCACCAGTTACACAATCAGAACTCCTTGCTTTTTTGTTCAATTATTTTGTTTATTTTCGTAACTTCGGTCGGGCTAAAAACATTTAAATATAAAAGTGCTTGGATATTTAAAATTAAAAATGTAATTTCAATTCTTAAACGTTTGTATAGTCATTGCCGTTATTAAGTAAATTACTGTTCATTCGCAAAATATTTTCTTTTTATTGAAATTTTGATACAACTGACATGGATTCCTGAAATAATACTTGATATTGTTTATCAATATAAAAATTCAAATTATTTTTTAACTCAGGTTTTTATACAAGGTACGTATAATATCGATTTTAAGTATAAAACGATATACGGAAAAATAAAGTATTCTGATTTTTTTTATCTATTTTCTAGGTGCGTAACTATTATGGTATCGTTTGATGTAAAACATAGCTGATTTTGATAATGGAATGATTATTGATAGATGAGCCGTATCGTAATTTAGATAACGTATCTCCCCCGTTTGGTTTCGAACTCAAGATCTGCCAGACAAGAGCGAAATGTTCTGATTTTTATTTATATCAAAATTTAAATTATTTACCCGGACAACTTCGGCGTAGCAGTCAGCATAGAATTTAAGCACTTCAGTTATGTGGTAAGTCTTTGCAACTAACATTTAACAATAATTCTACTGACTTTCCTCTTTATTTACAGGTTTTATTCTACCATTAAGAAAAATTATAGTTCAAGAAAAAGGAAAAAATCAGAAGAATCTACTGAAAACGTTCAAGAAGAAACAGACCATGAGCTAAGCCCGGAAGATCTAATTTTTTTTTTAAAAGTTCACTTTTTTAAAATTCATTGTTTATTGTAAAAAAAATCAATAAAATGTTGGTAATACAAAAATGCAATTGAGTTTCAATATAACCTTCATTACAATATTTAGTAATTAAAATATTAGATTTTAATACAGACAATATTAAAATTTCAAACCAAAGAAACCTATCTTTTAATACATATTTGGTTTAAAATATAATCCACTGTTACTTATTTTTAATACCTTTTGAGTTTAGAATCGTAACATACATAGTATTAGTTTGCAATACATCTGGAATAAAATTTGGTTTGGTGACTCTAATCCAAGTTCAATTAATTTTTAATGTCAGTTATATTGCAATGAATTTTTTAATATAAACAACCGATTAGATTTTAATAAAATTTTGGTGTTGCCATATATGTAACCTCTGTAGATTACTTATTAATCCTATATTTTTAACCGTGTAGTATGTGCAACTCCTGCGGGATTGTCGATTGCCCACTCGAGCGAATGAGCGCACTCACCACGATCGTGCGCTCAACTTTGCTTTCGTGGGCAATCGACAATTTCCCGCCCTTATTGCACAATATACTATTTTTTTATCATTTCCTATATATACGGTGTTCATGATGATTTTTCGTGGCCACCTGGACGAACGTAAAGAATTAAAATCAAACATTTATTGTACAGGAAGTGCCGCTATGGAGTTATGTTTTCCATTTTTGAATCATATTATTTTTTTAATAGGGACGTAAACACATGGAATTGCTTAACCTTTCACAAACGATTTAAAATTGTTAGAGATTTGAAAAAGTTTTACGGACTTAACTTTGAGCAACAAAAGCTGGAAAGTTGATTAATACTAATATGCTAATATGACACAGTCAGGTGCGGGTCCAGCTCTTAAATTACGAGGGGGCTGATAGGAGGGGAATTTTAACAAAAAATATATATCTATTAAAAAGTCTTTAAAATGTATCTACATTTACAGTAAAACTTAACTAATAATTGAATTTATCACTATTATAGCGGAGAGTGGGGGTGGGGGGCTTGACGTGGGTTTCCATTACTTCCGTGACTACTTCCCTGTATCACCACTTGGCTCAACAAGTTTAATTTTGGTGGTAATAAAACGAACGACTTTAGAAACCTATAATCAGCTTCAAGTTTCATCATTCTATCATTTTATTTACGATTTTTAAGACATTGAAAAATTTTATTAACCTCGAGGACGTCATCAAATTAAAAAATTCCTTTTTACTCAAATTAAGCTTTATGCAAGTGAGTCAAATTAGTGTGATTGGTTGAATTAGGATAATTTCATTATGAACTCTTTTCTCTATCAAAATAATAAAATTTGTATTAAAACAATAACTGATTCAACTGAAATCCTTTTTCTAATATTCCCTCATGTTTAATTTTGATAAACGAAAAGAATGACTTTGAAAATCTACAATTCCCGCCCACTTTCATAAAAAATATTTCCTCTGTTTTCGTTCAGTTTCAGAATATCAAATTTAGAAGACGACGTTCCACTGTAATTATTAGCTTGCTCACACTGAAACGATAATTAGTAAGTAATAACTACAACGCATACGTAAGAGGAAAACATACAGTGACCTGACAAATACATAAAGTAACCTATTTGTTTAGTTTATCGACTAAAAATTTTGTCTTTAAAACAATTTTAGTCGGTTAATTGATTAACTGCTCCTCAACTCGGCATCACTATTACGTACTAATATGCCTATTATGCCAATATTTTAGCAGCTGCGGTTGCTTAGATAGGGTTAACACAACGTATACATAACAAGTATCTGAACTAAATGGCTGGTTAATTCCTGCTACTCACTATAACCAACAGCTAACATATTAAATAGTTTACCATTTGTATTGTTTTTGTTTTATAAGTGAACAATGTTAAAAATTTCAATTGTCGCTTTTTACAACAACAACACAACAACGAATAACTCTGCGAGACTAGCCATACGTACCCATAGCAAAACAGAGAGTTAACTTTACGAAAAGGCTTAAATACTTCCATTTTTTTTTTATTTTATTTCTAAACGGCATTAAAATATTATGCATACAATATACATGTTTCTATGTAACATACTATAGATAGGTACTTACCTAGCATTGGACATTTATGGTAGTCCAAGTGGCTTAAAGAATGAACATTTTCTCAGTCAATGTGTGCGGACAAAGTGTGCCCAAAGTCGTTTATTATTTAAACGGAACAGATATAGTGAAATTCTAATCACCTGTATATGTATATACACTATAAATGTAAATATGTTATACACAACAAAGTGTACGAAATTATGTACTTTTTGGCTTTTTAGTGTTCGGAACCCTTATAAAATCACTCTCATGTGCATGTCTATCTATCCGTTAATTTGTCTATAAAAGTTTTTCTAGAGGAAATGTCGGATTTTGAAATTTGGCATAATGTTAGGTCTTGATGACATATGTATATCTCCAGTCAACGATGAGAAAAAATTTTTTTTGGATTAAAATGAGGGGGTGTGTCAGTTTGGTCCAAAGAAAAAAAGTTTTAATTAACATATCGTTTTAATTTTTTAATTAACATATTTGAAAGAACAATATCTGAAAATTCTAAAAATATTTTTTTATGACTGTTCCTCCATTGATTTTAATTTTAGTAGAGTTAATAGATATTGAATCATAGATTACCGGAAAAATGCAGTTTCTTTGACAGTCATAGTAATAGGCAACATATTTAATACTAATAGGTACTTCGATATAATATGGAACAATTTATGCATTTTTCAGTTATCATAAGTAAATTTAGATAGGATTTAAATATACCTAACATAAATGAATTATTTTAACTGATTTTTTCTACTCCTACTATTAAAAGTAACATTTTGCGCACGGCTAACTATATGTAAAAATTAACAATTGCCCACATAATGCGGAAATAGCCGTGGGAAATTATTTCCCACGGCTTAATATAATAAAAAAGTAGGCTCTGTCTTTGATTTAACATATAATCTATATAATTAATATGTGATTATTTATTATTGTTTCCATAGTTTCAAAGTATGCTTGCAAAAATTTGAGCATCTTATCATTGACATTATAAATTTAAAAATTTTTTACTACTTATTTAAATTTTATTTTAATTATTTATGTTAAATTTTACATTATGAATTGTATTTTATTAAAATTAAAATTATTACAAATTTTAATATTATGAATTGTTGCACTCGCCCTGCGGGCTCGATCAACAAACTCATATTCGTAAGAAATAAGCCTCTTTTCCCACTTATTGTACAATATGCTATTATTCGTTAAATTGTCTTACCGTATTACATTTGAATTTTATTTTATTTCTGACACAACTGTTAAATAACTGTCAAAACCCTTCAGCTTCGCTGTCATGTTTTTGTTCGTTGACAGTCTGTTACAAATGTCCATTAGACAAAAACTCAAACTCGAGTGTTGATTAGCGAGCCTAATATTGTCGATAAAATTACACGTAAAATTTTACATAGTAAGCCAGTAAAGTCTGTATTCAAACATGTATACAAAGCTTAAAAGTGATTAGAAGATGCACTTTTCGAGTGTCTAAAAACATATGACGTCATATTAAATAAATCATAACCGAAGATTACAAAATTACAGGTCCACACAAAAAAATCCCAATATACGTGGAAATTTTTTCGAACTGTACACAAAAAACAGACTCTTTAATATTTTTATACATTTTTTCTTACATTTTAATTTTAACACACTTACATTTATAGTGTTCATACCAACCAAAAAGGAGATTTATTTTCAAAAAATCCACTGAATTGAAAACGGTATTAATGATTTTACTAATTGATTATCAGAATTACATATAAATTATTGTGTAGCCGCGATCTAGACACACTGATTATTTGAAATCAATGTGTGTATACAAAAGTATACATATTTTATGTATACAATTAAAGAAGCACTTGATGTTTAACATTGAAAGCGAGTCTGAATAGAAATATGATTCTTACTGGGAAATTTGATACTACAAGACTTGTTTAGTATGTACAATACGTATCCAAAAAAACGAAAGAATAATATTTATATGGTTGCTATTAATCTTGACCCTTTAAATGTTAACCAGGAATAAGAAGCACTGGCCGATAGACTAAACCCTTAAATAGCAGATCCAATCATTATAAGTAGAAGTAGATTGTTTACACGGTTTCCAATTGAGGATTTGTGTGAAAAGAGACATAAAGAGATATATATATATCGTAAAAAAAAATTTTAGGATGATTGAAAATCAGTAAATGTCCATACGTTACCATAATAATATCAAACGTAATTTTAACTAGTACCACTCGTAGCCAGTGGCTCTCGAACAAAGATTGGTGGCCTAGTGACAAGGCGCTTGACTAGTTATCAATAATCTTGGGTTTGAGTCCCAGGTAGTCCCAGCCGATTGAGTTTGTTAATTTTTCAATCACTATGTGATTTTTAATTGGTTACTAGTAAATTTTTGCTATACCCTCGTAAGTAATAGTCTCCGAGGGGTGGATCCAGTTTCATAATTAATATCCAGAATGATAAAAAAAAAAAAGGAAAAACGAAAGCATAAGCCAAACTTATTTTGTGATGCATTTAATATTTTCTAAATTCTTTTTTATTTTCTTCTTTAAATAATTTTTCCAAATTATGTTTTCTTCGATGCTTTTAAGCATTTCTAACAGTTTTAAACTCATCTTCCATTTTTAGTTACAAAACTTGCATTAACTTTTATCAGGAATAAATGTTTAGAGGAAAATTTGATATAAAAAAATTTTTCGCAAGTCACTAACTTTCTGGCGGACACTATACAAGCATATAGTTATGAAATTAACAGGAATCGAAGACTTTTGTTTAGGATTTAAGGGCTATAAGTGATATTTAGAAAAACTCGTAGAAATCTACCGAAAGATAAATGCTGCTCATTGATTTTGGCGAATTTTCGAACGAAAATTTAATCTGTTGCAGTCATGGTATGATTTCAGCCCGTACCTGTGATTAGGAATTTGCTAAAAACCAAAAGAAAGCCGTTAAGTCTCATCATACTTTGCTAGTCAGTATATATCTACTGATAAAATTTTACATATTTCCAAAATTTTTGATTGTCAAAAACTTGTTAATAATGACCCCTAGCTAATAAACTTAATCAGGCTCTGATTACCTAACATAATTTTTTTATTTTTCTTTGTTGAAACTAAAATTTTTCTTCCACAAAAAAATTTAGATATTTAGGAACCTAATTTTTGAAACGAAATGTACCTACAGTAACATTCAAATAAACTGGAAGATAATAGTGAAATAAGCTTACGCCAGATATTTTAACGAAATTCGCTGTGTCACGCAGCATGCTACAACAAGGGTATTTTGAAGTTGTAAAGCACACAATTTTTTTCACAAAACATTATTTTCGAATGCACCCCCATTCTCCACTCATCTCTTCAGAACTTTCGCGGCAAAAATACCCAATTTCCTCACTCGAAACGATTTCACAGAATCTATTGTTTCATCTCTGTCCTCCATGTCGTGACATATGAAATAATTCAAAGAAAATGAAATTTAGAAAACGAACCTAAACCAAAACGAAAACAATTAATAATCAATCAAAAGCACATTATCTCCTCAAACCCCTCAATAACACAGATGCTCAATATATTTACATAAAATTGAATTTACGTACTTGAAACAATAAGTTAGAGATACCTACTCTAATAAAGTAGAAACAGATTTACGCGTGTTATAAATGATGAAACGAGATGATAAATCATAATACTCGTACATATATGCGTATATTTAATAACAAGAAGTTAAGAGGACTTACGTTGGCTATTAATGGAATGGAGCTCTGAATGACGATGTGACGCTTCGGGCATCACACGATACCTAACCTAAAAATATTTTTATAATATTCTCGATAGTTATACATATTTTTTTTGATAATCATTATACATATAGGTACATATATGTCTGCGCAAGCGATAGTAAAAGAAGCCATCACTGTAATAATATTACTATATGTAAAAAAAATTTATGTAAAAATTATGTACAGCATCTCACAGATTAAATCGAAAACTACACCAATACCTCAATTTGCGTCGGGGTTACGTTCCAAAAAAACACGACGCGAATTGAAACGACGCAAAGTGAATTAGGGTTACGAAAATACTACTTTTTAAAAAGAAAATTAAACAAAGTAAACATTTAAAAAACAAAAATAATATAAAATTTTATTACATACATACAAAAAACAAAACAAAAAAACAAATTCAATTAAAACAAAATAGAATAATCAATTAATTTATAATTTATAAAAACAAAGTAAAAATTTTAAAAGGTGTCTGTTTGTTAGCGATCTACACAATCCTCTGGGGGGGACTATAGTTCCTGGGGCCGTCTTTTCTTTCAGGTTCGTAATACACATTTATTTTAGTTTTATACCAAAACGCTCAAAGTAGTTGCCATCTATTATCAGTCTTTATTACAACATCAATAGATACATATCCACCATATTACAACAAATACGTGCCATCTTTTAGAAAAAAAAAGAAAATTTCAAAAAATTTCGAAAAACAATTAAAAACTCGAACCCAAAACAACGCAACTTCGAAAATCTAACAACGCACAGTGAAAATTAGTACTAATTCAGCAGCGACGCAACTTCGAAAAAACGCAAAACAAAACGACGCAAAGCGAGGTATTGGCGTGTATGTAAATCCATACAAGTCTACAAGTAGCTATTGACGGGATTTTTTCCGGTTTTCACTAGAGTGAATAAGGTGCAAAATGTGCGGTAAGTACGGGAAGACCAGAAGATAATTAGAAGAATATTAATAAAGTTTCCAGAAAAAGTAATCATCGGTGAAGTATTTTGGCATATGCCACATAAATGGTTAGAGACAATTAGAAAACAACAACTTCTAGCAAAATTGTTACTCTCAGATAGTTGGAAACAAACAGCTCCGTGGCAGCATATGTCAATCTACAAAATATCTTAAAATTACAACAACAAAAGAGGGTCTTTTAGGTAAGAAAGAGACAAATTTTTATCAAAAATAAATGTGTTTGTAGTTTTTAGTGTGGTTAACGAAGATAATACTGTTTTAAAATCGCAAAATCTACACATATAGCTTAGGTTTTATATAAGGGTATTTTCAAGTTCACCTCGTAAAATTTTGGTACAGTAAAAAATCAGTTTTGGTACAGTTTTCACGCATCGACAATAAGAAAAAATCTTCGAAAGTACATACAATCTTTTTAATACATGAAAGATTTATTGAACTTTTTTAATATTTTCTAAAACATCTACGAGTATTTTAATACTTAAAATTTGTCTAATGTCTCCTGACATTAGTCTGCTAGCGTTTAGTTGTTGAGTTACAACACATAAGTCGAAGAGGTGCTTATGACTGAAAATAGTATACTGTGCAATAAGTGCGGGAAATTGTCGATTGCTCACGAAAGCGGAGTTGAGCGCACGAACGTAGTGAGTGCCCTCATTCGCTTGAGTGGGCAATTGACAACCCCGCACGAGTTCACATACTATTTTTTATTACGAATTTCACATACTTTTTTCTATTATTATTACTACTTTTGACATTTTTCTTACTTTTTAAAATAATATTTTTAAGTGTTCGTCTTTTTTTTCTGAATTAAATCTTGTTTAAATTATTTTGTTGGTGGTTTCTATAGAAATAATTATGAAATATTTATTAAATTAAAAAACAAGAGGCGGCTTTGCGGGTTTTGATTAAATTTTGCGTGTTTTATTGTCAATTTGCGTATGGAAAGCTACTTTCCGCCCGCAAAAAAGTATCTGGGAAGAGTACAGTGGACAAACAGCTATTTTGCGTACCGAAATGTGTGCGCCAAGTTAGTACTTCTCCCGCATGAGTAATAAAAAATAAATAATACAATCTCTTTTATGATTATCTTATAAAATATTATTCCCCAGTACTCCCACCATAATTTATAAAATTAGTAAAACGGAAAACTTACGTAATCCTTTCGGTCCTTGTCAGTTTATCACGAAAATTTTCATGCGAGTTACTTTTCTATTATAATTAATTTATTCGATGATCTACTTTTACATAAGTCAGGTTCTTAAGTCAAAGTAACCAAATTTGTGCAGAAAATGTGATTTAATTTCCGCCTGTAATTTTTCTGTTATATTTACAATCCTGATTTCATCAAAAATGAAAAAAGTAGTATCGAAAGCCTATAAACAGGTTGAAATTTCATGTTTCCAGCATCAAAATTATGGTTTTTGGAACTTTAAAAAAAATTTGTATTTGTGATGATAACCTCATCAAATTCACTTATTTCTTTTTTTAAATTGATAGCTTCAAAAGTAATATGAATGAGTTCTGTTGATGAAGTTTAAGTAATTTGAGTCCAAAATTTTTTACTTGTAATTCCATCATTCTTGATGCAGTAAAATTCACTCTGTAATCGATGGGTTGGACACAAATGTTTTACATAACTAGTTGGTTCATGAAAATTACGAGGCTTAAGTAAATAAATTGATTTTTCCTCTATGTCCTTTCTTATTTTAAAATCGTTTCTTGGCCCGCCGAATATTTTGGTATTCACAATTTTTCTCATCGACGCAAAACTTTAGCAACCTTTAATTTAATATTTCCGGCAACAGTTTACCAATAAGTTAGTAAACCATTATATAAATTTTAAACATAGGTACTGTACGTTTTTACCTGAATGACACTGTACATATGAAAAAAAAAATTGACTTAGTTGTTTGGGCCCGTTAAGTAATAATAAAAAAATCAATATTAAACCCGCGTGTATACATATATATCAACTTATATGTGTATACTTACATACCATTGTAATCATCAATTTTTTTTTTATTTTGTATACAATCCATAATTATCTAGTATTAATTTAAAAATATTAATTAAAAAATCATCGTACTCTCCGACGAAGAAGCTAACCGAAGAAGCGGAGTTCAGTATTTCAATTTAAAATTAAAAATATTATATAGCGCATTCTTTCGGACGAAAGTTGCGTTAACCATATATTTTTCTCCTTTTCCAAAATGTACAAAGTATGTAATTTTGGATTTTTTTTTTAATACGGAAATATTCACACAAAAAATATTTTTTGATTTCAATACTCTAATTAAAATCAGTTAAATTAATTACCAATACAGCAATTTTTTTTATTTTATTTTCAAAATAATCGCCCGGAATCCGCGTCCGATTAAATCTCAACGAAAGAAAAAAAAACACAATGAAAAAAACAAATAAATAACAAAAACAGCAGACGATAAAAGCAACCGGGTCCCTTATAAACGGTACAATAAAAATAAATATAGTAAATAATCCATTGGATGGGTCGATTGGTGTGTGGTTAGTGTGGGTCTTCTACACTGGGTCTAGAGAGATCGCAGTTCATCTAGCTAGCTCGCTATGTGGATGTAGCTCTTGCAAAGCTCAGTTCAATTCAGCTCTTTTATTTTATATTTTGTGCTCTCTGTTCTTTCAAAGAGATTAACATTCAAACATCGAATACATTATTTTGATGTGTGTGTTTACATACACTGCAGCAACAAAATTATTGTCAAATATTGAATTATTACTTAGATGAGTTACCGTTTTGGTTTGCATCTAATTAATCTGGGCATATTATTAATTTGGTATCGAAACAAGAAGCGGTTTAACCGATTGCAATCAACCAAAAATTTTTAAAATCTAAAACGGGTTAAGATAAGAAATGTTTTTAGACGGGCAAAAATTAGTCTATTTCGGGAAATTTATTTAACCCTAGAATCATACGTACTCGTCAAAATGACGAATGAACTTCTCTACCTACTCCAATACTACAACTTGTCGTCGCCTGGTTGCTGTGAAACTTCTGTTATCTAATTTATTTGTTATTATAACACACCAAATGTATAAATTTTGTTTATAGTTGCTGTCGTTTTGTTTGTATTGAAATAGTGTGCGTCAAAAGGACGACGATGTATGATTAACCGATGTTTTTTTTAGAGAGTTTGTACTTTACATATAAAAGTTTTCCTAATTTTTCTAAAATTTATTAAAGATATGGATGTTATGATTAATTTATTCAATGATAATGATAATATGAAAGGTGATTACAGCTGTTTGACTTATAGAGACGACATAATACTGAAGTTTTAATATATTGAATCGAAAACCCAAAGAATGCGTTTCAAGTGACTTAATAAAAGATTAACAATTTATTTTGTTTATTATTTTTTGAGATCTTATTCGAAACACACATATCCACCGACTCATAATAGTTCGTAAATTAATTATTTGAAAGACATGTCTTATGATACAATTGATGTATTTATCTATTTTTTAGTTTTTATAATAAAAATATGCTTTGATAAAAAAATTAAAAAAATTAGTAAATATTATTATTAAAAAATTTTTCCAAATCCAATTTTTGTAAATATTTTGTTCGCTTTTGTAGTATTGTTATGTAAAAAAAATGTTTTCTGCAATATACTCTAAAACTCTCCGTAAAAAGTCCATTCGTCAAAATGATGCCAATGTATGATTAACGTTTCTCGTAGACCAACGTATGATTCTAGGGTTAACAAGGAAATTATTGGTCGATATTTTTGAAGTTTAGCATTTTATTTACTATGACCTTAATGTGCTACAGCATTTTTTTTAATATATATAAAAATGGCGGGTACACAAATCTTTCATTGGAACGTGTCACCCCACAAGTTCGCAAATGGTTGACACTGTAATCACCGTAATTATCATCTGAAAAAAATTTAAATTTTTTTCCCGTATTATTAACATAATTATGTAGAATGTCAATGAACCCAAAAAAATTCAAAAAAGTAAAAATAGAGAAATTTATACGAGCTTTTTTTTTAAAAAAAAAAACTATATTCCAACACTGAGAAAAAAATACAGTAATTTTTACTGAAATTTCTGGTAAAAAATTACTGAGCTCTCTGGTAATGCGGACATAAGTGACAGGCTAAGCAAAAAATACGATAATTTATAGTAAAAATTTTAAATTATCCTATAGCGCAGTAAAAATTACCGTATTATTTATAAATAAGGCTTTTTTTTATTTATTAATAAATAATTGAATTAAAATAGTTTAAAAGGATATTGATAGAAGGGTAAGCATTAAAATCAAATTATTAATATAGAAAAAATTTTTTGTGGTTTTTTATTATTTGTGGAAAAAAATATATAAATTCTTTATTTGACATATTATATGATAAAAATTTTTAACAATAAGCACATTACAATAATTTGTATAAAAACATATTTCAATTAACATATCAAAACTAAACAAAAATTCATGAAACACAACAATTTTTTGTTTTAAAAATTTATTATAAAAAAAATAACACTATATAAACATCCAGTCACCTTGGCTATTGAACATTTGAACAACTAAACGAACAAACTGGGTCCTGGTTACTTGCTGTCTGAAGTCGTGTTGGCCGTGTTAGACAATGCTCGGTGCTATTGCGCATGCTTGTTATTCTCAGTTTATGTGATGCTTGGCTATGCAGTGGTGTGTGACAAATAACAAATGCACAACGACTCAGTAAAAATTATTCATATGTCCAGATAATTTTACAAAAAATTAAGTAAATTTTCCCGGTGTCCACTTGAAATTTTACTAGCCCATCGAATTTTACGCAGCTGTATAGGAAAAATTCTTAAGGTGTATAGGAAAAATTCTTAAGGTGTACAGGAAAAATTTTCAAATGAATCGTAAAAAATAATGTTTGAAACGCATTTTTTATATTTTTGCTTAATAATTTCCTACGGACTAGTCACTTAAGACTCGTTTACCGGAGGCAGCTCAGTAATTTTTACTGGAATTTTTTCTCTGTGAAATTGAGTTGTATGTAGATTTGTAGGTTTGTTTAAGGGGACAAATACATTTGAAACAAAAAAAAATTGAAATTTTTTTTATAAAGTATTAGTAAAACATCTTAAGAAATAAGAATATACCCCCAAATTTTTGGGAACGATATTCGAAGTCCTTTGTACGTTTTAGCCTCTTCTTTTCTTCCTTGTTAAAAAAAATTCCCGAAACTGCCTTTATTTTTACCTGTCTATAAATATTTCTCTCCTTAAGTGCATTGTTGAAAAATGCTCATACAGATTTTTATTTATAAGTTTCTAACATTATTTATTCAATACCATATTACAATTTTTATATCATTATCATGTGGGTGACGGACAAGAAAAGTGGTCTGAGGCCTAAGATTGGGTAGATATGCAATCATCTTCTTCTGGAATAGTGAAAGGAAACTGCAGAAAACTTACACAAGCATAGTCAACGGCGAGATTTGAACCCCCAACTTGCCAGTCCAAAGAACGCTCGGTCACTGGTTAACAAGTTTTCATTTAAAAAATGGAATTATTCTTCAAATCTCTCTACTTTTTTCGATAGTATACTGTAATTTTTTAAGGGGTACTGTCCTTTAAAATACATTGTACATATCCTATATAGTATATTGAGATCATTTTCATAACAGGTTTCCGTGTGGAATATATGTATTAATACTTACAATACTCTAGCTTATAATATAACCTAGCCAAGCTATAGGTTTTTAGCTACCATTACTTTTACAATACGTCGTCCATGGTACATTTTGAACGTAAAACATGTCAGTAAATTGGATTTATACTTTCAAAGAAGTTTCAATGTACACAAAACACACATACAAGCATACATACACGCATTCAATTCCTCCATAAGTTGTCAATAGAGTTGAATTTTTACTATAATAATTACATAAGGAATTACAACTTACGAATGAGTCGTATGTAATGTAAATATATTTGTACATTACATGCTTATTTTGTATGAATTACACAGCTATTTGAGACGCGATAATTGAAAATTACTTTCGCATGACATGAAAAAATAGTTTCGTTTCCTGAATTTGACAAGGAAAAAAAACAGATCAAAAATATTTCTGAATTTGCTCAAATCCATTAGGATTTACAAAATTGTATCCTTGACGGGATACAATTCAAAATATTCACCAAAAATGAACACTACGAAACATTGTCTTTCCCACTTTTTCATATTTTAAGCCACCGTCACCTAATGCGACACCATTTGTCAATTGCCGATTAAAGACATTCCTTCAGTCCTACTACCTTGCTGCCAAATTTCAAAAAAATTTACGATACTAATAAATAAGGGAGATAAGGAAAAACTGAAAAGAAAATATGAAAAGTTTTAATTTTTCTAGGTCACATAACTTATAAATAGTATTTTTTCTACTCCTACTATTAAAAGTAACATTTTGTGCACGGCTAACTATATGTAAAAATTAACAATTGCCCACACTGTGCGGGAATACAGTGGGAAATTATTTCCCACGCCTTAATATAATAAAAAAGTAGGCTGTTCTGTTAGTTTAACATATAATATATAGAACTAATACTAAAAATATACATATAGGGTAAAAACCCCCTTTGTGGAACGGTATCTAATACTGGAACAGTTTTGACATTTACATATTTATTTTTTTAATTAAGTAAGGAAACTTTAAATGCGAGGTGAATTTAAATTGAAAAACAATCATTCTATTAATAATAATTTTTGTTATCAGACGTTTCTTTCAGAAATAACTTCATTAATATGTAAATGTTCATAATTAGATACCGTTCCACAAAGGGGGCTTTTACCCTATGTAAGTTAATTATTTATTATTGTTTCCATAGTTTCAAAGTATGCTTTTGCAAAAATTTGAACATCTTATTATTGACATTATAAATTTAAAAAATTTTTACTACTTATTTAAATTTTATTTTAATTATTTATGTTAAATTTTACGAAAAAAAATGTGCTCGTAGGAAAAGTATAGTGTAAAATACGTGGGAAAAGCTTATTTCTCACTCATACGAACAAACTCATATTCGTGAGAAATAAGCCTCTTTTCCCACTTATTGTACAATATACTATTTATTGTATTTGAAATAATGAAGACCTATTATTTCATAAATAAAACATGGAAAAAATCAGAAAATAGTAAAAACTTAACGAACCACTGGACAAAATATAATATGACTAAATTTTGTTCGGTTTATTGCCCCATGTATAGAACTATTTTTCATGCCTACAAATTTTCGGATTTCAAGATCTGGCAAAAATTACATTTGTTCAAATTAGTCTCATTACTATATTTTGCCTTCACAATAGTCTAATACTTTCAGTCTTATGAAGTGGTGTTTCTGTAAACTTAAAGAAGCCCAAGAAAATAAAAATCTCGTAATGGTGAAAGCGCTGGCAACACAAAAATCTATCTTGGAGGTGTCACCTCCCCCTCAAAAAGTGTTACTTTAGACAGATACCGATTATATAGAGACCAAAAATCAAATATCTAATCACATTGTGTAAAAATCACCCGATATGGTTCACTTAAGATTACTATTGCGATATGTAAGTATAAAAAGTTGTGAATTAATATTACTAACACCAATATTAGAGTGATATTGTTGTTGGTTATTTTTTTTTCGTGTTAGCATGTACTTAATAATAACATTGATACCAACAGAGCATATAATACGTATACACATATAGTATTGCTATATCGGTGATTATGAACAAAATAACGACAAAGTATTATTTTTGTAGGGAAAGGTAGCCCAAAGCGAGTAAGCGCTTGTATATCGTTGTATCAAATGTTTTTGTCAAGTCGTGTGTATACCGAGATTAACCGAATATCAACCAATATCAATCAGTTGCACTTGAACGCTTGTATCGTTTAATGTCCTAGTTAAGTGTCATCAAATTTTTTTGTTGGTTTTGTTAAAAATTTTGACAATAAATATTCTGTGACTAGTCACAAACCTTTTTATTTGTAATCTTTTATTACCGTATTATGTTATCGTCATTTGACTTTTAATGTAGAAAAAGATAGGCATGTATCGGCTTTCATTTTGAAATTATTCCAAATTAACAAAATTAAGTCTTTTTGGGAAAAGCGGGTAGACAAAAGAAGCATCTTAATGGAAAAAACTGTTGGAAGGGGAAAAAAATAAAAAATCTTTTTACGGCGGAATGAAGGAAAAAGCTTAAAAAATATTTCTGCCTTGTTTGTGGTGATTTTGATGTGGAACCACCTGAAGTAATATATTTCAATGTGGAGGTTGTAAAGAAAGTTACAGTTAATTGTTATAAATTTATTATTTTTGTCTTTTTTCAATTTTCTTTACTTAATTATTATTATTGTTAAGTTCTATATGATTAAGAAAGTTTATATTAAAAAATAATGACACTATTCAAATACATAAAGTACTTACCCGCTTTGCTTTAAGAGGATTACCCGTTTTAGGATACCTGTACGGGCAAAGCGGATTTTTGCAGAGATTTTGTATTTTCTTTATTAAAAATAAATATGGTATAAAAATTTCTTAAACGAAGTTTCATTTTAAGTTCGATAACTATTCTATCTCATACTATAAAAAAGGTCAAAAGCCATTTTTTTGGATGTCTAATCTTAACTTACCCGCTTTGGGCTACCTTCCCCTATAGTATTTTTTTTACATTATTTCAAAAACTAAATAGTGAATCGTCTTCAGATTACATGGAGTTTTTAAGTACGGGTACTTAATTTTGTATAATACGAACTGAATCCAACTATAATTCAAATGGAGTAGCGGATTTCGACGCACACTTTTACATCGATTTTCTCTGTTCCCACACAATAAAAAAAATTGTCCATTAAAACGAGCAGTAATTAACACCTGAATAAATAACACACAAAATTTGAAAATTTTCCTAAGCAAACTCCTTCTGCGATCGAATTACATTAGTAAGTTTGCATTCTAACCACGCGTTGAGAGCACTTAACCAACATAATTACAGTATGCCTTCACATATAAATACGCATATTCAATATTCAAACACACTTGAGCCATCTATAAACGATCTTACACAACTAACACAATGAATGCATAATAACAAATAATAAATTTATATTTTATTATTAACTTTATGTGGTGTAGTACGCGCGTTGTACACCTTGTATGTAGATGACGGGTGCCGAATAGCGCCCTCTGGGACTGCTACTGTGCGGACACACCCCTCCCGAGACCACGTAACGTATGTATATTATACGCAATGGTACTGTATTGGATGGACCCAAGTATTATGGTGAATGTAGGTATTTTATATCGGCCATAAATAAGGTCATTATAATAATATAATATAAAATAATCATAAATAAAATATATCATGGCCAAACGATCAACAAAATCGACCCCTGTAATCTTTTACGTCCATATTATTAGGATTATCAGCCGTTTTAATATTACTGACATATATAATATGTATATGGTATATATCAACATATGCGCATACATATACATCACAGATATAGGTATGCATATAAAATTGTTTTTAAAATATCAATTATAATTTATGCAAGTGATTTAAAAACGCATTGTTTCAGTTTTCGTCATTTCGGCAACAAATTTTGATAAGTCGAGAGTTAGGTATATCTAAAAAATACTTTTCTAAAAATCCCCATATGGTCTAGGAACTACTAGGTAACGCCCAGTAATGATGAGCCAATGCAAGACCAAGACCAAGACTTGGTAGTCTTGATTTTGGTCTTGTTCTTGCATTAAGAATCTTGGTCTTGGTCTTGGTCTTGCAAATTGCACTCTTTATCTTGATATTGCTAAAAAATCTTTCATTTTCTTGCATTTTTTTTATAAGCGAAATTTTTCTTTCTAAAATCAGAATTTTCACTCTTTACGGTTCCTAAAAAATTTCTTGTTCTGTGATTGCCTCTCTGTCCACCAGAGTATTCGTAAAACCTTCCACCGTGCGACTTTGAAACTATTCGACTAATTGCGATGAAATTTTCAGGGTTTCAGTTAATCTCGCATGAATTTCTATTAAACGTGGTTAAATCTATTATTATCATTATTATTATTAAAGTGGTAAAATCGATTAAATGCCGATATTAGTATTTTAGTATTTTAGTATTTATTTTACTGTATTTGACACGATACGTTACTGTAAATGCCGATATTTTACTTAGGCACTATTTTTTGCAAGACCAAGACAAGACCGCAAGACCAAGATTAATTTTGCTCAGCACTAACGCCCAGTTCCTCGTAAAATGTCAGGAGTGCTCCAAAAATCTGCTCTACTGTTGTCTTTGGAAATAGATATTGAAGATTTTGAGGAGAACAGTGTTTTGCAGGAATATAGAATATGGGACAAGGATTCACAGGACTCATAATATGGGGCTCATAAAAGTTCTGTTCTATGAGAAAACGTGCTTTTTCTGGTATTATGCCCTGTGAGCAAACCTGTATACTCTGCTTTTTCGTTTAGAACTGGGCAAACCTATAAGAACCCGCGCTTGCCCAGCCGCTGCAAATGCCTTCCAGAGATTAATGTACTGTATGTCAGCCCAACCAGTCACCGTCCACTTCATTTTATAGATCTATTAAAAGTTGAAGAGGATTCTGAGTCTTGCCTAGCTAATTAATCTGTCGTCTCATTTCTACATTCACCTAACTTCCTTGGGAGAGTTGAGACCGACTTCACCATCCGAGCAGATACTTACGTAATCCTTCCAGCAAGGTCTACTTTGTATCCATTTTGTACAGGCCAAAATTCTAAACACTTCCACCCATAAAGTAGATTAATCCGGTTCTGGGTCCGAGAACCATCTTGGAGTCGTCTGTGTACAAGATCAGTTCTTTGGCGATTGTACTGCATCTTGTCCCAAAAAAAAAATTTTGGTTTTTTGGTGCAATAACTTTTAAGCTATTTCTTCTTATGCACCGCTTTTAAATTGCAATCCAAGAGTGCAGGATACTAACGAAGGAAAAATATTATTAATATTATGCTGTCAAAACTATTTGGTTTTCGAAGTTTTAGAAAACACCCAATAACTCAAATCGCGCCCCTTTCAAAACTACTAATGCAGAAGAAATGATGCCCTTTTCCTTCTGCAGAATAGCAAAGTCCATACCAGTCTTCTGGTACGGAAAACAGAAGGTTGTGAATTATTACTGGAAAGAGAGAATAAAATTTAAAAGATAGGGACAGAAACTGCAAAATTATAAATTCATAATTTGTTGTATTCTTTGGTGCAACTTCCAGGTTCTTTATAATAATTGTAACAATTAAAAATTAATCCTTCAAATAAAATTTAGTTTCATAGCATCCGAAAACAATTCAAAATATCTCATATTGTTGTTACTGTTGTAGAACTTCCTAATGACAAATGACGGACCGTATTGTTGATGCGAAATGTGGGTGTTATAGTCATGTCATTTCAAACAGTCTGTGTGTGAATCACCGCATCCAAACAAAGACAAACATATCACTACGGTAATTAGTCAGAACGAAAACACAATTTAGTATTTGATGCGCGTTTGTTTTTCAAAAACAATGTGACATTTTTTTCCATAGCCACAACGCCATGATTAAAGAGTTTTGAATCCATGTATGACATTTACAAGGTGTGAGAAAAGGAGGGGAATATTTTAAATAATGTACTAGGTGTTTTGAAACTTTTTTTCGTTTTTTTCAAAGAGGGATCCAAAAACAAGGTGTGTGTCCGTCTGTTTGGCATCAAAATGTTGTTTTGTTTTTTTCTTTTTGATTCGTTGGTTAGTGTGATGTGTGATAGTAATTTTTATTGTTGCTTTGATTAATTAGGGTTCCATAAAAGAATCTCGAAATCCATAAGGCTCGATTCGACTAGTACGAGTGCCCAGAACATTATCCACAATGATTGTAATTATACTTTGTTCAGAAATGCACCCACTTGAGTCTGGGACTGGATTAAGTAGTATATGGTTAAATCTTACAACCATTGTGAGCGATTGTTCAGGTTTCCGTTCTGGTCGAATTGGACCTTTATATTTCGTCGTGTTCATCTGGTTCCTCATGACTTCGGACATACGAAGCTGAAATTTTGCCGATACTCGTACGTAGGGATCTCATTTAATAAGCAAAAAAAAGTTGTCAATTTTGGATTGCCCATTAAAAAGTGTGGAAAACTCGAAGTTCTTTTAAGCATTTTTAATTTCAATCATGGATCCAAGAATTTGAAAAAAGTTTGGATACCAGCACTGGGAAAGAACATTCATTTAACACGACGACAGTCATAGATACCGTAAGGCGTCAGGGGAAACCTGACTTACTATATCACAACGCTGTACGTCCAATTCCATATAAAGCGTATTAGTTGTCAATACAGGGTACCAGTTGGGCGGTTCGTCATAGTAACTTATGACCATCGACGTGTTAAAGTTATTTCGAATACATACGCAACAAAAATTTCGGAAATTCGAAAAGACATTTGTAGTAAAGAAAATGATCCTCAGTAAATGAAATATTATTTGCTTTACCTTAAATTTCTTAGATTTATCGTCTCAAAAACGTCTGTGAGGTAAGTGAATTTAGAGTGACTACAGGACCCTAATTTTACGAGATCTGACACGCACTAGACGATTTTTGTATAATAAAATTTTGAATGGATATATCTTCATATTTGGGCACTTAAAAAGAAATACACAATTTTTTTAAGAAAGTTGAATGATAATAATAATAATAAAGTATATCGTCCTTTTTTCAGACGAGTCTATTACATACACCACGCACATCATTAATTTTTATATTTGATTTATTTAATTATACATTATGGTGCAAGTGGAGGATAAGGAAAGGGCAATGTAGGGCTAGAACTGATATGCGTAGTGGATATGCGTCTGCAAGCCGTCTTCCGAAAGTAGCCGTCCGAAAATAAGAGTAACAAAATTCGTTAAGTGCGTGTTTTTGACACGCACTAAGTAATGTCACCTCAGTGAAAGTGTTAATTTATGATTTTTTGTTAACTCTGTAGTTGTTAACTCTACAGCCCTCTTGCGTTTATTCAATATGGATGTACAACTCTATAATTATTCAATATGGATATACAACTCTATAATAATGTTTCCCCCACTATGATCACACAACGATATTAATATGTCATCCTTCGATGACATAAAAATTAATAGAAAAATCACTTCCGGAAAATCTCATCAACAGACTACCCAAAATTTCATCAACAGATCTGATTAGAACTGGACTGAAACATTGCACTTGATTACGTCATCACGGTTTTCAATTTTTTGCTGGTAAATTTTCAATACTTTTTTCCATTTTTGACAAAATTAGAATATTGTAAAGACAACAGAAAAATCGTAGGCGGAAATTAAATCATTTTTTCTGAACAAATTTTATTGATTTATTTTGATTTGACTATATGAGAACCTGGTTTGTGTGAAGATAGATCACCGAAAAAATTATAATAAAAAATTAACTCACATTTTTTGAGTTCGCGGGCTACATTTCGCCCGAGCACATTTTGGGAACTCCTGTTCTAGTGTCTGCATAAATGAATAGAACTGTATCGAAACCTACGAGATCGTTCAATTCCGGGCCCGGGAAAAAGTAAAAGGAGCTTTTACCTTTGATCGTCACTTCTTATTTTGAGGATAAAATTTTTAAAAAATGTAATTTTTCCCGGGGCTCGCCATTTTTCTCCACGTTGCAGTACGATTCTTATGTTTCTGACATTTGCATTTATCTTACTTATTTCACAAAACAAAAATTGAAAATTCCCAAAACTGGAAAAGACAAAGAATCAGTAATAATAACAAACTCAACAGAATCAATGGAAAAAACATTTTCTAATGTAGATTATACACTTACAAACATAATATTTCGTTATTAAATACCTATAATAAATTATCCTTGTTTATCTTGTTAAAGCAGCATGTGTCTTCTGATAATATTTAACACACACGAGAAAAAAGGTGAGGATCACTCGGCAACGTTCTAGCATTTAGCTGGCTGACGCGCACTCACTGTTACAGCTAGATAGATAGATAGAACTAACTAAACTGTACTTCGCCATCAAGACAGTAAATTTAAGTAAAATGTACATTTATTTGTTCATAGTGCCGTAGATACAAATTGACTTTAATTCATACATATAAATTATGATTTCTTTTAAATACCAATAAAAACTATTTCAATCTGTATGGATACAAATAATCTGTGTGGGCAACTTTACATTATACCCAATGCCACGAATTTGTAAATGTGGATATATGTTGAAAGTAACGTAGAGTAGGAGGTTCTTTTAATCGGTTTTCTAAGACTGTACGTTAATTTTGGAAATTAATTGTTATTTACGTAGCAAGTCCGGAAAATACTTCTCTACTAGATTGCGGAATAAAACCGATTTATTCGTACATTACCTTTATTTTGTTTAAGGTACTGAAAATTCCATTTATACTTGACAGATGGACACAATTTCTTCGGTTACTATTGGCAATGTATGCTATCTTATGATGTTTTATTATATTTATATAATACAACGGTTTTATTGTATCATAGAATTGTTTATTTTGGGTATACAGTAAGGGGTAAGGTAATTGTGTACTTTTATGTTACCCAATCATTCTTCTATGAAATAAAATGAACTTGCTGGTAAATATCAGCGAATTACCGCGGTAAAAATTCTGGGACATTTTTTGTGATTTATCGGAAAACCGATAAATCGAATTGACAATCGATTTTTACAATCTCTAAACTGGATTGCAGGCTCGTGCTAGAAAATTGCAAATCTCCGATAAATTTAAAATCAAAATTTTTCGCATATTTATATTTTGAAGTTATTTATTGTGTTAGTATTTTGACACTATTTCACGAATAAAAAATGATATCGACTTCATTGGGGAGGGAGGGGGTCAATTAACGCGTATTAACGTCAGTATGATCTGAAAGAAATTCCATCAAACCGTTTTTTCCTCTGGACACTGGGAAGTTAATCGTGTGGACTTGAAGGTCGCATGCGACCTTCAGCTTCAAACTCAATCCGGTTTGTTTATTTATTTCTGCGGTAAAAGCTCGCAATAATGTCAAATTTGTCCAGTAAAGACGTAAAATTCTTGACCACATCATATTTCGGAATAATGCCAACGATTAAACAGAAAAGAAAGTTGGCTGAGTTGTGTTGTTTAGTGCATGGGTAGTTGTTTAATTTGTATTGTTTGAGAATCGCATTATTAAGGGGGACATTATTCTAATCTATAATTAAAAATTTCGCTCAAAACGAAATTTAATGACGAAAAGGAGAAGACCTTTACTAAAATTTAGAGAAATGGTAACTATTTAATCATTTCTACAGTAACGGTAAAATATTCTACGGCATTAGCCCGGAAAATAAATTTTTCTACTTCTGTTGAAGAACACACTCATTACATATCCGTTAATTGTTGAGAAAGTTAGGCATTATTCAAAGGTGTGGAGAAATGATCATTAGTCACTACCAATGGGCTGGCTTTTGTTTTGTGTATAATATACGTATCAATTTTTAATTTCATATATGTTGCGTAGTAACGTCTGAGTAAACAAAGTAGCTTGTATTCTGTTTTCATCGTTTGTACATATATAAACATTTAATGAAATTAGAGATGGATTACAAATTGTATTCTTTTGACTTAAATTTTATATTCAATTTTATTTAAATCAAAAAGGAAAAAAGTCGTATTCTACTCGCTTGCAATGGCTATTACTCACTCAGATGCATTACGACACTCGCCTCGCAAGCTCGGCTCGTGTCGCAATTTCATCTTCGTGGGTAATAGCTATCATGGCTAACCACAATCATTACCAGCTTGTTGAATAATATACTATTTTGGGACTGTTAAAATGAGCAGTATAAGAAACTGTTGCTTTCATGACAACTAAATTGATTAAAAAGTATCTACTTTGGGATCGATTCCAAAAAAAGTAATATTGTGTTGTTAAACTATTGAAGACGACTACCAAAGTGGCCGAAATTAATTAGCAAATATTTTATATTAATATTTTTTTTTATTTATTTGTGGATCCTTAAGGAGTAATCTTTATTTTTCCGTATAATGGATCTCACAGTTCAACTTTTTTACTTATAGCCACGTCCAAAATCCACCTATTAATTTTTTTTCTTTTTTTTTGTTGCAGGTATCAGCCACCGATCCCGACTGTGGTATCAATGCAATGGTAAACTATACGTTGGGTGAACGTTTCGCGCAATTACATGAATTTGAAGTCCGTTCTGGGACCGGTGAGGTGTGCATTACGGCCGAGTTGGATTTTGAAACACGAGCCAATTATGAATTTCCTATTATGGCAACAGATCGTGGTATGTACTTATGGCTTTTAACTTTTAACTAACACAGTTGTAGAGAAAAGAGGTTAATCGGGAGTAAAGGTTAATTGTGGTAATAATAATACAATATCACTTGGGAGTTTTGTTTGCGCTCCGGTGTTTATTGTGGTTGTAGATGTCGCTGTCGTGTACTTTATGTACGTGTTATGATAATTTCAAAAATTTATTTCAAATTTAATTAATTCATGTGCGCATATAATTGGACAGGAAACATGCACTAGAAATGTTCTTGTAATGTATCTGTAATTTTTTTTTTGTTGCATTATTTTTTTTCACTGTAGTCAATGTTTTAATTTAATTGATTTAACATATTCTGATCCTGTACAAGGTGAGGAATAACAAGCCTTGCAGAATTCACCATTAAATCAATATTTTTTATTTGGAAAACTGTACGATTGTCCCATTTCAATGTATGAATAGTAGAAATTGAATTATGTTCTCAATCAACTAGAAAGTTTAGTATCTCCAACATTAATAGAGGATTCATTTTTGGCGAAATTCATCACTAAATCAATATTTTCTGTTCAGCAAACTGTACGATCATCCTATTCGAACGTGCAAACAGATGCAACTGAAGTTCTCGATTAATTGGAAATTTTATCTCCAATTTTCAGAAGACTGAAATCAAAATTTAGTCTCCAAGGTTAACTGAGGGGTCATTTTCAGTTTTAGAATGAGTAGAATTTTTTTGGACTAACTAATTTAAGTTTGAATCTGGCAGTCAATTCTAAAAGCTTAGATTTAAGAATTTGAATTCCATCCAATATGCAAAGTTTGAACAAAATCAGTGCTGCATTTTATAATAGTCATTTGTCATGACTTTATTTTTATGGGAATCAGATATTTTCTCCGGGTAAAATGTAGCCTATGTCCTTTTGTCTCCCTGACAGGATATGCGATTAAATCCCAAAGGCGAAACAAGCCCTGTTTCAAATACACTTTCCACAAAAATCAGTTGCTTTCCCTGAGAAGTAAACAGTAGCCTATGTTCGTCTCTACCCCCCCCCCCATCGCAATTATTTCTATGCAAAGTTTCAAGTTGATTGGTTAAGCTGTTCAAACTCACTTTGCTTTTCATAAGTGCCTGAGGGGTGAACAGCTGGCAGGATCCCAAGAAGTTCTTTATCCATTTTAAACAAAAATGGACGCTTTTCAATCGAAGAGCAAATTAGATTGAAATTAATTTAGTACTCAACAGAACCCCCACAAAAAATTCAATTTTTTATAAATAAATAATCAGTCTTTTTATGATTCACTAAAGGCCACTTTTACAGGCTCACCCCAACTAAAAATTTGAGATTTTTTCGAAGTAATTGTCAATAGTCCAAAGATAAGTCAGCAGTACCCTTAAAACCGAGCTATTTATTAAAACTTTTGTATATTCTGGCTAAATTTTTAATAATTTTTTTGTTTTATTCTAGGTGGTCTAAGCACAACAGCCATGGTTAAAATCCAACTGACCGACGTCAACGATAATCGCCCGATTTTTTACCCACGCGAATATAACGTGTCGTTGCGCGAAGGTGGCGTAAGCTCCTCCGCCACCAATCCGGTAGTGGTGGTCGTGGCAACCGATGCGGACTCGGGTCGTTTCGGCACCGTACAGTATCGTATCGTGAGCGGTAACGAAGCCGATTTATTTCGTATCGAACGTAACACCGGTGAAATTTTCGTGAGTCGTCCATCACTGCTATCGACACGAACACAACCGTATCATCATCTGAACATCACGGCAATAGATGGCGCCGGCTTACGGGCGATCAACGATGCGGAAGTGTTTATCAGTGTAATCGACTCGGCGCAACGACCGCCAATATTTGAACGATCGCGATATTCGTACACGGTGAAGGAGGATGTGAAATTGAATACGATTGTGGGACATGTGAAAGCCACCAGTGGTGATTCAGGTAAGAAAATATTTGTATCGTGTAATATCGACTTTAAGTGTGTACATATATCGTATACCTACCTATCATATATATGTGTAGTTTTATATATTAAAAATATTTTACAAAAGCATGTATTTGTTAATTTCTAACAATAAATAACTTAATAACATTTATGTTTGTTACAATAATAATAATTATCGTTGCAAACGGAATATTAAAATTTTTGCTCAAAACCAGCATTACTAAGTAAATATGTATATAGGTAGAGTATACACACAATCTACAGTAGGACACCCAATATTGCCAATAAATAATTTGAAGCTTGTTTCGTTTTTTGTTTTCAACAAAACCAGTAAACGTTAAACGTATGCATCTAATTTTTGTAGGATAGCTAGTAAAAAATTTCTATTGAACTAATCATATTTTTGCAAGGAGATTCGTCATTTTGATAACAGAAATGAAAAAAAGTTCACACCAAAATTATTCTGATTCAGTCATACTAATTCAAATCACTTAAGTAAGACATCATTTAAGAAAAAAGAAATTTTTTTTATTTGATGACATCATCAAATTGACTAAAATTTTTCTAAAAAACCGTAAATAAAATGATAGAATGATGAAAACTGGACATGAACTATAGGTTTTTGAATTCGTACTTTTCATCTTCACCAAAATTAAGTAAGTATAGGATCACTAAGAAAAATACTTTTTTCTACTCCTACCATTAAAAGTAACATTTTGGGCACGGCTAACTATATGCAAAATTAACAATTGCCTACACCGTGCGGAAATAGCCGTGCGAAATAATTGCCCACGGCTTAATATAATAAAACAGTTGGCTATGTCCTTAATTTTATATATATATATATATATATATATATATATATATATATATATATATATATATATATATATATATATATATATATATATATATATATATATATATATATAATTCTAAAAATATACGTATGTAAGTTGATTATTTATTATTGTTTCCATAGTTTCAAAGTATGCTTTGGCAAAAATTTGAACATCTTACCATTGACATAAATTTAAAAAAATTTTTACTACTTATTTAAATTTTATTTTAATTATTTATGTTAAATTTTACGAAAAAAAATGTGCTCGTAGAAAAAGTATAGTGTAAAATACGTGGGGAAAGCTTATTTCTCACTCATATGAATTGTTGCACTCGCTCTGCGGGTTCGCGCAACAAACTCATATTCGTGAGAAATAAGCCTCTTTTCCCCCTAATTGTACAATATTATACTATTGTTGAATCAGTCACATTTCCAAAAACATAAATTCGTGGTTTTGATTGCAAAAATGAAAAATTCATACCAAAATTACTTTGATTCAACCAGTCACTTCAATTTACTTTCGTCAAGCTTGTGATGAGGAAAAAGAAACTTTTTAATTTGGTGACGTCATCAAGTTTACAAAAATTATTCTGTGTCTTAAAAACCGTAAATTAAACGACAAAATGATGAAACTGGAGAGGTAATTACAGATTTTAGTATGTATTTGATATATCTACTGCAACGTGCCCAAATTTCGTGCTCTATTGTACATATAGTTAAATATAGTATATTATAGTTTTATATATTTTGTGCGTACTGTTAGTTAAATACTGTTGGTTAGTGAGTACTATAGCTACAACGTAGTTTTTAGCTACAGCGCTTTATACGGTCTCTTAATGTTTTTTAATTAAAACGAACATGTTTGTTTGTCTGTTTTTAATCATAAACTTGAACTAAACGCATCCTCCATTCCATCATAAACAAACAAAATAAATAATAAAATAAGTATATAAATGTATATCTATCTATAAGTGAAAATGGCCAATAATAATTATTAAAATATTATAATCTCAGATAAAATGGGACAAGCATGGGTAAAACAATAAAATATCGATTTCTTTGACGTATAGCGTCATGGCTGGCCAAGATGACAACGGTTGATATATTCTCTTATTCAGGAGTTATAAAACACCTATTGAAAGTAGGAATTATTCAGGGGCGTCGTGCCCGTACAGCGCGTGTTTAGAGAGCGAACATAATTATGGTGCAATAAAAATAAACTGACCAGATGTACAGATATACATTGATAATACAGTGCCGTCCCAAAAATGATATTGTCATTCTGTGATTTTCAATTTGTTAACAAAATTTAAGTTTTGAATAAAAATTCTAGATTGTTATTTTGCTAACTGAATAATTTACTTATATTTAATAGCTTTATACTGACCATGTAAACCTTAGTTGTGTTTTAACGTCTAATTTTCAATATTAGCTCGTACAATTAGAGGAACAGTGATTTTAAGGATTTACCTATATAACATATATAAATTCAAAGATTATTGCCTAAATTTGAAATATAAAATAAATTGTTCTACGTCGATTTCAATTAAAAAATATATACTTTCTCGGAAAAATTTACTGGAAAAATTTCTTTTTAAAGTCACCATTAACTTAATGCTATTTTCACCGGAAGTGTCCAAATTTGAAAGAAAATTGAAAAATTCGTAATGTTTCACCAAAGATATATAATTGAAAAACTGATTTTTAATTACTATGTACGATCTGAGACTTTTTAAGCTTAAAAAATAAAGTATTAATCATTTTCATCCAAAATTTAAATTTTATTAACAAATTAAAAATCACAGAATGACAATATCATTTTTGGGACGGCACTGTATAGTATAGTACCTGATTTCATACAGTACCACATAGTACCTGGTCAGTTTATTTTATTGTGTATAGTGTTATGACTTTTATTCGCTCAAAAAAACACCGTATTTACTTGCGCTCTGCGGACAAGCGCTCTCTAAACATGTAATCTATTAAAAACTAGCATACTTCTGTCATAACATCCTGCGTAACGTAGGGAATTTCGCACGACTTATTTATAATAGTTCAAAGAAAATAAATGCTTTCAAAATATTTTACCGAGACTATAATGACAACCAAGAATCTTTGAAGAAAACCTTTACCGGTACATACTTACTAGCAAAACTTAATTAGTACAATAAAATCTGTCTGCCCTGTATAAATTATGAGACCTATTTTTCTTACACCCTACATATATACTAAACCAGTATAAACAAAATGAAACAAACTAAAACCGTTCTCTTTTTTCCGAAAACTAGTTTACATAGAATAATTGCTTCCAACACAGTGAAAAAATTTGTGTTAAAATTAACACATTTCATATGTCCAGAACGGTCCACTCATTTTTTTTGTTATTTTAACACCATGCATCTGTGTCAAATCTTTACACAAGATTTGTGTCAATGATTTAACACACAAGAGGACATACATTTTGTGTTAATTTTTTAGATTTATCCGAGTTAGTTGTTAAACTTTTTTATTCAATATTTTACTTCCACATAAGATATTATATTTGAAAATCTTTAAAAATTATAACGATTTTGTTCATATATAATATATATATTGAGACTCAAAGAACGTAAAGTACGTCAGTTCTTTGTAACAATTCTTGCTTATGTCCATATACCTATATCTACGAAAATATACGTAATAAAAAAGATGACAGTAGTTCTTATTATTAAACAGAATCGAAAAATTATAAGTTTTTTCAGTTACTGGCAAATATTAAACGTTTAAAAATGAAACAATATTCTTACATTTTAAGGTTATTTTGTTACAGATTCAGTTAAAAAAAAATCATGTAAGCTTACGAGATATAATACAATCTCAAGTAAGCTTACATGATTTTTTGTAACTGAATCTGTAATAAAATAACCTTAAAATGTAAGAAAATTGTTTCATTTTTAAATGTTTAATAAAATTACATTCGTCAATAACTGAAAAAACTTACAATTTTTCGATTTTGTTTAATAATAAGAACTACTCTCATCTTTTTTATTATATATATTTTGGTAGATACATATTCTAATGTAAGTTAGACACGTATAGCATTCTTTTGCTCTACACAAATATTGAGTTACTTCCTTGCTGTTCAAAACAGGTTAACACTTTTATTCTGTTAGAACGAAATTTGTGTTAACAATGTATTTTCATTTAACATAAACACGAAATGTTACATTAACGCAGGGTTGTGTTGCGTATTTAACACAAAAATTTTAGGATGTGGCTATTTATACATACAGTATGTATACGCAATTGGCTATTTATACATACAGTATGTATACGCAATTGGCTATTTATACATACAGTATGTATACGAAATTGGCTATTTATACATACAGTATGTATATGAAATATTTTGTTTAAACATGCAGTATGTATACGCAGTTGACTACTTATTCAGAATTACCGTAATTTCTGATGTATACTGCGCACATTGAGCACAAAAAATATCGCCCAAATTTCGTGGTGCGCGTATTAAAATGGAGTTTTCCACTGGTGACAGTAAAATAACTTATAATAACAAATTTATCGATTCTAATAATAACGAATTTCTCGCGTACCACCGATTGAATTTTGTATAATTTTTTTAGCTTAAGAACGGATTTTTGGGGGCGCGAACCGGAAGTTACATATCTGAGGACTAAAAAAAGGTTTTCTTTATTATGGTAATAAAAAATAAAGGCAGATTCTTATAGAATTTGATCAGTGGAACAAAAAAGGAAGAACAAATTTTTTCGATATCCTGTTTAGTTTTCGAGATAATATGTGTTGTATTTCTAAAACTTACTATGAGATAATGGATTGTATATTACACACATACACATTACATATACGTAGTATTAATTTTTACGAATATAAACTCAGTTTTAAATATAATTTTTGAATGGTATTTTTTGGTTTTTATTCATAGAAATTAGTGAAAAATGAACGGGATATCACCAATGAAACTTCATTTTTAGGCAAAGGGTAATTATTTATAAATGTGCCTCGGCGTGTAATCACTTCAAAATTATTTAATTACCCTTTGCCTGAAAATGAGGTTTCAATGATGTCGTCCGGTCCATTTTCACTTACTTCTATTAATACAAGCCGTAATATTTTTTTAATAATATAAGCCGTTTTACAAATTTGACACGTAATACCACGAAAACTAAGCAAAATATCGAAAAACTTCATTGTTTCTTTTTTGTGCTACTCACCAAGTTCCATAAGAATCGATCTTTAATTTTTGTTGGTATGGTAACGGAAAACATCTTTTAGTAACCCCTAGGCTTGAAATTCGAAAGGTTGAAAAATACACTTCCGGTCCGCGTCACCAAAAATCCGTTTAGGGAATAATTTCTTAAGCCAAAAAGATTATGTAAAAAAATAATTCAGCTCAATCGGAGGTATTCGGTTATTATAATTGTGTAGTTATTATAAAAATATTAATTGTAATGATAGCGCATTCAGTCAGTATGTATAAGTAGCCAACTACGTAATCAGTTTAGTTTAGGTACATAACTACATACTGCAGGTTTAAATAGCCAATTCAGTATACACATATCGTCAGCTGAGTATTGGCAGTGAAGAGAGACGTATAATAGAAATTTAATTCTTATGGGCCAATGTGGACGAAAATTTTAGTCGATTTTGTTTCTGTTAGATGGCAGAACGATCGGGGTTCAGACGTTTTAAGTTGTCAGGCGGAGCTTCAATTTAACAGGAAGAGGTGGGAAACGTATATTTCAATTTGTATATTTCCATTTTTCTTCCATAAACAAATTTCTCGTTTCAAAAGTACAATTATCGAGACATAACACTGCGTACTGCTTGCCTGCACAGCACTACCATCTGTAGATGGGGTGCCAAAATTGCGGTTTGGGGTGTTCTAAAACTGTCCATAAATTTAACACAGGATTGAAGTTCTATATACGTCTCTCTTCACTGGTATTGGTTTGTACCAAGTCAACTTTTTAAATATTTTTTCTAGATAGTTGTTTTGTTAGTTTTGGACATTGAGGAAGCCGAAACCACTATCAGTAAAAAATTTTTTAAAAATTGACTTTGTACAAACCAATACTCAGCTGACTATATGTATTAAATAGCCAATTTGATATACATGCTATATATGTATAAATAGCCAATTTCGTATACATACTGTATGTATAAATAGCCAATTGCTTATACATACTGTATGTATAAATAGCCAATTGGTTATACATACTGTATGTATAAATAGCCACATCCAAAATTTTAACCACTGGTTTTTTTTACGCAGAACACAAATTTTTTTACTGTGAATAATACGTTCGAGAGTATCGTGCTGGAACATAAATTTAATTCAGTATTTTCAACTATTTTGACAAAAATCATAAAAAAATGAAAAATTCCAAAGCTTGTTCCAAAAAAATATGTTAAATAGTGGTAGAGCCGTGAAAAAAATTTAAAAAAAAAAACAATTGCTTTAAAATTACTGATACAATTTTTATCATCATTTCAAAACAATAATACCAATGTAATTTTTCCGAGATCCATTTTATTAAATGTTTATACCTATATTTATTTTTAGTTGAATTTTAATAACAGAAAAGAAACACACTATATTCAATGTATAAAAACGATATATCTATCTCATTATTATTGAAATACCATCACGTTTTCAAATAATATTACTATTTAATGCAACATATTATGGTTATGGACTCATGAAGAAGCATGAAGAGTCTTTCTTATGTTAGAATTCGAACAAAATAGTATGTGTAAAAACACTTGAGTAAAATAATACGATTGAGAAACTATAAAATAAAAATTTTTAGTAAAACGTGCATTTAGGTACTCTTTCTCAACATTGTTGTCTACAGTGGGTTTCATATTAACAGAAAACACGTCATCAAACATTGTTTGGATACAAGGTTTATATACAGTTTATGAGGTACACTTAATCCCTATGCTACAAATGTATTCATTTTTGGACTGCAATCAGCTGTTTTATAGCGTCAACTGATCATCACTTGATCAACAATATTTGTATATGAACTGTCATTTGGAAATTTTAAAGGATTATTTCTGAATAATTATTAGTTATTACAATATAATATTCAGTTTAATATAATTATTTTTATTAATTTTTCACATTTTGTTTGTTATTTTATGCCAAATGTAAGCTATTTAGTTATTTTTACTAATTTCATTAATTGCTGCTTTGAAAATCGTTATTTCAGGGCCGGCGTCTAAAATTTTTCTTACGTATTTTTATAGTCATGCCTGGTATACGGTGTTCTGTCCCAAATTGTAGAAATTCACAGTATAAGACATTAAATAAATAAAGACGTTAGCTATTTTCGATTTTCAAAAAAGCGTGTAGAATTACGTTGTTGAATTAAAAACATTGAAAACGCCTAAATTAATCCGTAATTAACAACGTAAGACAGAGTTTTTTATTAATGTTTCATAATTCTATGACATACAGGGAATGAATACACACATGTATAACATTATCGAATATAATTTGTATCTATTATTCTGACAAACTGTAATAAATATATTTCAAATACTTATTTTATCTAAATTTAATTTAAAAAATTATATTAATTATTTTTTATTCTCTTTCTGAAAACGTGACTCGGGTATCTTATATTTTTATATTAATTTAAATATTTTTGTTCACTTCCAACATTACTAAGACATTACTAAGACATAATGAAAAGAAAAATATTCCGGACCTGGCTTTACTGCAGTCCACAGTCAAGTGCCGTTTTCATTTGATTGGCGAACCTCATAAACATATATAAATCTTGGTTTGGATAGGAATTACCATTACCAGTAGAGTGCATTAATTTCTGTGTTCAAAAACTTTGAAATTCTTCGAATTTTCGAACTATGATAACAATTAGTAATGATTTAAAAATTAAGATCCTTATACGATATTGCATGACCCATTTTTTAAGAAGCAAATTACATTATAATTGCAAATAATTTTATCTTTTTCTATCGTTTTTTTTACTACAAATTCATTTAAATGTATGTGGGTGATGTTATGTGCACGGATTGAAAAAAGAGCGATAATACAGAGAAAATTAGGAATCACAATGATAGATATTCTTTACAACACTAACAAAACAAATCTAATTTCCATTTTATCATTTTTAAAGTGGACGTTATGTTTGCAATTCTCATGAGAGTACACTGAAATCTATTTTTATATGGTCTTTTTTATGCGATACAAATAAAAAAAATGCCAATTAATGTGTATAATGTGAATAAAAAGCAAAAAAAAAAGAATTTTTAAAGAATGATATGCGGCAACATTGATTGCTAACAGTCCAAACGAATTTCGTCATCACATTACATAAGTATATAAATTATTGCATCATCTAATTTGTTTATATGTATATTACAATTTTGTTAATATGTTTTTTATGTGTTTCCTATTCTCAGCAGAAAAAAAAGTTTTAGTGTATATAGAAAGTCGGCTCGGCTCGTCTTATTATAGCAAGAATAGCTTGCTACACTTACGGTCTCTTTTTTCCTTTTTTTTTATCGTCAGCAAAATCGTGGCAATACCATATTTCTTAACACACTCACATAACGCTTAAATAACACCCGAAATACACCTTTTTAAGAAAAGTGGAATTACTAAGAGTCAACGATTAGAAAAAAATATTTTAGATTAAAATCAGGGGTAAGTTTTAATACTTGTATCGTGTGAGCGATCATTTAAAAGGGTTACTGTAGTATCCGCTACTCAACAATTAATTCAAATCGTGCGTCATAACTAACATTCCTACTTATCTATGCTGTCGGTGCGTTTGTGGTTCGCCGCTGTTACTGTTCCCATGATCAGCAGACACAATACCCGTACAAAACTACAACATATATTATAGACATAACATCCTGTTACTCACTTAACTACCCCATATGTTCATTATCAGACGCACACATGTACCCTTATTAACCGTTAATAATCCTACAAATCCTATATATAAGCTAGGGATGTTACGGATCTGAAATTTAAAAACATTTTTTTCGGTTTCGGTTACGGATATGCAATAATATCGGATAATGTTTCGGATACGGTTACGGTTACGGATAATTGCTTTCAGTGAACATTTTTTTTTTTTAGAAAAAAGGGGAGAATTTTACCCCAAAAAGTGAACGCTAAACACAAATCAACGGAAATCTATCAAGGGAAATATATATGTAGCAAAAATTTGCTTTGATTTTCCCCCAGTTTTCTAATGGCAATTGTCTGTTATTATCCGAAACAAATCCGAAACTTTTATTTTCGGATACGGTTTCGGTTTCGGATATGTAATTATTTCGGATATCCGGTAGTTTCGGTTACGGTTACGGATATCCCTAATATAAGCATACAGACATTGCACTAGCATCATTCGTACAACATCCACAAGTCCAATATCAATCATCAAAAATAGTGTACTTGTTTTATCTGTTTTGTTTAAAATAAAATTATATTAAAAATATACGAGCAGTGTTTTAATATTATCATCATCATCAGCAGCAACCTCAACACTACAGCTATCTCTAAGGATTCTAAAAATAATTATTTTTATAATTTTTAGTCCAGTGATCCTAATGATATAGCTACAAAACTGGCAAAAATAACTGTCCACTCCCCTGATCTCTCAGATTTCTAAAGCTAGAATTTAGATTTTAATATTAGTAGACACTGAGTCATAGATTATCGAAAACTGCAGATTTTCGCGGCATTGTTATAGTTGCTGAAAGAAAAAGTATTTTAATTAACAAGGCGAAACACAGTAATAGACAACGTATTTACTATAATGTTTCAGTACAATATGAGACAATTCATGCACTTTTTAGTTATCACAAACAAAAATCGCTGCCAATAAAATGTGGCACACAGCTTCCTCGTAAAAGCACCTTGGTAATTTCATGCCCAATATACCTTTGTATAATTTAATATTAGTATATAAATTAATAAAAATAAATAAACAAAACCATTCATAAATAATTGAGCGAAGTACGACTAGTAGTAAATAAGATATTGACATTTAATGGGATTTCATGGTAGCGCCGTGGATGCTATTACTGCGAATGCAATGAAATTTGTAGGAGACCATCTAGGAACCAGACCGTATAATTTCTGACAATTTCATAAAAAAGAATTGAATAGTTCAGAAGTTATGCCACTTGGTACAAACTGGCGACACACAGACGGACAGACAGACGGACGGACGGACAGGCAGACACCAAACCAAAATTGTTCAGGAACCTCTAAAACCTAAAATGTGCCTAAAAAATTTTATTTTGAAGGGAAAAATTTTTTTTTATTTTTCAAAAGTGATCACAATGCTTCCGCTACTTAGTAGTAGTAGTAGTCTCGGAAGCAAAATTTCAAACTGATCTATTGACTGCTCACTGTACGGGACCCTAATTGTCCGGAGCCCGACTCGCTCTTAAACGGTTTTTTTCCTCTAGTAATTTTTTGATTTAAATTTTTTTTTCATTGAAATCCCTAGCCATTTCACATAAGAAAAATTGAAATTTTTTCGGATTTAAATTCACTCCGGACATAAATGTTGGGTAACGTAGGTGTGATTTTTCGATATGAATCTTTTACGCTTGCTATTTCATTAAATAAAAACCCTGCCTATCAGTACTATCAAATATAGAAGGTGAAGAAATATGATATTCCCTCATATTTTATATTATAGACACTACAATATGCACTCTGCAGTACCCGGCTACATCTTGAACATAGATTACCGTATATACTCTAAAGATAGATGCCTATATACTTACGCTAAAGTATATAAATTTTGATAGAATGTCAATTAAATAAACAGCCATGACAACATTGAGCGGATCCAAGGCTGAAGCGGGCTATGAAGCTATATTATGAAACTAACAAAACAACAAAACACTAACTGTTTATTGCCGATAAACAGGTAGTGAGCTAATAAAAAGATTTCATATTATTATTATTACAGCCTTCTATTGCCTAACAATATATAAAATACATGGCTACATAATATAATACATATTATATGGACATATTTCAGTATACTTGAGATCAAAATCAAGTGCAACACTTTCATAAAGAAAATGATAACCGAGTCTACACTGAGATTTAACAAACTGTCCAAAATTTTTATAATAAAAGTTTTTTTGTCCAATTCTTCCGTTGTAAATATTTTTGTGGATTTTCTAATTAAAAGTTTGTGAATTACGGAAACTTGAAAACTAAAATAAATGTATAGAGTATAGTTTTCTAGAGTACTCGTTCAAATCTGGAGACTCAAGTTTGAAGTTATCATTTAGGTGTATATGTATGTTTGTATATATGTGTCCGCACGATACTCCCGAATGACTTTGGAACTTGGATGAGTTCTTTAGCCAGACATGTTCAATGCCCAAAACATAGCTTTTTGGGTATTTTTCAAAAAAAAAGTTTTTTATAAGTGGCTTGCCAAAGTTTCCCAAATTTTAAGAGTTTTTGCGTCACTTTTTGACACCACTAGAAAGAGAAGACAAATCACATAAGTTTTTAAACCATTAATCTAAGTAAACTGGTTTCCGAGAAAAATTAAGATTTTTAAATTCAAATTCGCTATATTATACAAGATGCTGCGACAGGGAATATTTTAAAATTTTTTACACTTTTTAGACATTGCAAAAAAATTATGCATTTTGTAACTTACTTTTTAGTGTTTTTTTTTCTTATTTTTTTAACAAATTCTAAAAGTTTTTCTAGAATTAAACATATTTACTTGCTTTGGAACGTCGAAAAAAAAATAATTTCATTTTCATCTGTAATTTTTTCTGTATTATTTTGGCATTTCGGAATTTACCAAAAATGAAAATAGTGGTCTCGAAAGTCTATGAACAGCTTTAAATTTCGTGCTATTAGCACTACAATTACGATCTTTGGAGCTTTTAAAAATTTTGTATTCGTAATGACGTCATCAAGTTTAATTTTTTCTTTTTTTAAATTAATAGCTACAAGAATCTGATAGTGAAATTTGAGTAATCTGAGTAGGTACCAAATTGTCATTTTTCCAGTAGAAATGACCAAGTTCGGTCAGAAAATGTAACTTATTTTTCGGATGTGGGATTGCGATTGACCAAAACTCGTGCTGCAATTGTCGGATTGAACACCACTGTTTTATACAATCTGTTCGCCAAAACGACGAAGCATATATCTAAGACTCTAAATAAACAAATTCATTTTTTTTTCTTTTTGTCCTTCCTTAAAGTTTTTTCTTGATTCGCCAAATACTTTAGTATTTTGACGCAAGATTCCGTGGTCTCCAACTTAATTTTGATTATTGCTGTACATTTTATATTAATGTTATGTCGATCATAGTCCAACCAAGAATCCAAACAGCCTCAATATAGCGGAGATTTTCAATAAAATTCTGGTGAATCATCATACATATACATGTACTCGTACGTTTCAAATAGTTTGCGTTTTCTTTCTTTTAATTTCACATAACCATATCTAATCTGCAAATTAATTGCAGTTAATTTAACTATTTCATATTAATTTTTTTTGAGGGGCAGGGAGGGGACGACGGGTACATGGTATTTAAAATAATAATAAATTACTGTTTATTTAACGATTGTCACACTTTGTTCGTAACACCAGCAGATGTCATTGACATACCGAACAATTATTGTCGAAGTAGGTAAGTTATGTAGTGTATTTTTGGATTAGAGTTATCTAATTAATTCTATATGTTTTAATTAATGGAACGAAAAAAATATGGTTTTTTCGCTGCTTATATTGAATATTTATTTGTGGAACTTCACAGGCGAACAATTTAATATCCAAGAACTTAGTGTGCGGTGGTTGGCTACTAACTGTGTATAGCATTGTCGCAAATCAATGTGCAACACAGTTGTGGATTATAAATAATCATACACGGATTTGCTGTTGAGTTTTGTAAAGATTTGAACACACTAAATAGAATAGTTTCGGAATGATTCAGTATGAGGAAGAAAGAATCGCGTTATAAGTCCGCCGATTTTATTTCTATTGTTAACATTTCCCCTCCATGACAGAAAAAAAATTCATTTCAGTCTCTCGCTATGAGACCGGAACATTGGTGTTGATGTTAAATTACCTAGCAAACGTACGATTAGTCAACTCATAAATCATCCTGTGAGAATCAAATAATTTGTGTAGTTGACCAAAGCAAGTTTTGTTCGTTCATCGCGCGGATTATATTACAAACTTTGTTTGACTAACAATATTATTTACAATTTCTACAAAAGCTTTTAAAGAAAATATGTGTTATCAATATCGTTTAAGCTCCTGTCACACAAACTATAGAACGCATTTAGAAAATATTAAATACTAACGAATGGTAATACTGCACTCAACGTCCGGGCAATTTGATTATAAATAAGTACTCACTCACACGCTTGGAAAGTAGGGAAAGTGCGAGTTACGGCGTTCGACTACTGAGCACAAGTGGGGGTACAGGAATTCTTATAATTATATTCTCCTACAGCCCCGTAGCGGACTTACAACGCAATTCGACTGTATTTGGTTCATTTTCAACTTTTAATCAAACCAAAAATAGGATAATATATTGATCAATTCGAACCTTCTACGAAATTAGTTCAAAAAGTTATTAGTATTTACACATCGATTTTGAAGAGTTTTGCGTTTTTTACAAGAAACCGTATATCTTAGTCAAAAATGATTCGAAAATGATTTAAAAAAAAAAAAAAAAAACATTTTAAGGCTTGGACTGTTTAATTTTTAATAACAGTAATCGAAATTTTATCTTATCAGTCTAAAATTGTACTCCATGCTGAAACAATTGACACGGCAGAATTTTATTCTCTTGAAGAAATATCGTTTATGTAAAGAAAATTTTCTATTTTTTGTAAAATCGATTTTCAAATTTTTATAAAACTAGTATATTATACAACCGAGGAACTGAAATGTGACTGTTTATCTTAAGTGTGAAGTTTTTTGCCAGAGGGTCTGCAAAAGCCTGGTGGCAATAATTTCTATGGGGAATAAACAAAAAGTTTTATTCCCATGACGTTTAAAAATTAACAAAAAAAAAAAATTATTTAAATGTTATTTAAATCGCGTAAAATAATATGACATGAAACGTATTGTGAACAAATTAAAGCGATTGAACAATGCAATGTAACAGTCTTTATTTAAAAATTCAAATTTGTTCATAATTATGTTAAATAAGTAAACTCTTGCTGATTAGTGATGTTTTGTAAATTCTGGTTGCTAATTAGCTTAAAAGCAGGCGAAAACATATGTTTAGTTCCTTGAGACTAAAAGACTTTGCCACTGATTGTGAGAGACAAATCTGTGTATTTAGTTTAGGAATCGCAAAAAATACATTTCCATCCCCATTTTTTAAAAACACCATATAAGTAGTTCAGCCATGGAACACTGGAAGGAATACAACTATCTCTTTTCTGCAATCACTTATGGGCAAGTATGTGCATTTTACAGAACTATGTTGTCATTCACTTACTAGCTTCCAACGGGTGTGTTTCAATTATTGTCATATTGTTGCCGTTGTGTTGACACGGTATGTTGCATGTACGTACCACATACATATTATGTATCTTTTTAGTATATGCGTGTGCAAAACACGCATACACACAACCATATATTGCACTACCACACACAACTCCGCGTGCACATGTATAAGATAGTTGTGGGGTATTTTTTATCCTTTAGCGTTACGCTGGTTTCAGTAGTATAGAGATACTACCGTTCGTTCTGTATTCTGTGAGTTCAGCAATTATTTAAATACCCACGTTACTTTTAACAGCAAAGTATTCTTAAAACCTGAACTATCAGAACGTTCCGTTTTATTGGAGGGGAAGTCAAAGTCGGAAACCTCTCATCGAACTTCACGGAGTTGGAGTGGGAAAAAGACATTTTTTATTACGGAAATTACGCGCTGATACCTGTATTGTGTATGTATATAAAAAATATCGGAATCAAAGTCGGATTTAAAGATGCAACTGGCACTGACCTGCGTACCAATCTCTCCAAGGTACTTGATCTAATAAAGACGCCACCCACATCATTATTTGTAGATTTTTATTCATTTCATAATTTTTATATTACACATTACATTTATTATAATGTGAGCAAAGGATAAGTAAAGTGGTGGAGAGGCTTGAATGTGGAACGTTCTTAACGGAACTGTGTCGATATTCATCTGGAATTGTGAAAGCAAACTGCAGAAAACTATTACGAGCACAGTCGGCCGTAAGATTTGAACCCACGACCTACCAGTCCGCAAATCCCGGCACCTGAACACGCTCAGTTACTCGCCCCTAGAAAACACCATATGTTGCTTCAGTATCAAATATTTTTTCTTTATTCTGTTTGGATTAGTCCCGTGTATCTTCACTTGAATGGTGAATACAATATATATTTCTAGCCTCCTATTAATTTTACACTCATAATTACCTCACTAAACACGCATCAACCAAAGGCTACTTACATTCAAATACATACTTAATACCTATACCATAGGTAAAATAATATGGTGGAAACAATTAACACAGTGTTTATTAATCTTTACAACAAAAGTTCAACTAAAAATACGGAAGTGTTTATGTTGTTGATTCGCGAGGTGCTATAAGAAGTACCCAGCCAGGTACCCACACACAAACACATTCACATAACCCAACACACATATCTCTGCTGCACAGTACAGTGTTGCATACAAAACGCAAAACTGTATCCACAAACGAATATGTCGATGATAATCGAATATTTACGATACAACTATTGTTGTCGAGCCTCATTTTCATTACGCTCGCAGAAAACAAAAAATTCATCATTAGGTATTAAACGTTTTTTTTTGTCTCCTTTTTTTCAACGTCTTCCGTATTTTACGATTTTTGTTGCAATAAAACAGTTTTAGGGTTCCATATCTGAAAAGTAAAGAACGAGTTCTAATGAGAATTTTTCATCAAAATCAAGATATCGAATGGGACTTCGTTGGCTTAAATCTATTCTAGTTTAGGTGAATGAAAATATATAGTGTCATTTTTAATCCCAAGGAACAAAATCTACTTTTTAAGCCAATAAACAATCGGAATTTATAGGACGGCACCTAATCAGCAAACGAAATTTAACTTAAGTAGGGGAGACTGGGGTAAAGTGGCCAGTGGAGGTAAAGTAGTCATTGGCCTTTACTCACCGGAAACCACTCCAATCTTGGGGCGAAGTTGAATACTAGCTTGTAGACAAGCCATTAGTATTCTATTAAAACGACAATGATCAGTTTCCTAGATTGTATGAATTCTAACGAATTTTTTGAATTTTCGAGTGTTGATGTAAAGTAAGTTTTAAGTTGTATTCTCATTATTTTTTTTATTAATTACGAATACAATTTTTTAATTGGGATAGCTAAAAACCCTGTCTAATTACCTTTTAAATATATCGTTATCGATGAATCAGAAAATTCTTTCTTGAAATTAGTTGCGGTTTGCCGAAATGGCGTTTAACGGGGTAAAATGGCCAGGCTTATAATGGGTCAAAGTGGCCAGTGTCTCCGATCGCTACTCAAATTGAATTCTTTGAATATTTTAACATATTATATTAAATTCAGAACTTTTATTTAGTTCTTTATATTTTATAAACAAATAAATTGCCTGAAATCAGTTTTTAGGGTTCCGAGAAACAATGTGAAAAAGAAACCCTTATTACGAGATTTCAATGTCCGTCCGTCTGCCCGTCCGTTAATAAATAATAATTAATGATACAAGCATAGTTTGATTTTGTATATAAACATGTTTATTACTTCAAGATTTCTTTTTGGGTTAAAATGGCCACTTTACCTAACATAATGGGGTAAAACTCGTTACAGTTTTATTATAATGTGTATAGACTAATATGTAGTTCCATTTAAAAAAGTATAAGTTTGTTTCATAACTCGAAAACTAAAAGAGCTATAGAGCTCTCGGTTATAGCAATCGATTGCCCCCAACGGTATCTACAACTACTATTTAAACATTTTTTTGATTAAATCAATGGTTTAGCCGTAATAAAAATGACAACTCTCAAAAAACTCACCTGTATATAAATTTGCACGTATTGAATAACAAGAATTATTGAATTATCAAACTATTGTCGATTAATTTCGACATGCAACTTCATTAAAAATACACTAGCTAGTACGTCAACTTTTTAATATAGTACGGAACCCTGGGTACGCGAATCAGACTTACACTTTACCGAACTTTTTCGAAAACAATAAACAATCTTATTTGTTTATTAACAAATAAAACACAAAACAATTGCATGCACCTATGCATGTATGGTTGAAACCACCGTTATGGCTGCAACCATTTGAACAAGTGTTAGAAATAAATTGTGCAGATTTTTGTTTTACGTAAAGGAAAAACAAATCGCTAATATTGTTATGTCACTTATATCAGGGGACGGGAGTAAAAGATTATGTTGACAGTAGAGTCGAAAAATATGAATATATAAGTCTATTGTTTCCCACGCGTAGTGTTTTGAATACTTTTTTTGCGGAAATATTAAAAAAATTTCTTCAATATTGCGTGTGTATATATGTTCAGTTCAAATTTATAACGGGATCGCTTAGATACAGAGTATGAGAATTTTTGGATTTATAGCTAGCTCCACTTATTGTAGGGTTAAGTCGTTTTAAATTCAAGAATTGTGCAAATGAAACACATAAATGTATCATTATAATTACAAATCACATTATTATAATCAAAAATTTTTTCAGTGCGGGTTATATATATATATATATATATATATATATATATATATATATATATATATATATATATATATATATATATATATATAATTTTTTCACTCATCGGTCAGGTCAGATGGTCTTTTGATGGCTTCATTTTTTCTGCACTCTCAAAACGATTTCTTGAGAAGATTGAAGCTTGATTTTCTTATTCATGAAATATCTTTTAAAGAAATTTTTTTTTTTTGATTCAAAGAAATTTTTAATCTTTGAACAAAAATTATTGTTTAGAGAGTGTAAATTGGCTGCTGACATTAGGCTGCTGCAACAAAAGTATTTATATTTAGTACAAAATTTATATTACTCCTAATATTAACCCTAGAATCATACATTGGTCTACGAGAAACGTTAATCATACATCGGCGTCAATTTGACGTGTGGCCTTTTTACGGAGAGTTTTAGAGTTTATTTGCAAAAAACATTTTTTTTTACATAACAATACTACAAAAGTGAACAAAATATTTAAAAAAATTGCATTTGGAAAAATTTTTAATATAAATATTAATTATTTATTTTTTTAATTTTTTTATCAAAGCATATTTTCATTATAAAATTTAAAAAATAGATAAATACACCAATCGTAACATAAGACATGTCTTTCAAATAATTAATTTATGAACTATTATGAATCGGTGGACATGTGTGACTTTACAGAATATGAAATTTCTCGGTCACAAATATTCCCGCAGATGTGTAGTTATTTCCTCATTAGGCACATTTGTAAATTTTCTAAAATTTGTTAGTGATTTTTAGAATAAGATCTCAAAAAATAATAAAAATTAAAATATTTTCCACAAAATAAATTGTTAATCTGTTATTAAGTCACTTGAAACGCATTCTTTGGTTTTCGATTCAGTATATTAAAACTTGAGTATTATGTCGTTTCTATAAGTCAAACAGCTGTCATCATCTTTCACATTATTATTATCATTGAATAAATTAATTAAAACATCCATATCTTTAAGAAAATTTTAGAAATATTAGGAAAACTTTTATATGTCAAGTACAAAATCTATAAAAAAAAAATCATACGTTAATCATACATCGTCGTCAAATTGACGCACACTATTTTAATATAAATAAAACGACAACAACTATAAACAAAATTGAGGCGTCTTCTGTGTTATAATAACAAATAAATTAGATAACAGAAGTTTCACAGCAAGCAGGCAACGACAAGTTGTAGTATTGGAGCAGGTAGAAAAGTTCGTTCGTCAATTTGACGAGTACGTATGATTCTAGGGTTAAAATATTGTACAATACAAGACACGAGTAAAAGTACTTTTACAAATGTTGATTAATTTTGAAATAATTTTTTCAACGAATGTACATTATTCAATAATTGCCCGAAAATTAACAAAAAAATTATATATCTGTAGGTTTATGTAACAGGAAGGAAGCTGTAGTTGTACCCTACAATTTTCGGCAGTCATTATCATCGTTGAAAGAATATGGTCAATATATACCTATCATTAAATTAATTAAAGGCAATAAAACAAAAATACATCAGAACCTCCCAAAACAATAATATTAAAATTTTTCTGTAATTCATTTGTTTCCCGTTGTAAGAATAATCAGAAAAAAAAATAGGATAAATGTGAAGAAGAATTACAATTTTAACCAGTGGCGGTGCAGCTAGCCCTGATTGGGCCCTGTATCAAAATTTATTGGTACCTGTAGCCAACCACGGTGATTACTCTACTGGTTTTAACATTGAAAACATTCTGAAAGATTCATGTGTAATCATGTTGTTTCAGTATTTCTAACAATACAATGGAAACAAATGGTGAGCCCCAGGAATAAAACAAATTTTTAAGAAAAATTTTCCCCATCGTATTAACTGATAAACAAAAAAAAACTCCTGTTACTTTTCTCCAGGCGCCTTCGTCAAGGCCCAACACCGAGGCTACAACCCCGGCTGCCTCCTCTTCTCGCTAGCCCTAACTTCTAATAATGTTAAAAATTTGAAATTTGATCCGAATATAAGAATCTGACGCAATAGATATAAAGTAGAAAATAAATAAAAATTCACCTTTTGAAAAGAGATACCCTTATTTTTAAAATTAATACATTATCGTGGCAAGTTAGAGGTTAAAAGTTATAATAATTTTGTGTCAAAGTTTCAACAGAATATCAAAAGTTGAACAAAAATTCCTAAAGTGAGGTTCAAAAATGTCTTCAGTGTTTTAGATTCAAGCAGTCATATTTTTTTTATTTTTCAATATGTTTATTGCATTTTTTTTATTAAATCTCGTTCAAACGTACGGAATTAAACGGTATTTAGCAGAAGTAAGTATGACTAAAGCTGAGTATAAATACGCGAATGTGAATGCGAAAGCGAATAATTATTTCTTTGAACAGGAAACAGGAAAACAAAACAACAGGAATAACTGAAACAATAAACGAAAAGGAATCACATGACGCACTCATGTAAAAATTTGCGATGAAAACGTTTGCGAAAGAAACGTTGTTGCGAAAATGAATATTCATTAGAGCCCGTTAGTATAAAATCAATACTTACCTATACTTACATAATACAATCTTTACTGGTAGAGGTCTCTCTCTGTGTACGTGTGTTTATGTAATTAATTGAAGTTAACTAACATGCAAATGAATATCACATGCAGTGATAACATCATCTCTAGTATGTACCATTTCGTTTTTGTACCAACAACGTAACATAGAGGTAGGAACGTACGAATTGAGCATAGAAAAGAATGAGGAAACAAACACTCTAGCGTACCCTACTACTTGCACTATTAGCGAATTTCCAGAATGGAAATTCAGCTATTACAGCCACTGTCATAACGCGACCCGGGACCATGGCAAAAATTTGTTTTGAGGTCCCTAGGAACCGAAAATAATATTCACTGAAATTTATATATATATATATATATATATATATATATATATATATATATATATGTCCGCACGATACCTCTCGAACGAAAGATCCTAAGTTTACGAAATTTGGTGAGAACGTTGGAAGTCCAAAAATCTTGGATGAGTTCTTCAGCCAGACACGTCGGATGCTAGGAACATGGCTTTTGTTCTTGCAAAAAATTAGTTTTTTGCCAAAATTTGCTATAATTTAAAAGTTTTTGCCACATTTTTTTACACCATTGCAAAGACAGAAAAAAATCACATAAAAAAGGTTTTTGAACGATTATTCTAGGTTAGCTAGTTTTTGAGAAAATAAGAAAAAAAAGTCAGTAGTGGATTGGACAGTTTTGGACCCACCACCCGATTTTTTTGACCGACCCCAAGGAGGAGGTAGAGCTACCGGGGCGGTTCTAGAAACCTCCGGCGGTGGGTGGAGTGAACGAAAATTTTTCAAACCTAACTGAACCTAACGGAACTTAGCCTAACCTAACCGAACCTAAGGAAATTTTTTTCTAACAATAAATACTATAAATACTAACAATAAATTATTAATATTCATCTGCTGATCCCATATATACATATATATATATATATATATATATATATATATATATATATATATATATATATATATATATATATATATATATATATATATAAACTTCAGTGAATGTCAATTTTAGTTTCTTCACCTACGGTTTTTGGACATTTTTCGTGAAAAAATTTGGCGGAATGAGGCGGAAAAGTCACATAAAGAAGGTTTTTTCTAAAAAGGTACTTTTGTAAATGGAAATACGCTATGTTATGCCGGATGCTGCGACACGGGTATTTAAACATTTAAAGAACCACTACGCTTAGTGCAACTAGAACTTATATTAGTGTAGGTATACATACACATAGCTAGCTGTACCATTTTAAATTGAACGAAAAAAAAAGCGTAGAGTTCACCTCTAATAAGAACCAACATCTCAGTAACGTATAGCATAATTAAAATGAATCAAAAATTATATATAAGCATACATTTCTTACAATGATATTAGGTACTACCTAATAATGTATTTATACTGAATTTGTAAATATAGGGTAAAGTTGCCTATTATGAGATACCTTTTTTTAAAGCCGTGTTTTTCTAAAAATATTCGACTTTAGTTACTAAAATCACCTCTAATCTATGGAGAATATATTCTAGTTTTACTGCCGGAAGTAAAAAACTGATACTAGTTCATCTTTATTGTTGGCAAACGATTTTGTCAAAAGTGTCATTTTTTGGTCATCGAAAAAAAAGGTTTCCTAATATGAGATAGTAAAGTATCCTAATATGAAATACTGTCTATTATTAGGAAACTTTAAGAAAACAGTTTATAAACAATACTTTTATTAATTAATATTAATTGAAAATAATAATAAACTTCAGTTTTAATGGTTTATTTGTATGTCATGCTTACAATTACTTTATTGTATAAAAAATAGGTAATAATTATGATTTTAAGAATTAAGCCTATCGATTATCTTTTGATCATACAAAGGTGTGCGGAAATTTACATGTAATTAACTCTCTGCATAATTAAAATAACGTGTTCTCAAATTCTAAGTTAATAATTCCCTAATATGAAACACCGAGTACCTAAAATGGGATACCTCATATTCGGAGTCGTTGGGTGTCTAATATTAGGAAATATTTAACATTACAAATTATTAGGTCATGTTTTTTTTTTTCTTATGAAAAGGATTTACAGAAATACTTGATAAATCATTAATACAGTATGTGCACTTTTCGTGAAAAAAAAAGTTGCAAATAATTATACGATAAACAAAGGAAATACATAACATAAAAACACAGAATGTAATTTTTTTTAGCATTAAAAAACAAATTTTTGTTGGCACAGAATGTCCATTCGGCGAAAATTTAGGGAAAATTTCGTGAAAAAAAGTTGCAAAAAGTTTGATGTTTCGATTCTGCTTATCTGTGCGAGGGACATAATTGTAAATATTTGGTCATATAAACGAAATAACCTGCTATCTTATATTAGGCGACTATCTCATAATAGGCAACTTGACTCTATATTTTAACTGTGTAATAAGTAATATCAGGGCCCGCTCTAGGGGGAGCAACCCGGGCATTTGCCCGGGGGCGGCAAATTTTAAGGGCGTCATTTTGTAAAATTCAAGAGAAAGAGAGGGCGGCATTATTACAACTGACGAGCAAAAAAAAAAAGGTCGCCGCTTTTGCCAGGGCAGAAGACGCACAAAAAAGAGTGCGGAATTGTTCTTCCGCTGGGGCGGAATTTTTTGTTTTTGCCCGGGTCGACATAAACGCTAGAGCGGGCCCTGGTAATATTTGGTGTAGGAAGCATAAAAATGCTTGATTTTGTAAATATTGCAAAAAGGGTATTGGTTATACGACATTTAAAACAGGAAGAAACAATAACAACATTTTTAAATACTGGCTGACGTCAGTGCACTAACATCATCGTCTTCCGACATAATTTCATTCTATTTTTGGGGACTAAATGGGAACCTCCCCCAGTTTTTGCAACCGTTCCCAACGGTTATAACAGTAATTTAAAATAAATAGTATATTCTATGTAAGAAGACAGTTTTTAAATTAATTTCTCAGAGTTTAATTGCAAAATTTTATTTTTCGTATAACATACACGCATTACATTGTTTATTTGTAAATTGTACACCAAAACCCGTATAAAATCGTCATGTCTATCATCTATCCTTTAACTGTTATTTCAGATAATCAGATAAAGGTTGAGATAATCATATTACATATTAACAAATTTAAAGCTAATTTTAACATTAAATAAATGGAAGAAATATTTTATCTCGCGAATTGTTGAAAATTCTAGCTAGTGACTAAAAATCCTGACTTAATATGTGCATAACACGCATTTTTTTTAATAAAAAAAAATCTTTTTTTTATTCATTTCATTTGGTTTTTACCTTTTCCTTTAAAGTTGCATTTAGTTTCAAAATAATTTTTAAAAGGGTTTTAAAAATCATATATCGAATTAAAATATTCAGAGCCGGATTTACATAAGGGCACTTGGGCTCCACACAATAAAGGCCTCCGCAAAATTGATAATGAATCTTTCAAAACAGGAACAGAATTAAAACGATATTTATTATTAAAATCTGTTGGTGCTGAAAACTAAAATAAAAAACCAAATTTTTCAAAGGAAGACTACACGAAATGAAAATATGATGGTCATAACAAACAAAGTCAAAATTTGTTTCGACCGCACAGATATAATTAAAACAGACATTTTCAAACAATGAAAGATTTAGTAAATAAGTATTAACATGATTATTATTATATTATAAAAATAATTTATATTTGAAAACTAAATCGTTCCGGTAGGTATGCGATTTTAAAATTTTCGATTTAAATAAAATATCTAGATACATATATGTATATGTAGCTACTCATGTGGTTGTTGCTTATTCGTATACCTATTTTACGTTGTACATACTTAATACGTTTTATATGAACGGAAGATCTTTTAAAAGAGGTATTTGAACAAAGATCTCATTAGTTCCATGCAGATCTGTTGATAATAACAAGTTATAAATACTTTTATCTAAAATACCCACATAATGGTGTAATGGATTCGCAAATGTTACATACATTATATAAGAATTTATTGTATGGATACTTCTTATATCGATATGTATTTGTATGTCGTAATCATTTATTTATTTGTGTTGTTAGGTTGCTGATGATCGAAAATTTTATAACGGATTTACTGATTTACAGAAATGAATCGTGTCCCGATTGTTTATATTAAGGAGAAATGTTAAAAATGATCTTGAACTATTACGCTCTTTTCACATTGTACGGTTTTCGCCGTACGGGAAAAAACCGTACAACTTTTTGCCGTAATATCATTGTTTTCACATTGCACGGTTTTTTGCCGTTATAAACTGAATATCTTCATTTGATTTGCTACATTACACAAGTAATAAGTGTGATTAAAGTTAATTCTATAAATCAGAGGAATTAGAAAGTAGGATTATTTATTATCACATTCCCTGAAGACCTGAAAAATGACGAAAATAAGTTTTTCAAATGTTTTCGGATGTTTACAGACTCCTTTGAAATTTCTTGGCGAACTTAATATCAAAACACACAATTTCGAAATTACATACAATATATTAAAATACTGGTTATCACATTCAACATTAGTTTCATACATTTCACAAATAAAATTAATACTTAACATGAAATTCAACAAAATATTGTTAATGCCGTACGTTAAAAAGCCGTCTAATGTGAAAGCATCCATTTAATTACATACACTATTGAGTTAAAAACGCCGTACGGCAACCGTCAAGTCCAGTGGCAAGAGACGGCTGCTACACGGCACGGCAACGGCATTTTGTCGTGACCGTGTAATGTGAAAGGTCCAAGCTCTTCTTCACTCCACTAAAAAAACGCAACCGTACGGTTTTTTGCCGTACGGTAAAAACCGTATAATGTGAAAGGAGCGTTATTATTTAATTCTTAAAAAAATTAAAAAAGTAAAATTTTTTATTTACTCGCCACATGATTAGAAACGAACTATATCGTCACCCTGTCAAAATTATATGGCAAAGATTTATCTGATCAACGAAATACTGCAGTCTAAGACATATAATTGATCCATTTTTGTAGTATAATATTTCTGCAACCATAAGGATAATAGCTAACATTATTCTTAATAGTTTATCATGAATTTTTTTCAAAGATCCTTGACGAATATCTGGAAATAGTGTAATAAAAAATGTAGCAGTATAATTGGCAGAGAGAGCGCTAATAAATTTTGAAAATTATTTTTAATTTTTCTCGAGCATTAATTTATATAGAAGAAAAGTTCTCAATGTTTTCAATGAATTTCTTTTAGTTCTTTCAAATGGCGTAATAAGTTTTTTGAAAAAATTTTAACTTCTGATCAAAAACACATACAAAAAGCTTTAAAGCCTAAAATATCCGGTCTGTGGCATTAGACCTGTTTGGTTAACGAACTCATCCAAGGGATTTGAACATCCAACGTTTTTACTAAATACATATGGCAGTCTATATAGTATATATATATATATATATATATATATATATATATATATATATATATATATATATATATATATATATATATATATGTAGTAGACTCTCGTTACCTGCGATAATTCGAAACTCTCTATAATTCAAAGGTATTACGAGTTCCTTACAAAATCTCTTTATTTTCGAACTAAAACAATACATTTTTATACACTTGGTAATTCGAACGAAAAAATCATTGCTACGTAACAAAACAACGCGTTAAAACTCATCAGCGTCAAACACTCGACAATTCAAAGTTGCAGATAAAAAGAGACAGAAAGATTGTAAGTACATTTTGAGACAAGTTGAAGTTCATTCATCGCAAATGCTAAAAAAATTAAAATTGCTACCTGCGATAATTCGAACCTCTCTATAATTCGTAATATTTTAAGAGTCCCTCGAGTTTCGAATTAACGAGAGTCGACTGTATATATACTCGAATTTATATAAACTGAAAATGATTCATTCAATGAGAATACACGTAAGTTTATGTATCAGACACGCTCATAATATAGCTGTCTCTCACAAGATTTACTATCTAATATATTGAAAAAGAATAGTAGAAAATATATAACTTTTATATGTGACAAAATTTCATTTTTACATTCTTAAGGTGTGAATCATTTTCATTTAATATAAATTTGCCTATAAATTTTAGTGAATATCATTTTTGAATTCTAGGGACCTTAAAACGAATTTCTGTTGTAGTCCCGGACTCAACTCTTAGCGTAAGAGTGATCGTAATGGTTGAATTTCCATTCTGGAAATTCGCTAAAAACGAATAAAATTTCAATTAGATCTATTGAAATACAAATATCAATACACAAAAGTATTATTAGTTACCTAAATTAATTAATTAACAAACACGCTAATAACAACAGTATTTTGAATTCCATTTACAAATTAAAACACTTCGACGGTCATTGGCGTCATAAGGCGTCAAATTATAACCTTACTAACTCACACACCACGTCGCGGGACGTCAACAGCTCCATATAAAGTGTATTAGCTGTCAAAATAGTATACCAGTTGGGCATTTTGTCATTATAGATTATGACCGCCAAGGTGTTAATAAAGTGACCTTTGAAACACCTATATATTATATACGAATGCACTACCTTATACTACTTAACGAGCATGGCATTATTATAGTAAACAAAAATCGTGCCATCTGATTAGATCAGTGTATAATCGTTCCATTAATATCAATATTTTTAATAATGAGGTCAAATATTGGCTCAATATTGTCTGTAATCAAACAAACACTTTACGGTTATTTTATTCATATTTATCTGTATTTAATAAATAAAAATTATATTTACGATACTTAAATAAGAGAATAATTTTAACTATAAGTTGCGCAAATGACGGAGAGGAAAAAAGAATATTGTATATTTTCAAACAGAACTGCCATAATAATACATGGTATATTATATTCTTTAAATCAGGTGTCTGACCTTAAACTGAATGATTAAAGATTAATTTTTAACAGTACAAATTTATTTTAAACTTCTGCTTAAGTACTGCAACAGTTCAGTCACTTATTTGCAGTGAGTTGAATTTCTTGTTTACAATTATTTTAAAAAACTATTTATTATACTTATTATCAATGGTTCTAGTTACTGCATTAGTTATAAACCTTGTTTAGTGATAGCTGGGGAGAGGGGGGAGGGGTCTAGGGCAAAAAGGGAAATTTCTTCAAGAAAACATAAAATTCCCGTTGAAAATTATGTTTAAAACTTTGACTTAATATTTTACATACTGATAGTCGGGATGGCGTAGAAGAACATAGGCTACTTTTTATTATATGTTTTATTAACATCTCACTTCCGAGGGAAAATGCATTTAAACAACTGACCGATTCAGATTTTGCATATTGTTAAAAAATGGAAACAAAAAGGACATAGGCTACTTTTACCTCAAAATTAAGTAAATATTTCGTGCGCAAGTTGTTGTGATTCACGACGGATCTAATTGTAAGTCATTTCAGTTTAGCAATTATCAATTGAACTTGAAAAAATACTGAACTTAGTGACGTCATCACTTATACCAAATTTTTTTAAAAGCTTCACTCAAACTATAATTTTAATGTTTGAAACCTGATATTTTAAACTGCATGTAGGTTTTTGATAATGTTTTTTTCTTTTTTTTCATTTTTTACAAAATCTAAATTGTAAAAACAACAGAAAAATTACATGCGGAAATTAAATCACATTTACTGAAAGAATTTGGAAAGCTTGCATAGTAAAAATGGTCTAACACCACTGATATAATATAAAACTTATAACAAAATATATTGCCTATAAAATTTGATATTTTTTAACGGTGAAATGCTTGATTTACAAATTCGAGGTTGCAGATGTTCTGGCACTGCGGGCCACACTTTGTGGAAGCCCTAATCCTCAACATAACTGACAAAAAAAGAAAGATCATCAAAGTAAGCTATAAAAGAACTTAAGAAATAACATTAATTAATTTTAGTGTTGAAAGTCATACAAAAAGTAATCAAAAATCAAGTCAAACTCTCTGTTTTAGCGAATTTCCAGAATGGAATTCAGCTATTACAGCCACTGTCATGACGCGACCTGAGTCCGGGACTATGGCAGAAATTTGTTTTGAGGTCCCTAGAAACCGAAAATAATATTCACTAAAATTTATATATATATATATATATATATATATATATATATATATATATATATATATATATATATATATATATGTCCTCGCGATAACTCTCGAACGAAGTATCCAATTATTACGAAATTTGGCGAGAACATTGGGAGTCCCAAACCCTTGGATGAGTTCGTCAGCCAGACACGTCGGATGCCAGGAACATTGTTTTTGTTCTTGCAAAAAATTAGTTTTTTGCCAAAATTTCCACTTATTCAAAAATTTTTGCGAAATTTTTTTACACCATTTAAAAGAGAAGAAAAAGTTACATAAAAACTAGTTTCCGAGAAAAACGAATTTTTATAAACGGATATTCGCTATGTTATGCAGGATGCTGCGACAGGGGTATTTATAATATTAGTTCACCTTCAATATTTCGATCTTTGGTCACTGCGTACGGTGATGTTTTCCATAGATGGAATTATTCTTGTCACGAGTCTATAACGCACGATATTGACCATTTTTGTTTATTGAGATATTTCTTCTAGGTATACGTAATTTTAAATTAGTAGAGCGAAAAATTTTCAGTTGTTAACACAGCGGGTTGTATTATTAAATGTCTTGAATTCAAATCTATAATTTATTATTGTTATTTTTTAAAAGTGTGTATTATAAATACATAGATAGCTATGTACACATAACCACTATACACTCAGTGTCAATATTGAAAAAAAGAATTGGTTTTTAATCGTAATCAATAATAAGTAAGGCAATTTAAAAATGAAAGCTGCGAAAAAACAGCTGAATAAACATGTAGGTTTATTGTTATTTATAAAAATCTTGAAGAGTTAAAGATCGCGTAAGAAGTCGTTGGTAAAAATTAAAAATTTTCTTCATTTTTATTGAATCAATGGTAAGCTTGCGTATGGGAAGTGATAATGAGGTCAACATCCCTCAAAAATGAATTTTATCGTAGTTTATTCGATGAAGTCATCAAATTTAAATCGTAATCATTACCAAAAGCAGTAAATAAGATTAAATTGAAAGAAAATTGTGGATTTTTGAAGTCGTTCTTTATCTTCATCAAAATTTAGCATATCATACAAGTAAAAAAAAAAAAAAACTTCAGTCGAATTAATCTCATTTCTAAAAGAAATTTCGTTATTTTGCAAGAAAAATTGAAAGTTCTAAATAAAGCCTGATTTGAAACAAAACAATTTTTTACTTTATGACGTCATTGGATTTATTAAAATTTTTTCGTTTCCCTAACAATCCTAAATAAAATGGTTAAATAACGAAATTGGCTGAGAATTATAATTTTTCGAAATCGTTCTTTTGTTTTTTATCAGAATTAAGGGGGAGCTCACGCTAGAGACAGCTAAAAAACTAATTTTTTTCGAATCTCGTTTTTTGTTTTTATTTCGTTCTGTGGTTCTTTACAAACACGGTGATATATAAAACATGGCCAAAAGTTTTTTGTTTCAAGTAGAAAAATATTTATTTGTGAGCTGCTGCACAGCCAAGTTGCTGCTCCTTTGCAGATAACGCTCGCCCCCCCCCCCCGCGCGATTTGATCAGTAATATTTAGTTTTGGTGTGTACACGAGTTATAGTATGCAATGTTCTTTTATTTGTATGCCTTTGTAGACGTTTTAATAAACAGTGAGTAAACCGCTTCTTTTGTTATTATTTTTGTTTTTTACTGTTTCCCGAAACTTGTGTTTTTCCCGACAAGGAAAATCATATCTCAAGTTCTAGAAAAGATAGAGACTTAATTTTTTTTTATTTTGCTCATAAACATATTGCGCATAAAGTGGAGTATGCTTTTTCCATTTGAACAATTCTAACTATTTTTAAACGTTTTTTTTTTAATAAAAAATGGTGTTTTATAATTTCTAGAACTTTGGGATTACAATTTTATAGTTAATTTTCCCATACTCATAACCCACACTCAGCTTTATGGACAGGTCCTTTAGGAAGAAAATAATGAGAAAATATTTAAAAAATATTCATTACTTTTTGAGATATGGCGTTCCTTGTAAAGGCTTAAAAACTTGTGAGAAAGGGCCCCCTTCTCCCACAGGGAAGAGTAATGAATGTTTCAAAAACAAAATTTTCTATTTAAAACTATCCCTAATTTGAAAAAAATTGCAACAAGCCAAATAATCATAAATAAAAAAGTTGCTTTTTTATTTGAACTCCTTCCTTAAGCATGTTAGACAGAAAAAATGCCTATTAATTTCTAAATGAAATTTTGTCATTTTTATAACAAAAATGTAAAATTCACTTTCAAATTACACCAATTCAACTTATTACACAACGGGAAATCATTGCGCAACAAAAGGGTTTTTTAATTTGATGACGCCATCATCGTTAAATCATAATAAGCATAATTAAGATTCTAATTAATCCAAGAGCGTTAATAACTTCATTATTTTTTCTGGTAAAAATTACAAGTTATAACTTAATTACTCAAATAATAATTTTGGATTCATCTCAATTAAATATTAATTTTTGAATAATTTAAACAAAACAAAAAAACCCAAAGAGAAAGATTAATGACTTTTAAAAATGAACAAAACTGCACAGACGCACAGTGACAATAATATATCAAAAAAAAAAAATATTCATAATAACAATAACCAAAAATTAACATTCATACAATTACTTTTAAACAACAAATAAAATTTTTTGGCACATAATTTGAATTTTAATAACCATCCGTAAAAATTTCAATGGCATTGCGGTTTTAAAATAATACTCATGAATTATTTAGTTATTAAAAAAATATAATTTAGTTATAACACTAAGCGAGGGAAAGAGGGAAAGGAGGATAAAATACAGATAGATTGTAATCCTGTAGATTAATAATAATAATGGAATGCTGGATATGCATAATGACTCTTTTACACCAAAGTGATAAGTAATAGCCCAAAAAAGAGCAAACAGATAAAAATATTAATATCAGATTTTTTTAGTGATATTTCAACAATTCACACTAGTACATTCTTTATAAGTAATTTTTTTCTAAAATTATTTGAATAAAATTCAAAATACTATAAAAAAAAATAAAATTAAAATAAAATAAAATAAAATATAAAAATCCGATGTTTATATAATTCACAATTATATTATGAATAAAAATATATACTGGTGTTGAATAACACGTAACCACCCATGCTGTGAAATACAAATACTAAAAATTTCATCAGTACCCCAGGCGGTATGAACCATTTTTTTATTTGGTCCATATACAAAGGAATAAAAAATGACTTTTTCAATGATCAATTTAAAAGGAACAGAAATTTCAGTTGATATTAGTTTTTTTTTTCTTTTTGGAACAAATTTTTATACCTATATGTGTAAGTCTTTCTGGTCCAGTAAATCTAATTGGAATTATTCTTCGAATTAAATGAGTTTAATTGATGTTGTGTACATAATAGTATAGACACCACTGTACCAAAAAGTTTTATAGCATTTATAATGGATTTCTGTTATAACGTCGACGCTACGACTACGTATAGAGTTGTCGGCGTTACAAAGTCAGTTCCGGAATATTCGAGAACGTTCTAGCATATTCTAGAAACCTAACACCATTTCCCGGTACATTTTAGAACATTCTGACCAGTCTCAGCTATTTCGTCACTCGATTCCCAGCTACTTCGCCGACTTTGCATAAGCAGTCTATTGGTATAATGCCCTCTTCTGAGGTCCTATCGCCGAACGCAAGATTTTAAAATTTTGACAAATTTTTGCCAAAAAACTCATTTTTTTAATGTTTTATCCTGAAAAACTCATCCAAGATTTCTTGATTTGCAACATTTTCACCAAATTTCATAAAAATAGGTTGTTTCGTTCGAGAATTATCAAGCTGATACATATATAAGAACTGTTAGCGGTCGTAAAAGCTGAATTTTCCATTCGGAAGTTCACTAAAAGCTCTATGACGAAGACAAAAAATTTTTACTTGTAATTTATACCATTGAAACATGTAATTTTTTACATAATATATGACATAGTACGCAGATTACAGATACATAACTAGCAATCTCATACGGCCTAATTTTCATGGCCAAAAGATGACGTAAATCCCCACCAATGTGTTATGTATGTACAATGGAGCTTCACTAAAGTTAAGAAAAATTTGGTAAACTCTAGTGAAACAGATTGAGGTCAGTGGCGGCCATATAATACATGATCGGGACTAAATAATACCTAATTTAAATCATAGGTGACATACAAGAGCAAACTATTTAATAATTTGGATTCCAGTGGATTAATTGGATTTTATACCAATGTATAAATTCAATTAAAAATATTGCTGTTAAAAAGTTCTTCATTATAGACATATCTCCTATAGAAATTGATTTTTTTGTCCCCTGAACGCACAACTGACAAATAGCGAATCTATTTTTCAATCTATATAAGCAGCTACGATTTGGTTTGGATTCACCAAATTCTCGGAATCGGTTATTAAGTACCTAGTATTCAAATATTTTGATATTTATTATTTAAATTCATTTATTATATTAAGTAAGTAGTAGTAATTGAGTAAGTAGCCTTCAGTCAGATCACTCGCTTTGTATATACCTGAAAAAAATTTTAAAAATTCTAGAATTCTTTTTACTTAGATAAATATTTTTATTAAAAGACACCACTGATTTGTTTACGTTTTTATGTTATTCTTATTACACTTTATAATTTATGTATTTATAGTTCAGCTCATAACCAATCGTAGTTATGTCATGAAAAATATGCAACTAATATTATTTCGTTTTGTTTTTGTAATATTATTTGATTTTTCACTTCGAATAAACATAATTAGTAACATTTATAAACTTTAAATTACAAACGAAGTTCTAAAATTCAACAGAGAAAAGTTTAAATTTGAACAATCTTACAACATCCAAACCAATTTGTTTAAATCATACTATATGTAATTGTTCTTTTTTTTTTACTAGGCATATAGCTTTTATAGAATTTATAATATCTTTGTCTTACAAATGTATAAGGTAATAATATTGTTTCTTTTTATTTCTATAAAATCGTCTTAACTTTAGTGAGAAAAAAGTGACGTCACTTAACAAAACTGTGTTAACTTTACTGACGCTCTATTGTATATTCAGGTTGCGCGTGTATATGTGTCATTTGTGTATATATGAGTGTTATTCCTTCTGTTTCGCGTACATATCACATACCTCTCTACATACGTATATGATACATACACTTTTTACTCGTTGTAAGCAACTTGAAATAGAATCATATGTCTTACTCTTTTTAGATAATAAAATTCGCATATACTTACGTAAAAAGAGTAATGCATATGATTCTATTTCAATTTTAATATTGTTTACAACGAGTAAAAAGTGTATCTACTGTGATTAACAATCACAGTGCAGCAAGATAACAATGATCAACAATTCAAGTTAGTGCTTGTTACTCGCACACTGGTTGTGGAACGACTGAATGTAAAGTGGTATAACATCCCGCCAAAAGGCGTCAATGGATCCACGCATTTTTGTATTTAGACTGAATCCATTCATCCGTGACATAGTACGTACAACACCTAGCTTCCCAACACCTACACCATAAAATATTTCATTTAATAATAATATGGATCACCCTGTAAACAAAATTGTTGTACCTCACTAGTATATAAAATAATTAAAGTTTCATCAATTGCTTAATATTTAAGCAAACTCATAATGACTATTTACTTAATAATCATGGTAATTTATCAAATTACAAGAATGAATTTTCAAAAAACATATACCATTCAAATGGAAAATATACTTAATATGTAACTATAAGCACACTTTATAGCTAAACATATGCATTTATAATTAACCCAAGAACTTTATACGAATTGCAAAGTAGACGGATTATTAACTTTTTTTTAACTTTGTTATTTATTGAAAAAGCTTAATTTTTTTTTGCTAATAATATATATAAGCAAAAATGCGGTCGGAGTTTAATGTGTAATCTATCATTGAAATCATCATTGCCTAAAGAATTTTAATGTACAGATAAACCTTTCATATTACGATAGTTAAGAACTACGAATTATTAAATTAAAGTGTTTATACGTTGAATTGAAGTGTTGACGTAATTCAAGACACATCTGAATATACACGAGACGTTTCAGTTGTCAAAGAAAAAATACCCCTGTTGCAGCATCCTGCATAACATAGTGAATTTCCGTTTACAAAAATTAGTTTTTCTCGGAAACTAGTAGACATAGAATAATAGTTTAAAGACCTTTTTTGTGATATTTTCTCCTCGTTTCAGTGGTATGAAAATATGTTTCAAAAATTTAAGGGAAAATTTTGGCAGAAAACTAATTTTTTTCACGAAAATTGCCAAAAAAACCATGTTACGGGTATCGGACGTGTCTCGTTAACGAACTTGTTTAACGGTTTGGGACTTCCAATATTTTCACCAAATTTCGTAAAAGTAAGACATTTCGCTCGAGAGTTGTCGTGCGGACACACACACACACACACGCACAGAGAGAGAGAGAGAGAGAGAGAGAAAGAGAGATACCATGTGAGTTTTTTGAGAGTTACCATTTCTATTACAACCAAATTTTTATGATAGAAATGGTACTGGAAATGGTTCTTTTCTTGGATGTAATGGAAATATAACCAAGAAAAACACTATCGGTTGAAGTAGCCTCAAGTACATAATTATGCATATTTTTACCGCCTAACTGATAAATTAAAGAAAAATTAAAAAACTAAATTTGGGTAAAAAAAAATTTTTTGCTCATTTATGTTGTTAATTAATGCATTAGATCAGTTTTACCGAAAAATTAATATATAATCCCATTTAAAAATCTATAAGTTTGTATCATAGCTCGAAAACCATAAGAGCTATAAAGCTCCTGACTATAGCAATCGGTTGCCCCCGTCGATATCTACAACTCTTATTTGAACAATTTTTCGATTAAATCAACGGTTTGGCTGTAATAAAAGTGGCAACTCTCGAAAAACTCACACAGTATATAAATTTTAGTGAATGTTATTTTCGGTTTCTAGGGACCTCAAAACAAATTTCTGCCATAGTCACGGGTTCAAATTGCACCATGACAGTGGCTCTAATAGCTGAATTCCATTCTGGAAATTCGCTAAATTGAAATATCGTGGTTCATACGAGCCTCATTAGAATATAGTCACTGAAAATTCAGAAATGTATTGAAGATGGCAAAAAATCAACAAACATGTTCTCTTTATCGTGTTACAAGAGATTTACCTTTACACAAATAGAACCCCTTTGCAATACATATTGTATGTATACACACGTTTTAAGTACATTGAGTGCATATGCAGTCCCATCGTGTTTGGTTCAATCCAGTATAGGTTACCTGTAAAGAACTGAAATAGTATTTTACAATATAAGTTCGGTAAGTTGCTTTTACTGATCGAGAAAATGTTGCAAAAACGAGACCCGCAGGGTCAAGTTTTTGCAATTTTCGAGATCAGTAATTGCACTTAACGCATCGTGTATTGTATAATATTTTTTGCACGATCGATTTAAAATAATTAAAGATTAAAAATGTGTTAAATAAAAAATAAAATTCAGATAATATAGATGAAATTTATATTTCTATGTTATGACATAAAATGCCATGAATAAATATTATAAATATTCATAACAACTAATATGAATCTTTGTAGTGACAATTGACAACTATATTTGTAAATAAAAAATTAAGTGTCAATATTTCACTGGCGTGAATATTTTTTTTGAATTTTCTATTAAAAAAAATTGAAAAAAATAGTTTGTTAAACTATATTATTAGTGAGAATAATGAAATTGATGAAGCATTTTATTTTTGACTGCAAATTGAAAGGAAGATTATGAAAGCCACAGAAAATCTTAATGATTGAACGACCTTTTGAAATGTCAATAAAATAAGAAGACTGATGCCAACAATAATAATAATAATGTGCAAACTAGTGAAAATTTTCATATTATTAATGGATTTATTTTCCTAATTGTTCAAATTGTACTTTTAATTTCAATATAAATAAATAAATACAATCATTTTTGAGCTAATTTAACTTACCACACTCCTATTTACTTACCACGCATCTATTTCACTTACCGCACTGTTATTTTTTGGTTTCCATGGATATAAACAAACGTTCGGGAAATGTAACTTATCAGCATTGTCAACAGCCTCGGTAAATGCATGAAAATACACGATCGTGCAAAAATAAACTTTATTGACATTTTGCATAAGATTTACTGCATCACTCGAAATTATCAGTCGATTGTATTAAGGTCCGGTCCCATCAGAACGAGCATCCGAATCATTTCCTGCAGCGGTTATAAAATAATTATACTTTGGTACTTGATTTTTATTATTTGAAAATTCGTGAGTTTGGGTTTAAGTACTTAGTACCTACGATTAAATTTTACTATCATTGCGGGCCATCATTACACTAAAATACTCAATGAATGTTAATTTAGGCGCATGTACCTCTAACATTGTCTAATAAATCTACTTGTTGCTTCCAAGTCTATCGGGGTAGCGAGAATATTTGTGAAATAAAAATTTTTTTCCTTCAAACCCTCTTGTTCTATGTCTGTCTGTCGTAAAAGCTTCCAGCTCGTAGGTAATTCTAGAACTTTTCGACCGATTTTGATAAAATTTTCATTTACAATCAGTGCATACGACGCAAACTTTAAATCTATTAAACGTTAATATCTTACGTATAATTCGTCTAAAAAATTTTTGAGGATAGTTGAGAGGACATTTTATTGATTTATAAAACACGTCATAAATCCGAGGAAGCTATGTGCGGCACTCCTTGGCAGTAAATTTTTTGTTTGCTCTGTCTGTTGCGCACAATCCTTCCATTAGAAATAAACTTTTTTCGGAAAACATTAACAAGAAATATCAGAAATCTAAAAGTGAAAGAAATCAGCATAATGTATACAAAAATTTCTACATGATTTTGACTGACTAGTGTTCATTAAGGGGGACCACTAGTGTGACCGCCTGAAAAAAGGCGATTTTTGGGAATTTTTTAAAAGAAAACTACTCTATGGAATGTTTCAATATTTTAAGGATGTATTCGTTGATATATAATAAATTCATGATAAAATTTTTGGACGAAAAAATTGAAAATTCAGTGAGTTATTCGCGATCTTCCAAGGCTCCAAAAAAAAAAGTGATAGCGACCTTCACAGTACCTGAAATCAAAAAAACCAAAAAACCTGTTAAACTAGAATGTACTGCCCGTGCCATGAACCTCAATCGAAAAAAAAATTTGAAATTTAACAAAATGGCGGAGTTTTTTTAAAAAAAGTTTCAAAATTTGCGAGAAAATTTGATGATTTTTGGCCAGCAAAAATTACATTTTTTATTCGATCGGAAAACTGGAGATTCATGGCACGAAGAAACATAGGATATAAAAGAAGCTGCAATGGAAATCAAATCGATCGGATGATTTGTCTTCGAGCTATAACTGCAGCAAATTTGAAAAATGTAGTTTTTCTTTACTTTACCTTTTAATCACTGAGAATTTTTACCTACTAAAATTATTTACGATGTACTCACTATAACGGTCATAGTAAAACTAGATGAGTCGTTTAAATATGCCAGGGTCTAGCTGCTCCAGGACATGTGACTGGCAGCCACGTCCAGAAACTCCCGAACTATCAACCTTCATACATTTCTCAGTACCTCAAAGTTAACAATGAAAATCAGAATCCACTCTTCGAATGGCTGTAACTCAAAAACTATTTGAGATATGCACTTGAAATTTTAGTATGTTATTTTTAAAGGTGTAGACTATCGAAACATTTCAATTTTTTCAAAATGTCACACTAGTGGTCCCCCTTAACCTAAAATAAAATTCCTACTAAATTTTGCTTCAACTAGTAATTGCTTTTCACTTAATTTTTTTTAATACAAGTACTGGTCATATACACATGGTCAACGCTTGGACAATAAGCACCAGTAATCAAGGTCACAACTTATGGATTGTCCAGAATTCTAGTGAGAGCTACCCTCTTCCCAGCACTTCCGCCATACATATTTGACCTTTTGTTGTAATAATTGTTGATATAGTTATTTTAATTTGCGTCAGTTTTCTCGTAAGTGCTCTCCAAGTAAGTATTCCTTCCATCTTTTGATTACAGTTATTTCTAAAACTATTATTATGTTGTTTTAGAGAACCATAATCTCTCTCACACAACAAATCTTCATCATTTCACTCTATTCACGCAATCTAAACATACAAGCTGAGATGATTACTGAAAAATAATTTTTTACTGTACTTAATTTCCGTTGTAATTAGCTGTGATACTCACAACATAATACAGTGCATCGTACTGGTAATTGTTAAAATAATAACAACATGGCACTCTTAAACATGTAAAGCCAACAATGTATATATTATTTTTATTAATTACTAATATCGAAAAATTATTTTAGTTGCATAACGTTCGCTGCTAGAGTGTTTATCACACTAACGATTATTTGTGAGCTTGTTTCCCAGTGAGGCGATTTATTGTATTGAAGAGACAACAGCAATTGCACATGCGCGTTATATTACGTTTACAATTTATTTACGTGGCGCTTACGTAAAGATTTCCTGATGGATGCGTTCACCTATCACCTAATTCGCTTTCAATTTTATCATTGTATCATTCTGTTTACAGTTTGTAAGGCTTTGAAAAAACGTCACCAAGTCAAAAAATTTTTTAATTCAAATCAAGCTTTATGAAAATGATCACCGAAAAGTTTTGTAGGGGAGAGGTGGCATGAAAGGGACATTTTTGTTTTAAAAAATAAGAAATTAAATAGTTATGGAGATAATTAGAAACTTTAGTTATATTATCACTTTTTAAAGAAAATACAATATAAACTTTTATTTATTCTTAGCTGCATATTTTTTGTTTTAAAAAAGCTGTACTTTGTCCCTTTATTCCTCATATGTTCAAATTTATTGATTATTTTTATCGATTAATTTTCTTTCAATTATTTTTAGGCCGGGCGCAGTTAACGCAGGCAGGGCAGCGCAGTTTCTGTACAGAGCAGCACTGCGTCGTACGAGACCGATGTGGCACTCGTGAATGTGACACAGAAACTGCGCGATGCTGCGCGACATTGTAACACCTTCTCGAGTTTTAGTTGGTTTTATTTCGTCGAAATGAAGACAATTAAAGAAATTGAAGAAAAATAGTGCTTCTCTGCTCTGCTCTGCTTTTAAATTCGTGCTGTCTCGTTCTACAACAAGAGTCACAGAAACTGCGTTGCCCTGCCTGTGTTAACTGCGTCTCAATGTGCACCCGACCACACGTGCTTTCCTGCTCTGCCCTGCTCTGCTCTGCTCTGCCCTGCCCTGCGTTTACTGCGTGACGCAGTTCAATGTGCGACTGGCCTTATTCGAAAATCGGTCAAAAAAATAAAATATTGGAACTTAAAAAAAAAATTATTAACTTCCCATAGGAAGTTATTGTAATGGGTCCGATTTTACGAATCGCTAATTTTGACATATCTCCACGTTTCAAGGTCACTAGAATCCGAATCCATCGTTTTTAGCGTGATGTCTGTGTGTGCGTTCGTTAGTTCGTTCGTTCGTTCGTGAATTTTTTTTCGTCTAGCATATCTCGAGAACAAATGATGATATCAACTCCGGACTAATTTTTAGATGCGTAATCAAAAAATGAAGACCGGATAAAGTTTTCAGCAAATTCGGATTAGCGGTTTGTTTTTTGTGGTAAAAAAACAGAATTAACTTTATTAAAATAACATAGATTATATGGATTTTTTACCATAACACTATTATATAATGGCCTAAAAACCTTCCTCGATGTTAAAAACGCCAGTATTTTATTATAAAATTTAAAAAAAAAAAAACCAAGTAAGAAACTTTTTTTGAAATAAATTTTGTCTCGCATATCTTGAGAACAAATGATGTTATAATTTGTTTGATAAGGGTGGAGCTCCCACCCTTAGGTACAGAAGGCGAAGCCCCCGGTAGGTACAAGGAGCAAGGCCTCTATTGGAGGCCCAGGAGAGGAGTCGCCTGAAATGAAAATAGAATTATTTATGTACAGTAGTCTCTAATATTTAAGGACACTCAATAGGAAGTTGACAGTCTGGGTAGACCTGTTCTGAATTTTTTTTTTTTTATTTTACTCAAATTTATTAATCTTAATAAACTAGAAATTAATTTTTACTTAATTATTAAAATTTTCGGTGAAACCTAAGTATTCAGAACTAATTGTAAATCAATAAACCGACATTTACTTTGTCCGTTTGCTGGGTCCCGTTCATAAATATGTGCTTTCCTGTTACTGAATGAATGCCTGATAATTTAAAAGCACAAATAGTTCAATAAAGCTACAACAGGTCACGAAACGTTGAAAAAATTTGTGGCATAAATAAATTTAAAGGGACAACACAACCATCTTTGAAATGACAGCAGCTTTAAGTGATGGTACTGCGTAATTTGTTTTGTGCCTTCCAGTACGTGTCCCTTTTGATACCACCTCATCCCTATCAATCTTTTCCGCTGTAAAAATTGGTCCTAATTTTTTTTTCGTCAGTTAAAGTTTAGTTAAATTGTCGTCCCAAAAAATTTAACGATAATTCACTGATTTTATATAAATGTGCAAATATATCTGGATAATTTTGATCATCCTGTATCGGTCTACCAGTCTGTCTAAACAAAGCAAGTCTAATTAATATCCATCAATACACAGTGAGTGTTCAAAAGGGCGTAGAATGAAACACTCGGGCAAAGCAATGGCAGTAAAGCAAAGCAAAGCAAAGTGAAAAAAAAGAAAACAACCCAACATTGCCAACATAAATAATAAAATACGATTATATTTTAATCTGCATAATATTTCTTTTTTTAACTAAATTACAAACTAATATTTACCATCTTTGTTTATCCATAACATAGGTACATGTTTGTTACGTTACGGCGTTGCATTAAAAAATTTTTATATAAATGACTTTCAGTCTCTATTATGATATAAATATAAATGCCCCGTCATGCTATTGTCGATGCACTATATAATTGTTGTCTTATATATAATAATGCTAATGATTAATTATATACATATAGTTTGAAATAATCACAAATGACGGCTTCATGTCATAAAGATTTCTGTTTAATTTATGAACATGCGTATTTGATGACACTATAAGCGAAAATTTTTTTTTATATTATTGCTATATTCGTTCTTCGTTTGTTCGAACCCGGAGCGGCCCGGTTGTACTTTGTTATTTTTTGCTTTTCAATGTTTTTTTTTTATTTTGTTTTGTCTGGTTTTACTTTTTTCTTTATGTGTTATTGGCGCTATTTTTAAATAAATATGGGGTTATTTTTATTTTACCTTCAAGTCATAATTTTACTTGAACAAATTTTCTTGAAACAGAGTAGGAACATTGGTGAGAAATCATTCCAGGCACCTCCTTTGTTTAAAAATTTATTCTCCCCGGCACTTCCACCAGTTGCCTAATTTTGCACATGAATTAAACTTCAAAGTACCAGTACCAGTTACCCACTATATCTAAGTAATTATAAAAAGAATGAAGCTTAATGTCTGTTGTCCAAGCTTGCCTGCTCTCTATGTCTATCTATCCATCATTTTATTTACGGTTTTCAAGATATTGAAAAATTTTAATAAACCGGATGACGTCACAAAGTCCAAAAACATTTGTTTTTCTTTTGTCAAGCTTTATAGAAGTGATTTGAGTTAGAATGATTGATTGAATTAAGGTAATTTGAGTCTAAATTTTTTATTTTTGCTATCAAAATGGCTAAATTTAAAAACAAGTAACGTAAAAGCCCATTATGGAACGGTGTCTAATACTGGAACAGTTTTGACATTTATATATTAATGAAGTTATTTCTAAAAGAAATCTCTGATAACAAAAATTATTATTAATTGAATGGTTGTTTTTTCAATTAATTAAAGAAATAAATATGTAAATGTCAAAACTGTTCCAGTATTAGATACCGTTCAGAATACTGCACAGAAGTTTTTTCCTACTAATCTTATATGCTTAATTTTGGTAAGAGTAAACACCTGGAGATTTGAAAAACCTGCAATTTGCTTCCAGTTTCAGTATTCTATGATTTTATTTACAGTTTTTAAGACACTGGAAAACTTTAATAAACTTGATGACGTCATCAAATTAAAAAAAAATTTCTCCGGAAATCAAGCTTTATGGCAGTGATTTAAATTAGTTGAATTAGGATAATTTTGGTGTAAACTTCTCATTTTTGCTACCAAAATGACTAATTCTTTTTACTGATCCTACTTGCTTAATTTTAGTAAAAATGAAAAGAATGACTTCAAAGACCTCAAAACTCCCTTCCAACTTCATAATTCTATCATTTCGTTTACGATTTTTAAGGCTTTGAAAAATTTTCGTTACTTTAATAACGTCATTAGATTAAAAAGAAAATTATTTTTTCTCAAATCGATCTTTACTGGAATGATTTACATGAAAGTTGTTGATTGAATTAGTGTAATTTGGGTGTGAACTTTTCATTTTTATTCTCAGTATCACAAAATTGACAGTATCACAAAATTCTCAGTATCATAAATATGACAAATTCGACGAAAGTTTCTTGTCTCTACATGAGAGTGCTAAATGTTTCATTCCGGTAATCTCGTAATTGCCCTCCAATTTAATCATTCTCAAAGATTGCCATTTTTTATTATTAAAATACGTAGCTAACAAGCAAGGTGAATATAATTGTGTATATTTTTTAACAATGCTTAGGTATACTAATAAAATCTATCTATGATTACAGGTTCCCGTGGTTCCGTACGCTACTCAATCTATTCCGGCGATCCAGACGGTTATTTTTCCATAGACACGGAATCGGGCGCCATTCGTACCGGTTCCGAATTGGATCACGAAGTGCACGCGTCCGTCTTGCTCAACGTACAAGCGATGAGCGGCGAACCACCCGCCTACGGTCACACCCAAGTTAATATTGGTATCGAAGATGTCAACGACAATGCGCCGGAATTTGAATCCAGCACGGTACGAATTTCCGTGGCCGAAAATGTTGATATTGGTGATTTGATTTATGCTGCGCATGCGCGTGATCGTGACTCCGGCAGTAATGGATTGGTTCGTTATCGTATTGCCAGTACGGGACCCGGATCGAATGGTATATTTACAATTGACGCACAATCGGGACATTTGACATTGTCACGTCATTTGGATTATGAGACAATGCAACGGCATAATTTGGTGATTACGGCTACGGATAAGGGGGTGCCGTCGTTGTCGGCGAATTTGACGGTGCTCGTTGAGGTGCAGGATATTAATGACAATCCACCGACGTTTGAACGCACGGAATATTCGGTGACAATTTCGGAATCGTTGCCAATCAATTCTGAGGTGAGTTCCTATTCGTTAATTCTCTTTACGTCCCACTGGTCAGAGGTCCATTCAATAACTTTCTGAATTGTTCTTTATTATTTTTATATACATTAAGGCAGTATTCTAGTCTAGGCACGTAAACTTCGGACGTTTGTTTAAAACTAAAATAGTATACTGTGCAATAAGTGCGGGAAATTGTCGATTGCCCACGAGAGCGAAATTGAGTGGGCAATCGAAAATCCCGCATGAGTTGCACATACTATTTTTTATTACGAATTTCACATACTTTTTTTCTATATTATTACTATTTTTGACATTTTTATTACTTATTAAAATAATATTTTTGAGTGTTTGTCTTTTTTTTCTGAATTAAATATTGTTTAAATTACTTTGTTGGTGGTTTCTATAGAAATAAATATGAAATATTTATTAAATGAAAAATCAAGAGGCGGCTTTGCGTGTTTTATTGTCAATTTCTGTGCGAAAAATAAACTTTCCACACGCAAAAAAGTATATGGGAAGAGTATAGTGGGCAAACAGCTACTTTGCGTACAAAAATGTGTGCGCCAAGTTAGTATTTCTCCCGCATGAGTAATAAAAAATTATTTTTTAAATTCATTTTTCACAGTTTGTTTATTGTTGTTTTAAGAAAATAGAATTGAGAAAAAATTCAAAATTCAAAATATTATCAATAGTAGCCAAATTTAAAATATTATCAATACTATCAACTTCTATTTTTTTTTTTTTTTTAAACAATAAAAAAAGCAGTTTTGGATGTTCCAAGTTTTGGATCATAGCAAAACATCTATTGAAGATTCGTTGCAATTTTAAAGGTAGTTTACCAGATATGTCGATCAAATATCAATTTTTGCCATGCTGAGCCAAATTATTTTCAGAGAAGAATTTTATTAAATTATTATTATTGTTTTCTAAAATTATTTCTTCTAAAGCTACTTCAGCCTTTCATCTATTTTAAGTCAAGGAATTATCGGTTAACCCGGTTTTTCCTATTTTATAAATTTTTATAATTGAAGAAGATCAAAATATTTAATTCTAGTTAAAAATTTCATTCTTATGAATAGCCCTCCCATAATCCCCCAGTTCCACCGCCCGGTTACAATGCGTAACATGTATTATTTACTTCCTAATCATGTCGCTCATTTGCGAGAAGCGTGACGTAACTCAAAAATCACCCTTACTGAGTTGAGGGTACAGGTGGTCACGGAAAATGTCATTATTTTTGCTAACAAAACGACACACAGTGTTTTGTCTAATACATGTTAGCTGAACAAAATTATTTTTTAATAGATATAGCTTTCAAAGCCCTCTGTTGAATACTAATATAAATGTTTTTATTGTATATTTGTTTAAAGTACTTGGAATCCAAAAAAGGAGGGTGCCTTAGGAAATAAAACACATTAATTAGAAAATAATAATGCTTATTGCACAAATGCATAGAAATATCGATAAAAACAATACTACTAATCATATTATGGCACTTATTATGTTATAACTAAATATAAATAGTAACTTATTAAAACGCAAAATAAATAACAATTGGGCAAATTGGGACAAAAAAAAATCTATTCAATTTAATCTAGAAGCTTGTGTCTATTGTCTGAAAAAATTACAGGCCGGGAATAAGAGGGGATTTTTATTTATGGTCTTTTAAATTTAAAATTTGTTTAAAAAAATCAATTTTCGGACTTACGAAGCCCTTATTTTATTTAAAGTATGAATATTATTTTATTATTTTACTGAATAAAAAAAGTACTTATCCCTAGTAGTTAGAATCCATTACAAAAAATCACCACAACTAGTAAAAGAACCTCGAAAGATGCAATCATGTCAGTAACAAAAATGCGAATGATTTTATGCATTTTACCCAATTGTCTTGTATATTTACTTTCATTACCGTTGTTTCGTACGACTGATACCAAAACAGTACCTGTCGATGTGATTACAAACTAATGGCTTACCTACCCTCATTAATGGTTTCAAGAAATTTTAATTTTATTTTTGTCCAGCTAGTTTGTACTAAACGAAACACTGTGCGACACCTCGCTAGATACATAAATGAGAGAACGAGAGAGGTTATGACTTTATCGCACTTTTTCAATTGATTGCCATAAGTACTCTTTTTATTTTTAAAATTTTAAACCATCGTACTGAAAAACAGCTCTTTTTGAGTTATGTCAAGCTTCTCGCAAATGAGCGAATTGTATAGCCTTCAATGTGTAGACTTCTAAGAATAAAAAAATAAAAAAACAAATTGATAAACCCAGTCTGCGGAGTGTTCAACCCCTTTAAAAATAATATGACACCAATAAAAAAAAAATCTAAACTAATGTAACCTCAGTCTAAAGCTTTTAATCACTTTTCATCAAAAACGCTTAAGGACTAAGTATGAGAAAAAGATTTGAAGGGGTATTTCACCGTTTAAATGCCGTGTTTGCGGATTACTTGAGCCCAAATTTGCAAATCATCTGATAATTTCAAAAATTGAGCGTAACTATTATACTTATTTGGGATAAGAAATTCAGTATATTAATCTATATATGACTACGGTTAGTTTATTATATAATATGGATCTTTTTCTTATGGCTCATAAATTTTATAGCTTTTTAGATTTTGGGCTCAAGTTAACCTCAAGATCGGGTTACTTGAGCCCAAACCTAAATTTCCAGGTGATTTTCATTTGAAAACAGTTTGAGACCATGTAGGATGTTGGTTACTAATTAAAACATTGTACAAACATATAAGGAACTTTACTTATTCAATACTCTTATCGCAGCATCCTGCATAACGTAGCGAATTTCCGTTTACAAAAATTAGTTTTTCTCGGAAACTAGTTGACATAGAATAATAGTTTAAAGACCTTTTTTGTGTGATTTTTTCTCCTCGTTCCAACAGTGTAAAAATTTTTGAATAAGGAGAAATTTTGGAAAAAAGTTAATTTTTTTCATGAAAATTTCCAAAAATAACATGTTTTGGGCATCGGACGTGCCTGGTTAACGAACTTGTCCAACGGTTTAAGACTTTTAGGAATTTCTGCTATAGTCTTGCACCATTTTATACCAAAGTTATAATGGGCTCAAGTTACTACTATATATATATATATATATATATATATATATATATATATATATATATATATATATATATATATATATACAATGTTAAAGTGAATGAAATCGCAGGGGAACACTTCCTTGACATTCCTTGTAATCTTGAAGATTGAAGCTAAACTGATAAATGAATCGGAAATTTTGCGTAGACTATCGTGCATTTCATTTATGCGTAACTAAAATCTCATTTATAACTATTGGAAATTCTAAAATTTCCGTTTAAAAATATGCAAAAAAATATTCGATTGTTTCAAATTTCTAGACTTGAATACCGCCTTAATCAAATTTTATTACATACATTGTATAATAGGATTACGACATTACTTTTAATATTAATTCAACTTTAATGTGGTAAATGTAATTACTGCAATGTATGTGTGTGTATGTTATTACGAGTACTTTAAAACACAGTAATGTTTCGAAGTACCTAGAAAAGTATTATTATCAATATGGTAAAACAACTTTATATGTATATAGGCATTCTTCTTATATGCATACTTACTTATGTGGTCGAATATTAAACGCTCTATACAATAGCAATCAAAATTTTTATCTCAATAATAAAATCGAAAAAAAACTGAAGCTTTTTGAATTTTTTTTTTAAATTAAGATAGCAGAAACAGTTTTTTTTTAGTCTTTTTTGAATTTTTTGTAAAATATAAAATAAGTTTCAGTTCCTCTAATGACGTCACCAAGTATACTAATATATGTTTAAGATCGTACAAGAATTAAAATTAGTTCTGAAGATTTCTCATAAATGAATAGATTCCTCATATATTGCTTTCAAGACCACTTAAATAGCGGAAGCATTGTGATTTTTTTGAATAATTTATTTTTTGCTCTCCAAAATGAAAATTTTACATTTTAGTGCTTCCTCAAACGTTTTAATTTCATGCCCATCTGTGTATCCAAAAGTCTCACCAAGCCAGAAAATTGTGCGGTTAGATTCCTAGATAGTCCTCTACGAATTTCATCGCAATCGGAATAATGGTAACTGCAGCGCTAGCGTGAAATCCCATTAAAAGTCGATATCTGTTCAAATTTTGAGAATATTTGGTAGTTAGATCACATACGGTTCTGTAGTTCAGGGCCGGACCTAGCCGAAATGGCGCCCCTGTAGAAAAAGAAATATTTCCTTCAAACTTTTTTCGTCCCAAAAACCAAGTGACGAACAAAAAAAACGTGAAATACCTAATTTTGGCGCCCTTAAAAGCTGGCGCCCGAGGCACTTGTCCCAGCTGCCCCCCTAGATCCGACCCTGCCCTAGTTACAAATATATCATAACAAATTGAATAAAGGTCTGTTACGAGTACGATGACGCTGTGTAACCGCCATTAGCAGAATTTGACAGGGCGATTTTTTCAAGATAATCGTACTATTTTAAAACAGGAAAAAAGAAAGTGGTAATAATTACTGTGAAACAATATTGCCTGTACACTTGATTTCTGCTGCAAACCGATAATGAATCAAAATATACGAAAAGCGAATCGTCTTGAAATTTCTATATTTTATCTTAGATATGGATTCCAAGGACTTCGTGGCAGTTTATTATCACACAGCTTTTTTTTTCAGTAACTACTACCACATTTGCAATTTCACAATTTTAAATTTATATATTCTGACCACTTCATTAAAGCCATACTGATTGTAATCATTTTTTGCAAAAACGAATTTTGCAAACCATTGTATTTTATTATTCAACATTGTTATTTTTTTATCTGCGCACATAGATGATTGATTGATGGAGACAGGGTCAGAGTATTACGGTCATTATCTGGTTTAAATGAACTATTACGATCAAGAGCGAAAGAGACTATGTATACAAAAGCGTAAAATTTTATACACACCCAATAATCCGATTCAAACTTGACCAAAAATAAATACTAATAAAAACAAATCATCTTCTCATTTCAGATTCTTCAAGTAACCGCCGTCGATTTGGACACCGGAAACAATGCCCGGTTAACCTATCGTCTACTGCACAGCAACATTTCCGCCGGACGTTACTTGGACGAGCACGATCTCTTCGGCATCTTTCCCAACAGTGGTCTACTCTATCTGAAAGATAATTTGGATCGGGAGACACGGGATCGTTACGATTTAACGGTGGCCGCGACGGATAACGGCACGCCATCTTTAACCGCCACAACACGCGTAATTATTAATATTTTGGATGCAAACGATAACGATCCACAATTTTTTCGCGATAAATATCAATTTACAATTGAAGAGAATTTACGACGTGGCGCCTACGTGGGAACATTATCCGCCAGGGATGCCGATTTGGATATGAATGCTGTGATACGATATTCGTTGATACCGAGCAACACCAGTTTCCAGATTAATCCTGTTACTGGTGAGTTTACAACATTCTAATTATCTACATTAAGGGGTTATTCAGGGTGGCAGGAAAAAATTGTGTTTTTTTTCGCCCGGTACTTTTGTTCTTTCATTATCCCAACAATCATCAATTAAAATTTTGAAACGAAATATAAAACGGTCGCCGTTATATGTAGGGGAGACTGGGGTAAAGTGGCCAGTGGAGGTAAAGTGGCCATTGGCCTTTACTCACCGGAAACCACTCCAACTTGTAGACAAGCCATTAGTATTCTATTAAAACGTCAATAATCAGTTTCGATTGTATGAATTATAACGAATTTTCTGAATTTTCGAGTGTTGATGTAAAGTAAGTTTTAAGTTGTATTCTTATTATTTTTTTATTAATTACGAATACAATTTTTTAATTGGGATAGCTAAAAACCCTGTTTAATTACCTTTTAAATATATCGTTATCGATGAATCAGAAAATTCTTTCTTGAAATTAGTTGTGATTTGCCGAAATGGCGTCTAACGGGGTAAAGTGACCAGGCTTATAATGGGGCAAAGTGGCCAGTGCCTTCAATCGATGCTCAAATTGAATTCTTAGAATATTTTAACATATTATATTAAATTCGGAACTTTTATTTAGTTCTTTATATTTTATAAATAAAAGAATTATCTGAAATTAGTTTTTAGGGTTCCGAGTAACAATGTGAAAAAGAAGCCCTTATGATGAGATTTCAATGTCCGTCCGTCTGTCCGTCCGTTGATATAATATAATAATTAATGATACAATCATAGTTTGATTTTGTATATAAACATGTTTATTACTTCAAGATTTCTTTTTGGGTTAAAATGGGTACCCAACCTAGTGGGGGTAAAGTGGTCATTTTGCATATGTTGCGAAAAACCAAAATTGCAAAAATACCTTTCAAGATATTGTTGATATATTGATGGTTATTGGTTCTGCACTAAAGCAACTATATGCTAAATACTTATTAATCTGTATTTCTTTTCAAATAAATAAACTAAACAACATTTCGTCTTAGAGTGGCCACTTTACCCCAGTCTCCCCCACATGTTCGCAGTAAGGTGGTTGAATTGTCCTCTTGAATTTGCGTGTGTTTTTAATGAAGGATCAAACTCCTTATTAAAACTTTTCGAGGTACTGAGGTTTACCGTTGGACCGCATACATCTACATTAACCCTAAAATCAGACGTTGGTCTACGAGAAACGTTAATCATACATCGTCGTCCTTTTGACGCACACTATTTCAATATAAACAAAACGACAGCAACTATAAAGAAAATTAATACGTCTATTGTGTTGTAATAACAAATAAATTAGATAATAAAAGTTTCACAGCAAGCAGGCGACGACAAGTTGTAGTATTGGAGCAGGTAGAGAAGTTCGTCAATTTGACGAGTAAGTATGATTCTAGGGTTAATAAAAGAGACAACGAATGTATTAAAATTTCCGAAACACGCTGCACTCCAAAATCCAAGAAGGCAAAGATTGCTAAGAAAACAAATGATTACTGAGCAGGAAGAACTGTCTGAGGAAACTGTCGGTCATCTGTAGGATCCTAAGATAGCGCACTAAATAAATGTAAACAGTTTCTTGGGATTTAATAGATTTTAATACAAAAAATTAGGAAAAACCTTTTTAAACACGTTTTATTCAAAACAACATTTTCAAATCGGCGAACAGATTGCAGTCCATAGCTCTCTATTAATTATAACGTATAAGAGCGCGTTGGAAGCGTAACAATTCTTTTTAATCCCTAAAACCTAAAAAAAAATTCACCCCCTTTTTGCATACAAAAATACAGAAAAAAGAGATTTTTGATTTGTTTTTCAAAAACACAATTTCTTATTTTTATTTTTGAAAATTTGTTTCCTTTAAAACTCCGTTTGATTTTCTAATTTCTGACCACCCGCTGAAGCTGTCTGTTTGTTTTTTTGTTTGTTTTTTTAAGCGTCGACTTTGATACTTTCCTTTATACTTAAAGGAATGTCTGGATGATGTGTAAAAGGTTTCAGATCGATAGCATATAAAATTTCCCTATAAAAAAATTATTAAAAATGTGTCTTTTTTTTAGCTTCCAACCCTGAATAACCCCTTAAATACAGCAGGTATAATAAAATCATAAAATGAATAATAACTCAAAATGGCACAGGGGGGGGGGGAGTAGAGGCGCAGAAACTGATGTTTAATTCGTAAACTCGGATTGAAAAACATGTAAACAAAGTAGGTATAATATGTTGCCTCTTATAGAATGAAAATAAAAAAGGCTATTAAATTGACTTGGCATATTTTTATTTACGTACGGTTTTTTACAAGTTATAATAACCGGAACTAAGAATATGAGGGTTCTTAAATATGTAAGTGGTTATATGACTTGAGCCCGAACACGTTGATTGGTTTCAACACTAAAATTAAAACGTATTGTATGTTGAAATAAAATGTCAATTGATTAGGTGAGAGTGAAAATATAATCATCTTTGTTGCTTAAAAATCATTTTATAAAATAAATTCTTGTAGAAAATTAATGAAATGGAACATTTAATAAGTCGTCTTAAGGTGGTTAGTACCATCACTATTGGTGAGTTTGTTTGTTAATTAAAAATAAATGGCGTTATTTTTAGGGTGACAGAACTTCTAATTGAAACAAAACACTTTATTTTTCTAAAGTAATTTCAAGAACATTTCCGTTTCCTCAAGTAATAGAGGCGATAGTTTGACAGTGGGTGTTATGTTGATTTTTGAGCATCAATTTTTGTTTGTTGCATACTGCTGAAGAAAATAATCTATTGAGAACAAATCGCAGATTCTGGAGAACGATAGGTATAATAATTCACCATGCCATTTCTCGAAACACAGCTGAATCTTTTTTATGCGACCATTTTTATGCGTCTTTTTTTTTAAATGACCATTAAAATGCATAATATGAATCAAATGCAAAAGAAAGAAACCTAAACATTAATTACAATAGTTTACTTTGATAAAATTACTTACTAAGAGTTTTTAGACGTTTAATCAGTACTTGCATAAGAATTTTAAGCTATAATTGTCATTAAGTTTTTCTACAGATGCATTTGTCATGTTATAAAAATGAAATAAAATATTCTCATGTGTAAATTAGTACTTTATTTTGTTTAAAAAAGCAACTTTAAGGAAATCGTGATGTTTTGAGCGTTTTGAGTTATGTATTTCCTATGAAACTTTTTTTATGCAGTCCCGATCCACGCATAAAAAAGTTGTTTTTTTTTTGCAATCTAGAGCGAACTATATATACTATTTAGATGTTTTTGAATATTTTTTTATGTGGTCCTTATCCACCGCATGAAAAAGGTTCAGCTGTGATGTCAAAATTAAACATCCGCCTATTATTCTGAAACAAATAACCCTATATAACGTTTTTGGAATTCTGTAAAAACTAAAAAAAAGATTATGAATAAAATATGGAAATTTTCTTATCAAAAAATTATTGTTTCTAAGATTTCACGGACAAATGGAATTCATAAAAAAATCTCAAGAGATAACTGCCTTAAAGTCTATTAGGGTTGACCGGGGTAATTGTGAATGGATTTTGATGAATTGAGATAAAAGCGTTGTTTTAAGTATTTTTTATTTTATATATCACATTATGGTTGATTTATTTTTAATTCTACATTATTCAGGATGCACCACACAAATTTTAAGCAAATTCGTATGAAAAACAAAAATTTTATAAGCCATTCACATTTCCCCGGTGCGGTTTTGCAAATCTTATAAATTTCGGGGTAAATGTGAATGCCACCAGAAAAATTATTTAGAATGGATTACAAGAGGAGTGAGGTACATCAGAGTAAGGTCCAACTCAAATTCTTCATATTTACCCCCACTTTCAAATTTTTTATCATACTTTAGCGGTCACAATTTCTCTTTGTTTAATGCAAGTTACGCATGCCTCAAATTTGTACAAAAAATAAAGGCTGAATAAAAATAACAAAAATTGTAAGAACAAATTTGTTACAAGCTAAAAATGATATTTTGATGATATTTTGTCATTTTATGAAATAAAAAATCAAAAAATTACATGATTTTCACACAAAAACAAGGAGAATAAGACTTTCAAGGAAATACATTCAGTTTACATGAACAAAAAACAACAATCTATTTTTTTTGTGTTGTTTGTATAACGGAAACTTGTACAATAATGTCATTGTACATCATCATCAACATTTTCAACTGTGAAAAGGACACTACTGAAATTTTTGACCGGATGGGGGCATTTGTGAATGACGTTCACAATTACCCTGGAATTTTAAAATCATGGGGTAATTGTGAATTGGTAATAAATTATCCAATTTATTTAGCAGTTAATAAGGAACCCCCTCAGGCTTTAGACCACTTCTTTAGAAATACCTTTATCCATTTCTTACCTTTTAAAAAAAAGAAAATGTATTTAAAAAAAAATTTTTTTGAGGATTGGTCGAAGTAAGATACAAAAAATTTTACAAGGGTTTTTTCAGAATAAAAAAGAAGATACTAATACTTGGAGAATTGTTATGAAATTTTAATAGCATATTAAGAAAGGACAGAAAAACATACTAAGATTTGATTTTTAACAAAATTAATGTTATTTTGGAAATTATAGGCGCCGTTCACAATTGCCCCAATTCACATTTACCCCGGTCAACCCTAACTGCCTTAAAGTCTATTATTTCATTTTCTGTATGACTTTTTTTGTACTTCTTTATTATGTCTTCCAATTTAATCATTTTTTAAATTAAATACCTACATAACTATTAATTTTATTTGTGCTGAAAGTTGATTTATGTAGATTAATTGAAATTTTTCTTTTTCTCTTATCCTATGCTTCAAAGAGCTTCAAAAGCAATTCGCATACGTACTATAAAACTCGTATTATAAAACTATATACATATTATATGATTGCCTTTATTGAAAAATATTTAAAAAATTGTTTATTTAAACAGTGGACCTGAATGTTTTTAGTATTTAGTCGTAAATGTGTATTTAATATTTGATTTGTATTACAAAATTCAATATTGATATTTAAGAACAAATGGTGCATACAGTACACCACAAAATTATATTTATATATCAAATATTTTCAATTAAATTTACCAAGAATGCTTTCAATCAGATTTACTAATCTAATATGATTTATAGATTGTTTTAAATCAGTGTATCTCTCTAATATAACACGGTTTTTTATAACACAATTTCACCGTAACATGGTAAGGCAAATTGTGAAAAATCGTTGCGTAGCATGGTTTCTTATAATATGATTTTTCTATAAAAAGATGAAAAAAAAACGAGAGAAAAAAATAAAATTTTTCCAGAAACCCAACTATCGTGTTATAGCAGGAAAACGTGTAATTATATCAATCTGTCTTCACAGTGCTCCAAATAAAATGCTTTAGGTTTAAAGGGGTCGACCATAAAATACATAGGAGGGGGGACTAGGGTGTCGGAAAACAATGAAGGGGGTACCAAAACTCTATAAATAAATGAAATTGTTTAGATATAATTTTTGTACAGTATGTTATTAATAAAAATAATCATTCATTTAGGAGACGAGGCATCTAAGTTTTGTAGCGTATTATCGGGTAGAAATTGAAAGAAATATAATGCAGCATGACAAAGAGGGGGAAGGGGTCAATAATAGATGAATTTTGCGTGACGAATTTTACATATGGTCCCAATAACAAAATATGTATTTTTAATATAAAAGAGCAAATAATTCCAACCAGTAGCATTTGAGATTGCTATTCTCTAAGAAATGAGCTACAAATATGCATAATTTTTAAATTTAGTGTAATTTTACTTTTTGTTCTTAAACGTTACCTTTATTATTAGTGTAACGGAAAAAACGGCTAATTAAAATATGTAATTTTACACAATTCTATGAAAAATACACGGATTTACAGTGTAAATATAAAAAAAAAGTAAAACTTCAAACCTGTTATGTAAAATTACACCTCTGTAATTTTACATTTGTGTAAAATTACACCTCTGGGCTTGATAATGTAAAAAGTGCACTATCACTTCTAACGGGAAGTATGATTTAAAAAAAAAAGATAATAATTTTGATGCTAGTAACATGCAAAAGAAAACTGTTCATAGATTTTTACTTTCAGCTTGAACAGTGATTTTTACTTTTCATGATTCTTGACAAATAGTTTTGTGGCACCCTGTATCCCTTACCTGTATATGCATACAGAGAGGTACCAAGTCAGTTGTCGGCATTGGAAAAAAAGATCAAATAATACATAATCAGGTGGTGTATTCAATTCCCCATATACTCAACATTTATAGTATATTGAAATAAAATTCTGTAGAAATTTAATCTGAACAAACATAAGTACATTAGCACAGCACTGCCAAAATAAACAAAAATCATTTTTTTTGTACTGCTGTGCAGTGGTAAAGGTACCACAAACGAAACGCTGGACACTAACTGACGACAACAGGCTAGATGTAGGTACTCGGCAGTCCAAAAGGTGTTATAAATACAGAATCATCGTCAGAGATCGCGCTGCATTAAAGAATAATATATTTTTGACACATTTTTTTGGAAACTATTGTCATAGCCATAAAAAGTAGCCGTAGTAATATTACTTAATTTAGCATTTTAAATGTGTTTATGACTATATATTTTTTTATTTATTATAACGTGTAGTTCAGAAGGAACAATAAACCACTGACAAAGAGACAGATGGACTGCGCATTCAAGACGGCAAATAACAATATTTACTTCAATTAATGTTTGATATCCAAATATTTTTATGGCCATTTTTTGGCCTCTCAGTCATCAACATCATCATGATAGATACGTGACTTCTTTTGTCACATCTTTTTAATGGCCGGAATATTATTTACATTTTGAATTAATGTCATTTTTACCAAAAAAAAAAAAATATATGTATATATAGAAGATACATACAGAGCGTTTTTCAAAATTTATTTTATTAAAGCTAATACATAGTTCCCACCGAATAAGTAGGTAATAAGTAAATAATAAAGTGAAACATATATGTACATAGAAGAGAAAAACACAAGCGTTTAAGCTTTAAGTTTTAATTCGGTATAAATTTCAGCCTGTGACCCGAGGACGTTATAGTAGCCATCGATTTATTTCTTTCATTTAAACAGGTGCGTCTAAAAAAATAAATATAATAAAAAAGGCAGTATCGAAAGCGATACGAGTAACTTCAAATTTTGTATTTCTAATTTAAAAATTATGATTTTTGAAGCTTTTTAAAAATTTAATATACGTTATGACATCATCAAGTCCAACTTTTTTCCTTTTTTAAAATTAATAACTGAATTGCTAGCTGCAGAAAGGAGACAAGTCAATTTGAAAATAATTGAAGATGTCCCCTTTCTGCAGTTAGCAATGCAACTATAAAATTGGCTAATATGAGTGCTAAAATTTTCATTATTCCTAAAAAAGTGCGCAAGTTTGTTTAGAAAATGTGACATTTTCTCTATGTGATTTTTCTGGTTAGGCTTCATCCTCATCTTTAATTTATAAATTTAGAATAGGAGGTGGACCAAAAATCATTCTGTGATCGACCATTATTATATAGTTTATTGACCAAAATCCCGGAGTTTAAGTAAAAAACGTTTAAACACATTTTCCTTTGTGTCCTTTCTAATTTTAATTTTTTTTTTTTAGAGATATTATCACCATATTTATAATGGAGGTTAAAGATATTAAAAATTAAAACAAAAGTTGATTAAATGTGTAAAACTAAGGCAAATTATGGTTACTTTAAAATAATATGTTAATTAAAAAATTTCACTTTAGAAATGGATAATAATCAAATTTAATTATGGAAGAAATAATCGTGATTTTAAAATTATCCCCTCAGGGATTCTGCCGTTATAAAAAGGGTCCAGAGTTTGATTAATTCTAAGACAACCAGTGTGGCTACTTTAGAGTCGTTTAACAAACGGAGATACAAACGAAGACACAATTGAAATAGTTTTACGCGGGTAAAGTTACAGAGCACAGCTAGTTTATCAATAAACCAACTTACTACTTATTATTTATGATTTTTTCTAGTGAAACCACGCATATTACCAAATGTCATTTTTAATAATTTGCGTTGTATCTAGGTACACATTTATTTATAAGACTTAGTGAATGACCGTTATACAAAAATTAAGATTCTTATCTGCAACATTCAACCAGTTATATATCCGTAACTCAACTGATTTCGGTAAAAAAACTGTTGTTTACTTAGATGAGACATAGATCTCTGTCTACCTACCATATGTATGTACTACCAATAAAAAAAATTTTTTAATTTTTTATTTTTCAATTACATCAGTGTATAAACATTTTAAATAAATTAAGAAAACAAATAAATATTTACAATTAAAATTTGCCGTATTTTCTCGTCGAAAAAAACAAAAAAAATCAATATTAAAACAATATACGAGCGAACACAATGTTGAATTTGACATTTTATTTACATAATATGGCCGCCGCGCTGTCATTTGAGGTTATGTATGTTTGAAATAAAAAGGTTATGTTTACATAAATGTCATACGGTTTAATGTTTAATCTGTATTAATATTTCCTTATTGTCGGAACTCAATTTTCATCATTTCTGAATAATATATGATTACGAACAATGTACGTATGTACAGGCCGTTTACAAATATTATAAAAGACCAAATAAATTGAATGTTAAAATCATTCTTATGTTTTTTTGTTTTATTTCAATCGTTTGCATTTTGTTTTACGAAACACACTATTGGGGAAAAGAGAGTAGTGGGTCCAAACAAAGACAGAAAAAATATTGAACAAGAATACCAATATCAGCTACATTTTGACGATTTCATTTGAGTGTTATGTCAATAAAAAATGGAAAAATGTTGTTTTTTTGATATTTATTTAGTTTAAAGATTATTATAACTTAAATATTAAGTTAGATGTGTCTTTATTTGTTTTAACATTATGTTTTTTTCGGAAGGGACGAAGGGGAAAGACAGTATACATACCTACAATATTCTTTGCGGTGTTTTAAAAGCCAAATATTGATGTAGCACGCAGGGGCCAAATTTTTATTATGGTACATTTAATAAGTATAAAAATATTTTGAAGGAATAAGTTCCCATACAATGAATTATTTTTTTTATAAAAAAATAATGTATTTACTTTTTTGAACGTATTTCTTATTATTGATAAAGGCTTTTGTAGAATTCAGTTGTGGAAGATAAGTTCAAAGCGATTCACAGTGGCTTAGAGCGATGTTTCTCACTGGTCCGTAGAAAGATGTGTGAATTACAATGAACTACAAAAATGATTATAATTATTATTTTTTCCTTTAAATGAAAATGGTGAGGCTAGCTTTATGGACAGATAACACAGGCCTGCAAAATTAAGGTCATAAAAAACTTTTTTAATGTTAATAGGTGATCTTTATATTTTTTTGGGTGCTAAATCCAAATTTGAATTTCATTATTTTGTAGCACCCACAGTTTTGTCACATTTTGGCTATGTCAGATTTAATGAAATATGCTAATATTCTATAGGAGTGAAAACGTTCATAAAATATATTAAAACATAAAATATATTTTTATTCCTAATACTAAGTTTTATGAAGGTTTTAAGAGTCCATGGGCTTATATTTTCTTTCTCTCTTTTTTTTGAAGCTTCGGATGTGGCTTTTTCTTCTGTGTGCCGCTTGCTGACTTTCTCGGTGAAACGACCAACAGTAATCTCTCATCGTCCTGGTGTTCCAACGTCCCTGATAGCGTTCTTCCATTATCTTGATATCCTGGTGTAAACGTTCTCCTTGTTCCTTACTGACAGCTCCTAAATTGTCCAGAAAGTAGTCTAGCTGGCTGTTTAAAAAATGAACCTTTAAGCTCGTTAAACATCCCAAATTCTTGAAGCGATTAAACATATTAGATACAATGGTTATGTTATAGTCTGGTCTTTTTTGTTACCCAAAAACTTGTTAACAACTTCCTTGAAAGCAATCCAAGCCTCTTTCTCTTTCACTGTTATATGTAATTCAAACTCAGAGTCAAACATCATTTTTCTCATATCAGGGCCAATGAAGACGCCCTCTTGTAACTTTGTTTCTGATAAATGCGGGAACTTTGAGCAAAGATATTGGAATTATAAGACATTATATACATTATAAGATATTGGACCGCTGGCTTTCGCATATTTAGTATTATATTGATTGTATTAATTTTCTGAACTATTTTTTTGAATATAAAGGTTTATGATGTAAAATGTAGGGAAATGGTGGGTGATACAGCAAATTTATTGTTATTTTCAGATTCAGCACACTCAAATCCATAAAAATATGGTTAAAGTATTAAAAAAGTTTTTTAGTCGTTGGCCTGTGTAATTCATCAAATGATTTCAGGAAATGATTCCAGGCTACAAGAATTCTACTTAAAATAAAAGAATGTTTTTAGACATTTCCATAATTCTTAAAAAAAGTGTGGACATTTATCTGAATTACATGGTAAACTAAGTGGTCGGAAAACGACATTTCATATTACACGACCTAATGTCATTCCAACTTACGGTGAAAATGATTCCAGACTACAAAAATTCTATTTAAATTTAAAAATTTCTCTTAAACATTTTTCTAATGCTTAAGAAAATGTCAGTATTTATCTGAATTACTTTGTAGATCAAGTGATAGTAGAACGACATTTCAGATTACAAGACCTACAGTTTTCCAAATAAGGGTAAAAATAGTACCAGACTACAAAAACTATATTTAAAATTAAGGAATTGCTCTTAAACATTTCTGTAATGCTTAAGAACGTATAAATGGTCGGAAAAGACATTTCTTACTGAAAGCCGTAATGTTATTTCAACTAATGATGGAAATGATTCCAAGGAATTTTATTTAAAATTAAAAAATTAATTTCAAACACATATGTAATTCTTAGAAAAGTGTCTATATTTTTTTGAATTACACGATAGACCAAGTAGTCGAAAACTGAGAAATATCAAAGAAGATATTTTACACAGGAATTTTTGTACACTTTTTTTCATAATTTGATTTTAAATTGTTACGTCACAATTTCTAAAACAATATTTATAATAATATTCTTCACAACTATAGTACAAATATTTACAAATTGACTTAATTGAAAAATTTTGAAAAGACTTTTTTTTCAAATTGAATTTTATTTTATCCAAATGTGTATTTATTTATTTATTTATTTATCTATATATATGTATATGTGCGTGTGTTTATGTGCCCAAAGTGAAGAGAGTTGTGTAGGGTATTTTTATATGTGACAGTGGCGGCACAGCTCGGGCGTTCTGGGGAATGTTGCCCGACAAGGTTTTTATATTGCTCATTGATTTCATTTCGTCTTACTAACTGGCTATGCAGTCTAAACTATTGCTACAGCAGTTGCTACATTGGTGATTTGGTTGCGTTGTGATTTTCGGACGTACGTATTTGACATATCCATAGTAGTCGTATCTTTGTCTATACTCAATCAGCAACAAGTGAAATCGAATAATCGCGTTGTTAGAGAATGAAATGAAATTCGTCCAATGTGGACAGAGGGGAATGTGTGGGGAACGTTTCGTCTTTTTCACCAGTTAGCCAAGAAGTTAGCTACTACCATTTGTGTAATTATTGTTATATGCGGCCCGATAATGTAATTGGGCCGATGGTCAAAAATCATTTTGTTGACAACTTTTTCCATTTCATCGATTTCTTAGCTTGGATCCAGATAATTAATCCTCTTGAACTTCTTCGTGTTAAATTTAACTCCAACACTATTATAGTGGGAGCGCTGTGAATACATTTTTAGAAGTTTTGTCCAAGTCTAAACTTATGCAAACTTTCAGTGACGTGTATTATATTGCAATCTTGCCATACCAGAAACCAGGCCGGATAAGGGCGGGGACAGCCGCACCTGAACCCCAAGGGGTCCGGGTCTAAGATGGGGAAAAGTGTAAAAGAGTTTTTTTCTCATCAACCGTATTTTTAAAAAGAAATTTTTGTAGAATTTTGTGTGAAAAAATTTTTTCCCGGGGCCCGTCATTTCCTTTTATAGCCTTGCTAAAAACATTCTCCTGTCGCAATTCTGTTTAAAATACTTTTTTTTAAAAAAATTATTATTAAACGACTTGTATATTCCTATCTATTTGGAATATCAAAATAATGTGGAATGTATGTTCATTACGTACTGGGCCTAGAAATCCAATGCGATGAAGTAACCGAATTTGACTGTTCTCTGTTTCACTTTAATAGCTACAGTGCATCTACTTACCTATTTGGTACTAACTGACAAAGGTAAATTTCTAAGAATGTCTATTTTGAAATTTCAAATCAGTTTTTTCGTTCCTTTTAGGTTATTAAGTAGAAAAAATATAATATTCCCTTAAAAATTGATTTTATAACTTCCACAGTCTCATATTGTATATTTGGAAAAAATAATTTTCAATTCAAAATCATGTAAAGGTTTTTTAAATCACATTTATTCTGAAATATCAATTAAAAATACAAATTAAAGAGTTAGAAATGTATACCGAAATGTTTCGACGCATAAAGTTCGACTCAAAAGAAAGTTTTTTTTTCTACAATCTTAGTGGAAAGAAGGCTTTTGCGCTCTGTGAAGAGAGCGCAAAATGTGTATTTGCCGAGCAACAAAGTAGGTATACCTCATTTCAGATACAACTGATCATGAGTTTTCGTTAAAAAATTAAATAATTCTTATATTCGAAACAAATCAATCTTCTATTCTTTTCTAAAAATAAACCGCAAATTTAAAATTTATATAAATTCAATAATAAAAGAGATAAAGCCAAGAAAACGGAAATTATTTAAATTCAAAGTGACGATACATGGTTAAATTTAACTGAAATGAACCATACTACTTTGCGGTTTAAAGCGGAAAAGTATATTTAATTATTCGAGCTCAACGTATATTTAATTACATGTCAGCTAGGCGTTGTTTATATTTTCTATGGTAACAAATAAACAGATTCAAAAATCATTATTTTTATGGTAATCAAGTGAAATATTAATTTTATTAAATTTCATAATAACTATAAAATATTAATTAAAAATAATAAATAACTCCAATTAATAAATAATAAGAATAAAAAATTTAAAAAAATCGATACATATATGATGGAAATATATAACTGTGACAGTGATTTCTCAAGTACACCTCCAGATATTTCTGAAGCTGCAAAAATTATAATATTAAAGTAAATATTAACGTCCATTATTATTTTTTCAAGTATCTTTTAAATAAAAAATACTTTTTATAAGATTGTAGAAAAAATTTTGTGTGTAATTCGAGGACAAAATGACATTGCCACTCTCATGAAAATAACGCGCTCCGCCTGGTGGCGTCGCGCGTCAACATTCTCAATCGAGCAACAATGTACCATTTTGCGCTCTTCATACACAAATAACTATTGTCAACTACACGGAGAGAAAAATCATATAAACTTTGTAGATAAAATTTCAGAAAAATTACCATGCTCTCTTTTAATGCGTGCGCGATCGACGACCAAAGTAAAAAGTATATTATAGCATGGTAAAATTTAATGTGGTAACACAACTTCTATCACACTCTTATGCATATATGTTATAGTTTAACTCTTGTTGTCGTACTCTTTCATTTGCGCATCTGACCCGCAACCTTATGTTGCTTCGGCTGTACCTGTAAAAACTTCGAAGATGCCCGATCTTTTCCGACCTTTGATTCTTTATGATCCATACAAAAATGATTGACAACAATATATTCTAATACTGAAGATAGTGGAGTAACAAAATGATGAATTAAACGATGACCATCCGTCAAGACATTCTAATGAACACTGATTCGACACCACACGACACCACACCAGCTAACCAGCTACTTGCAACACCAACAGTCCTGCTAGGTGACCTTCATATATGATTGTGTTGATACTTTCTGCAGCTTGCCTCGCTATGTGACAGCGTTGATACCTTCTCTTTCTTTCTTTCTACTATTAGCTTCTTTTATTCTTTGCTACTTTTCGTCTATTTTAAGACAGCATGGTAATTTTTGTAAGAAAAACAATTAAACTGTCGCAATGGAACTTTTTACTGTGGTGTTTTACAAATTTTACGGTGCTAATATTACGGAAAGAACATTCTATCCTTTAAATTTTCTATGATTAATTATAATTTTTATATTTTTACCGTACAAAATTGAATATGTTCGCCTTTTACACGTCGATTGTAGTGCTGAGCACAGTAATTTTTATATGAATTTTCTCTCTGTGTAGTGTTACTGGTGATTCCAACAATTTTCTTATCAAGCTTCTAAACAGAAAACTTTCAAAAAATGTTCGATCTTATTAATTTTATTATAAATAATTCTTTTGAGATTGGTACTTGGTCACTCAGCCATTACATTCTATTTTGTTCAAGAAAGGGTTCTTGTTTTGTTTTTAGTAGATTTTAGCCATCTTTCTTTTTAATCGGACATACATCCGTCCGTCCACACAAACACAGTGGTAACGTTAGCCGTCGCGCCGTTAGGATGTTGCCTTCATCTACCTATATCCATCTCATTTCTTCCACAGGTGCGTCATCTCTCTTTCATCAGTACGGCCGGGCCGGCCGCTTCAACACATTCCAAACGCATACTTCACGCGACATCTAAACTGTAAACTCCAATAAAAGAGTTCGCATCAAGTACATATGAAACCAAACGAAATAAGTGCAGACAATTATTGGCAATAAATGCTAATATAATTAAGCATGTTTTTTTATTGGGTTATATTATACCCTTTCTTTGAATTTTGCGAAAATTTCATCACACCCAATAAATAGTTGATAATGATCGTTTTATTACGGTTAGAGCAGACTGTGCATTTTAATGTTCCGTACCAAAACCAGCAAAACGGGAAACTTATACAATCGTTTCGGTGTCTATCCGTACGTCATAGGCGATTCTCTGAAACCGTCTCACGCGAAAATTTGAAATTTAGCGCAGAGATAGAACGTGAAGAGACGATTATAGATGTGAAGTTGAATTGCGATTTTGGTTAGTTTCCGGGAGAAAACCTGAAAAGTGGGAAAACATTTTTATCCCAAGAGCACTGAGTAGGGTATCAAAAAAAAGCTTATTAAAACACGAATTCAATTTCTTTGTGTAAAAAAAAAAAAAAAAAAAAAAAAAAAAAAAAACTTGAAAATTGCTGTCCCCGGCCCTTATTACTAAAAGGATCGTTCAGAAAAATCTAAAAAAGTTAATGAACATTAAGAATGAGATGTAGATTGAACGAAAATTATCAGAGCTGAAAAAGCTTAATAACATAGCTTTTATTTTGATCAAACTGTTATTAGTCAATAATTGTGTTAATGTTATGTTAAACAGGTATTCCTGTGAGTTCTTTAGAAAATGAGTTCTAAAAATTAAAGATGAGGGAAGGAATAATTGGCATATCTTACATGCGGAAACCATAATAATTTCTGCACACTTATAAGCATTGACGGGTAATTCCATGGTTACTTACATTACAATTTGATTTAAAATTGGGATTAAAATTTTTTGAATTTTCGTATTTAATGAGTAAATCCACTAAAAATTAGTCAAATTAAATCGAATACGATTTGAACTTTTAAACAAAGTAAATCAAACAACAAAAAATGCATACAAAGATAAAGTAGGTGGTCACTTACATTACTCAAAAAGGAACATAATTTTTCATCTTGTACACAATGAGAATTTTCGGTTCTGTTTTGATAACAAACAGCTTCATTTAAGTAAATTTAAACAAATAATGTTTCAATAAATTATTTTAATAATAAATTTCATAAATTATTTTTGATAAAAATGTAACTTTTAATCGGTCACTTACATTACACCTCTTCACTTACATTACAGTCACTTTAAAACAAGTTTTATTAAAAAGTAAGCAGTTTATTAGTTTAATTTTTGGAAAATATGATAGATAACAAAGATAAAGGTTTATTTTTAGTAATTAAAAAAACGTCTGTCGGTTTTGATAGCCTCCATTACTCGAATTCATAGCTTGACAAAAAATCAAAATAATACTCAAAACGAGTATAGTAATTATTTCAGCATAAAGAAAAAGGTAAATTTTGCTGTATTTTAATATTTATTTGAAAAAAATCACAAGTTATAGTATTATTTTTTTTTATTAAGTAATAACTTTTTAAGCTAAATTTACAAAATAAAAACAATTAAAGTTAAAAAAATAAAAAGACGTTGTATATCAGTGATTTAGTCTTTTGAGTATCAAGTAGGCATGATTTTGATTAATTATTATTTTCATTTTTTAATTTTTACTAAAATTCCATCATTTCATGGAATTGCGCTGACTACTTTTATATGTAGATCCATAAAAATAATAGAACCAAAATATCTAAAGATATGGACAAAAATTTTAGTTTTGTGACTTAAAATATTATCTATTATAACAATACATGTTTTATAACAAGTAGTGTCGTTAATAATAATTATTAATAAGAAATTCAACATATATATCTCACTTTCTTTCTGGTAAAGCTAAATAAGACAAAATAAAAATACGAGCGTTTTGAAATCGAAAATTATAATTTATTTCAAGAATATAATTTATTCATTGGGAAAAATATCTTGTCTCCCTTTATATGCTATTATATCAAATCCATAATAATAGTACGGAACACTGTTTGCGCAAGTACAACTTACATCGAGAAGACTTATTCATAAGAGTTCGTGTATTTTGACCAATCAACATGAAACATTATTCTAAAATCTATCAAATTTTTTTTGGTTCTCGTCATTTTTTTTTCGTAATAACTATAAAAGCACACAAAAGAAGGCAATATCAAACAGCAATGTCAGTTAGCATCTGGAACACTCTGTATATACAACCTCTACACGTATATAATTTATGTGACGTTTATTTGTTCTAGTTTATACTTTAATTGCCTAAAGTAAATCGGTTGATATCATTTTCTTATTACTTGCGTTATCTATTGTTACACTATGATGATTTCTAACATCTCGATAAATAATCGTAGCACACTATATTTTTTGCGACCATATGTTCGGCATTTTTTTAAGTTTTTCGTTAAAATAATCATATAAACACAGTTCCTTATTTTATTGGATGTAGGGTAAAAGATCCAAATAAATAGATGATATAATTATTAAAGAAGAGTAGATTAATAGAAGAAATAGGATTACTTACTATGGTTTTGATTTTGGACTTGTTTTGGGTCATTAGTACTTTGGTTATCCTCTATAAATAAATCAAAAAGTAAACGATGTTCGTTTGTTTGTTTGTCTCGCTTTCATACTTCAATATCTCAACCAGTCCACTTGAAATTTTGGGTAGAGACAGCTGAGCGAACAGAGAAGGACATAGGCTGTCTTTTGTCTCGGAAAAACATCTGATTTCCATGGAAAATTATATATATAAAACGAAACAATAAAACTGAAATAGTTGAATATTTTTACTTTGTTCGAACTTTGGATAATGTTAGCAAAAACAGATGTCAACTTGATGTGATAATTTCAGATACCACACGGGTGGAGTTGCAGAGAAAAGCTAGCTAGAAATATTTTTCTACCTTTTCTGTCACTTTAATTACAAATTGACAATAACAAAATAAAGTTTTTCCATTTGATCATAAGGATCGAGATTTTTTATTTTAGAAGGTTCCTCATTTATAAAGGTGCAAGAGTGATTTCTCTCATATGTATCAAAAGGAGGAAATCAGATCCGGGGAGAGAAAACCTGAAAATAAAGACACTAGATTTGTTTATATTATAGAAGCTTATATTAGGAGTTCAAATGGGAAATACGAAACAACTCTCTTATATAGGGGAGAGCCAGGCAAAGTGGCCAGAGCAGGCAAAGTTGCTGTGCGGTACTGCTATCTTACAACAATCAGGTCAACTACATCATTAGCGTGCCATTAGTGTTCTAGTGAAATGTGGAGACTAATATATTTTTGGCTTTTAATTTTTCCCTTGCAGAGATTTTTGTGGCTATAAATTACAGAGTTTTTTTACTCGAAAAAGTTCCTTACTTACAAAGATGCAGAGGTGACTTCAGAGGAGAAAATCAGATCCAAGTTAGACTTAGGTCTCATAACACTTTCGTTTATAGAGATCCAGGCAGGGATTACAAATTTCTGAAAGCCGTAAAAATTCTGGAATCAGTAAAAATTAAGAGAAGGTCGCCCAAAGCGGGTAAGCGCTTGTATATCGTTGTATCGAATGTTTTTGTCAGGTCGTGTGTATACCGAGATTAACCGAATATCAACCAATGTCAGTCAGTTGCACTTGAACGCTTAATGTTCTAGTTAAGCTTCATAAAATTTTTTTGTTGGTTTTATTAAAAATTTTGACGTTAAATATTCTGTGACTAGTCACAAACCTTTTTATTTGTAATCTTTTTGGTATTACAATATTATGTTATCATCATTTGACTTTTAATGTAGAAAAAGATACGCATGTATCGGCTTTCATTTTGAAATTATTCCAAATTAACAAAATTAAGTCTTTTTGGGCAAAGCGGGTAGACAAAATACAAGCATCTTAATGGAAAAACTGTTGGAAGGGGAAAAAAATAAATAATCTTCTTTTTACGACGGAATGAGGGAAAAAGCTTAAAAAAAATATTTCTGCCTTGTTTGTGGTGGTTCTGATGTGGAATCACCTGAAGTAATATATTCCAATATGGAGGTTGTAAAGAAAGTTACAGTTAATTGTTATAAATTTATTATTTTTGTCTTTTTTTAATTTTTTTTACTTAATTATTATTATTGTTAAGTTCTATATGATTAAGAAAGTTTATATTAAAAACTAATAACAGTATTTAAATACATAATGTACTTACCTGCTTTGCCTAAAGGGGGTTACCCGCTTTAGGATACCTATACGGGCAAAGCGGGTTTTTGAAGAGGTTTTGTATTTTCTTTATTAAAAATAAATATCGTATAAACATTTTTTAAGCGAAGTTTCATTTTAAAGTTCGATAACTATTCTATCTGATAATATAAAAAAGATCTGCTTATCGAGGTCAAAAGTCAATTTTTTGGGCGTTTAATCTTAGCTTGGCTGGTAACCAAGAGATCCGGGTTCGATTCCCAGCCGATCCAGTTTGGTAATTTTTCAAACACTATGTCAATTTTAATTAACATAATGAATTGGCCATTTGCCAAAGTACATCGAGTGTTCAAGTATCAGCCAAAGCTGGACATTGAGTGAACATATGAATATTGGTGTATGTTTAAATACGGATAAAAATTCGCCATACACTAATAATGTTTCACAGGCACTCGATAACATTTGAAATTAAAAGTATAAAAAAACTGCGTCTCGCATTAGAGAGAGGTTGTGTTTGATTGATTACTAAATTGGAGTGGCACTCGAACAAGTGATCGGTGGCCTAATTGGTAAGGCGCTTGGCTGGTAACCAAGAGATCCGGGTTCGATTCCCAGCCGATCCAGTTTGGTAATTTTTCAAACACTATGTCAATTTTAATTAGCTTACTCGCTTTGGGCGACCTTCCCCTACAACATAAACTGCCTTCAGAGATGTGTGATGCATCGTTATGGCCTTTCATCATTTTTTTTTCTCATTTAACTTTTTGAATTTTTTCATATTGTTTTTTGTACACCTATCATCCGATCCGCAGCAATCCACCATACTTACCTACAATGCAACGTCGTGGACGAAGGAACCACACACTGTTTTGGTCGGATAGACGGATCTGATATCTGCCCGTTTTGTTGGCAGCGCTGGCTTGGGGCTGGCTGCGTTCGTCAGACTCTGCATCGTCTGATATTATTGTGAAGACACATCAGCGTTTGTTTACATATTGCTCACTGATATCACTGAACTTGATTTGAAACACCAACTTTGCATGAATAAATATGACATTAATGAAAGTTGACACCGGCTCAACAAAAAACAACAAAAAAAAAACAATTTCAAGAGAGAAGAACAGTTGGATTTATTTTTTTTTATTTTGCAACGAGTATATGGTGTGTTAATTCTTATAAAATATATCAAATTATTTTTAGTGTTCCGTACAGAAAATTGGCAAAACGCTAGGAGGCACATTTTTCGCCGAAATCATCTGGAACCTTGGGGCGGTCTAGATGATTCCTGAGATTCTTTATAAGCTATATCTTGGAGGCCCTATAAAGAATTATTAGATCGGAACCACCAAATTCGATCAGGAAATGTGGCTTATTTTCTGGATGTGATTTTCCTGTTTTCTTTAGTTCTAAAGGGCATAGCCGGGTAAGATAGGGAAAACGGCCCTTGACGCAAAATTGATTGTTTTTATAGGAAATAATACTTCTTAGCCTCAGATACATTCCTGCCAAATTTCAACCCTCTGAGGCTAATAGTTTATGAATACACAAACAGACAAAAATTTTCAAAAAAATTTTTTTTTACGAAATTACTAGGTAAATTACATGTAGGTACATATAACTAACTTGAACAGACCCTCTCACTTGATGTTTTTGTTGCACTTCTTGAGGAGGTGCAGAAAGTGGATTTTTTCTGTAATACAATTACATACGTTCATAACAACGACAAACAAGCTTAGACAAACGTCTAGCTTTATCTGCTGTTTGTCTTCTTTTGTTAACACGATGACCGGTCATGAGGAATTATAACGAAATGACCAACTGGTATACTATTTTGACAGCTAATAAACTTTGTATGAAATTGTTGACGTCGTAATACGTGGTGTATGAGCTAATAAAGTTTCACTTGACGTCTTACAAAGAAAACAACTCTAACAAAAGACAAATCAATATCTATTTTGTTTTATTAATAAAAAAAAAAATAAAACGGCAGATAATGTTGGACTTGAGTAAATTTAAACTAGTTTATCATAGTTATGAACGTATGTAATTGTATTATTTTAGAAATAGGGTAGATATTTTACTTCATAGCCCGTTTTATACATAAGTAATATATGTAGTACCTAACATGGTATGCATTTGTATTGAAATATTACTATGTTCTACCAACTAAAATTTTTCCATAAAAATATATGTTATAGAGTACTAAAAGACATATTATTGAACCAAAAATGGTGGGTTTCGCTAATGCGTAAGTGCCAAAAAAAAAAATTTACTTAAATTTAAAAATTTAAAAAAATTAGTATAATAGAGGGATATAACGGTAATTTTTTTTTTATTACTTTGCCTAAGGTGGGTACAAAATATATATTAAACTCAAATAAATCGGCTCAGTAATTTCGTAAAAAATTTTTTTTTTGAAAATTTTTGTCTGTTTGTATATTCATAAACTATTAACCTCAGAGGGTTGAAATTTGGCAGGAATGTATCTGGTGCTAAGAAGTATTATTTCCTATAAGAACAATCAATTTTGCGTCAAGGGCCGTTTTCCCTATCTTACCCGGCTATGCCCTTTATCAAAAATTTTTTGAGTAGCCTCCAAATTACATACTCCTAACAGTCGGTTTTTGAAGTTTTGAAAAAAATTAGTATAGGTACGTTATGACGTCATCAAGTTAAAAATTTTCTTTTAGTTTAATGGCCACAAAAATTGAATGAATAAAATTTTGGTAGTACAAGTGTGCAATTTCTGTTAGTGAAATTTGTATAATTTGTGTGTGGAATTTGCTGTAACCCCCTCCCCCCTCAAAAAAACTGCTCTGGTAAAAATCATGAACATTGAGGATGAAGGGTAAATTGAAAACTTACAACGCAAGTTGTTATAAACAATTTAATTGTTTACTTCTCTTTAAAACTGTGCTGATGCATTGGCTTCAGAGAGAAAAAATTTTGTTTCTACATCAAACTTATTGTAGGGAACACTTATTGCGCAAACAACACTTACATTTGACCGATTTTTTATTTATTATTATACCTTAATGATAACTCTACCTTGTTGTTGCGTAGAAGAGCAGAGTAAAACAAATTGCAGCTGAACTCTTTTTTATGCGATCCTTTTTTGTGCAATTTTTTTATGCGGTTTGTAAAAAATGGCCATTAAAATGCATATTGTGAAACAAAATCACCAGACAGTAAGAAACTTAAACAATTACTATAATAACTTTCTTTGATAAAAACACTTTTTAACGGCTTTTAAGCATTTAATCAATACATTGCATAAGAACATAAGTTATTGCATCATTTAATTTTGTTAAAGATGTATTTTTCAAAATTTTCATAACATTATAAAATTGAAATAAAATGTTTCTACGTGTAAATTAAAGCTTTATTTTGTTTATAGAAGCAACTTCTAAGGAAATTTCTAAATTTTGAGCGTTTTGAGTGATGTTTTTCGATGAAACTTTTTTTATGCGGTCCCGAGCAACCGCACAAAAAAAGTTTTTTGTACAGTCTGGATCGAACTATACTTTTTATAGCTATTTATGATATTTATGAATATAATATTTTTGTGCGATTTCTTTTATGCGGTCCCTATCCACCGCACAAAAAAGAGTCCACCTGTACATAAATCCAATACGCATTTTATTTCTGGAGGCAATATTATTCATGTTACGGTATACTTACTTATGTTTTAAATATATGCAACAAGTAAGTACAGTTAAATAAGTTTATAATTTTTTCATTTTTTTTTATTAGTATGTAGTACTTCACTGATTGAGGAGTCAATGCTTCCATTCAAGTAGACTAAATATAATCACAAAAGTGATCGATGATTACAAAAATAACAAATTTAATCTCAGATTATAGTATTCACAATATTTAAGTTTTATTCGTGCCAATTTGAAACATTTTTTTCTCTGGCTAATAAGAGTTAATATAAATTTATTCACTGGCCGGCGCTGCCACCATTAAATAGATGGCTAAACAAATTTGGTATTAAACATGTTGAGGAAACTTAGTTTTCTGATTTCAACCATAGATATTCCAATTTTTCAAAAGAAATGTCAGTCCCAGAGAGCCTTATAATTTTTTTTAATTTGATGACGTCATTAAGTTAAAGAAAATTTTTCAATGCCTCAAAATCCGTAAATAAAATGATAGAGTGATGAAATTGGAAGCAAATTAAGCTTTCGAAGTCATGTTTTTCCTTTTTATTAACATTAGACATGTAGGACCACTAAAAAGAGGACTTCTGTCGAATCTGTCGTATTTCTACGAGGAATTTCGTCATTTTGGTGATAAAAATGTGATAAAAATTAAAAGATTAAGCCCAAATTATTCTAGTTCAATCAGTCATTCTAATTTAAATCACTTTCATAAAGCTCGAAGTAAGAAGAAAGAATTTTTTTTAAATTTAATGACGTCATCAAGCTTACTAAAATTTTTCTATCCCTGAAAAACCGTAAATAAAATACTAGAATAGCGAAATCGGAAGCGAATTTTAGGTTTTCGAAGTCATTCTTTTCAATTTTACGAAAATTTCACGTATAGGGTCAAACGTATTACAAGGGAGTGACTATAAGGGTCATGATCAAGTTTACCGCTAATGTACTAAAGTGCATCCGCGGTAAAATTAAAACTAACAGCCATTTTCATAATCAACTTTAAGAATACTTTAACTTTAAGTTTACTTTAAAATAAAAATTTTATTTCATAATCATATTTTACTACTTTAAAGGTCCTTTAAAAAGTCAGTGTATCGGTTACTTTAGTGAACTTTACTGACTTTAACGTATCTAACTGTCAAAATAAAACTGAATAAATAGTTTAATTAATAAAGAGATAATTATTATTTCAAATGTTATTGAATGCCGTGAAACATTATTAATGTATGGCGGACTTTTGTCCGTATTTAAACATAAACCAATATTCATATGTTCACTTAATAATGTTCAGCTGATACTTGAACACTCGATGTACTTTGACAAATGGCCAATTCATTATGTTAATTAAAATTGACATAGTGTTTGAAAAATTATCAAATTGAATCGGCTGGGACTCGAACTCGGATTTCTTGGATGCTAACCAAGCGCCTTACCAATTAGGCCACCGGCCATTGATTGTCAGATTGGAATGGCACTCGAACAAGTGGTAGGTGGTCTAATTGGTAAGGCGCTTGACTAGCAACCAAGCGATCCGAGTTCGAGTCCCAGCCGATCCAATTTGATAATTTTTCAAATACTATGTCAATTTTAATTAAGATAATTATTATTTCAAAAGAAAATATTTTTAAAATGAGTACATCGTCCTCAGTATCAAGTAGTAGTGACTCTGAAAATGATCTCTTAATTAGAAAACCAAAAATATATAAGCAGCGTATAACAAATTTTTGATGATTGGACAGACCAAGAATTTTTTCAAAGATTTAGATTAAGCAAAGAAGTGACAGTCCATATTTTGGATTATATTAGGGAAATTTGAAATATATTATTTTTATATAACAACGATACATAGCAACTAAATAAACCATAGGTTGCTATAGTTATTTTTTAGTTCTTTGACTTTAAAGTTGCAGTATAATTTTTTATGAAAATGAAAAACTTTAAAGTCGCTTTAACTAAAGTCACTTTAAGACAATTATTATGAAAATGGCCGTAAGACGTTGAAAGTAGAAAATATTGCATGTTTTTGTGCAGAAAAACTAAGCTAAAAAATGTGAAGTTTCTCTCGCCATCATTACCATATGCTACTCTAACTTGTTGCCATTTTGAGTGATATCTTTATTTATCTTTATTTAGATAATTGCCTTACCTGATTTGAGCTAATAAAAACTTCTCTTTTCAACAGCGCTCCCACCATTGTTACTCTATACTACTATAACATAATTTTTTTTTTGTTACAGGTGAAATTGTTACCCGAGAACCGTTAGACCGTGAAACCAAAGAAACCTATGATTTAGTGGCCGAAGCTCGAGATCAAGGAACCCCGTCACGAAGTTCCCGCGTCGCCGTCCGCGTTCAAGTCACCGATGTAAATGACAATGCGCCGGAACTTGTGGATCCACAAGAGGATGTTGTCAGTGTGCGCGAAGAACAACCGCCGGAAACGGAAGTGGTACGGGTGAGAGCTGTGGATCGCGATAAAGGCAACAATGCATCTGTGACCTATTCAATTTTGAAAGGACGCGATTCCGATGGCTACGGTATATTCGCTATTGATCCAATATCCGGGATAATTCGTACGAAAACTGTGCTGGATCATGAAGAACGTTCGATGTATCGTTTGGCGGTGGCTGCCACGGATAATGGGAAACCGCCGAAGCAGACAGTTCGTTTGCTTCGTGTGGAAGTGTTGGATTTGAACGATAATCGACCCACATTCTCCAGTTCCAGTCTTGTGTTTCGGGTATGTATTCGAGTACCACAAATTTTTGCATTGATTTTTACATGTGAGATAATTTAGGGAGAGACATAGCACGGGAACATATGTATCACTTTTCGTAATAACATCGCCCAGTGGGTTGGTAGCAGTGATTTCTAGTTGAGTTGATTTTTAGTGATATTATCTTGCACTCGGTTCGAAAATAATTTATGATTATTTGTTTTTTGCATTTTTACCCACGACGGAACGGAGGAGGTACATTTTATCTCCAAGACGACTTAACCAATTTTAGAGTGGTTTCTTTTTATTTGAAAGCTGGTAACTCCGGGATGGTTTATAGCTAGATTTGATGAAAATCGGTCCAGCCGTTTCTAGGTTATTCCAGGATTTTCGGGATAAAAAATTGAAAATTTTAAGAAACCCAATTTAAATGCTAGTAATTTTGCGGAATTGTTATTAACCACTTTTGATGAACATTGGTCCGGTCGTTTCGGGATATTCCAGGATTTCCAGGATAAAAAAAATTAAAATTTTAGAAACTCATTTTAAATGCTGGAAATTTTCCGGTACTGTTCTTAACCAGTTTTGATGAATATTGAACCAGTCGTTTCCAGGATATTTCAGGATTTCCGGGATAAAAATATTAAAAATTTTAGAAACCCATTTTAATTGCTGATAATTTTACGAGATTGTTCTTAACCAGTTTTGAGGAACATTCGTCCAGTCATCTCCAGGATATTCAGAATTTCTACAACTAAAAAATTGTAAAAACTTACTTTGGAAGCTGGTAATTGTGAGATGATTCTCAACTAGCTTTGATAAAAAGAAAAAAATTAAAACCCATAACATATAAAAACTCTAAAAAGTTTAAAATAAAAAAATTTTAAAAACCCACGACAAAAAGCTCTAAAAAGTTACAAATAAGATTTCTGGAATTCTATATATTCTAAATTTCATTTTAATTAAAATAAGCTAATTTTCATTCGTCGTGTGTGACATGTTTTGCTGTGTACATATATTGTAGTTTAATGTCACACACGACGAATGAAAATGAGCTTATTTTAATTAAAATGAAATTTAGAATATGGAATTCCAGAAATTTTATTTGTAACTTTTTAGAGCTTTTCGTTGTGGGTTTTAAAATTTTTTTATTGTTATCGATTTCGCACACTTCTCATAACCGCAACTCATCCAATAAAGTTCTATCTATATATTTTTATGTTACTTCGAATCGGTTACAAGATCACGGTAGAAGTTTTCACTGTTTCAAAACTTTTTTTCTTCATTTTACATTGTGTTGTTGACTTTATAAACAACAAAAGAAAAATGGAGCGTCTCTCCCGAATTAAGCTGTTATATTTGACCAAACCCAAAAACAATAATGACGTAAACATCATTTAAAATCAATTCAAGTTTAAAAATATATTTCTATTAAATATTTATTGATATCTAACCGGGCAATAGTAGACCAAGGCCAATAACGAGACCGAATAGTAACCAAAAAGTAATCATATACAGATATCCAAATGATCAATAGACAAAGACAACTAACTATGTATATATACATACACACGCGAGATCATCAAAGAATGGATTGGAATGTAATTTGGCAAGTCGCATAAATAATTTGATGGAGCTAGTTTTGTTAGCTATAGATCAACGACGCGGCGGCCGATCAACGGGGCCCCGGCCGTACCAAAACAACATGTCATCAGTATCATCTACGAGACCGTGTCCTTCATCATCTCCGTGTCTCCCCTGACGGACACAAAACATATCTAAAATAATATTTGCTTCTGTATTCGTCGTATCTTATTTTGATTATCTCTTGTGTTTAAATGCGCGTACATACAAATTTCATATAATGAAACTAAAATATTACAAAAGTCATTGTTGTATTATAAAATTTACAAATGTTATTTATTTATTTTTAATTGTTATCGTTTTGTTTGAGGTTAGTTTCTTGAGACATAACCTTACTTTTTTCAAACATAACCTATACTGACATAATTGTTTTTCATTCTAGGTGCGTGAAGATGTTCCTGTTGGTTTTATTGTCGGTTCCGTAGCGACAAATGATCCATCCGACCTCGAAAATATGATCAATGGACGTTCAAATAATGGTCACATCACATACACATTGACTTCGCTGTCAAATGACAAAATTACCGAAGCGTTTGATATGGATCGTAACACTGGATCACTTGTGGTTGCCCGACAATTGGATCGGGAAACCCAGTCCGAATATCACTTGGAAGTGCGAGCCCTGGATACGAGCGCGATGAATAATCCACAGAGTTCGGCTGTCACTGTCCGCGTGGATATTGATGACGTCAATGATAACCCGCCAAAATGGATGCATGATCCAATAACAATCCCAATTCCAGAAAATACACCTGTGGGATCTTCGGTGTACAATTTCACGGCTACTGATGCTGACGTGGGATCCAACGGCGAGATACGCTATGAATTGATAAAACAATTTCCAAATCATATTCAAACATTTTCGGTGGATTCGCTCACCGGAACACTGACGATTCTTTCTGCGTTGGATTATGAAGTGTTACCGGAATACACGTTAGTGGTTAAGGCGATAGATCAATCGTCGAATGTTTCCGAACGGTTATCGACATCAGTGACCGCACGTTTAGTGATTACCGATTTCAATGATAATGTGCCAAAATTTGTTTTACCGCCAACAAAAAATATCATAATTAGTGATAGTGTGACAGTGGGTATGACGTTGTGTCACGTGTTTGCGGTGGATAACGATTCTGGTGACAACGGACGTGTGACGTATGTGATATCTAGTGGTAACGAAGATTCACGATTTGTGTTAGATTATGATACGGGAGTGTTAACGTTGGCTCGTTCGTTGATGAATTTTTATAGTTCGGATCGGACGACTTTCGATTTAAATATAACCGCGAGTGATCATGGTACACCCGTTTCAAAACATGCGAGTACAATGTTAAAAATTATCATTCAAGATTCAAAAATTAATCCGCCTCGATTCACCAGTGCCGTCTACCATGCAAATATCTCGGAGGATGCGCCACCGGGTAGTTTTGTCATCAAAGTAATGGCGAAGTCATCTCTTCCAAGTGGTAAGTAAAAGAATTTCAACTTTTTAAACAGTTTTTTTATTTATTTAATTAATTTTGTGACACATTTTGATCTACATGATCATTATCAAACAAGTAAAAACTATGCCACATTTCGTGCTCTATATACTAAATAACATTCTATAAAAATAAAATAGAAGTGGATGGAAAAAGTAGTAGGGATAGGAGTAGGGAGAGAGTTCAAAAACAAAATAAAAAATATGGTAGAACTGGTTGTGCTTTAAGAATGTATGGTGATTAGACAAGGTGACCTAACTCAATGTATTTAAAAAAAGTGTCTAAATAAAAGGGGGCATTCGTGTGACTTAAATACGAAAGCGGTACAGTACTTATTCTCAAATGGAACACTCTCAAATGGAAACGCGAGCTTCTATATTATCTTTATTAGCTTTTTAATAGAATTTCTAGAATCTTTTTAAATGTTCAACTCAGTTATAAAGCGGGTTTTTCGATCGTTTTTAAAATAAACTTAACAATTTTTATTTTAAGTTGCATCATTTGTATTGCATATTATATAATCCGCTGACGTCACTATGTAAAATCGGAATCAGTACCATTGGATATTCGCCGTATAAAGTAATTTAAACTGTAAGAGATATGTAATTTCTATGTATTTCCTTATTATTAAATATCATCAACCGACATTGGTGATTCTCAAATGGAAACACTCACTTCCCCAGTCCCGACGTGTTTCCATTTGAGAATAAGTACTGTATTTACATTCTGTTTTATCCGTTTTATGTTACTATATTCGCTATATTCACATCAGTATTTTGAGAATATTAACGCCACGAGTGGTAAAAAAGAAAGCCTTATAGTTACTATTTTCGTGACCAATTTTGTCAATTCCTACCATATAAGTAAGATGTCCATCTTATAATAGTTTATTTAAGAATGCAAAATGAAGAAAAAGTTTGATCATATGTATCTGTTAAAGTTACTGAGCAAAATTACCCGAAATAAATTTTAATTGAAAGTTCCTATGAAGTACAGACGTGCTGTGATTAGAGGAACCAGATTTCGTTGGATGAATGACGAAAAGGGAAATGTAAAGCAACCATACATAACATACAAAATAATGTTTTATAGATTTGCTTGTACATTTACACACAAAGTAGATGTATTTTTCGATGGCAATTATATCATTTATGGCATAGATGGGATCCAACTATGTCAGTACAGAAAAGGACACGGAACTATAAATTAGGAAAAACGGATAGATTAAAGTATGGACTTAATTAAGGTATCAGGTTCTTTTAATCACGACAGATCTGTAATACTACCTATAATTTTTTCGATTTTTTACATCTGTCTACTTTTTTAGACTTTTGTAACTTTACCAACCAAAGTTAACCGAAATAACTTTACTTCAAAGTTCTTATTTAGTAATACTACTTGCAGTTTTTTTCACATTTCTTGGATCAACTGTTTAAAAATTGCAAGAGGGGAGAAACTATTCGCCAGTTTGAAACGCAGTGTTTCGCAAATGAGGTTTAAAAATGAAAAATGGCGAGAGGAACTTCAACTTCATTTTACAAATCCTTTCTTACGATTCTCACTTTCCCCTATGAGAAAGTACTTTAATAAGCATGTACATACATGCAAAATTTCGTGTTTAGATTAAAAGATGTAGAAATCATGGGGGTGTGACAGACAAAACGGACATGACGAAATTATAAAAATTGCAAAACCCTAAGAAATAGTACTTTTACAAAGCAGTGTGTTCTATTTTTTGTTATTTCGACTTTTATTTAGGCATCGAAAATCTTATACTAATTTTTCTCTGATTAGGAGGAAATTTGACGTACGAATTGCCGGCTGGCATTGCGTACGATCGCTTCTCGATGGATCCAGTTCGTGGAATCATCTCAACGAATCGTGTCCTTGATCGGGAAACCCAAGACCAGTACACGATCCCGGTCTACGTTACCGACTACGGCTTCTCCTCACAGTCCCCCTCAATCGAAAAATCCAAGGAAATCTCACAATTTGATGTGGCAACAGTGGTGGTCACCGTCACGGACGTTAATGATCATTCGCCCGAATTCAAACCCGGTTCTTGTTACCCGCTATCCATCCCGGAAAACAGTGAAACCTCCGTAATACATACAGTCGTGGCAACCGATATGGATATTGGACCAAACGCTGATATAAGTTATACAATTTCTGGTAGGGAACACATTACATACTCAGTATCAATTTTTACAAATACTTATGACCAAACTGAAATTACAGGTGGAAATCTTGGCAATAAATTTTCCATAAACTCACACACTGGCGAACTGAGCGCCCGGCCGTTGGACCGCGAAACCCACAGTCGTTATCATCTGACAATCACCGCTCAGGATCATGGATCACCAATTTTTCTCCAAGGCTCCTGTAACATTTCCATTCACGTCGAGGACCAGAACGATAACGATCCGGTTTTCGAACGGAGTCGTTACTCGGCCAGCATCCCGGAGAACATGTCGATCGACAGCTCAATTTTAACGGTACATGCCACGGATATGGATTTGGGGATCAATGGACGTATTATTTACTCGTTGGCGAACGAATCTGATTGGTTGTTTCGGATCGATAATAAAACGGGGATTATTACAAGTGCCGGGTAAGTATTGTATCATTTTAAATAGTCAGCTAAAGTCAGCTTTAGTCGGCTGGCTTAGTATGTAGTTGTCAATGCATATTTATTTAAATTAAAATACATAAATTATTAGCGTTCGGCGTTGAAGCCATTGTTGATAGTTATAGTACCGAGAGAACCATTAATATTGATTGAAATGTCAATGACTTCTTAGAATAAATATATTTTTGCTTTGCCGCTCCATACAGATTTAACAAGTACTATTGACCAATGGCGATATTTAATAGGGAGATAATGTATCTTATTTACAAAAACATTTATATGGCTGTATAAAACTGATTATTCCGAGGCAAGAATTAAGTCAAGCTCACTGTAAATATGAAGACAAAATTAATTTAGTTATATTCAATTGTTTTAATGAAATAAAATGAAAAAAATCTTTAATCGGACTATTCAAAAATAAACAAGTACATAATAGGTTAAGATGTCAATGATCTAATAACTTTATCCACCCAGGTTTTTTACTAAATTATCAGATATATTATAAAATTCTTAACACTTTCAGTCCCACGGCTTCGGCATCCGAAACCAAACAAAACTTCCCCAGAGGCCGACCGCGATCAATGATTAATTGATTAGTTGATTACTCATTATGTGTGCGATGTTTATCATGTTTATCATTCTTCATCACACGGATGTGTTCCCATTCACACAAACACATACATACCAACAAACACTACTCTCTTGGTTTCTATGTATAAAAAATTTTAAGATAAACAAAAAATACATAAAAAATATAATTTATATTTTTAAATAAAATTGATTTGAATGCCAGTGTATATTATGTAGTATGTATGCACGTATCACGTAGTACGTCTGTTTAAGCAGCTTCCACATTCTCGCCGAGGTTGGACGAGTCGAGAATGTAGAGGGTCATTTCGTTGTGCTTCGCGGTTGGTGTTTCAATGCTATTCTTATGCCTCGGCCAACCTCGCGAGGAACTACTTCGTCCAACTTCGGCGAGAATGTGGTAGCTGCTTTACAGTTTTACACATACATCCGTGTGGAACTGTGTTGTGTGTTTGAATCATTTTATTTTATGTATTTGTTTATATAGTTTTCTTTTTTTTTAAATATTGCCGGCTTCCGGGGAAATTTACTATGAAAGTGCTCGGGCCTCATAGTGTTAATATACCACTATTCACATTTTCTTATTAATTTCCAGTAATATCTAATGATAAAACGTAGCAGAATGAAAATTTCTGGAATTTGGTCTAGTTGCTATATATTTATGTTAATATATAGATGTATCCGGACAATGTTACCAGTTGTTGAAGGAATATAACTTTACCTAGCCTACAGTAACCATTAACGAATTATTTGGTAATGCGTGAATAAATATGAAAATTATTTAATAAAATTACGAGATTATGTAATTTTTCATATAACAAAATTACCCACCTAAGTTTTATAGTTTTTGAAATACCAGTTAATGTTTGTAGACTCATTAAAAACACTAATTTACCATATCAACTGGAAAAAAAAATTATTTGAAGAAATTGGAGCTGCCAAAGCAAGACAGATTTATATAACATCAGCAGTTTGTAAGAAATATCTTCGTCACTAAAAAAAGTATTCTTTTTTAAATAAGAAGTTCAAATTTTTCATTTTTGCCACTAAAAATCAAAATTTTACTTCCCTAAAAAGACATTTTGCCGACTGGCCATAACTGACTGTTTTCATTCGTGGAATGGCTTGAACGTCAAACACCAAATGTTATATAACATTTTTATTATTATTGTACATACATATATTGAAACAACAAGCTCAAATTCTTGACAATACAATAACGAGAAATAATTTCTTATTAAGAAAAAAAAAATCTGTAATAAAAATAAATTAAATAAGATAGATCGGCTCTTTGTAGATAAATAAATATAAATACTTAAAGGCAAATATGTAAGAATAAAAAATACAAAAAACGCAAACAAAAAAAAACAACAAAACAACCGAATAAGCAGTTGTAATTTGCATACATTTCTTTCTACAAGTAGGCGGCCATTTTACTTTACTACAAACACATGTCATAATTTTTAAAAGTTACTAGGAGAAGAAAACAATAATAATCGAAGATACTTAAATAACTATAGTTTGTACATTCGTTAATAGCTAAATAGTAGACAACAATGCCCAGTTCGTTGCGCACATAAACAGTAGCCAAGTTATATATAATAATAATAATAATAATAATAATAATGCGTTTAACGTCCGTTTTTGAGACTATTCAGTCGCCAAGTTATATATGTATAAATGTAATATCTATATGTATATTATTATATACAGGGTGTATACTAAAAAATTTCGATGATATTACTAAACCCTGAAATAGTGTCATTGTTATTACCGTAATCGATAAATCCAGGATCAATTGCATTAAAAAATTTTACGTTACGAATTTTAGAACATTCACAAATACAATATTTTCTTCTAAATTTTTTTTATTTTTGCTATGAAAATGGCGATTTCCGTTCAGAAATATGACAAAATCGACAGAAGTTTTTTTTTTTAATAATCCTATACATGTTTAATTTTGGTAAAAATGAAAATAACGACCTCGAAAACCTATAATTCGCTTCCAGTTTCATCGTTCTATCACGTTATTTACGGTTTCTAAGATATTGAAAATTTATAGTAAACGTGATGACGTCATTAATTTAAAAAATTCGATAATTTCGATAAGGCTTTAATTCATAGCTCCCTTTGCTATTTGCCATTGGAAGCTATAATTTTTAATGTTTAAAAAATGATTTTATTTTTCAACTGATATTTTTCTTAATTCATTATTTTAATTTCAAATATTATCGAGTGCTTGTGAGACATGTGAGACAACTCTGGCTAGTTACCAGGAGATCCTGGGTTCGATTCCCGGCCGATCCGGATAATTTTTTCAATCACTTTGTGATTCTTAATTTACATGTGGTTTTGGTCATACTATACCAAGGAAATCGAGTGCTTAAGGTTTCAGTTTAGCTGAACGATAAGTGAACATTACAATACTGCGTCTGTTGAAATGCAAACAAAGGTTTGTCATACGTAGCAATGTCTCACAAGCACTCGATAATATTTGACATTAAAATTGTAACTGTTTCTCGAATCAGAGAGAGTACTAATACACATAGGTGATTGAATGGGTGTCCAGCTCGGACGCTTGCCGAGCATAGGATCGTTGGTGTAGAGGTTAGCACGCCTGGCTAGTTACCAGGAGATTCTGGGTTCGATTCCCGGCCGATCCGGATAATTTATTCAATCACTTTGTGATTTTTAATTTAATTCTTTTTGTTTCCATTATCTTTATATTGTATGGGTATAATATACCCAACTACAATAATTATGTTTTATTTATTCCCCAGAGCAACGTTGGGTTAAGTGAGGTACCTACACACGATGCAATTTTTCTTAAACGTCCGCTACATATATACAATTGTTAATAAAACAATCGATTAGGCGAAGCATTCTGTTTCACAATAATACTGGGGCTAAAAAATATATAAAAAAATTCACAAAACATATTTCAATCCGACTAATATTTACATGTTGCTTGTAAATGGTATGCGCTGTGACGCAGTGGCATTCGACATGTTTTATGTTTCAACATAATAAATCGTGTCGTTCTAATGCTCACCGTAATTACCAATAATTTAACCGAAACTATACCCGAAACTTGTCGGGTGGACATACTTAAAATTGTTTTACATTAATAAATAACAGAAACAAAATGTGGTTTTTTATCCCACTGGAACCGCCCGATCAAAATTCCATGTAAAAATTTTAACATGGATATATTTTTTGGGCTCGGGTACAGTTGAAAAAATTCGTGACACTACTTTTTTTCGGTAAGATTTGCAATAATACTCGTTGAATACAGTATTTGACAGTTTTTCAAACAGTGTTTTAAATTGTCGGTATGCATCTAATATAACATTAAAAAAATTACTTTTGGGGAACGTTTATTGATAATTTGCAAAAATGGTTTTTTTTTTATATATTAGTTTAAAGTTTCTGTCTAAAATATACACATCTTTCCTGAACCATCACATTTTTCCTTGATCATCTTTTCTATTACGTCACGTGCCGGTATTGTCAAATATTAGACAAGAGATTCTTCGTAATATCGTAAAACATTCGTAACATTTACACTTCAGATTTTGTATTATTGTTGTATTATTACAAATATTAATGTTTTGACCAAATTTTAATATATAACCTTAAATAATGATTATACTGATCTGTGACGTAAGCTATTTCTGATTGTTATTTCTGATTACGTCATCATTAGTATAAATTCCATAATTTTATTTAATACAATTTCTATAATTTTGAGTAACATAGTTTTTAAAAGGGCAACATTCAGTACTATTATCACTAAAGTAATTACTTAAAAGTTAAAATAGATCTTTTTACAACAACTGTCAAATATCCTACTGAGGATAAGGGAAAACAAGAAGATCCACATAGCGTATTTTCTCCAAGCCTGTATACTGTGAGAAAGATTTTTAATTTTTTTATTTGTCCCAAAATCAAAAAAGCCAAAGACCCTGTTGATTAAGAGACACTGGTTTTAATTCTTAAACCTCACTAACGTATAATAATTTATATTGTTTCTGTTTCTCGATTCGTTTGAAGAAACAAACAAAACCAAACATTTAAACATTCTCACAATGTATTTTGTTTGCCGCCAAAAGTAGAGACAATTGAATGTTAGCAATTGGCATTTCAATAGCATGGTCTCCCAACTGCGCGTTTTACCGAGGGAGGAACCTCCCGATACCAACAATATATTTATTATATATATATATATATATATATATATATATATATATATATATATATATATATATATATATATATATATATATATATATATATATATAGTAGTGTATATTATATACACACACGGTTTCGAAAAAAACCACTTCGCTAAAATGCGGCAGGCCACTTACCACTGCACTGTCTAAAAAAAATAATAAATAAAACTGTTTTACCCGTTCTTTGTTTCAAAATTCAAATTCAGTTCGAAATGTAAAAACAAACAAAAAAAAAATGTCAACTGTTTTGCAAAAACATCCAATCAGAAAAATACTTGCCAATATACACAATGGCGTTACCTTACAGTATACAATTATCTTTCTCTACCGAAATTTGAATAACTCCCTTAAAAAAAATAATAAATATTTTTATATGAAAAATAGAGTTGATTTTGATAGAGTCAAATACTTAGAATTTTAAGCAAAAATACCAATTTTCAAATATTTTTAACCTTTATTAACTAGGTAATAACAAAAACAAATCAACATTAAAAATATGCAAGTACATACCAGAATAAATTAATAATATATAAATTGTTAAGGAGTCTCCACATTCTCGCTGAGGTTGGCTCAGCCATATGAATAGCATTAAAACACCAACCGCGAGACACAACGAAATGACCCTCTACATTCTCGTTTCGTCCAACCTCGGCGAGAATGTGGAGACTCCTTTAAACAGTTAAATGATCTTAATTTGAAGCCATACAATTATAGACATCTTTTTCTAATTTATGAAATTAAGTAGACAAAAAACATAATACATGATGGATTTAATTTGAAAATTGCTTCCATGAGCTCTTGTTAAGGATAGAGAACTATAGTAAGTAGGAAAATGATAGTATGTAACGTGTGTACGAGTCCTATGGAATATGGATAGGTTTGTCATGTAGATTTAACACAAAGATTGCATCCATTAGTATTCTGTTCATATTATACAAATAATATTATTAGTGGTAATACCTAACACCCAACATAGATTATAGAATAGATAAGAACAACAGCTTGAACTTTTTAATATTATTTTCAAATATCAATTCTTTCATTAAATCAGTCCTTTTTATTTACAGACCTTTCGATCGTGAACTGAAAAGCGTCTACAATTTTTACGTCGTTGCAACAGATTGTGGACGTTACAACGCGCGATCACAAAAAGTGCCAATCGAAATCATCATCACCGACGTGAACGATAATCGTCCCGTATTTGCCGAATATCCATTCAGAAAGCAAGTGGCCGCGTATACGCAACCAGGACAAACACTCATCAAAGTGTTTGCTCGGGATGCTGATGAAGGCACAAATGCAGAAATCCTCTTTTCGTTGACGAATGAAGATATCAATTCAAAATTTCGTATCAATCCAAATACAGGCATTTTAACAGCATCCCGAAGTTTAATTAGTGAAAATGGGAAAATAATTCGTATCGAAATTTTGGCACGTGACAAAGGAAATCCCCCACAAACATCTGTTGGTCTTGTGGAATTATCGATTGGCGACATTCCCGAAAGTAATCCAGTTTTACGTTTTCAAAATTCAAGTTATAATGTCAGTCTGTTAGAAAATTCGCGTACAGGCAAAGAAGTATTGAAAGTATCCGCATTTCGAAGTGACGGTCGAAAACAGAATATATATTACAAAATTGAAAATGGTAACGAAAATAATATATTTGAAATCAATTCAGAGACTGGTGTGATTCGGGTAAAAAATTCCAAACTTCTCGATTACGAAACTAAAGACAAAATCAAATTTACCGTGGTCGCGCACTCGGATGGAAATCCACGAATTTTTGGATATTGTGTTGTCACAGTGAATTTAATCGATGAAAATGATAATTCACCAAAATTTACCCAACAACAATACAATGCCGCAGTGTGGGAGGGGAAACACAAAGGTACCTTTGTTATTCAAGTTGTGGCCACAGATATCGATCAAGGCTCAAATTCGAAAATACTCTACCATATCGTAGATGGAAATCATGATAATGCGTTTGTGATTGAACCTGCATTCAGTGGTATTGTGAAGACAAATATTGTTCTGGATCGCGAAATTCGGGATACATATCGTCTGACGGTTATCGCAACGGACGAAGGTGTTCCACAAATGACAGGAACTACGACAATTCGGATTAATATTGTCGATGTGAATGACAATCGACCCACATTTCCACCGCATAGTATCATCACAATCAGCGAAAGTATGTCCTAACCTTAAATTTATCACGAAATTCAAAAATTTTTTTAATTAATATGATTTTTTTTACCCTAGGTACAGAAGTCGGAACGGTTCTAACCTCAGTCACCGCTAACGATGTGGACACTAATCCAACACTAACGTATGCATTCTCGAATGACGTGGATAATGATTCGAAGTCGCTGTTCTCGATCGATCGTTACAGTGGAAAAATTATTCTCCGTCAACATTTAGATTATGAAACACGACAAGAGTACAGTCTACGAGTGACCGCCTCGGATACAGCACATTTGGCAAACACTACATTGACTATTCGTGTAACCGACGTGAATGATAATGCCCCAGTATTCCAACAGCCGGCATACCATGCAATTTTACCAGGTTAGTGGCTTTGTTACAAAATTTCCTGGGATAGGATTACAATGATTGCGTCGTATATATTGCTACATCAGTTGCTGCAAGTGGATTTTCGATCTATTAATTTAATTATTTGCAATATTTTGAAACATGTATATGTGAGTATTTTTTGGACCGAAACGAGCAATTGTAATATGGCCATTGTAGCAAATGTCCGGACACAAACATCAGCTACTATAATAAATACACCCATACACATACGCATTTTGGTTTAGTGATTGGCCCAAAATGATTTGAATTCGTCGCTCGTGGTTTTGTTTTGTTCATTTTTCACAAAGAGTCGTCACAACAAGAGTTTGGTTCTTTCGGTTGTTCGCCGTTCGTACGTTCGCTAAAGACGACGGACATGTTAACGAAAAGATTTACTAGTGATATCATCTTATGTTGACAATGAAATTTTAAACATTCCGCTGCTTTTTTCATGTAACTTGTTCGGTTTAAACTTTATTTATTTATTAGAGACGAAAAGTGTCCGATTCTTTCTGCAGTTTTGTTGTGCTGTTCCACTGTTTTATTGTCTATATATTTTGACAATAATAACTTTGTCATTTAGTAACGCAAATAAACAAGAAAAAATGAGAAAAATTATTTTTAAAAAAATTTCGTTTTTACCCCAAATTGATCTAATGGTTAAATCATTTAACTTAAATGGTGATGGAATCCGTCTAATCCGTCATCATCAGCATTATCATACCTCACATTTAATTATCAATAGTCATTATGCCAACGCCAAACACAATAGCACTTACCAAACGATGCACATTAGTGTTAGTGTCCTTAACTGGACACTTTGTACCTTTTATACGCAAGAGTAAATGCAATTAAAGTTCAGTTCCTTAATAAAAAAAAAAAAACCAAGGATTTTATTTCGATCCTTATAAGGAGCTCTAGGCTCAGGTGATACTCGCGGCGATCGCGGCGCACTTCCTGCACGTTGAATCTGCACGTAAATCCAATACATGCAAATACCTTTTGAGAGCGATTCGACCCATCAGGAGCAAAGGTGTAACTACAAAATTTGAGGCCTGAAGCGATTTTGACTCCAGCGCCCCCGCCATAAAAGTCCACCCACACCAAAAAAAAAAAACAGCATGAATTTCCGAATTCTCCTCTTTGTAAGTAATAGGCTCTGAAAAATGCCAAAAAAAACTTTCCTTTGTTTCACCCATATGTTTTCCTGTTGCGCCCTTTTTTACTGTGCACCCTGGAACGACTGCCCCACATGCTCCATTGTAGCTACGCCTCTGATCAGGAGGTTACCTTACGAAGTTGTCCCCTTTTGAATGACAGTACATTTTCGTGTACATAGTTTAACTCCAAGTTTTCCAGAAAGATCCACGTCGATCGTGCACCCAGATCTTGACACACCTTCTTATTCCCTTGATGAGGATCTCCGGCACAGGTTTATGCCTCACGAACAGGATGTTAGAACCTGCTTTGACCAGCTTATTTGCGGTCTCATTACTCTCAGTGATCCAGGATTCATGGAATGAAATATGAATACTGGTCACTACGCATCCGTATTTTCAGAGACAAAATTATTCTTAATAAGTCTGTATGTTTGTCTACTTCGTATACATATATATTATATTTATATTTATATTCCGTTCTTTTCAGTCACTGAGAGTATAAAACTGTCTTCGCTTTTTAAGTTTTGTGGCCCACGTTTCACTCTCTCTGCTTCATCTCATGCATATATTTCTATCTCAGTTTGTAAATAATCTGATTTTATGATTTAGCATCTTTGTTTTTTTCTTTTGTTTTTTTCGGATCAGTTTAGTTAGTTTTTTCGTTTTTTTATTTTCGTTTGTTTATTTGTTTGTCCAAATGTTTGTTTATTATTCTGTTTGTTAGTTTTTGGATTTTTACGGTTTACGTCCAACACAAAGTTTTATATTGTCAGCAGCTGTTCAAGTGAAGGGTAGCGGCGTATTTCTGGTATTCGGAGTCAATTAAAATATTACATATTTGGCATAAATTAATCCTTTGTGATTTAATCAATTCGGCTGGTTGTCAAAATCGACTCCAAAATGGTTTTTCTTAGATCTAAAAGTTACGAAGTACTGCCCAAAATAGTAGCAGGTCTTCAAGTACTTAGGCAATAAATCAAAATTTCATGTATTATGATGTCTGTAGTACTTTTTTATTGGCAGAGACATTTCCAACAAATGAGTGGTATTATATAAATTATCTTTCTCTGATTTCTTTAAATTACTAAAAAAATTTTAATCCAAATGGCACATTACTGTTTTCAACGAATATAATTTGAAGCATCGCGGCTGCCAATGTCAAAAAAATTTATATAATACTACTGATTTGTTAGAAATGCTTCTGTTACTAAAAAAATGCTATAATTTGTTTGGTGAAGTTACCGTCAAAAGGTAAAGTTAGGTGATTTTACAGTATTAAAATTGTTTTATCATATATTTTATTTAAAATCGAATTTATAATACGCCTTTCAAAACACGAATTTATAAACTGAGATTCTAAGGCGTTATCAGAACGTCAAAAAACAATTAATCCTTATTTTGAACAACCAAAATTTCAAAAAACAGGTTAGAAATCGAAGAGTTAAGGAGGGTTAATTCCACTATAAATCAGTGCATGGGCTGACTAAATTCCCCAACCTTAAGAAGAATCAATATTTTAGTGTTAATCAATTAAAAATATAATGATACTTCGGCAGACTTCCTTAAGTCAAATTCAAATCCTTGGACTTGCATCAAATAGGACATATACCCTACTATCCACCTGCAAAATTGATCTATGCCAAAGTAACCATTTCTTCCGGGTCACAACCTCCAATACGGTACGACACAATTACCCGTACTGACCAAGGGATTCTGGAAAATAGATCACCCTATATAGATACAATTCTTTTCTATTATTTTTTTGTTTTTGTTTTTATTTTTTTTAAACATTTTATTTTTTTTACAATGTCTCTGTTACTATAAAGCGGCAGATTCCATACCGCGTCTTTAGCATTGCTTTTGTTAGTGTCAATTCTAGTTTTTGACATAGCATGGGTACCAGTTTACCAAAAACCAGTTTTAGCTAAATCCGCCAATGTTTTCTATCGTATTATATTATATAGATATATGTATAAGTACATTGTCTACATGTATATACTGTATTCATGTTTGTATGTATGAGTATCATTGCCAAAAATTACACATTCTTACTTGTATTCCATTTTAATTAGGTTGATTTGCAACTAATTGCTTAATAAATAGCACACATATTTAAGCAGTTCATTAAAATATATACAAATTATTTATTTAAAAGGTGTTAGAACCAAAACTTGTCGTAAAATTTTCTCTGTTATCAACTTCTGATTCGAATCCTTTCCATTAAAATTTTCGATTAAAACTGAACAGACAGAGAAGATGAATTTTTTTGTTTTTATGTAAGGAAAAAAAATTTCAAAAACTATTGGACCGATTTTGAAAATTCTTTCGCTGTTAAAAAGTTAAATTGTTCCAGATGGGCACAAGCAACAAACGCTTACAAGTTTCCTCTCATATCACTGTAGGCTTAGAGCAGGGATTCCTAAAATGTGGACCAAATGTAATTCAGGAACCTTGAAGACGCGATCCATGATCTTAAAAATCCGATCCAGAGAATATTTTCGAAGATATGCAGTATTGACAGTATTTCAAATAATAAATTGTGTATTTTTGGAATATACTTATAAAAAAATATGGCACAATATTATTTATTGTTTCTTTATCAGTTTAGTTTGTCAATAATACTGTGGTTGAACAAACAGCTTTATAACTAGTATCAGTTTTTCCCTTGTCGTTCTTTTTTGACTCGCCAAATATTTTGATATCTAAAATTTGGGCCACCGATTCAACCTGAAATTCTGTTATCTAGTACTACTAGATAACAGAAAGGGATGTACCTACCCTAGAGGCACACTATATTCTAGAATTCCTATGGGAAACGAAGCCGAAGGATGTACTTTAAATCGAACGTTTGAATAGACTAAGAATTAGAGAGGGAAATAATAGATCCAAAGGATCCCAGTACATATATTCCCTACCAAAATCAATCAATTTCAAATAAAATTTGGGATTCTCTAAGAAATATCCATGAACTAAAATGAACTATTCCTTTTAATATAGTTCAACTCCTGGATACTAATTTAAATTGAACTTAATTGTAACATTTTATTGATTTTTACCCTACAAGAAAGATTTTGAAAATCGTTTTGCACAAAATTTTATATACTTGTATTTTAATATTTGGATTTTCTTTCATTTTCAGAGGAAATATTCAACACTAACACAGAAGTGCTAATTGTTAACGCAACAGATGCTGATAGTGAACAAAATGCCGCCATTAAATACAGTTTATTGAAACCGACGCCTGGATTTTCCGTCGATCCAAATTCGGGTGCCGTCTACTTTAATCATAGTTATATAAATGCTGGTTTTAGTCAAGAAATTCAATTAATTGTTGTGGCAACAGATTCAGGACAACCCCCGCTAAGTTCTCTGGCTCCAGTACGGATTCAGGTTAACTCGGTAACAAGGACAGGTGCCAATGTTTCCAAAAACGATTTGAAGTAAGTCAGAATTTTTGAACTCTCTTGAAAATTTAAAGAACGGCGTCTTAATTTCTTTTTATTTACAGAATTACTTTGCAAGAAAATTTGCCGCGAGGCTCGATTGTGGCTCGTCTTGGAACTATGTCACGTGACAATCAACAAAACTATTTTATTGTTGATGGAAATGATGACAATGTCTTTGAAACTGGAAATCCTGGAGGTGTGATTATTTTAATGAAATCATTGGATCGAGAGACGCAAGATTCGTACACCCTTCGTGTGGTTTCAGACGACCGATCTTGGATACGACATCACGAGTCGAATATGACGGGAACGTTGGTGTATATTACAGTGGACGATTCCAACGACAATGCGCCAACTTTTCAAAAATCGAATTATGAAATTTCGATCAGTGAAGACACACCGGTTGATTCGTCAGTGATACAAGTTGTGGCCAGCGACGCAGATCTAGAAGGTCATCGAAATTCTGATGTCGTTTATGATATTACATCGGGAAATGATGCTTTTCTATTTCGAATCGAGTCAAATTCTGGGTTTATTTTTGTCAATCGGACTCTGGATTATGATACGGGATTTCCGGAATACAATTTAATTGTTCGAGCTTGCGATAATGGTGAAATGCCACTTTGTACTCTGACGAGTGTTTTGATTTCGCTTGAAGATGAGAATGACAATAGTCCACATTTCCCAGTGTCCGAATACTTGGAATTTGTTGGCGAAAATGAACCAGTTGGTACAACAGTGTTTACGGCTCGCGCTACTGATCTGGATAAAGGAAAATATGGCATATTGAATTACACAATTGAATTTGCTGGAGGATTTTCAGATATTGATGAAATATCGAGACAATTCAAAATCGATTCACAAACGGGTCTTGTTACAACAAACGCGGTTTTCGATTACGAGCAGAAGAATCGATATACGTTTACCCTAAAAGCGACAGATATCGGTGGGAAAAGTGCAAGTGTTCGAGTGCGCGTAGAAATCGATAGTCGTGACGAGTTTCATCCACAATTTACCGAACGGACATACCATTTTACGCTGGCAACACCACCAAGTGGTAATTTACCTGTGGGCTATATTGTTGGTCATGTGACGGCTACTGATCGGGATAAAGGACCAGATGGGCGAGTAGTGTATCAGTTAAAGCGTCAACATCCCTATTTCAAAATGAATCGCACAACGGGTGCAATAATGATCAAGAAAAAACTGGATAATGTAGGTGCTACACTGGAAGCAGGACGAGATATTAGTTTACTAATCACGGCAAGCTCTGGTCGCCAGGGTTCATTAACCAATACAACCGTTGTTGAAATTGTGTTCGATCCGCTGGCGGAACCAGGTACAAATATTGCAATCCATGGGAACACAACAACTGTCACATCGTCAGGAAGTGGTATCGCCGACTGGGCTGTGGGCCTTCTAATTTCACTCATCATTGTGATACTAGCATTCGGAGCTGTCTTTTTGTTCCTGCACATTAAAAACAGACGTCACAAAAAAGTGAATAAACCAAATCTGAATTCTGAAAGTGTCGCTAGTGCTAATAACTACGTGGATCCAAGTGCATTTGACACGATACCAGTACGAGGTGGTGGAAGCGTTGTAGTCAATGCGGGAAATCAATTCGCCCCACCAAAGTATGATGAAATCCCTCCGTATGGTGCTCCACATCCTGCTAGTTCTAATTCAGGAGCTCCAACCACCTCTGAATTATCAGGATCTGAACAGTCAGGTTCAAGTGGGCGGGGTTCAGCAGAAGATGACGGAGAGGATGAAGAAATTAGGATGATAAATGAAGGACCCTTGCAACGTGATTCTGGTATACATCGTCAAAATGACGACGATGACAATATATCAGACGTTTCTGTACATAATACGCAAGAGTATTTAGCTAGACTGGGTATAGTTGATACAACGGCTACATCTAGTGCCTCAACTACAGCAGCCAGACTGTGTTCAGAAGCACTAGGATCAGCTGGTACAAAAGAAACATTAATGCATCATCAAATTCCAATGGACTCATTAAGGATATTTGATGAAGAAGGTGCATCCGATCCGGATCTAACCAATTTAATATACGCCAAATTAAATGACGTCAACGGAAGTGATCATGCCAGTTCAACAGACGAAGGCGGTGCCACCAGTTTGGGGAATGGTATCGATCACGTAATGATGAGCACATTGAGCGATGTGCCCGGTGTTTCTGGAACACATCATCAACCATCCATGAATGGTTCGTTAAGTTCCATAGTACATAGTGAAGAAGAACTGACCGGTAGTTATAACTGGGACTATTTGTTAGACTGGGGTCCACAGTATCAACCGTTAGCGCACGTGTTTTCCGAAATTGCACGATTAAAAGACGACACCGGCTCGGTCGAAAGTGCAAATAGTGGTGCGTCTAGTGTTAAAAGTAAAAATTCATCTATCCCTCATCCGCCAGTTATCAAAAATATGCCCCCACCCCCACACTTAACGAATGTTGCCCCTCGGTCGATACCGATGCCAATATTGTCGTCGCGTGCCGCGACAACTGGCTCAACGTCGTCATCTAGTCATCACACGAACACTGTGTCCGGTGGTAATGTGGTCGGAAGTGGACACGGGCAGATGTTATTAATGCCACGATCGCCAATTAGTCATGACGCTTCCGGTAGTGGTTTTAGTACATCCGCCGCTATGTCACCTAGTTTTTCACCATCTTTATCCCCGTTAGCAACTAAGTCCCCGTCAATATCGCCTTTAGTAACACCCGGATTACCAACTGCTCATCACGTAGTGTCGCTACCGCGACAACAAGGACAGAGTCGAGGCAAGACAACGATAGACACTGAATTACGAATTTAGGTTAGTGGACATTGTTTTTAAATAATTTTTATCAAGTGTTCAAAATATAGACTCAAAAACAAAAGTATTTATTTTTAAATTTTCGAATGACAGGCAATGCAATTAGAATTTATGTGTACCAGAAAATTATTTGACACTTTGTTAACCGGACATGAGGTAACTTGTGTTTTAAAACCTATCATACGGTCTGTGGTGTGCAAGCTTTTATGTATTTGATTACAAGAAGGGATGCCATTTTGTTTTTTGCTTTTTTAAATCAATAAATGACAAGATCTAGCAGGATAGTCGTTGAATGTCTCTACTGCTAATTACCGCCGTTTTTTAAGAATTTTCCGCAAGAAAAGAAGCTGAAAACTTGTTTTTATTTAACGAAAAAATATTTTGATTACATAAAAATGATTTAAATTTTGCTAAATGTTGCGAAGTGTTTTTCATTTTTTTACATTTTGATGCGTGAATCAATTTCAAAATTAGGCATCAGTCACCCCTAACGATAGTTAACATGAGATTGTCTTCCACGCAAAATGTGCCGGTCAACGATGTGTTAAATATGCCTGCTTTATTTTATCGAAATGAAAAATCGTATAGTGCCTTTTTTAAATAAATGTTTGTAAATAATTAATAAATAATCGAGAAGTATTTTTGTAAAAAATTTAGGCTAAAGCATTTCGGCTGTGTAATTTTTTTATTTTTATAATTTTTATAACATTTTAATAATGACTGATTTTATTTTATTTCTTTTGTATAACAAACAGTCTGTTTAATAGAAAGAAAAACGTCTTTGATAAAATTTTATATTGTAAATATCTTTTTTTAGGAGAATTAAAATAATTTTTATTAATGAAATTCGATAAATTGTGAATTATTTGTAAATAATTAATAATATTAGGTACTTACGGATAATAATGCGCACATAAACTTATAATTATTCTATTAGTCCGTTCTAAGTGTACATAAATTTTGTGTATCCCGGGCTTAAAGTGGGCGTTATTACCCGCAAGTACCTTAATTAATAGTATATCGATGTAAGTCATAAAAAAGAAGCAATATTGATTAATTTTGTAGATTAATTTAACAAAAAAAAATTAAGGTGCTTCCAAAAATATTGTACAGCTAATTTTTTAAATTATTTAAATTATTCGAAAATATTCAAAAAAAATTGTATTAAAAAAATTCTTACCAGTTCATAATAAACGCTTTAAATTTTAAAATTTTAGTCACAATTAATTTAAAAACACAATATTTAAATAAAACTGGTAAGAATCTGTTGAAATTGTGATTTTCACAAAGAAATTATTTTGGGCTTTATAAGCTTAAGAATATAGGTAGGATTTTTTTAAAACGAAATATTTACTGCCAAAACATAAATTTTTTGATAATCAAAATAAAATCAAAATTGTTTTAATTATGTAATATCCTTCCAAGATGCCATTAATGATATTTATACATGTAGATACACAAGTCAACAAAATTTTACGACACAACCTAAAACCCGAACTTTTTAATATTTTTGTAAGTATTTTTGAATGCAAAAATACAGTAGAAAAAAATTTTTGTAATAAACCTATGTACAAAATAGTAAAAAATAAAGAATTTTTTATTAAAAATATAAAATTTGTGCATTTTTGTAATTATTTATCCTGAAACTTTCCCACTGAATCAGTGTTTGCAGTTCGTACAACTTTTAATAAAAAGTGTGTATCCAATCCAATATGGCGTGAACGCTGGGAAGAAAAATTGATCTATATTTCAGGCATCAGAATTTATGTATCAGAATTTAAATGTTTTTCTATCTGCTTTAGTTTTTGAATAATCAAACAAATTTCAAATTTTGCACTAATTTTGAGGCTCCTTAAATGGCAACAATGGCCCGTAAAAAAATATGATTATTTTTCTTTGTACCACACGTGTACCAAATTTTAATAAAAATCAAGAATTATCACCTGAATATGTCCCTTCCCTTCCAAACGTTGGTAAATACCAAATATTGACACGTTGACGGTCACAACCCATAACGACAAAACGTCCAACTGGTACACTATTTTGACAGCTAGTACACTTTATATGGGACTGTTGATGTCCTTCGACGTAGTCTGTAAATTAGTAAGGTTTCACTTAACGTCTTATGACGTGAATGACCGTCGAAGTATTAAATATAAATTCGTACAAAGGTTATGCAATTAAAGTAATTCGTATGCATAAATTATTATCCTTAATAGGCCCCATAAAATAGGATCTCGAATCACCGATGCGACCTTGTAACAGATTTAATGATAACAATTTATTCCAAAGTAACAAATGGAAATAATAAAAACTGTTGTTTTTAATAAAAAAATACCCCTGTCGCAGCATACTGTATAACATAGCGAATTTCCATTTACAAAAGTACGTTTTTCTCGGAAACTAGTTGATATAGAAAAATTGTAAATAGAAAAAAAACCTTCTTTATGTGATTTTTCCGCCTCATTCCGCCAAATTTTTTTCACGAAAAATGTCCAAAAAACCGTAAACGTTTTCACGAATTTCGAACGAAACATCTTATTTTTAAGAAATTTCGTGAAAACGTTTACGGTCTTTTGGACATTTTTCGTGAAAAAAATTTGGCGGAATGAGGCGGAAAAATCACATAAAGAAGGTTTTTTTCTATTTACAATTTTTCTATATCAACTAGTTTCCGAGAAAAACGTACTTTTGTAAATGGAAATTCGCTATGTTATACAGGATGCTGCGACAGGGGTATTTTTTTATTAAAAACAACAGTTTTTACTATTTCCGTTTGTTACTTTGGAATAAATTGTTATCATTAAATCTGTTACAAGGTCGCATCGGTGATTCGAGATCCTATTTTATGGGGCCTATTAAGGATAATGATTTATGCATACGAATTACTTTAATTGCATAACCTTTGTACGAATTTATATTTAATACTTCGACGGTCATTCACGTCATAAGACGTTAAGTGAAACCTTACTAATTTACAGACTACGTCGAAGGACATCAACAGTCCCATATAAAGTGTACTAGCTGTACACTTACTATATATATATATATATATATATATATATATATATATATATATATATATATATATATATATATAAATGTGTCCGCACGATAACTCAAGAGCGAAACATCTTATTTTTAAGAAATTTCGTGAAAACGTTTACGGTTTTTTGGACATTTTTTGTGAAAAAAATTTGGCGGAATGAGGCGGAAAAATCACATAAAGGAGGTTTTTTTTATTTACAATTACTCTATATCAACTACTTTCCGAGAAAAACGTACTTTTGCAAATGGAAATTCGCTATGTTATGCAGGATGCTGCGACAGGGGTGTTTTATTTTTAAAAGTGGTAACTCCCCCTTGAGGTCTCTCAAAAAAATCCGATGGCGGATCCAGAACTGTCCAATCCTTACTACTGACCTTTTTTTCTTATTTTCTCAAAAACTAGCTAACCTAGAATAATAGTTCAAAAACCTTTTTTATGTGATTTTTTTCCGTCTTTGCAATGGTGTAAAGAAATGTGGCAAGAACTTTTAAATTATAGCAAATTTTGGCAAAAAACTAATTTTTTGCAAGAACAAAAACCATGTTCCTGGCATCCGACGTGTCTGGCTGAAGAACTCATCCAAGATTTTTGGACTTCCAACGTTCTCACCAAATTTCGTAAACCTAGGACATTTCGTTCGAGAGTTATCGTGCTGATACATAAATACATACATATATACACACACACATATATATATATATATATATATATATATATATATATATATATATATATATATATATATATATATATATATATATAAATTTTAGTGAATGTTATTTTTGGGTTCTAGGGACCTCAAAACAAATTTCTGCCATAGTCCCGGGCTCAAGTCGCGGCATGACACCGGCTGTAATAGCTGAATTTCCAGAATGGAAATTCGCTAAAAAAACGTATGTCGACTATTTTTTTTAAATATTTTATCTCTAATAGGTAATGAATCCATAATTTTGTTTTAAAAAAGTTGTTCAACAAGGAAAAGTAATTTAAAATTTTATATATTATGACACCTACGTAAATATGTACAACGTATTCATATAAAAATTCAAGTACCTTTGATACCACTAATAAGTTAATAAACAAATTATCTGTTGATTAACAATGATGATATAAACTCATTACATACATTTATCAATATGAGATATCTCAAATTAGTAATAATAAACCGATTAGTTCATACCTGAATTTGTAATAATTTTTTTTATTATTATTATTTAATTAATTATTTTTAAAAAAATGTTTAACAATAGTGCCAAAGGCTACACAATTGTGCCAATTGAAGACGACACAAGTGTTTTTGAGGAAAATAATCAAATTACTGACGGAGAATCTAATAGCAATAGACAAAGCGCTAAATCAAAATCATCCGTACGACCAACAACGCTTCTTAACATCGAAAGTTGTAAACAAAATTTCGAAAAACTCAACTTGCTAGATTTAGAAACACCAATAATGACTTGTTCGGCAAGCAGCGGAAACAATGAACACTATAAACATTGGCAACGGGCCGAAAATAAACAATCACGACTAAATACACATTTACTGAATAGTATACAAAATGGAGAATTGGAATCTGTTAAAAAGTAAGTATTAAATCTCTTTTGTTAAGGTGATTGGCGCATTAGGACATTCTAAAGATTAATAAATGATTTTAAATCAGTTTGAAATGATTTGAAACAGTTCTGATGTATAGTTTGTGAGACAAAAAATTTCAAAAATTACCTCGTAACAGGCAGCTAATTGAGACAGAAACGGATTCAGCTCTCAGATTAAGAGGGGTCACACTTTTTTAAAGACGGAATTACTTTTAGAAATGTAACTGATTCAACAAAAAACTTTTGCTGCTAGCTCTACATGACTAATTTTGGCAAAATTGGAAAGAATATCTACGGAAATTTATAATTCGCTTCCAATTTTATAATTCTCTCATTTTATTTAGTTTTTAAAACACTGAAAAATGTTAGCAAACATGATGACGTCATCAAATTTCTCTTCTCAAATCACATGAATGAATTAGGGTAACTTGGATACAAACTTTTTTTTTCAATCAAAATGACAAAGTTTCTTTCGGAAATATGACTAATTCGACAGAAGTCTTTTTTCTAGTGGTCCTTCATGCGTAATTTTGGTAAAAATGAAAGGAAGAATTTCGAAACCCGATAGTAATTTGCTTCCAACTTGATGACGTCATCAAATGGACGGCGATGAAATTTAAATTTATCTCCGTTCAGGAGGGAAAATAGTGACCCCCTGTATCCGAGCTTGAATTGAGAAATCCCCAAAGTACACCGAAAATCAGCAATTAACCGAATAAATAAATACCTTCTGTTAAAGATTTAATGATAAGAATTTCAGGAAACTTTAACCCCAAATTAACTCTGACGTTTAATATTTTAGTAATTTAATTTTAAAAACTGAAAAATGTTTCGAAATGTTAAATTACGACAAGAATTGTGCCACTATCACATATTATTTATACTGCGAGACTTCAGATAATGTTAAAATTCTTTCTAGATTTTTATTAATGGGAGCCAATCCAAATGCCACATGTCGGCATAATCGTATATCCGCCATAAATTTGGCTGCCCTTATGGGTTTTAAGGATATTCTTGTAGAATTATTGGCACGTGGTGCTTGTATAAATTTTGAAGATATTTATGGTCAAAATATATTACACTATTTGGCATTTGCGGAAAATGTTGAATGTTTGGAAGAAATTGTCAATTATGCTAAGGAAAGAAGTAAAGGATTTAATATATTGTCGACAATGATAAATCAAAAAGCTCAAAAACGTGATCAGCCTCCGTTAACGAAAATATTTAGCGATAATTTGGAGCATAATTGTATTGAAACTAAGCATTTTGTAAGTAATTCAAATCTAAAACATCTGCCTAGTATGGAAACAACATTTTGTTCGTTCATATTTACAGACACTGGACGTACCAAGCACGATCATTTTATTTATAGTATTTTAATAAACTTGCTGACGTTATCATCCTAAAAAAATTATTTTTCTCAAATCAGGCTTTATTGAAGTAATGTAAGTTAACGTAATTTGGGTGAGGGTTTTTCATTTTTGCTATCGAAATGACGAAATTTCTTTAAAAATATGACTGATTCGTCAAAAGCCCATCTTCTAGATATCTTACATACTTAAATTTGGTAAAAACGAAAAGAACGCGACTTCTAAAACACATAATTCCCTCCCAGGTTCATCATTCTGTTATTTTATTTATAGTTTCTAAGAGACTGAAAAATTTAGATTAATTTAATGACGTCATAAAATAAAATATTTTTTTATCAAATCCAGCTTCATGGAAGTGATGTAAATTAGCGTAATTGATTGAATTAGGGTAACCTGCTGGATGTGATATATTAATTTTATTACTATCAAAATGACAAAATTCGTTTCAGAAATATAACTGCTTCATCAGAAATCTGTTTTCCAGTGGTCCCATATGCTTAGTCTGTTTCCACAGTGTTGTGCTTATCTAGATAACGTTATCTGAAATTTTATCTAGATAACGTTTTCGTTATCTATTATCTTTTATCTAGATATTTTTAAAAGAATTTATCTTTTATCGTATCTTTTTATTAAGCGAAGGAAAAAGATAAAATAATAAGAATACATCTTTATTTTTCCTAAAAAAAAAGAAAATTGAAGCTAAATTCACCATTTACTTATTATTCACTTGGCCGACCACATAATTCAGATAAATTTTAAGACTGTCTTAAGAAATACAAAAATTTTTAAAAGTAATTATTTAATTTTAAACTGAATTCTTGTTGTCTGCAATCATTTCCGCTATTAGTTGGAATAACATTTAGTCGTGTAATATGAAATGTTGTATTCCGACCACTTGGTCTACCATGTAATTTAGATAAGTATCGACAATTTTTTAAACATTAGAGAAATGTTTTAGAATTTTTCGTTAATTCTAGATAGAATTCTTATAGCCTAGATTCATTTCGGCCATTAGTTGGAATAACATTTAGTCGTGTAATATGAAATGTCGTTTTTCGACCACTTGGTCGATCATGTAATGTAGATAAATACCGACCCTTTTTAAGCACTTTTTTTGAAATAAAAAAATATTGTACTCTACGTGTGCTATCATGGGCCGTAAATAAAGAAACTAAATTCCAAAACATGTAATTTTGTCGCCAAAAACCTTTCTTGAACATTTTTGTAATTTATAATAATAAACACATCTTTCTGGGGACCGGTGAGCTACTTTCGTAGCCCGGCACCGGTCCACGGATGGGCGGTTGAGAAACACTGACCTAGTGCATTATTTCTGTAAATATTATCTTATCTGTTATCTAAAATTTTATCTAGATAACGGTTCAATCATCTGTTATCTTTATCTAGATGTTTTAAATTATGTTATCTGTTATCTGTTATCTAGATAATAAAATTCGATATCTTTCCCAACACTAGTTTCCAGTTTCATCTTTCTATCATTTTATTGGCGATTTTTAAGACACTAAAAAATTTCAGTTAACATCTTGACGTCATCAAATTAAAAAATTTTTCCTCAAATCATGGTTTATGGAAGTGATGTGAACCAGCGGAGCCGCCGAGCGTGCTTGTGCACTGGCGCTTGCCGACTGGTAGGTCGAGGGTTCAAATCCCGCGGCCAGCTATGCTCGTGAAGGTTTATTGCAATTTCCCTTCACAACTCCAGATGAATATCGGCATAACTCCTTTAAAAAATAAATTGGCTGCAGACGTATACCTTCCAGATCCTAACCCCCAGCCCCACTTTCCTTATCCTCCATCCACATCAGAAAATGTATAATGTAACGTATAATATGTAATGTATAAATAAAGTATACAAATAATGATGTGGGTAGCGTCTGTTATAGATGGAAAATCTTAAAAACGGACGTTAAACCATATTATTATTATTATTATGGAAGTTATGTGAATTATGAATGGTTGAATTAGAGTAACTTGGATATGAACTTTTCATTTTTACTATCAAGATGATGAAATTCTTTTTAGATGTATGATAGTGGTCCTACATGCTTAATTTTGGTAAAAATTGAAAGAACGACATTGAAAACCTAATGATTCGCTTCCATTTTCATCATTCTATTATAGTTTCTTGATTTTTCAAGCCTTCAAAAACATTAATAAACTTGATGACTAGTAAACTAGGGTAGTCATAAGCTCTATGACCACCCCGTTGTATCTTCGCTTACGTTCAATGTCTGTAGATACGAACGAACCTTTCATAATGGCCTTGAATCAAAACTAATCTGTCTGAGTCTGTATAGATACCAAAATTTGATTGTGGGAGTACACCACTCCACGTAGCATGCCAACAAGCGAATGCCGAAATTTGTAAAATACTTATCGAAAATGGCGCAAGCTTTGACGTTGAAGACAACAGAGGATGTTTACCGATGAATGTTGTGGGCGAGGCATTTTTAAATACGGGCGATGATGAACTTCAAACAGAATTGACTTGGTATGCCAAAATACCTTTTCCTTTCAAAACAATCATTCAAAATTATATTATATATCCTTTTCAGTTTTTACGAAACCATAAGTTTCTGTATGAATAAAAATGCAAAATTTAATGAATGCCTTGAATTTTCGGCTGAAACGCGAATTGTTTCGCCAATTCATACAGCCATTGAATTAGAACACGTGGACTCTATCAAATTATTGCTGAATTATGAAGCAAATCCTGGCGCGTACGACTCGAGCGGGGCGACAGCAATTCATCTAGCAATATCGAAAAAGAATGAAGATATTGTCAAACTTTTAATTGAATTTTGGATTCGAAAGCATGACAGTATTAATATTAAAAATTCCTGCGGTTACACACCATTTCAAATGGCTGTCGATTTACAATGGATTCCAGGAATTTATATTCTACTGGAGGCCGGTGCGGATGTCACGGAAACAGCTCATAATGGTGATTCCGTTTTACATATTGCGTCTGCATCAGGAAATTTGAATCTGGTTCAAGAGTTATTAGACATTGAAGATACCCAAAAGGTAATTTCGTAACAACATATACTTAAATAACATTTCTGAAACTAAATCTTCTATAGTGAGGATAACTCTATTTGAGAGTGCGACGAAATCTATAATAGTTCTTCTGTCTTTGTCAAATTACTAAAATTCAAAAAAATCTGAATTTTTTTCGTTCATTTAATCGCGTAACTTTCACAAAATCATAATTTTTCTTATAATTAAGGTTTTAGAACTTCGCAACAAATGTGACGAAACACCGCTGTTTTGCGCGATAAAAAGTGGAAATTTAGAATGTGTAAAAGCTTTATTGGCAGCTGGTGCTGACGTTTATGCGGAGCTGTCAGATGATCGAACACTTCTGCATAGAACAGCCGAACTGGGATACTGTGATATTCTATATGAATTAGTAAATATGGCCAAAGAAAAAGGGAAGCAGGATTGGTTGAATAAGCGGGATACGTCAAAGACGTCTGGTCGAACTGCTTTACATATAGCAGCGAGCGGCGATCAACTAGCGTGCGTTCGAAGCCTTTTAGACGCTGGATGTAATATTCAAATAAAAACTAGCGCAGATGTATACAATGAATCAACGGCACTGCATCTAGCAGCTCAGTATGGGTTCCATAGGTAACAGCTGCGATTTTTTGTCACTTTCAGTCAGTTTGAATTGAATAACCGCAGACCATCAGTTTCATATTCAGTATTTTAATAAACTTGCTGACGTCATCATCCTAAAAAAATTCTTTTTCTCAAATCAGGCTTTATAGAAGTAGGTTAAGGTTATTTGGATAAGGGTTTTTTAGACCTTAAAAATTCTTAAATACTGCATGTTCACTAACAATAGTGCATAAAATATTTACAAATATTCGCAAAACTTTATAAACGCAACATTTTTTTTTTGTAACTTTTCATTTTTGCTATCAAAATGACGAAATTTTTTTTAAAAGTATGATTGATTCGACAGAAATCTTTTCCTAGTGATCTTAAATGCTCAATTTTGGTAAAAATGAAAAGAACGACTTCGAAAACCTATAAATAGCTTACAGATTCATAATTCTATCATTTCACCTACGGCTTTTAAGGCACTGAAAAATTCTAGTAAAGTTATGTAATGACGTCATCAAGTTAAAAAAAATTTTTCAAATCAAGCTTTATAGAAGTAATTTGAATTAGGTCAAATGGTTGAACTAAGATAATTTTGATGGAAACTTTTCGTTTTTGTTATCAGAATTAGGAAATTCCTCTTAGAAATATGACTAATTCAACAAGTTTTTTTTTTCTAGTGTCCCTGCATGTTTAATTTCGACGAAAATGAAAAGAACCGATTCAAAAATTTATATTTTATACCGTTTTTAAGGCACTGAAAAATTTAGAAATATTCTTTTAGAAATAGTGATTTGTCAAAAGTCTATTTGTCAAAAGTCAAAAATTTAGAAATATTCTTTTAGAAATACTGATTTGTCAAGTCTGTTTTCTAGTGATGCTCCGTGCTTAATTTTAGAGAAAATGAAAAAAATGACCTCTAAAACTTATCATTCACTTCCAGTTTCACTAATCTATCATTCTATTTACGGTTTTTAAAACAACAAATTTTGCATAAACTTAGTGACGTTTTACAAAAGTGATTTGAATTAGGGGGGCTGGCTGAATTAGGATAACTTGGATGGAACCTTTTCAGTTTTGCTATTAAAATGATGAAATTCCTTTCAGAAATAATCTAGTAATCATACATGCCTATTGCCTAATTTTGATAAAAGTGAAAAGAAATTGTAAATTTCATATATGAACAGGTGAATTCCAAAACGCGCTAAGTCACTTTTTGCAATTTTTCAGGAAATGTAAAAAACTATCTAAGTAGGCAAATGTAGTAATCTGTTTAAATTATTTTCAAGTTCTTAGATAATATATTATTGATGTTATTTATTTGTTCTTATTTATACATATAATTTTCAATAGATTATACTGAAAAAAAAACCTTTAAAAAGTTGGGTTGAGTTAGTTAAAATAAACCTAGTTTGTTTAAATACAGATATATTTTATTCAAGAAACATTTTAAACAGTGCATTATTAGCTATTTCATGTGTTTGACACAACAGAAAATCTGTCTACAAGCAAATTTGGAAAAAAATACCAGCTATTATTGGAAAAAAAAATGCAATGGTTTACGAGTAAATTTGACTTAGAGCGTTTTGAAATAAAACTGTCACTGACTTAGCGCTTTTTTTGGAAAACATTCCATTTTTTATCATTCATTTTACAGTAGACTAAGCTCATTTTGAAGGGTGGCACTACGAAAATCGTGTAGAGCTAGACTTGAACATTCTGCATCAACTAAAATCTCACATTAAACAAAAAATGACTTAGCGCCTTTTAGAATCCACCTCTTCATATTTTAATAACCCTTTAAAGGATTATAGGCTATTGACTATGTACAAAAAAACGGGGTGAAAAGGAACTAATTTGTAACAGGTGTTTTATTGTTTCATATGTTCAGTTGTACCCCAAAGATGATAAATTCACAAAGTGCTATTAAATTTAGGCGTGCGTTTTTACGAACGGCGTAAACTTATCGACGCTTACGTTTTTTAACTATAACTCAAAAACTATGCATTTTTCGTAAATACACATGATATGAGTTTTTGTAGAGAATTAAATTTCCTATCAAAATGGCACTTTATGAACTCAAAAAGCTTTTTTCTCATCAAAATAAGTCAAAACAATTATTTAAAAAAAAGCTCAAATTTTTCAATTTTTCTTTTTTTTTAAATTTTTGAGTAGTACTTTTTTCTGAGTGAATTTAGGTATAGGGATTGGTTCACAAAAAAGAAAGCTGATGTAATTCCCGTCAGAATGGTGACCGATCAAAATATTTTCGATAAAAACCGGCTGAGACACAGCCGTTCAAATTTACCTACTTTTTTACAATTTTATTTCTTTTGACTTTTATACCATATTATTTGTAATTTTTACACAAAAAAATTATTTTTATTGAGTACAAAAATTATTTCTGCTTTATCAGAGGTAACGATAAAAGTGGTAACGATAAAATTTTGATATTCGTATGATCTTAGGTATAAAAAAAAACTTTAATATTGTACTAATTTATAGTTCTAATTTTTTTTAAAAGTTACATGTACCTATTATATTTCTCTCATAATTTTTTCAAATTCAATATCAATATCTTCATCAACATCGTTTTGGACATCCTCTTCTGTCATTTCTGGAACATCCGCATTTTCACAATTTAGGCCCATACATTCTTTGCAGAACATGGAGCAGCTAATTCCTATAATTTTCTACAGCCGCAATTTATGTAATAGAATTAAATCGTAATTTCTCTTTATGGCATTAAGGCCAACAGTTTAGGTAGTTCTCGGTTACAACTTTTTCAAAAATTATCAAAAAGCACAAAATTTTCTCTAACCAATTTCCCACTAACTTCTGATGCCACTAAATATCACGGTTTAAGGACGTACCACCAAATTCAACAGTGGGAAGGAAATATTTTAAATCCATTTGAGTGGGGTTGGAAAAAATCTAAAAATGGATTAGTGCCAATTAAAACAACAAAACCTCCTGCACTGTAGAATTTACTGGAACAAATAGCTTGCGGATGTATAAAAGGTTGTCACGGAAACTGCAGCTGTAGAAAATTAGGAATTAGCTGAAAAGAATTTATTTGCGAAAATGTGGATGTTCCAGAAAATTGTGAAAATGCGGATGTTCCAGAAATTACAGAAGGAGATGTCCAAAACGATGTTGATGAAGATATTGATATTGAATTTGAAAACATCATGGGAGAAATATAATAGGTACATTTAATTTTAAAAAAAAAATAGAACTGTAATTTAGTACAATATTAAAGTTTCTTTTTATACCTAAGATCATATGAATATCAAAATTTTTAGCAAATAATTTTATCGTTACCTCTGATAAAGCAGAAATAATTTTTGTACTCAATAAAAATAATTTTTGCGTGTAAAAATTACAAATAACATGGTATAAAAGTCAAAAGTAATAAAATTGTAAAAAAGTAGGTAACTTTGAACGACTGTATCTCAGCCGGTTGTTATCGAAAATAGTTTTATCGGTCACCATTCTGACGGGAATTACATCAGCTTTCTTTTTTGTGAACCAATCCCTATACCTAAATTCACTCAGAAAAAAGTACTACTAAAAAATTTAAAAAAAAAGAAAAATTGAAAAATTTTAGCTTTTCTTTAAATAGTTTTTTTGACTTATTTTGTTGATAAAAAAGTTTTTTGAGTTCATAAAGTGCCACTTCGATAGGAAATTTAATTCTCTATAAAAAATCATATCATGTGTATTTACGACAAATGCATAGTTTTTGAGTTATAGTTAAAAAACGTAAGCGTCGATAAGTTTACGCCGTTCGTAAAAACGCACGCCTAAATTTAATAGCACTTTGTGAATTTATCATCTTTGGGGTACAATTGAACATATGAAACAATAAAACACCTGTTACGAATTAGTTCCTTATTCAACTACATAGTCAATAGCCTATTAGTGAGATTTTCCCAAGAGTGAATTAGGCTTTTCATTTATAAAAGACCCACTACTCGTGATTTGCTTCGCACAAGACACTTGTAAATCTACAAAAGTTATATAATATTTAAAACAACCTCCTGCATATCACCAAATTTTCTTGTTTTAGAATCGTGGAACTTTTACTGGAGTATAACCGTGAAATTATCAACGATACAAATGGCTGCTGTTGGAAAGCGCTCCATCTAGCCGCATATAATGGACACCGAAGATGTGTACAAGTTCTGCTAAGATATGGCGCCGATCTCTCAGAAACCGTTTGCGTTGAAAACAGTAACACATATATCTGCCAATCGGCAATCGATATGATTATGAACTGTATTTCACGACCCACGGAATTTATGGAAAAAGTATTCGATTCTTGCGTCACTAAAAATCAATATAATGTCAATGATCCAAATTGTATTGTGGAAGTGAATCATGAAATGTTGATGCCAAATGATAATCCGCGAAAAGTTATGAAAGTATTGAAATCGATATTAAATACGGGAAATCGATTTGGGCAGAAGCGATTGTTGTTGCATCCAGTTGTTGAAAGTTTTCTATATTTGAAATGGAAGGCGTTGTGTCCATTTTTCTATGCGATTTTTGTATTGTACATAATTTATGTGCTTTCATTGACAGTTATTGCCTTAACATTGTATTTCTTTGCGAAACCGGGCGACGATGAGAATTTCATTATTGTAAAAAGTGTTGTGATAATTTCATCGTATGCTGTGATAATTTCTTTGACGTTTATTATACTCCAGGTAAGTTACATTCCAGTATCGATCGTTTTCTGATGCAATCTCCTATGTGCCTTTTATCGATTTTTATCGATTATAGTGTATCAATTTCTGAGATACGAGATTGCATCAGAAGGCCATCAGTACGTCTTTCTTCTGTAACAATTGCAAATTTTTTACTAGGAAATTTTAGACGCAAAACAAAATTTATCCAAATACTTGAGAGCCTTAGAAACATGGCTTAAATGGACATCATTTACATTATCGGGCATTATTGTAATACGAGAAATTGTTGGGTTAAGCCGAGAAGATTGGTTGCGTCATATTTGTGCCATAGCCATTTTACTAGCTTGGATTGAATTGATGTTTCTATTCTCCCGATTTCCAGTTTGGGGTTATTACGTGCTGATGTTTTTCAAAGTAGCCAAAAATGTTCTTAAGGTAGTATACACAATTAACACGGCCCCTACACACTCAATAATCTACGTATATAAAAATGAATGTTTCTATGTTTATCCCACGTGCGTTGCTAATCATTCATTCAATTGCGATGAAACTTTGAAGTTGTTGTGCGCATTTCCGTGAAGGTTTCTGAATTAGTACAATTATTTTACGATAAGTGGCGCACGAGTCGTTTCAACAAATGTCTGTATTTCATAGAGTTTATTGCGATGAAACTTTGGTTGTTATTGTGGTCACGCCCGCGAAGTTTTCTGAATTAGTACAACCATTTTACAGTAGATGGCGCGTGTTGTTCCGACTAATGTGTGTACTTGACGTAGTTTATTGAGCAGTATTGCAACGCATGCTAGGTACTCGCTAGTATTTGATATAAAAACAGTCTGAAATATATTGTGCAATGAGTGAATATTATAACATAAATAGACTCTGTACTCTACTTAACACGTTCACTGCCACCAGCTGAATAAGGTAGCGGTTACACTGGATACGAATTCATCCGAAAATTTATTCGCACGAGTTTATCTGAGTTAATGCGAATTAAACAAATGCATACATTTAGACATGCGTGGTTACACTGCTTACGACTCTCGTACGACTTTTTGATACGACCAAAATATTTTGTTTTTTGATGCGAATTCGTATGAAAAAAATGATGGATTTAAAAAAAATAATCATTTTTGTTGAACAAAGGTGGTGGTCTTTAAGGGATCAAAAACATAAATACTGTCATAATAGAAAGTTAAATAAAAAATTGTGGAATGAGGTGGCAGAGGAAATGTTTAGATAATTTTTTAATTAAATATATTACGATATAACAAAACTAACCTAACCTAACAAAAACATTTTAAGTATGTGTAATGAATAATTAACTAAATATTGAAGCTGAAATTCAGTATATTTTAAAATATAATTGAATGTGACTTGTGACATGTTCAAGTACTCTAAAAATTTCTATTCTTCTTGAAAAATTTCTTCCAAGCAATTCCAGAACTCAGCTTTTTTTGCTCTACATGAATAATAAATAACCGTTTACCCAGAATTGTTTGTTTTCTATAATTAGAAATTTTGAAAACGATGATTCTAATAAATAAGATTCGGTTAGCTGGATCCATTGTTTGATATGCAATATGTATTAACGGTTTTCAGTTTAAATTCCGTATTCAATGTAACCACACAGTCGTACGAATGAATTTCGTACGAGCTCGTACGAATCAATTTTCGTACGAATTCGTATCCAATGTAACCGCAGCCTAAGAATGAAATATCACTGTTACGCTTTGAGTGTGACCGCAAATATTTGATAATTTTATTGTTAAAGTTCATTCATAGATACAAGACGTGTTACCTATGGAGTATTTATATACTGATATCTAGGTAACACCGAAAACGGATGTATTCGTGCTTCTACACCAATCTATATATCTTATCAGTTATCAGTGTGGCAGTATACACGGATCCGTATCTAGCAGAGAATTGTCTGGAGGAAACTTCAACAAACTGCACAATATTATTGAGAGTGTAGTGGCCACTTTACAAGAAATTTTGTAGCAAAATTAAAAACGTTGGAAATTTTTCAGGTTTTACTTACTTTCTGCTTTTTAATCATCGGATTTTCGTACAGTTTTTTAATTGAATTTCGTACTGCTCCACCATTTTCGAACCCATTAGAGGCAATGGTTAAAACAATTGTAATGATGACTTCTGAATACGATTATATGGATCTCTTCGAAAATTCAAGCGACGATCCAACTTGGACTTTGACCAAAGTGATTGGACGTATCGTTTTCATGGCATTCGTCGTATTGGTGTCAATCGTGTTAATGAATTTAATGGTAGGTCTTGCTGTTAGCGACATCAGTGTATTAGAAATTAAAGGACAAATTCAACGTTTAGAAAAGCAAGTTGATTTTTTAAGTGCCTTAAGTTTTCTCACTTGCATCCACTTACAGTCTTCGAAAGATGAAGTAATTAGCAACACTTTTAAAAAAGAATTAAATAATTGGGTCCCGGTACAGGATAAAAATTTAGTCTTCTATCCGGGCAAGCCTTCTCGAAATCGTTATAGTAGTCAAGCGGTACCTCTTGAAATTCTGGAAAGTTTAACTGACATTGCAGCATTAACGGAACAAGAAGATGAAATTACTATGAAGATGTTATCAGAAAAAGTTGATCTTATGCAAAAAATTCTTACTAGAAAACTGGAAAATTTAGAAAAGAAAGCGGAAAAAATTGAACAACCACAGAGTCAAGTTATTGAGAAACCAAAGAAAAAATTATTGAAACATTTGCAAAATATTATAAAACGAAACGAAGCAAGATCTACCAATCTGAGTACGAATGATTTAACTGACAAAGGACCATCGAATCTGTCCACTTTAAGTTTACAGCGGTTAGATAATATTGAAAAGAATGTTAAAGGTTTCGAAGAACTTTTAAAAAAAATTTGTGATAAGTTAAACATTGAATAAATGAATTACCTAAACACAAAAATAAAAAGACTGATAAAATTTTAGAAAATAAAGAATCTAAATTATTTTATATTTATTGCAATTTTAATCCACTATGATAATGTATAGTGTTTATTATTTAAATATATTTTAAAATTTATAGATAAAATATTCTAATTCTTTGTCCTATATAATATTTTTTGTAAATATGTTTAGCAACTTTTAGACCAACATCGGTAACCTAAGCTGTGTTCGATTCGTGGTATAAAAAATTCTCGGGTGCGCATGTGCATTGTTATTCAATTCTTTTAATACATAACTGCCATTCTTTTTAAATTAATAAATATTTTTTTATGAACGTACATTTCCTCACAGGAATTTTATTAAAAATAAAAATCAGTTGAACAGTATAAAGTCGTTTTGTTTGGAAATGACAGTGACGTCATATTTACCGAAATCTTTTGAATTCATCATTTCTGTCATTTTTACCATTAGGACCATTAGATGGTCTACCGACACTTGACCACTTTGTAACAGTCAGTGTCGGATCTTACGTAATTTAGCAAACAGTAGAAAGTAAAAGGCTATAATAATCTTAGAAAGTAAAAGGCTATAATAATCTTATTATTTAAATACTTACAAGCAAAAAATATTTTATGCCAAAAACTCTAGTTACTGAACTACGAAATCCTAACTTAATGAGTGTGTATTTTTTGGTGAAATTCAAGAACAAAAGTCTCATTTTAGTAATCTTGACTGTATCCCCGCTTATTACAAATTCATGATTTATAGATATTAAGGTGAATCGATCAGTACTGACAAATTTGTGACAAATGAATTACTAAGTCTATTTTTTTCTCTATAAATAAATATAATTTATGTGTAGAAAAATAAATTAAATTTTATAATACATGTAACAGTATTAATATTTGATTATTGTTCAGTTTTCTAATTTTAATAATTTTAAAAGTAATGAATTTAATTCTGGTAGTGACGTGTCCGCACACATAATAACTAACACGTACACAAATATATTATGGGTGTATTAGTATAAAATGACATTTTTATAGTTTTTTTTCTATTTAATACAATAACTAAACGTCCAATATTAAAAAAAATAGCTTCTTTAAATGATTCAAAAACATAAAAGAAAATAATTTTCAGTTTTTTAAATCTTAAAATTGGTTTTAATGACACAACTTACTTAAATACATACCACTGATTCATCTCTAATCATTCTTTGGCATTTACTCGTACGTTCAAAATTTTAACTTTGAAAATTTATTTCTTCTAAACTACACGTCAGAAATTATTCAAAATAGTGTCAGTGCATGCATCATATCTGTCTCTATAATATACTAAAATTTCAAATTCTAAACTTGGAAAATTTCAAATGATCGATTCACCTTAAGTTATTAATCTTCAGATATTGGACAAATTCGTATCGGCATAAGCGGAAGCGGCTTGCGTTCAATTGTAAGCAGTTTATGCTTGAAAACAAGCGCATTTGGCTTGCTATTGATATGTATGTATATTCCTGTCTCACTTTCCATGTTCTAGTGATAAGGGTGAGAAGTATATAGCCAACATGGCTATATACATATACTTCTCACCTTTATCACTAGAATATGGAAAGTGAGACAGGAATATACATACATATCAATTGCAAGCCAAATGCGCTTGTTTTCAAGCATAAACTGCTTACAATTGAACGCAAGCCTTGAACGCAAGTATCAGCCAAAGCTGGGCATTGAGTGAACATATGAATATTGGTGTATGTTTAAATACGGATAAAAATCCGCCATACACTAATAATGTTTCACAGGCACTCGATAACATTTGAAATTAAAAGTATAAAACTGCGTCTCGCATTAGAGAGAGGTTGTGTTTGATTGATTACTGAATTGGAGTGGCACTCGAACAAGTGATCGGTGGCCTAGTTGGTAAGGCGCTTGGCTGGTAACCAAGAGATCCGGGTTCGAGTCCCAGCCGATCCAGTTTGGTAATTTTTCAAACACTATGTCAATTTTAATTAACATTTATTCAGGAAATTTGATTTGCTGTTCTTAATATTTTTGAATTATTATTGATTATTACCCACAGAACTAACCAGATATCACTGAAACCAATACCACAGAATGAAGAGACTTTTAATGAGTAAGTACATACACTTTAGCAAATATATGAGAGATGGTGATAGTAAGCATGAAATAATTTATATATTACAAAATTGTATTAAATTTTTATAAAAATGGGAACTTACACGTAAATATTCAACTAGAACATAATATAAAACTATATTAAATAATATAAATAATGTCATAACGCATTTACAAACACATGCATCAGAAATAAAATTTAAATTACATATTTTGTTAAAAATTGTTTTTTAGGCTTTTCACAGAATCAATGAAATAAAAAATAAGAAATAAGGAGTGTGCCATCTAGTGACGTTAAATGAAACTTTAACGTAACTGCTCATAGGTATATGTATTTAGGTATTTTTGTACATCAAAATTCATAAAAAAATAACGTTCGTGATGACTTTTTTGTCACTAAGTGAAAAAATCACGAATTTTGACGTACAAAAATACCTACATATTTATACCTATGAGCAGTTATGTTCAAATTCCATTCAACGTTACTAGATGGCAGTCTAGGGATGGGCGATATGTATCGAAACATCGCAGTATCGATACTTTTTTTCGAACATCGAGTCTTTTATATCGATACTTTTTATACGATACATCGATACTCGATGTTTTTTGATCGGAACATCGACAATGTTCAAACCTCTGGGGGAATTAATCAGAATAAAAATATTGACTCATGCGCAATAACGCTATAGGTCAATTTGTGAGTATTTTATCAATAGAGTATTATAAGAAGGAGAATTAACTTATATGAGAGGAATTGACAAAATTGATCAGGAAAATGGTAAATATAAGGCTTTCTTTTTTTACCACTCGCGGCGTTAATAATGCTCGAATACTGATGTGAATATAGCGAATATAGTAACATAAAACTGATAAAACAGAATGTAACTACAGTACTTATTCTCAAATGGAAACACGTCGGGACTGGGGAAGTGAGTGTTTACATTTGAGAATCACCAATGTCGGTTGATGATATTTAATAATAAGGAAATACATAGAAATTACATATGTATGAAATAAACTCTTATAGTTTAAATTACTTTATACGGCGGATATCCAATGGTACCGACTCTGATTTTACATAGTGACGACAGCGAATTATATAATATATAATATAAATGATGCGACGCAAAATAAAAATTGTAAAGTTTATTTTAAAAACGATCGAAAAACCCACTTTATAACTGAGTTGAACATTGAAAAACATTCCAGAAGATTCTATTCAAAAGCTAACACAGATAATATAGAAGCCCGCGTTTCCATTTGAGAATAAGTACTGTACCGCTTTCGTATCCGTCGAACACATATATGTAGTATACATATATAGCCAAATGGATATGAAAAAAACGTCCCAACATCACGGTGCAGATTTGGAAGTATTTTGTTCGTTTTGCGCAAATGCGACTTTTTTGGTGGTAATATGAACCAATCTGAACAGTAAACACGGTAAACACTAATTGATGCATCTGCGCAAAACAACTGAAGTGCCTCTACCCGATGTCTATCCGTCTAACTTCATCGGAACCACTGCCTCTTATAGGGATTGGCCATATAGTTATAATACATATATGGTCGAACACGAGTGCCATCCTTGTTTTGGACACTTTTTTTAATACATTAAGTTTCGTCTTCTTGTCTAATCTTCATAATTTTATCCATGAAAATTATTTATAATTGTTGAAATTTTTCCAGCAAACCCATCGATTATCATGAAGAAAAAAGTTTTCTTTTTTTTTATAGATAATTTAATGAATCAAAGTAAAGAAATTTCATAAAAACATTAAATAAATCATAATAATATTAGTAAAATAACGTAATTGAGCTTTTATTTCAAAATTACCCGCCCTTTATTAAATAATCGATACTATCGATACAATAATAATATATTTGTACCCCTTTCCCACAAAAAATGTTTTTTTTCGCTCTTAATATTATAATCATTCGATACTATCGATGTTTTTTTCGAAAACATTGATGTATCGATCCTATATTGGAAAACCCATCGATTCTGTAGAATCGATGTTTTTTTTTTTAGTATCGCCCATCCCTAGATGGCACACTCCTAATTTCTTATTTCATTGATTGTGTTAAACGCCTTACTGTTTCAATGGTTTTAACGGAACTATTGGCCAATAAGGAACATTTTTTAAATTGATATACCGATCCACCGCTAATTGCATTGCAGTTTCTAAAGCCATAATTGTTGGTGCTCCTTCGCCGTACAATTCAGTCATAATTTGTTTATGCTTTTGTGAATCGGATGATTCCTCTTTATATAAATAACATTTTTGTGATTCTAATGAATCCGACTCGTTTGTTTCACTATCCCTCCCTTGACGGTACGCAATTCGATGTCGTTCTGTTTGTTCAGCAAATTTTAACCATTCTTCGTCTAACTCGGTATTTTCGTCGTTTATTTCTTCGGTTTTTTCTTGATGATCCTTGGAATCTTTATCTGTGTCGTCATTTTTAATTTGTTTTAAAAACGCTTTCTTTCGTTTAATTTTAATTTTTCGTTTTCTCGAATTTTTAATGGATACAGTGTCACCGGAAGTTAAACTTTGCGAATCTGGTATTAGGACTCCCTGCTTATAAATACTTTGAATATGTTCATGAAGCATACGATTCTCTTCCTCAAGAATTTTCACTCGTGATTTCCAGTAGGAAAGCTGATGCTGATACTGCCATTTGACTAATTCTTGAAAATTTTCAGATTTTAGATCAAAATTATCATTATGCTTTTTGGATTTGTTATTTTGTTTGCTTGTTTTAGCTTTTTTATACCGTTTTGTATAAGATGACATATTTCTTACACTATTTAAAGACATTTAAAAAAAAATACTAATTTATTGTTTTGTTTATGAATACCATGAATACACAAAAATCTGACAAATTCTCAAAAGCTAAATAAAATTATATTATCCGTAATTATCTAAATCATCATAGACAAAGAGCTTGTGTGCATTAAATTCAAACAATTTTCTACTGCAGTTTACGACCGAAAGATTAATTAAGTGTGCCTTTGATGGTGAAATTAGAAATTGTATTAAGTAAAACATGTAAATACGTATACGTTTAGCTGATGATAGAAATATGTATTATACAAATTATGTGCGTGTTGCTAAATTTATATCGCCAGCGGCGGGGGGGGGGGGGGGGCTTATAAATCACCGTGGTCTGGTTAAGACGAGGAGGGAACTAGGTAAAAGGCTAGTATTCTAAAAGATTATTAATAATAATTTCAAAATAATTTTAGAAAAACAGTACTAAAAAAAGGCTTAATAGTAAAACTTAATAGTAAAAAATTAGGTTACCCGAAGAGAATAAAAAATACTGACTTTCAAAGAAAATGAGTTATGATTATGAGTTAGGTTACGACAGAACGTTTTACCAGGTAAAGTAACTAAGCACTTTCTGTAGTGTTTACAAGCAACACATTTTATAATAGCCCTTTTTATTAGAAAGCTGATAATTTTTTAGATATTTGCAGAAAACCCTTCTTGATAATTTTAAACAAATGACAGAGCCTTATGGTATCGAGATTATTCAACCAAGTTGTATATTTTAACTTTGAAATGATTAAGACTTCGTTTTGATGAAAATGCTTTGATGTTATGGAGGGAAGATATCAGGAGGACTATCTTGGCCGGAAAACAATAGAAAAATAGTTCAAAAAGTGTGCCGTTTTAAGTACTACGTAACAGTTCAAAAACTCGCCAGAATAGCGCTTGAGTAGCAAAATAGTATGAAATGAACTTTGTAGTTGTCGACGGAGTAAAGTGTGTTGTTTAATAACCTACAAAAAACTCGCTGTGAAACACTTTGAAAGTGATTCATAATTACGTGAACTTTTAATGTCTGTTGTGATTTTTTTTTGTGTTGAGTTTTATAAAAATTTTTAAAATAATAAAACAATTATATGTAACAATTATAATAAAAAACAATAATTAAATAACAACGCGGATGTTTTTCTTTCCTTGTTTACTTCCCTAAATTTACCCTTTTGCTACAGTAGCGCCGCCACTATTTACGCCTTTCTATGGACACTTTTTGATACAGAGATGGTGCTCCTAAATGTGTATATATTCACTGTAGAGTCCCTATAATAAATAAAGTCGTGACATGTGTGCTGAACGCTGATTGGTTCCGGCATTTTCTGTTCACAGTTTGCATAAAATAAATTAGAAATAAATTAAATATTAATAAAAATCATTTAGATGAACCTAGAAAGAATAATTAAATTAAAAATTTTTAATTTTTCATTAATTCATAACTTATTAACAATAATTATGTGCTCAAAAATAGCTACTCAAATATTTGATAATTAATTTTGAACCTTCCCACTCTGTTTTGGACAGAAAATGGATGACATGTCACGACTCTATCTATTAGGGACTCTAATTCACTGGTACCAGTGCCGCCATCTGTGACAGATTTTTTGAAATACCGTATAACTGAAAGTAATGTTCAATTTTACCAGCATGGTTTAGTATAATTTATATTTTGCAAATTCTTAAGGTTTGACATTTTTTAACGTTGACATCTCTCATTCGCCGTGTTCGTTGCTGAGTTTTTCTGCTCAAAGTGAGATGTCAGTGCATGCGCAAGAACATTTTTATGAAGTACAATTCCATAAAAAAAGTCTTGCGCATGTGCCAACAACTCACTTTGAAAAAAAAAAACTCAGTAACGAACACGCCGACTTTCTTTTCATTTTTGTAACCTTATTTATTGTACATGTCCGTTGTCACTGGCAGTAAAAATATCGGCATTTTGAGACAAAAAAATTTTTTCTATGGTTAAAATAAAAGCGTTAAACATATACAAAGTACACAACCGGTACAAAACTCTGAATAAAATGCACGTTGGCTCTCCGTCTATCATAAATACAACAGTTGGCGATACTGCAGGAGCTGACAGCTTATGTCGCTTATGTTATCCAGTGACAGTTATCAAACAGTTTATGCATTACCAAAATAAAACTTAAAGTAAATTTGCTACACAGAAATCATAATATTTTGTAAAATATTATAATTTTTATTCAAATTTTATCATTTCGAAAATGTCGGAACGTATAACAAGAAGATTATCCGAAATTGATCTTGAAGCCTCGAATGATGGCGGTACAAGCGCAAATTCTCAACAAAAAAGCGGCAAAGATTCAGGTGAAACTTCTCGAGTGTTAAACGTTACTAGAAATGTCAGTTGAATTTTCGCATTTTATATATTTTTTTTTGCCTTTGTTTTAACGTTTCTCTTTCCGATTGACAGAATATTTTAGAGACCACAAAATCCGCACGGCAATTTATGGCGGATTTCGATCCAGAAACAAGTGCTCGTGAGCGTAGAAAACTCAATCGCAAATTGAACAATCCAGGACGAAAATACACAAATGCCGTGTACGATGAGAAAGGAATTCACATAAAGAGTGGAAAAGATTTGTGTGACTGTTTGAAAGAGAAGTGTCCGGGTTGTTTTTTCCCTTGCCCAAAATGTAGAAGTTTTAAATGTGGTAACGAGTGTCGGTAAGAACAAAAATAAATAGGAATGGGTTAAACTATGGAGATTAGACAAGGAGACGAAACTCAATGTATTCAAAAAAGTGTCCAAATCAAAGATGGCACTCGTGTTCATCGGATACGAAAGCGGTAGAGTACTTATTCTCAAATGGAAACGCGAGCTTCTATATTATCTTTGTTAGCTTTTGAATAGAATCTTCTGGAATCTTTTTCAATGTTGAACTCAGTTATAAAGTGGGTTTTTCGATCGCTTTTAAAATAAACTTAACAATTTTTATTTTGCGTCGCGTCATTTATATTTTATATTATATAATTCGCTGACGTCACTATGTAAAATCGGAGTCAGTACCATTGGATATCCGCCGTATAAAGTAATTTAAACTATGAGAGTTTTTTCATACATATATAATTTCTATGTATTTCCTTATTATTAACCCTTTGCACTCGAACCATTTTTTAGTATGGGTACTCAGCTACTCGACAGTAGTTTTAAAACGCTGCAAACACTATTGTATTAGGAAAACATAATATCATAATACAATATATCTATTAGTTAATTAGTAGTATGTATCACAATGTATTGTAGCAAGACGTCGCGTCTGTTGTATCATGTTTTCCTAATATAATAATTTTCAAATAAATGAAGAAGGCTGAGAAACGGAGCGAAGTGGAATCAAAAACGTGTTCAGTATCATCGATATAGAGTCTGATATCGCTCCGATAAAATATCTCAGTGGTATTGGTATTGGAGCGGTATTGAAGCGAGAGCGAACCGTGACTGACATCGGACCGATATCAGAGCGATGATGTGAATACACTCATTATTTATTATGTAAGAAATTTTATCGAACCGGGAGCGGAGTGATATCGTACTGAGAGCGAAGCGTTAATGTATATCGGGCCTTAGGTCCCCTAGCGTGTTGTAAATAATAAAATACGTATCTATTGTATATGCCGCCGCTGCGGCGCCTAACGAGTGGAATTAATATTTATTGTGTCGCCGTGGGGGCCCCCATCGAGTGCAAAGGGTTAAATATCATTAACCGACATTGGTGATTCTCAAATGGAAACACTCGCTTCCCCAGTCTGACGTGTTTCCATTTGAGAATAAGTACTGTGTTTACATTCTGTTTTTCCTGACCAGTTTTGTCAATTCCTCTCATATAAGTTTCGTCTCCTTGTCTAATCTCCATAGGTTAAACAAAGACATTCTAACATGACGATTTTTGTTTAGGGTATTACGAAAATATGTGTACGATGTAATTGATTATGATGGATCAGATCAAAGAATAAAAAATCCCTACAGCATTCAAAAATAAGAATTGAATATTTTCGGTTTCTGTGATATTTTTGAAAATAAAAATGTGTTCTATATTGTAACGTCTTAAATAAAACATTTTAATTTATCGCTTAAATGTAAAAAAAAATTGTATAACTAACTATAAGTAAAAATAAAAAGAGCAAAAAAACTATTTATACCTCTTTTTCCACAAAAAATGCTCCCCTTCCTTTTTCGTAGACGAATCACATGTTTAATTATAATAAAAATAAAAATGAGAAGAAAGACTTCGAAAATCTAATTTTATCTTTTTAGCTAAATTTCATCATTCTGCTTTTTTATTTACTTTTGTAAGACACTAAAAAGTTTTAATAAACTTGATGACGTCATGACGTTAAAATATTTTTCTCTCAAATCAAATTGTATGGAAATTGTAATTATAATCTCTTTCACTTTTAAATTTAACCATGATTTATCACTTATGAATTTAAAGAATTTCCGTTTTCTTGGCTTTATCTCTTTCATTATTGCACTTGCGTAAATTTTATAACGAGCCTTTCAAAATGATTGAACTGCCAAGATCATTGCTGAACACAAAACTTATTCCACCGTAACTACATAGTACATTTTTTCTATAAAACTACATTCCCTTTTCCAAACAACATGCCACACTATCCAATGTTATACCTAGACATAATTTGGATCATTTTTATAAAGAGCGGCAATATTTTTATTTGCACACACTTTTTGTGACCTTGGCACTTCAATCATTTAGAAACGCTCTGTATTTACAGTTTGCTTTTAGAAAAGAATAGAAGGTTGATTTGTTTCGAATAAAATAATTACTTAATTCTTTGAAGATGACTAATACTCAATTGTATTTGAAATTGGGTATAGGCTGATTGGTTGAATTCGGTGTGAACTTTTCATTTTTGCTGTCAAATGACAAAATTTCTTTTATACCCCGTTTCAAATACAGTTGAAGATGAATAATCGTTAAAAAATTAAATAATCCTTATGATGATGGTTTAATGAGTTGAATCAACCGAAAACTAGTGAGTCATAAATAATATTTAAGTAAAAATGATGAAGACTATTTTTGGATACACTTTGTAATCTTAATTATTTTTTGACCGTTGACCCAACGATTGATGAACAGGATTTAAGGAGAATAAAACAAAATTCCCAGAATCCCATAGAAAATATATCGGACAAAAATAAATATACGTTTTCTATGGGATTCTGGGAATTTTGTTTTATTCTCCTTAAATCCTGTTCATCAATCGTTGGGTCAACGGTCAAAAAATAATTAAGATTTAAGTAAAAATTTGACAAAATTAAAAATTTTTCCACCATAATTTTTAAAAATATGACAAGTTGACAAGCTTTTTATTTTTCTATATCAACAAGCGGTTTAGCACAGAGCACTGAATCAAACATATTAACATATGTTTCCTAGAGTTAACACAGGCATTAAATTTTGAAGCATGACTCTATTTTAGTAAGCCCAAATTGTAACCACGGAGACTTGTTTATAAATATTAGATAAACCAATTAAACCATTAAATTAATGGTTTGACCGCCATTAAAGTAATCCCATCAGTCAATTTTTTTGCTCACATCAGTCAATTTTTTTGCTTCAATTTCCTAATGTATTTGTAATACACAGCATTCTCTCTAGTCGATTCTCTCCTCAATGCGGTTTAGTGGCACCAGTTTTTTGGTAAAAATTAAAACAATTTCGAAAACCTGCAACTGGTTCAAGTTTTATTTTGTTATTTTGGTGATTTTATTTATGGTTTTTATAACAAAATTTTTTTGTAAATTTGATAAAGTCATCAAATAGACAACGATTGAATTTATTTCCGTTTTTGCAATTATATTTTGATACTATCCTATTAAATACATGAAAAATATTACTATACTATTGCTACTGTGGAAATGGAATACATATTTCAAAAAAGCCGCTCATGAAATAACAAAACGCAGGTTTGTTTTTACTTGTCAAAACCAGTCAAAACCTACAATTTCAAACATTTAAAGAGATATTTTATTTTATTTGGTATTGTAATTTTATTCAAGTAGGTATTTATAAAAATTTAAAAAATCTATAGGTAATACTTGTTTGAAATATTTTAATATATATGAAGAGTGACAATATTTTTTAATCCTTTTAACGAATACCACGAATACTTTCATCAAGTAATGGATTCAGATTATGTTTACGCACTACTTCTTCAAGAACAATTATCAAACGAAAATGTACGTACCTATCTTGCAAATTGTAAATTTTTTTTACGATGGCAAAATGTTTCAGGCATTTCAATCATCACCAAAATTTGAAAGATCAGTCTCTAGTCCAAACAAGGAGAATTATCATAGAAACAATAAGGATGTTGTAAAACAAAAAGGAAGTTTGATTGATCCATCGTGGGAAATGATTGACCCAACGCCAAATATTCATACCCTCTTCATGCAGTTTGATAAACGCTTCTTTTGGAATAAATTAAATGCTGTGATCGTTACGTGGAGTAAACGTATGACCACGTAAGTACGACAATTTCGACGAGTTGAGGTCTTCGTGTAGACCGATCAAATTAACTCATTTAGAGGGAAATAAAAAAAGAATTATTACCTAGACTTTTATTAGTGGAAATGGTAAAGAGGGTTATAATGAACGTAAAAATAATAAATGCGTGAGCAGGAGCGGTGAAGGCCTCATTTGGGGGGTCCCAAAACGATGAAGAATTATATTTTTGCAATTTCTGGAATCTAAGTGTTCCGGACTGAAAAAAAATGAATATCTCGGAAACTTCTTAATTTTTTTATCCGAAAAATCTTGTGGTTATTTAAGACCCAGATAGGTATACTTACACCAAGTTTCGTCGAAATTAAATTATTTTCGTGGAAATGAGAAGTATAAATCGAAATAAAGAAAATACCCCTGTCGCAGCATCCTGCATAACATAGCGAATTTCCATTTACAAAAGTACGTTTTTCTCGGAAACTAGTTGATATAGAGTAATTGTAAATAAAAAACCTTTTTTATGTGATTTTTCCGCCTCATTCCGCCAAATTTTTTTAACGAAAAATGCCCAAAAAACCGTAAAGATTTTCACGAAATTTCTTAATAATAAGATGTTTCGTTCTTAAGTTATCGTGCGGACACATTTATATATATGTTTACTAAATATCCGGTTTTTTGGGCATTTTTCGTGAAAAAAATTTGGCGGAATGAGGCGGAAAAATCACATAAAAAAGGTTTTTTATTTACAATTACTCTATATCAACTAGTTTCCGAGAAAAACGTACTTTTGTAAATGGAAATTTGCTATGTTATGCAGGATGCTGCGACAGGGGTATTTGAATTACAGATTCCCAGTTTGACATTTTTTAAAAATAAATTATATGTAAATTAAAATTGTTGTGCATCGGAATGAGCCAAATTTCAACTCATTCCAACGGCAAACTTGTGAAAGTATTTTTTTTTTTTTTTTGAAAAAAAAATTACTACTCCAAAAGTAGAGGGGGTATTTTTGCAACCGCGCCAACCCCGGCAGAAGTAGATTTTCATACTTCACTATTATCAAATAAGCTATATAAGAAATTCTAGCTTTATGGCGAGTACCTTAGTCGAGGTGGCGGGTAGCTCTTCTACTATTACATTTCACGATTTTTTACATGCAAAATTTGAGAGTGAATAGTATAAAATTTTTCGCTATTTGATTTTTCTCTTTATTTATGCTTCAAATTCTACAACTCTGTCGAATTTCATCAACGTAAGATTAATAGAAGTGCTTTATATTTTTGATGATAAGTGGAAAGTCAATCTATCACTCAATGACAAAATTGTCGTTTTTTGAGGTATTCAGGCTTGAAAAGAATAAGTCATTAACGTATATAAATTGAAGATTTGTTTTAGTTTCAGAATAAATCAATTTGCCACCAACAAACTCCAAAAAATCATTTTATTTAAAAGCAATATTTTAAACAAATATGAGTCTCCACCCACCGCCGGAGGTTTCTAGAACCGCCCCGGTAGTGGATGGTGGGTCCAGAACTTGTTTTCTTATTTTCTCAAAAACTAGCTAACCTAGAATAATAGTTCAAAAACCTTTTTTATGTGATTTTTTTCCGTCTTTGCAATGGTGTAAAAAAATGTGGCGAAAACTTTTAAATTATAGCAAATTTTGGCAAAAAACTAATTTTTTGCAAGAACAAAAACCATGTTCCTGGCATCCGACGTGCTTGGCTGAAGAACTCATCCAAGATTTTTGGACTTTCAACGTTGTCACCAAATTTCGTAAAGCTAGCAGCTTTTCCTGAAGAGCTATCGTGCTGATACATATATACATACATAAACCGATACATACATACATATATATATATATATATATATATATATATATATATATATATATATATATATATATATATATATATATATATATATATATATATATATATAAATTTTAGTGAATGTTATTTTTGGGTTCTAGGGGCCTCAAAACAAATTTCTGCCATAGTCACGGGCTGAACTTCCACCATGAGCAAGGCTGGAATAGCGAGTTTCCATTCTGGAAATTCGCTAAAAACAAGAAAATTCGCATTTTTCTCCGAAATTTTGAGGTTATGTTAAAAAGTGACCTCTACAAAAGTTGTAGATTTTTGCATGATGTACAACGTTTGTTAAGAATCATTTTTCCTTTGACTTCGACTTTCGCCACAAATTACAAAAACATAATTTTTCATCCTTTTGGGACCCCCCAAATGAGCCCTCCACCGCCCCTGCTCACGCATTAATTTTTTTTACGTTTATTATAACCTTCTTTACCATTTCCACTAATAAAAATCTAGCTAACAATTTTTTGTTCTTTATGTGTAATTTGGTTGGGCTAGTATCTTCAAGAGCACCCTTTTTTGTAGATGTGCTGGAGTTTGTAGCTACGAAGGACGTGGTGGAGCTTGTAAAATTAGTTTAAGTGAACCGTTACTGAAACTGAGACCAAGAAAAGACTTAGTTGAAACATTACTGCATGAAATGATCCACGCCTACCTCTTTGTCACGCACAATAATCGAGATCGTAATGGACACGGTCCCGAATTTCATAAACACATGTATCGGATCAATAGTGAAGCGGGCACTAAGATAACAGTTTATCACGATTTTCACGATGAAGTACGATTATATAAAACACATTGGTGGCGATGTAATGGACCTTGTCAGACTCGACGTCCATATTTTGGAATGGTTAAACGCGCGTCGAATCGTGCTCCAGGTCCAAATGATCGTTGGTGGGATGAACATTCGCGAACGTGTGGTGGTACGTTTATTAAAATTCGGGAACCGGATAGTAAATCGAAAAAATCAGGTACGTATATTTGATTTTGAAAATTGATAAAGAAAAATATCACTTTTGTGATATGTTTCGATCAATGTAATCATTACCGAATAGTAAAAATTACACTACATTTATGGCTTTTATAATTGAAGAGGTGGATTCCAAAAGGCTCTAAGTCATTTTTTGCAATTTTTCAGGAAATGTAAAAAAACTGTCTAGTTAGGAAAATGTAGTAACCCGTTTACATTATTTTAAAGATCTTAGATAATTATTGATGTTATTTATTGGTTTTTATTTATACATATAATGTTCAATGAATTATATTGAAAATACTTTTCAAAAAGGCACTAAGTCATCTGACTTACAATTAGTGCCCTTTTGAAAAAAAAAACCTTGAAAAAGTTGGGTTAAGTTGATTAAAATAAACCTAGTTTGTTTAAATACAGATATATTTTATTCAAAAAAACATTTTAAACAGTGCATTATTAGCAAATTTATTTCATGTGTATGACAATAGAAAATGTGTCTGCTAGCAAATTTGGAAAAAAATACCAGCTATTATTGAAAAAAAAAAAAATGCAATGGTCTGCAAGCAAATTTGGAAAAAATACCAGCTATTATTGAAAAAATGCAATGGTGCGCATGCGCACAAGACTTAGAGCAGTTTGAAATAAAATCGACACTGACTTAGCGCTTTTTTGGAAAACATTCCATTTTTCATCATTCATTTTACAGTAGACAAAGCTCATTTTGAAGGGTGACACTGTGAGAATCGTGTAGAGCTGGACTTAAACATTCTGCATTAACTAAAATCTCACATTTGAAAAAAAAATGCTTAGCGCTTTTTGGAATCCACCTCTTCAATTTGGGTATAATATTTTTAAATACCGTAAAAGGGAGTAAAATAAAACATTTTCTATAAATGCCCTCGTTGCGGTAGATCAAGGGTTGGCAACCTTTTTTGGATGGTGGGCCATTTAGAAAAAAAAATATTTTTAAGCGGGCCGCACAGTTAGATATTTTGTAATGTAGTGTGTAGCTTAGAATAATAGAAATTTGTTTTGAAGTCCCTAGAAGTCAAAAATGACATTCACTAAAATTTATGGTAATTATGCAGAAGCACGGCTCCGCCTATTTTTGGCTCTAATGACCCGATGATTTGGAACTAATGACCCGATGATTTTTTTTTAAATATTCGCCGCTATGGCGGATTCATTAAAAAAAAATACTACAACTTGATATCAGTACTGGAAATGCTGGAAAACTAGAATTTGAAAAAACTCACTAAACTAACCTAACCTTAACTAACCTCACCACCTAGTTTTTATATCAAAGTCGAAGTATATTGTCAAAACTAAGTAAACTAAATTAACCTTAACTAACCTCACCACCTAGTTTTTTTATATGAAAGTCGAAGTATATTGTTAAAACTAACTAAACTAACCTAACCTTAACTAACCTCATCACCTAGTTTTTATATCAAAGTCAAAGTATATTGTAAAAACTAACTAAACTAACTTAACCTTAACTAACCTCACCACCTAGTTTTTATATCAAAGTCGAAATATATTGTCAAAACTAACTAAACTAACCTTAACCTTAACTAATTTCACCACGCAGTTTTTATATCATCTCCTCTTATTTATTTTAATCCATTTTACCAGAATATGCACTCAAATCACGGCGTTTAGGTAGTCGTAGTCGTGTACCGGCACATAATTACGTAGTTTGCCGTGCATAAAAATTAATTATAAATTAATAGAGTAGCAACTTAGCCCTAATTTTTAACAAAAAGCGACCACGAGCGTTCTAGTGGCTGATTTTTCTTTTAATCGATTCAAAATTTAAAAAGGAATAGAAAATTCCAATACTATTTTTTTACCAAATGCCGGCGTCACTGTGAAAAGTTGAAATTAATGAAAGTAATAGGTAAGATACATGTATAAATTTTGTATTTGTAGTATTCTCTAAGCACAATTGATATATAAAAAAAAATTATAACATTTTTTTAGAGAGAGAAAAAACTATTGACAAATATGATATTTTAGAATGAATACGTAGACTAAAATCAAACATTTATAAGAATACTTGTCAAATTATTTATTTTTATCAATTTTTAGCATTGAAGCCGTGGTTTAATTAAAAAATAGTATTTGAACTTTATATTTTATTTTAAATTCTGCATTTAAAAAAAAAGCCAGCCACTAGAACGCTCGTGGTCACTTTTTCAATTTCTAAGCAACTTTTTAAGGGTAAGCTGCTAGCCTATAATAATATTAGTATGCTGGGAGAATAATCTTGGTAACAGATAACAGAGAAAAATACATGATTTTGGAATGAGAATCGGATTATTATTTCTCTTACTAAATATCGATAAATACAGAGTCGCACACACGCACAAATGATTATATAGTTGTCAAAATTAAGTCAATTTTTCCAATTTTCGCGCTCAATATTTCGAAAATGCAACGAGATATGGATTTTTTATTCTTGGAAAAGTATTTATTTTGGTCAGTTTTACTAAACTATGTACTCAAACACACATATAAATGCACACACACTAAATGACAAAAGAAAATTTGAAAAAATTGAATTTTATCAAATTTTAAAACAGTTTCCCAGCCTTTCCATTATTGGTATCGATTTGCAGTATTTTTTAAACTAATCCGCCGTAGCGACGAATACTTTAAAAAAAAATCATTAAAATCGGATCATTAGTTTTTCTTTTAAAGCTAAAAATAGGTGGAGCCGTGCTTCTGCATAATTACCATATCCTGTTTTTACGAATTTTGGCAAATGTGTAGTTGAAAGTTCAAAAATCTTGGATGAGTTCTTCAGCCAGACACATTAGATGCCCTAACTATGTTCTTTTAGACATTTTTCGTGAAAAAATAAGCTTTTTACCAAAATTTTCCCAAAATCAAAAGTTTTTGCGATATTTTCTTACCCCGTTGGAAAAAGAAGAAAAAGTCACAAAAAAAAGGTTTTTGAACAATCATTCTATGTCAACTAGTTTCCGAGAAAAACTAATTTTTGTAAACGGAAATTCGCTGTTTTTATTTATTGTGTAGACCCAAAAAATAGGAAACAATACGTCATATAACAATTAAATAATAATTTTATTTGCATATTAGAGTAGTTTAAGCAGCGGTTTTAGATAGTACTAAACTGTCAGGATTATGCGCAAAGCAATTTTAGTATGCGCAGAGCGGTCTTAATAATGAATAAAAACGTTTTGCGCACAATCTTGACAGTTTGGTACTATCCAAAACTGCTGCTTAAACAAACCTATTATAATAACATCGGAAAACGAAAACAAGTACAGGGTATTCTCAACTGTGCATAAGTAGAACAAATTGTTCGAAAAATTATGTTGCTTGATGGGCCCCACAAAAATTTGCAATGGGTCGCGGGTTGCCAACCCCTCTGATAGATCATTCACAGTTTTAAATTTTGTGTTTTTTTCACCATATCCGATAATAATTGATTATTGACTGAAGCATATTACAAAATTGATCAAATAAAAATAATTTTGGACGTTTCAGGTGAATTGGCGACGCGATCAGTGCCAGTTACAGATATCCGAAATTTCTTCGAGAAATCGCCTGTTAAAGGTTCCTCACCAAATATTCACACCCTAAAAGATTTCAATACGGACCGACCAAACAAAATCCAAAATCACAAAAAGCCTTCTGTAGCCACCTCTAGTGGTATCAATAGTTTTGTGAAGCCAACAAAACCGGGGACGGGTGTTTTAAATAAAGGAACCGGAACTCTAGTCGTCACTTCGAAAACCGGGAAACAAAACGTACCAACTGAAAAGGACGAAAATCCTTTTCGATTAAAAACGTTTCAACCATTTGGTGGTGATGGCCACGTCTTGAAAGCGTCCGGAACGACTAGAAAACCAACAGATGATCATGAATATGCCACCGTTCGTAATGTTTGGTTAAACAAATTTCAACCCGACCATAAACGCCCATCTAGCGAGCCTAAACCTGAATCTCCAAAAAAAGCCAAGACTGATGCCCTAATAGATTTAACTGAAGATTCCGATGATGACCCGCGATGTCCATTGTGTAGTAAAACACTAACATCATCGGAAATAAATACGCATGTTGATTCGTGTCTCGAAAATAGTTTTAATGATGATTTTGATGATCTAGAAGATGCGGAAGTTGTAGCAAATGATAAAAAAATTAATTGTTTAGTTTGTAATAAATTGTTGAATGAATCGTCGTTGAATTCGCACTTGGAGAACTGTATGAATGATGTTTTTGAAGATGAATTGCATCCTGAAGAAAATTCTAGAACACCACCACCACAGCGACCACAAACAGTACAAATTAATTCAATTGTCGAGAAGATTGTAGGTTGTCCCTGTTGTCCGAAACTGTTTCCTGAATCACAGATCAATGAACATTTGGATATTTGTTTATCGAAAGATTTTGAATAATTTTTAAAAATAAAATAGAAAGGGATTGAGCCATTTCTTTGTTATAGGGGTCTTTTACTGTGTTTTGACGGCTGCATACTCCCCAATATTGTTTTTTTTTCATTTTTTTTTTTTCATTAAATTAAAAAATTTTTATTCAATAATTTTATCCGAAGGTAATAAGTTTGTGATATTTATTTTTAATAATAAAAAACATACTCCATTTGAATATCTGTGTGTATTTTTGAAATCTACTATTTTTTTTAATATTGCAACTTTTTTTTTTTTTTTTTTAAATGTACTAAAATGATTTATTTGGTAATACGAATAAGGGAAGAAAATTTGGCAGCACTACGATCACAAACATTTCAAATTGTAGGTTGCCTGACTGGAGGATTTTGAATAATTTTTAAAAGTATAATGAAATACAAAGGAGCCATTTCGTTAGAGGGAGTCTTCAGTGTTCAGAGTCTTCAGGGCTAAATATCCTTGAATATTGTTTTTTTTTTTTCTTATTCTTAAATTAATATATTGTTATTTGATAATTTTATACAAACTTATTGAGTTGTGATATTTGTTTTTAATAAAAAAATTACTTGTTTTAAACATGTCTTTTTTTGAGATCGACTATTTTTATAATTTAAATTTATTTTGAAATGAACTGTATAATGTAATATTGTATTTGATAATAGACTAAAAATATTAAAATTTTTTTATTTAAATAATTTTTGCTCCAATTAATGAATTAAATAGTTTTATGTTTTTACACACAACAATTAATATTTATATGTTTGACAGAGGTCAATAAACATTATTATTTCTATTTAAGGTCAATTGTATTTGTTCATAATTTGTTAGCATTAAATTATAGCTTATTTCACAAGATATATCCAAATTGTTTCGCGTCAATCATTAACTATTGATCATTAATTAATGAAAGTAAATTTCAAAATTTATTGCTTTGAAATTAAATTGAAGAACTATTGCGTTGATTTTGAAATTTTTTTTAACGTTAAAAAAAGAGATTTACTGAAATTAGAAGCGTGTTAAAAATTATATACTATATTCTTTTAATTGAAATTTTGTATTCAGTTTTATTTAGATCAAAAAGACTAAAAAAAGAAAAAAGTCGTAGGAAAAGTAAAGTTGCCTCGTATCAAAATCTCATCCTCGTGAGTAATAGCCATCATCGCCATAATTACGTCATTACGTGCTTATATAGCGAACATTACATGCTTAAAATGGCGAAACTACTATATCATAGCTAGCATGCCGGCTGTCGCCAGAATTTTACGCCATCATACGTCGCAGCGAGGCCTCCCCACTTTCTATGGTTATATATATATTTAGAGTTTGTGTTTGTATGTCTAGTATAGTGGATGTTAGTATGTGTGATTGTTGTGGTGGGGTGGGTGCGGGTACATATATATACGTACTATAAACTACTGAATGTACATACGTATCTACTAGTAATGATGTAACCATGATCTAACAATCAATAGCCACGACCTAACAATGCTTGTTTGCTCTTATAAAGCCGATGGACGACTAGTCAGTAAGCAGTATACAATGCAGCTCATTGCAACTTTCGAACTGCACTTTTTTATATGTACGCTTAACCTGTTTAATCTGTGAGAATAATATATACCATATATACTATTACATAATTATATAGTATAGTATACATCGTATAAGTACATCGTATACATTACTATAAATATGAAAATAAAATTTGCTAGTAGGTTTTTTGTTCTAAACAATTGCAACCCCGTTGAATAATATCGATGATTTCATTGGTTGAAATAGAGTGAATCATGAACATTCCTCACACCTTTGAATAATGCATAACTTTCTCAATGCTAAATATATACAAATGTGTATATTCTTCAACAGGAATGGAAATGTTGATTATCTCATTTATTATTTTGTAATTTAGATCCAATTGGGGTAATCATAATAACTCATCACTAATGATCTAAAATATATACATTTGAGTGCATTAACTTCACGGTTATCGCTCCTAAACTATTTTATAGCGTCTTTATGAATATATACAACATAAACGACATAAACCATTGAGATGAAGCAGCAGGTGTTGCTTGCTACTAAATACTTACGAAACTTACTGTATTTTATATGCAATTTAATAATTTTTATGTTTTGATAATCTATACATACCAGTAGGAGTAAAATATACGATTAATTAATTTAAACAACTATTATTCAATTCAGTCATAAGAAGGACAGTTTCGAATAAGATAATCATTAAAATTAGACATTGTATTTTGACTGCAACGGGGAGTGGTGAAATATGAAAAACTTAAACTTAACCTAAACTTGTGTAAGATAAAAAAATACTCGATTCGAAAAATAAAAAATAGATAAGAAAAAGTGGTTTTTCTTCGATGGATTCATTAAGTTTAGGTATTTATTTTTACATAATTAAAATTGTCAAAATTTGACTAGAATTAGCCAAAAAACAAATTTACCCACCTGTTGATTTTTTGTTTTGATTTTATACATGAATTTTGTTTTAGATGAACGTGAAGATGTCCAGAAGAAGGCATTCACGAAGTGGATTAATTCGCATCTGTCGAAAGTATGTGATCTAAAATAAATAAATAACTAAGCATCTTCAGTACCTAAGTAAAATAAATAATTTTAAATTTTTTAGATAAATGAGCCACTTGTAACTGATCTCTTCACCGATTTACGAGATGGCACACGGCTTTTATCGTTGCTACAAAGCCTTACAGGCAAACAATACGTAAGTTAATGAATTTTTTTTCCGTTAAAATCAAAACTCTTTATCTCATTCTCGAAATTTTAGAAACGCGAAAAAGGTGAAATGCGAGTCCATCATTTAAACAATGTGAATAAAGTGTTACAAGTGCTCGAAGCTAATGGTGTTAAATTGATTAATATCAGTAGTGAAGCAATTGTCGATGGAAATGGTAAATTAACTCTAGGCCTCGTCTGGAGTGTAGTGCTCCGATGGCCTGGCGGTCGATTAGATTCACTCGTTTCCGATCATCAGTGTTCAAGTTTAGAACGTGCTCTTTTGTCATGGTGTCAAAAAAGTGTTATGGTTTGTCTCTTAAATATATACCCCTTGCCCCTTAATCCTAGAATCATACGTACTCGTCAAATTGACGAAAGAACTTCTCTACGTCTGTTCTAAAACTTCTGGTATCTAATTTATTTGTTATGATAACACAGTAGACGTATCAATTTTGTTTATAGTTGTTATCATTTTGTTTATATTAAAATAGTGTGCGTCAATTTGACGACGATGTATGATTAACGTGTTTTTTTTTTTAAAGATTTTGTACTTCACATATAAAAGTTTTCCTAATTTTTCTAAAATTTATCAAAGATATGCATGTTATAATTAATTTATTTAATGATAATGATAATGTGAAAGATGATTACAGCTGTTTGACTTATAGAGACGACATAATACTGAAGTTTTAATATATTGAATCGAAAACCAAAGAATACGTTTCAAGTGACTTAATAAAAGATTAACAATTTATTTTGTCGAAAATATTTTATTATTTTTTGAGATCTTATTCGAAAAATTACTAACAAATTTTAGAAATATTAATAGATTTGAGCGTTACTTTATGGTATTCCATATTTGTAAATAATAAACAAATATTTTACTTTGCAAAATACCACTTTTATTTTTGAAACTGTGACAATATTGTTTCGAACCGTTAGTTCATTTTCAAACAGAATTTTTGATTCTGTTTGAAAATGAACTAACGGTTCGAAACAATATTGTCACAGTTTCAAAAATAAAAGTGGTATCTTGCAAAGTAAAATATTTGTTTATTATTTACAAATTTTAGAAAATTTACAAATGTGCCTAATGAGGAAATAACTACATATCTACGGGAGTTTTTGTGACCGAGAAATTTCACATTTTCTAAGGTCACACATGTCCATAAATTAATTATTTGAAAGACATGTCTTATGATACAATTGATGCACTTATCTATTTTTTAATTTTTATAATGAAAATATGCTCTGATAAAAAGATTAAAAAAATTGATAAATATTAAAAATTTTTTCCAAATGCAATTTTTTTAAATATTTTGTTCATTTTTATAGTATTGTTATGTAAAAAAAAAAATGTTTTTTGCAAATAAACTCTAAAACTCTCCGTAAAAGTCATTTCCTCAAATTGACGCCGATGTATAATTAACGTTTCTCGTAGACCAACGTACGATTTTAGGGTTAATTTAATTGTGCAATTTTCGGTTTTAGAATTATCCTGATGTGGAAATTAAAAACTTTACGACAAGTTGGTCGGATGGGAAAGCATTTTTGGCCCTGTTACATCGATGGCGTCCAAATTTATTTGATTATAATCAAGCATGTTTGATGTCACCGACTAAACGATTGGAGTTGGCGTTTCGTTTGGCACACGATCGGCTCAATATTGATACACTGTTGGATCCTGAAGATGTTTATACGAATAATCCAGATAAAAAATCGATAATGATGTATGTGATGTGTCTTTTCCAGTCACTGCCCTCGGAGGAAGATGTAAGATCGACTGATAATGAGCCACCGGATTTAAATTTAGAGGTAATGTGAACGCTAGAACTTTTAATTCATTGTGACACGTATTTTTCCACTCCCTTGTAATCCCTATCAACGATTTCGTAATCAGTGCTTCAGAAATATATTTTATTATTTACAAGCTCTAACCCGTGGCTTCACCCGCATTGAATTCTATCCCCTCCTCTTCCAGTTTTGTATCACCTTTCTTCCCCCCTGGGAATCTTCAATCGGGATATCGTTATTAAAATTATTACTGTATGTGTTCATAGTAAATAGTGTTTGTATATTAAATTTGGTTCAGATATCCCACAGGAACTTTCTATCAGGATAAGATTAGCCTATCTGTTAACTTAAGATAAATAGGGTTTGTGCATCAAATTTAATCGAATTCGGTGTAATTATTTGGACGTGTTTAAATAATTTCTTTTGTATCCTCCGGGAACCTTCAATCCTGGATAAAATTATACTATGTGTTATTAAAATTCTTGCTACATGTGCTCATAATAAATAGTGTCTCTATGTATATTTCATCGAATTCGATTCAGTCATCCCACAAGGTAAATAATGTCTGTATACTAAATTTCATCGAATTTGGTTTAATAACTTGTGCGTGATCGAACAATCAGTTTTATATTCCCTAGGAACCCGTAACCGGGATAAAGATTATTCTGTATGCTAATTATAAAGAGTCTGTGGACGATTCTCTGACAAGTGGTCAATAAAAATGAAATTTTCGAAATGGAATAATTTGATTAGAATCTAGTTTTTGTTGTAAAAAAACATATACACTTTATCAAACAAGTAAAATTTTTGAAGAAATATAATTGGTTTTTACGGTATAACACCGAAAAGTTGACCCGTTGTAATTTGTCACCAATATCTAATTTGAAAACAAATTTCAGTATTGTTTTTTTAACACTATGATACAATTAAACAAACTCAAATCATATGAAAGGGTAAGTCTAGGCTTAAGGTACACATAGTAGTGCGACTTTTTAAGCTGCATTGTTTTTTCCTAATAAAAAATAACTGTTTTGACAAGTGTGATCTCCTGTCCCATGAGGCATAATATAATTTTTTCAAGTTATCTTTGAAATTAACAAATGAATTTTCTTTGAACGTAGGTTGTAAAGGTAGAATAACAGTGCAAATGCAAAAATATGTTTACATTAAATTTACATAATCTTGGAATTTTTTAATTTTTAATTTAAAAAATGTCCCGTGCGTCACGTGACGCACGGGACATGCAGATTTGACCAAGAAAATGAATAAATTTACACATTGGGTGTGGTAATACATGTTTATCATAACATTTTAAATAGCATACATCACACATTTTATGTATGCAGTGCCGGATTTACACTAGGGGCACGCAGGGCACTGATCCCGGGCGGCAAAATTTGGAAGACACGTGATAATTTTTTTTTTTTTGGGTCATTACTTATTTTTACAATAAAGGCACTGTATCCCCATTTAAAATCTAGCCAGCTAATGAATATACTGTTTACAAAGATATTTAAACTAGAATGAACTTTGTACAATTATTCAAAAAAAATTCGTAAACAAAAAAAAAATGAATAAATTTTATTATTTTCTTTAAAAGATATGAAATATAAAACAATGAAAGTAAAACAGTAACAGTTATATTTGATTTGAGAAGCTTATTAACACAATATTAAGCAAGGTTACTTAAGTGTCCCGTGCATCGCGATGCAGTGTACTATAAAATATCAAATAATTCATTAAAAAACAAAATTTTTTCTAAACAAAAATAAACATTATAAAGAGAATAATACAAGGAAAAATATTTATGATAAGAAAAATAAAAATAATATCACAATTCACAGAAAATATTCAGTGAACTAGGTGAACCATAATTGAATCATTCGTACCAGTCCTTTGCATCACGCTTATTAATGTCTTATTTCTTGAGTACTGGATTTCAGATATAAATTAAAATATACTAATTAGATACATATTGGGATAATACCAGTTATAATATTTTGTCCGGATTATTATTAATTGTAATTTTCTTTTAAAACATGTTTTTGTTGTACAAATGTCCCGTGCGTCATGCTGAGAATCGCCCCTGTATGTAAAATTTTATCAAAGTCACATTTATAATATGTTAATAATAAATAGAAACAACTTCCTGCAAAAGACATTAAACAAATCTATAGATAAAACAACAAAAAATCAAATATCTAGATGTCAAAAATAAAACAAAAAAAAATCAGCGATCCAATGTCAATCTAACATGTTTTGGTTAAAGGATTGACCATCTTCAGAGATTTTGGCAAAAAAAAAAAAATGTTGTGGAAAACAACAATGTTTAGAGAGAAATTGAAAAAATCCATAAAAAATCATGGAATTATAAAAATTCACATCAAAGCGGTAAAAAACTACATACCATGGAGGTATGGAGTAATCCATGTAGTAAAAACAGTTCGACGGAATCACGAGTTCACGACACAACGAATTTTATAGAATTCAAATAGAAAATATTTCAAACAAAAGGGTGACCAAGATATGGTCACTCTTTTGTTTAGTCACCCTTTTGTTTGGAATATTTTCTATTTGGATTCTATAAAATTCTTTGTGTCGTGATTCCGTCGAACTGTTTTTACTACATGGATTATTCCATACCTCCATAGTGTGTAGTTTTTTATCGCTTTGATATGAATTTTTATAATTCCATGATTTTTTCAATTTCTCTCTAAACATTGTTGTTTTCCACAACATTTTGTTTTTGCCAAAATCTCTGAAGATGGTCAATCCTTTAACCGAAACATGTTAGATTGACATTGGATCGCTGATTTTTTTGTTTTATTTTTGACATCTAGATCTTTGATCTTTTGTTGTTTTATCTATACCTAGATTTGTTTAATGTCTTTTGCAGGAAGTCGTTTCTATTTATTATTATTAATTTTACCTGCAGTTGGAACATTTCAAAATTTTATTTATAATATGTATTATTAAGATTTTTTAAAAGATTGCCCTTAAACATAATGTTCTGACGATATTATAAGTAATAATAATACAGCAAAGATTCTTTTTGTAATACACCCTGATCAGATAGAAATGCAATTATATTGCTATCTCTTTTTAAATACAAATTCAAAATATATTGGTTGATAACTATGACTTGCGATTTCGATGTGTATATAGAATACAAATGTATATGATAATTGTTTGCAATACATTTTAGTGTAAAATATTTAATAATCTGTTAAAAATTTATACTTTTATAAAAAATAAACGTATTTCATATTAAGGTGCCTGTACACCGAAAAAATAGCCAAAACATGTTGAAAACAAAAATGTTAATAACAAAAATGTTATCGACATTTGTTTAAATATCTTTTGAAAATGTTAACATTCATATGGTAATAACAATGTTTCTGATATAAAATGAGTAACATTTTAAATCACTTCAATGAGTATAGTTTGTTGCGGAACGCGGTGTTTGGTCTGAATTGCGCAACGGATATATTGGTTAATTTCTTAATTTAATAAATAAAAGTCAAATTGTTCTTGATTTCAGTTAATTTTATTTAAATATTTTTTAAAATTACATATAATTGTTTATTAACCGCGAAACACAACACAAAAATGAGAGATGCTAATTGGAAATTACATTGTTTAAAAATATCAAATTAGTTCTTCAAAAATACGTCTGTTCTGTTTAGTGGTCAAAACATAAATAACATTACTAACATCCTTACTAACGGTGTTAACTAGAAACAAAACATGCTACTAACACACTTGTCTTTGAACTTTCTATACTTTTAGTAGAACTGTTAGTACTTTTAGTTTAAAAATGATTTCTTAGGAAGAACTAGCTTTCTATTGTAGTAGCTCCTGTGATGATTATTTAGAGTAAAAAATCAACGTAAAAAGAAAAAAAATTAAGGATTCGTCCGTACCTTCAAAAAAGAGACACACATAATGGACGAATTATATTAAATAATTTAAAAAGAAAAAAAAAAGATAAATGAAACTAGGAGACTTGTCATTTGAGAGTTTTCATTTTTTTAGAATGTCAAGCATTGCATTATTAACAGTCATAAACATTATCATATAATTTATTTTTACAAGAACTAATGAAAAAATAAATTTACAAGAAATGTGCAGAGACATATATTTTGTAATAATAACAGCTGATATGTATGCAATCGCCTATTACAAATTAACTAACCGAAAAATGCACGTAGAATGTTGCTAACATGTTTTATTCATAATTAACTTGTTTTTAACATTTTGTTATTGACATCCTTTGATCTAGACCGTTTCCAGATCACTTAGAAATATCAACTGCAGGTGAAATTAAATAATATGAAAAATTTTTTGAACGACTTCCTGCAAAATTGTAAAAATCAAAAACCAACGTCGTAAATCACAAAATGAGTTACACAATGTAACTCATTTTGTGATTTACGACGTTGGTCTTTGATTTTTACAATTTTGCAGGAAGTCGTTCAAAAAATTTTTCATATTATTACGTTTCCAGATCGATAGCAAAAACTGTGCTGCTAACAATGTTATCAACAACTTTTTTAACATGTTAATGAAAAATATAACAAATGCGGAAAGCAAATGTTATTAACAAAAGTTAATAGGAAAAACGTTATTAAATATTTCAATAAATTTTAACATGTTAATTGCAAATGTTATTAACAAATGTTAATAGCAAATGTTATTAACATTAATTTAATCAATATTAAAAAATTGTTAAAAACATTGCTAAAAACACATGTTATTAGCAATGTTACCTTCGGTGTACAGCCACCTTTAAAAATGCATTTCATATTTAATACATGAAACATCTCGTATACAAATTATGTATTCGTAGTACATGTTTAAATGAATAAAAAATATATTTCTTTCTTTCTTAAAAAGATTACGAAATATGTTTCTTTCTTTCTCGCACGTGTATTATAAAAACAATCATTGATGTATATTGATCTTTAATGAGTTATTTTTTTTTTTAAAGACGGGCAGTACAACATCTTTCACTGGTGGTATGGAATCGAGACCTCTTAGTTTACTAAGTCACGCGTCTGTGGAATTGGGCGGATATCAAACAGCCTTAGAAGATGTACTTACGTGGCTGTTGGCAGCTGAAGATCAATTAGCCCAACAACCGACCAAACTGCCCACCGATTTGGGACAATTAAAAGAATATTTTCACCAACACGAAGCATTTTTACTTCAATTGGCTGGACAACAAGATGGCGTCGGAGCCGTTTTAACCGAAGGAGCACGATTACTAGCCGAACCGGGACTTCACCAAGACGAAGAACACGAAATTCGTTTACAAATGAATTTGTTGAATGCTCGTTGGGAACGTTTGCGCTTAAACGCCCTGGAGAGACAAGCGGCAATTCACTCGGCCCTTCGTACCGAACAAAAAAACAAATTAGACCTTCTCCGAAAATGGTTAACGCAAGTTGAGGGTCGAATGGCAGAAGTTGTAGCCGCGCCGCTGGTTCAGAGAATCGAAAAACATAAAGAACTTCAAAAGGATATCGAACAACAGAAAGAATCCGTTGATATCCTCTCAAACATTGTCATAATTGTGGATGAGAACGATTCAGATGATGAATTTTCCGCTATGGAGGATGAATTGACGGCGTTAAGTGAACGCTGGGCGCACGTTTGTAGTTGGTCGCAAGAGGAGACTGAACGTTTGAAAAAATGGTGTATATTAACCGAGAAACATGATCAAGAAAAATCCTGGTTGGATAGACGTGAAAGCACGTTGAAAAGTATGGAAGCTAATCCAGCTTCGGAAATTGCTGAAGTACTTAATCAAATTAAAAAATTGCAAGTATTGAAACGAGAATTGGATGATTCACAAGAACGGCTACAAAATTTACAAGATGATATTTTACTTCTGGCAAAACAAGAGGGTCCACTTGGAGTCCAATCGAGTTCTGAACTCCAATCGTCAGTGGAAACACTATTTGACCGATGGGATGCTCTAAATCAAATCATTGAAATACAGGCGCATCGAGTAAGCTTGACGTAGGTAATATTTTCCCGAACCTTTAATTTCAAACTCATTCCTAATTTCAGATTTCATCATTCGGATTTGAAATCAGTTTAAGCGGATCCACGATAAATATAAGTCAATTAGGTTCAAGTAGCCAATGGGAATTAAGAAATACTGGTGCTGATGCTAGTTCAAAAGAATCGAAAAAGCCACGACTTGGGGAAGTTTTCACGGAAAACGATGAACATTATTCGCAAATCAAAGATTGGCTACAACAAACAGAACTACAGTTTGAACATTCCAATAAAAGTAAATCCCTCGCGAACGAAATTTCGACATTTCTCTTATTGATGTTTGTTTATTACGTTTCAGGTGAAAATGTAAAACCTGCAGCTGCTCTTACGGCAGAAGAGCATCTAGCATGGTATCGAACTACCTTGGAGGAGCTTGAAGAAAAGCAACAGCTTTTGAATTCGGTTTCAGAAGATAAATGTATTTCTTCAACGAGCATTCAAGAATTTAATGAACGTTTAGAAAAAGCTAGGAATATTTTGAAAAATCGGTATGTAGTATACGTTTTTAATTTTTTGGGAGCCATAGACAGGGTTACAAATTTCAAAAAATGTATTATTCAAATTTTTTACCATAAATTACAAATAAGGATTTTATTGTCACCATTAAGTTTTTATTATAGGTACTAACTGAATACAAAAAAATAAATATTTAACATTGAATACTGAAGAAGACTACAAAAGTAGTCGAAACTGGTCTAAAAAAAAATATTTCAAAATTTATTTCTAAATTTTAGCATCCAGGAATATGAACGTTTATTGCACTTACAAAAGGATACGGAAGAAATGAAAGAGTATATAATAGAATGTCAAGCATTTTTGAATGAAAATCGCGAATTGGGTAAATGTACTCGGACCGAACTACAAAATTTACTTGAAAAATATGAGGTTGGTCTTTTAAAATTGTCTCCTTTTTTCAAATGTACAAATATTCCATGTGATTTCCATTTAAATGCATGTTTTTAATGATTCTTGTTTAAGATACACATATTTGGTTAAGTTCCCATAGATGGCTCTGCTGTCGATCGAGCCAAGTTTGTTCTATTGCTATCAAATTCATTAATACTATTTTGTTTAACAGAAAAAGGAAGAGGAAACCGAACCGCTACAACCAAAAGTTTCAAAAATGAACACGTTATTCAACGAACTTAACGGCCAGGGTCTGATTGATGATAGTTTCAAAACTAACTTAGAAAATGTTAACAAAGAATGGCAGAATTTAAAAGATCAAATTAAAAATGAAAAAACCAAAATTAAAAACATGCTCGACAATACCGAACAACTTCTTCGAAGTCTTAAAGAAATGCACGAATGGATTTTCAATCTTGAAAAAGAAATCCCATCCTCGGATCGTCCAATTGAAACGTTCGCTCAACTGTTCCAACTCAAAGCCAAATATCAATTCGCCCGTGACAAATTCGATTCACGCCATGCCGATTTTGAAGCTATTCGTGCACTTGCAAACGAAATTCTTCCGAATAATCCAAATCAAGAAGCCAGCGATCTCCTGAATGAAATTACGCAGAAGTGGGATTCAATATCAACAGAAGTTCAACAGCGCGTGAAAATGTTACAAAATGCATCCAATCATTATGGACAATTTCGATCACTGGCAGCACAACAGTCTGATTGGTTGGATCGTCTGGAACGACGTCTTGCACGATCTTCCCCGACCGCCGTTGATGCTGAGGACATCTCTGAGGAATTAGATGTAAGTTCAAAAGCGGTTAAGGAGGGGGTAAGGTTAATTCGTACAAAAAAGGCATCTTTTTGTTATTTTTTTGTGACGACACAGTTAAAATCTCTTTATTAAAACCAATGGTACATTAAAGTATGACATTCGAAGAATATTGTATAAAATTTTCACGAAGAAATATTAAAAAATACAGTAATGGCAGCAATTATTCGGACGTGTCTCGGAGAAAAGTAGAATTGCGGTGCCCCTCATAACTTCGTGCTGGATCATCCGAAATAAAAAAAATTAAAGTTCATTCGTTAGATAATAGTTTTCCTCAGGTAACGCTGGGAGGGTTTTTCGAAATTTCAATTTTTCACTTTTTTGGAACACTTAGAAAGGAAAATACGATTTTTTGCGAAAAAAATCGGCTAGTTTGTTATTGTAAAATAAAAATTATTAACTTTGAAAAAAAACTCTCCAGCGTTACCTCTTAAATTATGTACAGAAATAGTGTTCAAAATTTCAATAGGATCGGTACTGTAGTTTTGAAGTTATGAGAGGCACCGGTTTTGAAAACGTGAGTTGTGGGGAAAACGCTTTAAAGTTTTGAACACTTAAAAACTTTTAAAACTCTACACTGACAAAATATACAGTAAGGTATAAACACGTTAGTACTTCAATTGAAATTTCTATAATAGAACTGAGGGAGATATATATATATATATATAGAGAGAGCGAAACATCTGCCAGGTAACAACAAAAATACTTATAACTTCGTCAATTTTGCTCCAATCAACTTGAAATTTTGAGATAATATTCTTCAACCTTACCCCGCCCTTAAAAGAGGGGGACACAGTTGACATTAAAATTTTTCTCATTTTATAGGATTTAGAAAATTATATTAGCCGTGAAGCCGAAGATCGAGTGCAGCAGTTAAAAGACGCGGCGAAAGAACTTCAGAGTAGTGGTGTAATGGTCGACGCGATCCAAACGGACCTTTTGGCGGTGACCAGTCGGTGGGATCGTCTTCGTGAACAAGCAACAGAGCGCGCGGCCATGCTAGAACGTTCGGTCGATGAGGCCCAACAATCTGAAACGAAAATCTTACAGTTTCAAGCGTGGTTGGACCGAACTGATTCGATGTTGTCGGCGCGTGTCGATAACGATCTAACGGCTGACGATTTACCCGATGATGATCAGGTAAAAACATATTCGGAAAAACTCATTTTCCTTATCCCAATTAGAATAAACTAGTTAGTCAAAAAAAATTTTCTTCTATTACAGTTTTGCGAAAATCTGTAAGTACAGATCATTGGTGTGTTTAGATTTTCTAGGAATTTTGACTGTCGTAGCCATTTTCTGTTTTTTGCATGCATTTTTAACCGCACTTTTCTCTTATGTTCAAAATTTCCTCCCCTCCCAAAAAACCTTAATCTAATTCTAAATTTAAAAATTGACAGATACTCTCGCAAGAATTCGAATCCCAAGAACAATTACTGGACGAAATGACTCAGCAAATCACCATTTTCCGAGAAAATGGAAAACATGAAGCTGCGGTCCGTTTGAAAGAGCAAGTGGATTCGTTGAAAATTCGATTTGAAAATGTTAAACGCACGTATGAGCGATTCCGTCGCACTGATTGCGTTGAAGCGCGATTGTCGCGTGCCACCAGACAGTTACGAGATGTTAGCGACGCGTCGTGTCTTCTAGAACCAGCGTCAGCTGATATCGAAGGAATCGAAGGTCAACTTAAACATTGCCTGGTAAGAAACTTCTAATACCTAGTACTATAGAAGACGGATAAGTATACCGACTTATCTTTAACCGGACGACAATACACAGACGCCGTCCGCTTAGACAATTCATATATAGGTGTTTCTTTAGACAATTTATTTTTATATAAAAGTTAAAGTAGTTTTGTTAAAATAACTTTCTAAAGAATATTTTCTAGCTACATAATATTTACATCTAATTGTAAGCTTGAAAATTATACATTCATATGTGTATTAATAATTTTTATTATTGTCATTATCATATATTTATGTTAACTTCCAAAATAATCGCCTGTATATGTTAAATATTGAAAATTTGCTTACATAAAAATATTGTTTACTTGAAAAACATTCTCACGAAGACTGTATATGTGAACACAAACACATAAACACCGTCCCCTTAAAGAATGTCCGCTTAAAGAAAAGGTCATGTAAATCTATAAAATAAATTTACATAGTTCAAAGATGTCAGTACTATGTAATTAGGTAAATTTACTAAGGAAGTAATTTTGATTCAGAATATAGTTACAAACTCGGAATTTAAATTATACAAGCATTATATCCGCTACCTTTCTGTCTTAATCTCGTATGTGGTTTTTTGGTTGTTTTAAATTAGGAAGTTACACATGTACATAATTCACTTCTCCATATGATACACTAACAAAGAAAGGTATCCAACTGTATCTCTCAAGAATTTTTTGAAAGTTTGGTGGATTGTAGATCTTATTAAAACTAATCACGAGCCGTATTTCGTTTGTGCCCATAAGCGGTTTAAGGGGGTGAAACTCACTCCTGAAAATTTCAGTTTTTTTCAATTTTCTTAAATATCTTGGAAATGGTAAGAACTTTGATAGGGAAACAATATATATTTGTAAATGGCACTTTAAGATCTTTATTATGATACCAAAATTAAAGTTATCAAATCATTGAGGTTTCATCCCCCACCCCAACCCCTAATTTTATCAGGTATATTTTTGGTAAAAGAGGAGGCTGTTATGTGTAAATAAAAGAATTTTTAATTAATATATTTTACGCCACACCAGTTTATTTCTTTTTGCATAAATACACCCTTTGCTAATATTAACTTGGGACAAATTTTAACTTTTTGATTTAATAATGAACAAAAATATGGTCAAAGAATCTGGTATTTTAGTAATGAATTGTTATAAACTTACAATATACTTTAAAATACATAATTTAGAAAGAAAAAATACACTGCAACCCCCGTCCCCATGCTTTACCGATATCTATGCAAATCTTACTTATTTATTTATTTTTATTTATCTGTACATTTGTCAATATTTTAACCTCTGGATGTCTATGGATTTCAACTCTGGAAATAATTCATCAGATTATTTTCGGATAATGTAATTCTAAATGAGTATGATATCGATTTACACCGCCGTAACAATATTCGTAAACTTCAGTCTCTAGCTCACAATAAGTTTTTGTCACCTTGTTTTCAAAATTTGTTCAAGTATGGATGTATATAAAAGTAGATATATTGACCAACGACCAGAAAAATTTGAAAACTCTGTAACATATTCCTTTTTCAAAGAAGAAAGAGAAGCACCAAAGTGTAGTGTATGTGGTAAACCCGCTTTTATAAAATGTGCTTGGTGTGGACAATATTTTTGTATAAATAAAAAACATAATAATAACAAATATAAATAACAATAAAAACAAATAAATAATTAAATAAGATTTGTATAGATATCAGTAAAGTATGGGGGTGGGGGGTTGCAGTGTATTTTTTCTTTCTAAATTATGTATTTTAAAGTATATTGTAAGTTTATAACAATTCATTACTAAAATGCCAGATTCTTTGACCATATTTTTATTAGCAAAGTATGTATTTATGCAGCAAGAAATAAACTGGTGTGTTGTAAAATATATTAATTAAAAATTATTTACACATAACAGCCTCCTCTTTTACCAAAAATATACCTGATAAAATGTAAAAAACTCTGTAATTTACCCGAAGTAAATTACACGCACAACTCTGCTTGTAACTAATTTACTTTTCAGAATATTTTTTTACTAGGCAAGGTAATTTATTAGTCGAATTCGTTGCTTTTGGAACTTTCTTGAAATAATTTTCGTCGTTTTCCAGAAATTTTATCGCACCCTGAGTGAAATCAAAGGAGAAGTGACCGACGTTATCAAATTGGGACGAAAATTGGTGGAAGAACGCGCCGTCCCCGACCCACAACAACTAACCGCGCGTATTGACGCCTTAAAAGAACTGTACAACACACTGGGCGCTCAAATCACTAACGCCAAACAAACCCTGGAAAAAGCACTTGAACTTCTACGTGGAATCCACGATCGAATATCCGATCTCCTAGAGTGGCTCAACTATAACGAGGACACTTGCGATTGGAATCTGTTGGCTGAAATTGAACCGTCGTTGAAAATTCTACTTGAAGATTATGATGAATTTAGTAAAATGTGCGATCCGGTTTATTCGCACAGCTTAAAGGAGAATATTAACGATATTAAAGCCCGTTGGGAAAAATTGGAATCACATATGAAGTTGGCAAAATGGCTGGAGGATAAGGAAGCGGAAGCGGAATCGGCGTCGGAGACTAAATTGCTTGAATTGGAAAAAGAATTGATGTTTAAGAAACCGTTGTTTGAGAAGAGTCCACAGATTTTATATCAAAAGTGGAAAGATTTAATTGAACAAGTTAAGGTAAGTGAAATTTTTTTATTTTTAAAAATTTATTAATACAGTTCTAAAAAAAATTATTTAGTAATAGAAAGTAGAATTTTATATTTTCTGGTACTAACTTTGGGATAACATTTAAACGAATAAAATAATAGTTATTAACATATAAAAAAAATTACGAAATATTAATTTTGTAATATATTTATCAATTAACCCTTTGTAAGGCTGCGGTCATGTAGGATGCTTACAATTGTGTGTAATAAAGGGTTAAAAACTGTTCTTAAAGTTGTAAATATTTTTTTGAATTCTTATTGAATTTACTGTAGACAAAAATACTAATCAACCAGGCAAAATATGTTTGCTTATGAAAATTGTACTATGAGGTTTTATTTAGCGATGGGCGATTATGAATAATATTCGATTATCAGATATTTCGATTATGATCACAATTAGTAATTATTTATACCAATATCAAACGAATATAAAAGAACGACAACTCTCTTTGCTTAAATTCGAGTAGAACCAGTGGAATGGTTTGAATTGTATTATAGCCGACGATGAGTTAACTACTCGAAAGCTGGCTAACAATCGAAGAGTTTATATTTAGTAAAAACGACAAAGAAAAATTGTTCTCATATTTTGTGATTTGAATTAATCCGAGAAGTCATTCGATTATGATCACTACTAGTTACTAATGTAACGATACATACTGCTTGAAATTAGTAATTTATTACTAATCAATCGACTATCGATTATTCGTTACTAATTTCATCATTCGATTAAGTGAATCATTCACAATCGCCCATCTTTAGTATCATTTGGTCGTTGTTAAAAGATCAAAATTGTCCTTTTATTTGTTGAAAATTTGAGAGTCAATTTATATTTCAAATTATTTTGATCAAAAGATTATTTTTTGCAATTCTAGGCCTAAAATGCGTACTTTAGTCCCTCATAATAGGGAGTAAAATGTCACTTTTAGTTCTACGGGACTAAAAATATTTTTTCTCCCTATTTTAAATCAATCAGCAATTGAAATTTATGAAACAGCACCAATCAACAAGCGAAATTTAACTTAAATAGCGTTGCTAGGTAATAATCCAGTTCAGTTGCTTAATTTGTCTAAAGTATACGTGATGTTATCTTATTTTACACAATTTAAATAACATTTAAGTAACTTTTTTCTTAATTTTTATAATTTTAAATTATCCGGAATTGCAAAAAATAGTATATACAGGCTCTCTGACAAACAGCTTCACACTGGGGGTCAAAAGTCACACTTTAGTCCCTTGGTATATAATATACTATTTACTAAAATTTTAATTTGAAGTATAAAATGACAGATTCACGTGGGGTTCAGTCATTAACATTTGATTTTGTTTTGTTTTTAAGTGATGTGGAGTGTTGTCATCCGCCATTTTGTAGCTAATCATATAATACATATTTTGCTTTTTCCAAAAAAAAAAAAAGAATTCATGTTGCTTTCAAATCATTAAATCAACTCATACTTGTAAATAAATAATGGTTCTGGGTTTGGTTTGTACACGGCAACTAAATATGTTTGCTTATCGCTGCTTTTTTGTTTATAATGATTTAATGGTGTTTGTTTCATCTTGTAGTTCACATATTTCATCGAAATCGAAATCAATACATTCTTTGAACCCTGTGATTTACAGGATCATTATAATTTAAAGCAACGAGAAGCAACTAAAAACCACCACCATGTCCCTGAACCAATGTTACAAGATGAATCAGATTCATCTGACTTTGACGCGCAAGATGCTGAAAACGATTCAGACACGTTTAAATTACTCGAGAAAAACTCGTTGTTTTCACAAATTTCCACAATGGATGTGAAACGTATCGATGAATATAATAATCAAAAAATTGATAACGATGATCGATGTCAAGTGGTGGAGATAAGGGAAACCGAACCGTCACAGACGTTTATCGCATCGATCGAAATATTCCCTCGGACAACACTCCCATCACCAGAGCATGCGGTTGAAATGGTTGAAATATTTGAATCCGAATCGACGGAGAGTATCCCGGATGAAACGGCTAAATCGAATACTAACAAAGTCATTGAAGACATTCGTAACAAAAATCAGTTGCATGATATATCAGTTAGTAACTTTATTCTCGTACAGTAAGTTCTCGATTTTCTCACATAAATCGTTACAAAAGTCATGTTTAAATCAGCTAGCGAGTAAACAGTATTTAGTAGTTAAATCTGATATTAATAAAAAATTTAAAAAAAAAAAAAAACTATTATCAATTTTTGCGTAATCGTTCAACTGGATTATGAACAATATCATTGCCGAACATATATGATTGAAGTTGTCATAGTACACCACTGATTATTTGTCATTTTCTGATTTGTAAACGGTTATTGCGTTGTTCAGCAGAAATTAAAGTACGTAAAAAAAATGTTCACCATATTGTCCACGAACGATGTGATCTTATATGGGAGAGATAACCTGTGTTTAATGAACAATTACGTCATAAATCGTTTTAGTGCAATTATTGAAAGTGGAAATTTATCCAAATAAACAGCTTGAAACATTTTTTTAAAATTTGTGAACTGGTCAATTTTATGAAAATTTGTCATTAGAGATACTATCTTAAAAATTTAATTAATGTCAGAATTCAAAATAGTTGACGTATCAGAACTGAAAACATGCGAAAATCGAGAATATACTGTATTCAAGACATATAAATTTCTATGTTGGAGGAAAAATCCTACAGTTCATGAAATTTTGTGGGGAAGTTTAGGGTGTGTGAATTTTTTAACTCTTCTTACGAGGCAATAATCATGAGTGTTTACCGTGAGTAGTCAGTACATTAAATTCGTTAAGATTAAAATGTTTAATGACTCATTAGGATCCAGTATGGCTAGGGCTTGGAATACCGGTGTCTTTTTATAATACCGGTATTTATTCGGTATTAGCATTTAATATACCGGAATTCCGGTATTTCGGTATTTTTTCGGTATTGAATGGAGATAGTATAGAAAGAAGGAAAAAGATTAAAAATCATTTAATAAAATTAATTAGTAACAGTAATAATAACAAATTACCTCATCTTTGGTTTTTAAAAATTTAAATACATAACTTTGTATTTTTTCTTATAGAGAAAAATACTTAAAAATATTCCAGAGTTATGAAAAAATATGAGTAAGTATAAGATATCTGGTCATCTGCACATATGGAAAACATTAAGAAAAACTAAAGACATTGTAATAAAATTTATGTTGTAAATCTAACGTAAAAAAAATATTCAAAATATGTAATATATAAAGTATTTGATTTTGTTAATACCGAAACCGAAATACCGGTATTTGAAATTTTAATACCGGTTTTACAGAACGTTTAAAAATTTCCGGTATTCTGGTTTTTCGGTAGTACCAAAGTACCGGTATCCAAGCTCTAAACTATGGCACCTAGCAGCATGCTGAGAAACTATTTTCTAGTAATTTTTGAATTTATTTTGGTTTTTATTAGACCGAATTCCATAAAAATGCCTCGTTAGTAACGAAAGGGTTAAAAAACAATCTGATCAAATGAGGATTTTTATTTATTTTAAAAAAAAATTGTGATTATTTAGGATCGAATGATAACTACATCAATTCAAGAGTTGGAATCACCGAGACAACAAGTGTCGGTCGTCTCTGTGAGTCATAAACCCGTCTCAACAACCGTATCCAGCCCCGTAAGTTCACTAGCACCATTATCCCCTCTACTCCCTTCAGCAGATATAATCGAATTTGAACGACAAGCTAAAATCATGCTAGACCGCATGGACGCCATGCGAAGTGCTGTCAAAGCTGTTTCAATTGAAACGGATCCTAGTCGAAGACTTGAGGTAAAAATCCAAAAAAAAACTAAACTTAGAAATATTGCTTCATTTCTAATTTTAATTACAGATTTTGAAGACTGAATTAAGCCTATTAGCACCAGATGCAGCTACACTAATTAGTCGCGGTGACAGTCTAGTACTAATGCTTCACACGTCACAACCGAAACGTGCCGAACGTTTACGATCCGATACGATTGCAAAATTGCGAAGCGGATGGGCCAGTGTGCGTGAAGAGTGCGAATCACAACGTCAAAAAGCGTTAATTGCGCAAAATTTGTACGATGAATATCGCGGTCTGTTGGATTCGTTACGTAATTGGTTGGAAATTGTGCCGGGGCGAATCACGCTGGCGAATAATCACGAAGGGCAGCTACAAAAATTGAAAGAGGAGTTTGATGTGAAAAGTTTCGAAATTGAACGTTTGAAAAATATCGCAAGTGAATTGAAGAAATCGAATGTGGGCATTTTTGAGGGTGAACTGAATAATATTAAATTAAAATGGCAGCAAATGATAAAACAGTTCCAAATATTGTGCACATCGCCGAAGAATAAAGATAAATTTGCAGCCGATCAAGAATTGGTAAGTTTCTATTCATCCTAAAATTTTTGGTGTCTTAAAAACTGTAATTAGAAGCGAATCATAGAAAATAGGATCGTTAGAAAAAAGACTTATGTGAAATCGATCATATTTATGAAAATAATTTCGTTATTTTGATAGCAAATATGAGAAGTTTATACCCAAATCACCCTAATTCAACCCTTCGTTCTAATTAAAATCACATCCATAATGCTCCATTTGAGAAAAAAGATTTTTTTTTTTAATTTGGTGACGTCATTAAATTTACTAAAACTTTTTAATACTATAAAAAAACCGTAAAGAATGATATAATGATGAATTTGGAAGTGAATTATAAGTTTTCGAAGTCGTTCTTTTGATTTTTATTAAAATTAGAAATGTAGGATCACTAGGAAAAAGACTTTTGTGGAATCGCTCATATTTCTGAAAGAAATTTTGTCAGCTTGATAGGAAATATGAAAAGTTCATACGCAAAGCTACATTTGAGCTAGCTTGTTTCAAAAATTTTCAGAAATCAAATAAAGCATATAAAACCATTAAGACAAATGTAATTCCCATTTAATTTGACATATTAACTGCCTTTGTTTATATATTGCTTCCGAGACTAATAAGTAGCGGAAGCATTGTGATCATTTTTGAAAAATAAGAAGTTTTTTCCCGCCAAAATAAAATTTCTTACGTACATTTTACGTTTCAGAGCTTCCTGAACAATTTTGGTTTGGTGTCTGTCCGTCCGTCTGTCTGTCTGCCTGTGTGTCGCCAGTTTGCACCAAGTGGCATAACTTCTGAACTATTCGATTGTTTTTAATGAAATTTTCAGATATTATGCAGTTTGGTTCCTAGATAGTCTCCTATGAATTTAATCGAAATCGGACTAACGGTAGCTACGCCGCTACCATGTCATTCCATTAATATACTAAATTGCACCAAGTGGCATAACTTCTGAACTATTCAATTCTTTTTTATGAAATTGTCAGAAATTATGCGGTCTGGTTAAATTTCATTGCATTCGGAGCAATAGTATCCACCACAGCGCTACCATGAAATCCCATTAAATGTCGATATCTTATTTACTGCTAGTTCCATTTCGCTCAATTTTTTATGAATCGTTTTGTTTATTTATTTTTATTCATTTATATACCTATATTAAATTATACAAAGATATATTGGTCATTAAATTACCAAGGTGTTTTTACGAGTACGAGGAAGCTGTGTGCCACACCCCATTGGCAGCGTAATTTTTATTATTACGAAAATATAAAAATTGATAAGGTCTTTGTACTTCTATTTAACACTTTAAAATTTTTTGTTTCACTTGATTCAAAAAATGTTAAAATTAACATATACTTGTAAAATAATGTTAGTACGTACCGGGTGTTAAAAAAGTTAGATGTTTTCGGATTTTAAATTATATTCTCTTGATAGATAGTGATAGGAAAAAAATTCGCAAAATTCTTAGTCTCTTTTTCTAACATACTATTTTTTTTTTTAAACTGAAAGAATAAATAATTTCGAATTTTGGATCATACAAAAACATCTATTGAAGGCTCATACTAAATTTGAGTGCAGTCGATTGGATAAAATTTGAGATTTACTGTTGACTAACAATAAGTCGAAAAATATAGTTTCGAGAAAAGTACGTTTAAATTTGTTGAAATAGTCTAAATCGACGTGGTTTAAGATTGAAGCTAAACTGAAAAACCTGTACTAACTGTATAATACTTGCGACAGATGTAGATAGTCCAGGTAATCGAGTATTGTGCATAGACCAGTGTTTTCCAAACTTTTCTCATCGCAAAAAACACATGACGAGTAAAAAATAAGAAAAACGCCTTTTGGTAACCTTCACTTCTTAAGTAGTTATTTTCCAAAAATACCGTTGACGAGCAAAAAAAAAAAAATGTGTAAAACCCATAAAAATTACATTCGATTAGAGCGAAACACAGTTTGGGAAACTGGTATAGACTATTGTCCAATTAATTCCGCCGCAGCGTAATTCCTTTTGAGCACATATCCTTAAAGATTTAAACTTTAAAAATACGCAAATAATAATCGATTATTCAGATTTTCTAGTCTAGAATACCACAGACCAATGAACACTATTATATTATTATACTACTAGACAAAGCGTAAAACCAGTTTCTAGGCATTTTTCTTGAAGCAGGTAACAGGGTGGGACGGGTGAAATTTAACGAAATAATATAATGTCAATTTTTGAGCAACTATAATTATTGCAGGACATAATTTGTATACGTACGTATTTTGAAAATAAAGCGAATACCACTTTCTTTCTTTCAAAATTTTTCAGTTTCTTCTCAACAAAGTAAAATTTTATTAAATAATTAATATTGGAAAGGTTTACTTTGTGAAAATCCATATTAAAAAACATGGGATCGTTGCTTTGTCACTTTTCACAACAAAAATCGTATAAACACGAGTCGACTTTCGGCCATTACGCCATCCTCAGGTGAAAAACACAACTAAAAACTGTTCTTTTAAACGAAGCTATTTATATTATAAAAATGAAGTGAATAATGTATTAGTGGTGGATGTTAGAGATAGAGGCAGATATAAGTATATCAAAACAAATGTAAGGGAAATCCCAAGTTAACAAATTTTTCGATAAACGTAAAATTTTTATATTATTTGCGTAGGTATTATTAAAATTTTATTATTAATATTTTTACAATAATTATTTGAAAACGTTACTACGGATACCATCCATTACTATATTACAGAATACTATTAAGGTCGGAACTTGGTCGTAACTGGCTGTCTCAATTATACACTTATGTAATTAGTCTATATAATATAATATATAATATGTTCATTGGTCTGTGGTTGCAATTTAATATTTTTACAAAAGATATTTCGAAAATGTAAATGAATGCTCATATTTTCAATTTATGATCGTTATTGTGGTATTATTGGGATTTAATTGTACATTCATTCGATGATATATTGTCTAAATGGGCGAAAAGTTATTTTTATCCGGCCACTTTGTGCGTCTTGTAACTATATTATAACAAAACATATGTATTGTGTGCATTTATGTTACTAGCGTGTTGTGTACATATGTTTTGTGCCGTAAACTCGTTGTGTTTGTTTCGATTCAGTTTTATTTCAGTTCTATGAACTTATTTATTTGTTTATTTATTTCCAGTTGTGTATTTTAATTACTGTTCAGTTAATTTTTTCAAAATTTCCCAACAAATTGACAACCGTATCGATTTGGGATTTATAAATAGGTACATATTTAAAATAAGAAATATTATGTTGTCATGTGAGGTGTTCGATTTTAGTTTTCATAGATGATAATAGATGGAATTTAGAATTTAAAAAATAGAATAATGTTGTTTGAATTTTTTGTTATTTTAACGATTTTGTTTATTTTTTTTAAAATAATAAAATTTGTTTTTCAATTTATGGAAAAAATAATTGCATTAAATTAATTTTTTTTTTTTTTTTTGAGGACTAACAATATTAATACCGATCAAAAAACGTAATTAGCTTTTTTCAGCTTGGTATATATATGTATACTAAGGATATAGCAACATGTTACTATTGAGAGTTGTTTTTTTATGAATATTTTTCTGATAGAATTCTTGCGACTCAATATTTTATTCATTAAAAAATTGCTAATAATAACTTTATTAGATAAATAGCTAATGTTTGTTATTGTGTGTATGTATATTGAACTATAAAATATAATATCCATAATTTAATATTTTCACGTTACGGAATTACAAAAGCAACTACTGCTTCAGTTACTCCGATGGTAGCACAAGCGGTCTCTGAGAATTGTTAATTCAAATTTGACATTTGCACGCTCGCTGTCATGTGTGTTTTGACTCTTGTTGCTCGTTGGACCACATAAAGTTAAAAAAAATGTCTGTCAGGTCATTCGCGGTCTTATAGACTTTTCTAATGCAGCTGATAAATCGTATTTTGGTTTATAAGTCCGAATTTTTTTGCATTGTAATAATAGGATATTTGACTGTGTTTGAAATTTATGTTAAATTATATGTTGTAAAAATTTATGTTTAATTATTTAGAAATTTCATTTTGAAAATTAGTAACTTTCAGTAACGATTAAAATGACTTTACTTCAAAACGACGTCACAGTTTGTAAACAAACATGTCAATTCTGGTTATTTTTGAAGTGAGATAATTTGCGAAGTGAGATTGTAGGGTATGACAGGGTAAAATAATAATCGACCAGAATTTAAATAAATACTCGTTTTAACTTTGACATAATATTATGAACATGATCACAGTTTTGAGGTTATAAAGATTGATTTGACCCCAGATTAAACAAATAGATAGTTGGCTAGCTCATACGGCCTAACTAGCGTCGCCAAAATATGAGGTAAAATTGCTGCCCCCCACCAAACTATTATGGTACATCACTTATGCATAGTAGACATACGTATAATATATACGTATTCGATCATAGCTGACATATAAAAAATTAATAAAATCTGTTTACTTATTTAAAGAAAGATACTTATTTTGAGTATTTTTTTTGTTGGAATTTTTACACTTAGATACGACACACTTAATATTTTTTTTCTATTTAAATTTAAAAAGTTAATTAGAAAAACCACAGAATAATTCAGAAACCAAGTTGCTATCTCTGCACTAGTGATACCAGTGTAGACAAAAAAATCCTCTACTTCCCACCACTATGTGGTGTAGGTACACACTGTTTGTAGTGGTGTGGGTTTGATGTTTGCTTCTAAGTGAGTATTCACACACACAACTACATAACACGTATTATCGGACAGAGCAACATGCAGTTCAAGCAATAATGGTCTAACAATTGGTGATCGGTGACCGACACCGACCAACTAAATGCCTTAAATGGTATCTGACACACTCATACACACTGCTATCCATAGTTTTTTACACATACGCTAAGGGCTTTGGAAAAACAGTGACACAACTTGCGATGTTACCCTTAACACAACCGTAAGCGAATGAGCAGAAAGTTGTCTAACTTGGACAGAACTGCACAGTACGAACCACACAATAGGGTACTTGATTGAAGTTGCAAAAATATTCTAAAAGCATTGTTTTTCTATATCAGCTAAGTGATTTTTTTTATTTTCGACAGATTCTGTAAAAAATCATCAAAAAAAATAACTCTACAATTTTAAACGAGAAAAAGGCGGGAAAAACACCTCACTATAGTGACGTCACAGTTTGAAGCAACTAAACGTCAATGTCAATATTTATAACCTCAAAACTTTGATTATATTCATAAAATGTCAAAGTAAAAGCAAGTATTTATTTGAATTCTGGTCTATTATTATTATAATATACATAAGCTAATAGAAATATTCAAAAGAAAACACAATTTCACCTCACCGATGAAAATTATCAAAATCGACATATCTAGCTACAAAATGTTACGTCATTTTCAAGGAATGGCGCGTTTTCACTAATTTGAATATTTGTTGAAAAATGACGATTTTCAAAATAAAATTTCTAAATAGTTATCAAATTTTTTTATGTTTCATCATTAAAATTGGACAATGATGGGACAATTGGGTAATGATAATGCATAGAATTATTTAACATTTGACACAAATTTTAAATACAGTCAAGTATCGTATTTTGTATTTACATTGGATCTGTTTTATCTGTAGATATGACGTTTGTTTTCAAACTACAATAAGAGCGAACCTTTTTGCGCCAATTTGTTCATTTAAAATTTTGAACAGTTATTTTTTGATGATTTTTATAAAATTTATTAAAAATTAGTAAGAACGACTTAACTAGTATGAAAAAACAATGCACTTTGGTTATTTTTTTAAAATTTAGTCAAGTACCGTATTTTTGGTCGATTGAAATTTAATGTGCATAGTATGAAGTTTCATTTCAAACGCATGGATCGTTACACACTCCCCCCTTTTATATATTGGTAAAATTTAAAAATAACTAATTATGTTTGTTTTAAATTTGATATATTTTAGAAAGCCGCCCCGTTTACGTTAGAAAAAGATTCGGCTCTGTATCGTTTTGGTACACAACTAGATGCACTAATTTCGTGGGTGATGGAGACGAAGACTCGTCTTAATATTGCCAAAGATTTATCACCAAACGAACGGGAACGTGTCCATCAAAATATTCAGGTATTTTTTTTTGCAACAAATTTTGAAACTAATACTGTTTAATCAGAAAATTTAATTGATTTTTTGTTTCTGTTTTTGACAGACATCAGTACAGGATCGCGAAATGGAAGTGAAAGAAATCTTCGAGAACTTCACAAATTTGGAGGCATCGGCCAGTACACCGTTGGCTGTCGAATTTCAGGTATTTTTAAAATTATGCCTAGCAAGAAATCCGAAAATTAAAGTCAAAAAGATTTACTAGTGCGTATGTGTGTGTGTTTTTAAATTTTCTAAGATTGTTTTTATTTTGCAGGAGAAAATAAAGAAGCTTCGTGAAGACTGGAATTACATTCGTAAGAAAGATATATTTAAAGATGCGGAGTCGAAGCCAGGTAAGTTTTCTTTTTTTTTTTTTAAATTTAATTTCAGGTAACTTTTTCAATATCGTTAGTTCGGGAAGTTTATTTATGTGTTGTATGAATATAGAGAGTTGAGATTGGATTAACTTGATTCATTGAGAAAGTTTTATTGATCTTGAGTTTTTTTATTTACTTATAGAAAATAGACGTAAACAAGTCATATGAATATTAGAAATTTAATTAAATTTTGTAAGCAGGACTTTTTTAATATTATACATTTTCTACGAATAGATATATTCGTTTAATATATAACAAACTTTTTTGTTTTTAAAATTTTTTCTATAATTTTTTCTTCTAGCTTGTAAACGTATGCAAATTAGTTTTGAATTTAATAAAATCTGTACAAGCCTTCAGTAAAAATTTATTTTTGTATGTAAATATACATACCAAATTATGGATAATAGTTTTGGAGTTAAATATATATTAGGGTAAGTGCGGGAGAGATGCCGCGTCGAGAGAGACGCCGCAGTAGCCATAGTTCGTCCGTTGATTGATAGATAGCGCTATTAATGGATTATATGTTTAAAATAAGTTACTTATTTAAGCTATATATGGTTACATTTATGATCAGTGCATTAATTTAGTAATTATCCAACTTTTTATTATTGAAAAGTAAGTTTTTTAACATAATATTTTCTCAAGCATTTATTTCATTAGAATTTAAGGATGTATATTTCATTGTTTTAATGAAAATGAGTTTTGTTATTAATTTAGGTATATTTTGGGTATACTGTATAAAATTTTAGGTTAGAATTCCGCACTATGCTTGCTATAGCAACATGCGGCATCTATCCCAACAAAAAGGAGAGATGCCGCATTTAAAGTGGGTATAGATGCTGCATCATATTACATATTATTCAAAAATGCATAACTGCTTGCATGAGGCAGAGTCAAAAGTTCAAAAACGCATCAGACGCATCACAACGAAAAATCAAAAGTTCATTTTTGCATTTGATGCGTCAAAACAATGCATCAAGAAATTTTAGTGATGCGTGTCCAAGATGCATGTAATGTGTATAATGTAGAATTATAACTACTTGCCATATTATGGAGGTATTAACACCAACAGGAATAATTCCGAAAAACAAACTGTTGAAAAAGATGAATGTATTTTACCTTTGATTAAAATTGTTTAAACTATTTGAATACATCGTGCACTCAAAATAGGTATGTAATATGTTTTATTCAAATAATTTCAATATTTTCTATTTCAAGTAAGTTTAAGTTGAAATTCAAAGATAATATACCTATACAAGGACTGTATTGCTGTATTATCTATAGTCTATCATGCTACATTGTCTGTCTTATCTATAGCCAAATCAGAGGCTAAATGATGCCAATATCCCGTTCAAAAACATCTAATGTGCATCAAATTTTAAAAGAGAATCAGCAGCGCATCATGTAGTATTAGACGCATCAGAAAAGTCGTAATGCTGCATCGATGCAGTAAAGTTTACATTTTTGAAGTTACCCCTACTGACAGGTAAAATTAATTACTTAAAAATATTCAAACTGATACATATACAGCCATTATTTAGTTATGGACATGACATTTTCACGCACATTTACACGCCTTCTCATAAGAAAAAAAAAATAGAAGTTATTGTTTTCTTGTTAATTTTCAATACTAAGCAGATAGACAAATGTGTACACAATATTTGCCCTGAATATAAAATACATAACATTATTATTTTTAATGCTAGATATATGTTACGGACGCGACAAAAAGGTACTTTTTTGTCACGTCCGTAACACAAACTTTATTAGCTCTAGCATTAAAACTAATAATGTTGTATATTTTATATTCAGTACAAATATTGTATACACATTTGTCTATCTGCTTAGTATTGAAAATTGATAAGAAAAAAATAACTTCTATTTTTTTTTTCTTAAGAGAAGGCGTGTAAAGTGCGAGAAAATGTCATGTCCGTAACAAAATAATGGCTGAATGATGTTTTTTTTTTTGTATAAGTAGGAAAAAACGGTTCAAAGAAAGTTCTCTCATTGCTTGCTGTTTTATATTTTTAAATTCTCTGATAATGAAAACTGCCCCTAAAGATGACTTCCCCACAATATTGCATGTACAGCAATCCCCCGAAGAACACGATTAATTGGTTCCGTGTTCTTTGAAACCGTGTTGTTCGAGACCACCAAAGTTAGGCATTTTCTATTACAAGTGTGAAAATAAAAAAAATATAAATTTCAAAGAAATAACGCAACGAAATTTGAATTACATACTTACATACCACATTTGTATGTAATGCGTATTTATTTCGATTAAAATAGAATGGAATTGATGAGCATTCGTTAGCTCTGAAGTCGAAGAAGCTTCGTGAACTCTGATTTTTAGTTATTAGCTGTAGTTTTAAACGTTATAAACTAATAACTAAATTTGTCCCACATATTACACATAGAAAGCAATATTATGGAACCAAACTGGAAGCGCCTGATCTCGAGTAGAGTGTCCTGGAGTCCCAAATGAAGTCCCAAAAGTCCCAATTTCGAAAGTCCCAAAACAAAAATCCACCATTTTTGTATATTTTTTTAACTGGTATTAGGAGAACATAATATATTATATTGTTTAAATTTTAAAACAGTAATTTGCTTAAACTTTTTTACTATTCAAAAATATAATTCATGTTCCTCTGATACCGAATTGGGATTTTGTGGCGATACCGTATTTGCTTGCGACCTTTTTGTCGTTATCGAACGAAAATTATCGACAACGAATCCTTACCACAAATTGAGTAAATAAAACTTCTATTGATTTATTTTCAGGCTCCATTAAGTTCCATTTATTGGGTCTGCAATACAAACTATTTAAAAAAAATATTTTTCGTTACTTTTCGTAACTGTTTTTTCGTCGTAAATGCTAAATCTCCCAAAGGCCTAGGTACATCGTAATAAAAAAATAACGAAATTTTTGAAGGCTTAAGAGAAGCAAGTTGTGGGTATTCCGAACATATTGGGACTGTCAAAACCTACTTTTTATTATCGAAAATTACCGATGTCGAAAATAACGACACTTTAAAAATTTAACTATGTAAATTTCTACATATTCTATCATTTCTATTATAAATTTCTCAAAAATTTTAGTAGTTTTTATTTCCAACATTTTTCTTTTATAATGACAGATTCAATTTACACGTTTTTTATTGGTGTAAATCGAATCCATATGTGATATACATATTTGCGTACATTGAGGACTGATGTAACTTTATATCAAATATTGGCTGGGTGCGTGATGCCAACGACATCTATAATATACATTTTTTCAGGCTATTAAATAATGGTAACCGTGGAAATAAACTTAAAATATTTTCAAAAAAACCGTAAAATCTGAATACAAATATTTGTTATTTACAATTATTTTTTTTTATAAATAAATTTGAACAATTTGAGGTAGAAAATACTGGATGAAGTATAATAGTTGTATTAAAAAAGTATTTAAACAATTTTCGACGTTAACATGGATATAATTATCAAGACAGCATTTCCTTCCAACCCCGGACTATGCAGAGGAAAAAGTTGCTGGCGATAGTGAAACACGTCAGGGAAATTCGAAAATTAAGAAATGCTGGCATAAGTCATTTAGTTGAATGTACAGTCATACATAAGGCAACCATCAATAACTTCTTATGAAACATCATTGCATGTGAGTTTAAAATACCTCAAATATTTGTAATTCTGTATTTATGGATTGACGTGTAGACGTTAATACGTTGACAGATAAATAAGGAACGACATATTAGTGGCAATTGCGTTTAAAATCAAAGTGGATCAATGTATTATATTTTTATTTAATACTTTTTATTACACTATAAACACATATGAGCATGTATTATTGCCTATTTTTTCCACTACTCACACTGCAATTGATTTAATTATCCCCACCATATACTACGCACCTTGCCAATATATAATATGTACTTGAAAATCGTGTTGTTTGAAACCGTGTAATTCGGGGGAAGGGTACTCGTGTTCTTTGAGACCCGTGTTCTTCGAGTATCGTGTTCTTGGGGGGTTGCCTGTAATAAGTACATACCAGACTTTTATCAAATGATTATATATCTGTTAAGTCGTTTGCCTATATTAGAAAGTATTTTTTGAACTGTGGTGTAAAATAAGTTCTTTGGGTTTATTATTTTGACATTTTTTTAACAGTGTTTTCTCATTTAAAACCCACAAAATCTTTTTTGTAGATCACACTTCTCGTATTAAATGCATTTATTTGTGTTTGTAATATTATATAAAAACAAAAAAAAAAAAGATTAAAATATGAACCACTCTATTCAAGTATGTCACAGCCGTTTATTATTTGTAAAAATAATGCAACGAATTGTAATATTTAAACTACTGTGTGCATGGGTACATGTACTCAGGGAGTATACAGTGCCCTATTTTCATTGAAACGAAAAACGGAAGAGTTGTATAACTCATGATAAATACCTCGTTCATCTCGCGCTGTATTATGATCAGAAGCTTACTGAGTTGCAGTTGTTATGTATGTATACGTGTATGTATATGTATACATGCTTAGTTTTTCTCAGCTGAAAATTATTTCATCTGTGTGTGGTTGTTAGCGAATGAATTTATGCCTACAGACAATGTATGTACAGAATACAGATATAAACGGGCCATGCTGATGAGCGGGTACAGTGTGAAAAATCAAATATTAGTCATAGGAAACGTCACCAGTATGTACAGACGTTGATACAATAAATTGAACACTATTCTTTATTTTGTGAAAACTAGCTACAGTTTACTTATTGGTTAAACACGTATTTTACTTAATTTTCTAGAAATGTCACTATCAGAACCATCTGGAATTATCTAAAATTTTCTGTCTAATTAGTATATGAATATTAAAATGACTTAGAGATAAACTAATTAAAAATTAAATAAAGCTGTTGTCTTATTTTAAATGAAAAAAATTGTCGCTAAAAAGGACTTGTTGTTGTGATGTCACAATTTGAAAACAAACAAACGTCATTGTTAGCCTTTATAATTTCAAAACTTTTATTACATTTATAATATATCAAAATAGAAACAAACTGTATTATTCGAATTTTTTTTTTTAACATCCTCGTTTATCGATTATCAGTTCTAAATAGAACTATAAATCGAGCGATAATAGAACATAACGGGAATGGTGATTACCTGCTGGTAATCAGTCAAAATAAAAATTAAAATTATTTGAATTAACAAAAATATTGAAAATAAAAAATGAAAATTATCAGATTCGATGTTTATTTGCAAATTGTGACGTCATTTTGGAAAAATGGCGCGTTTTGCAATCGTTTAAATCAACGTTGTTGCAAATTAGTGATTGTCGAAATAAAATTTCTAAATAACTGCCAAATATGTTTACGTTTCACCATTAAAATTTTCATATGTTCTACATTTTGACGTACAGTTTGTACATATTGTATGTAAATAGACTATTCATTTAGTATTTAGTTAATAATGTCGTCTTGGACTTGGTATAAATGTTTAAAATATCTTATCTGACATAATTGTCATAATTTTATCACAAACATAAAAGTGTCATGTTAAAATTCTGACTGTACATACATATTTTACATATACATACACTTTATCTTTTTTCATTTTCTAAATGGTGTTTGTTATCTGAATTATTAATTAACTTGGTGGTTTTGGGGGAATGTTTTATCTAATGTTGGTATTATGAAAATCAAGGTTATGTTAGGTTAGATTGCCGGGTGATATGAAATTTAAAATATTAACGCTTTGCAGTTTAATACAAAGTGTACTGTTGAGGCACTTAGGGGCGTTCTATTGTTTCGTTAATTGAAAAATTTTGTTCTTTTAATTTTAGAAGTTTGAATTACTATTAGAAACTAGTACCGTAAAAGGGAGAGGGTTGGAACATTTTTTGGATTTTGTAGTTGATTTTCGTACTCTTTTTTATATATTAAATAATACGCAATACATCAATTTTGTTTCTGGTGACTTATTTTTACTATTTTAATTATCCACATTTTTTCTATTTGGACGGAAAATCTAAAAATGTTGGCAATCCTATTCACCCCTAAATGCAGTGGTTTGAATAAACTATAATAACTTAAAACTTTGGCCACCCCCTTGTAAATCAATACGGTACTTGACTGTATTTAAAATTTGTGTCAAATGTTAAATAATTCTATGCATTATCATTACATATGTCCAATTTTAATGATGAAACATAAAAAAATTTGATAACTATTTAAAAATTTTATCTTGAAAATCGCCATTTTCCAACAAATATTCAAATTAGTGAAAACGCGCCATTTCTTGAAAATGACGTAATATTTTGTAGCTAGATATATCGATTTTGATAATTTTCATCGTTGAGGTGAAATTGTGTTTTCTTTTGAATATTTCTATTAGCTTATATATATAGTAATAATAATAGACCAGAATTCAAATAAATACTTGCTTTTACTTTGACATTTTATGAATATAATCAAAGTTTTGAGGTTATAAATATTGACATTGACGTTTAGTTGCTTCAAACTGTGACGTCACTATAGTGAGGTGTTTTTCCCGCCTTTTTCTCATTCAAAATTGTAGGGTTATTTTTTTGATGATTTTTTACAGAATCTGACGAAAACAAAAAAATCACTTAACTGATATGGAAAAACAATGCTTTTAGAATATTTTTGTAACTTCAGTCAAGTACCCTATTCTATTCATTATTTAGTTGGGTAGGTTTATTCAGCCTCTTCCGCCCGTATTAAGGTTCATTCCTATCTACTGACACTGAACGTCACAGACATGTATCGTTGTAGACACGACAAATATTGTTTAATGCTTTTCTTATGGATGTATTCATATACGAGTATACCGCACAGACACGGATTGTCTGTATGTATGAAAGTGTTCATAAGAAAAGCATTAAACAATATTTGTCGTGTCTGCCACGCTACGTGTCTGTAACGTTTAGTGTTTGTAAATATGAATGGGCCTTTAATCGTTAATAGTTGTTAATTTGGATAAATATATAAAATATTTGTAAAAAAAAATATAATGTTATATATTTTTAATAAATAAATTTTTGAAAACCATCCTTTTAAACATAACCACAGTTTGAACGAATTACGAAACAGTTTTTGTTACCCTAATTCTTGTACTGTTTCATTTAACATTAATTAATTTCCAATCGTTTATTAATTCTAATTCGTGACAAACTCAAATACAACCGTCTTTATTCTGTAAACTAGTGACAGCAATAATCACGAAAAACTATTGATTTTTTTAACAAGCTGAAAACAATTTTGAGACAGTTTAAGATAATTTATATAATTTTTTTTCTACTGAAAGTTTTTTTTTTCAAACTCTTCAGTCTTTTTAAATACATAAAATAAGTGAGTGTTAAAAGATATGAAAATTTTTTCACCATTTTTTTATTCATATTTGAGGGCTTTCCATTTAGACTAGTGTATAAAAATGAATTCACATTGCAACGAAATGAGGACGATGCGGTAAGGCGAGGAGAAGGCGGGGATAATTTTGTTTGTTTACTTAGAAAAATGAATTAATGATCTTTTTCATTTGCGGGGAATATAATACTCACCACATAAGTATGGAATTATGGTATTAAAAAAAATACGACAATAACGTCTTTTTTGAAAAAATTTATTTAATTTTTTGAAAGTAGGGTGAGCACTTTAGTGAACAGTAATGTTTATGTAGGTCTAACGAAAAATCGGGCCCAATTCAAACCATCATAATCTTGATGACATCATCAAGTTTACTAAAATATTTCAGTGCCTTAAAAAACCTAAATAGAACTATAGATTAATGAAATTGGAAGCGACTTATAGGTTTTTGAAGACCCTTTTTTCATTTTTACCAAAATTACGTATGTAAGACTGCTAGAAAAAGGACTTCTATTGAAATAGTTATACTTCTAAAAGGAATTTCGTCATTTTAGTAGTAAAAATGAAACATTCACCTCTAAATTATCCAAATTCAACCAATAACCGTATGATTTGAGGAAAAAGACATTTTTTAGTTGGATGACGTCATCAAGGTTATTAAAATGTTTCATTGCCGTAAAAACCGTAAATAAAACGGCAGAGTGTTGAAATTGAATGCGAGCTATACGTTTTCGACAATGTTCTTTTAATTTTTATTAAAATTAGGGATATGGGATCCTTAGAAAAAAGACTTTTGTCAAATCAGTCATATTTTTAAAAGGAGTTTCGTCATTTTGATAGCAAAAACATAAAGTTCACACCCAAATTAACAAAATCCACCCAATCGTCTTAATTCAAATCAGTTCCATAAAGCCTGATATGAGAAACAAAAATAAAATAATTTTTATATCCCTATCGCTGTCGAATTCAATGATTGGTGGAAAAAAGCCTGACAAATTAGTAAAACGCACTAGCCAGCCATTTTCGAAAAAAAATGCCCTTAAAGTTTTAAAAATATTTTTAATGCCGTTTATACGAATTTAATATGATGTTCAGTCAGAGCAAAACTATCTCAATGGTTAAAAGAGTTGGTCCGTGTCCTGAAGTCACGGGTTCGATGCCGGGTCTATCCAGTAATTTTTAAATTTTTTTTTTTTTTAATTTTCTTTAAAGTATTATAGAAATTAACACTTTCAGTTCCATGGCTTCGGCATCCGAAACCAAACAAAACGTCCACAGAGGCCGGCCGCGATCAGTATTTAGAATAATAAACAAAACACTTAAAAATATTTATAAAAAAGATTGTAGGTATACCCGAAGCATTATATTTAGACAATTACGTCACAAATTAGTTCAACCCTTCAAAATGACGTCATATAGATTTTAAACCAATAACTGAATACAAAATTTTTAATACTCCTTAAAAATACTCCTTCTCGATTTAACATTACGAGTTAGAAAAAGATAATATAATAATATAATCCAACCTAATTAAACAAAAACAACTGAAATATTAATGATAATAATATAAAGAGGCGACTTACGTCGTTACCTATTTGTAACCACACTCCAGAAGAAGACGTAATTATAATGAGTTGTCTGTCAAATGTTACTCTTAATAAGATTTTCAAATTTGTTTAATTTGTACAGTAAGGCTCAACGTAATGGAAACTAGTAATTAGATTTTACCGTGCCAAATGATTTAAATAGTTATAAATTATAGCTATTTAATGACAAACAAATCAACCAAACTTTTCAATCTTATACCTAAACTTTTTCTATCAATAACAACTCACTCATATTTTATTTTAAAAATGCCAATTTTTTCAGCTTATCGTACTTTTTAACTTGACCTAGTAGTGTACTTTTAAACAGTTTTAGAAATCAGTTTGCTTATTGCAATTCAAATGTTTAATGAATTTCTGCAAGGAAAATTCAGCTACTACACCATATCTCACCAGGTCACTATAAATAACACTTTTATATTCTCCAGCCGCCATATTGAAATCACTGTTGTGTAAGGACAATTTTGCCACGCATATTTGAAAAATAGAGTCCATAACCTTTAATTTTAGATATTGCGGATCTATTTTAAGCAACACCAATTTTTGACAGTAGGGTGTCCCGTTCAGAAAGAATGTCCTATATATATTGGGACGCAAAAACCGGGAGGGGGGGTGATCCAAGAGGTCCCGACTCCCCGAAAATTACGTAAATTTTCCTTCCATTTATTTTATTCATGTTAAACTGTTTACTGGTATTTTTTATTTGAAAATCGAAATTGCGCTATCAAAATTTTGTTGGACCTCTCGGTAGATTTGTAGTTGTTGCGCCCCTATATTATATACATATATATATATATATATATATATATATATATATATATATATATATATATATATATATATATATATATATATATATATATATATATATATATATATATATACAGTCAGCCACACTCGTATTTGAACAGCAGCATATTTACTCATATGACAAAATTTAAACCGAATGGATTCCCATAATTTCTCACAAATTTGAACTTTTCTGTTTATAATATTAATATTTGGATCTTCTACTTCCTATATAAGCTAAAAAAATTTCATTAATAGTTTTTAAAAAAAATTCTCTAAAAAAAATGTTATGCATGCAATTTGTATCAACATGTCCAACGCCACATTCGTATTCGAACACCTTACAATTTGATATAATACGTAATTTCCAGAACAATCTTTCTATCTTTGTTTATATCTGTTATTTACATATATTTTTTCCCACGGTATATATCGCGTGCTTTAATAACGCGAGAAATTCTTTCAGTGCGAAAATTCTTTGCTATGCAACTCTTTCACCTTATTCTGGCCATTTTAGGGCTCTTTGGTGGAATTTTGTTAATTTATTCATTCAAAAATGACAATTTAGAACAAGATGTAGTATTTTGTGTCCATATTTCAAGTAGTGATGAGCAAATGCAAGACCAAGACCAAGACTTGGCAGTCTTGGTCTTGGTCTTGTTCTTGCATTAAGAATCTTGGTCTTTGTCTTGCTAGAGCAGTTTGAGTCTTGGTCTTGGTCTTGCAAAATGCAGTCTTGGTATTGCAAAAAATGCAAGACCAAGACAAGACTGCAAGACCAAGACTAATTTTGCTCATCACTAATTTCAAGAGTTGTTTTCTAATTTATTATCCTGTTTGTGGTCCTTTATGACAAATTAAGTGTTAAATAGTCGCCTACTTACAATTTAAGCCCTTTTCGTAGAATTTATTTTGGTAGCATAGATCAATAATCGATTTCTTGGACTCTATTGAAATTCCTTTAATTTTCCAGTAAATATATGAAAAAATTGACCTTAAGGATTATTAAATTTTATGTTTATTTAAAATATAGGTACTTACCTACGTAAATATACTTCTAAATTTGAAAATAAAGTAATTCATTTTTGAAACATATAAAAATATATATCAAATTGTAAGGTGTTCGCATACGAATGTGGCGTTGGACATGTTGATACAAATTGCATGCATAACATTTTTCTTAGAGAATTTTTTTTAAAAACTATTAATGAAATTTTTTTAGCTTATATAGGAAGTAGAAGATCCAAATATTAATATTATAAACAAAAAATTTCAAATGTGTGGGAAATTATGGGAATCCATTCGGTTTAAATTTTGTCATATGAGTAAATATGCTATATATATATATATATATATATATATATATATATATATATATATATATATATATATATATATATATATATATATATATATATATATATATATAAATTTTGGCGAATCGGCATCATCTTCGGATTGTGGCAACCTCCAAATAAAATTCTATCATAGTCCCAAGCTCAAGTCTTACCATGACAGTGACAGTAGTAGCTGAATTTTCTTTTCAGTCGGAAATTCATTCAAACAATTGAAGATAGGAAGTAATGAAATAAAAATTTGAAATATATTTAGAAATACACTACCAGCTCAAGTGAGAAAGTACAATAAGCTAAAAAAATAAATATTTTTAAAATCAATCAAATTTCATCAAAATCCTCGTAGTAGTTTTTGCATGATGCGTGCACAGCAGACGGACAGGTCAAAATTTAAATATCGCTGTTTTGGTATCTAAATTAGTAACTGTCTATAATATCAGTATAATTTTCCAAAAATATTCCATGTACATACAGACACGGTCCATTCAGGCCCGACGAGAGGGTGGGGTAACTGGGGTTCTAGCCCTGGTGCCCGGGCTTGAGGAGGGGGCCCGTAACTGTCAATAGAGGGCTAAGGAAAAAAGGTTTTTTTGTTCATAACTTATTTTCTTGGGAGGAATTTTTTAAAAGAATGTAGTTTATTCCCGGGGCCCACTATTTTTCTCCACGGCCCTGGGTCCATTCACAGTTTTATTATATGTATTTATAGATTTGTAATGCACAGCATTTTGTAAGAAACAAAGACATGTACTTGGAATTTATTAATTGTTTTTTAAAAGTTTTTGGAAATAAATTTAATTTTCTGGGGGTTTTAAGGGCCTTATTAATTCATACGCATCCGTTTAATGATAAGTTTAACCTTTCCCGTATTATAAAATTCATATGTAAATCGGCGTTAATGTCTCTTTTCCAAAACCACGGTCTATTACAAAAAGTAATATGAACTGCCATATTTGATTTTGTGGACTTTTAATATCAAAGCTTTCCAGTGATGAAGGAAGGGTTACTAACAATATTATCGTTATCAAATATGGTAATTAAACTTTGTATACCTTAAAAATTAAGGTCAATTAACTTTTATTTATGAAATGATTTTTTTGAATCGCTTTCAGTTTTCGTTAGTACAAGGTCTAATAACAAAATAAATTAATTTTTCCCTTAATCTTCTAAACCAGACGTCAGAAAACTACGGTCGCTGGGCCAGACCTGACCCACCTGTTGTTTTTAATCCGGCTCACCAATCAATATAGTGCCTTTAACTTTAGTAATGCTTTTTAATGATGAATTTTTAGAATGAGTATTTTTACTAGAAGATAGCAAAATAAATTATTTAAAGTTTAAAGACATGGGTCAATCCAAATTCTAGAATGATGATACTATCCATTAAAATCGCCTTGGTGGCGCCCTTGGCAATAATATAAGGGCACGAGGATTGTAAAATGCCTATTTATATTCCTTTCTGTAATAATGATATTGATATTCATAACTTTACACCTACTTAAGGGATATTTGTGGCTCTATACAAAAATTTTAGGGGTATAAGAATTTTCTTGATCCCAGATTCGCACCCAGTCGAAAAATGCAAAGAAATACCATAGTCACTCACCCAAATCACAACCCTGATTTTTTTCGAGGGGGTGTCTTATTGTTACTTAACCTAAATTTATATTTTTTTAATACACCTTCCACCAATCTGACCTTGCTGAAATTTCTACACACGATAACTATGTTAGAGCCAAATAACATATATTTTTTTGGTAGGTGTCACTCAAGGAGTTGATGTAAAACATGCATCCTCAAAAATTCAAATATTATTTTAATCTAGTAAATAACGTCATACGAATGTAAAAAAATTATATAATATAAAGCTACTTTATGTCAACATTCTTGATTAATTTCATCTAATTATCTTCAATAGTTTTGAGGAAAAACAATTTTAAATTTAAGGGTTGTTACCCCCATATCTCTGACAATATAGGGGCTACAGGTCTAATACCTATATTTTCGAACATCACTCACCATGAGCAACATTCGTGAAAAAGAATAGCCGAAAAAGCCGCTGGGCCGAAATCACATGATGCTTACCCGGCGAGACCCTTTGATTGATTTTAAAAATATTTATTTTTTTAGCTTATTGTACTTTCTCACTTGAGCTGGTAGTGTATTTCTAAATATATTTCAAATTTTTATTTCATTACTTCCTATCTTTAATTGTTTGAATGAATTTCCGACTGAAAAGAAAATTCAGCTACTACTGTCACTGTCATGGTAAGACTTGAGCTTAGGATTATGATAGAATTTTATTTGGAGGTTGCCACAATCCGAAAATGATGCCGATTCGCCAAAATTTATATATATATATATATATATATATATATATATATATATATATATATAATATAGCGGCGCAACAACTACAAATCTACCGAGAGGTCCAACTAAAAATTAAAACAACCGAACTTTTTGATAACGCAATTCTCCGATGACATTGTAAAATAGTATCTTAAAATGTCGTCTCCGAAAATTCGATTTTCAAAAAAAAAATACCAGTAAACAGTTTAACATGAATAAAATAAATGGAAGGAAAATACGTAATTTTCGGGGAGTCGGGACGCCTTGCCCCTCCCCCCGGTTTTTGCGTCCCAATATATATATATATATATATATATATATATATATATATATATATATATATATTCAAAAAAAATACCAGTAAACAGTTTAATATGAATAAAATAAATGGAAGGAAAATACGTAATTTTCGGGGAGTCGGGACGCCTTGCCCCTCCCCCCGGTTTTTGCGTCCCAATATATATATATATATATATATATATATATATATATATATATATATATATATATATATATATATATATAGGACATTCTTTCTGAACGGGACACCCTACTGTCAAAAATTGGTGTTGCTTAAAATAGATCCGCAATATCTAAAATTAAAGGTTATGGACTCTATTTTTCAAATATGCGTGGCAAGATTGTCCTTACACAACAGTGATTTCAATATGGCGGCTGGAGAATATAAAAGTGTTATTTATGGTGACCTGGTGAGATATGGTGTAGTAGCTGAATTTTCCTTGCAGAAATTCATCAAACATTTGAATTGCAATAAGTAAACTGATTTCTAAAACTGTTTAAAAGTACACTACTAGGTCAAGTTAAAAAGTACGATAAGCTGAAAAAATTGGCATTTTTAAAATAAAATATGAGTGAGTTGTTATTGATAGAAAAAGTTTAGGTATAAGATTGAAAAGTTTGGTTGATTTGTTTGTCATTAAATAGCTATAATTTATAACTATTTAAACCATTTGGCACGGTAAAATCTAATTACTAGTTTACCATTACGTTGAGCCTTACTGTACAAATTAAACAAATTTGAAAATCTTATTAAGAGTAACATTTGACAGACAACTCATTATAATTACGTCTTCTTCTGGAGTGTGGTTACAAATAGGTAACGACGTAAGTCGCCTCTTTATATTATTATCATTAATATTTCAGTTGCTTTTGTTTAATTAGGTTGGATTATATTATTATATTATCTTTTTCTAACTCGTAATGTTAAATCGAGAAGGAGTATTTTTAAGGAGTATTAAAAATTTTGTATTCAGTTATTGGTTTAAAATCTATATGACGTCATTTTGAAGGGTTGAACTAATTTGTGACGTAATTGTCTAAATATAAAATTTCAGGTCTATATTATTCTACTAATAAAAATAATTTATTACTACGTACTGGACACTTTTCATTTTTTGTACATATAAATATACATAATGTTTTATCATCAAAATATCTAGGCTTCATCTTTTATTTACAATAATATTTTTATCCACATATGTATATATGTGTGTATTGTATGCTTGTATGTATACATATGTGTATTTTATCAAAATAATAATAACTATGTACCCATCTTTTGACCTGCCTAGCACATACTTGTTGAATCATTTAGTGTTTTGTGGAATCGTTTTATGTATTTGTTTACATAAAATTTGTTTAAAAATATTGTCAGCTTCCGGGGAAGGTTATTGTGAAAGTGCTCGGGCCTCATAGTGTTAATGATATAATATATAAATGCTAATTGTCACAATGTAAATAATTGACATTAAAATTTTTTTTAAAACTTTAAGGGTATTTTTTTCAAAAATGGCTGCTAGTGCGTTTTACTATTTTACTATGTTCACACCGTAAAGGTATACTATTAATATTCCAAGTTTCATCCAAAAGTGAATTTCCCAACCGGGAACCTCTCCTTGTCAGATCATTTTCTTAAAGTTTGATTAAGAAGAAAAAGCTTGTATTGGGTATCGACATATTTGAGAAAAATTGTGAAAAATCGGATAGACTAAAAAGCTGAACTAGCCGTCCACGACTCAAAACTCAAGTAATTGAGGCACGATACTTTTCACCCACTATTAGAAAATTCAATTTACCCAATGTAAATTATTTACTTGTTGTAAACTATTTTTTTTCAATGGCGATAAGAGCAAGAAAAGAAAATGAAACTCAAGAAAAAATGGGCACACACACACATTCAAACACATCAAGTGTTTTTTGTATACATGAATCACACACATATAAATTTTATATAAAGGTTACTGTACTCACACGTAAGATGGTGGCAGCGGTGGGATCAGGGGTCGAGGGGACGAGAATTGACGGTTTGCGGGGTTGAAAACATAAGACATATTCACATTTTATAAGCAGAAGGATGACCTATTATATAAATTGTAAAAAGTACTATCACTGATATAATATATTATGTAATACATACCTATGTTTGATGTAGGGTTGTTGCGGATATGATATTTTAAAACATCTGGCAGATGCGGACGCGGTAGTGGATGCGAATATTAGAATTAGATGCGTATTAAATGAAATGAAAAGTTTGGCAATCTCTTTTAAGGGTACTAATGTAAACATATCGGAATTCTGTAAATCACTTGTGAATCAAAGGTGATTTCTCGTATTGAAAAGTGGGAATGAAAAAAGTTGAGTTTTTTTTTTATCATTTTTCATTTTTAAACCCCGTTTGCGAAATATTTCCTTTTCAATATGAAGTTTTTTCAGCGAATTTGTGTCGGTAACTTTCAGAAATGTAGGCAACCAAACTTTCGTTTGTCAACTAAAGAAAAATGTAGTAGTAAAAATAGTCTCCAATAAAGATCCTTCAAAAATTTCGTTCCACAATTCATGAAGGAAAATGTTGGGAAATGGAGATAAAATTTTTGTTTTTCGTTAGTAATTTCAGAAATAATTCCATCTACCACACTAAAATAACGTAGGTGCAGATATAGATGTATCTGCAGATGTTCCGCATTCGCGGATGCGGAAACGGACATTTGCAACAATCCCACTGTGTAGTATGTGTGTAAGAGAAGGATCGAAAAAAATATCGTTAGATCTTTCTTACATTCTTTTAGTGGGGTATATAAGTGTTACATATGTAGCACATTCACTTTCAAGAATATAGGTAATGGGTGATTTTTTTGGCGCTGGTTTGCGTAATATATTTACAGTTGTTACAAGTAGAGTGCAGGTTCTTGGGCTCACTGATTTGGATTAGCAAGTGGACCTTCTGGGGGGGTACATAAAGCGTTGTCGAAAAATGGCTTTCTAAATTTTATTTTGGCTGCGAATGTTAAGCGAACGTTTGGCACACGGTCGGCCAGGATTCCGTTCTCGATACAGATTTCGTGTATCGATGTCCGAATTTGTGAGTCCAAGGACATGTACTCTTTTGACAGCGCTGAGCTAGTTAGATTGGTTTATCTTCTGTCTGATTCATTACTGAAATTATCACATCAAGTTAAATTTTAAATTTATTTTTCAACAGGAATCCATTGTTTTCCCGAGATAAAAAATAGGTTTTGTCTTTTAATTTCAAATGTTGTCGAGTGCCTGTGAAACATTATTAATGTATGGCGAACTTTTGTTCGTATTTAAACATACACCAATATTCATATGTTCACTTAATGTCCAGCTTTAGCTAGCTGATACTTGAACACTCGATTTACTTTGGCATATATGGCCAATTCATTATATTAATTAAAATTCACATAGTGTTTGAAAAATTATCAAATTAGATCGACTGGGACTTGAACCCGGATTTCTTGGTTGCTAGCCAGGTGCCTTACCAATTAGCCCACCGACCGCTTGTTCGAGTGTCATTCCAATCTGATAATCAATAAAACACACCCTCTCTTTAATGCGAGACGCAGTTTTATATTTTTAATTTCAAATGTTATCGAGTGCCTGTGAAATATTATTAATGTATGGCGGACTTTTGTTCGTATTTAAACATACACCAATATTCATATGTTCACTTAATGTCCAGCTTTAGCTAGCTGATACTTGGACACTCGATTTACTTTGGCATGTATGGCCAATTCATTATGTTAATTAAAATTCACATAGTATCAGCTCAAGCTGGACATTAAGTGAACGTATGAATATTGGTGTATGTTTAAATACGAACAAAAGTCCGCCATACATTAATATTGTTTCACAGGCACTCGATAACATTTGAAATTAAAAAAAAATATAAAACTGCGTCTCGCATTAGAGGATGTGTTTGATTGATTATCAGATTGGAATGGTACTCGAACAAGTGGTCGATGGCCTAATTGGTAAGGCACTTGGCTAGCAACCAAGAAATACGGGTTCGAGTCCCAGCCGATCCAATTTGATAATTTTTCAAACACTATGTGAATTTGAATAGGTTTTGTCCTTTTTCGCCCCCTAGGTTATCACTGTGTAAAGTTTGAAGTTGACTGCTGTTGCAGCTGAGGCCTGACGGCAATACAAACAACGTTTTAGATACATGTGTCGCCTAGTATCAAAATCTACTAAATGCACTTTTCGAATTTTTTGATTTTTTAGGGCCATTAATTTTTAAATGCAACAAGGCATAACGCCCTTAACATTTTTTGTTGTAATTTTAACTGCTTACTAAAGAAATCTGCAACTGAAATATAACATAATTTTCAAATCCTGCTAAAAACTTTACAAATCCTGCTAAATACCCATACATAACCTATATTTTAAATTTTAACCGTTCAAATTTTAATATTTTCACTGACATGCGGGACGTACGAAGTATAAAATTATGTTTTCAGGTAAAATTTGTATTTTAGTATTTATCTAAAATTTTAAATAATGAAATCGTAGATGCAAATGAATTACTAAGTAAGCACTTTAGTTTTAAGTGACATAATGAAAATAGTTTACAATATTACAAAACAAATTGTATCGTCTAACCCTGATACATCCAATATTGCTGAATCAAGTTTTTTGTTAAATAAATTTCCCTTATAATTTCTGTTTTAAAACGCACTTTATATAAATGTTACTATCAAAACCTAATAAATTCAAATAATTTTGATTAAAAAAGGGGTAAAACGATAATTTTTTTTTTTTTTTTGATAATAGTACTAATCATCTTTTTTACCTTGTTAGTTAATATAATTATGACTTTTTAATCGAAAAATTAATTTTGAACTGAGTTGGAATTAGTAGATTTTGATACTAGGCAACTCACATTCTCTCACGGGAATCAGATGTTTGCTGGACAACAAACACTGGAAAATGCACAAAATTTTCGTTTTACATAAGTAACTTTAGAAATTGTTCCATGTGCCTTATCGTGTGGGACATCGTTAGCAAGTTTACATAAATATCCTGTATTTTATTTCGAAAGCTGTGAAAAAGTCAATCTACTGAGGAAGTCATGACTCAATGTGCGTCCAAAACGCGGTTGTCCAGTGCAAATCCCTAAATTATATGGAAGGAGATTATGTAATTCCGTATAAAAAAAAATCAAGGTGTACAAAACTTGTCGAGCAGGGAGGAAATATTTTGGGAAGGGAATTGTCAATGGCACATTTTCGCATGATTTATTTCTTGTGGTATACACAATGCAATCATCAGAATTATATTTTTTTTCTTTTTTTTTTTTTTATATTATTTTACTTATTATTTTTCGCCGTGTCCTGTCTCGTCCGTCTGCGCGCGTGTATGTGTGTGTCTTTGCGTTGGAAAATAGGAAAATAGGAAAGGAAGTTGTAGTTAATAGGTTCTGCAGGAAATTGCTTTTCAGTTTTTCGTTTTTCGTTTTTCTGTTCGTTTTTAATCATTGGAAATTTTGTATACATATGTTAAATTTATTTTTAGAGTGGCCCAAGGCGATAGAGTGGTCTGGCCTGGACTAAACTGGCACGCGGAGGTAGGGAAAGGTTTGCCTGCCATCGAAGAAATAATTTATTTTCGTTTGAATAATTCATTTTTTTTTGTTTTTGATATTATTTGTTGAATTTGAAATTTTGCTTTTTGCTACGTGCCATTTTTTGTATAATTTTGAGAAGCGGGGAATGAGCGAGGGTAGTGGTAACATGTAATCATACGGAAAGGATAAAATTAGATTTTTCTGGGAAATAGCTCTAATGATTTTATTTTATAAGTATTGGATATTCAATGTATTTGTATTAACGGATACTATTGATTCTTTCCGGAAAATTCATAGAAAAGTAATGTTGAATCTCATGTCACATGTACGGCTACGATAAACTCCGAAACTACTGAACCGATTTTGATCAAATTTGGTAACTATTTGTAATTTGGTCGAACTTAAAAGATTGGATAGTTTTTATTGCAAAATTTTTAGTCTAACCATAGAAATTTACGAAAAACCGCAAAATATCGATTTTTTATTACTGTATACAGATATCTGTGGCAAAATTTATAAAAAAATCATGGAAATTAATTTGTTGCTAAGCATTTGGAGAAAAATAATTTCGCTTGTACACATTCAATACCGAAGATGAAAGGAAAAATTCGACTTCTGTGATGGGGCCCCGCTGCTCACGGCGGTTTTTTTTAAATTTTTGCGTTATTGAGACTTAAGCCCTCCAAGTAAGTTATTTTTTGTAAGTAATTCGTGAAATTATTCCGCGTATTCCTGGTTATGGAATATCGTTAGAAAGATTTTTTAAAATGAAAAAAAATTTCTTTTTTCATTTTTAAGCAGTGTTTGCAAAATATTGAGCTTCAAAATGGTGAATGTATTTCTTTCTCTGGCTCGAGCACAGAGCACTAGAGACAACATACCTATCTCTATACTACTGGAACCAGTGTAACCAGTAAGAGATAGAAAATATGTTGTATACGTGCACGGTGTTTACTTTGTATTTGTGCGGTAAACTGTGTTAGTGTAAGTAATCGAAGGTGGTGGTGGCCGTCACGTGACCCTGCTTCGCATACATATGTGTGATACCACAACGCTACGTGTGGGGGTTCTACAATGCTAACAACAATTAACTCTATTGTTTTTTGACTGACCTACACTCAGCGACTGCTACTGAGAAGGTAACTACTTAGTAGCCTAATGTGCACAGAAATGCACACTGTAAATTACACGATAGAGATAGTTGCTGTACCTCTGTACTGTGGGGGCTCGAATGTTTTCCAAACTATTCTTAGTGCGGAACACTAGTAATAAATCTAAAAAAATTCCAGATTAGTAGCCTTGCTAGAAAGAATATTCAGTTAAAATTATTTCGGATAACTTGAGTTGATGACTTTAAAGGTTTAGTTTAAACTAAAAAATCACACCATTAACCACGTAACTGACCCTCTTAGTAATATAAGTAGTGAATGATTGCACATCTGTACGAAAAATTCTAGAATATATTCCGAAAGTTATGAAAATCTTGACTGTCAAAGCGTTATTGTTAGTGAATTTTTCAAAAAAATATTTCCATGTTATAATAACTTCTCGTAACAAAAAATTAAAACCTTAAATGCAGTTAAGTCGAGTAATTAATGTTCCGTTTAATCCATCTAACCCTATTTGGTTGATCTAGAGAGTTCTCGATCCGATGTACGGCCTTTGTAATTCATACCTTTGCGAGTTTTTTTTTTATCAATCCTTAGAGAAATCCTTCTGCAAAATTTTATCGAATACTTTTGATTTATGGAAAAATGTTTGATATTCTTTTAAAAACCGCTAAAGAAAGTAAATCCGAAATCTGGACTGGAATTCAACAATACTGTTGAAAATACTGTTACTGTCGAAAATTTCGGTTGACGAAAATTCTAAAAATCTTTGAGTCGAGTCGAGAACGTTCGAATGAGTTTGAACGACAACAATCATTTGCTTTTGATCTCATAGTGACAGCAGCGTTGTTTAGTGGTGGCGGATTCGTTATCAGCTGGTTATATCGCGGAGAACTGGTAGGTATGATGAAATAGATATACAAAAAGTGACAAAGACAGTAGATTAGTAACGGCTCTGTATATAGACAAGTGTGGTATGTAATATATAGATGTGTGACGATACCGTACGACAGTTAACGAGTGGTGACTCGGAACGGGACAAGGGGATTTTCTTACACTCTTTTATAATAATGGGGAACAGTATATTTGTAACAGGAATAACTGTACCGTAAAACGGAATGTGTAGGATTTTCACGGGGCGAACAGAGGACAAACCTATCGTCATTATTGTAGTTGATAGTTTATACTTTGAAAACAGTTGTATTTGAGTTTATCATAAACTATTGTTAATAAGTACGTAGGATGCGTCAAAAGTTCTCGGCCTGAGTATTAAAAAATACAGAGAGAACAGTGAAAAGAATTTATTTTTCTATATAACCGCCCTCTATTTCAATAAGGTGGGATAAGGGACTCGTACCGCAAACGAAACCTTTGGCACGGCTTTACCGTATACACCATCCAATCTGTCCTTAATTTCTTCTGGAGTTTGTCCTTCTTTTGTCAGAAATTTTATGACTACACGATATTCAGTTTTTGAAACGGTCGACATATTGAGTTTACACTTTTACAACATAATAAATAAAACACATGTAAACTCGTCCACTGCGTTTATGATTACTAGAGACTTAATACTTTCTGTGAGTATAAATTACGTCACCTTTAAATAAGTTTAATCATGTTAGGCCGAGAACTTTTGGCGCTCCCCACGTAATAATAAATTAATTTAGATTCACGTGATTCACGTTCAAACTGCTAAGATTATTAAAAAAAATTAAATGTGAACGTTGATAGTGAAAGAATGCAAAACTTATTGAAAGGGGAGTAAGAATGACAGCTGGGGTGAATAGGGACGTAACGAGAGGTTGATAGGCACGGATGATGGGTGAAGAGAATATGATGTACATATATCAGGACAGACAGAAGTTCTAGAAATTAGAACTACGTATACATTTAACTGGTGATATAAAATCTAGTAATCCGCACATAATTTATATAATACATAATATGACACATAATACTATCAACAATTAAACGTATATACAAAATTTTTTACATGATACAGCTTCTAATTTAAAAAAACCAGAGGCGGTCGCGTAATCTTTGCGTCGCCAATATATTTTTTGAATTTATTTACTTCATGATTAGAATTTCTTTCCAAGCTTATAATGCTTTTGATTTAGCTTTTGATGAAAGTATAGCTTTCCAAGTAATACTTTTGATTTTTTTTTTTTTTGTTTAGATTTCATTTTCTTTTTAAAAATATTAAAATTTTTGTATTTATATTTATCATTTTGTTGATTATCTTGACAAAATCCTAACTAATATTATAAATGCGAAAGTGAGTTTGTTTGTTTTGCTTTTACATTTCAACAGCATAACTAATCAACTTGAAATTTTACCCAGAGGATACATTGGGATCAGAGGCGGCGCTAGACTAAAATGGGGAGTGGGCGAAATAATTTTTACGAGGCCCCTTTTAATTTTCTCTTTGAAATTTCTCCCTTAAAAATTGGGGGACGACGAGCAAAAAAACGCCTCAATCACTTTTGCGAGGCTCCTTCTTATGATTTTTCAAAACAGACTCCCTAAAAATTTGGGGACGAACAAAAAAGGCAAAACTCAACAATCCGACAATACCCTTAATCAAGTTATGCCTGCTCGCTTACAAATGTAAGGCCCCGCCGCGAGGCCCCCAAAAGCGCGAGGCTATAGGCGGTCACCCACTTCGCCCACTCTTTGCGCCGCCTCTGATTGGGATACCAAGATGGGTATATGCTACTTTGTACCCCGAAAAAACATTTTATTTCGCTAGAAAAATTTTCAAAATCAGTCGTGTCACTATTGGGAATTTTTTTTTTTTTTTGACACGGTACATTGAAGCTCGACAAGTTTCTATACGTATTTAATGTCATAATTTTAAATACCACGTGGGCGAAGCCGCAGGTACATGCTAATAGTTTATATTCCCAAAATAGTATATTAAATTTATTAATTAACTAAAACTATTTAGCAAAAACAAAATTTAACAACCTTATTTGTATTTATTGTCCGCAAGAGCCGTAGGATATAGGAAATTGACTATATTTTACGATTTTCAAAATGATAATAAAGAACAAGTTACTAAAAGCAAAATTAGTTTGTTCTAGTCAATTTGTTTCATCTTACGGTACAGATGAAAGAGCAAATCCAATAGATGTTGTTCGGCATTTTGTCAGAGGCACAATTACCTTTGTCAAAGTATATGGAAAAGAGAAGGCGAATGGAGCTTTACACGGAAACTTTTCAATACATATAGGATGTTTTATTTTCTGATCAAATCTTTTAATTGGTTCATTGATATATTTACAAGCTTTTTTATCTGTTTTCCGGGCCCCTTACCACCAACGTGTATGTGAGTGTACAGCGGTGGAAGGGGGTGCGGGCGGCCGAATACCACGGACGTTGCTGTCTGTGTGATTTGAAAATGATTAATTGTTTACACTTGAGATAATTTTTATTGAGTAAAATAAATGGTCTCATTTTCAGTTTTGTTTGCGGGAAAAGTTATTATAATTTTTTTTTTCGGTGGAAATTAAGAGAGGAAAGTGTGAATTAAATTATTAAGTGAAATTTATTGAATTAGTGGCAAATAACTCATTAGGCAGAAATTTTAATGGTATATTCTTTTTATTTATTGGTCTTGTTAAAAAGTTTTCTTATCAATATTATTGAAGATGGAGCTGATTTTGAAATATTTTTTAATGATCACTGTAAAGGTGACTGCAAAAGTAATCGAAATTTCCACAAAACGCTAGTGGTGATTTTTATTCATTTTAATTCTAAGAAACGTAAAATTATGTTTTAACACTACGGATTTAACAGTATAGTTTTTCTAATTTGATATTTTTGTACGAGAATTCCAGTTTTTTAAAACTGCACGATTTTAAAAAACAAGCTCCCGTTTTCGTCCATTATGAATGTGTATTCGCAATTTTCTTAAAAACATTTCTTTCTACATTTTTAAGTGATCTTCGTATTCCCAGGAAAGTTTTAGTGTCAATAATTCTTTACAAACTCGTCAAAAGTTTAGGATGCCAATGGGTATGTTATTAGCTATTTTCTCAAATATTATTGGACGATTTTCAGTCATTTTTTCGAATATTTGAGGGAAAATTTTAAACACCTAACGTTCTTGATAACGAAATTTGAAGGTGACAGCACTTCTACGTGTTCAGTTTTAGACTAGCCAAGTTTGAATTTTGCAATTAATATATTTCTCTCTCAACCTCTCCTATGTTCGTTCGGATTATAGAAAAACATTTATGGAAGGGTCGTACCAAATTTGAAGGCGCAGTCAGTACGATAAAATTTGCATCCAAAAACTTGGGAAATTCAGTTATTGGGAACTGGTTTTCCGAGAGCCCTCAAAAAAAGTGTCCTTACGGTGGTCACAATAATTCACGATAGCTTCATCGAAAATTAAAAAACCAAATTTTTTCTGTTAATAGATAATTAGAGCTACTGACTGAACGAAGCACTAAAAAAAAATTGAAAATTCAATGTTTGGTAGAGTTATACACAAAGTAGTTCAATTTTTCGTACAATTTTCACTTCGTATCACCTTGAAAAATAAATTGTAATCGAAGAAAAAAAAAACTTTCGTTCAATCATTAGTCAATGCTGTTTTGAAGAAGTGTGGGTGGTTCTACTTTTTAGGTCTCAACCATAAAAAGAAATAAAGAAAGCCATTTTGTTAGATTTCATGCGACTAGAATGTAGGAAAATTATCATAGATTCGGTATCTGCAGATCAGCAGCGCGGTTTCATATTAAAACCAATACTTTTTTGCGAATTACTGAATCCAGACAGAAAAAAATGTTTAAATTAAATTTAAATAATAAAATTTAAACTATTATTTAAATAATATTTATATTATGTTCTCCTAATATCAATTAAAAAGAATAAAAAAAAGTTGGTTTTTATTGTCTGATTTGCGAAAAATTGAAGAGTGGGTTTTGTTGTTTGTGTTATGGATATAAAAAAAATTGGTTTGACCAAATTAATCAATTTAGTTTTAACTAAAAAATTTAGTTGATATACAAACACTGATATAATAAATATATACTTATTTTATTATCGTATCCTTTGGCCACTTTCATGTCTCCCATCGTCACATTCTACCGTGACGAAGGATACATGTGTGACGAAAGATACAATTTTCCAACAAAATCATTATTAATCGTGAACAGCGATCATTTAGATCGAAAACTTGAATTTATCGTAAAGCTTACATTACTTCAGATAATATTTACGTAAAAACGATTTAAAATTCGTTAAATACATACCAGAAAAAACCGTGACGAAGGATACACTCAATAAACTCACGTAGCCGGTCTTTTGCATGATGTAAAAAAAAATGACAAGCTCTCTATGTCAATCACTTGATTTGACTTTCGCTTTATGTTGTATGGCCTTTGGCATTTCGTTTCACCAAAAAACATGATCCTTTCACCTATTTTTTTAAACTTATAGCAATATTTGGCAGTTGTGACGAAGGATACTTAAATTTTCACGACAATTTTTCGTTACGCCAAAAAAAAAAAAAAATTCTGCAGATAAATAAAATTTAACTTTCTAATTACGATACGTGACAATTTAATTCTCTTTTTTATTTATAAAATTATGTGGTTTCAGTAAACTTATTTTTAAAAGACGTTATAGTTCCAAGCAATACGTAATAGGGACATGGGTTTTAGAACTGCAATAAAAGTTTGTTAAGTAAGTTAAAGTAAATGTAGGTAGGTCATCTAAAGAGGAGTTATTAACTTTATTTATAAAATAAATGACAATATCTTCATTCTGTATATAGTTTTAACCTTCCTTATTGTGGAGACAACTTTAATTTTTTAAAGGACCTAAAAAGTAGAATTTTTTAAAGGACAGAAAAAGTGCAAAATTTCAATAAGATCGGTGCATTAATTTTTAAAAAATCGTGTCACCACGATTAAAATGCGATTCAAGTTTTAAGTAGGGCTAATCTTTCCCAACGAGGGGAATTTCCGAAGGCTCTCTTTCTTAGACTTATACATCGATTGACTTAGAACTTTGGGAAAATATTTTAGACATAATATTGTGCAATTAGATATTAAAATAACAATGGATTTTTTGAAATTTTCAGGCCCACATAACCCCGTAAATGTATTTATACAATCATAATATTTTTAAAAAGTTTTGCGGTTGTTTATTTTCTGCCAAACTTTCGGATTAAGCTCCGCGTTAATTTAAATAATTGTCTCCACCAACAACTTTTTTTCTTTCACGCACACACATACGCGCTAAAAAGTTCGCCAAACGAAACTACAAAACATTCTGTACGATGAGGAGCAAATGAGCCACCGATCGACGCGTACCAGTTGAGAAAACATCACCACCACCGCCACCACCGCCACCACCACCAAGAGCAAACCAGCATGTTCCACGACTCTAACTATACATACATACATACATACATACGACAGGGGGGTAACACAGTGCCGGCCGGGGTGTGAGGGGCGTTTCGTTCGTTGGTTGCGTTTTACTGTTGAGCTCGTTGACGATCGTTTGAGGGCGGTCATTTAGTTGCCGCCCCGCTATTGCAGGGAAAACAGCACCGTCGTGTGCTTTTCCACAGCACGCACAGCAACATTTGCCATCATTAAACCAAAGCACTGGATGTGTGCGCGACGCTGTGTGTCATTTTCTTTTAATGTGACTGCTGTCATAACATACGTCACATCACGTCACGTCACGTCTCATATGTATTTATGTGCCCATAAATAAAATAGTTTTTGGAACTTTTGTCCGACGTAGTTTTTGTTTTTTGATTGATTGTGTGTCTTGGTGTTTATTTTGAGTTTAGTTGTTGTGACATGTTTTCCAAAAAAATTTTGGTGATTTTGAAAATTATGTGATGTTTCTGGAATCAAATACATATCAGCGAATTTAGTAGAAAAAAATGTAAGTTCTTTTTCGGACACATGTGTCACTTGTCATGCCATATGTCACCTTTTTCGCTACGAGAAATTATTGTGGCGAAAAGTTTGGTGTCATATGTTTGTTGTTTTTTTTTTTTTTTGGCATGCTTTTGTTTTTATTTTTGCCGGTCGGTGTGGTAAAAGTTCGTAGCATGTTTGACGGCGATGTTTCACTGGGAATAACCTCGCCATACACTCGACCAGGGTTCATGGACTACGAACGGAAGTTCAAGTTCGCTGTCGTTCATTCCGTGTACACTACTTATAAATATTACATGCTGGTAGCATCACCGAATAGTATTGTACTCGGGTTGTGTGTATGCGATGGTTACGGACAATGTCCGAAACCGGTGGCCTAGCTAGTATTGTGCTGATGGTCGGTCGTTTGGGACGTTCAGAATCAGCTGTTTCAAGTGCTAGTGTCAATTCGCGGCAAAGTTATTAGTATTAAGTTGATATTTTACCCCCTCTGTAAGCTAAAGGTATGATAGGAAATCTGTTCTTGACTTAAATCATGCCAAAAAGTTAAACCCTAACTAAATATAAAAAAAGTTTTAGTAAATTTTTTTTTATGGAAAGTCTATAGAAACTATTGAAATTTGATTCCCTTGATCGGCACTACCTGTGCCTGAGCTTGGTCCTAAGACGTGCCAGATTTTAGTAAAAATGAAAAGAATAATTTTCAATACCTATAACTCCCTTCCTTGGTGACGTCACCAAGTTCAATTTTTTTTTGTCAGGTCTAGCATTATTGGAATGATTTAAGTTAAGGTGATTGGTTAAATTATAGTAATTTGGGTGTGGACTTTCCAGTTCTATTATTAAAAAGGCACAATTCCATTTAAAAGTTTGACTGATTCGACAGAAGTCTCTTTTCTGGTGAACATACGTATAACTTGATGCAGAATTCTTGAGGTATCAAAGTCCAACAAAAAGGAAAGATATATTTTTAGTAAGAGATATACATATTTTATTATATTAAGAAGATAAAATACTTTTACAGTAAAGATGGATATAGAGTAATTATATCTAAACCCCGCTATTAGTTTTTATATCTCTCACTCAGGTAATATTGGACTGTACATACAATGTATAAAAATACACTACGTTGTAAAAAAGGTAATAGATCTTGAAATAGTTTGCTTATTTATATAGTAATACAATGATATACCTACTTAAATAAGTAATTTTAAATTTTATATATATATATATATATATATATATATATATATATATATATATATATGTATATATATATATATATATATATATATATATATATATATATATATATATATATATATATATATATATATATATATATATATATAATTAAATACTAACTGGAAAATTTTTTTATGAAAAATACCCTTACATAATAATAATAACATATTTAGGTATTTATAAATACGATTTTTTTTAATGATGTAGACTCTTACTTTCATTTATTTAACGGAGTACTGTGAAGTGGACTTTGGTCGCTCCAAAACTTTCCGTATACCTATACCTAATTTTGATAAAAATGAAAAGAACGACTACGAGAACCTTATTTTGAAAAATCAGGAAACATGAAAGTGATCAAGAAAAGCTAAGGATCTCATTAAAACGAGACGATATTGAAACGATATTGAAATGAGAGACCTTCCTTCGTTTGCACAAGTGGAGGCCAATCTAGTATATTGTATTATACTATAACATAAAATGGTGAACTTTTTTGTAAGAATTGTAAATGAGATTGAAATAAGTGATATTTTTCTACTCTTGTTGAAGAACACATTCACTATCTATCCGTTAATTGTTGAAAAACTTAGACACTGTTCAAAGGTGTGGAGGAATGATTATTTCTCAATACCTTTCGACCAGTGAAATCACCGTATTAACCGTATTAACCATTATGCAATGGCCTTGCGATTGTTTTGTGATTAATATATGTATCAAATTTCAATTTCATATATGTTGCGTAGTGACGTGTAAGTAAACAAAACAATTTGAATTTTATTTTGATCGTTTCCATAGATACCTATACGAACATTTAATGAAATTAGAGATAGATTAAAAATTTTATTCTTTAGATTTAAAATTTATATTCAATTTTATTTAAATCAAAAAGGAAAAAAGTCGTAGAAAAAATATAGTATTCTACTCGCTTGTAATGGCTATTACTCACTCAGATACCTTACGACACTCGCCTCGTAAACTCGGCTCGTGAGTTTCATCTTTCATCTTTGTGAGTAATTTGTGAAAAACTATTCTCTAACGAAAAAGTAGGGAATTACATTAGGAGATCAGTTAGGGATATTTTTCTCTCATAAACGTCGTGGTCAAAAGTTGATCATATTTTCTACTGTAATTTTATTCGGTATGTGTCTAGATTGCAAGCTTTTCACTCACTTATTGAAAGTAACAATTGACACAATCTAGAATATTCTAGTTTCGGACGTTGTTTGTAATATGAAGAAAACATTTGTAGATGTAAGATAGCTAACTGTTGTATTAGCCAGGAAATATAAAACTTTCTGTATAATAGTGTTGTTTGCACTAATATAAATCTATTAATAAAATATGGTTTTGAAATTTCGAGAGATTTCGTTAAAATCATTTCTATAAGAGAATTTATTTGTTGTAAATATATATCTAAGGTACACAAGGACCTTTTATGAGTCCCAATAAAGTTAGCAAAAATCAATAAGAACCATGTTTTGATTCTTCAGTGTTCTTTAAAACTTTCTATAGAATTGAATACTTAAAAAAACCGTGTCCGAAAGAGGCTATATTTAACTGTGTACAGCTGAACTCTTCTTTATGCGGTCCTTCTTTGGACGATTTTTTTTATGCGGTTTGTAAAAAATGACCATTAAAATGCATGTGAATCAAAATCACGAGACACTAAGAAACTTAAACAATTACTATAATAACTTTCTTTGATAAAAATACTTTTTAACGGCTTTTAAGCATTTAATCAATACATTGCATAAGAACATAAGTTATTGCATCATTTAATTTTGTTAAAGATGTATTTTTCAAAATTTTCATAATATTATAAAATTGAAATAAAATGTTTCTACGTGTAAATTGATGCTTTACTTTGTTTATAGAAGCAACTTCTAAGGAAATTTCTAAGTTTTAAGCGTTTTGAGTGACGTTTTTTCGATGAAACTTTCTTTATGCGGTCCCGACCAACCGCACAAAAAAATTTTTTTGTACAATCTGGATCGAACTATACTTTTTATAGCTATTTATAATATTTTTGAATATATTTTTTTTTGTGCGCTTTTTTTTTGCGGTACCTATCCACCGCACAAAAAAGAGTTCAGCTGTATATCTTTTAAAACAACGGTGGGCAACCATCAACCTGCACACTAACTGCGGCCCCTTGAACCTTGAAAAAAATGTAAACAGTAATCGTGGAAATAAACAGTAATCGGGGAACTAAAGTAACGAAAGTATTGTGATTACTTTTGGGTGGGGAAAAATTTTTCATGCGCATTGTCCTTCTATCTATCCGTCTGTGTGTCCGAAAATCGAAGTGACATAACTTCAAAACTATTCGATCGTTTTTGATGAAATTTTTAGAAATTGTACGGTTTGGTTTTGGTTCCACAATATTCCCCTGTGAATTTCTTGTGTGAAATCCTATTAGATGTCGATATCTTACTTTCTACTAGTCCCATTTCGCTCAGATTTTGAGAGTATTTGGGGGTTGGGTCACGTATGGTTCCCTATTTCCAATATATGTATGCGCATGCGCACACGTTAAATATGTTGACGCTAGATACATGGAGTGGACTCCTTTTTTTTCTTGTTATGTGGAAACTTTTAATATTTTACAATTATTTGATAGTTCGAAATATCAAATAATGTCTGTTGATTTCTTTTTTTTCTACGGATTGATTTGACTACTCAAAAAAGCTAAGAAGCAGTTTATCTTTGTCTTAAATTTATAAAACATGACGTTGACAATATAGTAAGACATGAAACTTAAGGTAAGATACAGTTTAAGCACAAAATCACTGTAAAGATTCAAGATAAGAGTCTGTTAGGAGGGTACGAGGAAGCTGTGTGTTACCCCCCTTTGGCAACGTATTTATATAGCTTTTGATTCTGCAATGTTCTTTATCACTTTCTATAGAACTGAATGGTTTTGATCTTTTGAAATTGTCAAATTATTGTGTAGTAATTGTGTAGTAACCCTTTTTGTGTTACTAATTCAATAAATTAATGTTGTATAACATCATTCTAACATCGGATAAAATTTTGTAACTTTTATTAAGAATAATCTGTTCCGCTAATATACTTACGAATTTGCCTTAATTTCAAAGGTATATTCATATAAATATTTATAATTTGTTTAAAAAAAATTTGAAGAAAAAAGACAAAATAGTTACTTACGCAACAAGTTGCAAAATACAGGTGTTTTTTTCACGAGGTGTAATACTTGTCCAACGAGCGAAAAGAAACAACACCTATTTTGCAGGTGTTGTATACAATATTTTTTGCAGTTCTGAATTAAAATGAAAAAATTTATTAAGTTTAACGTTACATTAAAAAATTCCTTTAACGTACAGTAAAAACTCTTTTTATACGGTCCTTTTTTTATACGGTTTCAGTTTTTTTTTAAATGCCCATCAAAATGCATAATGAGAAAGGAAAGTGAGAAAAAGTAAGAAATTTGAACATTAATGTGCGGTAAAGTTACTTACTGACTGTTTTTAAGCATTTAATCAGTAGGTACATTGAATAAGAATATACGTTACTTTTTATAATATTATAAAAAATAAAATAAAATGTTCTCGTGTGTAAAATAATGCTTTGTCTGGTTAGGAAAGCAGCTTTTAAAAAAACATGTGAGGTTTTCAGCGTTTTAAGTTACGTCTTTTCTATGAAACTTTTTTTAAGTGATTCCGATTCACCGCATAAAAAAATAATATGCTACGTTACCGCATAAAAAATAATATGCTAAATAATATTTTTCTACTCCTACTATTAAAAGTAACATTTTGCGTACAGCTAACTATATGTAAAAATTAACAATTGCCCACACAATGCGGAAATAGCCGTGGAAAATTATTTCCCACGGCTTAATATAGTAGGCTCTGTCTTTGATTTAACATATAATCTATATAATTAATACTAAAAATATACATCATTATGTAAGTTGATTATTTATTATTGTTTCCATAGTTTCAAAGTATGCTTTTGCAAAAATTTGAACATCTGAAATTTATAATGTCAATGATAACATTATAAATTTAAAAAATTTTTACTACTTATTTAAATTTTATTTTAATTATTTATGTTAAATTTTACGAGATAAAATGTGCTCGTAGAAAAAGTATAGTGTAAAATACGTGGGAAAAGCTTATTTCTCACTCATATGGATTGTTGCACTCGTGCGCGGGCTCGCGCAACAAACTCATATTCGTGAGAAATAAGCCTCTTTTCCCACTTATTGTAAATATACTATTGTGTTAAGTAATTCATGGATAATATTATGACTTGTATTGAAACGTTAATGTAAAAACGAATCTGTGAAATAAAGTAAGCCTGCTTGATAGACTTTTTAATTCAGAATTGTAAAAATTTTGTTTTCAATTTACACCATTGGAATCTGTGGAATTTTTATACAAACTAATCAACTTGATCATAAAATGATTGATTGATTCATTTTAAAGTAAATCTTTGCCGTTTAAATATTTGATCAAGTTTTTGTACACAACCTGTACACAAATACAGGTATTGTTGTTTTGTTTATATTTATAATAAACAAATGTGTTGACATGAAAACATTTCCCAACGGATTCAGTAATATTAATAGTCTGTCATTTACTTTTTCATCAAAACCTACGCACGGAAAAAGTAAACTGTTACCAGAATATATTTGGTAACCATCAACAATGTGCTTGTAGTGTCACGCAAATACCTTTTTAATGTTTCGTATAGTCATAACCATGAAACATTTGTAATTTTGGTGACGTCTGTCATCGGTTTGAATTTTTTTGTTTTAATATTGCATTAGAAAATATCTAAAATAATGTGAAAGGAATTGCCTACATGGAAAAAAAATACTTTAACTACTTTTTGGATGGCTATTAGGCCAGGCACACATTGAGCTGCGTCACGCAGTAAACGCAGGGCAGGGCAGAGCAGAACAGAGCAGGGCAGAGCAGGAAAGCACGTGTGGTCGGGTGCATATTGAAGACGCAGTTAACGCAGGTAGGGCAACGCAGATTTTGTGACTCTTGTTGTAGAACGAGATAGCACGAATTTAAAAGCACAGCAGAGCAGAGAAGCACTATTTTTCTTCAGTTTCTTCAATTGTTTTCATTTTGACGAAATAAAACCAACTAAAACTCGCGAACGTGTTACAATGTCGCGCAGTATCGCGTAGTTTCTGTGTCACATTCAAGAGTGTCACATCGGTCTCGTGCGACGCAGTGCTGCTCTGCTCTACCCTGCGTTTCAATCCGCGCTATCCCGTTCTACAACACGAGTCACAGAAACTGCGCTGCCCTGCCTGCGTTAACTGCGTCTCAATGTGCGCCCGGTCTTAGTGTCGTTTTTTATGTTTGCAACGAATTTCTGTGATTTTTAATGGCTTGCAGGAAATTCTGAAACAGAGAGCCAGCGCGGTAGCTTGGTAGCTAGTCCAGTTTAGAACGAGTAGTGAGTGATAAATTAAGATTTTAAGTTAAAATTAGGGTTCCATAGTTATTTCAAAGGAAATTATGAGAATGATAATATAATTCGTATATTTTATCCCAAGAAATGTGAAAAACTATCCAGTTACTACGAAACGCTAATTTAATGTTTGCTTGACGCGCACTTGACAAATTTTTTTATTTTATTTTACATTATTTTTGTTGAATTTGTGGGCTCCGTGAACACAGAAGTAGGTACATATATTATGTAAATATTTATTTTTTGATTTTAAATTTTGATTGTTGATTAATTGTTGTCTTTTATATATTTGTATAAAAATTACCTTTAACAATAATACAGCTATTTGGTTCGTGTTATTGTTTAAATGTTGAGAATATTGATAATTCTATTATGTTAAACTAAATTAAATAATTATTTTATTAGGCTAAAGTCACATTGGAAGCAGGTACGTACGACTTAATTTGTCTGATGTAGTCATGTAGTCGTGAGACTATTGTCATAAGATAAAGTGGTCACACTATTAGCGTATACTTACGTAAATTTATTTCAAAAATGAATTAGTTAAGAGAGTATTTGTTTCCCGATAATAATATAATTAATTTTATTGAGCCATTACCGTCATTTTAGCGTTACTGACAAATATCAAATTTTACAGGAGAAGGATTTTTTAAATATTTGTATGGCGCTTGCGATATTTCTGCTGTCTTAATTTTATTACGCCTGAGCGTATTATTCCTATTATTTTATTAACCTTACGATAAAGATGGTTATTCTCGGTTACGCTAAAATGTGAAAATGTGTTGTATTCCCAGTGAACATTTTTCTGTAAATTTTATGTCACAGTGACAGAACTGAAAGTCACATGTTACATAACAATATAACATGTGAGTCACATGTGACTCACATGTAACTTACAATTTCCCACTTATAAACGTAACAATGTGACGTAACATTGTTATGTTCTTGTTACGTTTTAGAAAAATATAACTTTCAATATAGCCTTCTTTTGCAAAAAGCAAATTCAAAATTCCCTTTTTTTTTGTTTCTTATTAACATTACATACACATATTACCAACTTATTGACATATGCATACACCTAAATTATTATTATTATTATTTTTTTTTTTGTTGGCTGTTGCAGGATTCGATCCATTATCCAAGCTGAAGCATCTTTTAAATTATCGACAGTCTTAACCACTAAACCAAACTCACTTATTTATTCTGATCGTTATATATTAATATATATCACAAAATAGTAAATAAAGCCTTACAAGAATTTTCATAAAAGTTTCATTTTTAAATTAATATGTAACAAAATTAACGTTGTTTTAACGACGTATTAATGTTGTTTTAATGAAATGTCGCAATCATGACTCTTTTGTTATGTTTTTGTGACGTATCAATATTAATAAAACATTCGTTCATCCATTTCATCCATCCAATTTTGTATAAGTCGATTTATGTTATTTGTTACATGGGTTATGGGGTTATATTATATATATTATGGGGTTATATTATATAATATAACCCCATAACCCATATAACAAATAACATAAATCAACTTATACAAAAATGGATGGATGAAATTTAATTACATCAGACGCCAACAGGGGATAGATTGAAAAACTGCAGGAATCTTTAAATGGATAATTCCTCACGAATTGATACATTTAAAATTAATATGATAACAAAACATTTCACAAAAGTGACAAGTGAAATGTTTTATTAATATTGATACGTCGCAAAAACAACAAAAGAGTCATGATTGTGACATTTCATTAAAACAACGTTAATACGTCACAAAAACATAACATAAGAGTACTGTTTTGACGTTTTGTTCAAAGTAACATTGTTAGGTTATCAGGACATAACAAGAGTCATAGTTGTGACATTTCATTAAAGTAACGTTGATACGTCACAAAAACAACATAAGAGTCAGTTCTGTGAGGTTTTATCAAAGTAACATTATTAGGTTGCGAAGACATAACATAAGAGTCACACTGTGACGTTTTATCAAAGCAACCTTGATACATCATCTAAACGTAACATAGCAGTCACAAATGTGACATTTTATTACAGTCACAATGGCATGTAACTGTTACGTAACATACAGGTAACAATTAGGTATATAACACAAAACTCTAATTTTATATAATTGTTATATCACCCATAATTCAAAAAAGTTACGTAATTTGTTATTTCCTTGTTACATCACATTTACATTCTATGTTCACTGGGTTAACGATAAACTAAGCAGTTGGTATAACTCGTTAATTAACGAATTTTAGAGAAAAACATTAATGGTCGATTGCACCAACATTTTTAATCGGCCGTTAAGACCTTAATCAATGATTAACTTTAACTGTAGTTAAAATCTCTGAGTATCTGTTGCACCAAGGTTAATTTTTGTTAACTGGTGATTAAATCGTCCGTTAAGTTAATGGATGGATATTGGGCAATTAAATATTTAATCAGCTTTTAGTCCATATTTTGATGCTAGCTTCCATAGTATTTATATTTATTAAAATTTATATTTAATTTTTTTTCTACTATTAAAATATACTTTTGTACAATTTCAATTAAAATTTTCTTTTTCTGTAAAATTTTGGTATCTATTTCATTTTTCCATTTTTAAATTGAAAAATATCTTCATAATCGTCAAATCACAGTTTCAAAATTTTTTATAATACGTAAACATAAATTATATATTTTCTAATATTATATAAATCAAGTAAGCGCTACCTATTTCAAAATATACAGATTTAAATTTTCTAACCATATGATATTATCAGCTTACTAGCATTTGCTTCTCTTGTGTCTCATTTCATGTTCTATAAAAACAAATCAGACACCGTTGCTAGTCAAAATTGATCGTTAACGTACATTAGTTAACCATTAGTATATATTTTAAATGGTGCAACAGACAAATCGGGGTTAGTTAATCTCTGATTTACTAATGGCCATTAAGTTCTGATTAAATTAATGTTGGTGCAATCGGCCATAACACTGCTTGGTCCGTTATGGTTTAAAATGTTGCTTGCAATAAAAATCTCAGTTTCGATAAAAGTGTCGCTTATGATAAATCGGCGGTAATGGCTCGTTATTATTTCGTCAAAAATGCGAATTGAAACTTTTGGGTTTATGAATTATACAATAGAAGATCTACTGGTGGTGAATTTAGAAAATTATTTCCACATTTGAAAACAAAAAAGTTTTTTCAATATTTTCGTATGAATGAAGGAACATTTAATGCTTCCGCAACCTCTAATCAAATTTCTCTTTTATAGTACTATTTTTTTTATTCCCTTTCAAATACAAGAATTATAAATGTATCCTTAATTTATCAAATAATAAGTTTTATAAAATTGTATTTTGGTACTACAAAAATTGTAACAAATGAAAATATCCGTTAAAATTCAAATAATGTTCATAAATTGTATTACTTTTACGTAAGTTGCCTATCTTCTTTATCTTCTACACGTACGACTAGTGCGAAAAAAAACAAACTTTTTTTTGATTCAATATTTAACACTGACGACTACGTAAGTGTGGGTAAGAGTAACTCGTATCTAGTGTGACCACTTCGTTCATTTGCATTATTTGTTTCAATCTGACGTGTACGTACAAGTACGCGCGAGTGATTTGTCGTACGTATCCGCTTCCAATGTGACTCTAGCCGTATGTTGCTGGTATCAGTGTTTGCGATTATAATTATTTAGAGTGGTTAAACAGAAAATATTCAACAACATAATTTTCATAATTTTTAATGTAAATTTGAATTCGATGAGCAATTAATAATGCGAAATATGAATTATAAATATTAACTAATGTGAGGAAATAAATTTACAGTGTACAGGATGTTATAAATATTATTGGCAATATTTTTTTTTATGTCGTTACTTGTACGGAAAAATTTTTATTTAAAAAAGTTTTATAAGAAGAGATTAAAAATATTTTTTACTGATGGCTTGTTCAGTAAAAGCGAGTTATTTTATTTTACATAATTTTTATATAGGTAATTGTTGGTGCGTCTGTTAGTGCTGGTAAAACTTTTGAAAGACTTGATCGATTGAGTTTATATTCACACAGTATACTTGTTTTGTCGAAACGAACACAGCCACACAAAAAAAAATTTCTGACCTGGAGGTCTCACTATATGTACTATATGTTTTTGAGGTCGCTGAATCCGAATTCGGGGTCAGTTTCATTCCAGTGCATCTGGGTTCGGCCATGACCTCAAAAAACACCCTCAAAATTAACAAATATAGCAATTTTGAGGGTGTTTTTGAGGTTATGGCCGAACCCAGATGTACTGGAATGAAACTGACCCCAAATTCGGTTTCAGCGACCCCAAAAACATATAGCACATATAGTGAGACCTCCAGGTCAGAAAAATTTTTTTTTTGTGTGGCTGTGCACATTTATGTTGAACATTTAACTCATGTGTGTCAAGTCCCATAAGAATATTGTGGTTTTTCCACTTTTACCATGGAAAAAAGTTAGGACAGATTTTAAAACGAAAAAAATTGTATAAAACATTTCATTGGTCATTTCATTGTAAGTAAACACGATGAAAACGAAACAAAAATTCGTATTGGTAAATTTAACTGATTTTAGAACCGTAGTAACAATGTGGGTAAGTCCATATCAAATCAACCAATAAAAACATGATTTTAAACATCAGTGTTCTTAAAATGCATGATATTTGGTGAATAGTTTCTTCAAATCAATGTGGCCAAAAATACTAACAAGTAAAGGTCCCGAGGCCGGACCTATCGATTTCGATGAAACTTAAATATATTGTAGAACACTAAAAACTAAGGGACACGTATTTTTTTTTATCTGCGGAAAAACGGTTTGAAGGGGTGAAATCGCCCTTCAAAAATTGGGGTAAAAATTTAATTTTTCAAATATCTCGAAAACAGTAAGAGATAGAGCAAAAGTTTAAATTGGCGATATTGCTCTTTTTTAAAGAGCTATCTATTGATATGCAATTTGTTCATATTACATCAACAGGGGTGGTTGGGGGTTAAAATTTGGGGGTTAATTTTGCAAAAAGGGGGTGAAAAATAAACAATATAAAAATTTTGTTTACAGATTTGAAATCTACGTCAAAAAATCTAATTGACCTATTTTTGCTCAATGTCCTAATATTAAGTCTAGGGGTAGTTAACTAGAGGGTGACTATGTCGAATAGTCGTACAATTTGGGTATTTCAAGAAGTTCTTCTTCGTGGAAAATAGCTTAAGACAATTAGAATAACGTAGAAATGAAATTCTGGAATTCAAAATTGAGTTTGAGCAACATTGGAGAGGGGGTGAGTCACCCTCTTAAATTACATACTAGTTTATATAAACTAATTTTTGCTATTAACACACTGATAGTGGGTAAAATAATGTCACAATAAGTGGTTCTGAAGTTGGACTAAAATGAAATTCTCGAATTCAAAATTGATTTTAAGCAACATTGGAGAGGGGGTGAGTCACCCTCTTGAATTACATACTAGTTTACATACACTAATTTTTGCAATTAACACACTAACAGGGGGTAATAATGTCACAATAGATGGTTCTGAAGTTAGACTATCGTATGTAAGGTTTTTATTAGGTTTCGTTATTTTAGGTTAGGTTATGTAATTTTCGGTATCGATAATTTTCGATAAGGAAAACTATAATATCCATTAAAAAACAAACCTAATAAAGACCTTACATATGATAGTCCAACTTCAGAACCACTTATTGTGACATTATTTTACCCACTATCAGTGTGTTAAATTAAAAAAATTAGTGTATATAAACTAGTATGTAATTTAAGAGGGTGACTCACCCCCTCTCCAATGTTACTCAAACTCAATTTTAAATTCGAGAATTTCATTTCTACGTTATTTTAATTGTCCTAAGCTATTTTCCATGAAGAAGAACTTCTGGAAATACCCAAATAGTACGATTATTCGACATAGTCACCCTCTAGTTAACTACCCCTAGACTTAATATTAAGATATTGAGCAAAAACAGGTCAATTAGATTTTTTGACGTAGATTTCAAATCTGTAAACAAAATTTTTCTATTGTTTATTTTTCACCCCCTTTTTGTAAAATTAACCCCCAAATTTTAACCCCCAACCACCCCTGTTGATGTAATTTGAACAAATTGCATATCAATAGATAGCTCTTTAAAAAAGAGTAATATCGCCAATTTAAACTTTTGCTCTATCTCTTACTGTTTTCGAGATATTTGAAAAATTAAATTTTTACCCCAATTTTTGGAGGGCGATTTCACCCCTTCAAACCGTTTTTCCGCAGATAAAAAAAAATACGTGTCCCTTAGTTTTTAGTGTTCTACAACATATTTAAGTTTCATCAAAATCGATAGGTCCGGCCTCGGGACCTTTACTTGTAAGTTTTATATTTTTTTGAGTATTCGTATTTCAGTTATAACAATTTTTAAAATCCAAAAACCACAAATTTTAAGAGCGCTTTGAAATATTTAAACACATGTAGCTCAAAAACTATTTGCCCTAGAAAGTTGAAACTGGTACCATTAACTTTAGGATTAAAAGGGCTTTAATTTGACATATAACATGATACTACAATTCAAATTTAACCCTTTGTCCACAATCCGAAAAACTGATTTTTATAAAAAACTCAAAATCGGAATTTTTAATTTTTTTGAAAAAAATATGTTATACCTAACCTCTTAAGTAAGTTGTATACAAAGTCTCATGATGGCATTCTAATGGTAACACACTGAAATAATTTTTAATCTGAATTAAGATGTGTGGAAATCTGGTACATGTAGTACAGTATATTATGTTACTAACAAAATCCCAAGGACGGACCTATCGATTTTGATGAAATTTGAATAAGTTGTAGAACACTAAAAAATAAGCGACACAAATTTTTTTTATTTGCGAAAAAACGGTTTGAAGGGGTGAAATCGCTCTTCAAAAATTGGGGTAAAATTTAATTTTTCAAATATTCCGAAGACGGTAAGAGATAGGAAGAGATAGAGTAAAAGTTTAAATTGATGATGTTGCTCTTTTTTGAAGAGCTATATATTTATTCAAATTACACCAACAGAGGTAGTTGGGGGTTAAAATTAGGGGGTTAGTTTTGCGAAAGGGGGCTAAAAATTAAATATACTAAAATTTTGTTTGCAGATTTCAAATATATGTACCTACGTAAAAAAGTCTAATCGACCTGTTTTTGTCCAATTTTCTAATATTTAAGCGTTTAACTAAGTTTAGTAACTTCTGAGGAGTAAAGGACCTACTCACATCTGAAACGAAAATAATTAATAATAACGCCTCAAGATTTTATAAATTAGGTTGTACATTGTTTTTAACTTCACTCAAAAGTTATTTTATACATTTTAAATTTTTTTAAAATAAAAGTTTGCTTTAAAAAACTATTTTTTTTTTAATTATTTTTATTTTGTATTAGTTTTTATTTTATTTTAATAACTAATTATTTAAAATTTAAGAAATTATTAGAAATAAAATTTTAAAAAATATTGGTTAATAACAAAATGAGATTAATCTTTTTATTGTTTGTTAGTCGTTCGACGATGTAATATTACTTGATCAAAGGCTGGATTAAATCTAACTTTTTTAACCCTTTGCGCTTATAAGACATGTACAGCGTGACAAGGTGGTTTGTCCATTACATAACTCTACCATATTTAAAGGTGTTTTGTCTGTTAGATCATAAGACATGTACCACATGACACACTGAATGTTGAACTGTAATGACTGCTCATACTTCACATTACATGAATATCTTATTTAATAACTGCAAACACATTCATTTACTAGAAAAATTGTAAATAAAATAATACAAAATCACGTTGAATTATCTTTTTAAAATTAAAAACTAATAAAAACAGCATTGAGGACGTATTTAACGCATTTAGTATTCAACTTTGGGGAAACAAGGTTAGAACGTCAAAAGAATCCGTCAAAAGAAGAACGTCGGTCGTTGTCATGTGCTACATGTCTTACCAGCCTATTTACAACTCACTTTCTTTTTTTTTTTGCTTGATTGCAAAGAGTCAATGTTATTATTTTAGCAGTCGAAAAAGATTTGCGCAGTAAATTTTCTATTTTGTTAAATTTTCATTATTTTTTTGAAACTAAATATACCAAAGTTCATTGTCTGTTTATTCAAAAATAATTTTGAATGGAAGAATTAAAAAATATTGAGTGTCTTAAATAATTAGTACAAAACCTTTTTAATTTAATTTTTTTATAACGCTTTTGTTTTGTTATATGTAGCTTGCCGAATACCTACGTTTAATTGAGTTAATTTGGATGTTTTGGCAGGAAATGGTTGCATCCAATACTTGTGAAAAATAAGCTGTAATTTATGCTCTCAAAATCAATTCATCTAATTTTGTTAATGGGACGGCATAATTGAAACATTTTGTACCTACATTAGATATTACAGGAAGTATATTATGATAAATACAAAAAAAAGCGAATATAATATTTAAATAAATGAATATTTTAAAAGATTTTTTCTGCTACAATGATTTATTCATGCTTCAGGATTAATTCTATATTTTCTTTTTTTTTCGTAGAACCATTTCTGTTCTTTTTGTTTTTAATTTTTTTCTCTTTGGATGGAAAAGAAAAAGTTTTTCTTTGAATCCTTTTTTTTCTCAGTTTTAATCCTGGACGAATAATTTTTTTTTTTTTTTTTTTTGTGAAAAATAAGTCATGTATAATTTGAAATACTTCTTTTTATGTTAATTTTAAAGTTTAATTTTTCGATTCCATTTCTCTGTGTAGTAGCGGTGGTTCAGAGTGGATTTGTGAAGAGGAGTTTTTTTTTTAGCTAGTTATAGAAAAAAATGGTAATTTTTCCCAGTGGAGATATTAGGGAAATTTTTTTTTATCAACCATTTTTTTTTATTACTATAGACATATCATTTTGCTATTAAAATATATTACATAACTGTGGAAAGACTGTGTATAGATTCGTCCTTTTAAAACTGCAGATAGTGATGGCAAAACACCAGAATTTTTAACAAATTTTGGAAAATATTTTATTCGCACAATTAATCCATCAGTATGTGTATATTTCTATGTTTACAATCTATAAATTTAGGGGATAGGAGAAGTAAAACAATTTACAGATTTTATTTTTTTCGAAATTTTAGAAATGTCCTAAATTTTCTTTTATTTTTTTTTTTTTTTTTTGTAATATATATATTATACAGAAGTTTTAGTACTTTCGCTTTGTTTGAATTATTTTAGATTTTTTGCATTTCAAACTTGTATATAAGGTCGGGTGGATGGTATTTTTTTGACATTTTTGGGTGTAAGTAAAAAATTCGCGACTTAAAATTAAAAAAATAGTTTGCGAAATTTTCAAAACAAATAACTCTTTTATATAATACTAGCTGTACCCGCGACGTTGTTCGCGCGACACATTTGTATAAAAACAATGAGAAGTATGTAAATGTAATAATAATACAGAACTTACATAGAACAATAGTTTTTGCGTAATGTATGCAAATGCTCAAAATGGTTTTCATATTTTCCCGAGGGAAGGAGACATTTTACCGTAATAAAAAGTATTTTATATGTTGACCCACGTAATAAGTTAACATCAGACCAAATTTTATAAAAATCCGTTCAAGAGTTTTTGCGTAATGTGTACATATGCTCAAAATGGTTTTTATATTTTCTCGTGGGAATGAGACATTTTTCCGGAGTAAAAGGTATTTTAGGTGTTGACCCAGGTGATAAGTTACCATCATACCAAATTTCATCAAAATCCATTCAGTAGTTTTTGCGTGATGCGTGAAGACAGACAGACAAAAATTTTAAAAATCACTGTTCTGATATCTACATCGATAACTATTTTCGTTATATATCGTAAATATTTACGATAGGTACTTTTAAATTTCAATTACACATTTTGGATTTTTTTTGGGATCCACTGGTCTAGGTTTTGTCAAAAATGCTATGACCTAGGTAAAAGTGTCAGACCAAGACTCAAGTCATTCATCACGGTTTCTATCACAAAGCCAAATTTCCATTTTGCTACCAATAGTAGTTTTTGGGAAAAATAACCGTGACATATCGTCAAGCTGTTTATACACGAATGCCGCGCAAAACGGAACAGCAAGAAAGGTTTGTCTCTTTCTATGTTACTATAAGTGAAGCGTATATAGGGTGTTTAAAATGTACACATATATAGATATACACATAAAGGCAATAAACGTAACATAAGTGTGATAGAAATAAAAAATAAAATAAAAGAAGTTTTGTACATACCTAATCCGTAATAATAAATCCACATATAACAATATAATTTTTTTAGAGTTAAAGATAATTTTAAATATTCATGTTATGATATCATTTCTGAGAAGAAACATCGTGAAAAACGGACATATTCTGTTCAAAACTAAATATGTATTTAATTATCTAATATACTAATTTATAATTTTGTGTAAAAAATATATAAACATATGACAATTTGAAGATTTGAAAATAATATATACATATGCGACCAAAAGCCTACCAATTAATGTTTAAATAAATCAGAATATACATGTGACATATCTTACACTGAGGATACATAAATTATGTACGTATTTCTTTTATTTAAAAAATTGCATTATAATGATATCATTTTTGTAAGTAAAAATTTTGAATTAAAATATCTAAAGGAACATACTGTATACACTACATTTTAGCAAAAAAAAAAACTTGTGATAAGGTAAACAAATAACGTTCCATCTATTTCTCTGTATTCAGTTTGTGAAGGAACCTTATTGCGAAGCAAACGTGTATAACTTGTTAATATTTCTAATATTATATAACGTAAAAGCCCCTATACCGGAACACTATTTTTAGGTGTGTAATTAAACTGGCTTATAAAAATTGACAAATAAATTAAACACACATGTTTTTTCTTAATAAGCATGAAAGAAAGTTTTTTTAATCCAATGAATATGTTTTTAAAAAAATACAACCCATTATTTATTAATGTTTTTCTTTTACAAAATGTCGACATCTATATCCAAACAAAGAAATATTAATGACACTAGGAGTTGGGAACCGATATACAAACTGACATGTAATATGAGTAATATGACACATAGAGTAACATCTAGACGTCATAGTAGGAAACAGAATGGTTTAAGTACTAGACGTAAATAATGGATCAAAATACTGTATTCAACAAAAATTGTTTAATATACCTTATATATGTATTTCTTTAATTAAGTAAGGAAACATTAAATGCGAGGTGAATTCAAATTGAAAAATAATCATTCTATTAATAATAGTTTTTGTTCTCAGAGGTTTCTTTCAGAAACAGCTTCATTAATATGTAAATGTCAAAACTGTTCGGACATCTGATCGCGTTCCGCTATAGGGGCTTTTACGTTACCTATACCTATTTAGTATTTACTCATATTTACTTACTAATATTATGTTGGTAAGTTTTTAGTATGGTATTTCAGCCGCAGGTGTTTCGTTAGGTAGTATAATACACACATATTTAATATATGGAAATATAAAATTAACTTCGCTATTATATATTCATGGTATGTGTATTCAGGATATTCAGGAAAAAACGGAAACAGGTCCAATGTACAGTCCTCCGCAAACTATACAGGTAGGGTGAAGTAAACTTGAAACACAAATATTTTATCCTGTTGTTATAAATAGGAAGCCGTGTGGATCCCAATGGTATTGCATAGTTATTTATATTTAATTCATATTGACTTTACATTCATCAATTTTCCCTGTAAATTTTGATTTTGACAGAAAATTGTAAAAAAAATTGTCAACTACTCTGCATTTTCCCGATAAAGTGGGGGTAAGAGCGTACACGCAAGTTAATAGTACATACAGCCGACTCTAGTTAATTCGAAACTCGAGGAACTCTTAAAATATTATGAATTATCGAGTGTTTGAAATATCAAATGGTTCGAAATTTTGGAAATTCACCTTTAGTAGTTCTTTTGCGTACTGCAGCAATTTGAGCAGCATAAATTTTCTCCTCTCGTTCTCTCTGCAACTTTGAATTGTCGAGTGTTTGACGCCGATAAGTTCGAATTAACTCGTGATAACTTTGAATTATAGAGAGGTTCGCATTATTGCAGGTTTGAATTAATATATATTGTGAAATAAGTACGGGAAGATTTAGACTTGGCCCACAAGAGTGAAGTTGAACGCACGATCGAAGTGAGTGCGCGCATTCGCTCAAATGGGCAATCGACAATATCGCAGGAGTTTAACATACTTTTTTTATTATTACTATTTTTATTACTTTTTAAAACAATATTTTTGAGTCTTTTTTTTATTTATTAATTATTTGAATCATTTTTGTTAGTGGTTTCTATAGAAATAATAAGATATTGATTAAATGAAGAATCAAGAGATGCGCGTTCTAATTAAAGGGTATAGCAAGAGAAGTATAGGGAAATGGCTTTGATGCGGTGTAACCCTACGTTTAGACATACGATTTTAATCGAAAATCGTATAACAATTGGATGTGTAAATCGGTGATCCAATTATGATCGTATTGCCTTCGATTTCAAAACGATTTTTATAAAAATAGATTGTAATCCTATTTTAGTTCGATTTTTTGAAAATCAAAATGGCGCAAACTGAAAATATTAAGAAAGATCATGTGTATATTATAATTATTTTAAAGATAAGTGTGCGTGCAATTTATTTTTTCATTGACATTTGACATTTCAAATTGTTCAATTTTTAGAATAAGATTAAAAAATAAAGAAAAATGCAATTGTATGGTTGACATTTTATATTTCATATAATTATGTATATTTTATAATTGTCATTTAGGTATAATGTTTTATATAAAATCAGAGAGGTTATGTGAATACTTATAAGCTGATATTCTATGTAAGCGCCATTTTCTTTTTTAAAATCGAAATAAGTGTCTAAACCCGCAATCGTATGTGTATAAACCCGCAAGTATCATTAAACGACTTTTATTTCGATTTTCATTCAATCAAAACACTTCCTAAGTAGATAAGATACATAGCTCATAATACAGTCCCAAGTATTACCTAAATTTTGGCGTCGGTTTTATTTTCCTGGGTGTAATAGTTTTTGAGAAAATTGAGTTTGAAAAATTACAGCACTCACAAATATTTTGGTTAATATCTCAAGGACAAATTAAGGCTAAGGGTCAATGACCCTATATTTGGTAATCACTTGGAGTACCAATGCTACTAACTACATATACTATTACAGACATCGGCTATAGGGGCCATTTCCTACGCTTATCTAGCTATACCCTTTTATGTTATTTGTCGAATTAAAATGCGTGTGCTAACCAGAGTTGTGCCATGTGATGTAAAAAACCAGTTTTTTACATTTTCATGTAAAATATTGTAAAATACGTAAAAAACTGTAAAAAACCGTAAAAAATTGTAGAAAATTGTAAAAAATATAAAATACTTAAATCATTTGTCATTTCATTGACTAACAATTTATTTTGACGGTTATAACTTGTTTATAAGTTCACACGAAAAAACGTGTAAACAAAATGTCGACACAAAAATGATTTTCTGCTGGTGGAAGGCCATCCACAACCGACTACAAGACTTTAAATTTCCTAATGAACAAACTGAGTTTTGACAGATCAAAAAAACTACTACATATTTATCTCTCTTTAAATTATAATAACAATAAAATCACTGACGATAACGATGATGAAGATGATTGACACCTTTAATAAAATTTAACTGAATAAATAAAAATCTTTTTAATATTGAATTCTTAAATAAACTATTCTATCAAAACAAACCTTTCTTTTTCCTGTTTGTCCCCATTTATATTTTTAATTTTCAAATTACTTAATTTTTTACTTTGCAAAACTGTTTTACTTTGCAAATATAGCAAATACTTCAATAGTAAATATGGAATACCATTAGTAACGCTTACATATCTATTAAATTTAAAAAAAAATTTTTTTGTTTTTTACATTTTTTACATTTTTTACAGTCTTTTTATCAAAACAAGTATGTGTAAATTAAAAAATTTTTTACATGTAAAAAACTGTGTAATTTACCGAAGTAAATTACATGCACAACTCTGGTGCTAAGATAGTACTTGTCCGCATGAGCAGGGCCGGATCTAGGGGGGGCAGCGGGGGCACGTGCCCCCCCTGGATGATTTTAGGGGCGCCAAAAACGTAATTTTTGAAGTGAGGAGCAAAAAAAAAGGTCGACAGTCATTGAGCAAAAAAAAAAAAAAAAACGTGAATAGTAACAATTTATGATAAGGTTAAAGTGAATTTGTAAGTAAATGATGACCAAAAAAAAAAAAAGGTCAATGTTGCCGATTTATGGTAGGGTCCAGGTGACTTTTTTTTATCATCATCCAGGTAAAAATTTTTTTGTTGCGAGGGGCGCCAACAGGAAAATTTGCCCCCCTCCTTATAACTCTAGGTCCGGCCCTGCGCATGAGTAATAAAAAAAATTTTTGAAGTTTAGCCAATATAACCTATAGACCAAGGTCTGTAGACGTAACAAATTAAGCCAATGTAACTTACATTTAATCCGTGATAAGAATAGAACTATGAATAAATCTGTTACAAAATTCTTTTTACTGCTGCATAAGGTTTAGTTTCAAAGTTATTCTTTTTTATACAAACATGGGTGTTTTGTTGGTATATGAAAAGGGCTATAGTGAAGCAAAACAAAAATGTAGTTATCATTAAGTTTTAATAGTACCCATTTAAGCTTTCCCACTTGTTTGTTTAGGTTTATAAGGTTTAGTTGAACACACCTATATTTTTAGTGTATAATTTTTCAACTCTAACACATTTATTTTTGCAGTGGATATTGCTACAAGAACATTGTAGTTTCCACCTCGTGATTTTTCTTTGTTGTGATATTTTTCGTGGCATATACTTAATTGGGAAAAAAGGACTGAAGAAATTTTAAAAATTATAATTGGCCCATTGAGAAAGTACTTGCTTTCATCGTAAAAGGAAAAAGGAGGTTGTTCAGTCCAATAAATTGAAGTTAAGGATTTATTAACTTAGGATTATTTAATTATTTCTATAACAAAATAACATCTGTTTGTTATCGGCAAATAAATCAAACCATTTGTACCGAGTGTCTATTCGAAAAGGGATCACAATCATTTTATATATCAGTTTGAAATTAAAATGTCGTGATACGTTTTTGTTCTAAATACCAAAAATTATTAAATCAGTAACACCATATTTTAATAAATTCTTTGATTGTTGAAATGTAATAAATTAAAGCCCGGAACACTGCAGTTTGGATTTTAAATTACGACATGCTAATTAAAATTATAGAGGTGTTTGCTTGCCTACTAAATGTTCCAATCAAATTTAGTTATCATCATTGCCAAATTTATTAAGTATACATATATTAGATACGTGGACGCAGTTAACTTTACTTATAAATGGCTTATTATTTATTTTTTTATATAGAAAACATTTAACGTAGTTGCTCTGAGATAGTCAGGTACAAAAAGTATATATCAAAAACAAAAAGAAAAAAATTCTTTTATCTAAAATTGAATAATGTGTTAATATTCTTCAGTGATTGTATTTGTATACCACTTGTTTTTTTTTTATTTCCGCGCGCTTATGTTATAGCAATATAAAAACATTATTGAAAAAGCGTTGTAAAAATGTTGTAACATGATGTTTATAAATTATATTTCAAAAACAACGTGGTGAATAATATTTATTTGTTATTAAATATGGTTTGTAACTTGGTATTTTAAAACATTAAATTTTTATCAAATTACTTTGACACGTTTACATTTTTCCCATGAGAGCCCGTGTGAAAATTACAAAACTTTGAAATAGTTTTTCTCAAAATTGGGGTGGTCAATTTTTTTTCGGTAAGGGCTCGTACTATTGGTATTGAATTAAATAATTGTTTAGAGAAATTTCGTTAAAATCCTTTGAAAAAATCGTTTTATCGATCAACTACCTTAACTGCCGCAATACTCTTAAAATATTTCATGAACTGCTGCAAATTCTATAATTGCTGCTGTTTTTTTTACTCTTATTCATTTGTTAAAATATACTCAAACCTTTTTCATATTGTTAGTGTTGGATCCTTTGAAATATTTTCCCGGTCAAATTACACGAAACGAGTTATCGAAAATTAGCTTTCCCCAATGTCGATTATCATTTTATTGCTGAATTTTCGTAATTAGGATTCAAAAATGTTCTAGTATCTTGATAAGAAAACTCATCCAAATTCATTTCAAAATCATTTCAACAAACATTTTCTGTGTTATAAAATTGAAAATTGTTCTGAAAAAATTCTATAATATCGTTTTGATATTTTAAATTGTGGAGGCGTTGTAAACATTCAGTATTTTTTTTTTTTTTTTTAATTGAATCCTTATAGTTTAGGGGACGTAGGGGAAATTTTTCTCCGAATTTTTTGCCCTCACTATCGCGCACTTAATTTTGTCGCTCAACTATTCCTTATAAGACTGTTTCATTTCAGCGTTGTGTTTCGATACTTATAATTAGTTAATATGATTTTGACAGTTTCAGCATAGTCTGATAAGGGGTGGTCTAGCACAAAACTCGAAAAAGTGATTGAGTGGGGGAAGTTCCATCTGCTTATTGAAGGGAATAGTCTTATATAAGGGGCGGTCTTATAACGGGTATTCGACTGTATTTTTAATCGTTTTCCAAATTTTTCCTCTGAGTGAATCTTGTTTGATTCGTTTGATGATAATAGACTATTTTTATTTTTACACAATATTAAGTGATTATTCGAATTTAATTCATTTTAAAATTAATGTTTCATTTAATTGTCACAAAATTGTTATTGTATAATCAAGCGTACAGAACTGTATGCATATGAATGAACACATAAACAGCGAGCGAGCATCAAATTAGCTATAACAGAGTCGGAATATACAATTTTTTATATTGGGGGGCTAAAATGATATCACTTTACTGAAATATGTAAGTATATTCCGTCTGAAATACACGTATATATATATATAAAAGAAAACTGACTTGAAAAAAAGATTTTAATATCTTTACGTTTTTTGATAAAAGTAATCAAATTTATAAACCTCCCAGTATAAAATATTGTGCGCCCCTGCTAGGTAACATTTAGTTCGCTGTTTGAGTATAAAATCTACATAATTACCAATAATTATTATGACTGATTATCAGCTTAATGTACAAATATTATAACATAATAATATATTTAATATTTATTTGTAAGTATAATATAATATGCGGGTGATTCTATAGACGTAGAATTCGGTAATAAAATATATTCTTGGTTGTGATTGTGATTTCTAAAGTTTTTGAACAGTTGGTAATTGTTTTGAAAAATTTTTTTAATGCGAACGTTAAAGAGGGTAAAAAGTCTAGTTGACTCACCGTGGATACGCTCTTTTTATTCAAACTATATTTTCAATCAAATTTTCGTTACCAATTTTTCCATTTCTATGAACTTATGACTAGTTTTGCATTGATGTTATTTCTATAATCTATTTTTTTCCACTTCTAGCGAATTTCCATTCTGGAAATTCAGCTATTACAGCAGCTCTTATGGTAAGACCTAAGTCCCTATATATATATTTAATGCTTATGCTTTCATTTAATGCTTATGAAATTTGGTATGCTAGCTGGAATCCGTATTGACTCGGCTAAGTTCGTTAGCCAGACACGTCGGATCCCTAGAAGTAGGTTTTTTGGCCACTTTTTCCCCATTTTTAGTAGTTTTTTTTGCAAAATTTGGCCAGAATTCAAACATTTTTTAAATTTTTTTCACACCATCGAAAAGAGCGTAAAAAATTGCATAAGACAAGCTTTTTAAAACATTGTTCTAAGTGAACTAGCTTTTGAAAAAAATTAAGAGATTTGCTGAATTTTTTTTTTACAATAAATGCTTTATCGTTTTAGCAATTCTTTTCTAGATAAAACAAGTGCTAGTTATTCAATATGTATGTATGTGTTATAATAACAATAGCTCTCGCTTATCTTTTTCAATTAAAATTAGCCAGATTTTTTAAGAGTACGTTATGGAAAGGAAATTTTTGTACATATGATATCTTCCTTTAGAGAGAAAATATAATTTATATATATTTGCATACCTAGAAAAAAATCGAAAACTATAGTTACGTAATGTAATAATATATTGTTAAATGGATATATGCTACACTATATGTGATCCTTTAGGGTCCTGAGGACCCAAAAACGCCAAAAATTAACTGCTGAACTGATTTTGAAAATTGTTTCACTATGTTAGAAAACTAAACTATTTTAAATGGATACAGGTCTTAGATGAGATCCGCCAGTGCCCAATATTTGGAAATTCGCTATGTTATGCAGATGCTACGATAGGGATATTTAAGCTTTACTGTCGAGAAACATCTGTAAGAAGTGTCACGACATTTAAATAGATCACTGTTAACAATTTGCTCGGTGCAGAGTATTTAGTATGGGATAGTGGAATCGATCGCAACGCTCATAGTGCATAATAATTGTATTAATGTCAGTTCCAAATACTGAAAAAAACAGTTTCTATTTTTTTTTAAAGTAAAAAAACTTATCTTCAGTTTTGTCATAGTGATTTAATAATGATTTTGATAGAAAACTTTAAGCTCAGTGCGTATGATGAAGCCGATAATAATAGGAACGTAACGCGGTGCTTGTGTTGTGCGTGAAAGCAATATTATATGTAAATAAGAGATTGAAAAGTGTTGTCATTTTTACTTGTATTAATCACAACAAATGATTGGCGGAAGTAATTCCCATGTGTGTAAAATCACCCATACATAAGTATTTACATACTACTGTATAAAACTTATTTAAGCGTACATAATGACTGAAAAATATATATTTTTCTGTTATTGTAACTAATGTTATATTATTATTAACGTATAAATGATAAATACCTATATGCATGAAATGAATATACATACAATTACTTTCAACATCCGAAATTAGGAAAATCGAAAATTCTCACTAGACAACACCCAAAAGAATTTGTTTTACAAAACATATAATTTTGTAAAGTGTAGTAAATTATATCACTGAAACTGGGAGGAATTTTAGGAGACTTTTCTAGCAGTATTCCAGATTGTCACGAAAATTTAGAAAATCTATAGCTCTTACCGAAGAAAAACAAAAAATCAGTGCTGAAAGCGCCGTGTAACAATTTTTTTTTCTTACAACTCTTTTTCACTATTTCGTCTAGCTGGCCCAAATTTCGGACATTTGTGTTGATTTTATTTATAGATTTGCTTATTTATTATGAAAAATAAAATTTATAAAATATATCCATTAACCTGAATAATGATCGTATTTGATTTTTCAACGTTATCTTTTCACAGAATTTATGATATTCAAAATAAAAATCCATTTATTCATTTTATCAAATTTTTTATTTTGATTTTTCATATTATCTGTGGAAGGATAATTTTAAAAAATATCTACATATACATATTTTGGGGAAGTACATTTGACGCAGCAATAAAAGGCGCAGTGGGGGATTGATATATGAACGCGCGCAGTTGGTGCCACTTTATGCACAGTCAAAATTCGATTTACACTCCCTCTAGAGTTTTATGTTTCCTAATTTATTTATGTTTTCATATTTCTATTAGGCAATTATATCAATGAAATCGTTTTTTAAATCCTACAAATTAAAAAATTAAAAAATTGGCTAAAAAAAATAAAATAACTTCTGAGTGAAGTTGAAGCAATATGCAACATAATGTATAAAAGCTTGAGGTGTTATCATTAATTATTTCTGTTTTGGATATTAAGTGTAGCTATTTTACTTTTTGTAGTTACCAAACTTAATTAAATACCTCAAGCTTTTATAAATTATGTTGCATATTGCTTCAACTTCACTTAGAAGGTATTTTATTTTTTTTAGCCCATTTTTAAATAAAAACTTTTACTTAAAAAACATTTTTTTACTTTATTTTCTACTTTTTAGTCTGATTACCAGCTAGCGAAGGTTCGGTTGCACTAACAGGATCGGCTTTAGATTTTTAAGTATAAATTAATATATATTAAATAAAATATTGAGGAATTGTAATCTATTTTTGTGCTTGGATTAATGCTCTCTTAATAAGAAATTTGGTGCCTTAATTTTATATACAAAAATAGGTTACAATTTCTTAATATTTTATTTTATATATCTTAATTATAGTTGGAAGCTTAAAGCCGGTCCTGTTCGTGCAACCGAACCTTCGCTCCCTGCTGATTACAATTAATTTAAAAAAAATTAGAGAAATTTTTTTTTCCTATATTTTAATCGATTAATTTATCCTAATCAAACATAACTATGGAAATAAGAAATTGCAATGTAAAATCAATAGACAGTATTTGACAATTCGAAATGTCAAGAAGTTGTGCAGGACTAAAAATCAGCAATTTTGGTTTGAGACGATTTAGGGCAAAACTAATTATACAATATTGTATTGTCATCAAGGTTATACACGTATGCAAAATTTGAAACCTCTAGCTGAATTAGAACCTGTCAAAATTTTGATTCCAAGATTTGATCTAAGCTTTTAAAAGTAGGTAGATTTTGTGCCGCTTCTAACGAATGGTAATACTGCACTAAACGTCCGGGCAATTTGATTATAAATAGTTACACACTCACACGCTTGAAAAGTAGAGGAAGTGCGAGTTGCGGCGGCCGACTACTAAGCATAAGTGGGGGTACCGGAATTCTTAGAATTATATTCTCCTTAGCGGACTTATAACGCGATTCAAGTGTATTAAGACTAAAAAATTTAATTTTTTTTTTTCCTTGATGACTGCTGAATGGTTGGCAAGAGACAACTTTTACACAGCAAGAGACACAGTTTATTGTACGGAACACTATTTGCACAAGTATAACTTGAATCTAATCTAGCTGTTTTGGTTCTTGCGTAAAAAAGTATATATTAAGTTACATCGTAAATATTATATGTAATATACTGACGGTGTTGGTGCTGGTAAGAAATATTCTTAACAGCACTTCCATTATTATTACAATCTTATGAAAAAAACTCTATAATGGATAAATACTTGAGTCGATAACTTGTAAGTATTTAATAGTGGCCAATGCCCTTTTTTTACCCATAAACAAAGACTATGTAGTACAATGGAATAGACACGAATTATGAACTTTTTAATTAATAACTTCAAAATGTTCCTATCAAAAATTTCTTTCAATAATATGAAATATTAAAGGAAAAAAAACTTTTCTAAAGATTTTAATATGAAATTCGATTCCGTAAAACGTACACCTTGTCAATTCACATTTCCGTTATTCTTTTCTTATTTTCTCCCTTCTCCCGCCAACCCCTTGAATCCACCATTTACATCGATCATCATATTCTTAAACATATCCACTATTTCTATCTTTTTTCTATCATTTTCATTTCAAATCCGTTTTCTCTCTCGTCTTTGTCTCCGTTTCTTTTAATTTGCTTTTTTTCGGAGTCGTTTTGCCGTTTCAAAGTTGTTGTTATCCATGGAATGACATTTTTGTATTTGTTACGATTGTGTTTTGTTTGTTGTCTCTTGTCTCTTGTCTCATGTCTCTGTAAGATGTATGATGTTACATTTTTTTCGTAGGTTAAGTACTTGTCTCTATGGTTCTACTTGGATAACATTATATATTTACGTAGAAGATACGTCTAATTTTCTTTTTTTTTGATATTGTTTTTTAACGAATTTCCATTCTGGAAATTCAGCTGTTACAGCAGCTCTTATGGTAAGACCTAAGTCCGGGACTTAATACTTGTGAAATTTGGTATGCGTGCTGGAATCAGGACTAGCTTGGCTAAGTTCCTAGTCAGACCCGTCGGATGCCCAGAAGTAGGTTTTTTCGCCATTTTTAGTGATTTTTTTTTGCAAAATTTGGCTAGAATTCAAAATTTTTTAATTTTTTTGACACCATCGAGAGGAGCGTAAAAAATTGCATAAGATAAGCTTTTAAAACATTGTATTAAGTGAACTAGCTTTTAAGAAAAATTAAGAATTTTGCTGAATTTTTTTACAATAAATGTTTTATCGTTTTAGCAATTCTTTTCTAGATAAAACAAGTGCTAATTAGTTATTCAATATGTATGTATGTGTTAGAATAACAGTAGCTCTGTCTCATCAAAATTAGGCAGATTTTTTAAGAGTACGTTATGGAAAGGAAATTTTTGTACATATGATATCTTCCTTTAGAGAGAAAATATAATTTATATATATTTGCATACCTAGAAAAAAACCGAAAACTGTAGTTATGTAATGTAATAAAATATTGTTGAATGGATATATGCTGCACTATATGAGATTCGTTAGGGTCCTGAGGACCCAAAAGCGCCAAAAATTAACTACTTAACTGATTTTGAAAATTGTTTCACTGTTAAACTATTAAACTTTTTTAAATGGATACAGGTCTTAGATGAGATCCGTCAGTGTTCAATCTTTGGAAATTCGCTATGTTATGCAGATGTTGCGACAGGGGTATTAAAAATTAAAATTATATAACTTCGTTTTAATCTAAAGCTCTTTAATTTAATTGGCACTAATTTATCCTCTTCTGATCCTGATAACATTATCAAAACTCGTATGCATTAAGGGGTTATTATAGTCTAGAGAGCAAAAATTTTGGCTTTTTTTCAGGAATTAATAAAAAGAAACTATTATATGTAATATGTTTATTGTTCATTGTATTAACATCTATTTATTGATATTTTAAGAACATATACAAAACAAATTACGTATAAACAAATGAAATTTCAAGAACTTACAGTGATGTGCTGGTTGACGTGATTTTGAGGTTAGTGTTCATCTGAAACGGGCCATAACTACAATGAAAAAATTTAAAAATCTAAAGGTGAAAGCTGTTTGGTGGAAGTTTTTTATTTTTTAAAAATAGTAAGAGTTAAAATTTCGCAATATCCGTTGTTCTTACTATAAAATAACATTTTGTATTGAAGGTATATGTCAAATTTAAAGTCAGTTGGATAATAGAACTCGAGATGCTATGTCGACCAGCTTAAAAATGTGGTTTTAAGAAAAATACATTTAAAGTTTTGAAGTATAATACCTGATACCGGGAATCTTCCGTATTAAAATGGTTACAATTTTACAAATTTTCAAAATTTTTAAATTTTCTTTTGAGTATACTTTTGTAAAGATCTATACTCCCAAAAAATGAAACAAAAAAATCGAATTTAAAAAAAATTTAGACTAGAATACTGCTTTAAGTCTCAGAAAAGTATATACATATATTATCGTGTTTTTTATTTTCACCCTGAAAAAAATGTAAGAACCAATACTTACAGCGAAAAAAATTCTACAAAACATTCAGTCATTGGTCATTTGATTGTAGATAAAGACGATAAAAATGAAACCAAGTTTTTATTGGTAAATTTAACCGATTTTAAAACCGTAGTAACGAAATATTAGATAATAATGTGCAATGCACTAACTTATTTTATTTATTAAATTGTTTTCCCGTTGTACATTCGAGTTAAACATTTTTTCTGAATTGTATTCTACAACTCAAATTTTGTTGTTTAAAAGCAATTTAAGTGTCTGTCAAAACAATTTAGTTTGAATTGTTTAAAAGCAATTTAGCTAATTGTCAGTCGAAATCACAGACCAGTGAACATATTATATATTATATTATATAGACATATAAGTGTGTAATTGAAGCAGTCACATACGACCAAGTTCCGACCTTAATAGCATTCTGTTATATAGTAATTGATTTGTATCTGTAGTTACGCTTTCAAATAATTATTGTCAAAATATAATATTGATAATAAAATTTTACTTTTTTGAGAAGAAACTGCAAAATTTCGAAAAAAGAAAAGTGGTATTCGCTTTATTTTTAAAATACGTACGTATACAAATTATGTCCTGCAATAATTATAATCGCATTTGCTCAAAAATTGACATTATATTATTTCATTAAATTTCACTCGTCTTACCCTTGTTACTTGCTTCAAGAAAAGTGTCTAGAAACTGGCTTTACGCTTTGTCTAGTAGTATAATATAATAGTGTTCATTGGTCTGTGGTCCAAATACATTTTAGTTATCTACGCTGTTTTCTTTTGCTAGTTCACAATTCTACTCGCTAAAGTGTTAGCTAATAAATTTTTGTTAGATAAACACAAATTTGTCCGAAAAAATAAATTTTTTTAATAAATTGTGTCAGCGGTTTTTGGCACGTTGGATAACCTTTTTAATCGAGTTGGTTTCAGTTAATTCAAAATGGGGACAAGGATCAAACTTTTTTTGACAATTTTTCTTGAAAATTCGATAAAGAAACAGGTCAGATAAATTATAAAATGATTGCTGCCAAGTTTGACTTGAAAATTTGGCTCAATTTTTGCCTGTATTGGCACAAATTTCTTTTGGAACGTTCAGTAAAAATTGAGCAATTTGTTTTGAAACTTAATCCGTCTCTTTTCTTTCCCGTTTCATTTTATTTTTTTTTTCTTATTAAGAAAAATATGAATATACGTCTGCAGTCATGAGTAATTCTATATGTGGAAAAATGAAAATTTGTTAGAACATACGTATATGGTCGTTTATGAAAAGATTGATGAAAACCTTATAGTATGTACAGTCGTATGTACGTACAGTGTGTTACAAATCAAGTACATCTGATTTTATTGTTACTTTTTAAATGAGTAGCATTTTGCTTAAAAATTGTATAAAGACGATAAACCTGTTTTAAGCAACCTTTTTTCTTTTCTAAATAATTATTTTTGAAGGAAAATGCTCTTAGGGACTTATTTTGTTTGTGTATTTCTTTAACTACTGGGATTTTTACTTGGGGCTAACTGGGAAAATAGTCACCAGATAAATCACATTTTTAAACGTAAACTCGAAAAAATTTTGAAATTTTTATTTATTATTACACGGGACGTTTGTATTTTTTCAAGTAAAATTGTATATTTATATATAACAAATATTTGCTGTCTAGAAATTTAACGAGAAGAACTATTAGTAAAAACACGAGAGCGTCACTGGAGTGTTTTTAGATTGACAGGTCTTCTCGTTAATTTGCTTTTAGGCAAAAAATTTGATTTGTAGAAGCTACAAATTTATTCAGAAAAAAATATAAAACTCGTTTGTAATACGGTATGACAATTTAACGAATAAAATAAGTATAAAGTTTGTATAATATAATAATAAATATTATTATTTAATATTTCGTTACTATATGGCTTTGAAATCGGTTAAAATTATCAATATAAATTTTTGCCTATGCTACTGTCATGATGCGACTTGAGTCTGGGACTATGACATAAATTTGTTTTGAGGTCCATAGAAACTGAAAATAATCTTCATTAAAATTTAAATATGTATATATATATATATATATATATATATATATATATATATATACATATATATATACATATATATATATATATATATATATATATATATATATATATATATATATATATATATATGTATAATATAACTCTCGAACTCTCTAATATTTACGAAATTTGGTGAAAACATTTGAAGTCCCAAACCCTTGGATGAGTTCTTTCGCCAGACACGTCGGATGCTAGGAACATGGTTTTTGTTCTTGCAAATTAGTTTTTTGCCAACATTTCTACTTATTCAAAAATTGTTGCAAAATTTTTTTACACCTAAAAGAGGAGAAAAAATTATATAAAAAAGGTCTTTAAACTATTATTCTATGTCAACTAGTTTCCGAGAAAAACTAAATTTTATAAACGGAAATTCGCTATGTTATGCAGGATGCTGCGACAGGGGTATTGTTTAATTTTTATTGTGTTTATCTACAATGAAATGACCAATGAAAATTTTCCTACCATTTTTTCGCTGTAAAAAAAGGGCGCCTTTTTTTTCACGGTAAAAGTGAAAAAACAGCTTATTACTAAGCAGTAGTGATGATGGTGATATCCGCGCGTTTAATTTTATAATCAAAGACTGAGGATGGGGTGGGGGTTTGTAATAAATTTTCGTACAATTATTTTTATGGTGATCTTACTTTGAAGAAAATCACGTACTTCAACAAATTCAAAATACGAAATATTTGTTGGGCAAAATCTGTCACATCCTGTACGTACACACATTTCTACTGTATAAGTAGGAATGGTAATAATCTATGAAATTATTATTCCGAGTTACATGAGACAGGTGTTGTCTGAGAGCAAAGAGAATATATTTGTATGTGTGTATGTGTATCTTTCGGAGAGCGACCGTCGCATCATGACTTGCGATTTTCTCGCATTATGCACACGTCGAATATATGCTGCTGGTGCTGCTATTACTTTTCACGCGGCACCGACACACACCAACACCCGTGCAGCAGGCAGGTCTGCATCATCGCACCGTGAAGTCATTCATTCGAACTTTAGGAAATGAAAAGTAATATTATAACGCATATAGGAGATATGTATAGAGAGGTATTGGAGAAGGCGTCATAATTTTAATAAATAGAAAAAGAAATTTGGCAAGTGCATGTTGAGATACGCATCAAGTCAGGGTGTCTAAACAGTATTTCATAGGTTTCAAGATAAAGTACAGTAAGAACTGTTTTTATGCGATTTTTTATTATTTTTTTTTATGTGATTTTAAAATTTTAACTAAGAAATTACTTAATTAGCGATAAAGTTACTTATTGACTGTTTTTAAGCACATAATTCATACATTGTATAAGAATATAAGTTATGATTTCGAGTCATGTATTTTCTGCAAAACTTTTTTTCAATCTGAAGCGAACTATCTTTTTGTATGCGTATAGGTAACTATTTATCAAATTTCTGAATTTTTTTTTTGTGGTTTTTTTATGCGGTCCCTGTCTACCGCATAAAATGGAATATACTATAGAGTATAGACGAAATTTAAGTATAGACGAAAATCACGGTTTATCATTCCATAATACGGTACTTGACTGTATTTAAAATTTGTGTCAAATGTTAAATAATTCTATGCATTATCATTTCATATGTCCAATTTTAATAATGAAACATAAAACAATTTGATAACTAGTTAGACATTTTATTTTGAAAATCACCATTTTTCAACAAATATTCAAATTAGTGAAAACAGGCCATTTCTTGAATATGACGTAACATTTTGTAGTTAGGTATGTCGATTTTAATAATTTTCATCGGTGAGGTGAAATTGTGTTTTCTTTTGAATATTTCTATTAACTTATATATATATATATATATATATATATATATATATATATATATATATATATATATATATAGTAATAATAATCGGCCAGAATTCTAATAAATACTTGTTTTTACTTTGACATTTTATGCATATAATCAAAGTTTTGAGGTTATAAATATTGACATTGACGTTTAGTGCTTCAAACTGTGACGTCACTATAGTGAGGTGTTTTTCCTGCCTTTTCTCATTTAAAATTGTAGGGTTATTTTTTTGATGATTGTTTTACAGAATCTGTCGAAAATAAAAAAAATCACTTAACTGATATGGAAAAACAATGCTTTTAGAATATTTTTGTAACTTCAGCCAGGTACCCTATTTCCTTTGAAATGACTACAGAATATTAATTTTACATAATTCAGCACGCACTTGGTGAATTTCGTTTTAAGTGAATTTCCATTTTGGAAATTCACTTAATTCACTTATTACAGCGGGTGTCATGAAAAGACCTAAGCCCGGGACTATGGCAGAAATTGGTTTTGAGGCCTCGAGAAATCGAAAATGACGATTCGAATCGAAAATATATATATATATATATATATATATATATATATATATATATATATATATATATATATATATATATAAATGTAAATATGTGTCCGCGCGATAACTCTCGAACGAAGCCTCCAATTGCTACGAAATTTGGTGTGTAGGCCAAAGTCCCGAAAGCTTGGATGAGTTCGTCAGCTAAATACGTCCAATTTTTGGAAGCCAAAATTTAGGGCAATTTTCGCCATTTTTATTGGTTTTTTGTAAAATTGGGCAAGATTTCAAAAATTTTTTAATCGTTTTTTATATCATCGGAACAGCGTAAAAAATTGCATAAGATAAGCTTTTAAAACGTTGTTCTAAGTGATGTAGCTTTTGAGAGAAATTAAGAAATTTGCTGAATTTCTTTAGAATAAATGCTTAAATTTCAAATTCAATTGAGCATGACTCATCTTTAAAGAATTGAATAATTCTTTTATTCGAAACAAATCAATGTTCTATTCTTTTCTAAAAACAAACTGCCAATTTAAAATATACGCAAGTGAAATAATAGATAAGGCCAACAAAAACGGAAATTTTTTAAATTCATAAGTTCAAAGAAAATTTGTTCAGTGTTAGATCGCTAATCTTTTTTAGATGGATAAAAGCTATGTTATACGAGGTCTGCCAGGGTGCGGGGGTCCCAAAAATGTAAAAAATAAAGTACCCAACCGATTCTGAAAATTTTTTCACCTTTAAAAAATTAAACTTGTTTAAATGCATATATGCCACACTATATGAGATCCGCCAGGGTCCTGGGGAAGTAAAAGCACCAAAAATTAACTACTCAATCAATTTTGAAAATTTTTTCACTGTTAGAGAGCCAAACTATTTTAGATGGATACATGTTATATGAGATCTGGCAGTGTCAAATCTTTGGAAATTCGCTATCTTATGTAAGTGCTGTGACAGGGGTATTTTCTTTTTTTAATAGTTCCTAAATTTTATGTTTAATAACCTAAGATAAGAATCAATTTTGTAGTTAGATTAAATACGTAACTTTAAATCAATGTTACCAAAGCATATAGAAAATATCCTGAAATTATCTCATAATCGACAAGTTGGTTTCAAGTGTTTATATTTTAAAGTAATTGGAATAATTTTATTTTGTATAATATAACCCAAGAATTTTATTTAACAAAGTTATAAAATTAGTACGGTTATTATTTGCGTTTAAACCGTAAAAAATATTACGCACATGAATGAAAAAGGAAGGAAATATAATTGTTAGGTATACGAAACAAAATTAAAGATAAATATTTGAAATAAACTTGAGTTAAATAAATTATTATAGCCATATTTAATTTAATTTAAGTGACCTCAGTATTTCAAAAGAAGGAAAAAATAATATTTGGGAACACAGTAACTTTATCGTCGGGACGGCGGTAGTTGAATTTACCTATGTTTAAATTATTCGAATATGCTTCGAATAACCTGGTGGTATAAAAAGAAATGATAAATAATTAAAATAGATTTTTTTATGAAAGAATATTTCTTTTTGAGGACAAATGTGGAATTTTGATACAAAAAAATATTTGATTAGTTCTACAAACGAGGAATTTTTGAGCGGCATATGCGTTTAATAATTGTATTCTTATATTCTCAATAGAAACTGTAAACATTATTGATTATTTCTAGTATGGCACTTAAGGTAGTAGTCTGGTAACTCGCGCTGTTTTTCATGCCTATTTTTAGGGGTATTTTTTTTTGAGAAAGAACAAATCAAAAGTTTTGAATTTTTAATATGTTTTTATTTACTTCTTAAGGGGGGAGGGTCCTCCAGAACTTTCAAATTTTTCATTTTTTGTTTTGCTTTAAAAGTTCATTTGAACCTTAAGGAATATATTTCTAATGTCTTAATCTCAACAGAAAGATTATCTTAGATAACGATAAACTGCTTTTAACTCTACTTTTCAAGAACGAAAACTTTTTAATAGCGTTTTTCTCAAAACAGGTTTTTTTCCGCGCCGTGGAACATAATTTAAAAAGTTATTAAGGTATTAACTTGAAATTTTGTACAGATATTCTTTAAGATATTGGCCTTTGCATATACCTAAAATTTTGCATAAATTATTACTATAAATATTGTTTATAACAATTTGTTTATAAAAAAAAAAGTGAATTTTTTTTCTTTTTGATTTTAAATTGTGAAAAAAAAAATTTCTCATCAGAAATAGGTATATGCAGAGCGTAATGATTTATTTTAATAAATTTTGCCCGATTGAATTCAGTTGATTACAAGAGGCTGGGCACTCCACGGCGTAAATTAAAAGAGTTAACTTGGAGCAGCTGTAGCACCGCCATTTTTTCTTTTTTTTGCATAAAAATTTATGAGTGAATATACCATAACATGTACTATACTATGTAATTTCATTTGATACAATGAATGTATCCAATTTCTTAAAAATAATTATTAAAAAACCTGTTGTCTAGAGGACCCTCCCCCCTTAAGGCAACAAAAAAAATTTTTTTTGAATAAATTAAATTTTGTTTTATAATTTTGATTACCTTTTGAAGTTAGCGCCTCAAAAAAAAAAAGCACCTGGATGGCCCGGGTGATTTTGACTCTTGGTGACATCTGAAATCAAAAATTCTTAATTAGTCTCTTACTCTATAGATATGTCATTCTGGTCGGAACTAGAATTATGAAATTTCATCGAAAAATAACAAAATGGTAGACTTCGAAAAAAAAAGTCATATTTTTTGTCACACAAAAAGGGTTGTAAAATAGAAAGTTAGGTGTGAAAAATATTAATTGTAGTTCCGACGAGAACGACAAGAGTGTCGAATAGCAGGTTTAAGTTTCAGAGTAATCGGTTGAATAGAAAAAAAAGTTTTGACCGGAGCCGACCGTAAAAACGCTGTTTTGAGAAAAACGCGTTTAAAGTTTCAACAACAAATTTTCATAAATCAACTCTTACCTACTTACATTGATCGTCGATGCCCAACCGCTTGCAGCTGCCGGCCGACTTTCGGCGCTCACCTATGAGACGCTCTCGAAAATTCGTTGTAACTCGGTTCCTATTTCGAATTTCGGTCTAAAATTTTTACGGTATATTCTCAATATATATATTGTACTTTCGAATTAAGCAAAAAAAAAATTTCCGATTTTTTCAATTCAAGTTACCAAACTACTTAAGGTAATTGCTCCGGAAAATGATTTTTCGAAGAATTTTAACGAAACTTCTCTAGATAAGTATATATTTAATTCAATACCAATAATACGAACCCTTACCGAAAAAGAAATTGACTACATCAATTTGAGAAAAGTTTTGTAATTTTAACATGGGCTCTTATGGGAAAACTATTTTTTTTTTTTGTGTAAAATGTGTCAAAGGAATTTGATAAAAATTTAATGTTATAAAATACAAAGTTACAAACCATATTTAATAAGAAATAAAAATTATTCACTACGCCATTTTTGAAATATAATTAAAAAACATCATTTTACAACGTTTTTATAACGCTTTTTCAACAATGCTTTTATATTACTAGACGTAATCACAGGTTCTACTGTATTATGTATTAATTAGGGATGATTAGTATAGAGATATTTCGTGTTGTAAAATGATTGTTACCTAAATGAATAACTTGTTACTGTATTTTACCTGAAGATGGTGTAAAAAGCGAAGTTGGTTCGTTTGTATTTTAATAATGGAAAGTGATTAAGCAAACGATCTCATATTGTAAACATGGATTTTTATAAAATAAAGTGGCGTTGTCTCACAGTAGCGTTCTCCTATAATATTTTAATGTAGGCATAATCTTAGAATTTAAATAAAATATCTATATCTGTGTATTATTCTACCCTTTTTCGATAATATATTTCATTTAGATAGATTTTGCAATAATAAAAATTTTAATTTTATCAATAAATTTACGAATTCATACAATAAAAGCCTGAATATTAAAATATTTGCCGTTTTTGGTATACATACTTATATTTCGGCATGAAATGTCACAAAATATTAAATACATTGTGAAAAAGACGAAAAGCGGCACAAAAATTCTGTAGAAAGAAAAGCCGAAAAAATTTATTTAAAATGCGCTCAAAAAAAAGAAGAAACATCTAGAGAATTTATAAATAAGTTCAGTAAGAATGTGTTGAAACGACATGGTACCATCAAGCAGTCAAATTGGTTAGAAAGAAATGCAAAAAAAAAAAAGAATTGAAAATTACATTTATATAGAAAGATGTGTAGTACAGCATAAACTCTTTTTATACGGCCTTTTTTATGTGATTTTTAAAAGAATATCTATCTATCAAAGTGGATATCAATGGTATGCATAAGGTTGAGCTCTTGTGCTAAGACTTTGCTCAAGTGAATATGAATATGTTGTTAGATACATACACACATAGAACACTAGAAGCAAACTAATATCAAAAAAGTGTAGCTCACTTGGAGTCATTTGTAGGTCTGTCACAGCTTAAGGCATTTAGTCAGTCGATATCGGTCACCGAATCCACTACGATTGTTATGTATTATAAGACCAATTGTTACTTGAGCTGGACGTTGCTCTATCTCATAATACGTGTTTTGTAGTTGTGTGTGTGAATGCGCACACAGAAGCAAACATCAAACCAACACCACTATAAGGAGTGTGTACCCACACAACATGGTAATGCGAAGTGGGGAGGATTTTACGTTACTTTTCTGCTACAGTCGGAATACTATCATAATAGTAGTTTGGCCCTTTGCATACACATACATATACACATCTAGGATACATGCAGATGTCTACAATTCTCAAACTTCTGCATACCACTGAATGTGAATAGAAAGTAAGAAAAAGTAAGTTTGAATATTAATTTGCGGAAAAGTTAGTTATTGACTGTTTTTAAGCATTTTATCAGTAGGTACATTACATTATTAAGTTTCTTTATATATGTATCGCAATTTTTATTATATTATAAAAATGAAATAGTCTCATTATATAAATTAATCGTTGATTTTGTTTGGAACAGCAACTTCTAAGAAAATCGTGAGATTTTGAGCGTTTTGAGTTATGTTGTATTTTCTGTGAAACTCTTTTATGTGGTTCTGATCCTCCGCTCAAAAGATTTTTTTTTTACAGTCTGTAACGAACTCCTTTTAGGGCTGTTTATGTACCTATATAGTTTTTGAATAATTTTTTTTGTGCCTTTTTTTTATTCGGTACTTATCGACCGCATAAAAAGAGGATATACTGTAAATATGTGTATGTATAACAAACAACAGAACATCCTGATCGCGGTGGTAGATGCGTGATATAACATCATTTAAATATGGAATGGGGTTCAAGGGGGGTGGTGGTATATCATAATCGCATTTTTACGCTCACGCTTATTTGTATTTAAGTATGGAGATGATCAAAAATTTGGATCACATTTGAAAAATTATATTCCATAAAATTCTCAAAGAGATCGATACTGGAATTATACTAATAGGTATTAACGTAAAAGCCCCCCATTATGGAACGGCATCACTTAATAAAATTGTATGAACAAAGTAAAAGTAATGATGTGAATGGTGGCTGTTTTAGACAGTGAGTTTGACTGAAGAACGGATTACTTACTGTTAGTATTATTATAAAGAAAGATTGAAAGAAATAAACGTATGTCCAGGAAGCTATTAGATCGATTTTGAAAATGATTTCATTGTTAGAATGTTAAACTAAGTATTTCAAATGGGGATAGTTGTAAAAATTTATGTTTATCAGAATAAAATAATATAAATAGTATCACTCCTTAATGCAGACAATTTAACTCATGTCTGTAAAGTTTTTACTGGTAAATTTAACTATGTATTTTTAAAACCATAGTAACAAAATATTCAGTAACGTGATAATAATTATGAATTATACTTATTTCACTCCGTAAATTATCTTACCGTATTACACTGGAATTTAATATATTTTTATTTTTATTTTTATTTTTTTTAATAAAGGGTATAGCCAGATAAGTATAGGTGAATCGGAGGCGAATTATTTTAGTAACTGTATTAACGGTATGGTGAGGCTGTAAGTAATTGATATCTACAATTTTGGCGGCCAAAATTGAGTAGTTATGACGATAACTAAAAAAAAATGACAAAATTTTTTTTCTTGGTAACTATAGTATGGATACGTAAGAAAGAACTTCGACGCAACTGAGGTACGGGGAAGGGTATGTTAGGTGTGTGATGTCATAGCGTCTACTTAGTTCATTTTCATAATAAATTTTATATGATACTCATTTGTTTATAAGCAAATGTCAATTTATTTAAAATGGTAAAATTATAAAGTCGAAATAAAGTAGGCGAATATATGTCAAATTAAATTCAGCTTAAAGTGATAAAGTTAATTTAAGTCTAAATTTTAGAATTCATATTCGAGACAATATTTTTTATATAAAAATAATTTAATTTTTTTTTACTTCACATTTATTAGTTTGTAATTGCGTATTAATATTAGTCCCAAATTATATATATATATATATATATATATATATATATATATATATATATATATATATATACACTGAGAAAAAAATACAGTAATTTTTACTGAAATTTCTGGTAAAAAATTACTGAGCTCTCTGGTAATGCGGACATAAGTGACAGGCTAAGCAAAAAATACGATAATTTATAGTAAAAATTTTAAATTATCCTATAGCGCAGTAAAAATTACCGTATTATTTATAAATAAGGCTTTTTTTTTATTTATTAATAAATAATTGAATTAAAATAGTTTAAAAGGATATTGATAGAAGAGTAAGCATTAAAATCAAATTATTAATATAGAAAAAATTTTTTGTGGTTTTTTATTATTTGTGGAAAAAAATATATAAATTCTTTATTTGACATATTACATGATAAAACAATAGGCACATTACAATAATTTGTATAAAAACATATTTCAATTAACATATTAAAACTAAACAAAAATTCATGAAACACAACAATTTTTTGTTTTAAAAATTTATTATAAAAAAAATAACACTATATAAACATCCAGTCACCTTGGCTATTGAACATTTGAACAACTAAACGAACAAACTGGGTAGTCCTGGTTACTTGCTGTCTGAAGTCGTGTTGGCCGTGTTAGACAATGCTCGGTGCTATTGCGCATGCTTGTTTTGCTTGCGCATGCTTGTTATTCTCAGTTTATGTGATGCTTGGCTATGCAGTGGTGTGTGACAAATAACAAATACACAACGACTCAGTAAAAATTATTCATATGTCCAGATAATTTTACAAAAAATTAAGTAAATTTTCCCGGTGTCCACTTGAAATTTTACTAGCCCATCGAATTTTACGCAGCTGTATAGGAAAAATTCTTAAGGTGTATAGGAAAAATTCTTAAGGTGTACAGGAAAAATTTTCAAATGAATCGTAAAAAATAATGTTTGAAACGCATTTTTTATATTTTTGCTTAATAATTTCCTACGGACTAGTCACTTAAGACTCGTTTACCGGAGGCAGCTCAGTAATTTTTACTGGAATTTTTTCTCTGTGTATATATATTTAAATAATAATAATGGCAAATACCAGTGATTCTCAAAATGGAGCTGAAAAAAAATTTTTCCGACAGGGAAAAATTATTCATTCAGAAGCAAGAACTGTAAGTAAATTCTTTATTTATTTATTTATTTTTTTTTCGGTAAATTAGAGTATCATTTTTATGAACGAAAGTCCGGATGTTTCGTCACCAACCTCAAGAAGCTACCTAACTCATTTTTATAAATTTTAGAGTAGAAAAATTTAACAATTTTTATTTATTTTAAATGAATAAGAATTGACCGTAAAATTTTGCTGATTTTACGGTTATTATAGGATACAATCATACCAGTTTTGGTATGGAACGCAAATTTTTAAAATAAACTTACATTTTAGTTGAAATTGAAAGCTGTATCAAGCAAAAATGTACATACACGTTAATTGCTCTAACTTAAATAAATACGAATATCAAATTTAAAAAGAAAAATTAATTTTTTTTTACTCTAACACTAATATAATCATATGTAGAAATGTTTGAGAGTCGCTGTTATTTTAACTGTCATTTGCTGCTTTATAGTTGCCTAAATAAAGATAGGTAGACATTAAAAAAGGATAAATCAAACTTTAGAGCATAAGGCGTCGAAGTTCTTTCCTACGTATCTATACTATACTCAACATAGAAAAGTAATTCCAAATCCACAGGAAGGCAAATACTTTCAAGAATATTAGACATATTTATTATCGTACTACTCTTCGTTATTAAGGATAATAAGAAGGATAATATCCCATCCAATGTTATTTTATAGGGTTCGAATTGAGTGACCATTTCAAAAAAAATTCAGTAAAGCTGTGAATACGAAATTCAGACTTAATGCATGTCTGACTGGCCGAATATTTTTATTTGGGGTTTTAAATTTTTGTTTTTCACTGTACATTACCGCTGTAGACGTCTCGCTTTGCCGCTTTTGTATGTACATACATATGTTACTCGTATATGATATGAATGAATACATGTCATATTTACATTTCATACTGAAGTCATATAAAGGCAGACGACGACTTTTTTTCATCGCGTGCGTTAGGCAAGCAAATATCACCATCGTGACCGCGAAAAACTGCTTAGCGCGAACGGGTTAGGTGCCGTCACCTAGTGAACGCACCTAGTAAACGATGGATGGTTGAAAATGAAAGGGGGGTTGAAGCTTTGGGGACGAAATGTTCAATTCAATTTTTTTTTCGTGCCATACCATAGTTGCTGTTCGTACTAATTCGTTTTGAATTCAACTTCCCTAATATTATTTTTGTAATATATTCCCCGTGTTTTTTTTTTTTTTAAACTTAGTCGTATTTTGCTACATAATATACACCCCCGTCAGAAAATTTAAGACCACTTCAATTTTTTTCTTAAAATTGTTTTATCTATGCAATGAAAACTTTAATTTAAACAACGTTGCGTATACGATTTGACTACACATTTAGCTTCCAATCCGTGCACTTGTTTAGATTATTTAGGCATTTCTTTGACGATCACGTCACATCAAAGTGTGAAAGTGAATATTCACTATTTTTTTCAAAATTGAAATATAATTTTTTTAATAGATAAAAATTGTTTTCTCTTAATTAACGTTTCTATCGTATTAAATAACACAGTTTTAGCGTTCTAACGACCATCGGAAAATTTCCGTACGATAATTACTTACGAAGTTATGAACAGTCAAAGTTTACTGTGTGCTCTACTCTTTGAATTACTATAATTCGGTTAAAAATTGTCGTACAGCACTGAAAAAAAACGAAATTAAAGGAAAAAAAGTGATGTTTTTGAATATAATATTAAAATTAATTGAAAAAGAATTTTTCGAACTAATACCGAGCTTTGAGCGTAAAAATTCCATTTAAAATTCTTATATCAAGTTCTTTTTTAACCATAAATCAAAAACAGTAAAACATAAAAAAATTTTAAGGAAAGATTCTGAAAGTAGAAATTCTAAGCTTTCATTCTGTATTAAAATCAACGCTCTCTTATTTGTTTTGCCGAAAATGCAGGGACTTAAACATAAAACACTATTTTTATAAAGACATGTAAAATCGCCAATGTGCTGTTGCATGGGAAGTACATGTAAACAAAAACTTTCAAACGCTTCTACTGTAAAATTATAAAAAATGTTACATAACACCTTCATCCACTTATGTTTTCATTTACTTGAGCAAAGTCTCACAATGCTCAACTTTATGCATACCACTAATTGTCTTTATTGAGCCTTTTTTTGTGAAGTTTAGTGAATTTTTCGTGCGCTTACCCCCACTCGCCTGACGGCTCGTGAAGGTATACAGCGCACGAGATCTCGTTGTGTATGCGTCAGTCCCTTAGACTCGTGCCCCAATTTAAGCCTATTGGATACCTCACTTTACGCATACGTATCGAACATAATTTTTTATAACGACGGCTTCTAAAGTTTAATAGAGAGAAAAAAATTAATTATTTTTAAGTAATTTTAGAAAATAGTAGGGTTAATTTTATTTTATAATGTTATATGAAAAAAAATTGAAAACTGCTCTTTACGCCCACTACACAACGCTCGAATATTGAATTTTAGAAGCGGGTGTTATAAAAATGTCTTTTTTGGATGACTTGTAGTGAGCTTAATTTTTCAGTGATTTGAAATTTTGTACACTTATTTGTTATTGCAGTGGGCGGTGAACAGAGGGTTTCTATTTTCTTTTTTTTTTTTTTTTTCAAAATGTAGCATATTTACTAAAAAATCATTTTTTCTAGAATAAAATTTTTATTTTTTGTTACAAAAAAAGTCATCATTACATTAAGAAATTCTTTACTCATCGGATCTGTGTTGTCACTGATATATTTTAACTTATACAGAATAGTCAATTTCAGGACCAATTCCAAACACGCCTATATGTATGAAGTGAGAAATTCTTACAAAAATTTTGTGTAAATGTTTTTGATATTAGATATTTACTTAGAGAAAAATATAATATAATAATAATTATAATGATGTCTCCCGAATAAAATAAGTGCATATAACCCCTTAATAAGAATATGCTAAACTATTAGAGTGTTAATTATCTAAGATGCTATTATATGAATTGTGTAAACATCCACGAAATACTAATGATTGTAGTAACATTCTATTAAGGTATTAAATATTTGTTCATTACGTTAAAATCTATTCTGGTTGAGTGGTTTTAATTTGAATAAGCGGTAAGCACGCTGGAAAAATTATTCTAAAAGATATTTTTAGAATGAGCTATACAACGCATACATACCTGCTATACAGTAAAAAAATTTTCTTTTTAATATAAACTTATACGTATACATTGAAAAAGAAAAAAAAGTTTCATATAAGAGGCTCTAGGTCAACTTAACAAGCACACAAAAAAGTTTTTTTTTCGGAAAATACCCTTAGCCAGCTTATTATGGTACAAAGTTTTTTAATAAAATATATAAAATAAAGTTAAGTCAATATTAAAACCATTTAAGAGGCAATCTTTGTGTGTTTTTAAAACTTTTAACTTCATATAAAACATTAGGAAACATATTTTTTGATTTGAATGGGGATAATTTTGTTTCTGTATGTTTAAGTGACGCAACTGAGAGAGATGGAAGAATAATTAGAATTAAAACTAATTAGATAGAAATGAAATTGAGTTAATCAATTTTTTTCTTTATGTATAATTATGCCTTTTAATATATGACGTCAAGTTAATAAGTATAGACCGTACAGAACAGCGTTTCTTAACTTTTTTCTGTCACGGCCCGATAAAATCTGGTGTAATTTTGAATAGTTTTTTAAATTTTTTAAATAGAATCCGTGTAGCGTGGAATCATTTCCATCGTTTGCTCAAATAACATTAGTTTGTGTAAGATGAAATGTCGTTTTCCGACCACTTGGCCTGTCGTGTACTTCAGATAAATATCTACACCTTTTTAAACATTAGAGAATTGTTTATTCTTTAATTCTAAATAGAGATCTTGCAGTCTGTAATCATTTTCACCATTTGTTAGAATAGCATTAGGTCTTGTAATATGAAATGTCGTTTTCCGACTAGTTGCACAGTGAAAAAATTTGTGTTAAAATTAATACATTTCACATGTCCAAAACGGTCCACTCAATTTTTTGTGTTATTTTAACACAAGGCATATGTGTCAAATCTTTACACAAGATTTGTGTGTGTCAATGATTTAACACATAAAAGGATATTCATTTTGTGTTAATTTTACACAATTACTCATTTATAATTTTACCACAATTATGTGTACAATTAACTAATTTAGAATGTAGAAGTTTACTCAGTAAATGTGTTGGTATATAATTTTTTTAAGTTAGTATTTTTTTTTATTTATTTATTATGTAAATGAACGGAAATAGTAAAAAATAATTTTTCAGTACTTAAACTTTTTTATTTAATATTTCTACAAAGTTGTGCTCTGATGAAAATAATGTTGAAGCAATACCCAAAAATTGTGAAGATCGTTGTCAAACTGAACGTGGAAGCCAAAATGGAACGACTACTTTTCCTTCTTTACCTGATATTCTTTACCCTTTGAATGTGTTCCGGAACGCCGAATATTCGATAATATTTTAATTAATTGAAGTAGATTCTGCAAACAAAGAAAAAAATTCAATCTATAATATTTTTAATTAACTTATCTATATTTAATATCTAAATAATTAAAACCAATTTAACCTTAGGAATACGCTTTTAATTTTGAAGTATTCCGTCTGCTTCTATACATAGATACGTTTCTGTTGAACGCACGTCGCACAGTGTTCAATACTGCAATGATTATGGCAATGATGCTATACCGATGCTACAAGCTACCAGTACCCCCGCTCTTATAACTAAAGTAATAGGTGCGAGCGAAACCAGTTTTGTGGTGTTTGAAATACACAAATGAGATAATTTATGACATTCTTTCGCATTTAACACAAACATTGTGTTATTTGTATGTTGCTCAAAACAGATTAACATTTTAATTCTGTTAAATCAAAATTTTTGTTAATATTTTTATTTAACATAAACACTAAATGTTACATTAACACAGGCTTGGGTTACTTATTTAACACAAAAATTTTAACCACTAGTTTTTTTACGCAGAACAAAAAATTTTTTCACTATGTGGTTGTCCATGTAATTTAGAAAAATATCGACACTTTTAGCGAATTTCGAGAACTCGAAATTCAGCTATTACAGTAGGTCTCATGACGCAATCTGAGTCCGGGACTATGGCAGAAATCTGTTTTGAGGTCCCTAGAATACGAAAATGATATTCACTAAAATTTATATATATATATATATATATATATATATATATATATATATATATATATATATATATATATATATATATATATATTTATGTGTTCCCACGATAACTCTCGAACGAAACGTCAAACGCTAAGGAAATTTTGTGTGCGGACTGGATTCTGAATTGGCTTGGCTAAGTTCGTTAGCCAGACACGTCGGATGCCCAGAAGTAGGTTTTCTGCACTGAGAAAAAAATACAGTAATTTTTACTGAAATTTCTGGTAAAAAATTACTGAGCTCTCTGGTAATGCGGACATAAGTGACAGGCTAAGCAAAAAATACGATAATTTATAGTAAAAATTTTAAATTATCCTATAGCGCAGTAAAAATTACCGTATTATTTATAAATAAGGCTTTTTTTTATTTATTAATAAATAATTGAATTAAAATAGTTTAAAAGGATATTGATAGAAGGGTAAGCATTAAAATCAAATTATTAATATAGAAAAAATTTTTTGTGGTTTTTTATTATTTGTGGAAAAAAATATATAAATTCTTTATTTGACAAAAATGATAAAAATTTTTAACAATAAGCACATTACAATAATTTGTATAAAAACATATTTCAATTAACATATCAAAACTAAACAAAAATTCATGAAACACAACAATTTTTTGTTTTAAAAATTTATTATAAAAAAAATAACACTATATAAACATCCAGTCACCTTGGCTATTGAACATTTGAACAACTAAACGAACAAACTGTCTGAAGTCGTGTTGGCCGTGTTAGACAATGCTCGGTGCTATTGCGCATGCTTGTTATTCTCAGTTTATGTGATGCTTGGCTATGCAGTGGTGTGTGACAAATAACAAATGCACAACGACTCAGTAAAAATTATTCATATGTCCAGATAATTTTACAAAAAATTAAGTAAATTTTCCCTGTGTCCACTTGAAATTTTACTAGCCCATCGAATTTTACGCAGCTGTATAGGAAAAATTCTTAAGGTGTATAGGAAAAATTCTTAAGGTGTACAGGAAAAATTTTCAAATGAATCGTAAAAAATAATGTTTGAAACGCATTTTTTATATTTTTGCTTAATAATTTCCTACGGACTAGTCACTTAAGACTCGTTTACCGGAGGCAGCTCAGTAATTTTTACTGGAATTTTTTCTCTGTGTGGCCATTTTTTATCATTCGATCCTATCATAAGACAGTTCGATTTTTACATCGTTGAAAAGGAAAAAAAATTATGAAGAAAATGTTCTTATAATTTTCTTTCTATGTTAAGTAGTTTTCGAGAAAATCGTAATTTTCACTATTGCCTTATTTTGCTCTCTTTGTCATTGTAATAAGTAATTTATATTTCTATCTCAGTTCTTTATGAAGTATAAAAATATTTCACTTTTTTATTAAAGAATTTTGTGAGAACAAGTGAAGTATATTCACATATATGTGTTATAACACACATACATGTATAGAGTTTTGTTTCTCATTTATTGCATTATAATTAGCGTGGTTCTATCTCATGTTAAAAAATGTAAATTAAACAGATTTTCTAAGCTAATGTAATGAAGAATTTTTTTTTTTTTTATTGAATTTTTAAGTAAACAAGAAATTGAAGATTATGTTATGATATAATATTATTAAATATATGAAACAAAACAAAATATGCACAATGTACATATGTATGCACGGAAAAATATTTTGAATCGATTTGAAAATTTTTTCACTAATAATTAATAATGTTAAAAAATTAAACCTTTTCAAATGGATTTAAGGTATTTTATGTGAGGTCAAGGTTTTCGGGACCTAAAAAGGCCAGAAATTAATTAACCAATCGATTTTTCACAGATCGAAAATTTTTTCACAGTTAGTAAGTTAAAGTATTTGAATTAATTAATTAAATGATGTCCGCAAGAAGCTTACGGGCTGCCATAAGTTATATGAGATCCTTAGAACCCTTTTCTTACTGTTAGAGTACTAGACTTGTATGAGTTTCGCCAGGATTTACTGATCCCATAATTGTAAAAAATAAACTAAACGACCAATTTTAAAAATTTCTTCACTGTTACAGAGCTAAACTATTTTAGATAGATTTAGAATACATTATGTAAGGTCCGCCAGGGTCCACAGGACCCAAAAGTGTCAAAAATAAACTAACTGACCGATTTTGAAAATTTTTTCACTGTTACAGAGCTAAACTATTTTAGATAAATATCGATTACGTTATGTAAGGTCCGCCTGGGTCCATAGGACCCAGAAGTGTTAAAAATAAACTAACTGACTGATTTTGAAAATTTTTTCACTGTTACAGAGCTAAACTATTTTAGATAAATATAGATTACGTTATGTAAGGTCTGCCAGGGTCCATGGGATCCAAAAGTGTCAAAAATAAACTAACTGACCGATTTTGAAAATTTTTTCACTGTTACAGAGCTAAACTATTTTAGATAAATATAGATTACGTTATGTAAAGTCTGCCAGGGTCCATTGGATCCAAAAGTGTCAAAAATAAACTAACCGACCGATTTTGAAAATTTTTTCACTGTTGGGGAGCTAAGCTATTTTAGATACATATAGATTACGTTATGTAAGGTCTGACAGTGTCAGTAGGACCTAAAAGTGTCAAAAATAAAATAACTGACCGATTTTGAAACTTTTTTACTATTACCGAGGTAAACTATTTTAGATAGGTACAGGTTGTGTTATCTGAGATCCACAACTGTCCTGCGGATGCAAATGCGACGTAGAATGCTACACAACGGGTTTTGAATATATATATATATATATATATATATATATATATATATATATAATTTTTATGTAATATATATATATATATATATATATATATATATATATATATATATATATATATATATATATATATAATTTTTATGTAATATATATATATATTACATAAAGTCCGCCTAGAATATACTGTCGAGCTGATTTTTTAATGAGGTCCACCGGGATCTTGCAGATCCGAAAACGCCAGTAATAAGCTATCGAACCGATGCTAAAAAATTTCTCACTGCTAGAGAACTAAATTATTTAAGTTGGATACAACTATGCTGCACAAAATTCGTTCGGGTTCTTGGGTCCCCAAAAATACCAAAACTAATTACCCAGCCGATTTTAAAAATTCTTTTACTCTTAGAAAGCTAAACTATTTTAAATAGGTACATGTCTTAGATGAGATCCGCCAGTGCCCAAGATTTGGAAATTCGCTATGTTATGCAGATGCTGCGACAGGGGTATTTAAGGTTTAGGGAAATATGTAAAAACAATATAGAGTTTACTTGTGCTGTGTCAGTATTGAAAGCTGTTATTTTTTTTTTTTGCTTGGTACTTTTTCAAGAAAATATGTTTCTTTAGGGTAAAAAGTGGCTTGTAACATTCTCTGTTCTCGAAGTGGTTCTTGTGCAAAGCTTAAAGTCGATTGGTTTAGTGGTTGAGGTGCGAAAGAAAGACAAACAAACAAACAAACAAACTCACTTTGACATTTATACTAATAGTTAGGATTGGTACGTTAGAGTAGAAATGTAATTATGGCGTGGAAAAATTTGGTTATAAAAATGGGCGAGTATAAAGAATTTTTGTAGCTAACCAAATAAAAATTTATTAAATCTAACCTTACTTAACAAGAAATTCACTAAACTTCGTAGAAATGCTCACTAAACTTAAGAAAGAAGCCATTAAATCTAAGTTAACCTAATAACAATTCACTAAATCTAACCGCATCTAAAAAAAAATTCACTAAACTTCACAAAAAAGGCTCAATAAAGACAATCAGTGGTATGCATAAAGTTGAGCATTGTGAGACTGCTCAAGTAAATATAAATATGTTATATACACACATATATACATATCTCGGATACCAGCAGTATGTTATGTACACATAATGCGTGTATCCGAGATGTATATGTGTGTGTATATAACAGCATATTCATATCTACTTGAGCAAAGTCTCACGCAATGCTCAACTTTGTGCATACCACTGAATGTAACTGCGTTTCTGGTTTCTGGGGTGGTTTAGTCACAACGTTTGCACGAAGGTAGATTTACTGTTATCAAGATATACATATATTTAAAAATAAAAATGTAAAAGTTTTTTTTTTGGAACATTACAACGGATTTAGTCGAATTTGTTTGGAATAAATTGATGTTTCTGTTAGTATTCAAATTTCAAGGAGTTATATACCTATAATGACTTCAAATCCCCACCCCTTGAATACCTGAAATTTTGTGGTTAAAACGTTATCAGCGACATACAAAACAAATCATGGCATTTCCTTTCACGCCTACCAACAAAATTCTTGTCAGATTTTCCGTGAAAATCTTATTTTCTTATCAGAACTGAAGAAAAAAAGAGAATAAAACTAAATATAAAAATTTATGGTTTTTCCATTTAGTTGATATAAAAATTCCTTCTGTGCAAACTGGCATTTGCCGAGCTGTCACTTACATTACGCTAAATATATACAAATATCGGCAACCCACATAACACCGGTCGTAGACATAGGCGGCAAGCGAGATATATATGTAGGTTATATCTGATACATTTAATACCGGAAACACATTGACATTTAGAATTATTGATCGTGTAGTGAGTGACCGGAACTGGTTTTTTTTCTAACCTTTTTTACATAAGCTCCATTATCTCTGCGGTTCGTACATATTTTCGTTGAAATATCTACTCGAAAATAACTTTCGAAGAAACACATAGGTAGATACACTATCTTTTTGTAATGGTAATTTTTCTTTGAGAATGGTTTTTGTGTTGATGCTTTTTTCGAAAATTCGATTTGTGTTCATGGGTTACGATGTAAATTGGATTTAGAATATCGTATTATTCTAAGAGTTCGGACTGTGTGTGGTAAATTTTAGGCTTTGTGTTGTCAATCTTTATTACTTTTAGCCGAGGAACTTCCCTTAAAAAGATGCTTAGAAAATGAAAAAATGATCACGAGCGTTCTAGTGGCTATTTTTTTTAAGCGGTGCAAAATTTAAAATAAACAATTCAAATACAATTTTTTGATTAAATTACGGCTTCAGTGTTAAAACTGTGGTCACAAGCCAAAGTATCTTAAGTCCATAAGTAAATAAAAGCTGTTTTAAAAAACCGACTTTAAAAAGTAAAAAATAATTAATAACACGAATTTTGAAGTCAGGCGGGGCGTCGTATGAAAGATTGTGATCGGATGTGCTTGAAAAATTCATGAATTCTTCCAGATCTACATTTTTTTTTATACTACTTCCCGCCTGACTTCAAAATTCGTGCAATTAATTATTTTTTAATTTTTGAAGTCGGTTTTTTAAAAGAGCTTTTATTTCATACCTTTTAGTGACAATGGTTATGAGTCCACCCCATAACAATTTTTAATTTGGTTTTTTAAATTTCTTTTTTATTAAATTCCAAATTTCATACGTTTAAGTGGAATAGTTTCCAAAATACCAGCGTCCAAAAATCATAATTTTGGGCACTCACTCTGCTTTGAAATTTGGGAACATTAATTTAAAGTAATAATTATTAGGAAAATAAAAAATCAATTTTTTAAACTAAGTACTGACAGAAAATTTTATTTAGGATAATTGGATCAACATAAATTAAAAAGTAGTATATTATTCAACAAGCAGGTAATGATAGCTATTACTCACGAAGATGAAATTGCAACACGAGCCGAGTTTACGAGGAGAGTGTCGTAATGCATCTGAGTGAGTAATAGCCATTGCAAGCGAGTTGAATACTACATTTTTTCTACGACATTTTTCCTTTTTGATTTAAATAAAATTGAATATACCTAAATAAATGTTGTGAATGGGATAATTAAAAATATACATTTTTAATCTATCTCTAATTTCATTAAATGTTTAGATATATGTACAAACGATGAAAACAAAATACAAACTACTTTGTTTACTTTGACGTTACTACGCAACATATATGAAATTAAAATTTGACGCATATATCATACACAAAATAAATGCCGGCCTATTGAAAAATGGTTAATACGGTGATTTCATTGGTCGATAGCTATTGAGTAATCGTCATTTTTCCACACCTTTGAATAATGCCTAACTTTCTCAACAATTTACGGATATGTAATGAGTAGATATGTTCTTCAATAGGAGTAGAAAAAATATGTTACTATAGATATTAAAGTAAATAATTTTGCATATTTATACAAATTATAAATTTGCCATAATTATTCGTATTGTTCATATTATTGAAGATGGTTAAAAAATTACTCAACCAATGTCAACAAAATTTTTTTATGGGACCACCTGGAGAACTTTATCTACTAACTGAAAAAAGAATGGTGCAATCGGTGTACATACATAAAAAAAAAAAAAAAAAAAAAAAAACATACGGGTTGAATTGAGAACCTCCTCGTTTTTGAAGTCGGTTAAAAACAGATTTCTATTGATTATTACATACTGTTCATTAGAACATTTCGTAATAATGTCAAGTTGACCTACGTTTTACTCAAATTAAATACGAAAAATTTTACAGCAGAAAAACAGTAGTTAAAGTTATTTTTTATATATTAAAAATATTTAAAGTTTTAATTACTTTGTCAATTTCACTAGAATTGAGTAGAATTTACTAAACGCGTTTTCAATCTCGCGATCATCATCAGAGTAATTGAAGAAATGTATGTGGGAGTGTAATAAATACTCTTAAAAATGAATTTGGGAAAAACCCGTCATTATACTATTTCATATGAAATAGGCTGTACAATAACGTACCTGATAAACCAGTTTTGAATAATAGAGATAATTATTTTTATCTGTTATTTTTTATAGGTCTTATCAAACGTAAAAACTCGGCTTCTGAAAAATAAAAATTAGATACTAGACGGCTTTAAGATACTTTGGCTTGTGACCACAGAAAAATTAACATAAATAATTTGGCAAGTATTCTTATATAAACATTTGATTTTAGTCTCCGTATTCATTCTAAAATATCATATTTTAAATAGTTTTCCCTCTCTCTAAAAAATGTTATAAATATTTTTTTATATATCAATTATGCTTACGAATACTACTAATATAAAATTTATACATGTATCTTACCTATTACTTCCATTAATTTCAACTTTTCACAGCGACGCCGACATTTGATAAAAAAATAGTATTGGAATTTTTTATTCCTTTTTAAATTTTGAATCAATTACAGGAAAAATTAGCCACTAAAACGCTCGTGGTCGCTTTTTGTTAAAAATTAGGGTTAAGTTCCTCCTATATCGGTTCGAATTTTTATTGCTGGATATTGATACGCGTTAAGATTTACCGTTGGTATTTGGTAAAAGTTGTTACCTAAAAAAATGGATAGTAAAAAATTAGTGCATTTACTTATTTAAAAAAAAAAAAAAATTGAAACCGATACTGTCAAGCTAATTGAAATGTCTTCTTTAACACGTTTTTTTTTTAAACTTACTTTGGAGGGTTCACAAGTTACAATTCTTGTAATCGATTTTAAAGTAGCTTCCTGATGAGCTAGATACTTGAAATTTTAAACACAGAAATGCGTGACAATGAAATATTAAAAAAATTCTCGAAAAATTCACTAAGAAAAATTTTTAATTGTATACCTATTTTCGTGCTATACCCGTACGTAAGAGCAAACAGGTAATCTAAAAAAGTGTTTAAAATTTTTTTTTTGAATATATCTTTTATTTTTTTACGTTATAAATTGAAAACTATTAGTTATGATGATGAATCAAATCTTCATAAGAAGCCTAATATCATTCGATAGTCGGTGACCCACTGTGTGGGTCACCGATTTGGCCTAGTCTCCGTGCATTTAAAGAGGTTCACCAATGTAGTAAATACTCAAAGTCTTAGGGTGCAACACTCGGAAATAAGGGAGAAATTTTTCTTGAAAGTTTTAGGCTTACAATTAGTACAAGTTTCAAAAAAAATTAAGAATTGTTCATATTTGCTGAAAGAAAAACGCGAAATATGATCTCGTGAAGATGCAATATAAATTCACTTACTAATCCACCATCAATTATCAGTAGCAATTTTTCAAAAGATGATCAAATACGCCTGGTTTGCGTCGAAAATTTTCGATTAAAGAGACATTTTTCAAAACGTAAATGATATACTTTATCCCTTTGATAATCATCTAAAAAAATAATTTTGCTTGCTCAAATGTTGCATTCATTTCTTGTAGTAGATGCCAGTTAAAATGCTTTATTTGTTTTTATAGATAATTACCATCTAAAGAACTGTACATCTGAACAAGAAAATCAATAAAAACTACTATTTTATTCCTGAATATCTCCTGCATTTTATCATTAAAAAAAAGCGTAATTTCATATGTAGAATTTCATAAGTCTATGTTATTTATAATTTGAATTATGTTAGCAAATGAATATCTTTTATGAAAAAAGGTAGAAAAAACAAATACGCTGCTTACTTCACCAAGACAACTTTCATAAGTTCGAATTTTTGAAACTTGTACTACTGGTAAACCTAAAACTTTCAAGAGAAATTTCTCCCTTATTCCCAGTGTTGCACCCTAGGGCTTTGGGAATTTACTACACTAGTGAACCTCTTTAAATACACGGGGACTCGGCTAAATCGGTAACCCACGCAGTGTGACCTCTCTTTGTGCAATTTTTTCTCCTTGAGAAAAAGTTGCGCTTTCTGTCATTAAAAAGCTGAAACTTTGAAAACGAATTGAGTTCATATATAGTATTGGTTTTAAATTTCATTGTCAGAACCAGTATAAAATTTAGAAAACTTCAACCAGTTTGTAAAGCGCAACTTTTTTTTAAAATTTTTCAATTTTGTATCAAAATCTATTTTACATTCTATAAATATAGAAAAATTCGGGAATCCATAGTTTGAAAACAGAAAAATTCTAAAAATATATTTAAATTTTACGTAATAAAATGTTACCAGAATGTATAAATTAATATGATTTTGCCGGGTGTATGAAATAAGGGACAAAAATACATATACTTAACATCATAATATGTATGTCCTATCTACAATATACAGTGTAGATTAATGAGGATCGATTGTACTGGAAAAAGAGATTTAGATAGTGTGACCATTGGCGTGTATTGTTATTGTATATTTGTAGGAGAGTTCTTCTTGAATGTTAGTCCCACTATACGAAATATGAAAGTGGGAAAAACATATTCTTTGGATGATCTCTTGGGATATTGTTCTTTTAGGATATGTTGGTAGATCCTGTACTTGTAACAGTGTATTCTAAATTTAACTAATTTTTCTGTTCCCTGGAATAATCTTTTGTTCTGCTATAATTGATTTGCGATACTCAAACCTTTTTTTGCGATGATAAATAACCTTTGTGCGTGTTGTGCTATCTGTCCGTCTGTCTGTGTATAAGCATGTATGTATGTACAGCACCATCTAGGCATCCACCTGCCTTTTATAATTGTCTAAGAAGATTTATACATTTTGACATCCAGCTGTGATAAAATGAGATAGCGAAATGATTTTACCTGGGAAATTATGATCGGAGATGAAAGCTGCTTGGTGAAAAACTTGGAAAACTGGTATTATATCTATCTGTGTATAGGTGAGGTAAGTAACGATGTACGGAACATAACAAGTTACATGCGTTTAAATGAAGAAACATCTTCAAAAGCTCTTCAAAAAAAAAAAAAAAGGGCAGAGCAAAATAAGAACGGATTTTGTACAGAGTGTTTTATCGAGATAAGTATTTTAAATGATGACGTGTTCCAATTAAATTTAAATGTCGTCATTGTTCAATCCAACACAGTGAAAAAATTTGTGTTCTGCGTAAAAAAAAAAGTGGTTACAATTTTTGTGTTAAATAAGTAACCCAACCCTGTGTTAATGTAACATTTAGTGTTCGTGTTAAATGAAAATATTAACAGAAATTTTGATTTAACAGAATTAAAATGTTAATCTGTTTTGAACAACACACAAATAACACAATGTTTATTAGGGTGATCTTTAAAAAACTAATATTTAAAAATTACTAGGGGCACCCGTTCATTTTGTTCCAGAATATGAAAAAAGAGTTCCATAAAAATTTTAGGCTTTTAAAAAATGTTTTAGCGGTCGCTACCAAGTTTTGAATTTTCAAAATAATCGAAGATTTTTCAAAATTTGTATAAAATTTCATTAAGTTGGCACCAAAGTGACATTGATTATGAATTAAATAATAAATTACGACACTATCTTAACTTTTAATTACATAACATCATTAAATAGATGTTCTCAGACATGCGTTTTGCAGTGCCATCCAGGCTCTGGGAAAATCTATTTAATAAGTTATGAGTGAGTGATATGTAATTAAAAGTTAATGTAGTGTCCTAATTTATTACTTAAATCATAATCAATGTCACTTTGGTGCTTACGATCTTAATGAAATTTTATAGAAATTTCATTAAGTTCGTGAGCACTTATGATTGCAAGCACTTAATGCCCTGTTTACACGAACTTAATACTAATGATTAGTTGTTATTACAAGGCCGTAAAAAATTACGTTTAAAGCATATCGAACCAGTACTTTAAGGGGGGGGGTAAGGTTTTTAAACTTTTTTTTTTGCATTTTTTTAAAATTTTTTTCTGAATGTTCAACATGTCGAGCGTGTTGTGTCAAAATTTCAAGTAAATCCGAGCAAAACTAATGAAGATACAGCGTTTCAAGCGACCGGCCCTCATGCTCGATTTTTATACCTGCCTGGTAGCTACGCGACGCACCTACCTGGTAAGTATAAAATTTACTTTAATTTTATACTTACAAATCTTATACAAAACAAATTCTTACTATAATTACCCGCGTAAGTATAAAAAATTATATCATTTTATTGATGCTTAGTTTTGGATTTTTGAGTATAAAAAACTTTAAATCCATTTTCTCGCAAACAACATTTTTGAAGTTCGTGAACATCATAACTCAAAATCTACTTCACCAATTTTGTTGAAATTTTGTGCACTGTTTCTACACATAAATCAACAGGTAATCAGGTCGAGTTTTTTTTTTCTTGCTATTTTTTTCCAGTTTATAATAACAACTTAACCGAAATTTTTAGCAAAAGTTGCGTTTTTCACTTCAAAATGCTGCCAAAAATAAAAAAATCGAAAAAATACAAGAAACTCTTCCTGATTCCCTGGGGAAACATATTGCCTTTTAAACGCAATTCGATTTTTTTGTCTCGGATGATCCGGTACAAAGTTAAGATGTTCACCGCAAAACAATTTTTTCGAGGCGCCTCCGGAAATTCGCTGTCACGGACTTATTTATCGATATTTATAATTGATAATTTTTTCAAAGATACTTCAGACGTTATACTACAACGTGTATATGAAATAAATAAGCCAGCATTATTCATATCTCCAAAAAAAAAAAAATCAGGAAAATATGCCTTTTTTTAGCTTTTAAAACCTTACCCCCCCCCCCCCCCCCCCTTACATAATTTTCTGCGTACTTGTAGCGACTACTAATGATTGATACTAAGTCCGTGTAAATTGATTCAAAAATATAAATATAATATCCCCAGGAAAGAAATTAATACTTAAGGCGAGAGAGTTCAGTAAGAGAATTTGGATGGTACGTTAGGTGTGTAAAACATATGAACTAATCACTAGCTTCTTTTTAGAAAACCAGAACGATGTCCGTTCTTGAAATTAATAGTGTAACAAGAACATACACAAAAATTGTAGTGTTCTACAGGGTGGGGCAGGGAAACATCCCTACTTTCGAGGTGGCATTGTGAGTAGTGGGGACATGTTGGAGGAGTGGGGGTAGGTTCGAATGACGCTGTGGCCACGGAATTTTCCGATAGTAGCGCTGTCAGTTGTAGACATGGCTTGGTCGAATGAGCAACGCGCTTTTGCTGTCGAGACGTATTTTTCTCAGAATAAGTCTATTGTTGCAGTGCAGCGTGCGCTGCGAACTCGTTATCGGATTCCCCCTCGCAACCCTGTTCCTGACCGCAAATCCATTTTGTTGTGGGTGGAAAACTTCCGTGCATGTGGTAGTGTAGTGAAAAAGAGAGTTGGGGCTCGGAGAACTGTCCGAACTCCAGAAAACATTGACCGTGTCAGAAGATCGATCTTGCAGTCTCCTAAGCGTTCTGCCCGCAAGCATGCATCCGCCCTTGCATTGTCTAAGAGTGAAGTGTTTAAACATCGACCTAGAACCCTACAAGACTTGAAGGATGCAATTCGCGTTGAAGTTGCCCGCATTCCACAACAAATGCTTCGCAGAGTTATGCAGAACTTCAGAACCAGACTAGATCAGTGTGTTGACAATGAGGGACATCACTTGAATGATGTATTGTTTAAAACAAAGTAAGAATTAACTTCCATCTGTACCCTTTTGATGCCACAATAAAGTTTTGTTCTAACACTTTTCGTTTTTTTTTAATTTACCTTCAAAGTTAGGGATACTTCCCTGCCCCACCCTGTATGTGATGTACTGCGCGCATGCGATGATTGGCAAAAGGGTGGTAAGTTACTTTTTAACTTCCCATAGGAAGTTATTGTAATGGGTCCGATTTTACGAATTTTACTAATTTTGACATATCTCCACGTTTCAAGGTCACTAGAATCCGAATCCATCGTTTTTAGCGTGATGTCTGGGCGTTCGTTCGTGAATTTTTTTTCGTCTCGCATATCTCGAGAACAAATGATGATATCAACTCCGGACTAATTTCATTAGATGCGTAATAAAAAAATGAAGACCGGATAAAGTTTTCAGCAAATTCGGATTAGGGGTTTGTTTTTTGTGGTAAAAAACAGAATTAACTTTACTAAGATAACATAGATTATATGGATTTTTTTACCATAACATTATTATATAATGGCCTAACAACCTTCTTTGATGTTAAAAACGCCAGTATATTATTATAAAATTTAAAAAAAAAATAAACGAAATAAGAAAACTGTTTTTGAAATATATTTTGTCTCGCATATCTTGAGAACAAATGATGTTATCATTTGTTTGATAAGGGTGGAGCCCCCACCCTTAGCTACAGAAGGCGAAGCCCCCGGTTTGGTGCAAGGGGCAAAGCCTCTATCGGAGGCCCAGGGGAGAAGTTGCCTGAAATGAAAAAAGAATTATTTATGTACAGTAGTCTCTAGCCTTTAAGGACACCCAATGGGAAGTTGATAGTGTGGGTAGACTTATCCCCCAAATTTGAATACGGATTGATTTTGCTTAAATTAATTTCGACTTGCTAGCGAGTATTGCCCAGGAGATCGGCGTGGCGTTTGATTGACAACATCTGGAGCACTCCGTATATATCCTAAAACTTTCTGATAAAAAATTACTCAATTTTTTCCATTATTTTTTTTCGTGTTCACAATTTTCTTCCGTTTCCTTGTCAATCGCTCTTAGTAACCGTATTAGGAGATCAGCAGCGAGTTGTCATTAACGTTTTTTTCTTGACATGTTGTTTTTTTTGCATGTTCCAAGTAAATAAATAAATATTTTTATTATGAGAGGGATATAGGGGATTTATACATATTTATTTTTATTTATTGAAGAGATTGGGTGGGATTTTTTTGAAAAATAAAATTGATGATTTAAAAATAACTTTTGTTGAACCTCGAAATTTCGGTATGGATACATTATGCATGCAATGATTTTTATCTACAGTACAATTCATAAAATTCGTTGTCGTTTTTTTGCAAAATGTTTTGGCTCAGAAGCTCCCAATTTCCTTAGAAGTTGCTAAACAAAATGAAACATTAATTTACTCATGAGGACATTAATTTACTTTTATTTCATTTCTATAATATTACAAAAATTGCAAATACATATAAAAAAACTTAATCTACTTAATAAATTTCTAACAGTGACTGACAGCCTAAATCGCTGGGTTTAGAAAAATGAAATTTTGTATAGGAGTTCCCTATGTAACGTAGATGAGCACTAAGAAAGGATTTTTGAAAATTCGTCCCCTAGGTGGATTTAATAGGGGATGGAAATTTGTATGTAAATTCGTTATTTTTGAAGTTAGGGGTATATAAAAATATGTTTCTATGACTATTAAAATTATTAGTATCTTATCACTGATCAATGATATCTTATCACTGAGTATCTGATCACTCAATCAAATCTTTAACACTGACTGACAGACAACCACAACCTAAACTGTTGGCTCTAGAAGGACGAATTTAAGCACAGGAGTTATGAAAATTGGCGTTTAGGCTTCTATTTATAAATAAAAGTCAGTTGTGTAAACGTTTCGGGAAATTTATTAAAATTTGAATGGGAAGTTCGTCATTTTTGAGGTTAGAAACGTGGATATTGATTTAGGCTTTTGAAAAACATTAAAAGTGAGTAGAAAGTGAGTACCTAATAAAAAGATGTTGTCGATGGGAAATCCCATCGGCCATACGGCTAGTAATATAATAACTTATATTCGTATGCAGTATACTGTTTAAATGCTTTAAAAGCAACCAATAAGTAATTTTATTGCAAATTAATGTTCAAATCTCTTGCTTTTTCTCATTTACAGTAACCGATGCACCCTGTGAATCTTCGAAAACATTTTTCACAAAAAGAAAAAAAAACATTTGTAGGAACGAATTTTGTGGCTGGAATTGTACATAACAGTCTTTCTTCGAGAGTCAACTTAAATGACTAATAAAACACAAACAGGTATCTATAATTTACAAACAGTAAAGATGATTGAGTATCTATGTATAGAACTGTGTGAGGTTCAAGTGTACTTCAAAATTAATGCATCAATGCATATGTTATTTATGGTTGATGGTGGGAGTGCAGTGTAGGTAGTTGCACGTCATTACTACCAGAGCTCTCTATGTATGGTTTAATTGAAAATCCAATATTTAGCAAAGTTCATTAATTATTATAAACATCGATAGAGTTTATTATGTGTGAATTGGATTGAATAAGTTTTTGAAGTGGGTTGTTAAAAGTTTTCATACCTATTTTCATTTATGAATTTTCATAACTAATTAATAATTAAACTTTTAATAAACGCTGTTAAGGTGTTGGAAAATTGTATAAGGGATAATTTTGGTGGAATTTAGGTGAGAAGAAGTTAAACATTACTATAACGGAGAAAACTTACTTGAAGATTTTTTGGTGGATGTGTCTAAATTTTGAAAATGTTCAGCTTTGTTTTAGGCTCTATTTCAGTGAACAATTCGATTGATTTTCGAAAAAGAGTATCTTAAGGCTTGAAGTATCTACTTTTTGGTAAGGAAATTCAAATTTCTTTTTCCCGCAGGGTAACTTTTTTTTGAGAGATAATGGTCGAAAATGTTTTTCTCTTATTTCAAATTTGTGTTTAATCGAAATGCAGAAAATTTTTTTGATTTAAATGGGTACCAACCGTATTTTTTAGAACATACTTGTAGGTTTTTTAACTACTTTTTCTACGACCCTTATTAAAGGACTTATTTATGAGTAAACAAAAACGGAGCTTTTAACTTATCTCTGAAAATCAGAACCACTGTTCAAAATGTGTCAAAATTTTTCTGCCTTTAATGCCCCATGTATGGGATTATTTTAGGCGTGGTTTCAACTCTCTAGCTTCAGTAGATTTGGACGATTAGGTTCGGAAAACCATCCGAATTTTTTTTTTTTGTGTTCTTGGACCCTAAAACGTTAAAAATCGCATAAGCTAAAATTGGACTGATTATCTTTCTTCTTATAGCTATAGCTTCGCTATATAGCCTGTATGGTTGGGAAAGTCAAAATCTTAAAAAAAAATTTAAAAGGTAGGTACTATATAAATAAATAAGTAAAATAAAAAAAGTGATTCCCGGCACTTCTACCATGAAATTCAGTTGTAAAGAAACATTTTTAACTTCCCATAGGAAGTTATTGTAATGGGTCCGGTTTTACGAATCGCTAATTTTGACATATCTCCAGGTTTCAAGGTCACTAGAATCCGAATCCATCGTTTTTAGCGTGATGTCTGCGTGCGTTCGTTAGTTCGTTCGTTCGTTCGTTTCTTCGTTCGTTCGTTTCGTTCGTGAATTTTTTGTCGTCTCGCATATCCCGAGAACAAATGATGATACCAACTCCGAACTAGTTTCATTAGATGCGTAATCAATAAATGAAGACCGGATAAAGTTTTCAGCAAATTCGGATTAGAGGTTTGTTTTTTGCGGTAAAAAAACAGAATTAACTTTATTAAGATAACATAGATTTACATGGATTTTTTACAATAACATTATTTATATAATGGCCTAAGAACCTTCCTTGATGTTAAAAACGCCAGTATTTTATTATAAAATTAAAAAAAAAGGAAACGAAATAAGAAATTGTTTTTGAAATATATTTTGTCTTGCATATCTTGAGAACGTTATCATTTGTTTGATAAGGGTGGAGCCCCCACCCTTAGGTACAGAAGGCAAAGCCCCCGGTATGGTGCAAGGGGCAAAGCCTCTATCGAGGGCCCACGGGAGAAGTTGCCTGAAATGAAAAAATAATTATTTATGTCCCCCAATTTTTTGTTTTTTAATTTCTGTAACTTTTTGCGTTGTAGCCTTTAGAGCACTTTAACAGCATAATTGATACCTCGAAATAACATCTAGAAATAGCTAAAAAGAGAAAAAAGATTGTGTGTATTGAAATAGAAAAAATTCTATATAACATAGATTTGGAATTAGGATAACAGCAAAACGATATGAAATTGTATTGTATGGAACGTTATATTTTGACTCCAGGGCCATATTTATTTATTAGGAATGTATTAGATAAATATTTCTAGGAAGTAAATGAATAAATATTATTTATTATTTATTCTCTCCGTTCAGAGTTAGAGCAAACAATGTTGGTTGATCAATCAGTCTGTTCCAATCTCACATATGAGTCCCCTGCTGGGATATACTGGGAAAAGGCGGGCTAAAATCATAGACATATGTGGAAAATTCTTGTTTAACATTCATTTGTATTAGGTGAATAGAAAAATTACTCTTATATGTTAGAAAATTGTTAGAAATACATGTATACTCTTGATGTAATTTAGTAGGGTGTTTGTCGTGTTTGTTTTCTAGTTTACGAAATAGAGAAGTAAAACCGGAAATTAAAAAATAATTGTTTTTGACGTGCATCAATTGGATCGTTGGTGGTAGCACTGGGTAATGTTGTTGCTGCTGGTTCAATAAAAATTGGAGTAACTCCTGGACTCTAAGGGAAATTTTCGAAATAAATTTTAAATTTCCAAGTCTTGTATGTGTATCTAAAGAGTCTAATTATCTAAAAATTTTGAGTAAGTCGATATAATAAATATCTTTCTATCTGGTCGTTCTTGATAAATAATTTGAACATATTTTTTTTTACTACTTATGAGAGAGAGAGTTCGAATTTTCTAACAATTTTCTAAGTTGTTCGGGAGAACAATTAGAACAGTTATTAGGATAACAGAAATAACGTCGAAATAACATTTTACATACATATTACGTAGAAAGAGGGTTGGTTGTATCCTGTAAGCTGCAAGCTTGTACGTAATAATAGGAGGGTGCCGTCTAGTATATATATATAGCTAGCTTACTCGTACAGTAAAATTCCAAACTTTTAAGCATTGATAAATTGCTTTCTATGTGTATTAGGGTATAAATATGCCGTTTCGATAAACCGGTGTCGATTTTTTTAGCGTATTGGTAGACGAAAAGCACTTAGGCCGATAGTTCGACTTTAACTACTTTAGCTGATACCCCGAGTCTCATTCGGGTCTGTAATTCTAACAATTAGCGAACACGCCGAGTGACACTCGTTCTCATGCCTGTAACTGTTTGTGCTGCCACCTATTTGTATAAGAAAAAGAATACATTATAGAGAGCTTTTATTTATCCTAGAATCAAACCTTTTTAACAAAGTTATCTATAAGGTGGTTAACTTGGATGGTATTTTTTTTGTCAGTTTAAAATAAATTGACAATCCGCTAAGAGGTTAAGCATTTGAGCGTTACTTTATGGTATTCCATAAAATAGTACTTACAGAGCAAAACATTTTTGTTATGGAGGGTAGATATCAGGAGCACCATCTCTGTATCAAAAAGTGTCCATAGAAAGGTGTAAATTGTGGCGGCGCTACTGTAGCAAAAGGGTAAATTTAGAGAAGTAAATAAGGAAAGAAAAACATCCGCGTTTTTATGTAATTATTGTTTTTTTATTATAATTGTTACATATAATAGTTTTATTATTTTAAAAATTTTTATAAAACTTAACACAAAAAAAATCACTATACTCTTTTGCTACTCTAGCGCTATTCTGGCGAGTTTTTGAACTGTTATTTAGTACTTAAAACGGGACACTTTTTGAACTATTTTTCTATTGTTTTCCGTACAAGATAGTCCTTATATTCTACACTCCATAATTTTTGTCAGGCATAGGTGGACACAGTATACATACCGAAAAGTTACAGTTTTGTACGGGGCGACTGAAGGATTCAAATCAACTCTTAGATAATTATGATGTACTTTTAAACGATTACACAGATATTTATAATTTAATTTATTCATGATTTCCATATACCGCTGAATTTTTTTTACTTTAATTTGCTGGTCCCAAAATGTTTCTTTGTCACGTGTATTCAAACAGCCTGAACTTGTTCTTCTTATTTTGTAAACTTTGTATACATGAAATTTGAGGTTTCACTGTAGCTACTTTTTAAAGTTTATACGTACGTATGAATAGAATACATGTTAGTAAACAACAGTTTTTACAGTATATTTATCTTTCTCACACATTTTACCAAAACTAACAAGTCGAATAAAGAGAAACAAATATGGCTTTGATTTTTGAGCATGCATGCATGTGCTTTGAGTTTGTTTTTGAGTCTATCTCTCTACATAGATATTGTGTCGTATATATAGTTAGTGATTCATATGTATCAGGGAAACATAATATTCGTAACGAGAGTTATTCAACTTCTGTGTTGTATATATCATATTTCGCAATTTGCATAATACTGTTTGTGCTTGCCTGTCTCAAAGTATGTAACGCTATTTTAGTAACGTATTCGTTTAGAAGTAGACGCTCAAAGTTTTTAAACTGTTTAATTTGATTTAAATTTTATTCGTTGATGATGTTATCTAGAAATTAAAAAGTATCTGCAAACAAATTCTAAATACTGTGTTTGTCATGAAATAGCCTCTTTAAAATTCAAATATATCAAGTTTCCCTATGTTAAGTTAGAACATTTGGATACATTTTTGAAAAGTACCTAATTGTGTGCTTTAAAATTCTATTGGTCCAGAAGGGATTCAAAAATTCAACTGTTTGTCCTTAGGCAAAAGTCTAGTTCAACAAATTTTGTCTAAATTGTAATTTTGGTGGAAGTGCCGGGTATTGATTTTCCGACATTCTTCTATTTATTAACTTAAAATTGTATATCATTGCACAGTGGTCCAAGTTCCAAAAAAAAGGACAAAAAATCATAAATTAGTTTGAGTACAATAAAAAATGGTATATAAGGGTTTTTAAGGTCCCTGATTAAGAATTTAATATTGTTATTTTGAAAATACAAAATAGCAGTTTTATTAAAACGAAAAATGGTATATAAAGGTTGTCATGTCATTGGCTGATTATGAATTTGATATTATTTTTGTGAAAATTTAAAATGGCGAGTCCAAATTGGCGGGCAAAAATAAAAAATTAATTTTATTGAACCAAAAAGTGGTATATGAAGGTTTTATTATGAATTTGATATTATTATTTTAAAAATTCAAAATGACGGGCCCAAAATGGCAGACAAAAATAAAAAAATAGTTTTATTGAAACAAAAAATGGTATATATTGGTTTTCACGGTCGCTGATTATGGATATGACATGAGACAAAAAAATACTGAAATTGGTGTAAAAAACAAAGGGGCACATTGGGGCAAGAATTTTGTTTTTTAAAATAATCTACATACTCCATACTTTGTTGCAAAAAAAAGCAAACCATCCAACTCGATCAAACTCATAACTATTTCTTATGTCGGGTACACACTGAGACAAACATTGTTAGCTAAAGCGGGTTCTACACGATGCTACGAACGTTCCTTCCAACATTCGATCGAACGTTTGAGGCAATTAAGTTCGATAGTTGGTGCGACGAATGTATCTGCTACACGGTGAGTCGAATGTTTGATCCAATACGAATGATGTTGTGTTGGTACTCAGTCGACAACGCTGTTATCTGTCTGATGTTATCTCTAATGTTATACACTGATGTTGTCTCTCTTGTATAATGTGTTGGGACAAACGTGACGAAGATGTTATCTGTCTGATGTTATCTCTAATGTTATACACTGATGTTGTCTCTCTTCACATGAACGAGTCGTGCGCAACCAACGAACACAACCAACATTGACCTTCAAACGTTCGAAGCATCCCTTTGACTCGGTGCAAGAATACCGACATCGAACGGGACACGACCAAATGCGAATGTTTGACGCTCGACATTGGACACTCGTAGGTTCGAACAACGGCTACACGATGCTATGAACCATCCAACGTCGAATGTTGGAAGGTGTTCGTAGCATCGTGTAGCAGCGGCATAACACGAATGTTAGCTAACTTTTGTTAGCGAACAATGTTTCTGAGCATTTGTTGACTAACAAAGTTAGCTAACATGAATGTACACACTGAAATTTCAATTTTTTTTAGAACATTTGGTATTTTATTGTTGTTACATGTTTTTAGTCTTTATTGATATAAAAAAAATATCATGTAGTGATGATGACGTTATGGTATTGTAAGTGTGATTTTTGATTGGACACATCAATCGGCCGGGAAACGAGAAAGGAATGAGTTTTTTAGAAACGAACGGGAACATATAATTTTCACGGGATTGGGACTGGCACTAAAGGTGGTAATCGAAGCAAGAACCGAGTTCCTTTGGGAATTGGATTAAAACTGATAAATCGGGTGGAACTGAGACTTATCGGGATTTGACTTTTTTTTTCAGGATTGGCAAATCAACTTCGGGGGGAATGGCAAATCAACTTCGGGTGTAAGTGGGAACAAGATACAAAAATTCTCAGCGATATTTCTATTTTGGATATCAAAATAAAGAAGAAAAAAAAGCGTCAATGGTGGATAAAAAGTGTTTTGCAATAATGTTGTATAGCTTTAGAATTACAGAATAATTTTCAAATTCAAGATGCAAGTAAAATCAGAAACTTCTACAGAATGTCTAAAACAGATTTTTAAATATTCATTAAACCGCAAATCACCAAAAAATTAATAAATAAAAAAATAAAAACTCTTAATAAAAATTATAGCAAATATAAATTCTACAAATACATAAAAAATAAAAAATAAACTTGTTCAAATACAAAACAAATATTTTGTTTCATTAAAAAATGTTAGCTAACATTGAAACTCTTTGAAGTTTACCGCTCGTCAATGGGAAACATAATAACACGCTAAATAACATTTTTTTTAACAAAAATGTTATTTAAAAATGTTAGTACAACAGAAATCAAACGAACATGTTAGTGAACAATGTTAGCGAACTGTGTTAGCTAACAATGTTCGTCTCAGTGTGTACCCGGGGTTATAGATAAACACATTAAAAATGCAATATTCCTCTGTAATAAGTACACCCTATAGAAATATTCAATTACACTTTACCACATATCTATAATAATTACTCCCCTTCATTTTCAACTTCCATCACTTTCAAAAACACACTTGCAAACAAAGTTATTAATGAGCACTCAGAAGGTGTGTACGAGTCCGGTCCGGTCATCGAGGTGCAGAGGTGTTCCCCTTACGGTATTACCGGGTAATAAGTTCAAAATTACAAATTTCACTTTTCTCATTTTTGTCCGCTTTTTTTTTTGGATCACTCTGCATTGCTAAAAATGCACTGTTATGTACGTGATTGATTTAACTACTTTTTAGGGTAGTGTTTCCAAAAGTTTTTTCATTGGGGATCCTACTTTAAAAATAATTTAAAGAATTTAAAGATTAAACCAATAGTCACTTTTAATATCTTTTTTCCGCACGCCATTTTTAAAAACTTTTTCGTCAGACACTTGGTGCCTACTTATGGAGCACCAGTGTTCTGCGAAACATAGTTTGCGAGACACTATTTTAATTACTCTCGGGCTTTTAAGACAAATTTAGTGACACCTCATTTACTAAAATCCATCCAGATGTTTGGATGTTTGAATTCATATTATAATTTTCGTTACTATGATTTTGAAGTCAGTTTTTACCAATAAAAGTTTCTATTTTATTTTTATCATGTGTACGTACAATGGGATGACCAATGAAAAGATCATCTTTTCCGCGTACCAATCAGTTTTATTAACTTTCTTTTTATGGTAAAAGTGAACCAAAAAAAAAAAAACTACAAAGATTTGAAATATTATTAATACTGACATTATTTAAAAAAAAATTCTCCTGTTGTTGACTTTTGACATGACATTCGACAGGCTAATGTATCAAATTTTCTAATTGGTGCTCCCACCGTAATGTGTTACTTATTAAATTTTTCATTATAATATGTTACTCAGACTAAGAACTATGATTAACTTCTGCCGTTTTCAAAAGTAAACATCTTTCTAACTTCTTTGTCAGGGAAATTGATTTTTTTGAATTTAATAAATAGATACCTAAAATTGAATCCTTAATTGCATGATTTTCTAAAAATAGGAGAAACATATTTTTTTCGGTAAAGAAAGCTCTACATATAACGGGAAAAATAAAAAAAAAATCCTCATTCAGGTTTAAGGTTTTTATTAAGAGAAAAAGTTTCGTTGAAAATTTGCAATGTCATGCATTGGTTTTTACATAAGCATTCAAATTATAATAATACTTACAAATTTGCATCAAACGGCACTCAGAAAAAAACATAAATTGAAATTTTGTTTTGAATGATTTAAACAAAATTTAGCAGCACAAGAGTTATTACCAGACATTTTAAGCCACCATAATAATGAAATACATACCAGAAATATCTTACAGATCACAAAACACATTAAAATTACAAGGAAATATCAAAAATAACTGATGACAAGCTTTAAATAAAAAAAAATTTAATGACAGTTAAAATTCCATTACCATCGTTATTAAAAATTTAAAAAAAGTCAGTGAAACTTAGACAAAATTAAATAATTTACATAATTATCAACTGTAAATTTTCACAAAATAATTTGACCTGCAAATTTATTTTTCTAAATTAAATTTACTTTAGTGATGATATTTTCACTGTTTAGTATGCATAATGTTATGCATTATTTAGGTACATAACATGGATAACCCTTTGGAATTTTTGAATTCCAAATGACACTCTTACGTCATCTCGTTTCGTAACTGTTTCTATAAATATTACAATATTGTACTGATATCTGTCAAGAAAAAATAGTTAAATAATACCTATACGTATTTAATACAGTTGTAGAATTGCTAGACACTGTGTAATAAACTGCGAAACTAAATATTGTGGCTATTATAATAAAAGAAAAGTACCTAGCGTTGCTTTGCAACGATATGCAATTAAGGGTTAATGCTTCATTCGAAAATTCGAGATTGACTTCATCTCTATTTATGATTTCTATGTGATTTGAAGGAGATTTTGGCGATGACACATTCGCTTTAAGAACAAATGAAAATAAAAAAAATATGTATTGATTTTTTTTACGTTTCCGCTTTGAAAATTTCCGTTTCCCGTTCGACATGTACGATGGCACGAATGAACTAAATAAAAACAAATGACAGTAATTTGCATTGATGTCAGAGACATCTACTTTACGAGAGTATTTTTAGTAAATTTGCTTGTGCTCTTTTTATTTTTATTTATTATTTCAATGTTGTTGTGAGGTTATGTTTGTTGTATGAGATAGAAATTTCGAGTTCTGTAGGCCGAGTAATGTCTAAAAGAAAATTTACAAACAAAATACGAACGTACATAATTATACTAACAATACTTTTAAATTGGAATTGTATCACATAGGTACATCATAGGTTTTGTAATTAGAATTTTCTATGATCTAACGGAAACCACAAAAAGCTGCATTAAACTGTTTTTAACGTACAAATTCGTACCATAATGAGCGATGAAAGTTTGGAAAAGCTTGTTGTAGCTTAATAGAATAAAACTGGTTGGTTGTGTCCTCGATTTATCTAATTTGCGGTTTTCATAATAATTATTTACTACTGTTTTCTATTTTCTCATTCACCGGAATCGTCGTTATGTTTGTTTTAAATGGTTCTTCTTATTCTAATGTTTTGTATTTTCAAGTGTATAATTACAATAACAAAATTATATCTGAAACGATTTTAATATTTTGGTATTCTATTTTTGTAAACCAGCGGTTTCCAAACTTTGTGCACTAACGCCCCCTTTTTACTTCTAAAATTTTACTTCTACCGTTCCCCTTTTGAAAAAATTTATAAACAATTTGTAGCTTATTTTTTTACTGAAAAAACTCATATTCATGGCGGATGACAGGTCTATACGGCACTTGAGAGGAAACCGTTGATCAGACACCTATTCGATACTTATACGCTAACATGACTCTAACTGCTTGAGAATTGTTATTGTTAAAATATTACGTACAGTAGCGAAAAATCAGTGTTAAGGGGTTACATGGTTTTTTTTTAGCAAAAAAACCCAATTTATTCCAACTTTTGACAGTTGTTTTCTATTAGTAAATGCTTATGCCATGTACTTGAACAAAGGGATTCAAAAAAAAATGAAATTTCAACTTTTGATAGTGTTTTAAACAAAAAATTTTTATTTTTGGTAAAAATTTTCCTGTTTTTCCTTGATTTTCTACTTGTAAAATGAAATGTAAGGAACGGAAACAGTAATAAGTAAGTGTAAGGCGTTTAGTAAGTTTTTTTTTTAAAGTTGTTCCGAGTGTAGTGTGGGAAATATTTTTTGGCGAAAAACGTTTTCTCTAAAGCCAATGGTTCAGTAATTATAAGGAAATATATTAATCAAAAATTACATAGTGATTGAAAAATTATTAAACTGAATCGGCTGGGATTGGAACCCAGGATCTCCTGGTAACTAGCCAGGTGTCTTACCCTCTTTAAAATTAAAAAAAGTATATATATGATTAAACTGGGCGAAACTTAAAGTTCCGCCCAATCTACACCTCATTCTCAAAGTTCATGAATTTTTTCTGGGCTTTACAAATCATTCTTTTGACTATAAAGGTTTGGGACCACAATTTTTAAGTACATTTTCCAAAAAGTGATCTCTACACATAATCACAGTTTAACACAATTATATAAAAGAACATTGTTTCAGAGAAATTTCCACGGAAGGATTCTATGAATGTTCCATTTTGCCAATTTTTGTACAGAACACTCCGTAAAAAAGCTGTTGACATGATGATAATAAAAAGAAATGATATGTCGATTTTTAATAATTATAGAAAAACAAGGAATGTGACACAGTATGAGTACACATTTACGAGGAGCGGAGGGGTGAAGGGAAGAACGCAGTGTATCGTATACATAAATATTACTGTTAGTTTATGATTATAATAAACTCGATGGGGTGGTGAAAGCACAGCTAACGGGTCAAGGTCTAATGAAATGATGAGGGTGAAAAAACATTACTGGGGGTTATATTAATAATAATATTGCAGAAACTTAATATTAGGTGGTTGTAAATGGAATGTATAATATAGCAAATCTGAGTTGACAATAAAGGCAATAGAACTTTACAAGTCAGTTTTACACTGGAACAAAATATTTAGTGAATATAGTTAAACATCGTTTTTAAAGTTCCTACGTGAGTAAGATAAAAAAGTATGTACAAAATCATAATTTTGTACTTTCCCATATTTTTTTTCATAAAACTGAATGCGTAAACTAATAAACCTAATAATAAAATTGAGTTGTTGGTATGAATGGATGTTGGATGTTTTTTTTTCTTTATATTGTGGTTTTCGATATGATAATGTGATCGGTTAGCAAAAATAAAATAGGGTATATGTGTTGTCAGGCATTACATTGTTCTCAACTGCTCTAAAATTACAGTCACTACGGTAACTGTTTGCTACGATTTTGTATTTTGATTTTTCAGTTTATATTAAAATACTAGCCGTATGCCCGATGAAATTTCCCATAGAAATCATCTTTTTATTACAGGTACTCACTTTCTGCTCACTTTTAATGTTTTTTCAAAAGCCTAAATCAAATAATCAATATCCACGTTTATAACTTCAAAAATGATGAACTTCCCATATGAACTTTCATTTTCTGTTTTAACGCCTTAGGGAATAAATTTCCAGAAGCAACTGACTTTTATTTATAAATAGAAGCCTAAACGTCAATTTTCATAACTCCTGTGTTTAATTTCGTCCTTTTAGACTCAACAGCTTAGGTTGTGCGTTGTCTGTCAGTCAAAGTTAAATATTCATTAAATAAGATATTATTTATTTTAATAGCCATTGTAACATATTTTTGTATACCACTAACTTCAAAGATAACGAACTTAGTACATACAGATTTTCATTCCCTATTAAACCCACTTAGGGGACGAATTTTCAAGAATCCTTTCTTAGTGCTCACCTACGTTACATAGGCGATTCCTATGCAAAATTTCATTCTTCTAAACCTAACGGTTTAGGCTGTGCGTTGTCTGTCAGTGAGTCAGTCCATCAGTGTTAGAAATTTATTAAGTAGATATTTCGATTTAAATATGCTATTTATTCTGTCATAATTCTACTTACCTTTAAGCTACATTTTTTAATTCAAATGTAAATATTTAACCAAATACAGAAAAAAAATGTATATTCAATTCCAATAAATCAATTTTTGTTCCTGTTTTGTGTTTATTTTCAAATTTATGGTTAAATTTTAATTTAAAAATTTTAATTTATGCCACATAAGTGTCATATGTATTGTACAAATTGTATGTATGTGTACAAATTTATTAATTGTTTCTTATTATTCTCCAAAAATTTGTTTTAAAAACTTTAAACATCAGTTTTTGAATGCATTTCATTTCTGCACGATTTTTTTTTTTTTTTTGTACGTAAATCCTACTTTGGAAATTAGGTCAGCTAGACAAAGCTGAATTTATCTGATTTGCCATATTCGTTGTCCTTTATTAGTAACAGCCAATCATAATTTATAAAATTTTATGGCCAGTCAACTTTCTTCTCGAAGTTGGTGGATAATATGTCGGATTATTTTCTACTTACTGGAAACTGCGTCAGAACTCTGAGTTGATACTTTATATTGCTTGTACGTAATTTGATTAAACGTGTGCGTAGTTAATATTAACGATGAGTAATTGCAAGGCTAAGACCAAGGGTGGTGGACTAGTGTAGCTGACAGGTTCCATCAGGTTCGGATCTGATAAATTTTCTTTAACTTTTACTTTTTATGTTTTATTGGGTCATCCGAAATGTTCGTGCCGTTTTTGGTGTAAATGACCATCTCGATTTCCTTCAGATGGCCGAAAACTGAAGATTTTGAATGCTCAAAAGTTGCCGCTAATTCTTAACAGTTCGCTTTATTTCTTGACGGATAAATTCATCATCAATACACACAGGTTGACCGGACGGAGCTTCATCTTCCAAAGAAAATTTAGCGTTTTGAAATCTAGCAAACCTCTTTCTATAAGTTCTGTCAGAAAGCGCATTATCACCATAAACATTACAAATATTTCTCGTTGCGTCAGCTGCATTAGTACCTCTTTTAAACTCGTATAACATGACATGATGTTCGTTGATGTCTAAGATTGCTCATTATTAATGATCAAAAAATTATTTAAACTGTTTAAAGATGTATGATACATACATATTACAAGCAACACTACCGGCCTAACACTAACATGTTGCATGTTTCGGTTGCGGTTGCTACTTGAAGAAATATGAATTCACTCGAGCGGCTCCGATAACGGCACGAACTTTTCGAATGACTTGATACTTTTTATAATATTGTACAATGTTCAGTTACGTTGTACGATTTTATAACTTTTTTTTTTGAAAGGAGACTATGATGCCTCTCCATGTAACGGAAACTCGAGAACTCTTACGTAAACTAGGGAACAAATGATTTGCGTAGCTTTTGTAACATCTGTTATTTTAATTGCAATATAAAGCTTCAAATACAGTAAGTACGAAATAAGTTTCATAGTAGTAAATGTAACAACTGCCACGCCATCTTTGAATGACCGTTGCAATACACCTACATAAATCTATTAATCAAACCCGTTAATCAATATATGAACTTATTGACATCTAGTGAAATAACATAAAACTTATTAAAATCACAAATAAGTAGATATCAACCCGATATGTTCTCAAATAATATGTTACGCTTGAATTTTGTTATTAAATTAGCCACTCGTGGTGTTGTTGTTGTTGTTATATGATGGAACTTAATCGAACATACTAGAATATTCTAAAGTTTACTTATGTTTTCAATTGTGGAACATAAATCACTTTTAGTACGGAATTCGTAATGAACAGATGTAAGTTATCTTTTCATTTTTTAAATTTATTTTTTTTTGGGCTTACATAGTAGTAATGTAGCATGTAGTTTATTCAAATTCATTACTTTAAATTTAAAATATGTATTTTTGTAATTTAAAATTAATTAGACGTTTCCTTTTATTTAAAACTTATTCTATTCCGTGATGTAAAATTTTGGCAATTATATAAATTATGCTTAACTGTTGACCAAATTGGTTCACGTAGTATTCGACACGTGAATATTTTCTAATTTATTCTGTCAACCAGTTCAAGTATTTTATTGTATTTTCATGTTTTACTTACTCTTTGGCTTGAATGCCCAACGTCTAAATTAATTTGTAATTTAGATTACCATTTCAAATTTTATTTATCATTTGGCTTAGATGCCCAATGTCTAAATTAATTTTATAATTTAGTTTATTAATTAACTTTATAAATTAGTTTATTAACTCGATGCTAAGATTTAGTTTATCGTCTTTTGCTCGAATTCTGTCCTAATTGTCACGTAGCCGGCACCCGGTAGTGGGTGCTTTAACCTTAAAATTTAACGTTGTAACCTTTCACTTTATAATATTGTAATTTGTTTTACTTAATAACATTGTAATTCTTTTCATTTAATATTTTGCGAAATTCGGCTCCATCCATTTAAGTATTTTTATTTGTCAATAATCATTGTTCTGCTTCAAGGCCATGTGTTTGTAATGTATCATCTATTTTGTTAAGTCGATAAGTGCATTGTGATGTTTTCGTGTTTATTTAGGACGTAATTGTCAGGTTAGTCCGTCATTTCAAATTTCATTCAAGATCATCGTTTCTTCCTTTAGTTTAGTGTATCAGAGTTTCAGGTCAGTGTAACTTTACATCTTTAGGTTTCGTTAATGTTAATATTTCCTAGTAAGCTTCGAATCGTATTGTATTTTCTTAAACAAATAGTTGTAAGGTAGCTTTTGTAAGTCGTACACGTGACTAGCTCAGTAGATTTATCCACTGGGAAATTTTAAATTAAATAAATTGTAAGATATTTGTTAAGATGAAATCTCTGGTTTTATTTATGTTCTGCTATTGCTATCATTAACGTTGCCTAAACCGTACGCTTCCACCACATACTGCGCCGCTCTGAACCTTAAACCCCTTTATTCTTACACATCCTTTAACCCATTAATAACTTTAACATGATTTACCGTCACAAGTAAATCATTATAATTTTCATTATAACTTACATTACCCTTGTACTACTTTAATAATTTTACGATACTACAATACTATTATATTTTTGCCCCAATATATATATATATATATATATATATATATATATATATATATATATATATATATATATATATAATTTCACCGCACAACATAATTGGTAAATGTAACAACATAAAAAAAAAGTTATAACTCCTTCAAAAAAAAAAAAAAAAAAAAACAATGTAACATCGTACAATGTAAGTGAGTATTGTACAATATTCCAAAATGTAAGCAAAAAGGATTAAAATTGAAAGTTTAAGTCATAGAAACTGCCGATAGAAGTGAAAACTCAAAATTACAAAATAACAAATATACACAGCAGTAATGCTGCACAACATGTCACCTTTACAACTGTAGATACACTGCTATTACAACAAATCTCGGTGACACGAACACACAAGATTTGACCCATCCAAAAAGCGTCCAACGCGCACATCATACTGTCGGGCATATACAGTGTGTTGATGTATATACATATATGTGTATATGTATAAATATTATACACATAGCTAAAAGGTATACTGTTAACATTAGCATGTTGGTGACGTGAACCTATAAGATTTTCCCCTGCCCAAAAATCGCTCAACGCGCCTAAAGAGGTTTTCACTTTTTCAGGCGCCTTCACACAAACGAAGGCGCCTTGGTTTAATTTATTGTTACCACAGTACTCAAGAAGACCAACTTTACAATGTGTATTAATCTCTCCCAAATCTGTGATTCCCGAGTTTGATATTCCCCTTGTGAGACAGCAGACAGCCATTTGACATTTTATTTCTAACAACCTAATATATCCATACGGAATATATTCGGTGGCTGTTTACGGATCTGTGAAAAATTACTGAGTTGAACGACGTAAACGCCGAGGAGACTGGGTGTCGTTATTTTTGTTCCGCACTCTTACCCGAATATTAAATTTTGATAGGAATAATTCTGCCTCGGAAAATAAGTTGAGCGCAGTGATCACCTATCGAAACATTTCATTTAAACTATTGGGACAAATCTGCGCAACTTAGAAGCACGATTAGCCTTGTAAAATATATTTATGTCATGAAACATGTACTGACATAATTTTATTATGTGCGTTCAAAGCTCTCGGTCGCGAGCTTAATAAAGAAAGCGTCGAAAAATCAACATTCAATTTAATTGTGTAAATATAATTATTGTTGAAGAAAAGCTTTTTTTCGTTACTGCTTTGTTTATTATTGTCGTCTTTTATCTTTTTTTGTGTATAACGCTTTTTATGACGTAATTGATATAATAAAATTATATACAATGTCCAGTCGTGGGAAAAATTAATTAAATTTAATGTACTGTAACTAACACACTTTAGCTCAAATACTTAAGACTTGGATTAACATTTTTTTTTTTTTACAAAATTTTATTTTGGGTACATTTACAGAATGTCAATAAAATGTTGTACAGTAGGGTGAACAATCACTAATTAGCTCACAAAGATTAAAAATTTCTTTGATTTTTCTTTCTTTAAATCAGAAAGAATATTTCTTTGAATCAAACTTTTTTTTGATTGAAAGAAATGTTTCTTAGATTTTTTTTCAGTAACCAAAGAAATATTTTTTTGATTCAAAGAAATTTTTAATCTTTCAATAATGAAATCGTTTTGAGATTGCGATTTAAAATTCCGATTATAATAAGCGAATTATTTTTGAGCAGTGTGATATGATCATAAAATCCGGCATCTACTGTAATTCGGTTATTGCCACAGACCAATGAAAACTATTATACTACTAGACAAAGCGTAAAGTCAATTTGTAAGGCAGTTTTTTTGAGGCAGGTAACGGGGTGATACGGGTGGGATTTAAGGAATATAATGTATTGTCCATTTTTCAGTAAATAGGACTATAATTTTTGCAGGGCTTAATTTGTATATGTACGTATTTTGAAAATAAAACGAATACTACTTTTTTTCTTTTAAAATTTTTCAGTTTCTTCTCAAAAAAATAAAATTTTATTATCAATATCTATGCATATTAAAAATCACGAAGTGATTGAAAAAATTATCCGGGTCGGCGGTGTGCTATTCATTACACAATCGATTCTTTGCTCGACAGGCGCCCGATACAGACAACATTCAATCACTTATGTGTATGTGAGTGACAATTATGTGTACTCTCTCTCTCTCTCTCTATATATATATATATATATATATATATCTATATATATATATATATATATATATCTATATATATATATATATATATATATATATATATATATATATATATATATATATATATATCCTATAGGCTCACTCGATCAATTTATAAATGAAGCACCCAGATACGACCTAATAGTATTCTGTAATATAGTAATTAATGCAATAACCAGTGGTATCCATAGTAACGTTTTCAAGTAATTATTGTCCAAATATAATAGATGTTGATTTTTTTTTTTTTTTTTTTGAAATTTGAAAAATTGTAACTGTTTCAATATTTGAAATTCAACAATATTTGAAATTGAAAAATTGTAACTGCTTCTCGCATTATAGAGAGTACACATAATTGTCACTCACATAAGTGACTGAATTTTATAATATGTTCTTTGGTCTGTGATTATTTCCAAACAAATGCAGGTCCTAAATTTTCAACTTGCTACTTGGATTCTACACTCTCAAAACGATTTCTTTGTTCAAAAGTTTATAATTTCTTTGATTTTGTTTTCTTTGAAACAAAAAAAAAATGTTTTCTGAGATAAAGAAATATTTTTTTGACTTTTTGTTTAGTAGTCAAAGAAATATTTTTTTGAACCAAAAAAGTATTTTGTTTGCTTCAAAAAAAAAAAAAATAAATTAAAAAATGTATAATCATTGAACAAAAAAAGCGTTTTGAGATTGTATAAGTTCATTCAAGTATTCTTCGAATCGTATTGTTAAATTTTCGTATTAAAATTTAATAATGTTAACGATGTCATAGATACGACGGTCAGTAAAACCGAACTTTCAGTATCCATTCCTACAAATTCGAAGGCACCTGACGATCAACAAGATGTATTATATTTATTGTACCTATCTCCTCATTTATGTTGTAGTTGTTTCCAGTTCACTATCACTCCGACCGATTGCCACAAATCCTTTCTCCCCTTTTCTCTGTTCCTGTGTGTTTGTCATCTGTGTTATTGCTAACCACAGAAACTCTCATTCATTTCATCTATATGCATATACCTTTGTTTATGTTTGAAAAGATTGGTTTTTAGAATTATAGTTATTGTATTATCAACGTACCATAGTGGCAAAAAATAATCAAATAGTTCTATATCAAGAATTTAGTGGATGGGCAATTTGTCATGCTTACCTTTTTATATTGTTTAATTGCTGTTACGTTCGATGGTGCGCGCGACCGGACCGATCCGATTGGTTCTTTAGTTCCCAAAAATTATTCAATCATGGTATATAAAAGCTGACAAGTATAATAAATATCAGTATAATCGTTTAGAAGACGTTGACATATTACTTTTAAAATGATTATTTGGAAGGTGTCCTATATCTGTCAGATGTTGGTAGAAACATCCAATACTGCCACTCACAAAATATACAATTTTATCACTAAAAGAAAAGTTTGATTCGTTGAAAATAGAAGTGGTGGCATATTAAGAAAGTCAAGCATCATTTTTGATGAATGATGTATGTGAGGGGGGAAGTGGGGATTCTACTTTTCATCAAAACTTATTCCCCGCCGTCTTCGTTGCCATTGTATAAAAGTATCACACTAGTCTTTGTTATAAAATTTCAAAAATTTTTCGTTACTGATAAAGGAAATCTTTTTAAAAAGAAATCGAAAACTTTAAAATTCTCATACGTTACGCAATTTGTAGAAAAAAATTGCTCAAAAAATAATGGGGGGAAAAATTTGACCTTTTCGGATCTTTTCAGAATATTAAAAATGTCGGTAACTCTAGAACCACTAGGCAAAGTGTGCCAAATTTTTTTAAGGATGTTTGGGAGGTACAATCGGAGATAAAAATACATGAAATTAGAAATTCGTGAATAATTGCGTTGTATAACAAACTATGAGGTAAATAAATAGTTATCTTTGTTAAATAATAGCTATCACTACAACTGATTGTACAGTATATCAAACTATAGCTCTCAGCTGACTACAAGAGCTGAGTACATTCTGAGGATTTTTCGGAGGAATTTCAAAATGCTACGAGACGATTGAAAATTTAGTAGAATATTCCTCATTAAATACTAAGGCCCCTGTGAAAATTTCAAACCGATTCACTAAGCCGTTAAAAAGTTATTTAATCCGTTCTGTTTTCGAATTTCCATAAGAGTACGTGTAAAATAATTTTTTTTTTTTTTTTTTTTTTTTTTTTTTTAATAACTTTTTAACGGCTTAGTGAATCGGTTTGAAATTTTCACAGGGGCCTTAGTATTTAATGAGGAACATTCTACTAAATTTTCAATCGTCTCGTAGCATTTTGAAATTCTCCGAAAAATCCTCAGAATGTACTCAGCTCTTGTACTCAGCTGAGAGCTATAGTTTGATGTATTGTACAATCAGTTGTAGTGATAGCTATTATTTAACAAGGATAACTATTTATTTACCTCATAGTTTGTTATACAACGCAATTATTCACGAATTTCTAATTTCATGTACTTTTATCTCCGATTGTACCTCCCAAACATCCTTAAGGCTATTTTTATTAATTTTAAAGGTACATCCGGAAAATTTCCATTCAGTTTCTCGATTTTCTTGATTCCATTTGTTCTAGAGCGTATATGTTTTAGAGCCTTTCTCCAGTCCATGAACAGGAAAGTAAAAGCATGTTGAAGCATATCATTCAATTTTGATAAGCCACTCTAAACTCGGATTTCTGTGCTCTTGTAAACCCAACTGTTTTTGTTCTTTAAGATCAGAAATAAATTTTAACATAGAGTTCCTTTTAAAACGCTTTTACAGTAACATAACATCTTTATGTTCGTATTGTGTCCCCATAGTAACATATGTAATCAAGCAAACCATAACGTATCACATGTGAACTGAACCGACGTATGTTCTATTTTCATGCTATAAATTCAACACAATATATTTTCCTATCACATCTAATATTTGTGCTATGCATCTTTTATGGAGTGACAAACTGCATTCAACCATTAATACTGTTAAAATAAGATCAGAACATGTTTAGGTAATATAAATCCATCATATAACAAATCTTGTTGTCTTATTCTATCAAAACATCAACTAACTTGTAAATCGAACAGAAATGTCTATTTACATTGAATCCGTCAACCGATTGTAACGACATCGTACGTTCAAATCAACGAATTATTTATTTTGTAAATATTTGATGAACTTGGTGGAATCAATCAGTTTAATCAGTCGTTTGGAAATTAAATACAAGATGGACGGACGTAATGATGATTTGGGTGAAAAAGTTAAGTGGTTTTTAGGTATGTCTTTTGATTTACCATTAAACTGTTTTTTAGTCTCAAACTGATTTCTACACGGAGAGAAAATTCATATAAAAATTACTGTGCTCAGCACTACAATCGACGTGTAAAAGGCGAACATATTCAAGTTTGTACGGTAAAAATATAAAAATTATAATTAATCATAGAAAATTTAAAGGATAGAATATTGTTTCCGTAATATTAGCTCCGTAAAATTTGTAAAACAGCACAGTAAAAAGTTCCGTTGCCGACAAAAAAATAGTTTTTAATTGTTTTTCTTACAAAAATTACCATGCTGTATTATAATATTTGAAATGCTATCTGCTAATAGTAGAAAGAAAAAAAGAGAAAGAAGATTGTGTGTGTTGTGCACGCTGTTGAAATGTACCTCACTCATAGCAAGTCATATAGCCAACGATGGGTGTGGGCGACCAACTCGGTCGGACGGGTCCGACCAAGCACCTTGATTCATTAGACTGTCTTACAAGCAGCAAGCAGTATTCATTACACTGTCTTAGAGGACGGGGATGTCACCGTTTAATTCATCATTTTGTTACTTCACTATCTTTAGTATTGGAATATATTGTTGGCAATCATTTTTGTATGCATCATAAAGAATCGAAAGTCGGAAAAGATCGGACATCTTCGAAGTTTTTACAGGTACAGCCCAAGCAACATAAGATTGCGGGTCAGATGCGCAAATGGAAGAGTACGACAACAAGAATTAAACTATACCATATATGCATAAGAGTGATAAAAGTTGTGTTAGCACATTAAATTTTACCATGCTAGCACATATTTTTGAGCATGGTAGTTTTTCTGAAATTTTATCTACAAAAATTATATGATTTTTCTCTCCGTGTATCTCCTTATTTTGCTGTAGAATCGCTGTAATCTTACTACTTTTGATACAGAACTTCTGTAACGTTACTACTTTTGGTATAGAAATTTGATTGATAAAGTTATTTAAGAGGTAAGTAGATTAACGGTAGGTCCGAAGAGTTCTCAGAAGATCTTTCTGTAGATACAGTGGTAATAGTTTAATTAATCTAGTTAATAATGTTTTCAGAATAATAATGAAATTTGAATGCAGTTTAAATAAATTAAATATTTTTATATAGGTAAATATTGGAAGGCAAAACTCTACCACAAATTTTGATTTCGTTAAGGAGAGGGTAAGGTTAATTCGTACAAAAAAAGACATGTTTTTGTAATTTTTTTGTGACGACGCAGTTAAAATCTCTTTATTAAAACCAGTGGTACATTAAAGTATAACATTCGAAGAATATTGTATAAAATTTTCACGGAAAAGTGTCTCGGAAAAAAGTAGAATTGCGGTGCCCCTCATAACTTGGTACTGGATCCTCCGAAATGAAAAAAAAAAGTTCATTCGTTAGATAATAGTTTTCCTCTGGTAACGCTGGGAGGATTTTTTGGAAATTTCAATTTTTCATTTTTTTTGGAACACTTAGAAAGGAAAAACACGATTTTTTGCGAACAATAAAAATGCTTATAACTTCAATCAATTCAGTCAATTTTGCTTCAATCAACTTGAAATTTTGAGACAATATTCTTGAGATATATGATGCATTCTGTTAAAAAAATAAAAAAAATCCAAAAAAAAAAAAAATTATTTTAATACCTTACCCTGCCCTTAAATAAATTAGTATTGTCTTTCACAGGTTACATTAAGTTTTTGATTTAACAAAATCAGTTATAGTGGTGCGGGACTTCCAGAAACTACATGACAAATATCGTAACAAACGCCAAATGTATACATCTTGATGGTTACAGAAAGTAAAAGATTTACTTATGGAAACACTTGAACCAGCTCCAGATGTTACATCTACATAGATGACTTACCAGAAAATCAGATTTCTCTTTGTTAATTTTTTTGTGAAAATAATAAAAGTAAATAAAATGAGATTTTACGGATTTATTTTGCATACAATTCAGATATACGAAAAAAATTTCATTAAAAGGAAAAACACAAAATGACCACCTAAACACGATTATCTCGAAACTACATTTTTTTTTTAAAAATGGTGAAACTAAAACTGGGGCACTTTTCATCCTATAGATTTGAAATTTAAACTGCAGCTTTTTAGTAATATAATCTAGTGAAGTAGATATGTATGAATTTTATGATTCATTAAAAATTACAGTTTTTATAAATAAAATATATCCAATTTTTTAGCGTTTTTTTTTTTTTCAAAATGTTGTCATTTTACATAATAATATGTGTATTTTTCTCCTAAATTTGATACAAATAACGAAGGGGTTTTCAAAGTTTTATATCGGCGGACTATATTGTAAATACCAAAATATTTGACGGGTCAAGAAAAAAATTTCAAAATCTTCATCGTTTCGGTATACAAACTATGTATATAAAACAGTGATTTTCAATTCACCAATTGCCGAGTGAATCAGAAAAATCATATCCGAGAAATAAATCACATTTTCTGAACGAATTTGACTTTTTATGTAGGGAAAATAAAAATTCAGATTGCTCAGATTTCATTAGCAGGTCTGATTCATACCATTTTTAAGTTGAAAAAATTGAACTTGATGGCGTCATCAGAAATATAAAATTCTTTTAAAAACTCTAAATACCGTAATTGTAATGCTAGAAGCATGAAATTTGAAGTAAGAGACTGTTATACGGGACACGTTTAATAGAAACTTACAAAATTGGAAGGTTCTGGTTCACATGAATACTGTATCGCCTTCCTAGAATGAAAGTGGGATATCTGGGAATTTTCCGATTTTCATTTTTAGTACCACGTAATGGATAAGTCAATTATCTATCGAATAGTATATTTTACAAGTTTATAGGATATATAATTTTTGTAGGACATTGTTTCAAATTTTAAGGTCGCCATATAAACTAATGTATTATTACAATAATTTAAAATGCAGTTATCTCAAAACGAACATTTCCCAGGTATCTTACTTTCATACTAGGAAGGCGGTACGTAGTTGCAACTTTTAGGTACCAATAAAAATGAATTCTGTATCTTTTGGTAAAATGTTGGCAAAAGGGTTAAATTTAATTTGATCCATCAACAATGTTGAATGTGACGATGTGTGTAGAATATCAAAATAATTTTCAGTATTTTCCTTGTTTCGGAAAAATATGTAAATTACTTGATTTGATTTTAAATAAACAAAACAGAATTTCGGGAGATATTTTGTGTGGTTGTAAGTTGTATCGTTGTAATTTGATATTTTTGTTAATATATGGATACAGAACGGTTAGGGAAATTGTTGGTATTGACAGTTTGGAAACAGATGGTCACGTTATGTCTTTTCGAACTAATGAACTAAAATTTGTTTAGTATTCACAACAGGGAGCCACGTAGAAGGATTTTTATTTGTAACAGACAAAAAAGGGAAAAGGATTTGGTCAGTGTACACGCATGGATAATATAATAAAAAAATTTATTCGTTTTCCCTAAAAAGAAAAAGAAAGAAATGTTGTTACGACAGGAATTGTTAACATTTTTTTCTCGCAGAATTTTTGATAGTTTTGAAACAGTTGTTTGGAGAATATGTAATGTGTCTCGGCACTGGTACTTGTGGAATGGTAGGTCGAGGGTTCAATCTCACGGACGGGTGTGCTTGTCAAAGTTTTCTGCAATTTTCCCTTGCAAGTTCCTTAAGACGGCTGCATACCTACCAAATCCTAGTCCGCACACCACTTCCCTTGTTCTCCACCCACATCATAATACACTTTACCAAAATTTTAAATGTGAATTTTGCAAAATAACATTTTTTTAATCGGCGTGCATGATAACCTAAAAACCATTTAACCGATGGTGAAAAAAATGCTGTTTTTGAAATCACCAACTTTGGAGTGTGAATTTTTGTTCAGATACTTGTAGTCTATTTTGGGGCTATTGTTGCGTAGAATTTCAGACTGATCGGTTAAGTGGTTTTCAAATTATCGTGCACACCAGTTACAATAGTATATTGTACAATAAGTGGGAAAAGAGGCTTATTTCTCACGAATATGAGTTTGTTGCGCGAGCCCGCAGGGCGAGTGCAACAATTCGTATGAGTGAGAAATAAGCTTTTCCCACGTATTTTACACTATACTTTTTCTACGAGCACATTTCTTTTCATAAAATTTAACATAAATAATTAAAATAAAATTTAAATAAGTAGTAAAAATTTTTTAAATTTACAATGTCAGTGATAAGATGTTCAAATTTTTGCAAAAGCATACTTTGAAACTATGGAAACAATAATAAATATTCAACTTACATATGTATATTTTTAGTATTAATCATTGATATAGAAGAATATGGATGGAGACTATTTCTTAAGAGAGGGACAAGATATAGTTTAATATGATATGTTAGAATGAATACGTAGATTCTTTTGAATGAACCACAAAAAATAAAAAACAAAAGAGTAAATATACACTATAACACGTGCAAATAAGCACTAAACATCCAGTCCTACAAAAAATTAAATTTAAAATAAAATTAGTAAACGTAATACACCGTAAATATAATATTTGGGTAAGTAAATATTGTGTTGATCAATAAATGCAACCATTTCTAGGGAAAATTTGTTAATTTTTCTACATTTTTCATTTAACAAAACAGGTTTATAATAAGCGGAAAAATACCAATTTTGACATTACACAAAGTAAAGGAAATATCGAAAAAGGAATCATTCTACGTAAATAAGGAATTCGTTTTTTAGTTAAAATATGTGATAATGACGACAAAAATTTTAAAAATATTGTAAAAAATAAAATTATGTAAAAATTAAAATATAGGTTAGATTGACCCTTCATTTCAGTAGCGTCTTATATGTAAAATTAATGAGCATATAAAAATTTAACTTCAAGATTATGTATTTTGTTTGTATTTATTTATTTATTAATAAAATGATAATTTAATAACTGTATAGTTTTATTTATGTTTGTGTCTACTTTTATCAAAAAGATATGTCTTATTAGTGATGGAAAATTATAAACCAAAACGTAATCTTTTTACAAAAATTGTTATAAATTGTAAATAATCGATTAATTTGAGCAATTTTTGTTTTCAGTTTATGGTAATTTATAATATTCTTTAAGCACCGTTAAAAAATACAATAATTTAGTAGACAATTAAGAATTCGAAAAATTAACTGATAAAATAGTCGAACAGCATTCTTAAGGAGTTGATTATTGAATTAAATAGAACAGATATTAAAAATAATTAATTAATTGTTTATGTTTTTATATAGAAATCACAACTATAAGAAAAATATACTAAATGTATTGTTTTAAAAGCAATGGCAATGTTTTAATTAAATTAAAACCGTTACTGTATATTTACAAAATGACGTCATTTATAATACGCACGTTTAATATTCAATTATGTTGATCAGTATTTTGGGAAATGCTCCTTCCTTTACAGTATTATATACCTCTCCTTCTTCCATGGTATTAATTATATAGATTATAATATCTTAAATCAAAAACAGAGCCTACTTTTTTATTATATTAAGCCGTGGGAAATAATTTCCGACGGCTATTTCCGCATTGTGTGGGCAATTGTTAATTTTTACATATAGTTAGCCGTGCGCAAAATGTTACTTTTAATAGTAGGAGTAAAAAAAAATGTTTTTTTTGAAAAATTCACATTTAAAATTTTAACTAAGTGCATACCCGTTATAGTACCTACTTGGTGATAATTGTCTATAACTTCGAAAGTATTTGAAATTTTTCTCTGACAAATTCAGAACATATTATTGAAATATAGTATTTTTTTCCGATAAGATAGTTTCTAAATTTTTTCGGATCTGAAAAAGTGTAATATGGCCTTAGGTAATTCTAGTTTTATCGTGTATTCTACATTTCTATTGAAAGTTTTGTTCGGTACAGTTGCATTTACTTCGAAAACTCGAACATGAAACTGTTTGACAACCATTGGAAAAGTTTAATCGTTTCAACGGAAAATATTATTGTGTTTTCCATTGCCGAACATAAACTGGGATATTTTATTTATAATTTACATTACGTATACGAGACTTCCAAGTACAAATATATACAACGTATATACATTACTATCCTAGTACGTTTACATACGTTGTAGTTGCAAGCGTATATTGTGCATGGATATTTATGTTCGGATTGTAACAAGTTTTTTATTCCATTATACTTTTTAAATATAGCATGAGATTTTAAATGGACTTTAAATTATTTCAACCTATTTTTGTCGGAGTTTAATACTGTTGTGTCCTATTTAACAGTAAAATGATTTGCTGGTCTTGTTTTGTAGTTTTAGTTGGTTTTTTTGTCAGTTAGATGGCATTAGTTTAAACGTCGAAAACTATGTAATAAGGTTATACGTTAATACACAAACTGATTGAATTTAATAAAATTTAGAATCAGTTGAGTGGAATATAAGTTCTGTTGAAGGCAAGTTCTATAAGTTCTGTTGATGGTAAGTTTTGAAATAAAGTGATGTTGATAGAAAGAGTTTAGAATCGAGTAAAAAGTGATGTAGGTTGATGTAAAATTTTAGCTAAGGTGTAGTTCAACTTGATAATTTATTTTACCATCAATTTTAGGGATTGGTTTGACTCCTTTACACGGAGAGAAAATTCATAGAAAAATTACTGTGCTTAGCACTACAATCGACGTGTGAAAGGCGAACATATTTAATTTTGTACGGTAAAGATATAAAAATTATAATTAGTCATAGAAAATTTAAAGGATAGAATGTTCTTTCCGTAATATTAGCTCCGTAAAATTTGTAAAACAGCACAGTAAAAAGTTCCATTCCCGACAAAAAAATATTTTTTATTTGTTTTTCTTACAAAAATTACCATGCTGTCTTATAATATTTCAAATGCTATCTGCTAATAGTAGAAAGAAAGAAAGAGAAGGTATCAACGCTGTCACATTGCGAGGCAGGCTGCAGAAGGTATCAACACAATCATAAATGAAGGTCACATAGCCAGGCTGCTGTGGCAAGTAACATAGCCAGGCTGGTCACTGCTGGTGTGGTGTTGTGTGCAAACAGTATTCATTAGAATGTCTTACAGGACGGTCATCGTTTAATTCATCATTTTGTTACCTTCACTATATTCAGTATTAGAATATATTGTTGCCAATTATTTTGTATGCTTCATAAAGAATCGAAGGTCGGAAAAGATCGATTGTTCCTCAGTGCGTACAGCCCAAGCAACATAAGGTTGCGGGTCAGATGCGCAAATGAAAGAGTACGACAACAAGAATTAAACTATAACATATATGCATAAGAGTGTGATAGAAGTTGTGTTAGCACATTAAATTTTACCATGCTAGCACAACAATTTTTATGAAGCCATGACTAATACTTTTTACGTTTCAATTTAATGATATTTACATGATCGTAAAATATTTTTTATTTTGGTCGTCGATCGCGCACGCATTATAAGAGAGCATGGTAATTTTTCTGAAATTTTATCTACAAAAATTATATGATCTTTCTCTCCGTGTAGTCTCTCCATCTAGATAATTAAAATTTCACACATCAAATCAAAGTATTAATAAAAATATTTATCTTAATTTTCACCCCTTTATAGATGTCCTTTGTCATGTCGATCTACGCTTTTCCCACACAAATAAGCAATTCTTTTAATTCTTCTTTAATGATTTTTAAACAGATTAAGGAAATTTTTGTAATAAGTGTTTTGATATTTAAATTTGTATAGAATGTTTTTGGCGTCCAAGATCATTAAGCCCCTCACTACTATGGCCTAGTGTCATCCTTTAAAATTATAAGATGTGGTACTTTGAACTATGATAGTAAAAATTTGACTGTTTCTGGGAATATTTTTTTCATCTTGTAGCGTTGATTGTTGAGGTTTACCGTACAATCACACATTTATGTAAATTTTCTTGAAATGTGAATTGTAGAACCATTTGGAACTTTCTAAACTTTCCTATACACTATATTTCTCGAATACTAACGCGATTTACAGTATATATAAAAATTTTTAATCTTCATTTAAAGCCGAGAATTAAAACTGAAAATCGAAACCAAAAATCGAAAACAAACAAAAATTTAGTTTAAATCCCTGATTGACAAAAATGATATCAAAATAACGGAAAATTACTGTTCTTTTTTACAAAAATTCTGAAATTGCTCAATTTTGGTGACCCAAAACAGAACTAGTTTTGGTAGGACGTAATAGAAATCTGTAAAAACACTAAACTTCCTTCACATAACTGCATTCCCCCCCCCCCCAAAAAAAAAAAGAAAAAAAAACTAAGTGAAAATATATCATATTTTTCGTATATCTTTTAAACATTCTTATAATTTTTGGATACTCCGTATAATAGTACTCCTATAAATTTCTGAAGTCGGTTTTTGAATCAATCAGTATCAAAATTAATTTGTATAGAATTTAACATCAAATAAAATACATTAAATCCATGTTTACATTTTATTGTTAAGAACGTAAATTGTATACATATTTCAATACGTAATTTTAATTAATTAATTAATAAAAACTAAATGTGTTAATTAATTTGATACGTTTGTACGTGTGTATGTAGTTGAAAATACAAAAATTGATACCTACTCAAATTATATTGACGATTACAAGTTGTTACAAGTTGTACACTTGTTTACGTGTAATCAGCATCGAGTTTAATTGTTTTCAAATTGATTTATTACAAGTACTTGTACGTATATTTTGTTTTAATTATAGGTGTATAGTTTTTAATTAATAAATGTTGAGTAAATGTGTTAAAATTTGTATATTTTTTGCACAGTATGTAATTAATTTTATTTATGTACTTTTTTTTTGTATATGTAATACTAAACTAGTTAAACTGATTTTTATTTGCAACTACAGTAAAATCCGAAATTTGAAATTTAACCCTAGAATCATACGTTGGTCTACGAGAAACGTTAATCATACATCGACGTCGTTTTGACGGATGGACTTTTTGCGGAGAGTTTTAGAGTTTATAGATAAATACATCAATTGTATCATAAAACATGTGTTTCAAATAATTAATTTATGAAATATTATGAGTCAGTGGACATGTGTGACTTTACAGAATGTGAAATTTCTCAGTCATAAATATTCCTATAGACATGTAGTTATATCCCCATTAGGCACATTTGTAAATTTTCTAAAATTTGTTAGTAATTTTTCCAGTAAGATCTCAAAAAATAATAAAAATTAAAATATTTTCCACAAAATAAATTGTTAATCTTTTATTAAGTCACTTGAAACGCATTCTTTAGTTTTCGATTCAATATATTAAAACTTCAGTATTATGTCGTCTCTATAAGTCAAACAGCTGTAATTATCTTTCACATTATCATAATCATTGAATAAATTAATTATAACATGCATATCTTTAATAAATTTAAAAAAATTAGGAAAATTTTTATATGTGGAGTACAAAATCTTTAAAAAAAAATATAGGTTAATCATACATCGTCGTCCTTTTGACGGACACTATTTCAATACAAACAAAACGACAATGACTATTAACAAAATAAATACGTCTTATGTGTTATAACAACAAATAAATTAGATAACAGAAATCTCACAGCAAGCAGGCACCGACAAGTTGTAGTATTGGAGCAGGTAGAGAAGTTCGTTTGTCGTTTTGACGTGTACGTATGATTCTAGGGTTAAAATCCCATGCACATGTCGACTTTTTGATGTGCTTTGCCACTGTATTATTGAAATTCCGGGAAGGTGGGCGATAGATAGGTGTAAGTCGACTTTTTTAAATCTCTAGAGTAGCTACCTGCCCATGTTAAACAGTTTTCTACAGTGGCGTAGTGAACATAGCCGGCGCGCGGGGCTCGACACTTTATTGGCGCCCCTGTAGGAAACAATATTGCTTTCTTTTCCTCTCAAAAAACAAGTGACAAACAAAAAAAAAACTCATGCCTAATTTTTTTGGCGCCCCCTAAGACCTGCCGCCTTTCGGTACATTTGACGTGCCTCTTTGGCACATATTTGGTGCCCCTCTGCGAATGGCGCCCGGTGCGTGATAGACTCCCTTACACCCCCTCGCTTCGCCACTGGTTTTCTAAATAAAATCGAATGTTTTTGGTCAGTTTGTGCTAAAAAGGTTGTAACTAAAATTTATCTTTTGGTTTAGTCAAAATTTTATTTGCAAAACTGACGTGTACTTAAGTCATATTTAGAAAAAACGCCGTGAGCAGCGGGGCCCCATCACGGTAGTCGAATTTTCCCCTTCATCTTCGGTATTGAATGTCTACAAGCGAAATGTGATTGAAAGTCTACAACCGAATTGTCATTTTGTTGGTTTCAAAACTGGTGATGAGTGTTCGGCTGATCGAGGCTTTAAAAAAAGGTTTTAAGTATTTAAGGGCTGTATCTCAGTAAATTTCAATTTTGTGCCGAAAACAGGTAGCAGAAAAAAAGCCAACACAATTCGTACGAGGACATTCCTGTCCATGTTTATCCGCTAATTGCCTTTATGTTTTAGTTTTAAAAATTAAAAAAGGACCTTAAATAGTAAACTGGAAGGCCTTTATAAAGATATTTTTTCTTTCCAAAAAAATCCAAAATTTCTATTTTATAAATACTAAAAATCCAAAATTCCTAATTTATAAATAAACAGTGACTTTAATAACATTTTTAAATTACTTAATATGTATGTATTTCATTTGTCATAAAAGTAAGTTCACTTTTTTTTAAATTTTTTAAAATTACTATTCGCCTACTTGTATTTAGAATAAACATAATGCTTTTAAAACACATTTAACAATAGCATTCAATTCCGATGTAAAAATGGGAGAAGTGGGGGGAAAAGTGATGCGGACTCCCTACAAGGTACTAGCTGGATACTAACTGAATACACGTACAAAATTTCAGCCCTCTAGGTTTCCTTATGGAGTCTCTAGACGTGTTAGAAAACAAGCAAAAAAATTAAGGAAATATTGGCGTAAAAATTGTGGGGGTAAGGGTTAAAAGTTGAAACCTCCAAAAAACAGTGTCTGGCTATTAGTTTAACCTGTACACCAAATTTCAGCCCTCTAGGTTTATTTGGGGAGATTTTGACCCGAACGAAACTGTTAAAAAACAAGAAAAATCATGTTCTTTTGGGTATAAAAATGGTGGGGGTGGGGGTTAAAAGTCGAGACCCCCAAAAGGCACCCCCTTGATACTAACTCAATCCGAATACAAAATTTCAGCCCTCTAGGTTTATTCGGGTGACCTGTGCGAGTGGTACAAACTTCGAAAACGTCGAAAATGCATGAAATTGTAGCTTAAAAATGAGGGGGGTGGGGGTAAAATATTAAAACCTCCAAAAAGCACAACCTAGGTACGAACTTTATCAACGCACCAAATTTCAACCCTCTACGTTAATTCTGGGGGGCTGGGGGCCTGTTAGATCCAGCGAAAATCGTTTTTCCCCCCTCTACCCCCACCATATCATCCTAGGAAGCTGAATTTTGGATATGTTGTAGATAATTGACCAAAACATTATTTAAAACCGGTTTGGAAAAGCTTTATTGCTTTTCCGCCCCCCACCAACCCCTTAAAGGTCGGGTCAGAAAAAAAATTTGCCCAAAATTTGACCCCACTTTGATAGTATGAGGTGCCTCGAAAATGAGCCCCATTTACCAAATTTCATCTCTTAACTTCCATAAGGGGGCCCTACATAAATTAAAAGGTGGCGGGAAAATATATATATATATATATATATATATATATATATATATATATATATATATATATATATATATATATATATATATCAGACATTTTTTTTTTCTACATATTCGTGTTCTACGGGTCCGAAAACGGATAGCGCCCCTACTCTCGCCTCTCGCAGCTCTTATCGTATAGACTGTATAAGTCTAATTTTTCGGAGAAAATTCGACTAAAAATCGAAAAATATAAACGTAAGTAACTAACAATAAGCGATACAAATTTTTTTCAAAATTTAAATGAAATAAAAAAAATTTGAATTTTTTTTTTTAAAATCAGTACCTATTTTTGGACTTACATCTTTTTTCCATCAAACTCCTCAATTACGTTGAGTTATATTAAATATAGTATACATATATCACCTAGCGATGCCTAGTTTAAAAGCAGTTAGTCGATAATCGACTAAAATTATTTTTTAGACAAAATTAGTTATTAAAATACCGAAACTACAATATTCGATTAATCAGCTATATATGGTGTAATCTATCTAACTCTTTCAAAAACAGTGCGTTTTCTTTTGAATTTAATTATTGATTTTTAATATATTTTTTTTTTTTTTTAAAGAAAACGATATATTACATTGTGTTAATGACATAAAAGTGAAAAATCGAACAAATGATAAATTAATCCGGTAAATCTGATTTTTTCATTTTTAGTCATTTTTTGTCATTAAAAAAAAAAAAAATAAAGGGGGACCACTAGTGTGACTGCCTGAAATAAAGGTGATTTTTGGGAATTTTTTTAAAGAAAACCACTGTATGGAATGATTTAATATTTTAAGGATATATTCGTTGATATATAATAAATTAATGATAAAATTTTTGGATTAAAAAAATTGAAAATTCAGTGAGTTATTTGCGATCTCCCAAGGCTCCAAAAAAAAAGTTTCCCCACTGCTGCAGTGGTAGCGACCTTCACAGACCCTGAAATCAAAAAAAAACCAAAAAGCCTATTAAACTAGAAGGTATGGCTCGTGCCATGAACCTCAATCGAAAAAAAGTCGAAATTTAACAAAATGGCGGAGTGTTAAAAAAAAAGTTTTAAATCTTGCGCGAAAATTTGATGGTTTTTGGTCTGCAAAAATTACATTTTTTATTTGATCGGAAAACTGGAGGTTGATGTCACGAAGAAATATATATACCTCATTTCAGATAAAATTGATCATGAGTTTTCGTTAAAAAATTAATTAATTCTTATATTCGAAACAAGTCAATTTTCTATTCTTTTCTAAAAATAAACTGCAAATTTAAAATTTACATAAATGCAATAATAAAAGAGATAAAGCCAAGAAAACGGAAATTATTTAAATTCAAAGTGACGAAACATGGTTAAATTTAACTGAAATGAACCATATTAAAGAAGCTGTAATAAAAACCAAATCGATCGGTTGATTTGTCTTCTAGTTATAACTGCAGCAAATTTGAAAAATGTAGTTTTTCATTACTTTACCTTTTAGTTTTAATTACTGAGAATTTTTACTAAAATTATTTACGATGTGCTCACTATAACGGGCACAGTAAAACTAGATGAGTCGTTTAAATGTGCCAGGGTCAGCTGCTCCACAACATGTGACTGGCAGCCACGTCCAGAAACTCCCGAACTATCAACCTTCATACATTTCTCAATACCTCAAAGTTAACAATGAAAATCAGAATCCATTCTTCGGATGGACGTAACTCAAAAACTATTTGAGATGTGCACTTGAAATTTTATTATGTTATTTTTAAAGGTATAGACTATCGAAACATGCAAAAAAAATTTTCCAATTTTTTTCAAAATGTCACACTAGTGGTCCCCCTTAATCATTTTAAGAGCGTAAAATAGTCGACTGAAAAATGACTCAATTTAAACAAAATTAGTCGATTAAATTGATTAATCAATTAATCATCCGACATCACTAATATCACCGATAAACAGCCTTATTTTCATAAGATGGTTTCCTAATCTTTACAACTTGAAAATTCCATGTATATGTTTTTTATGTCGACAATGTTAAACGTATTTCTCAGATATCACAGCATGTCTTTTTACCAATAACTCCACACTTTAATTAATATAGTTCCGTTTTTGAAACAAAAATACCTACATATACAATAATTATAAATTAAACTTTAACAGTAATTAATTAACTTCAACGAAAGATTTAGTGACTTGATGAATATATATTATAAGTACATTCACATACATACGTACATGTACGTACGTGGCCCACGTACATATGTTCCCTTACATAACTCTGTACATAATATGTTGTATTAATAAATTTTGCCACGTTAAGAATAAAACCTATTAATTATAGTAGAAAATTGTGTCGGTAGGTACTTTAAAACTATAACTAACGTGCTTTAGCTGCTCCGTACAGTTGTAAGTTTTGACGAGAATAGTTGTACACCTGAAAATAGAAAATTTATAACAGTATTACAAGGGGTAACTATACAATAGAACAGATGCGGCAGTCGCCCCAGGGTGCATGAGGAATAGTGACGTAATAGGGAGAAGAAAGAGGCCGTAACAGCAGAAGTAAAAACTTGCAAAAATTTGCAAAGGTAGTAAAGTGCTTTTATTTCGCGTCACTTTTATTTTCGGGAGTAGGTAGACTTTTTATAGGGGAGTTACCGTTACGTCTCTGAATTGTATTGTAGATATCGTTGAAATTCTGAAGAAAATTTTTTACTGTAAACTTGGACATTTTTTAATTTAGCCAAATGCCAGAGGTGACGAAATGTATTCACGAAGGAAAAGAAACTGTAAGGATTAGAGTACCAACATTTAAAAAAAAGTTTAATTTGTGCTTTTTTAACTGCTAGTGCGTTAGGGTTGGGCAGGTCTGTTTGAGTACGTTAACGAAAAAGTCAGCTTAGTTCATTCTAAAGTGAATTAATTATTCTCTGCTTTAATAATAAAATGGTTGAATGTGACAAAGTCAATGTTAGCCTTATCTGATTTCCGGAAGATTTTTTTATTTGCTTCTGTAACATTTAAAAATTTTAAGGTAGAATAGCCATGACCAAACTATAAGAGTTCCGTAATTTTGACTATAGAATCTTAAAAAGAAGAATTAAAAACTATTTTCTTGAGCTGAAACTTATTACTTTTATCGCTAATTACTGTCACTGAAGTTTTATCACTTATGCGAGAGCTTTATATTTTTTCGAATGAATTTGTGTTTATAACGAACATTTGTTACCTATAGCAATTTAACGAAAAATGAACTATCAACTAGCCAGAACGCGACAGTGTAGTTGGAGTGTTTTTTTGACTAATAAGTTTGAGTTGTAGAAAACACAAATTTATTCAGAAAAAATATATAAATCGAGTGTAATACCCTAAGACAATTTAACGAATAAAATAAGTTGGTATAATATTTCGTTACTGTGGTTTTGAAATCGGTTAAAATTACCAGTAAAACTTTTGTTTCATTTTTATCGTGTTTTCTGTTATTTTTTCCCTGTGAACATCTGTTCTAATTTTTGTTTTCACGGAGAAAATAAAAAGACCAGACAAATTAAATTATTAAAATAAATTTTTGAAAATATATTGGGTAGACTTATACCAATTTTTGCGCATCTTAAAGACATCATTATGCTTGTGAAAGTACTAAGAATAATAATGAACAGCTTTCCACTTAACCCATCTCATTAAAGTAATTAATTCCGACGAAAAAAAAAAGAAAAGAAAAAAGGAACGAGAAAAGTATGCATAAACTGAAAAAAAATTCCTTACCTTTATACGTATAAAAATATGAGGATAGGTACCACTGTGGAAATAAATTTTTATCTACTAAATAATTAATTTGTTGCCTTTTGATTAACGAAAATTCAATTAATTATATTTGGTAAAATATTGATAAAAATGTCAAATACTTATAGAATTTGAGAAACTTTTAAAAAAATATTTAATATTGTTTTTTCGTTTTCTTTGATTTGTACAGTAGAGCACCAGTTTTGTCAAGAAAAAGTAGTCTCCAAAAGTGGTGCTTGACAAAAGTGATGCTTTTTGACCAGGGGCGATTCACAAATATCGTAAGATTAGTTTTGAATTAAAATTATTAAAAATTAATTTGAACTTAATTATGACTTAATTTTTATTTTTCTTAATTAATGAAAGTAAGATACGTTTTTTTAAATATTAATAAAAGAAAGAAACGATTTAAAAAATATCATTTAATTTTTTTTAATTGTTACAAATAAAACATATTTTTTTGTTACAAATAAACATATTTTATTTTATTATTTATATTCTTCTTTATTAATGGAAAAAAGATTACAAATAAAAAATATTAGACACATACAAACTACGGTTTGTAACTCCCAAACATAATATCTTGAATCTCTGGCAAATTAATAATGTTTTTTTTGATTACATTTTGATTACATTGCGGGGTTGGTTCTACCCAGTTTAGAACAGTTTTGATTGTCCTTATGGTATTTTGTGGCTAAAATATCTATTTTGTTTCTTAATGATAATCGCTGCATTTTTGCAGAAAAGCCTATTTTTGTTTTGAATGTTTATAAAATACTAGTGAAGAATTAAAAATTATTTATCTCAGAAAATATTTTTTCATTTGTTGTTTTTTATTAATTTGCTTTGAAATGATTTTGTTTTCATTTTACGTATGTAAAATGTAAAAACCGCCACAGAACAGAATATATATATATATATATATATATATATATATATATATATATATATATATATATATATATATATATATATATTATATAAACATTCTATGTGCAATAATTAAAATCCACATTCCCACGCTTTGAAGTCTGTGGTTGTTTGTCACTAGCATTACCGGTATATTTATTTGTTTCTTTTGATAAAATCATGCGTTATGGTCTATTGCACATGGATTTAATATTTATGTACTTGACATTTTTGCTGCAACTTTCCAAAGATGATGTTGACTAATTTGATACTCTCAAAAAATTTCCAAAACTGATGTTTCCATTATCGGTGCTATACTGAATATTTTAATTGTTTTGTCTATTACTGTAAAAGGTGAGTAAAACACAGAGAGTCTCAACTACTTCAAAGAGCGTGTTGTTAGAAACATTTTTTTATATCATAATATTATAATTTTTAATATAAAAGACCATATGAGAATGTTTAAGAGGTATAAAAAAAAGTATCCCATATTTTCACTTAGCTTTTCTGTTACGCCGTAAATTATTTTTTTAAAATTTTATATAGTGTGTTAGTGTTCAACATAGTGTACCATTTGGGCTTTTTTTCATAATTGCCTGTGTCCGTAAACGTGTTAAATCATTTTATGTTTCGGATTTCAACCATCTTTATCAAAAATAGATAGTTTTTCTTTTTCGAAGTTGTCTTATAAGTGGCAGTTTAAAATAATTAACTCTTCTGTTAAATTTTTGGCGAATTTTATTTAGAAAAGATTAAATTTTGGCGTTAATGAAGAGTTTTAAGTTTTTGTCTTACTCTTACATCATAGTTTCAGAATGGATGATTTGATTTTAATGTCTTTTTTATGAGCTGATATTTGTAAGATTTCTCTTCTGTCCTTTTTGTTGAAAATCGATTCCGCCGTTTCTAAAATCTTCATCTCTCCCAGTTTGTGTAGGAATCTTGGCTTCTGTCCAGTTCGAAACTTTGCGTTTACGCTGAAGTATTCAGTTTCGTTGGAGTGTCTTGACAAATTCGAGGGTCTGGTTTTGATCAAAACAGTAACATTTGAATATTAGTAATTAACTTTTGGATTGCTACGAAGAAAGAAGATGAAAACGTTTCTAGATAAAGAACTGGACAGATTTTAGAATAAAAAAAAATTGTTGAAGTTTCATATTAATTTGGAAGCCTTTTGTTGAAATAAAAAATTTAGTGATTTTATTATATTCCAATGAAAAAGGATGCTAAAAATCTAAATTTTTGCATGGGTAGAAGGGTAAACCTCTTGCAGTAAATATATTATTAACCTAAAATCTGGCAGTATCTGACAACGTCACATCAAATGAAGGATGGCGGGAGATTCAAAAGTAAAATTAAATTGCACCGCAGTTCAGCACTCCAAATAAATTTCACTACTGACGGAAATATTTTTAAGACTGTACCCAACTTCGTAAATTTCCTAAATTTGTTAATTTACATCCGCACGTTAATCAAAACGATTTTCTTTTCGATCTGTGTCTGTTCACAATATCTTTGTTTCATTTAACCCAATTATTTGTGTTTAATTACGCATACTTTGTAAATAATATTTTTTCTTTATTTTTCTATTTTTCTTTCTTTTTGTTTATTTTGTATTGTTTAATTTTCTTTTATATATATATATATATATATATATATATATATATATATATATATATATATATATTTATTTTTAAGTGCTTTTAATTATTTCTTTTATTTAATTGAAACTTGTTTACTGTGTTTGTCTTTTGTCTTTGAAAACAATTGATGCCCAAATATTTAAATTGTTTTGTGTATTCTTACAGTTTATTCAAAAATAATATGGAATTTTAAACAATTTGTTTTTGTATTTCATATAAAAAAGAGACAGTACATTGAATTTTGTATCGATCTTCATACAGTTTTTCTTATGTATTATTAGATGATACAGAACAGACTAATTTTTGTTCCGGTACCTTCATTTTTACCATTTTGAAAATTCGTTTTCTTTTTGTTTTTATTCAACCGGAAAATTCTAAAATATGATCAATCGGAAACAATTTAAATAAATTACGTAACAGATTTTATAACCGAATTCTTACATTCTTTCACTACTAATTTTTTACATTTATTTTTTCTTTTGTGTTCTAATATTAAATTGATTTATTTATAAATAATTAACTAACTTCATATGAAAGACCTACTTTGTGAAAATCCATATTATCAATATGAAATCATTTCTTCATCACTTTTCACTCTAAAATACGAGCTGACTCTTAGTTTTTAACCCCTTATCGCATCCAAAGCCATATATGGATTCTAAGTTTTACTATTTTTTTTTTTTTTCAACATATTAATTTTTTTTTTTTTTGAAACTAATGTTAAATCCTAACTTTATACTCTTTCGAGTAACGGAACGTAATTTTTGTTGTCTTTGGTAAGTGCGGGTTGTCAAATTATTTGAAGTTATGTTCAGAGTGTCCGACCGTCACAGTGCAATTAATTGTTACTAATTTTATTTGTGAAAACTAAACAATAAAACGGTAAGTACTAAAATCAGAAATTTTCAAAACACATTCTTTATATACTCAAGGACATGGAATCGTTGTGATTCGTCTGTGTTTTCTTGTTTTCTTCGATTTTTGGGGCTTATTTTGAAGTTGCCATATTTGGCTTCGTATGCGTTTAATCTAGATTATTATTGGGCATATATGGCTTCGTATCGCTTTTATGGTACATCCCAGCATGTCAATGCTATTCCTGGTAATGGCTTCGTGAGTGACGATGATTTTGCTTCTGATTCCCCAGTACTCCCACCAGCCAAGGCAGTCCATCAACTTCGGTGGCCAGAAAACGTACTGCAACAAGCCGAAAAGGTACTCCATCTAGCTTGCCCGGCTCACCTATACTCATTAAAAAAGCACGAAAAACTCCAACTAGGCATCAAGACCTCCCTTTGAAGTCTGTGCGATCAAATAAGGTGACCATTTCCCCGAATGGACAAAACTAAATTGACAAGTATGTCAAAACTGCTCAAAATTCCGTTCATTCGCCAAATGTGAAAAGTGTCAAGTTTATTTATGTTACAATGGTAAATAAAATTGCATACAGATTTTCATAAAATATAATTGTATTTTTTATTTAGCGCATACGAAGTCATACATCGATTATAATTATAATACTAGAATGCATACGAAGCCATATATGGCTTCGTTAAGTAATTTCTAAACGCAAAAGACTTAATTTTTTTTCTTAATTTGACTACTAAAATAAAAAAAGTGAAAGACATTTTAAGTAAAAAAAATTTTTTTCTTCATCTCCTTCATAATTTATGCAATAAGGGGTTAAAAGTTACTTATTTAAGCAACAACTTAATTTCTTTTTTAAGCTATAAAATAGGTGCAAATAAATAACTTTGAATTGTGCTTCATCTGAAGATGGTTTAAAAACCGAAAGTCGGCTCGTGTATGTATTATTATATATATTCTATAGTGAAAAATGGCAAAATAAACGATCTCTTATTGATTTATTTATGTTTATATTAACAGTAATTTACGATAAACTCAAATACAACCGTCTTCAAAGTAGTAAACTATTAACTACAATAATCACAATAATTTTCTTGATGTGATTATATACACTACTAAGGATATTTAAACTATTACACAACAACTACAGTGAAACTTGTGTAGGTGCGTGAAGGGGGTGCCGCAGGGAGTTGTTCAATTATTTGAAATGTCATTATTATGTGTCTCCTAAAACATTTGATGAATATTAATTATTCTTTTCAATTCCAAGAAGCACCCAACCATACTCGATGTATTTGCTTGATATTCATTGTGCCATGACATACTTTGTAGCGGTACGGTAATTGAAATATTTTTCTCGGTGACCTATTAAATATTTGAGCGAATATTAATCTAGTACAACTAGTGCATAACTATGTACAGTAGCAGTTATAAGAATGTTAACAAAATTTTTTCTGCAAAAATTTTAGTTATTGGTTAAGTAATTTAGCCAATTACTGATGATGAAACTCGTTTTCGAAATATTTCATTTAAGACGCAAGAACTCATCTGTGATGAAGAAATCGTACATATTTTATACCGTGGGTCGTTCGGGTAGAAGGAAATGCATACATCAATGAGTAATCATTTGTGATCTCAAAATCATTTGACAGCGACAAAATAGTGGCTGCTCTGTGGCCGGTTATGTACGCATGTAGTTTTCTTATGGAAACACAAATTTCAAGACACAGGGACCACAACTTATCGTCGTAGTCGGACACTGTCGTAATGTTTCGTATACTGTCGTTGAGTGTCGCTGTTAGTGGCCAAAACTCGCAACTAGTGGACGACTTATAAGCGATAGATACATAAGTACCAGTACAACACTGTATAATAACAAACGCAGACAATATTGGTGGGGTTGATGTTATCCAACAGTGATTACAGGTCACTCGGCCACTAAAAAGTGGCTCGTAAGTGGTCGTTTAAAACACACGAACGACAGTACAACCACACGACAACGACAAAAAAGTGGTCGTACGTGTGTCTTGGCTCTTACACATTTCAGTCTATGAACATGAAATTTTGCATGTTTATATTAGAAAAATGAATTTCAGTTAATATACAAGACGAAACTTCCAGCTACTAAGGAACTCTGACTTACAAGTAAAGGTCCCGAGGCCGGACCTATCGATTTCGATGAAACTTAAATATATTGTAGAACACCAAAAACTAAGGGACACGTATTTTTTTTATCTGCGGGAAAACGGTTTGAAGGGGTGAAATCGCCCTCCAAAAATTGGGGTAAAAATTTAATTTTTCAAATATCTCGAAAACAGTAAGAGATAGAGCAAAAGTTTAAATTGGCGATATTGCTCTTTTTTAAAGAGCTATCTATTGATATGCAATTTGTTCATATTACATCAACAGGGGTGGTTGGGGGTTAAAATTTGGGGGTTAATTTTGCAAAAAGGGGGTGAAAAATAAACAATATAAAAATTTTGTTTACAGATTTGAAATCTACGTCAAAAAATCTAATTGACCTGTTTTTGCTCAATATCCTAATATTAAGTCTAGCGGTAGTTAACTAGAGGGTGACTATGTCGAATAATCGTACTATTTGGGTATTTCAAGAAGTTCTTCTTCATGGAAAATAGCTTAAGACAATTAGAATAACGTAGAAATGAAATTCTCGAATTCAAAATTGAGTTTGAGCAACATTGGAGAGGGGGTCAGTCACCCTCTTAAATTACATACTAGTTTATATACACTAATTTTTTGACGTAGATTTCAAATCTTTAAACAAAATTTTTATATTGTTGATTTTTCACCCCCTTTTTGCAAAATTAACCCCCAAATTTTAACCCCCAACCACCCCTGTTGATGTAATTTGAACAAATTGCATATCAATAGATAGCTCTTTAAAAAAGAGTAATATCGCCAATTCAAACTTTTGCTCTATCTCTTACTGTTTTCGAGATATTTGAAAAATTAAATTTTTACCCCAATTTTTGGAGGGCGATTTCACCACTTCAAACCGTTTTTCCGCAGATAAAAAAAAATACGTGTCCCTTAGTTTTTAGTGTTCTACAACATATTTAAGTTTATTCAAAATCGATAGGTCCGGTCCCGGGACCTTGTTAGTTTCGGAACCCAACACGCATTTCGTACATTTTTTGTATCATAAAAAAAAGAAATGAGAAGTTCCGAATTTTTCACTATCGTTTCTTGTAAATGAATAACTTTTAAAGATTTTCATCAAAGCTGATATCGCCATGATTGTACACATTTTTATCGACACTACTGTACAGTGATATGCATGTTCTTTTTGTATGTAGGTACACATAGTACGTAGAGCAATGAGCAGCAGCAGCAGCAAGCAATGACTGAATGAATGTTATTGAAGTAAATTCAACAGAAAGCACACAAGCACAAAAAGCTCTAGTTCTAGTTAGTTCTGGCAAGCTTTCGCTCGTGCAAGCACTGTTGAATTCCATCGTGTACACGAAACATGCATACCTAGGCAAATAACCCACCATAATCTCGAACCAGTTTTCTACATGCCTTTGATACGGATGGAATACATTCTACACACAGGGTACAGAATGTTCCAGTTTTAATTGTACATATTTTTAACCGTAATGTACTGTTATTATTTCAGCCTGTATGATTTCAGTTTTAGTCACAGAAGAGCAGAAGTAATATTTCTATCTCTACACTAGTGATCGCAGCGGGGAAAAAAGTAACGTGTGAGTGACGTAATTCCCCACTCACATGTTATGTACATACGTTGATGTTGCGTTTGTATATGTATGAACGTTGCATGTATGTGTGTCTCGTGTACTAGTTCGTACCAGTTCGGGTACATATACATAACACCAAGCACATATAGCAACGCTGTGCTGTGTGTTTCAATAATCAATAACCATCAATCAACAATGTAATACTGTGGTGATAACAATTGATCTTATACGTTCACTGATTGTGGAAAGACTGAATGTAAAGTGTTATAGCATCCCGCTAAAAGGCACCGATCGATCCACGCATTTTTGTATTTAGACTGAATCCATTCATCCGTGGTTTTCTTCTTGATACTGGGTGTCACATCTTATGTGAATTTCAAAGGAAAATTTTAATCTATTTTCCCGAGTTACAGTAAAAAGGGTGTTGTTTAAAAAATATGTTCAAAACGATTAATCGCAATAAAAGTGACCCTCACAGCAGGAGATCTATATTTTAAAGAAAAAAATTTTCTAAAAAAAAAATTTAATTTTTGGACTTAGAGATTAAAAATTCTTAGGTTCTATTGGCAACGCAAAGATTACGCGAGCGCTCCTGGTTTTTTAAATAAGAAGCTGTATCAAGTAAAAAATTTTGTGTACGTTTAATTGTCGATAGAAAAATGTACTATACAAATTATGGGCGGATTACTAGATTTTATATCACCCATTAATCGTATGCGTGTATTTTTACTTGGTGCTAGTTCTAATTTTACCACCAGAGGCGCGAGTGAGAATCTTTGCGTCGCCAATACAGATTTGATTGTAATTTTATTGAAAAGTAATTATATGAGTATTATATGACGTAATTATATGACGATATGCAAATGTGATTAATTTTACAAATTCCTCATATAATAAATACTTATTTTTTTTTTTATTAAAGATACTACTAGAATCAACAGAAAATACTTATATTGTCTACCCAGTCAACTTTCCTAGGGGCCAGTAACATCTAAAAAAAAATTACATGAATAAATTCATGAAATAATTCAACATGTGCGAACACACACATTTTAATAAAAGAGAAAAAAACAACAATTAAATACTTATAAAAAATATATGTATTATGTTATCCGTTTATAACGTTTCGAGAAGTTAGCACATAGAGAGTGTGTTACCGGTAATACTTGTCCGCGCTAGCATCATATACACATGTACGGCCCCTGCGGTTGTTCTAGCCATCACTCACATATAATGTGATTGGAGTGGAAAGTGTCAAAAAGAGGTTGTGAATGATTTCACTTTCGCAAAATGATTGAAATGTTATATTTTTATATTTAGGAGCGGAAAGTTCTGAAGTAAAAATTTAACACCTTCATAATTTCTACATCTTTCGGCCTATGAACCTGAAATTTTTCTTAATTTCTTGAAGTACTTCTCCGTATTGGAAAGTGAAGATGAGAATTTTCTACAAATTTTTGCACAGTGGTGCGGTATGTTGTACAATACGTAATGTATTGTAGAGCACACTGCACCATTTTGTTACCTATTGCGACTGTTTGTTTATATTCCTTATAACGAATGATTGATGTAGTTATTTCATTTGTCCTGTAACTTGCTTACTTATTTTCTATGTCGATAAATATGGGTTACATCTGTAACATTCTGTTTTAAATATATATATGAATTATGTTTGAAATGAAAATATTTGTAACAAAACTTAACAAAGACCAAATGACAACTTTGCAATTTGTAACCAACTGTAGCTAACGATGACGAAGCTCTGCTCTTAGTCAATAGATGGCTTTAAGCGTAAAAAAAAGAAAAATATATACTTTAATATTATGGGGGATGTACGTCCGTCCATATTCTGTCTACTCTGTTTTATATACACGTAATATTAAAGATCAAAGCTGACTTTGTGACTTATGAATGAAAATAAATATAGATAGAAAGCTTGAAAGACTATCTCTACTTAGTGCAGGAAATGCGAATAGAGGACGAGTCATCGTTGGACTTAATCTTTTACTGGGTCAGTTGTATATATCTAGTTAAATTATATGATTTTCCTTTTATGGTTTATTTTTTTTTTTTTTTTACAGAATTGACTTTTGTGGTTACAAAGAAACAGAATACAAATATTGAATGTTTGTGAATATTTCTGTTTGATTTTTGGTTAAATTAATTTTTTTTAGCAAGCTTTTAGCAAGTAGTAGTTCTTTGAGTAATTTCTGTAAGCAGTTTCGCCGGATTTTAATTAATAATGGTCTGTGCGAACCTTTCTTATTATTTTGAATATCGAAATTACTATTGAAATTAACGCGTATTCTATCATTCTGTTTTCGGAAAATTCTATAAGTAGGTTTAATTGTGTTAAAATTGAAAATAGTGTTTATAGAAGTAATTACTTGTAGGGTAATATAAGGGAGCTATGTACCACAATCTTTGGCAGGGTATTCTTTTATTGGTCATACATCAAGGAAAAAGTAAGACGACCCCTTAAACAGTGCACGTTTGTTGACATTTTGGCATTTTTGACACATTTTTGAACCTTTGGTGACTACATATTATATTCTAATGAGACGTAGCATGAATCACGATATTCCGTTTTTTTCTCGAATAGTGTAGTTAACACACTTGTCAATTCAGTTTGAGTAATCGAGCGTATCGTTGGCGAATATATGCAGTAGGGATGTTATGGATATGAAATTTCGGATACGGATACGGATACGGATATTTAAACACATTTTTTTCGGTTTCGGTTACGGATTATGTAATAATATCGGATAATGTTTCGGATACGGTTACGATTAGGAATAATTGCTTTTAGTAAACATTTTTTTTTTTAGAAAAAAGGGGAAATTTTTACCCTAAAAAGTGAACGTCAAACACGAATCAACGGAAATCTATCAAAAGAAATACATGTAGCAAAAACTTGCTTTGATTTAAATTCAGTTTTCCAACGGCAGTTGTCTGTTATTATCCGATACAAATCCGACACTTTTATTTTCGGATACGGTTTCGGTTTTCGATATTTAATTATTTCGGATATCCGGTAGTTTCGGTTACGGTTACGGATATCCCTAACATCCATAATCCGAAATGGCAGAAAATCAGCATTCTCAGTTTTGCTTAGAACCGTATATAAATAACTCAAATCTGATTTTCTTCTTCTTGGCAACTTGGCAAAAAAATCTAAAAAAAAAACCTAAATTTCATTTGCCTAAAATTTTAATGATTTAAAAGTACAGTGGAACTCTAAGAAGTGCAACGAAATGATCCCTTGTCTTCTTGAGATGCAGTTCTTGGAGTTCCTGTGACGGTCAAAAGATATACCTATATATATTTTGACGTAAAATATATTTTTTAGACCGCGACAGGAATTCCAAGAACTGCAACTCAAGAAGGCAAGGGAACGTTTCGTTGCACTTCTTGAAGTTCCACTGTAATGAGCTTTTGAGCAACATAAAGGTTCCATAATTGTTGGCCCTTATCGTGATTGAATATAAACTCAAATAAAATAACAATAATTATCGCCAACTTTAAACTTAATAAATAATATCGTAAATTTTTTGGCTATAGCAAACACACAATATGATAGATTTAATTGAAAACTTTTGTTTTACTCCAACAAAACAAAATGGTAGTGAGCGACTACGAAAACAAAATGGAGAAAAAAAGTCAATTCAAATAATACAAGTAATAAATGGTTGTGGATCACATCGCATTGGCCCAATCTCCCAAATGTCGACCTCCAAACTAACAGATAAAACAACTGAATGTGTTTTAACCAAAATATATTTATATATCAATATTTATATAAAGTTTTTCTATTAAAAACTTTTCAATAATGTTATATTCGATTTCGGAAAAGTTTTACGATGAATGGAATATCACTTGATAGTACTGTAAGTGGAAACAAAAATGTAATCATCGCACAAGAGTGATAGTGTTCAGAAGTATTCACATTATTTTAAAGACTAGACAAACATCGATAAAAATCGTTGTTAAATAGTCAGTACTATAGTTGAAAAAATATTCCCAGACACTTTTGTAGGTTTCCTTCTTTTTTGTCCCTGTCATACACTTTTCAACACTACACCAGTATCCTTAATCAGTGGTTTTTATTTAGTTTTTTTAAATATTTGACATAATAATATTTCATCTTCATCAAAGTTAAAAAAATGATGCAATACTGTAAAGAAAAGTGGAATATGTTATTTTCAAATAGAATAAACTATTTTCGTTTGATTTTAACTGATTTGAAAATTCTAAGCAGTACATATTGACATCCACTGATTTTTGTTTTTCAAAATTATATTTTTAATAGTATTAAATATTTTGAAATGAATCCAATCATTCAGTTATTTTAGCATATTCAGTATATGTTTACAGTTAAGTTATAATATATCATTAATGTCATTTGTTTTCGGTTTCTTTAAGAAATATTCTTCTGTAATCAAATTATTATTAAATAAACAGAATTTACATAAAAATATAAAATAGTCTTATTAACTTATTATTTATTATTATTTCGTAACCTAATGTTCAATTAGTATCCTATGCACTATTTATTTGTTTGACTGGAATTAGGAAAAGACAATCATACGTTGACAAAGAAACTATCAAAATTGTCTGGGAGTATTTTTTCAACTATAAGTAGAATGGCGCAGAACTTATAAGGGTAATTCTACGGCAATTGAATATTGTCGTCACAGCTGTTATACTCTTTTTCTTAAAAATATTGTTTACTTTTTTAGGTTTACAATTGTTAATTTGATCGTCATATCTGGCTTTGGTAAACAGTAAACGTAAAAAATTTTTCAATTAAAATGAGATATTCTAATTTTAATTGATGTCAACGGTTGTGACGAAAATGTTGAATTGTCGCGGATTCATCCAAATGTAGAACAGAAAATACAAGAGCGTTGTAGGTTGTTTAACGTTTTAGTAAACTTCATGACGTTATAAAAATAAAAAAATTTCTTTTTTCTCAAATCAGTCTTTACGGAAGTGATTTGAATCGGAATGTTTGGTTGGACCAAGGTAATTTGGGCTTCAACTGTTTATCTTTGGTGTTAAAATGACGAATTTAAAAAAAAAAAAGATTGATTTGAAGTTTCCTTTTTTTTAATGATTCTACATGACTGATTTTGACAAAAATGGAAAGAACGATTTTGAAAACCCATAATCAATTTCCAGTTTCATCGACCTATTATTTTACTTACTGTTTTTGCGCATTAAAAATTCTACTATACTTGATGACGTCACCAAATTTAAAAAAAAATATTCTTCTCAAATTAAGCTTTACGTAAGTGATTTAAATCGGGATAATTGGTTGGATTAGGGTAATTTGGGTTCAGACTATCCATTTTTGCTGTCAAAATGACGAAATTTCTTGTAGAAATATAACTGATTCGATCGAAGTCTTTTTCTCGTGATTTTCTATCCCTAACTCTGATAAAAATGAAAAGAACGGCTTCGAATACTCACAATTCGCTTTTAGTTTCATCATTCTTTCATTTCATTTATGGATTTGAATGGATTGAAACATTTTCGTAAACTTGGTGACGTCATCAAACTGAAATTTTTTTCCCGCAATAAAATGGTTTGAATTGAGCTAATTTGCGAAATTTTTGCTATCAAAATAGTGAAATTCATTTGAGAAGTATGACTGATTTAATCAAAAGTCTTTTTCTAGTGTTCCAATATGTTTAATTTTGATGAAAATGTAGAAAATGATTTCAGAAACTTATAATCCTCTTCCAGTTTCGTAATTTGATTACTTTATTTACGGTTTTTGACGTATTAAAATTTTTTATTGACTTATATATCATGATTCATATTCGTATCCTTCGCTCTGTAATCTTAGCTAATATGTGCCCACAATTCGATTTTTCTTTGCAATAATGTTGTACTCATTTTTACATTTTTTAGATAGTATAATAAAAATTCAAAAAACATCTTCATAATTCTCATAATAAAATTTTTATTATCACTTCAGTTTTTTGTTGGGGAAAAATATTTCTCACTAATTTTAATATTAAAATCATACCAACTTCTGCGATGAAAATTTCTCAGATCAAAATAAGTTTCCACGCATATAATAAATAAATTTTTCAAAACTACCTCTCGTATTTGCTTTTAACTTTAATCCTTATTTGAAAAGTTTTCCGTTGTTGGTACTAAACACGATAAACTTTCTGTTTTTATTCAAAATATTTCCTAGAAAAGTTTTCGAAGTAATATCCTGTTATAATTTATTAGTACAAATTACGTACGTTTTTGTGAGGTTTTTGTATATCCAGTTTTATTCTGTGTATGTAGAAAAAATAGAATAAAGGAATAACGGGGATTAATTTGTAAATTTTAGAGTAATTAGATTTTCTATTCAAAAAAACCGTATGGTCAATTAATCTTAATTGGAAATCTTGTTAGGTTAAAATAGGTGCCATGATAAAAAAAAAAATCATTTTGATAACTTTATATCGAACAATTTATCTCTATGAAGTTATTAAGTATATTTAATTAATATAACTGTGTTATTTGTGATAGGGGGAGGGTAAGGAAGTGGCAAAGGATTTAGATTTATTATTTATCTTTTTGTTATGTTAGAGGAACTAACAAGTAAAGGTCCCGAGGCCGGACCTATCGATTTTGATGAAACTTAAATATGTTATAGAACACTAAAAACTAAGGGACACGTATTTTTTTTTATCTGCGGAAAAACGGTTTGAAGGGGTGAAATCGCCCTCCAAAAATTGGGGTAAAAATTTCATTTTTCAAATATCTCGAAAACAGTAAGAGATAGAGCAAAAGTTTAAATTGGCGATATTGCTCTTTTTTAAGGAGCTACCTATTGATATGCAATTTGTTCATATTACATCAACAGGGGTGGTTGGGGGTTAAAATTTGGGGGTTAATTTTGCAAAAAGGGGGTGAAAAATAAACAATATAAAAATTTTGTTTACAGATTTGAAATCTACGTCAAAAAATCTAATTGACCTATTTTTGCTCAATGCCCTAATATTAAGTCTAGGGGTAGTTAACTAGAGGGTGACTATGTCGAATAGTCGCACAATTTGGGTATTTCAAGAAGTTCTTCTTCATGGAAAATAGCTGAAGACAATTAGAATAACGTAGAAATGAAATTCTCGAATTCAAAATTGAGTTTGAGCAACATTGGAGAGGGGGTGAGTCACCCTCTTAAATTACATACTAGTTTATATACACTAATTTTTGCTATTAAGACACTGATAGTGGGTAAAATAATGTTACAATAAGTGGTTCTGAAGTTGGACTATCATATGTAAGGTCTTTATTAGGTTTGTTTTTTAATGGATATTATAGCTTTCCTTATCGAAAATTATCGATACCGAAAATTACATAACCTAACCTAAAATAACGAAACCTAATAAAAACCTTACATACGATAGTCTAACTTCAGAACCATCTATTGTGACATTATTACCCCCTGTCAGTGTGTTAGTTGCAAAAATTAGTGTATGTAAACTAGTATGTAATTTAAGAGGGTGACTCGCCCCCTCTCCAATGTTTCGCAAACTCAATTTTGAATTCGAGAATTTCATTTTAGTCCAACTTCAGAACCACTTATTGTGACATTATTTTACCCACTATCAGTGTGTTAATAGCAAAAATTAGTGTATATAAACTAGTATGTAATTTAAAAGGGTGACTCACCCCCTCTCCAATGTTGCTCAAACTCAATTTTGAATTCGAGAATTTCATTTCTACGTTATTCTAATTGTCTTAAACTATTTTCCATGAAGAAGAACCTCTTGAAATACCCAAATAGTACGATTATTCGACATAGTCACCCTCTAGTTAACTACCCCTAGACTTAATATTAGTATATTAAGCAAAAACAGGTCAATTAGATTTTTTGTCGTAGATTTCAAATCTGTAAACAAAATTTTATATTGTTTATTTTTCACCCCCTTTTTGCAAAATTAACCCCCAAATTTTAACCCCCAACCACCCCTGTTGATGTAATTTGAACAAATTTCATATCAATAGATAGCTCTTTAAAAAAGAGTAATATCGCCAATTTAAACTTTTGCTCTATCTCTTACTGTTTTCGAGATATTTTAAAAATTAAATTTTTACCCCAATTTTTGGAGGGCGATTTCACCCCTTCAAACCGTTTTTCCGCAGATAAAAAAAAATACGTGTCCCTTAGTTTTTAGTGTTCTACAACATATTTAAGTTTCATCAAAATCGATAGGTCCGGCCTCGGGACCTTTACTTGTAAGTCGATCGAAAAAATCAGTATTCACTAATTGTCAGAAATACATTTCTGTTCTTTTCTTACATTAGATTAGTGTTATTTCATTAGGGCGGGGTTCTCATTTAGCGACCTATAAATAAAGTATTTTTTTGAATATTCTGTTTCATGTTGACGCACGACGAAACGGAACAGGTATATGTCTTTTGGGTGTGTGTGCTTTTGTGTCTCCAAAGCGACCTACCCAATTTTAAGGTTTTTTTCTTTTTTGAAAGCTGCTAAGTCAGGTATGATTTTTATCTGAGTTTGATGAACATGAATCCGGTCGTTTCTATGATATTCCAGGATCTCCAGCAGGTTTGACGAACATTGATCCAGCTGTTTCTAGAATATTTCAGGATTTGCAGAATAAAAAATTAAAAATCCTAAAAACCCACTTTGAGAACTGGCAGTTGTGAGATGGTTCTTAATCAAGTTTGATGAAAATGGCTCCAATCATTTCTAGAATATTCCAAGAAAAGCTTCAAGGAGTGTCAAATAAAAAAGTTTTAAAAACCCACAATGAATATAAGCTTTAAAAGTTTTCAAATAAAATACCTGGAATTGCGTATTCCAAATTTCGTTATAAATTGGAATATTCCAAATTTCATTATAAATGGTATATTGTGCAATAAGTGCAGGAAATTGTCGATTGCCCACGAAAGTGAAGTTGAGCGCACTCACTACGTTCGTGCGCTCATTCGCTTGAGTGGGGCAATCGACAATCCCGCACGAGTTGCACATACTATTTTTTTATCACGAATTTTACATACTTTTTTCTATTACTATCACTATTTTTGACATTTTTATTACTTTTTAAAATAATATTTTTAAGTGTTCGTCTTTTTTTCTGAATTAATTATCGTTTAAATTACTTTGTTCGTGGTTTCTATAGAGATAATTATGAAATATTTATTAAAAGAAAAATTTAGAAGCGGCTTTGCGTGGTTTGATTAAATTTTGCGTGTTTTATTGTTAATTTGCGTGTGGAAAGTTACTTTCCACACGCAAAAAAGTATGCGGGAAGAGTACAGTGTGCAAACAGCTATTTTGCGTACAGAAATGTGTGCGCCAAGTTAGTACTTCTCCCGCATGAGTAATAAAAATTAATTTTCATTTGTCATGTGTGACATTACCGTACAAATTACGCGGCAAAATATATCACGCACATGACGGATGAAAATTAGCTTATTCTAATATTATAATGAAATTTTGAATACAGTCGAACCATTGTATTTTCAATCTGTCGGGACTAATCCACTCATATATTTTCAACTTCTCCGTTATCCTCACTCTGTGGCAGTCATAGAACCACGTGACAGACATAAAACCAATCACAAAAAGCCCACGTAAATTTCTACATAGTGATCACATGCACTATCCCAGTGAATAACCTTAAAATGATAAAATGTCAAGTGACACATGACAAATACAAAAGTGAAAAATGAAAAAAAAGTGTAATAAACTTGTAATAAAATTGTTTTTTAAACACTTGCGAACGAAGTAAGACCATATATTATAAGATAAAGGCATTAGTGGTCGATTGGTTAATCTGATAGCTATTTTTCTGTGTTAAAGTATTGCCTGAGAAGTGGGGACCAAAAATTTGAAAATACGTGAGTAACATCAGTTGAGAATAGATGGTGTTGAAAATACATTAATTGAAAATACATGAATCCGATTGTATAGAATTACAGGAATTTTTAGGCTAAAGTCACATTGGAAGCGGATACGTACGACTTAATTTGTCTGATGTAGTCGTGAGACTATTGTCGTCAGATAAAGTGGTCACACTGTCAGCATATACTTACGTAAATTTTTTTTAAAAATGAATCTGTTAAGAGATTATTTGTTTCTCGATAATAATATAATTAATTATTATTTGATGAAAAACCCGAATCGAAATTTTTGGGTTTATAAATTATACAATAGAAGGATCTACTGGTGATGAATTTAGGAAATTATTTCCACATTTGAAAATAGATAAAAATAAGTTTTTTCAATATTTTCGTATGAATGAAGGAAGATGTAATGGTTTCGCAACCTCTAACCAAAGTTTTCTACAAATTTCTCTGTTATAGTACCCTTTTTTTGTTCCCTTTCAAAAACGAGAAGTATTAATTTTTCTATATCCATTTAAATGTATCCTTAATTTATCAAATAATAAGTTTTATAAAATTGTAGTTTGGTACTACAAAAATTATAACAAATGAAAATATCCATTAAAATTCAAATAATATTCATAAATTGTATTACTTTTACTTAAGTTGCCTATCTTCTTTATCTTCTACACGTACGACTAGTGCGAAAAAAAACAAACTTTTTTGATTTAATATTTAACACTAACGACTGCGTAAGTGTGCGCAAGAATAACTCGTATCTAGTGTGACCATCTTCGTTCATTTGCATTATCTGATGTGTACGTACAAGTACGCGCGAGTGATTTGTCGTACGTACCCGCGTCCAATGTGACCGTAGCCTTATTTAAAACTTTTTAGAGGTTTTTCGTCGTGGGCTTTTAAAACTTGTTTATTGTAATATAAATAAACTACTCCGGACTTTTGTCACATATATGTTAGAAAAAGAAAACTTTTTTTTTCAAAAATTATTCCTGTGTAACTAACTGGCGAAACAAATAAGTATTCAATTGACGTGGATTGTATGTAGCTCTTGTAAAAGTTACCTAAAATCAAATTTAAAATTTTTTCAAGTAAATATGTGTATACTGTTTGTTGAAGGTTATATGTACCAATAAAATTGTTTAAAATGTCGGAAATTAACAAAATAGCAGCTGTGTGAAATTTACGCGTCGATTTTATCCTATATTATTGTTTTTTTTGGGTACCGTAAATTTTATTTAGGTAAAGTAAATAAGTTTTATATTTTGTAGATATAACCTCCAATAAATTCAATTTACTTTAAAGTAAAACAAGAATCAAGTCTTGATTCGTATTGATTTGAGAAACGTTGTTTGCATATATTTTCGGGCCGTTCCACCCTATAGTGTCGCTCTCAATATGGTTTCGGTTCGTTCTCGATTCGATGGCAACTCTTTTCGCACTCTGAAGGTATAACAATTGACTGCCAGCGGAGAGAAGTGCATTGTGCAATCAAAAAAATATGATTCACATTATCAGTACAAGTCATAAAAAGTCCGATAAAATATTATCTGAATAAAAGAATATTTTATCGAAATGAGAGCGTATCGATTCGATGCTGTCGTGTGGAACGAGCCTTATTTTTCTATTTATGCGACACGGTCTGCTTTATTTGCGATGTAGTAGTTACTCTGGCTTGGTAAGGTGGTAAATATACCTTAATACGTAAGCTATTTAAAAATACCTTAGGTAGTAAGCTATATATAGCTATTACTATTTAAAAATACCTTAAATTATTGTCCTATAATTTGCTTATCTTTTTTAGCGAATTTCCAAAACTGGAAATACGCTATTACAGCCACTGTCATGACGCGACTTGAGACCGGGACTATGGCAGAAATTTTTTTTTTACGTCCCTAGAAACGGAAAATAATATTCACTAACATATATATATATATATATATATATATATATATATATATATATATATATATATATATATATATATATATATATATATTGCCCGGAACATGGTTTTTTTTTTGCAATTTTCGTGAAAAAATTAGTTTTTTGCCAAAATTTCCCCTTATTTAAAAATTTTTGTAACACATTTTTACACCATTGAAACGGGGAGAGAAAATCACATAAAAAAGGTCTTTAAACTATTACACGTTCGCTTCACAATAAGGTTACTTCACAAACCGAATACAGAGAAAGAGATTGAACGTTATTTGTTTACCTTATCATAAGTTCTTTTTTGCTAAAATGTAGTGTATATAGTATGTTCCTTTAAATACTTTAATTCAAAATTTTTACTTAAAAAATGATATCATTATAATGTAACTTCTTAAATAAAAGAAATATGTATATAATTTATGTATCCTCATGTAAGATATGTCATATGTATGTATATTCTGATTTTTTTTTTTTTTTTTTTTTTTTTTAATTTATTATATATAGCGCTTTAGCTGCTTCTAGGCTATATGCGCTACAAACAAAATATTTACAAATTCTTTACATAACTCAAATAACATATTTAACTAAATTGTACAAGTATTATAAAATAAATAGTATTATATAATATCTAATAATAACAATTTTATAATTAAGTTGCTTGTTAGTTCATGAGTGTACTTAGATTAGCGAGATAAGGTACAAAATGTTCCAGCTAGTTTACTCAAATTTCATTATACACTTTGATTTCTTTTAGGAATTGAAAGGTTAGTTTCACTGCACTTTCACTATCTTTTAAAAGTTCACTAAGATCACTATTCTTTATGCCAATTCTTTTTTGGGTAGTTATGTTCGATGGACATTCACTTAGAAGATGTTTTAGGGTCAGCTGTATTTGACACTTATTGCAAAGTGGAGGGTTTGTTCTTTTGAACAGATATTCGTGTGTTAATTTGCAGTATCCCGTTCTTAGCCTAGCTAAAATGATTTCTTCTTTTCTTGATTTCCTAAACGATGTTTTCCAAGGAGTTACGGTGGTCTTTACTTCGTTTAATTTTTCTAATTTTCTGTTCCAGCTATCGTTCCATGTTTTTTGAAGTAATTGTTTGACGTAATTTATTTCGTCTATTTTTGTTGTTTCATTGATATGTACACCGGTTGTTCTAGCTTCATTGGCTAGGACATCGGCTTTTTCGTTGTATTTTATTCCCACATGACTTGGTATCCACATGAGAATTATCTTGTTACCGGCATCTGTGGCCTCTTGGATTAAGTATTTGATGTTGTTTTCTTGATGATTACTTGAAATAAATTTTAATGTACTGAGAGAGTCAGTGCCTAATATATATTTCTTTGGTGATTTGTTGCTGATATATTTGATTGCTTCTATTATAGCTGTAAGTTCAGCTGTAAAAATGCTGCAATGTGGCTTAAGCTGGAATGTTTTTTCGATGTTTCCTATCGAGAATGCGCACCCTACTGTGTTATCGGCTTTAGATCCATCGGTGAATATTTGGCTGTATCCCTGATATCTACTGATGACTTCCATGTATTCTTGCTGGTAAACTAGTGGAGGGGTTTGGTATTTTTTATATTTTTCTAAGTTAGTGATTACTTGGATATCTTCTATTTTCCAGGGCGGTATGTTTGTTGTGAAGTTCTTAATGATTTTAGGGGTTTCATATTTTAATTTTGAGATTGCTATTTTTGTACGTGCAGCCAAGGGTTTTGGTATTTTACTGTTTAATGTGAATATTGATAGTCGTTGGTCTGACGCAAATAAAACGTTATTTGGGTGGTAGTTTAAACATTTTAGTCTAATTAGATGTTTTATTATCAGCCAATTTCTTCTGTTTTCTAATGATGGTTCTCCTGATTCGCAGTAGATACTCTCGATCGGACAGTTTTTATATAGCCCTGTAGCTATTCTAATACCTGCATTGTGAATTACGTTTAACATTTGTAGGTGTTTTGGTTTGGCTGAACCATAGATTATGGAACCGTAGTCCAGTTTTGATCTAATGAGGTTTTTGTACAATGTTAACAAGGTTTTTCTGTCTGCTCCATTATTTTGACCGTTAATTATTTTTAAGATATTTAGGTTTTTTAGGCATCTGGCTTTTAATTCCTTGATATGTGGTATCCATGTCATTTTTCTATCGAAGGTCATTCCTAAGAACTTGTGGGTGTCTGCAAGATGAATTTGTTTCCCGTAAATTTTTAAATCGATATTTATTACAGGATGTCTTTTTCTAGTAAAAACAACACTTTTTGTTTTTTCTACTGAGATTTCTAGTCCGTTTCTGTAAGTCCAATCTTCTAAGTTGTTTAGTACAGTTTGGAGTAATTTTACAGTTTGGAGTAGTGTCGAGTACTTACTGATATTGCTAGGTCGTCAGTAAAGAGGTGTGTTTTAACTGGTTCTGGTATCTCGTTTACAATATCGTTAATGGCTATTAAAAATAAAATTGGGCTCAGTACGGACCCTTGAGGTAAGCCGTTTTCTTGTATTTGATATTGTGATAAGTTGTTTCCAATTCTTGTGTTGATTTGTCTGTTTGAGAGGAAATTTGATACGTAGTAGAGAAGATTACCACGTATCCCATGACTAGATAATATTTTTAGTATCTTCTACCGCCAGGTCATGTCGAACGCTTTTTTTAGGTCAAAAAAGATTGTTATTACATATTTATTTGTTTGGAATGCTCTGCATATTTGATCTTCTAGTCTTACTAAGTGATCAATCGTTGATCTTTGTTTTCTAAATCCGAACTGGTAAGTGTTTATTAGATTTTTTTGTTCGATGATCCATGTCAGACGGGAGTTTATAATTTTTTCCATTAATTTACCAACGGAACTTGTTAAGGCTATTGGACGATAGTTTTCTATTTTAGTTTTATCTTTGCCGGGTTTAAGTACTGGGATAATCGTAGCTTGTTTCCATTGTTGTGGAAATATTTTTTCTTTCCATATATATTGAAATATTTGAAACAGATATGTTTTCGCATCTTCGTTCATATTTTTAAGCATTTCAGGACAAATGTTGTCAGGCCCAGGTGTTGTATTATTTTGGTTATATAAAGCTTCTTCGAACTCTTTGCGCGTGATGTCCGAGTTGTATTCTTCAGTGACTTCACTCTCGAGATTAAGTGGTGTAATTTCTTCTTGATTTTTGAATGTTATGAATTGATCAGAATAGTTAGATGTTGCAGACATTCTCGAATAATGGTGATTAAATTCTGTTGCTATTTCTTCCGGATTTGTGATTATATTGTTATCGACGCTTAGATAACTAATTGGCAATATGGTGTTATTTCTTGTTAATCTTCGGATTGAATTCCATACTTCGTATTCTGTAGTTTCACTGTTGATTGATGTTATGAATTTATTCCAAGCTTCTTTTCGTTTTTGCCTTATTAATCGACGGGCTTCTGCTCTTTTCTTCTTAAATATTATTAAATTTTCTATTGTTGGATTTCGTTTATGCTGTTTCAGTGCGATCTTTCTTGCATCGACAGCATCCTTAATTTCATTGCACCACCAGGGAACTGGGTTATGATTTGTAGTATTCTTCGTTAAGGGTATAGTTTCTTTTGCCGCGTTTAATATTAAATTGTTGAAATCTGAAACTATGTCGTCAATGTTGCCTTCGATGGTAAAATTTCTAGTGGCTGTTAGTTCTCGGAAGCTTATCCAGTTTGCTTTTTTGATTTTCCAACGTACTGGTTTTTCGTATGATTGACCACGTGTACTAGTTAAGCTTATAATTATTGGAAAGTGATCGCTAGCTGCGAGGTCTTCATGTACATTCCAATAAATTTTAGAAAATAAGCTGCTGGAACAGAAGCTCAAGTCGATCGCGGTGTATTTGCCTGATGCTAGTGTAAAATGCGTAGGGTGACCGTTGTTTAGTATTATGAAATCGTCCAGCTTCGTATAGATATTTTCGAGCATTAGTCCTCGGCTGTCATTATGCTGCGAGCCCCATAATTGATTATGGGCGTTAAAGTCGCCGAGGATAATATTTGGTTTCGGAATATTTTCTAATAGCTTTTCTAGGTCTTCTTTTTGACAAGAACCTGGAGGTAAATACACGTTACATATATGTATTGTTTGTTCTGAATTGAATTGAAGTTTTACTACAATGGCCTGTAGGTTACTTGGTATCGTTAATAGGTTAGAATATATGGAGTTTTTAACGGCTATTAAAACTCCTCCGGACGCTTTTAATCCATCTTCGTAGTCGTGACGATAGATCGTGTATTGACCTAAGTTACTGGATTTTTGTTCTTTTAAGTGCGTTTCCTGGAGGCATATAACTGACGGGTTGTATACACTGATTAGTTGTTTTATTTCTTCATAGTGTGCATGAAAACCATTACAATTCCATTGGATTATTTTATCCATGATAGTTTAGTTCGTTTCTTTTGATGTCAAATAACTATTTTCTAGTTGGTTTTTAGAGTTGGTTAATTATTCTGGTTAGTCGAATTTTGCTTGATCTATCTGGTAGTTTCTTGTGTAAAGTTTGAAGCATTTCGAGTAATATATCGGTTTCTTCGGTAAATTCATGTGCTATTTTTAATAAGTCCGTAGATTCTTGACTAAGTTTTAAAAATTTTATTAGTTGGTCAGTATTCAATATATACAGCCCAGTTTTGTTTTCATCTATTAACGGTCTTAAGTGTTCTATTGTATCTTGTAGACTATTGTCGTCTTTTTGTTTTTTCCCTCCTGGCTTGCTTTTTTCTATAGGTTCAAGGAATACAGTCTGGCTGTTATCGAGATTTTGTTCTTCTGAGTCTTCTTCAGTGGTGGTAGAACTTGTATGTGTCCTTTTAAAAGCTTCTTTTGGTGTTGGCCATAAGGTTTTGTCTGGTTGGTTCAATTCAGATGTAGGTTCTTTGTTTTCTTCCTGTGTGCCAATTACAGGTTCTTCAGTAATTGAGGTGGTGTTGGTTAATACGTTGCTATAGCTTCGGACTGGTCTTTTATCGCAGGTAGCAATTAGATGATTTTGACTGCCGCAATAAGCACAAGTTTTAGGTTGGCCGTCGTATGTTACTGCTACTTTTGATCCTCGAATTATTATATAGGATGGAATGTGTTTCTTTAAGTTGCATATAGCGATAAGGTTTCCTGTTTTGTATAATTTCTGGTTTGGAATTAGTTCGTTGGACCAGTATTCGTGGTCGATACTAATTATAGTTCCGTATTTCTGAATTTCCGTCAATATATCGTTATTGCTTATTTCAAATGGCAATCTTGCTATTCGAATTTTACGGCGGCCGATACCAGCTTGCGTTATTTTTACTTTGATAATTATTCCGGATGCTAATTTAATTTTCCCTTCTCCTTCGGTTTTTTCCATGATATTTTCACATATTTCAGAGTCTAGAAACTTTAAAAATAATCCATTCGGTTCGTATTGAATTCCATCTAGCTTATCTGCAAATCCTGTTACTAACTTTTCCAATGTACCAAATATCCAATTTAGACAGTCTTTGATGTTAGGTTTTTCTGTGACATCCTGTACGTACTCACACCATAAGGTGTTTGTACGTAAGGCCATTTTAAATGGCTATTTGTAGAATTAAATAATTTAAATATGTGCTAGTTCAATCGCACGATTTTAAATTTGTAACTGTTTTGTGCGGTCCTTTTAACGAAGACCGCACTCGATTTAAATTTTTATAACTAGTAACAATGCTCTGATGTGTATTTCACTACTGTCACTACACGACTCTCTATTCTGATTTATTTAAACATTAATTGATAGGTTTTTTGTCACATATGTACATATTAATTCCAAATCTTCAAATTGTCATATGTTTATGTATTTTTTACACAAAATAATAAATTAATATATTAGATAATTAAATACATATTTAGTTTTGAACAGAATATGTGCGTTTTTCACCATGTTTTTCTCTCAGAAACGATATCCTAACATGAATATTTAAAAATATTTTTAACTCTAAAAAAATGATATTGTTATTATTACGGGTTTGGTATGTACAAAATTTTTTTATTTTATTTTTTATTTTTATCACACTTATGTTACCTTTATTGCCTTCATGTGTATATCTATATATGTGTACATTTTGAACACCCTGTATACAGGCTTCACTTATAGTAACATAGAAAGAGACAAACCTTTCTTGGTGTTCCGTTTTGCGCAGCATTCTTGTATTTTATGTCAGCTACTTTCCGAGAAAGACTAATTTTTGTAAACGGAAATTCGCTATGTTATGCAGGATGCTGCGACAGGGGTATTTTTTTGTATAGTATCTATATTAACACATAACTAGTACAAACTCTACTTGGTTGAGATTCACTTTCTCCGATTTCTCCTGGAGCGCAAATTAAACTCGACTTCTTCAACTTTGTTTACTACACAAAAGTATAGATAAATATAATCATTATCCTGATTTCTAGAATTATTTCATTTAGAAAACGTCACCATAGGTATTGTGCGGGAACTTTGTTGTCCTGAAGTGATAATAAATTGAACAGCCAACTCATTACGACGACAAAGATAACTATATCTGTTCATTTCCTGCTCCTGCACGATCTCTGTCGATGTCAAGATGATTGGGTGGTCGTCACACCCACTTTCCATTTCCCTCGTGCACCGTCTTCTGTCCCCCCGCCCTATCGCTCGTTCGCAGTGTCACTTCCCATAGCAATGAGAATTGCTCATTTACATAAATAAATTTACAAAGGCAAGTTTACGGGAGAATTAGTAACGTCAAATGATATTAGATTGTGTATATCGTCAATGTATTCGTTGTACGCAGAGCCGGCTCGAGATAGGTCCCACATTTACAAAGACCTATGCCGCTGGTTTATGATGACGTTAATTATGACGATATATTAGAACAAAAATCACATTATTGCCCTTTAGGAAACCGCCTGGGAATGTTTGATAGTCCTGTTTAAAGAAAATTATTTACTCGCCAGTTTCTTTCATAGAATTACACTGCAGATCCGATTGAGAGAAAGAAAAATGTGTATGTATTGGTCACACAGATATAAAAAAAAAATATTAGGAATTTTTTGAGTAAACAAATCATTATATATGTATACAGTGTGGAATTTTGATAACTCTTATACCTTTCGGTAAATTTTGATAAAATTTTACGATGATTTAGAACAGAATTTGTTGGAAACAACATAGCTTAAAACATAGCTATGTTGTTTCCAACAAATTCCGTTCTAAATCATCGTAAAATTTTATCGAAATTCACCTAAAGTATAAGAGTTATTAAAATTCCACCCTGTATACATATATAATGATTTGTGTACACGAAAAATTCCGAATGTTTTTTTTATATCTGTGTGACCAATACATACACATTTTTCTTTCTCTCAATCGGATCAGCAGTGTATTTTCTTAATTTATATCTGGTAGATTTACTTTATTTTCAACGAATACAATAGTTACGTTAAATATATTTAAGTTTTTTATTTTAAATTTATATTGTACCTATAGGCCCATTTCACACTATACTGCCGCTCTCGATACACTCCCGGTACGCTTTCAGTTCGATAAAATATTCTTACAGAGAAAAAAATGAGTGTGTTCATATCACTTGGAGCGAGACTGGATCGAGAGCATATTGAGAGCGACACTATAGTATGGAATGGGCCATATCGTCTCCTCCGATCTTTGCTGGCCCTCAGATAATAAACTTCACATTTCGGGATCAGTAATCATATTTTATCCTCTTTATTTGTAACATCTGAAGTATTTTGTACAAATTAAAAAAATTTCGTCTCAGTTATTTATACTTAATTATTTAATGGTTTGAGATCTGGGAAAAATGTAATTCGGCTTTTAGTACTTACAGCAATTATTTCTACTATTTAATTTAGTAATAGTTCTTTGTGTAAAATGTTAATTTTGTTTAAATTTCGTAGTTCAAATTATATTTTTATCTTTACTCTACCAATTTGTACAATGTTAAAAATAGCAAAATATAATTAATTATCATTTCGTTGTCTCAAATTCATTTCTAGTTTGCCCCACGCAAGTCAACTTTGCACTAGGCTCCGTTTTTATTCGGGCCGGCCCTGGTTGTGTGTGTATGTAGAAGTACTTTTAATATGGTGGGACACATATATTATGCCGCCTCCTTTCTCTTTCCTCTTACCCTTGATTCCCCTAAATAACATTGTCGCTTTGTTAACGTTAATGAAATAGTTGTAAGTGATGTACGTAGGTATCCTGCAATAGTCCTGAAGGAATTATTTTCAAGAATACATTCTTTAAAAAAAGTTAAGAATGTTGTATTATGTTTATCCGTGGATTTTCGTACAAGAAAGAAAGTCAGTTTTTTTAAATTCGTATCATTTTCCGGATTGTCGCTTAAGGAGATATTCTTTCTAGTCTAGAAATTCGAAAAAATCCATTTTTCTTTTTTTTCATGTTTTCAAAGTTCAGACCTTTAAGAATAAGTCTCTAAAAGGATTTACGAAAATTCGAATTATTTTTCGCAGTTATGGCAATTTTTTCCTGTGTATACTGTGTGTCTTTTCAGTGTTAAATTCAAATTGTTAATGTCAGTTATTCGAAACCACTTTTTTCGATACGGTTGACACGATATCCCAAGTTTTAATGTACTGATTTATGTATTTGAAACTTGTTACTGACCTTCTTAATACTATCAAAATTGGTCCGATGTAGGGGTTTTTGAAATTTTTTCTTTTTTACTATTTTTTAAAAATTTCTATCTTTGAAAAAAGGAGGCGAACAAATGTTTTTTTTTTCGGCTACGTCCAACTAATTCTACATCCTTGTTTATTAAGAATTAACTAAAATTTTATGTTGCAGATAACTAGTAGGATTGGAATCACGTTAACCAGGAGACACTTTTTTTTTGAGTCCCCACTCCGCCGCTGTACCTACTGATGTCAATTTAGAATTTTTTAAAACTAAAAATGTTTAATTTTTTTTTAATTACGCTTGCAAAATCACCTCAAAATCGATCCTCTAGACTAGAATACCCCTTTAACCATATGGGTGTGTCCACGGTAACTCACGTTACCAAGTGAATCAAAATTTAAGAGTTCTTGTATTACAACAGCACTAAGTTAAAACATTTTTTTAATTGGAATTTTTCCTAGTATTAGCATGATGATCTGCTTTTACCATCATTTTTTTAAAGCTTTTGGGTTCTCTACAACTGAAATAATAATTTAAACATTTTGGTAACTCACGTTACAAAAAAGGGACAGTACAAAATTTACTTTGGAGTCAATTGCTTTTTTCTGCTCCCGATTCAAAGTTACAAGAATAATTTTTTTTTATATTCAACCTGTGTGTGTTATATAGGAGATGATAAGTTTTCCTATGCCTGTAGAAGACTTTATTATTAAAATCCCATATCAATGTCGGTAACTCACGTTACATTTTGTCTTCATTGGAAAATGGTCTGAAAACAGTTACATAAAATAATTATTATTTGTATACATTACTCAAATCAATGTATACAGTTTTTAAAATAATATTTTACAATGTTGAAGCCTTTTTTATTTAGAAGTAATTTTAAAAAAGAAGTGTTTGGGCAAACAAATTAAGCGACACATATGAAATACTAGGAAAGTTTTATTATTACTAAATATCAGAATAACAGAACAATTTTATAATACCTGCTATAAACTATAAAATACTAGTCTTAAACAATAGAAGTTTTAAACAGAAGGTGAAAAAGTAGCCTATTTATTTTAATCCTACAATTTATAGTAGGCTGTCTTATAATACTGGTTAAATCCTTTCTAAATTCATAATGGGAAACCCTTACTGTTTTTTACTTCTCTTTAATATCAACTGATTTTTTGAACTTGTAGTACATCCTACCACCTTTCATTTAAATTTTTGGGTAAGGAAGTACATTTAAAACCTGTTAACACTAACATAAGTAACGCCATTTTCATCTATATTGAAAAGTTTGTTATTTTGTCCAGAAACACTCTTCAAATACATAACTTTTACTTCAGGGATGGCATCCTCATTACTCTGGCACACATCATTTCTCGAATAAAGAAACAACTAAAGAAACAACTCCTATTTAAGAAACCCCGTAACGTGAGTTACCATTCTGGTAACTCACGTTACATTTTTTAGGTACGTTAAATTTACATTTTTGTTTTTTGTAAAAATATAAAAAAAATTAGTTCTGCAATCAATGAGTTATTTGTGAAGAGAATACAAAAAATCATATGTTTGAGTCCAATTTTCTAAAAGTTACAGAAAAAAATTAATGTTTTGGTAACTCACGTTACAGTTACTGGGTTGCTAATCTTTCATCCATGTCATAATTATAGGAAATTAGTTTGAAGTAAAAGCTTCAGGGTTATAGTTATCTTAGATCCTGTAGATTATTCTTCTTTTATCAAAAATTCTCAACTTTCAACTATAACTGTAACATTATTTTTAAAAAGGATACAAAAAAATCAACACACCATTACGAATCAACATAGCCTCCAAACAACTGGCAAAAAAACAAATAAAACACAAGTTCTCTGCAAAAACATAGTAGTGCCCACTTCCTACATCTAATACACAACACAATACCAGTAATATTATAATTTTATCATATTTTTTATTTTTTATGTTATGGACCTTTTGTTATGGACAGACCCATATACACAGTAGGTAAATTTAATTACACCAATGATTCGAAATAAGGAAATGCATTAGATATGTATATACAGGGTGTAATTTTATCAACTCTTTTCTGTTAGAGTTCGTATGTCAGGTTTTGAGACGACACGATAGTCCCAGAAAGAGAAGTTAACGGTAATTTTAAATGGTAAACGTTTTTAAAAAGGCTATAAAAATGAAAATTTTTGAAACCATTAGTATACTGAATGATCCTAATGGTGTAGTTAAAAAAAAATCAAAAACGCTTACCATTTAAAATTACCGTTTATTTTTCTTTTCAACACAATGGGTATACGGTATTCAGTGTTCACTCTTCTGTTAGAGGCAATTTATGTACCCTTAGAATTTTGATATTTAACCCGGAAATAGAGTGTGGTGGTCCAATTATGAATTATGGAATCTCCGTTTTATTTCGCTTTCCGTCACCTTTATCATCAAGAGGATTACTTGTAATTGTTCATTTCTTTATAACTATTTAAGACCTATATTTAAAAACAATTTATTGTTCGGAACACTGTTTGCGTAAGTACCATTTGCACATGAGCAATTTCGTTCTGTTGAATTTATTCACTGAATTCGTGTATAATTGGCCCTTTTAATGAGATGATTATAAATAAACGTTTATCGGTGCTTATTAATTTAGTTAGGTAGATGTACGTCCATTTTCATGGCAATGGAAAATAAAAGGTAATTAAAATTTAATCTTTTTTTAATGAAATGTTTTTGTCTACGTCAATTCCAAATATATTGAGTGTGGACTTTTCTAGAATATCTTAAATATTTCTTTAAAAAAACCATTATTAATTTTTATTTATATCGTGTAGTTAGTTATGTTAATAAAAATCCTGTTTATCCTTCCTGCACATACGTATTGAATCTACATCTCCTAGTATGGAAAGTTGTTGTCGCATAGGTATTGTTTTAGTATTCTTCATTGTTGTTATTCATATTGTTGTAATGAGACGACAGACGTATGAAATAAATCAGCTGAATAAGCTCGGCACAATAAATCATAATAAAATGTACACAGATTCACTCACTAAACGGTAGAAAGCTAGTTTTAGTGTTGAGCTTGCATTAAGCACTTCGGTATATTATGAAAATAACCAAACACCAAAATTGGTCGTGTGTGTATCTGTTTTGAGAATATTTTGAAATTTATATGGACAATTTTTTTCCCGTGCTTTAGTAATAAGAATGAGAAAAAAAATTTTGAACTTTGTCTCAATGATGTATATCAGTTATATTTCACATCATCTGATAATGTAGGTTCTATTTTTAAATCTATTGACTGTATGACTTCTTTATATACAATCTTTCTTTAGACTACAGGAGCCCATTTCATAAAAGTACAAGTTACAGTTTTACAATTTTACAATTACAGGTGCTTGTAATGCACTACTAACAATTATAGATGTCGCATAAATAATTCTTACAATTACTTACCCTTTTTACAATACTGTAAATGATATCCATAGAAACATTTTCATAAAATTTATACCCTTTTTTGGCAGCTATATATATTTTAAATTTCATAATTATGTTGAAGACGATTACATCGGTGTTAACAAGATGAATTTTATCCGCAGAGGTTCGGAGTCCGGTCTTTCATAGAACGAAGATAATTGAAGCCGACATTTTTTAAGCTTATACATGTATACTCCGTTCTCAACTTCTCTGAACCGTTTGGTTACCGAAGAGATGGACTAAACCCTTCCCTAAGAGGCGAATGGCCATTTTGCTATCTCTTCTGTATCCACGCAAAAGATTATTTATTAATTTGACCATATATTTTATTTGCTTTGTTGTACCCAGCTTGAGCTTTGGCTATAAAGTGTTCAGTTATATAAAACAAGTAACTCACCACAATCATTATAAATGAAATATGGGCAATTTTAAGTTGTAGCTAAGTTGTAGTTGATTTGGTAAGTTTGCCATAATATTGTTAATTCTGTTTAGAATGGTATACCTTACCGGCAAACATAATAAACCATATCGGTGCAACAGTCACTGCAAAGTCAGTTTGCATATTCCTGCAAAATCCAGTATCTGTACTCATTTTTGCCAAAAATTAGAATAGGTGCCTCCATTATATGAATATGGAAAAAGCAAACGAAGTATATGAAAGAAAAATTAGAGTGTAGAATAGATATATTTTAAAAATATTTAGAAAATACAGTAATATTATTTGATATAGTTTTCAAGAAACTTAACGAATGCTCACAAAACAGTCAAAAACTAAAACTTGTTCAAAAATAACAGAACTTAAAAGGTAAGTACGTAAAGTTGTAATAACAATTTTACAAGTTATGTAAGATTTTAATCTGTACTTCGTAAAATATCAACTGAATTGCCTGTAAAATTGTCAAAAATATATCTGTAAAATTGTAGAATTGATCGGTACTTACACATTTGTAATAATTTTTACATTTGTAATAATTAATACAGCTGTAACTTAAATATTTACATATTTGTAAAAAAAGTACCTGTAAATTGTAAATTATACTTTTATGAAATAGGGCCCAGGTGTAAATTTCAATTACTATAGAGCTAACAATTTTTTTTTAGCGTTTGAGCTACTTTCCCATATTGTAAATTAATGACGAGATTTTGAAAATTTTCACGTAACACATCCTGTGTGATATCGTTAGAAATAGTTCTAAAAATTGGGAAAACAATTTTTTTAACAAGCCCACTTTCGCCCCTTCTATGTGTAAGCGACATTGTCAATTATACTTAAGTTTTAATTTTATCTCGTTGTATGAAAAACTTGGCGATTTTTTAGAGTTCTGTACAGTTATAACCACGGAATCATAATGGTTTACTTGTTTACTATGTTCTGTCAAATTTTTGCATTCTTAATTTGCACTTTACCAATTCAAAAACCACAAAGTCGCTCTTTTCAGTCTTTATTAAGAGTTATATTTATAATAAAAATAAACAAATTTAAATGATAAGCATTCGAAATGACTGGTAATTATTTAATAATCTAACACATGTTCATTGATTCACTGATAATTATTTAGTTTTTGTTTTTACTTTACAATTTTTTTTAGTTTTATTATTATAAGATGTAGGTAAAACAAATGATTAACGCCAATGAGAACTGTTACTATTGTATTCAAATTACGGTACCTTTTTGTGAAAATAGATGCTGAATTTAAAGCAATTAAAACGAAAGGTCCACTTTTATTGGAATATATTGAAGAGAAGAAACGCTATATGTTATTTGTGGTAACATTATAAACATTACACAAACCTTAAAGGGGGGAATTCACGCCAAAAACGGCTAATAAACTAATTTTTTCGAATCTCGTTTTTTGCTTTTATTTTGTTCTGTGGTTCTTTACAAACGCGGTGATATATAAAACATGGCCAGAAATTTTTTTTTCAAGTAGAAGAATATTTATTTGTGAGCCGCTGCACAGTCAAGTTGCTGCTCCTTTGCAGAAAACACTCGCCCCCCCCCTTCGCGATTTGATCAGTAATATTTAGTTTTGGTGTGTACTGGAGTTATAGTATGCACTGAGATAATATTCTTTTATTTGTATGCCTTTGTAGACGTTTTAATAAACAGTGAGTAAACCGCTTCTTTTGTTATTATTTTTGTTTTTTACCGTTTCCCGAAAGTTGTGTTTTTCCCGACAAGGAAAATCATATCTCAAGTTCTAGAAAAGATAGAGATTTAATTTTTTTTAAATTTTGTTCATAAACATATTGCGCATAAAGTGGAGTATGCTTTTTCCATTTGAACAATTGTAACTATTTTTAAACATTTTTTTTTTTAAATTAAAAATTGGATTTTATAATTTTTAAAAGTCTGGGATTACAATTTTATAGTTATTTTTTAAAATTACCTAAAACCCGTACTCAGCTTTATGGACAGGTTATTTAGGAATGAGATAATGAAAAAATATTTAAAAAATATTCATTACTTTTTGAGATATGGCGTTCCTTGTAAACGCTTAAAAACTTGCGAAAAAGAGCCCCCTCCCCCCACAGGAAAGAGTAATGAATGTTTCAAAAACAAAATTTTCTATTTGAAACCCTGCTTAATTTGAAAAAAAATTTCAACAAGCAAAATAATCATAAATATAAAAGTTGCTTTTTTATTTGAACTCCTCCCTTAAAATCACCTAATTTCGGGATTCGGTTAAAATATATGTATACGTACAGACGCACATATATATTCATATTGCAATATTTAAACATATATATTATGAGGCTCATTCAGTTGTATTGTGTCGTATACTATTTATAAACTTTGTCCCATGGAGATCGTGGACGCTATTCACACACATTCCCAACAACATTGGAGCGCCAACTCCAACTCTAGCTTTCAGTACTGTTTCAGCTACTAGTGCTCTCTCATATCAATGTTGTCTCCGGCCCGGTCTGGTCCGACGCGATTCGACGCGACGCCGACGTTCATTATTATACAAAATCTCTAAAGACACAATGAGAATGTTTATCATATCTCGTACACACTATGAATGCCAGAATATTATGCTTCTCGCTTGCATCTGTTATAACTATATCTGTACTCTGTACATATTTTCTCCGCAACGTAAATATCTATGTCTGTGTATTGTTGGAGCGTTTAAATAGTTGTTCTACAAAATTTATATTCTAATATTGCTTATTGCGAGTATCATAGTTGGAAAATAGTTTGATAAAATGTAATTATCTCAATTTATTTTGAGTATAATAAGACACTATTAATATTCAGACCGTTTAGAGGGGATGTTCTTTATTATATGATTTCCGTTGATTGCTAATAATATTCCAAACTTACAATTCGCTCTGGGTGTACAGCATAACCATTAAAATGCATAATGTGAATAAAAAGTAAGAGAAAGCACTGAAATTTGAACATTATTTGCGGTAAATTTTTCTGCCGACTGAAAAAGTGAATTTCTAGGGAAATCGTGTGGTTTTAATTACGTGTTTTCTCTAAGAGCTTGAGACAATTCATCGGGAATCTATGAAAATCCCAACTACAACTTTAATAAAGAAGCAGGCAGTAAGTTCAAAAGCTCTTCCAAAGTTTTTTTCTATTTCTAATAAACTTAGGGGTCTCTAAACCTATACACCGTCGGCTTATGAAGAAAAGTGCCTAACTCTATTTTAAAAACATAAATAAAATTAGCCGCTAAATATATTATACACATATTTAGAGGCTAATTTCATTGTTTTTAATGGAGTTAGGCACTTTTCTTCTTAAGCCGACGACATATTTTTCTCTTTTTGTGGCGGAATTTTGATATTTTAACAATAAAAATTGAAAATTCGTTCCTAAATTACCCATAATGTTATAACTTTTCCCAAAAATAAATAATTATAATTTTTTAATAAATCATCTTGATGACGACACACAAAGTGCAGTGAAACATTTAGAACCATGCAACTGAATGGCAGTATCCCCACTGTAGCTCACAATAAGTAAATAGGACGTTTTTAGTCGAATTTTCTCCGAAAAATTAGACTTATACAGTCTATGCGATAAGAGCTGCGAGAGGCGAGAGTAGGGGCGCTATCCGTTTTCGGACCCGTAGAACACGAATATGTAGAAAAAAAAATGTCTTATATATATATATATATATATATATATATATATATATATATATATATATATATATATATATATATTTTCCCGCCACCTTTTAATTTGTGTAGGGCCCCCTATGGAAGTTAAGAGATGAAATTTGGTAAATGGGGCTCATTTTCGAGGCACCTCATACTATCAAAGTGGGGTCAAATTTTGGGAAAATTTTTTTTCTGACCCGACCTTTAAGGGGGTGGTGGGGGGCGGAAAAGCAATAAAACTTTTTCAAACCGGTTCTAAAAAATGTTTCGGTCAATTATCTACAACATATCCAAAATTCAGCTTCCTAGGATGATATGGTGGGAGTAGAGGGGGGAAAAACGATTTTCGCTGGATCTAACAGGCCCCCAACCCCCCAGAATTAACGTAGAGGGTTGAAATTTGGTGTGTTGATAAAGTTCGTACCTAGGTTGTGCTTTTTGGAGGTTTTAATATTTTTATTTTGGAGGTTTTTATATTTTAGTTTTTAATATTTAGTTTTTTCAGTGCCAGACACTGTTTTTTGGAGGTTTCAACTTTTAACCCTTACCCCCACGATTTTTACGCCAATATTTCCTTAATTTTTTTGCTTGTTTTCTAACACGTCTGGAGACTCCATAAGGAAACCTAGAGGGCTGAAATTTTGTACGTGTATTCAGTTAGTATCCAGCTAGTACCTTGTAGGGAGTCCGCATCACTTTTCCCCCCACTTCTCCCATTTTTACATCGGAATTGAATGCTATTGTTAAATGTGTTTTAAAAGCATTATGTTTATTCTAAATACAAGTAGGCGAATAGTAATTTTAAAAAATTTAAAAAAAAGTGAACTTACTTTTATGACAAATGAAATACATACATATTAAGTAATTTAAAAATGTTAATAAAGTCACTGTTTATTTATAAATTAGGAATTTTTGATTTTTAGTATTTATAAAATAGAAATTTTGGATTTTTTTGGAAAGAAAAAATATCTTTATAAAGGCCTTCCAGTTTACTATTTAAGGTCCTTTTTTAATATTTAAAACTAAAACATAAAGGCAATTAGCGGATAAACATGGGCAGGAATGTCCTCGTACGAATTGTGTTGGTTTTTTTTTTGCTACCTGTTTTCGGCACAAAATTGAAATTTACTGAGATACAGCCCTTAAATACTTAAAACCTTTTTTTAAAGCCTCGATCAGCCGAACACTCATCACCAGTTTTGAAACCAACAAAATGACAATTCGGTTGTAGACTTTCAATCACATTTCGCTTGTAGACATTCAATACCGAAGATGAAGGGGAAAATTCGACTACCGTGATGGGGCCCCGCTGCTCACGGCGTTTTTTCATTATAGCGTAATGTAGAACTAGAATTGAAATTAATTAACGGCTTTGTTATTTTTATTCTGTATGGAAACTATTTTAATATTCTTTTCAGTCCATTGTAAATTTTAATATTCTTTTTTTTTCCGGAATGTTATTTCTGTTAGTTTACTTTATGAAAAATATTGAAAATATAGTTCGTTTTGGAAAAGCATGTCCAATATTGCTGTCTTGACAAAATCAAATAAACTCTTTGAATATTTGTACAATACTTGGTCCAATAACATTAATAAATAACGAATGAGAAAAAATTACTTGCCACCGTAAGCAGGCTAGATTTGCTGCGGTCAACTATTTCTGACCCTCGGCATGGTCAGACCCTTTTTCGGCGTTCTACATCTCAGCTTTCAGATTTTTTCCCAGACATACGGATTGTTTGGTTAGGTCAAAAATATATTCTATTTTATGTGGTTAAAATTTAATCAAAATTGTTAGCGCCGTTTTTCTGCAGATGGCCGATCTGTCCGTTTTCGAGACATTTTCAAAATTCAAGGGTGGCTAAGTTTTGCTCACAACAACTTTTGGGTGTGTATCTTGATGATCTCCATACCAAATTTCATCAAAATCCCTTAAAGTGGTTTCATAGCTAGAGATCATAATGGCTCTCCTAACAGACATTTTTTGTAAATTACTAATTTGGACTCATCAGGGGACTTTAAACTACTAGGAGTAACGAACAGTGTTGGCATTTTTTGAAGTCAAAATTATGTGATCAAGCTTGCCAAATTATAGCATTTCTTAGTACATATTTCGTGAGGAATTATAGTACAGCTCAATAATACAGTTGAACAATCAAAAAATTCCTTTCAAAATTTTTTGATAAGCCAAAAAAAAGTGATAAACACTATTGGATCAATTATGAATATTGTTAAGTCAAAAAAGTCGTCAAGTGCGTGTTTGACACGCATTAAATATAGGTCCTCAGTGATTACTGTTTCTCAATTTTCGGGATAAAGTAAATAAAGCATTTAAGTACATTTTTACGTTTTATTAAAGAAATAGATGAAATATGTTTGACCATAGACATTAGAAATGAAAGGACCAGTAATTTATATTACGTACGAAGCATAATACGTACACGTTAAAAGAGACAAATATTATAAATAGCATGTAAAATGCCAATATATATTTCTTTTTCTAGGATACCCCAAACTTTAAAATTAAAATTGAAGCATAGTCAGCCATGTTTGCATTAAAAAATTTGAAAAAATAATGTAAAAATTGTCACTATTTTCACTTTTTAAATTGTGTTTTTTGTTATATTTTTTTAAAGAAAATATTATGGCAACAAATTTTGCAACTACAAAATATCAAATCAAAAGATAGAAACTATATTTTCTGATTCAACAAAAATTGTAAAATAATTTTTTTAAACACTTTTTTATTAAAATAATGATAACGATAATAATAATACGATGAACTCTATTAAATAAATATAATTAAACTCAATTTAAATAAAAAATAATAACGAATATTATGTTTTTTAATAATAACGAAAAATAATAAATTGCATTAAAATCAACAATGTATAACAATTGCAAGAATCGATTCAAAACCTGTAATATAACATGCATAGGTAAATTAATAGTATTTTAAGATAAGCATACAATATGACGATACATGACCGTCTATGACTAAGGCGAATACGTTGTGTGGACACACACACACATACACAAGAAGCAGTGTACGTGAGTAAACGAGGTATGGACTCTCCCTTCACTTAATGTCGATGTCGCACTTCTTGGAGTGTGCGGCAAGTGGATTTTTGCTGTATGCGCTACTGATGTTTCAAGAATAGCAAGAATTTGAACGAAATTATAATAGGTCCGAAGATTTACGAATGTCTTCGGACCTATAAAAAGGAAATTCCTAGTTGGCCTAACATCAGACTCATTACAAATTGTGAATCTTATGCCGAAATGCCTATCAAGGATTAATCAATGAAATCGAGTTATTATTTCTAGGACTTTTATTCAAGTACCTATTATTACTTACTAGTTAAATATACCATTGATTTTGGGTTTAGTGCTTTTAATTTCTTTGAATATATCTCTTCTTCTTGCTCTCACATTAAACAGAAACCTCGTAGGTATTATTACACAGATTAACCGATGAAACGGAATAGCTTATTGTTAACATTTCAATCGTTATAGATACAAATTTCGCCTTTTAAACAATTATACGCTATATTAGTGAACTATTATTTGTCACATATCATTCCAACAGGATAATGTTATTATTATTAATTCAACTATAGTACTTGCCGCTCAATGCGAGCTAGAGCTATCACTGCATACAGTGGTATTACGATTAGCTCGGGAAATAATTAGTTTATTAATACTGTAAATTATTTTGTTATTAAATATTAACATGTTTGTAAATTGTAAAATGGTTTAATTTGTTAGCACAGAGATATAGAAGTGCCCGAAACCATTTTGTAATTTTGGAAAATACAGTGGACTCTCGTTAATTCGAAACTCGAGGGACTCTTAAAATATTACGAATTGTAGAGAGGTTCGAATTATCGCAGGTAACATTTTAATTTTTTAAACATTTGCGATTAATGAACTTGAACTTGTCTCAAAATGTACTTACAATCTTTGTGTCTCTTTCTCTCTGTAACTTTGAATTGTCGAGTGTTTGACAGAGCAATGATTTTTTCGTTCGAATTACCAAGTGTATAAAAATGTATTGTTTTAATTCGAATTATAAAGAGATTTTGTAGGAAACTGGCGATACCTTTGAATTATAGAGAGTTTGGAATTATCGCGGGTTTGAAGTTACGAGAGTCTACTGTATAATTATTATTGTTCACATATTAAATTAAAATGTGTTTATTTATATATATATATATATATATATATATATATATATATATATATATATATATACATATATATATATATACAGGGTGTAAGGGAAATAACTCTTATCCTTTTGAGGGCTGACGCGACTGTTAATTCCGAAAAAATTCCTGCGGTTTTACTGTCTACAGGGTGCTATGAGTCACCCCACAGAAGGACGAGAGTTATTTGTTTTACACCCTGTATTCTATGGTTTTTACAGATATAGTTCACTAACTGATTTTTGTGTGAATAAATATAACTAGCAGTAACACACTTACATTTTGTGGCAATAATATTTGAACACATTTTAATTTGTAGTGTTAGTATCTACATAATATTTTCATATCTATGAATAATAATTATGTGATATGATGATGGTGGGCTTAGATAATTTGCGTATGTTGTGGAAAATTGGTTAGTCCAAAATTTAAATAAGTAATTAGCATTGCATGGTAACTTCTATGTATTGGTACAGACTCAAAAACTCAGAACAGTTTCAAAATCTCACCGGATAAATTTCTCTGTTAAATAGCTGTTTTTTTCGTATAGATCAAGTCCTGCAAATTTAGGTTGTTGAGCGTTTGTTTTGGTTTACGCTACTTCAGTATTACTACAAAAGAGTTCAAGACAGATTACGAGTATGTTATAAAATCTTTATATATAATCGTTGGTGTGTCTGTTAGTGATCGTTTAATTTGAAAAAATAAAATCACAAAATCTGGACTTAAAAAAAAAAAAAAAATAGGTAAACTTACAATTATTAAAATAAAGACTTTAATGAAATTAGACTCATCGGAAAGGGGAGGACATCTGCCGAACCAGCTTTTGTATACTATAGAAATTAAATTTAGAATTGTAAGAAAAATTCACATCAAACACGAAAAGTGTAAAAGAAAAATTTTGATACCTGAACCGCGCGTAGGCTCAGTGCGGCTCGCCAGTCACATAAATAATGAGAAACAAAATTAACAAACTTAAACCATTTAAAGATTTTCGTTTATAAATAGCATTTCCGTGGAAAACATTTTCATTAAATATTTATAATACCAAACGGTTTGCGTTAAGAGGAAACAACATTTTGTTAATAGCCTTAAACGATTTCGAAAAATTTACGTTATGTAGAGCTTCAAATAAACAAACAAACCCATACAAAGAACACACACACACACACAATGTGTTAAAATTTTCATAAATGTGCAAAAGCAGTGTTAGGTCTAGTGGCGGCGGAAGTGGAGGGGGGTAGCAGTGAGACAGAGTGAATTTGTTTGAATGTGTGCATACTGGCTGAATACTTAGAACAGATAAACTGTTTCGTCTGTGTGTCTGTCCGTCTGTCGATGCTGTATGTATATCCTACTTTTACTACTTAATGAACAACTAAAATAGATTAAGGTTTTCATTGTAGTAGTTTGTTACCGGGATATGATCATTCCCATGCCGGGTGCCGTCATGTGCCGTTTGTTTCGTGTGCCGTTTACGAGTATATCGAAATGGAATGCATGTGTGTATGTTTGTCTGTTAATAATGTGGGAACATCTTTTGAAATGTAGGTACATTCAGTATATCTTGATGAGAATATTAGTGCCGTTGATGGCAATAAGTGTGCAGATGTTTCTGAACGCCCCGCGCAACTGACTGATTTTGTAAAAATTAAAAACTTAAATGTGACCTTTGAAGGACGATATCATGGACAATAGAATACTGTGGACAAGCCATATTTAAGTTTGTGGGCATCTGATATTGATGCTTTTCAAGGGTGAAGAGAGTGTCACTAATTGATGCTTTTCAAGGGTGAAGATAGTGTCACAAAATTTTTATATTAAAAATTCCAGTCAAATTACTACTTACTTATGAAATGAAATTCCAGATTTCTTTTTATGAATCTTTCCCACTTTCAATAATGCATGTCCTTACAGCACAATAAACCATTTTAGTACTTTTAATAGCTTGTACAAATGGCATATTGCGCGTACTCTTTCTCAACCTCGTATCTCAAAAGTCCCAATTTTTGGAGACACAAATAAAACGTATTTAAATCTATGTTTTCATCATTATGAACTTAAGATTTATGCTAATTACACCCTTTGATGTTGACTACCTACATATATAAATATATATATATAGAAAAGTATATATATAAATACAATATTTAATGTTTTTTGTGTGTCCTAAAACATGCAGTTTTTGATATACGAGGTTGAGAAAGAGTAGGCGCGATAAGACATACCAAAAGATTCAACGACATACCCAGTTACTCCGTGTCCATAGTAATAATAATATAATATTCCCTAGTCCGTGGACAACATCTATTTAAAAATATGTTAATTTATTTGGATTGTATCTAAATTTTATAAACTATGTATTTTGAAAAATATATTCTTCAATTAAACTACAGTAGAACTGTTAACCGGACAGTAGTCTCATACAAAAAGTCCGGCTAACAGAAGTGTCCACTTAATAGGGGGAGAGTAAAAATAGCATTAAATAACGTGGTATTCATTACTAATTTTATTCAAAATTTGCTTAAACACTTTTATTGCCAGTCACGCGATATCGCGTGATTGGCCATATAGTAAACTGTAAAGTAGCCGTATCAAGCGATATCGCATGACAAATATAAGAATCTACTTATTTAACATAAAGTATTTGGCCACCTCACAAAGTCCATATTTTTAGCTTGGCAATGAAAGTGTTAAACAAATTCAACATATTATTCCAAATATGAAAATTTAGTTTTTTTTTCATGACGTCACGTATGCGCTTGGGAACTGTCGGCTCGTTATCGGTTGTAAGTTTAAAAATTTACTTTTAATTTGATATAACTTTTTAAATAATGTAAAAATAAATTTTTAAATAACTTTTAATTCGTGAAATAGACAAAGTAATCGAACTTTAAATATTTTTTTCAATACGTAAAAATAAAAATAATAAAAGTTTTCCCATAAAACATAAATATGATCTTTTTATTTATGATGAAAATAATTTTTTCTTCAAAAACCTAATTAAATATTACTTTGGATCTACTTTTAGTTAAGATGGATTTACCTCTTTAGTAATTTTATCTATCAAATTTCTATACCAAAAGTAGTAAGGTTACAACGATTCTGTACCAAAAATAGTAAGATTACGGCAGTTCTGTATTAAAAGTAGTAGGGCTACAGCAGTTCTATACCAAAAGTAGTAGCATCACAGCAGTTTTGTACCGGAAGTAGTAAAATCACAGTAGTTCTGTACCAAAAGTAGTAAAATCACAGCAGTTTTAGATGCATTCATATGTCCACGCGATAACCCCCGAGCGAAACATTCAGTTTTTATAAAATTTTGTGAAATTTTTCATGTCTGGTATCCAAAACCGGATATCTTGGACATTCTTTATCGAAAACATCATTTTTTTCACTAAAATTTAAAACTTTTTCTAAATTCAAAAGTCAAAATCATATAATGTGATAGATTTTTGTAACGATTGTTCCACGTAAACTGGTTTTCGAGACTAAAATTAAAAAAAATATTTTTTAATTTCAAATGTTATCGAGTGCCTGTGAAACATTATTAATGTATGGCGGACTTTTGTGCATATTTAAACATACACCAATATTCATATGTTCACTTAATGTCCAGCTTTAGCTGATACTTGAACATTCGATGTACTTTGGCAAATGACCAATTCATTATGTTAATTAAAATTCACATAGTGTTTGAAAAATTGTCAAATTGGATCGGCTGGGACGCGAATCCGGATCTCTTGGTCCAAGCCATAATCAAGAAATCCAGGTTCGAGTCCCAGCTGGAGGCAAAGTTATTTTTGTTAATGTACGTACGAATATAGTACCTATCCCACAGTGTTTCATTTATTCTATCCCAACATTAAATGTAATAGCATTTGTTTCTAGTACAGTAGAGGAGGATAAAGTTCGGTATTATAACGACAATATTTCTTCACACCCTAACAATATATTTGTAATCTGTTGGATCTATCCGTTGTATTCTGTACAATTTACAAAAATTACTTTTTGACTTGCACGTAAGCAAACTTGTAGAATAGTTAAAAATAAGTGACGCGTACTTTTTGTATTGGCGGAAAATCGGTTTGAAGGGGTGGAATTGTCCTTGGAGTTAAACAGTTGGGGTTAAAATTTAATTTTTCAAATGTCTTGAAAATGGTAAATGATAGAGCAAAATTTCGAATTGGGTATGTTGTAACATTTGGGAACTAATTTTGTAAAACGTGGGTGAAGAAATAGAAAATATTAAAATGTTGTTTGCAGATGTTAAATCTACATTGGAAATCTGAAATCGAGACCAATTAAGTCACTGGATAATTTCTCGAAATAATCATTATTGAACGTAAATACCAAACCGAATGTTAAGGTTATTTACGAGGTCACAGATATTCCTATAAGAAGTTATATCAAAAAAAAGACGCCTTTTATAAAACTTATTGATACTTCTTTATATATTTAGCAAAATTCTTATAGGTACCTACTGCTATTTTTAAAATTTTTAAAACTTAAGAAGTGTTTCGCGATCTGCAGATAAGTTTCGGGTACACTATTCTAATTGTAACCGAGATGCATTAACGTGAGTTTTTAGACAATCTGGTCCAATGCCATCTTCACCACACTCCCGGTAACAGATTGCAAATAGTGTAGTTCGGAACCGCAACGACGACACCGTCTGGAATAGGATGAGTCGTCGTGATTCGAAGGGAGTGGGGTGATATGGCTTGTATGTTTTACAATTATCGGTTGCCGGGAGAAAAAGGTCAACTGGGATTTAGTATGGAGTGAGAAAGGACTCAATTTCGACTTATTGTTGTGGGTCCTAATTCAACTTAACTTTGATTGTTTACCATAAGTAACAATGTAATACCACAATAGATTTTAGTAAATTATATTCTATTTCGTATTGTTAGAGTGTTAGGTGTTTTATTTCATTGTTTTAGCTGATTTAACCCTAAGTTCGAACTATTAACAGGGACACATTATTATTATAACGATGGCGGTCGTCGAATATCAGTGATATTACTTATAACAATGGACTTTCGTTTATATTATGATTTAAAACTTGTTACAAGTAACAAGTTTTAAATCATAATTAATCGAACCTACGAACAAAACTAAACCATTCTTAAGGAGAGGTTTACTCGAGAGTCCTTAAAAATTATGTATTTTTCTAGAATTTTTTTCTCAAGAACGGAAGTAAATATCAACTTCAAATTTTGTACACATATTTATTAAGTATTAAACTATACAAAAAAATTTTTTTCAAGGAAAAATATAAAAAATTGTCCATTTTATAGATACTGCAGTGTGACGATCCGAAAATCCAATGCCTTGTTGGCGCACATCCTAGCGCCGGTAATAAACCACCGAAATCCAAAAACAAAAAAGATTTATAAGATATATGAAGAGTATCGGCACCTCTACCTATAATATGAATAAATTGCTGAAAGAAAAAAAAATGGCGGCTGTGTGAACTTTTGATTACGATTTTTGTCTTATTTTTCGCTCTTTAAAGTAAATTTAAAAATAAAAAAAATATTGAAAGTGTATCGGACTTAGGTAGAGGTGCCGAAGAATTGAATTATCTTTAAAATAAAAAATTAAAAAACAGGATCCATCGAATAGTTTTTGAGTTATCGTGTTCACCAGTTCCAAAAATGTAGTTCCGAGATATTATAAAATATATATAAAGAAACGTATTTTCAAAATTTTATATTTAATATTCATTATTGCGTGAACTACGTTTTTTGATTTTTTTTTATAGAAAGCTGGATTCCGTTAATGTGCAAGAATCTTGTTTTATAAATTATTTTCAGTAAAATCACTTTAGGAACATATTCTACACATAATTTGCTATCAATTTCGCCAAAAAAAGAAAAATCGATTTTTTTTATCAAATATCAAGTAAACCTTCCCTTAAATTACTTTCAGCAGAATCACTTTGGGAACATATTCTACACATAATTAGCTACCAATTTCTGCAAAAAAAAAAAAAAGAATCGATTTTTTTTAACGACTCTCAAGTAAACCTCCCCTTAACATCAACCGCCATATCAAAACCATTAGATAATCCATTGTTGATTGTTCAGTAATCACACGGTAAACAGTAATTTACTGGAAAGAAACATTAATTTTAATCATAATCAAACAATAAATTAGAAAAATATATAAAAAATTAACTTCATTTATTTTATTTGGTGTCTGATATAAAAGCACATAGAAACATTATCCTAACATATACAGTTATGGACATATTATTATACCTGCGTATATGTATTGTGTATATTTATCTTTACAAATGTATTGTAAACTATAGTATAACTAAAATTACCACAATTAATTACGAATTTACACGCCATTAGGATATTTATCAAAACATACAATATTATCGTAGGAAAGAGGGTCGGGACGGGCGAGAGATAGTAAAGAGGGCGTATCATATCTTTGCTATTCATTCAGACATTAAATGGATTTGCTGATTCATTGAACTTGTACTAATTTTTCTTCTTTAAATACCGTTTGTTTTGATTTTAGTACTTTATCCTATTAGGGCTTCCCAAACTTTTTAGACTCTCGACGGCCTTAAGGTACAAATCACGTCCAACCGTCCTCCTCCGACCGGATTTTTAATTTCCTCTATCTCTATCTCTCTCTCTCAAAAATAACAAAACACATTAATTATTTATATTATTTCCGCTTTTTTTTTGGTAAGGCAGTTACGGCGCATAGTTTGGGAAGCCCTACCTTAATTTATCAAAAAGATATACTACTTTTCCGCTATTATGGACCTCAGTGAAGGAAAAGAAGGGACAGTAATGATAATCAGACCAATTTGAGTATATGTTGTTTTCCCTATGGATTTTGCCGGGTAGAAATTCTCCGAATGTTTAAGTACGTACGTCAGTATCTAAATCTACAGAAAATAAAGCCATAAAATCTGACCAAAAATAATTCTGTATATGGAACACTAAAAGGAGCAAAATTTTGTTTTGTTCCGTCCTGTTGTTTTGAAGTTATTGCTGTTTTCAACATTTAAAAAATATACATGACAGAAAAATTTTGGGTTTTAACGATTTTTTTTTCAGTCTATAAAAATCAATGAAACGGGGATAAGAAGTGGTATGAAAGGTCCAAGACAAAATTTTTTCAAAAGTCACGTAACTTTAGAGAATTTCAAATATTTCGTATTTTTTTATTTTTCAAATTTTGTAGAAGGTACGACTAGGAACATATTATGTATCTTTATTCGGCAATCAATATTTTCAAAAAATTTTCGTGCTTAAAATTTAATTTTTTTGTTTATGAATACTTATGAATGTCGATAGCTTTCTTTTTCGATTCTGATTGTAGAAATTTTGGAATATTTTAACAGATAGGACTAGCCCAGCGAATTGTTGCCATGAACTTTAAAAGTTTAAACCGTAATGCCATCTCAGTTTTTAATCAATTGACTTATTTGTTTCAGTTAATTGAATAGAAATTTTTGTTTCCACTTAGGTGCTTTCAATTTTTGTGAGTACTCCTCTTGATCGGGACAAGATGAGGCTTAAATATAGTGTTTTTAGTGAATTTCTAGAATGGAATTCAGCTATTACCCGGGACTACCGCAGAAATTTGTTTTGAGATCCCTAGGAACCGAAAATAATATCCCCTAAAATTTATATATATATATATATATATATATATATATATATATATATATATATATATATATATATATATATATATATAATTTTGCGTGTCCGTGCGATAATTCTAGAACGAAATGTCTCATTTTCACGAAATTTGGTGAAAATATTGGAAGTCCCAAACCGTTGGACAAGTTCGTTAACCAAACACGTCCGATGCCCGGAACATTTTTTTTTTTGGCAATTTTCGTGAAAAAGATTAGTTTTTTGGCAAAATTTCCCCTTATTCAAAAATTTTTGCAACATTTTTTTACACCATTGGAACGGGGAGAAAAAATCACACAAAAATGGTCTTTAAACTATTATTCTGTGTCAACTAATTTCCGAGAAAACCTAATTTTTTTAAACGGAAATTCGCTGTTATGCGGGATGCTGCGACAGGGGTATTTAATATTACCCTAGTGAAGACTTAACCAAGTTCACCAATATTTCGATCTAACTAATGTATCTTTTCGCTTGAACTCTTTGGTTGGAGTTCTTAGATCTTCCTTAAAATTTGTAGTATTTGACTTTACGTCACCGTAATTCAAACTAAACACACTGTATTTCCTTAGTAATAACCGTACCCATTCTTTTCATTCATTAGGATAATTTATAATAAAAACTTCAAGCATATTTGATCTGTCTGTTGGTATTATATTCAGTGTAACGGCACTCGTACCTACCTTTTTAGTGGGTAAGTTGCATGCAACACAAAGTACAATGAACAAATGTTTGATAGGGTGTGGTTTTAACTGTAATAATACTTTGGTATCGATAAATTCGAAACATTATGAATACGGCGCATCAGAATATAAGGATGATCTTTTAACATTCTGTTATCGAATTTCGTTGCATAGAAAGTTTTTAGAGACGTATTCACCAAATGCACAAAACGTTTATAAACAGTTTTTTCTTTATCATTTTTGCTATCAGTGACGAATTTTTTTTATAGAAATATGACTAAGAGCCAAGACACACGTACCACGCGACGACCATGCGACAGCGACAAAATAGTGGCTGCTCTGTGACCGGTTATGTACGCATGTAGTTTTCTTATGGAAATACAAATTTCAAGACACACGGACCACAATTTGCCGCCGTAGTCGGACACTGTCGCATTGTGTAGTCTACTGTCGTCAAGTGTCGCTGTTAGTGGCCAAAACTTGCGACTAATGAACGATTTATAAGCGACAGATACATAAGTATACATAGCATAAGGAATACAGGCGGCTGAGGTCTTACTACGCATACTGAATACATGATATAGCGGGGGTGACTTGAGATACTTGATGAAGATTTAATAGACAAAATCGTATCTGTTTGATTGACAAGGAAGGGAATACATATGCGTAATACATTCTCTCTCAGCCGCCTGTATTGCTTGATATACAGTGCGTTCATTTTAAGATTACACATTGCATAATATAATATAGTATATGACTGTCCACTTCAAAATTACACATAGGGAAAATTTCAATGGTAATTTATAGTGTTCCTATGGAAATTCAATTATTATTTTCTTAAAAGTATTGGTGTTCAGTTGAAAATTACACATTAGTATTACTGAATAGCAAATTTTATTGAATAATTTCTTTAAGAAACAAAAATTAACAAATTATTGTTGTTTATAGAGATATTTGCCATAAAAACGAGCCAATATTTCTCTTGCCTTAAAGTACCACAAATATATTTATTATTTTCCATTTTTCTTTCATTGAAGTTTAATAATTGATATGTTTTACTTTTAATTGCAAATGATTTATTTTAAAATATTCCGACAAAATTTTAAAAAAATGAAGTGTTATTATTAATTTCCCTAGAAACACTATCTCTTGGATTTCCTATGTGTAATCTTCTACTGGACGCACTGTATATATACCAGCACAACACTGTATACAACAGACGTAGACAATATTGGTGGGTTTGATTTGGTGGGTCGTCTAAAACACACGAACGACAGTACAACCACACGACAACGACAAAAAAGTGGTCGTCGTGTGGTACATGTGTCTTAGCTCTAATTTGACCGGTTTTTTTTCTAGCTGCTGTATTACCGGTCCAAGTATTACCAAGGTTGCCAGTCAAGGTTGTACGCGCAGTAGACAAACAAAACTTCTATCACACTTTTATGCATACCTACATGTTATATATTTAATTCTTGTTGTCGCACTCTTTCATTTACGCATCTGACCGGCAACCTTATGTTGGTTGGGCTGTACATGCCTAATTTCTGAAAACCTATAATTCACTTTCAGTTTCATCATCATATCTTATTTAGACATTGAAAAATTTTAGTGAACTTCATCAGATTAAGAAATTTATTTTGTCTCAAATTAAGCCTTGTGGAACTAATTTGAATTAATTTGATTGATTAAATAGGGGTAATTTGGGTGTAAACTTTCCATTTTTGCTCTCGAAATGACGACATTCGTTTTAGAAATTGCACTGATTCGACATATGTATTTTTTCTAGCAGCCCTACATGTCTAATTTTGGTAAAAATGAAAAGAACGACTTCAAAAACTTGTAATTCACTTTCACTTTCATCATTCTATAATCTCATTTACGGTTTTTGTGGCCTTAAAAAATTTAGTGAACTTGACGACATCATTAAATTAAATAAAATCTTCTTTTTTCAAATCAAATTTTTTGAAATTGATTTGAATTAATGTGATTGATTGAGTTAGGGTAATTTGGACATGAACTTTTCATTTTTGCTGTCAAAATGGCGAAATTCTTTATAGAAATACGACTGGTTGTGCCGATCTTTTTTCTAGCCGTCCTAGGGGAGAAGTGGCATGAAAGGGACGTTTTTGTTTTAATCGTTCTAGTAAATAAACGAGATAACAAATTAAATATTTACGAACGGAATTTGAAACTTCAGTTATCTTACTCTTGAAATAAAATCCAATAATAAGCATTTCTTTGTTATTAGTTATAATTTTTCTCAGTTTTTAAAAAAAGTGCATTTTGTCCCTTCCATCAATAGACTGTATTGAAAGGGACATGATAATTTATGAAAGGGACAATAGTAAATATCATTCATGTTGTTCTTCTTTCCGCCTTATGTACATAAGACATACGGTTCATACTATTGCGCAGTTCATCTTACTGAACTTTGAAAATTTGATTCAATAATGGAAATAACCAAATGATTTCCGTAATCGATGATTATTAATTGCGTGGTTTTAATCGATAATTAAAATCATTGTTTTTCATTTGATTATTTTTGTTCAAAATTTTTGAACAAGAAGAAAGTTTAAAAAAATTAATTACTAACACTAAGAAAACACGATAATAGAGAAAATTTGTAACATGTGGATATTCAAATAAAACTAATTCGAAATTACTAGTCTTAAAGGTAGTCCCTTTCAACACTTATTTTTTCTGTCCCTTTCATAAATATAACACATACACCCAAATTAAAAATTTAATCTTTAAATCTACAATTTTATTTACAAGATATCTGATCTGTTGTTTTTCTCTAGTTGAAAGAATAACTAATTGTATATAATTACAAGCATTTCAAAAAATAATTACAGTATATTAGAAAACGTTCCGAAAAATTAAAAAAAAATTACTTTGGAACAAAAAAAAATTTACAAGCACAACATTACCATGTTTTAAGTGACAGTAGCTTGAAGTCAGGAACAAACATATCTGCACTGGTGCTGCCACACAACACAAATACGTTTGATTTGGCGGGATTTGTATTTAGCGCGTAATTTGAATTGTCCCTTTCAATATGTGTCCCTTTCAATATGTGTCCCTTTCATACCACTTCTCCCCTACATGTCTAATTTGGTTAAATATAATAAGAACGACTTCGAAAACCTATAGTTCATTTTTATCATTAAATTATTTTATCTACGGTTTTAAGTCACTTAAAATTTTTAGTGAACTTGATGACGTCATAAAATCAAAAATATAACCCACTTAACACCCCCCCTCCCACCGTCCTCCACAAAATTAGAAATGAGAGCAGCGACAATAGAGTTACGGTTAAAAGTTGGAAGCAAAATCGAATTGAAAAATTTTGCAACCTAAAGGGAACTTTTATACATTTATTCGTGTGATTTAGAAAAACTGTTGTATATGAAAGGGTTGTAAATAGAGATGCATGATGAGACAATACAAGTCCAGACGACTCTCCATTTCACTCTTGAGAGTATAAACATTTTGTTTAAGTATATACGTAGCAGTATAAAACCATGTTGTCTTTTGTAATAGTGCGAATTTCTAGCCGCGTTCAGCTTCAACGTGTCTATTTAGTTTGTATATAGAACCAAACGAAATATCATGGGATGTTGTATTTATGATGTCGAGGCGTAATCAGAATTTATTATTGTGCAAAATGTTTCTTAAACGCAGGTTTGTATTTTTATTTTTCCATCCATATAGACTGCAGTAAAGCTACAGTAGGGTAATCAAATCCGTTTGCGCTTTATAACTTCGAAAAACCTAAAGGTCGGATAAAAAGTTGGTGTGTTAATCTATGAATCGCCAGATTTACTGGGGTGACAGAGACATGAAATCAGACTTAAGATAATTTTATGTTCAAAACATTACCCGGGACAAAATTAGGTCACATTTTGTGTAGTGGCTTTAGTTTTAATATTTTGAAAATTTGAAATTCTGTTTGTGAAAATTTTGAATGAAGGGTGGTAAAAAACGTCCCCATTATTTTCCACCTTCAGTGACAGTGTTGAAAAATTTTTGAAATTAGTGTAAGGTGTGAGACTGGTACTATATTAATCGGTGCCGGTATATTTTGCAAAATGCTTGCAACACGTTTGTCCCCGCAACAATTCCTTTAGGCATGTCCTCAGTTGCCCCTAAAAACGCTATGAAATTTTGGTTCGCTGTAACCTTTGAATTGATTGGTCTTTTCGCTATGAATATATTTTCCTAGCTCTCCGAGCCCTCACCATTTAGCATAGTTTTAACATAACAAACTCTGATTTTTATGCTGAAATCTTAGGCATACGTTTGACAATGTTGAAAATTAATTAAAATTTCAAATTTTAATACATTTCAAATATTAAATTCAAATATTATTTTATTTGGACCGTAAATGGTTGGAGCTCAGAAAAAAGGATATGGACATCTGATTTTACGATTCTGTACCTTAAATGGAAAACGGAACCCTTATATCAGCACTCTCGTGCCTGTCAGTTTGTATGCCACAGAGATTTTTCTGTACAACGTATAACGTAGGAATTTTGGCATAGTGTTATGCGGCCCATACACCGTTCAATTTGTTGTACTACCTAGTTGTACTACAAGTTGAACTGTTTGCCTCACACTATTAAACTATTCATTCAACTTGTTGTTCAACTTCAGTTATTCACAATTTTTGAAAAAGAGAACTTCGTTAAAATTATGGATAAAATTCTTGCCTTAGCAGTAATTGCAGAAATTAGTAAAGAAAGCTTGAGTAAACGAAAAAAAAGAAAATAGAGCAAAGAGTGGTTGGGAAAAAAATTTTCTAATGAAAAACTACTCAAAAAAAAATTAGTGAATGTGAACCAGACGATTATAAAAATTATATGCGAATTAACAAAGAAATTTTTAATGATATTTTAGTAAAAATAACACCTTTAAGAAGCAAAGAAGATACGTTTATGCGTGATGCAATTTCTGCAAAAATACGCTTGGAAATTACATTAAGGTTTTTTGCAACGGGAAATTCTTTCAAAAATTTGTAATTTTCAAATGCGGTATCACCGCAAGCTATTGGAAATAACAAACAAAATCAAATATTTAAACTTTCCAATTGTTACCGCTGTAAATATTTCGTTGATTACACTCTTTACAGCATATATGTACTGATTTTGTTGTTCAATTACTCCACAGTCCACACACAGTACAACATGTTCATAGACCATTTGCTCCGCCCACGTAAAATCAAAATATTTTGATTTTACTTCAACCGTTTATGCAACCATCAAAATAGTTGATCAACTGCCCCACACACGATTCAACATGTTGTACAACTCAACCAAGTTGAACCGTGTAATAGGTCTCGATGAGGGGCACATACTTTGAAAGTCAACGATTAGAAAAAAATTATTTTAAATTAAAATGGGGGTGGGGGTCAGTTAGTTTGGTCCAAAGAAAAATTTTTAATTAATAAAATCACTTGATAAAGCTGATGACTTTTGGTATAGTGATCTTAATACCGTTCAAAATTTGCTAAAAATTACCACCTCGTGATCCTCTAGGTTCCTAAAGCTAAAATTTTGATTTTAATAGGGTTAGTAGATATTGAGTCGTAGATAACTGGAAACCGCAGTTTTTTTTAACAGTGTAATAATTGCTGAAAAAAGTTTCAAATAGCAAGGGAAAACAAAGAAAGAGAGAACGTATTTACTAATATTTCAGTACAATGTGGGACATTTTATACATTTTTCAGTTATCACAAGATAAAATGTATCTTGGTAAGTGGAATAATTATTCTGTGTAATAATTTGCAGTAATTTTTTCAATTACCTTTAGTGGCTTTTAAAAATAATAACATGCTCTATGAAAATTAGGTTCCGTGCATGCACACAAAGTTATATGTATAATTAAGAAACTACTAATTAACAATATAATCAAGAAAATATCAAATATAATTAATTAAATTCTGCCCCACTCCCGTTTTGAAAATATGACTATGTAAATTTTTCAAAAATGGCTTAAAATCGCACTACGACAAGTTTTTTAAATTTTTAAAAATTATTTTTGAAAATAATTTTAGGTAATACCTATATAAAATAATGAATAAATTGTATGCATGTATGTATTTGTAACCAACTACACCTTTAAAAGTAATAAAATATTGACTGCGGGATGCTATTCCTGTGTTTACCTTTTTGTGTTGAGTTGCAATTTTAGGGTCGGGTCGATCTTTTTCAACCGCCGGATGCAATTCATGATCAGCCGATAAAATAAAGTTCATAATCTAGTTTGCATTTTGAAATTCCCAACTTTAATGAAAGCAATATCAAGGATCTACGATTTTTTGCTTTGTTACATATAAATCCATATTGAACTTTAAACTTTTTTTAAACACAATTTAAAAATATTGAAAATCTTAAAAGAAGAAAAAAATTTTTACCAAAATAAGTCATAAAATTAATTACGATCTCTGAAAAGGTGAATTATTTTTTTTAATTACACTTATAAAATGTGAAGCCACCAGAGACTTTCAACCACAGAATATTCAGAAACAAACTCCGTATCTCTGTACTAGCTTTTTCAATGTGGACAGTAGCTTACGTCACAAATGACCTAATTTCTGTCCCCTCCAAACGCACAACATGTTACAACATAGATCTCGTATCGTTGTATGCGTATGATGTACGGTTGTGTATGTACCAACATCACACGCTGTCCGTGGAGGGAGACGGCTGTAGTGTATATGTATACCGGTATTAGAGTACAGGCATATTACTATATATGTATTCGCTTATTGTTGAAAGTGATTGATAACAATCGATCTGAACCCGACTACAGTTGCTGTGTGACTGACACACTTAAGTGGTATCGAACCACTCACTGGCACACTGCTATCCACAATTTTTTACAAACACGCTTAGGGCTTGCTTTCAACCCCTCGACGGATTTTTCGATGCATCACGTTTACCATCCATTATAATTGGTAAGAAAATTTATAATCATTTGTACATTTCACATAATAATTTTCAGTAAACGTTTACAGCACGACGTATCATAATATATAAAAAGTTTACAACAGGAAATTATTCCATTCTCATTAGGACCACTCATTTGTATGTTTAGTTTTACAAAATTCATATTCATAATTCCATTTATATACATAAACCGAATACAAAAACTCTTCACATAAATATACAACCAAAATTTCTCCTATACTTTTGTGTATGTGTGAGCGTTTTTGTATACGTAAACGTTTCCTTTTCCGTCCACTAACCAGCCATATGGATATCAAGCCACAGAAATGAACATTACGATAAAAAGGTCTGTGTGTGTGTGTTGAGGAAGCTTTTGTTGAATTTCAGCCAACAGAATGGACTTTTTGATATGATCAAGTTTTTGAATCATATTTTATTTAATAAACAATTAAATCGACCATTGAGAATGGAAATCTTCTCAAATAGAATTAATGGCACAATTAGAGAGGACTGTTTTCGAGTATTCTAATAAATGTCTCTCAATAAAATTAATGTACTCCATAAAATTTAATTTTTATTTATTTGAATATATGTATATGTAAAAGTACAGTAATATCTCAATTGTTCAAACAATACGTCAGTTGAATGAGTATTGACTTGTTCCATATTCGCGAAAAAAACCACTTTTTTAAATAATTGTTTTGATCATTTCAACGTAAAAAAACACCAATCATTCAAAAAAAAAAAACTTGTGAGTATGCTTCAAAGACTACGTAACCTATTCGAAGTAATATAAATGCATTTTATGGATAGGACTTTATTGAATTAGTCGCGGTTATGATAAGGATGCGATAATAATAACAAAATACTCCTGTCGCGGCATCCTGCATAACATAGCGAATTTCCGTTTATAAAAATTAGTTTTTCTCGGAAACTAGTTGACATAGAACAATAGTTTAAAGACCTTTTTTATGTAATTTTTTCTCTTCTTTTAAATGATGTAAAAAAATTTCGCAAATTAAGTGGAAATTTTGGCAAAAAACTAATTTTTTCCAAGAACAAAAAGCATGTTCCTGGCATCCAACGTGTCTGGCTAACGAACTTGTCCAACGGTTTAGCATTTCCACTTTCATCCGCTCATGTCATGAAGTAGGGTTTTCGGGCATTTTTTGTCAACAAAATGAGTTTTTTGCCAGAATTAAGGAATTTTTAAAATTCTTTTAACACCAAACCAAAGTAAAAGGCACTAGGCGTAAAAAATGTTTTTTCACCATTGCTCTAAGTTAATTACTTTGTGAAAAAAGTTAAAAAAGATGTTGGGAGAAATCATTCTCCATTACACTCACACTCACAGTCTTTTTTTTCTGTCTCATTTTTTGCGATGCTACTTTGGGAAAAAAAGGCTTTGTAAGTGGCGTGTCATGATTTTTTTTAATCCAATTTAACGATTCAGTTATCTTCTGTTTCTCTCAGTTGAATAAATTTTTATTTTTTTGAATAAATAATTTCTATTCCATTTTTTTTATAGGAAAAATACCAAGAAAATTTGTTTCATGTGATATGGTCAGAATTTTGATTATGTTTACACCTTACTAAAATTAATAAGAGTTTACTACAACAGCATAAAAATTACATTAAACGATATTCAAACAATAATATTTTTACATAATTTTCTATCCAAATGACAATGCAGTTATAATTATAATATATAAACAGAGCATTATACTTGTAAATAATTTTACACATTCAATTTTTCTTTTTAAACAAAATGAATAAATTTAAATTTTGACACATTCTTTTATGATATTTTGTTTAAAAAATATTAAAAAATTTTAAGGTGGATCATTTAAAAAGAGTTAAAAATAAATTAAAAGGAAACATTTATCTATTTTAACACATTTGTAAAGAATATTTTACAGTTTACTTATTGAAAAAATGTAATAAAATTTTTACATACAACAAAGATTGTATTTGAAAGGTAGGGAATGCACCAATTTTTTGATTTCTTTAATTAATTATTAAATTTGATTTTAGAAGAAAACCTTCGTCTAAGTCGCTCCAAGCCGAAAGTATAGCCACGTATAGGTATATGATTGTTTGACAATTTGTCAGGATATTCTACTATTAAAATGAATGGAAAATATATTGAAAAACTGAAATTTATTTAATGAAAGCCATACATACACATTTTTAAAATATCCTTTTGAATTTTATAACTCAATCATTGCAAATAAAATCTGTGTGAAAAATCTAATTGATGTGTTTTCTCTCAATTTTCTAATATGAAGTCTAAAGCTAGTTAACTAGGGAGTGATTGTGTTGACATTTTAATCTAAAATATGATAATTTTAACCCTCTTTAAAAGAACATTTCGATTTTAACAATAAAAGAATTTTAAAAAGTGTTTTCGTTTTTCTAGGATTACCAAAAAGGGACTGAAATGTTTTTAGATGTTGATATATACAAAAAATATTTATGTGTTAAATACTTGGTAGATTTATATGTTCTACGGGTGTTGATTGTTGATAATATTGGTTATATTTGAATTATTTTCCTAAGTAATAAATTGAATTCTGTAGACTGATGTTTTTGTAGATAAAAAAAAATTCTAGGTGGTGTCTGCATTAGACAAAAGTCTGAAAAACGGACGTAGAATCTCACTGTTATTAATTATTATGTCTGTCTTTTGAAAAATTATTTTTTGAACTAAAATAAATTAATAGGAGGAAATTCGCTATGTTATGCAGGTGCTGCGACAGGAGTATTTTTTTTAAAATATGGATGCTTTTTTGAACTGGGGTGTAGTAAAGTAATTACGTATGATCGAGTATTATTGAACGTATCTAGTAGTAGCAGTTGTACTTAAGTAGTTTGTACATAGGTGACAGCAGTAACTAGGGTCGTCATATTCCCTTAGGTAATCTTCTGTTGTTTGTTTATGTTACATGATTATGTGTGAATATACCGGATCAACATAGGCGGCAGCAATAACTAGTGTTATTAAAATATTTCCTTAGATAATATTTTGTTGTTTATTTGTGTTACATAATGATGAATATGTAAATCAAATAATTAGGTAATGTTTGTTGCTGTATGTATATGTGTTGAACTATAAAACATTTATTTTTTTTTTTTAAATTAAGTTTCGTAATATTTGCTTGTAATGTTTTAAAATTACATAAAATCAGAATTACTATTCAAAGTAGTACCACAAAGACTTGTTATAATAATATCGAATTATTAAAAACTTAGTATGTGGTTAAAACTAAATATATGTACATGAGAGTGATATTTTTCGAAAGTTTAAAATTTGTATCCGTCAAACTTATCGCCTTTAAGGCCGACCAAATACACATAGACAAGCGATTGTACACTTATAGTACATAACGTAGAAACGTGTAATATGAATTGAAAATTGTTTAGGGGAAGTACAAGTACTTAGAACAGACTAAGGCCCGATTTACATTATCACTCCACTCTCACTCCGATATCATTACGCTCCCGATTCGATATAATCTTATTGTGTTCACATTACAGTACTGATATCATGCTGGTACCCATTCGTTCTCTATTCACATTATAATGCCACTCTGGGTACACTCCCAGTTCGGTCTGAGTTCGATACAAATATCTTTTCATAACAACTGAATGCAAGCGGAGTGGAGTGGAATCAAAAAAGTGTTTACACTATAGGTACAAGCCATAACAAGTCTGATATCGCTCCAATAAAATATTACCTGAGTGGTATTGATATTGGAGTGGCATTGAAACGGGAGCGAACCGCGACTGATATCGGACCGATATCAGAGCGATGATGTGAATACACTCATTGTTTATTGTGTAAGAATATTTTATCGAACCTGGAGCGGAGTGATATCGGAGTGAGAACAGAGCGTTAATGTAAATCGGACCTAACCCTGACAATCAGACTAAACTAAGTTCAGTTCTCGTTCAGTCTGATATTAAACCCACTTGTAGTGTATTATACACATGTACATAATTATATAGTATAGTATGGTCGGCCAGAAGGAGATAGCGTTTACATTTTCATTCAGCACTCCTGTTAAGCATGTTGATGATACGTTAAAAGTGGTATGTGTTACATACACAAGAGGAACACACCATACACTCACCCTAATACAGATGAAGACACGTACTATACATAGTGTGGGGAAGTACAATGTAATGTCAGTGTTATACTATTAAATTTCAAAATAGGAATTGTAACTAACTACTAGCATGGACCACCACTGTTCTATGTATACTTTGTTTAATACCGCTCATGGATGAATAATAATGTTTGTATAAAAATTACATTTACAATTAAATTGAGTTTGTCAATTTAATTGAATTTCAAAATATCATTTGTCGGTTGTCATATTCTGTTAGTGTTTTCATTTGTTTTATTTTTCAGTTTTCCTGTGTGTTTTCTGTGTTTTGTAATACAAAACGTTTTTTTGTGTTTAATCTCTCAAATTGAAATGACCGTTGATGTTTAGATAAAATTCGAATGGTTTTATTTATTTTGTGATCGAAATCTTAGTACAATAGTAAAAATATGTATAATCTATTTATATACATATTGTATACTAAAGAATTTAAATAAATTTGTCACAACCTACTGGACTTTGGTTCAGGTCAGGGCCGTGGAAAAGGCAGGCCCCAGGAATAAAGCAAGTCTTTTAAAAATTTCTCCCCGAAATTATAAATGACGAGCAAAGAAAAAAAGCCCATCTTCTCGCCGGGCCTAGTTGTGGTTGAGAATGATACCCTTTTGTGTCCCTAAAAACACAATTAAGCTTCGATTTTTTTAAGATCACTTCACAGTGTTTTTACACTATTTTTAAAAATTTTTCCTGCGAATTAAAATGTTATATCGGCTTCGTTGGTGGACCAGTCGATGTGTATTAACGATCTGAAAAAATCGCATTTGAACTCGATCTAACTGTTTCTTTTTTTTAACTTAAAGAATTCGTAAATTAAAATTCTTAGCATGTTTATGTATGTTTTAAAGCTCTTATACTTCAAACTAATTAAAGATGGTGTGACGTTATTGACAAATGAAGCAAAACTAGACGTCTATACGTACAAATTTAAGCTACTATAGTTACTTTAATATGGAAACGGCAAAAAGGAAAGGATACAGAACCCACTTGGTTCGTGTAATTTTGCTTAATTTGTGGCATCTAACAAAATTAACTTGAATGTGTGTATTCATACATAATTATGTCGACATTTTTTCCTGTATGATTTTTTCTCGAGTAAAAAAATGATGTTGACTTCATTGGGGTATAATTCAGTCGAAGCGTACAACGTCAATATGATATGAAATTTTATCGAATGCCTATTCAAAGGTTAATCGTGTGGACCTCGAAGGTGGAGGAAGTGGGGTTGATAGAGACGATCGCCTTTGAAAATGATACTAAACTCTATTAAAATTCAGAAAAACAAAAAAGCCGCCTTGTAGTCAATGGAATGAGTTTTGAAATCAAAAAGATTCGCATCTAGTCAAACTAGTTCTTTTTAATTTCATTTTATTAATTGATAGAAGAATTTTGTACGTTTTTTGATGGGAATTTAATCTTTGTCCATAAAAGTTGAGATTTGTTGGGGTTTAGAAATGCTACTCGAATAAAATCTAAATTTCTGTGTTTGTTCTGGACTGTGTAGCATTTATTTGAATAGTATTTTGTGAACGAAGCTTAATTTAGACCCCATCAGTTTTTCCCAACACAACTTTTTTTTTTTTAAAATGTTTTTTCAAGTAATAGTAGACGTAGATCTTTTTTTCGAAAACCTTAGCCACAATATTTTTTCGGACCAATTTTTGCCCAACACTTAATCGTGCTTCATGTAGAAACTTTAAAACTTGCACACTCTAATATCTACTTTAAATATCTCCTTCCTGCATTACTATACTTATTATTTTCCCAACCTATGTCTGGATGCTGATAGTAGTAGCTGACTAGCAAATAACACACGCGCGTTCATACATGCAAACATTGTATGTACATGTTATAATGACGACAGAATACCTTCTTACAATTTACTACTACTACATATAATTGCAATTATCCACCTTCCGACATTTGCATCATCCCCACTCTTACCTTACCCCCACCACTAACCATATTCGCATCATATTTTACCAACATTATTTGAGGATCGAATATACATGTACTTCGGTGCTGTTAAAATATGTGTAATAACACAACGTTGTGTACTGTAAGTTTGTAACCAATGTTTAAGTATGTGCTTCGAAATACATACGTTCGATGTAGGTATAACGGTATAACATCGATTGAGGTATATAGAATGTGTCGATATGAGATAACGATTCTTCGAGACTGATCTGCAATCGCAGTGTCGTCTCAGAAAATTGCATATTAATCATTTTTCATATTCAAGAGGGACTATGATTAAAGTTTTTTTTTACAATCTGTATAAAAAATGAAAGAATGACAATTTAGAAGAACTATTAAGTTAATTATGCTTGAAAATTGTTAATTTGTTTAGAATATATTGTATTTTTAGGGTCTCGTATCTTTTAGAGCAGGGCTTCTTAAACTATGGGTCGCGACCCCATTTGGGGTCGCTTAGTGAAATCTTGGGGTCATAGCGAAATTTTTTTTATATGTATATGTGTTGTTACCTAATCAATATTCCTTACAAAATACTTATATATCTCTATTTGGGGTCGCGAATGAAAAAAGTTTAAGTAGCCCTGTTTTAAAGGAAAATCAAGATCACTCTCAGGTCTTGATAACGCACACACATATCTCGCCAGAGAACGATTAGAAAAAAAATTATTTTTGATTAAAATCGGGGGGCGGGGGGGGGTCATTTTGATCCAACAATTAATTAGTATAATCATACCTACTGTGTAAGGTATAGTTTAAAACAGCTGCCTCTGAGGATTCTAATAATATTTATTATTTTTGTAAAACTTTTGGTCCAGTGGAATCTTAATGATGTAACTCAAAATTCGCTAGAAATTAGCATTCCCTCTCACCGAATCCGAATTTCTTACAATTTTAATTTTAATAGGATTAGTAAATATTGACTCATAAGGCTACCGGAAAACTACGGTTTTCCCCTCAGTGTGATAGCTACTGGAAAAAAATTTTAAATGACAAAGAGAAGCACAGTAATGTGTCAGTAGGATCGACGAGATGGAGATAGGTGGAGCAGGGGCCTGGGTAATATGAAAAAGGTTTTGACTTGCTCTTGGGCAATTTATAAAAAAAATAAATAAAAAATTATAATTTTTGCATCAGAAACGAAAATCTTTACACCAAGATATTATTTATTATTTTAATTCTTTCGATTTACCTTTTTCAGTTACTTATAAATTTTTTTTAAATTGTTTTATTCTTAAAACTAAATTTTCCACCACACTTTAAATGACAGAGACCTAAAATTCCATAATAAAATTTATTGAAAAATTCCTTCTCTCTTTCAAATATTATTTTTAAATAAATTACTGTAATTACTACTTGTATATCTATTGGGTTGTTGCAGATGCAATTGCAATCTGTATAAACAATAACATTCCATGCTTTGAAAAGAGTAAACTGTATGATACTACTAAATATTGAGCCAATTTGATCTGTTTCATTTGCAACAACCTAATACGGTAATTGTTGTAGGTTAGATTGGCATTATTGTACGATGAATAATATTACTTATTTGGATAATTTCATAAAAGTGGCCCTTATTAATTATAATTATTAATTAAAATGTTAATTATAATTGTTATAATTGTAAAATTAAATTGATCGTGATACACCATTAAACTGTATGTATTGTATCTATATAATAATTATTATTAATATCAAAATTAATATAATTTATAATTAAAAATACTATACGTCCATTTATCCTGTGAAATTCCTGTCGTATATACCATACATATACTTTTATAGGTTAATCTATTTATATGTGAGTACAGCGGCGTTCAAAAGAATTATTATACTAAAATTGAGGAAGTAAATCACACTTTTAAATAAATTATTTTTATTATAGTTTCGAAAATAATTCGTCTTCTGAATAAAGTTTCTGTGTTGCGAGAGGTGAAAAAAATTCTAGCTTTTAATTACCTTTTGACTAGAAAAAATCGACAAATGCTGGAAAAAGTGTCGGGGACAGATTTTATTAACCCTTTGCAGGTCATTCATGTATCACCCTATTCTGGATATCAGTTTTAATCATTTAACGTATAGTAAATTTTTGAAACATTTGGACTATGAGAAATGTTGCTGTGCAAAAATTAAAATCCTTTTTGTTTGGAAGAAACAATTCTTCATTCTTCAGAAAATTCAGAGGGAATTTATTATCGAAAATAATATTGTAACGAACGGGTCTTTATTATCAATATTTATGTCCTAGTATTGTGTTGTTGTAATATTTCAATATTTTTATTTACGTTGTTTATTTACGAACTTTTGTTGAAGTATGCACATAAATAACATAAACTTGTATTATTATTATTATTTCTGTAAAATGCATATTTCAGCAAAATATTTTACTATAAAAAGATTCGTTCGTTCGGTCCAAGGGCAGTCAAGGCAGGCCAGTCAACACCGCTAGATAGCCTTGGCTCCCAAGGGGTCCAGTCCGAAGTCAGGTTCATCTACACACGTAATAAGGGTACGCATCTTTCTCTAAAAGTAAATTCTTTATATTTTACTTATTATTTTTTTTTATTTAGTTGTAATGCTATAAATAAACTGTGATATTTTGTTTCTTTTTATCTATATATAATGTTTGTCTCACTCCCTCTCAGCACCTCAACATCCTCGAATTGGGCGTAATTAACGAGTTCGGACCTCAACGCCTCTTGCCAAGGATAATATCCTTTAGGCACTCGGCTAACGTTCACAATGGTGGCAGCACTGGAATTAAAATATTACGCCTTAAATCAGGATTTTGAGAGTGCTAATTAAGGGATTTGGATGGGTAATCGGGACAAGTATAGCCGTATAGGTAAATATTTACGTTTTAAATAGCTTTATCACAATTTTTAGAATAATAATTAAGGATATGGGTATAGAATCGGGAAAAATAATATAAAAATAATTTTTTTTTTATCACGTTTCCCTTAAAGAAAAAATAGATGAATCGTAAAATGATAACCATTGCACGCGACACAAATTTGTAAATATTAATTAAATCGCCTCACAATGTACATATCGTCCCTCCAATGCTACAGTGGGATATCTTCAAAAATGGCCATATTGAGTTATTGACACTATCATATTCCATTTTTCGAGTACTTTATAATGCTATATTGAAGAATGTTGTCCGTTTGATATTAAGAAAGTTATACCAGAAAAACCAATGTTCAACGAAGTACTATTGTCCATATTTCTAAGTCGAACACTGAGATATTGACCGTGTCTCAATGTTCGATTGGAGAAAATGATATTACATATTTTTATTTGGCATTACGTTGAGATATTTACACGATGCTGTTGTGTAATTCAACAAAGTTTTTTGAACTTGTAGAACATAAATGAAGAATATTTCATTAAAATTAGTAAATTGACAAATTTTATTTTAGTATTAGGCTATTTTTTCAAGAAACCAGTTTATAACCAAACGGTAATTTAAAAATCATGCGAAAATGGTTTCTCCTGGTAAGAAATGTTATATTTAGCCTTAGTTCAGCCAAATCACACTACCAAGGGTATATCACAATTTTTATGAAAATTTAACTTATAAATGAGTTGTAAGATGATAATAGTGATAGTGATTAATAATTTAGTATTAGTAACTATTTAATAATTTAAATTTTTGAATTAGAATCATTATTTTTTTGTTTATTTAAATTTCTGTATCGAAATTATTAATGTAAGTTAGCAGAACCTTGGGATATTTTCTTATAAATTAATATTTTTTGTAAATTTGAGAATGTCACACTGGGATATTTATAATAAAATTGCTATAATTATTCAAAGGTTCGAATTTATGTTCCTAAAACTAGTAATGACAATAGAAAATATAATTTTGGTATTTATAAAAGTGTTAAAATAGTTAAAATTTAATTTAAGTAGAAGTTGTTATAAATTAAAAAAACTCGAAAACTTTAATCCTATTTTTCTCAATAGTACTATTTTGACAATATCTCACTGTTGAATTGGAGGGACGATATGTATGTGTGTGATACCTACTAGTATATCACATTACATTCATTCATAATTATAATAAATAATCTAATTGTTTTACACGGGTATTGTAATCTGCTGTCGCAGCTAAACTGGCTTTTATTATTAATATACAAATAATGTTATTACTTTAACAAATCGTGTAATTTTAAAAATATAATTAGAGAATTTATTTATGTATTTTTCGTTTTGGGTAAAATTTTAACTATTAAAAAAAAAAAAAAAAAAAAAAAATTTACTAATTATTAATTGGGAACTCATTCAGAGAATGATTGACAGTTTAACAATCAAGGTTTATATGAATTTATAGTACACAAACGGTGACATTCAAAAATATTGTTGTATCATTAATTTCTATCGTTTTTTTTTTTTTCTCGCAGAATTGCATTTTTATTTTTAATCTCGGTAATTAAAATAACTGTTGTTTATTAACCCAAGTGAGAATATTTGTCACAGCTGTTCTTCAGCTTATTTTTTTTCCTTTAAAAAAAAAAAAAAAAAAAAAATTTTTCAAGATGCCTAATCAAGAGCCAGCAACCAGTCAAGAGTCCAAAAAGGTCATTACAGTAGAAGTACCCAGACCTAGTTTGGGAACTATCGCTAACAGTATTGACACATTTTCGGGAAAAGACATAAATGTTAGGGAATACTTTGATAGACTAGAACAGCGGGCGGCGCTAGACACACTAACAGAAAATCAAATTCTAGCAATAGTCAAGTGTAAATTAACAGGGGAAGCTTACAAATTTTATAAAAGCGAGGCATCATTACAATCCGGAACTATTTCTTATTCCGACTTTAAAGCAAAATTTATTTCAAAATTTACTCCATTACGGGTACCGGGTGCGGCACAATATAAACTGTCGCAAATTTTTCAACGAGCAAACGAAAATGTGAGTCAATTTGTAACTCGCCTTAAATTAGCTGGCCAGGAAGTGCTAGAAGAAGATTTAGCGACCGCAACAAGAACTCAGGTCGAAGGGATCGTAAGAAAACATAACGATATGTTGCTGTCACAATTCAAACTGGGACTACGCCGAGAAATTATGAAAGTTATTGGGATCTTGTTAATTCGGGAGAAGGAGCTCAGCATTGAAAGGGCTATCGAATTCGCAGAACAAGAAGAATTAAACCAGGTTATGCTCAATACGTCTAAACATTTCGCTGGTATACTACAACTTCAAGAGAACGGGGAAACTGCCAGAAAAAATGAATCACCACGAAGTGTACCGAATTCTCGAAGAGGGAATTTGTTAAGGAATCAGCAATCAGCGAATCGAGGCCAGCAGCTGTATTGCTTTAACTGCTACAAGCAAGGACATCGAGCCCAAGAATGTCGTAGTGCAACAGTATGCAGAAATTGCAAGATACCGGGTCATAGAGAATTTTACTGTAGAAAAAAAATGCAGCAAACGACTGTTCCGCCATCAAACGGGAGAAATGATAGTACATTGAGACAACCTCAAGATTTAAACGGGCATATTGTTCCGGGCGCGCCCCAGGCCGGGACAAGTCGGAGCAACAATCAGTAATAACTCACATTAATGGAAACCAACCCTGTGAAGTACCTTGTTACATACAAGTAAAAATTAATAATATCGATTGCTTCTTAATTGTAGATACAGGATCAGTGGTTTCTATTCTCAAAAGGGACATCATAGAGGGGCATAACATTGACTGGAATAGGGACATATGTAATTTAATGGGTATCACTGGACATAACTTAGAAGTATATGGAAAGACTAACGTAACACTACAAATGGGTCAAACTAAATTTTACACTGACTTCTTGGTATGTGAAGACCTACCCCTAGCTGTCGCAGGGCTGTTGGGTCGGGATTTTTTATTTAAACACGGAGCTGTTATTAACTTTGGTTCGGGACAACTTTTTATACCCGAATATGGGGTAAATACAAAATTACTAGTAGAAACTAGTAAATACGAGGACGGCGTCTTCTACGATGCAATCAAAACAGAAAGAGAAGATAAAGAGGTGTTCGTGAGTTCAAGAGGTCCTAATCCTGAAGATAATTTTGGTCCTACAGTCCAAATCAAAACGAATCAACGAAAAAACATAAAAATGGATTCGAGGGCGAATCAATCGGGCGAATTAAAAATAGATTCGAGGGCGAATCAATCGGGTAAATCAAAAATGGATTCGAGGGCGAATCAATCGGGCGAATTAAAAATAGATTCGAGGGCGAATCAATCGGGTAAATCAAAAATGGATTCGAGGGCGAATCAATCGGGCGAATTAAAAACAGATTCGAGGGCGAATCAATCGGGTAAACAAAAAATGGATTCGAGGGCGAATCAATCGGGTAAACAAAAAATGGATTCGAGGGCGAATCAATCGGGCAAATTAAGGAAAAATTCCAAAGCGGATTCAATGGTGAATGATAAGGAAGAATTGCCGCAAGATATGGCTACCTTCAATAATTCCATAATCAACAGCAAAATGGATGACAGAACGCATAGTAGTCAAGTAGGAGGACAATCGCTTTCAGTACGGTCAATACTGAATAGTTCCCAGAAACAGGAAGTTGACCGCTTCCTAGTTTCGCTAAAGGAACGTATTGAACTACCTGCACGACATGAATGCACATGCGAAGCGCAGACTGCATCCGAGTTGTGTGGAAAGACAATCATCATTGAACCAAAGGAAATCCTAATTCAAGGGGTGATGTCAGCGAGGATTTTAACTAACTGCAAGGACAAGGGATTAGTCCAAGTACGAGTTATAAATATGAGCGAACAAGACATCGAAATACCCAAGGGGACTGCTATAGGGATAGCAGAAGAAGCACCTGATTTCTCGGTACACAATGGGATAAAGGACCAACGAACTACAAATCAATGTCTATTAACTACAAATGGAACATCAGTGAAACCTTTTGAAGAACATTTTGATTTAGGACACCTACCTGACGGCCAACGCCAGAGGTTATTAGAATTTTTAGCGGGTTATCGGGATATTTTCTTATTAGAAGGAGATAAATTGGGAGAAGCAGTCGGAGTCCAACACCGTATCATTACGGAAGACGTACCGCCAATAGCTAAACGTCCGTATCGAGTCCCATTTGCACAACGGGATACTTTGAAGCAACACATTCAAGAGATGCTCGACGATGGAGTCATTCAACCTTCTCAATCGCCATGGTCAGCACCGGTCGTAATGGTTCCAAAGAAATCGGAGGATGGAACACCGAAGATTCGCATTTGTATCGACTTTCGAGGTCTCAATGAAGTAACCAAGCGAGATTTTTATCCACTTCCGAACATCCACGAGACCATTGACCTTATTGGACATGCAAATCTATTTTCAACGTTGGATTTGGCTTCCGGATATTGGCAAGTAGCAATTGCGCCACAAGATCGGGAGAAGACTGGGTTTAGTACCCCCGACGGCCATTTCGAATGCTGTCGAATGGCCTTCGGATTAATCAACGCCCCTAGTACATTTCAACGACTCATGGACACTGTACTATCGGGTCTCAAGGGAATAAAATGCTTCATTTACTTGGACGTTGTTATAGTTTTTAATTCAACGGGTATAGAAGAACACATTCAAAGATTAAAAGAAGTTTTCGATTGTATGAAGAAAGCCAACCTGAAACTCAAGCCTTCAAAATGTCATTTCCTGAAGCCGGAAATACGATACCTAGGGCACATAGTCGGCGGAAACGGGATTAAGCCCGAACCGGAGAAAATTGAAGCGGTTAAAAACTATCCACATCCACGTTCGGCAAAAGACGTAAGGGCGTTCCTGGGATTAGCAGGATTCTATAGAAGATTCATCCCACGTTTTGCACACATAGCTAAACCATTAACCGAACTAACAAAGAAGAATCAAGTATTCAAGTGGAATTCCGGAGCTCAGCAAGCTTTTGAAGCTTTAAAGGGATCATTGTGTCAAGAACCAGTACTTCAATATCCAAACTTCGAAAAAACGTTCTATTTAAGTACAGATGCGTCGGGAACGGCGATTGGAGCGATTTTGAGCCAGATGTATGAAGGACAGGAGAAACCAATCGCGTATGCGAGTAGACAGCTTTCAAGGTCGGAACAAAATTACAGTGCAACTGAGCGGGAGTGCTTATCGGTTGTTTGGGCAGTTAAAAACTTCCGTTGCTATTTATATGGACGAGAATTCGTAGTAATTACCGATCATCGTCCACTCAAATGGTTACTGGGAATAAAGGATCCGAGTTCAAGACTAGCCAGGTGGGCACTTACTTTGAGCGAGTATACGTTCGAAATCAGGCATAGACCGGGACGAAAACACGGGAATGTGGATGCGTTATCGAGAATTCAAGTTAATATTGTGCAAGAAAATGCAACATACGAACCTTTCTGGGACAGAAACTGGATAAAAATGGAACAACGGGCTGATAGCACTTTACAAGTCATCTTCGAGAAAATCCAACAGGATCCGGAGTATGACGCCTATTTTTTGGATGACGATGGACTATTGTATAAAGCAAGAACGGCGACCGAGCGACACGATAAACTAGTTATCCCCAAAAGCATGGTTACCAAGATTATACATGATTATCATGACACTCCATACAGTGCACATATGGGATACGCTAAAACGCTGGACCGGATACGAAGCAAACTTTTCTGGGTTAATATGGCAAGTGATGTCAAAAAGTACTGTGATGGATGTATTTCATGTACTCAACGAAAAACACCTCCGAATTTAAAGCCAGCACCTTTACACAAACTACCTACCATCAACGAACCATTCGAAAGAATAGCCTTAGATGTGGTAGGGCCGCTGGTTACGTCTCTAGCAGGCAATAAATTCCTTCTGACGGTACAGGATTACTTTACACGATATTTGGAAGCTATTCCACTGCCAGACCAAAAGGCTGAGACTATTGCAAGAGCTTTCACGGAACATATTATTACGCGTCACGGTACTCCAAGAATATTGGTCACCGACAAAGGTACGAGCTTCTTATCGAAATTGTTTGAAGAACTTTGCCGCCAATTGGGTATTACTAAGATACATACGACCGCATATCATCCCCAATCCAATGGGATGGTGGAACGGAGCCATAGAGTATTAAAGGATATGTTGTCACACTTCGTCAACGAAAAGCAAACAGATTGGGATCGCTGGATTCCGTACATCCTTATGGCATATCGGAGTACAATACACAGTTCAACGGGGGAGACACCGTTCTTCCTATTACATGGCAGAGATATGATGCTGCCATTTGAGGATGTTTTACAACCAAGAAAAGTACCGTATGATTGCAACGAAAATTATGTGGCCGAAATGCTTCAACGACTCTCGGGAGCATATGCACAAGTTCGAAAATTCAATGCTGAAGCCGTCGAAAGACAGAGCCACCAGTACAATAAGAAAACTAAACCAGTAAACTACGAAGTAGGGGAGATTGTATATCTTCATGATCCGAGTGCGAAACTTCATAAATCTAAAAAGTTAACACGACCATGGGAGGGTCCGTACCGAATTATGGAGAAAAAGGGGCCAGTTACTATAAAAATCAAACAAGTGTACGGGTCTAAATCTGAAGTAGTGCACGTAAATCGAATAAAACGTTATCGAGGGGAAATAAACTCGTTAGACGATGGAGCCGCAGATGAAGAATACGAGGACACCATAGATAGAGAAGGGGAAAATGAGGATACTCAAGGAGTAGGAAGAGACGAAGGTGAATCTTTACCTCCATTACGAATCGACATAGATCTGGAAGAGGCACGAGAAGAAGCAGATCGTGCTGAGGTGAGAAGGGACATCGACGACGAAGATTTAGGTGAAAATGAAATTAATCAACAAAGGGATATGGGAGAAAATGGAAATCGAGGAGCACAAGGTGCAACACCTCCATATACAACCAGACGCCACGGGCCAGTACCCGATCATCCATGGGTACTGCCCAGAAGAATTTAAGTGAGAAGGACACTAATTTTTTTTTAGTTACCGCTAACTGTGCATTGAACTTTTTAAGACAGGGATTTACATTTTTACCTTTTTTTTTTTTTTTTTTCTTTGAATTACTAATTTGGGCTTTATCGGGATATTTCGTTAAGTAGTTTTTTTTATAAATATCAGTATACTTAAACACATAAATTGTAAAGTATTTAATTCTAGTTGTAGTATATAATTTGTTGAAGGAAAAGAGTGCTTACTAAAATAAAGTTTTGTTGGTGTTTTGTTTCGGAAAAGTTGACCGCTTCGTAAAGCGATCATCTTTTTTTAAGGGGGGAGCATTGTAACGAACGGGTCTTTATTATCAATATTTATGTCCTAGTATTGTGTTGTTGTAATATTTCAATATTTTTATTTACGTTGTTTATTTACGAACTTTTGTTGAAGTATGCACATAAATAACATAAACTTGTATTATTATTATTATTTCTGTAAAATGCATATTTCAGCAAAATATTTTACTATAAAAAGATTCGTTCGTTCGGTCCAAGGGCAGTCAAGGCAGGCCAGTCAACACCGCTAGATAGCCTTGGCTCCCAAGGGGTCCAGTCCGAAGTCAGGTTCATCTACACACGTAATAAGGGTACGCATCTTTCTCTAAAAGTAAATTCTTTATATTTTACTTATTATTTTTTTTTATTTAGTTGTAATGCTATAAATAAACTGTGATATTTTGTTTCTTTTTATCTATATATAATGTTTGTCTCACTCCCTCTCAGCACCTCAACATCCTCGAATTGGGCGTAATTAACGAGTTCGGACCTCAACGCCTCTTGCCAAGGATAATATCCTTTAGGCACTCGGCTAACGTTCACAATATTAGTCATCAAAAATTTTTTGAGAGATTTTCTTATTTATGTACAAAACGAAGGGAAGGTGGCAACTTTTAAAAACTTGGAAGTCAATAAATTTATTTAATCAGGGAAAAGTCAAGGAATTTTTCATCCATAATATTCAAATTTTTATCTTCATTTCATTTCCACTTTTTACTAGGGGAACGTAATATGCTGAATACAAAAAATCTAAAAATTTGGACCCTTCTAGGGTTTTGGTTGCTTTGGTATTGATTTGGTAATGGAAATGAAATAAAATTTGAATTTTTTTTGGCAAAAATTTCTTGCTACCATATTTTCAAAGATTTAAAAGATGATTTAAAAAAAATTCAAAACATCCCTAATTTTTTATTTTTTGAAAAATTGGAAAAAATTTCAGCAGATGTTCTGCCAAAACGATTGAATAAAAACATTTAAAAATTTATCTTTGATTCGACTACACTTCCGGGTTTGTAGGAAATAAAGTAAAAATTTGAATTTTGAGATAACAATTTTAAGAGTATATTGACAAGATGTTGAAATTTTGAAGAACTTACATGAATTCCTTTATTTTTACTGAAACTGAAATAAACTGGTTTTCAAAAAAGTAAAAAATAAAGATATCTGACACTGTATTTATTCCCAACGAACCTGTTAGCACAGACTTTTTGAAAATATAATTTTTTTTAAATTTATAATCACACAAACCATCACAAAATTATTTTTAAAATGAAAAATGGTTATTACAAAATAATAATTATTTGCTCCGTGTGCGTCCCTCTTGCCAATTTCCCCACTGGCATAAATAATATGACAATAAATAAAATTGTGAAATTGGTAAATATATACTATATAACAGTAATTTCCGGTGAAAATATATCCGCATTTTTATTTTCAGTGGTGAGGTGAATTTTTTTCTCTCAATATATTTTGTTCGAATGATTTATTTATATATAGTTTTGATTTATTAATAGTTTTTACCTAACGCTTGTTGGTATACATATATTCCGATATTTCGATTAGTTCATTTAGTGCAAAAATGCATATTTTATCCAGCGATAAAGTTTATTCAGCAGCTTAAGCGTTAGCGAACTGACCTTTAACTCTTAAGGTTGAGTGGTTGTATGTGTTAGAACTCGACACTATAATTGTTTGTCTTTGTCTAATTGTTTGAATTTGTTTATTATGGTAAATCCGTAATTCATTACCTAGCAATGTTACCAAACTTTTATATAGTCCAATTTTTATTTGTTTTTTATAGTTTAATGGTACTCGATTATATTGATACCAATTTTTATTATAACAATTTAATAGAATGTTTCCGTTGGGTGCAAGATAACCTATATCCTTCTCTGTCCCCCAAGCTATTTTTGTGCAAAGTTTTAAATTGATTGGTAATTGAGGCGTAGAAGCAAAACGAATAAACAAACAAACAAACAAACATATGGCATATCATTAAGACAGTAATTCCCAAACTTTTTTCACCGCGGAACACTTTTTAAGTTTTTAAAATTTATACAGACTGCTGCGCTGCCTCAAATAGAGCTAGCATAAAAAAACAAGATTTGATCTTATTTCGAGACTTTGAGACGTAATGGGAAACGAACAATAAGTAATATTGATGAGCAAGAAGAAAATACTTATATTGTACTTTCCCCACTTTCTATAAAATTTTCCAGGGAACACACTACTGTTGTATAATTTTAATTCTTGTAAAATTTTGTAGTGCCTGTAACGAATTCTCTAGAAATGCTGAAGATGTCAAATTTTTTCACCAGCTAAGTAGTTCACCCCCTGTATATACAACAGAAAGATTTATATGACGACCAATAATCGTTGTATATCTTCCCACCAACAACATGCACGTTGGTAATAGTTTAGTACACGTTTAAATGTATAGATGGAGCGAACGGCAATCAATGTTTGATGTGGTGGCAGATTTAAACGTTCAACCATCCAGCAAGCAAGCAAGCAACCAGTTCATTCATTCAGTGAGTTGATTCAATTCTAGTGACATAACGAGCCAGTGAGATGCCACCGCCCGCTTGCCTGCCTGCCTGGCTTGCCCGTAGTTTGGTGGCGGTAACTTTGGTCGACAGCACTCTGCTCTGCCGTGCCGTAATGCCAAGTTTGTAGGGCTCGTCAACCAGTTAGTATACAGGGAATCGTTTATTTATGCCACATCGTGTTATAACTGTCATCAGAGAGTGGAGCATTATTGATGAGCATAATTACAAAGAGAGGCACTTGTGTGTGTGTGTGTGTGTGAGTGTGTGTAATATTAGCTCTAGTTCAAGCTCTCTATCAAATATGATTTAGGGTAAAACTGGTATAGATGGGCCATCATTTGTTTCAAACGTTTAGACTTTTTTGTTTCAAAAAAAAAAATCGATACAGTATATTCTTTTTTATGCAGTGGCTCAGAAGCTCATAAAAAAGTGTCATAGAAAATTCATAACTCGAAACGCTCATAATCTCACGATTTCCTTTGAAGTTGTTTTTCTAAGCAACACAGTCAAAAAATTTGTGTTAAAATTAACATACTTCACATGTCCAGAACGGTCCACTCAATTTCTTGTGTTATTTTAACACAAAACATATGTGTCAAATCTTAACACAAGATGTATGTCAATGATTTAGCACACAAAATGACATACATTTTGCGTTAATTTTACACAATTACTTAGTTATAATTTTACCACAATGATGTGTAAAATTAACTGATTTAGAATGTACAAGTTTACTCAATTAATGTGTTGGTATATTTTGACACTTTTTTTAAGTTAGTATTTTTTTTATTTATTTATTATGTAAATGAAAGGAAATGGTAAAAAATAATTTTTCAGTAGGTACTTAACCTTTTTTATTTAATATTTCTACAAAGTTGTGCTCTGATGAAAATAATGTTGAAGCAATACCCAAAAATTGTGAAGATCGTTGTCAAACTGAACGTGGAAGACAAAATGGAACGCCTACTCTTCCTTCTTTACCTGATCTTCGATAATTTTTTAATTAATTTAAGTAAATTCTGCAAACAAAGAAAAAAATTCAATCTATGATATTTTTAATTAACTTACCCCAATCAATATTTAATATCTATATAATTAAAACCTATTTAACTTGAAATACACTTTTGATTTTGAAATATTTTTGTCTCCTATACATACATATTATGTTTCTGTTGAACGCACAATAGGCACAATGTCCACTGATTGGCAATGATGCTATACCGATGCTGCAAGTTACCACTACCCCCGCTCTCAACTAAAGCAGTAAGTGCGTGCAAAATCAGTTTTTTGGTGTTGGAAATACACAAATAAGTGTACCTATATAGATATTTTTTCCATTTTACACAAACATTGTGTTATTTTTTTGTTGTTCAAAACAGTTAACATTTTTATTCTGTTAAATCAAAATTTTTGTTAATATTTTCATTTAACACAAACACTAAATGTTACATTAACACAGGTTTGGGTTACTTATTTAACACAAAAATTTTAACCACCAGTTTTTTTTTACGTAAAACACAAATTTTTTCACTGTGAAGATAAAGCATTAATTTACACTTGACAAAATTTTATTTTATTTTTACAATATTACAGAAATTTCCATAAGTACATATTATGTAAAGAAACGTAATGATGCTGATGCAACTTAAATTTCTTACTTTTCCTTAATTTCTTTTCTCGTTATGTACATTGATGGGCATTTTAAACAAATCCTTAAAAAATCGCATAAAAAAGTCACCCACAAAAACAATTCTTGCTGTAGTAGTCTGTATCAAGTTTGAAAAATCTATTACTACTTATAAGTAAGACGAATTGCACAAAAAAATACTTTGCCATTTGTTCGTAATGCTTTTTAATAAGAAAAATTCAGCTATTACAGCCGGTATAATTGCAAGATTCAAGCTCGGGGCTATGATAAAAATTGGTTTGGAGATCTTTAGAAGAAATTCTTCAGCTAGATCCATCGAATAACCGGTTACTTAATTACAATGTTTTTTATTAAAATTCAAGTTTTTTTTTTTAAATTTTTATTATACCATCATAAAGAGAATGGAAAAAATCACGTACCTAAGATTTTTTCCATTCACATAGATAGACATAGGAAGAGACCACAAATTTTTTCAAATTCACAAGAGATCTTAAAATTATTTTTTTTTTGTCAAGAAAACTTATGAAAATAATAATACAAAACTTCGAAGATTATTTTAATTCTTATGAGGTCTACCAAAAATGAAAATAGATTTTTTTCAAACTTAAGCGAAACATTCATGGTAAATTTCTTACATACATTCCAACGGAATCACTGGCATAAAATAATATGGAAATAGTGTGCCTTTAATCAACAACTTAAGAACTAATTAATTGGTTAGTGTCTCCAGCCGTTGGTTCAACTAGTCCAGGTTTACCCTGTATATTTGTATTTATTTATCCTACTGGTTTGTTACTACTACCATAAATTTCACCTGATTTTGTCTGGTGTGTAGTTTATTCCCCGGTAGTTATACAGGAAGTTATGTAGTTTTATGATACTTTTTTTTTTGTAGATTAGTCATCAGTCATCACTTTTTTTTTTTGAATTTCATAAATTTAGTTAAAAAATGAAAAGTGAAATTATTTTAAAATTACATGTTGTTTCTCCGCTGTTCATTGTAATTTATAAAAATTTTAATTTAAAATATTTTTTTTTTTTTGTAAAGTATTCAAAAAAAAAAGCTAACAACACAGTTGTAGGAATTTTTGTTTCGTTTTTATTTTTTGAAACTTTTTGAGAAGGGTGAAGCTCAGTAATTGATGAAGAAGATCATTCCTTTCAAAGGTTATAAAGCAGTATTTTTAAACATTTTTCATGGCGCAACCCCCTTAGTATGGAAAAATATTTCGCGAGCCCCTACCCTCCGCTATTTACTAACTTTTATTTTTTTATGTTCTGAATATCGAATCCGTTTATCACTCTTGATTATTTTCATAGTTAGGTATCGATTAAATACATAATTAAGGACTTGAAACTGGCAAATTTTTGTATCCAAATCGAAGTTGATGACTTATAGTAGCTTCTGAACACGCGCATGGTGTAAAAAGTGACACGTGCACGGGCGACCTTCGTCGCCGTTTAACACTTCCAAGCGTAATCCATTTGAATTCTTTGAATTGTGAACTCGCGTTGGTGTTTAAATTTATTAAATTGCCTTGTCGTTTGTTTAGTAGTTGCTCATTGTCTTGTATTGTCTAATATTCAAAATTCTGTGCTCATTGGAATTACTAAAAATGGATAAGTTTCTGGAAAGATATGCACAGTCGTCAATTTCAAGTTCCAATAAGAGTAATAAACGAAACCAGAGAAAAAGTGGCTATATGATGACAATTACTTAAAATTCAGATTTACTGTTATTGAAAATAAGCCGCTATTTTGAAACTTTATCGCGCGAAAGTATGAAACTATCACATTAATGTAACCATTAATTAACCTTCTCTTTATTAAATATTATATATTGAACAAGAGTGGTTTTATTTTTAAAGTAACTGCGACCCCCTTGAAAAGGCTTCGCGACCCCCCAGAGCGTCGCGACCCACAGGTTGAAAAACACTGTTATAAAGAATCAAATTTTATTTGGTGATTTTACACGGAGAGAAAATTCATATAAAAATTACTGTGCTCAGCACTACAATCGACATGTAAAAGGCGATCATATTCAATTTTGTAAATTATAATTAATCATAGAAAATTTAAAGGATAGAATATTGTTTCTGTAATATTAGCTCCGTAAAATTTGTAAAGCAGCACAGTAAAAAGTTCCATTGCCGACAAAAAGATATATTTTATTTGTTTTTCTTACAAAAATTACCATACTGTATTATAATATTTGAAATGCTATCTGCTAATAGTAGAAAGAAAAAAAGAGAAAGAAGGTTGGGTGTGTTGTGAACGCTGTTGAAATGTACCTCACTCATAGCAAGTCACATAGCCAACCATAGGTTTGGACGACCAACTTGGTCGGACGGGTCGGACCAAGCACCTTGATCGATTAGACTGTCTTACAAGCAGCAAGCAGTATTCATTACACTGTGTTAGAGGACGGGGATGTCACCGTTTAATTCATCATTTTGTTACTTCACTATCTTTAGTATTAGAATATATTGTTGGCAATCATTTTTGTATGCATCATAAAGTTCTTACAGGTTCGAAGTTTTTACAGGTACCGCCCAAGCAACATAAAGTTGCGGGTCAGATGCGCAAATGAAAGAGTACGACAACAAGAATTAAACTATAACATACATGCATAAGAGTGTGATAAAAGTTGTGTTAGCACATTAAATTTTACCATGCTAGCACATATTTTTATTTTGGTCGTCGATCGAGCACGCATTATAAGAGAGCATGGTAATTTTTCTGAAATTTTATCTACAGAAATTATACGATTTTTCTCTCCGTGTAGGGTTAGATAATTGGGATCTTTTGTATACGTATCATCTAAGTTTCATCGAGTTTCTTAAACAATTTCCAAAAATAAGTAAATAAATAAATAAATAAATAAAAGAAAAAAAGAAAAAGAATAAAATTATTGTGAGCCTACTTTCATTTCTCTAGTTCCAGTAAGTCTGAAAGTATTTATTAATTTAGACTGCAGCATACATACAAAATTTTCATACAAAAGGTTTAGATTCGGAACATTTCCATCTAGATTTTGGATTTTCTTAGATCCAAAAACGTGAAGATCCGTTGAAAATTGCATATACTCGAATTGATCTGATTATCAAACTTTCCCTTCTTATAGCTATAGTTTCGTTATATAGTCCATATAAATATGAAAGTAATATAAAATAAAAAAAAATTAATTATCTGTGGTTTCTATAAAAGAGGAACTTTTTTTAAACCTTATCTACGCTTTAAAACTATACTTTAATTTTTTTATATTTCAACCCACGGTTCCATCAGCACGGGCGCCATAACTATTACCCGTTACGGTTATAAAACTATTGTGTGATTAATTACAGGGCTTAACGTAACAAGAAAACATCAATATCTACCTATATTTGATTTTTATTTATCAGAAATTATGGGCCGCCTTTAGGATTTTGAGTTTAAATTGTATTAAAAGTGAAAAGGTGTGGCGTAATTGAGGTTTTAAAAAATTTGCTTCAACTGCCGGAACTGATTTTCATCCAAAAAGTTTATCATCCATTTTTTCCAGTTTTCTGTATTTTACAAAAACAAAAAAAAAATTTATCTTTAGCGAGCCTAATGTAAGAATTTATAGTTTTCAAAATACAGAAACAAATTATCCACAATTTTTTCTTTTTTGTTACGAAGGAAATATCTTGGGAAAAATATTAAACATTTTGCCATGTGTTTCTATCTTTTTTCTTTAGTAATTCTTTCTCTTTTTATTCGTCTGCTTTTTTGTGTACGCTATTATTCTAATAATTACTGGATATACATATACAGCGTGAGTTTTTCGAGAGTTGCCATTTTGATTACCACCAAACCGTTAATTTAATCGAAAAATTGTTCAAATAAGAGTTGTAGATATCGACGGGGGCAACCGGTTGCTATAGTCAGGAGCTTTATAGCTCTTATGGTTTTCGAGTTATGATACAAACTTATAGATTTTTAAATGAGACCTATATGTTAATTTTTCGATAAAACTGATCTAATGCATCAACTAAAAATATAAATGAAGAAAAAGAATTTTTTTACCCAAGTTTATTTTTTGAATTTTTCTTTAATTTAGCAATTAGGCGGTAGGAATGTGCATATGTATTTGAGGCTCTTTCAACCGACAGAGTTTCAGACGGCTAACATTTCTATTACATCCAAGAAAAGAACCTTATTTAGTGTTATTCTCTGTAATACAAGTGGTAGTTTTTGGAGTATAGTTTTGGAGTAATTCAGATTTTGGAGTATAGATGTCGGGCTTTGTTTCAAGTTTTTAACATTTTTGCATAATAAAATCAAATTATTTTAAAAGATTAGTATTTAAAATAACTTAATTTAAAAATAATTTGAAGTATTTCATTAATTTACTGAAAAATAAATTTATTTTTTATTTATTTATAGAACGACACATGGCAGGTGAAATAAATGTATATACCCAATACAAATCAAAATGATATTGGCGTTTCTTAATAGTAGCAAAGTGAGGTTAATTGGGAACGAAAATATTATTATTAATAAATGTACTCAAATAGTCTAAAAATATTTGAAATTCGATAGTATTTTCTTTTTATTACAAACCAAATTAAAAAGGAACAAAAAACTTTTCATTTCCTTTAAAAATACTTGCTACAAAAATATGTTTAGACGCCTATGTATCTGTCAAACAGTGACATTTCAGAAAAATAATTTTTTTTATTTGTCAATGAATTAAAACTGAAATTTTATTTCCTTATTGTACTTAGTTATCATTTTTATATGATAATTTAATCTATTTAATAATTTTAATTTCCGATGGAAAACGTAATAATCGTTTAATTTTTCGTTACTACATTGTCAAAAATGGCAACCATATTGAGTCAATATCTTTTTAAATTACGTAAAATCCTAATCGGTTGCAAGTACTTGAGTACGAAATTTAAAAGTGTCATTTTTAAAACGTGATTACTCAAAAATATGAGATAAAACAATTTACTGATAGTTTTGAATCATAAACAAATTTTTGAAAAACTTTTAAACATACATTTCCATTTAAAAAACTATAAGTTTGTATCATATATCGAAAACCATAAGAGCTATAAAGCGGTTAAATTAACGGTTTGGCTGTAAACAAAATGGCAACTCTCGAAAAACTCACGCTGTATATCTATTTGATCGTTAAGCGTTCCGAACACGTGTTAAAATAATAAATTTTTCAACTGGGCCACTTAAATAGAAAAAATTGTGTAGAATGAATGTTACAGCAATAACAATAAATAATAGTTTATGGCTTTCGTTACTTTATCAACAAAGTATTCGAGATTTTGCTTGGATATTCATCTATCGGATGAAGTATGATCGTACACTGTGTCCAAGATCAAATTGGGCGAAATTTTATCAGTTGTGACAAGGAATCAGTTGTAGCTATATGATTTTCAATCCAGATATTAGCATAATTAAAAATTTCTTCAGTGTATTGTTCATCCATCGATCAAAATAATTTTTTAATAGTTTCCGATTGCTCATCTTGATAACTCCTAATCGTAAAATTCACTGAGGTTGTTCGCTAATATTAATTCACTGAGGTTGTTCGCTAATCGGATAAATATCGTTATCCGATATCTAACACATCTTTAGCTTTAAGGCAGTATTCTATTCTACAAATTTTTAAAATTAGATTTTTTTATTTCATTTTTTAAAAGTATAGACCTTCAAAAATGTGTCCTCGAAAGGAAATTTAAAAATTTTTAAAATTTGCAAAGTTATAAGCATTTTAGTATGGTAGGTTCCGGTATCAGATATTATACTTCAAAACTTTAAATTCATTTTTCTTAAAACTACATTTTTCAAGCTGTTTGGCATGATATCTCCAGTTCTGTTTATTCAATTGACTTCGAATTCACAACCTTTCTGAACCAGAATCGTTTTCTTTTTTTGTTACAAATGAACAGAAATCTTAAAATCATGTCAACTAGCACATCACTCTTTTTTGCATGGTTATATTTGAATCCAGGGTGGCGATCGACCTGGAAAACCTTGAAAACCTGGAAAAGTCAGGGAATTTCAAATTTCTGAAAAAGTCAGGGAATTTCAGTCAGGGATTTGTACAGTTTTCGCCCCGGCGAGAGCATCGACTGATAGTTTTTTTTTTTTCTGTATTTTTGCCACTGACGAGCAAAAAAAAAGGTCGTCAAAAGACTTTATTTTTAGAAATTACTTTATTTTTAAACAATATTTTTTTCGGAGTAGGTCCTGGAATTTTATTCAGAGTCAGGGAGAAGTCGGGGAAAAGTAAGGGAATTATGAAATTGGATTTCAATCGCCACCTTGAAATCCTCATAAGTTCTTAATGTTTCATTTTTTGTGTATGAAACTTTTGTATATCCTCGTAAAAAATCAATGAATATATGGTAAAGAAATGGATAGCAAAGATCAAGAAGCAATACTTTTTTTCTTATTAACGCCTAAAAAGAAGCCGAAATTTTTGCTTTCTAGACTAGAGAAGATCCCCTTAAGGTAGCTAGATAGTACGGCTTGAATAGTGTAAAAATTTTTCAAATACATTAGAGTACCTACGAAGTTATCATACTTCCATGTACGTTTAAAAAATTCCTAGTTGACACGAACTTCTGAAGTTCGATGTATTTAGTAATTACTAATTATAGATATGGGATAGAAAAAGTAATTATAAATAATATTGTGTATTATTACACTGCCATAAATAAAGTTCCACTTTGGGGAAATTATTGTCCCATATTAAAGGCTACATTATTGAATATTTGCTCACTTCTGAGTTCTCTCAATTCTGCAATGAGTACTTAATAATCAATTTTGAAGGATGAAATTTGGACTTAACAGCGCTCGGTACATTACTTTATTAAGAGTTCTGCTAATATCACTGATTATAAAATTTAGAGAACGCCTTGTATCACAAATATATTAAGAGACTTAAGTAAAAAAGGCATGATTCATGGGTTGAGTTTATTGGCAATCGGACAGTGTTGGAATTAATAAAATTGACAATTGAAAATAATTTATTACTATTAATATTTTTTTTATATGAATGTATCACGTACATTCTACATATAGTTACATTAAAAATATGAAACAATTTTTCTTTTTGTATTATATTTTATGATTAATTTTTTTTTAAAAAAAAGTACTCTTAAAAATTATTTATTTTATATGATATAGCTATACCTAGCTTCTATAAATTAATAAATAAAATTTAATTCAAATAGTTAATTACACACCTGTAAAATATCAAATTGTGTTAATAGACTTGAGCGTTACTTTATGGTATTCCATATTTGTAAATAATAAACGAATATTTTACTTCGCAAAAATACCACTTTTGTTTCAGTGTATTTACCACTTTTATACCACTTTTATACCACTTAAATACCATTTTTATTAAAAGTAGTATTTTTGCGAAGTAAAATATTTGTTTATTATTTATCAAATTGTCGTTTATTTCTTGAATTATTTTTATAATTTCTTACAGCACAGCTAACCATTTTATCAAAAAATATTTTAAAATAATATTTTATTTTATTATTACATATTTTTAAGTAAAACAAAATTTTTTAGCTGATCAAATTTACCAAAACAATTTTTTTTCCATGTAATATTGTAATAGCGGATGGCAATACAGCTAATGTTAAAATTCCCTCTATAGAAAAACTACATTAACACTATGACGACCGTCATAACTTATAATGACAAAAGGCCCAATTGATACAGTATTCTGACAGCTAATGCACTTTATATGAAATTGTTGAAATCCTTCGACGTGATGTGTGAGTTAATATGGTATCACTTGACGTTTTATGACGTCAATAATCGTCAAAGTAGACTTACCTTATAATTTCGGATCAGTTAAACACAAAAACCTTTCGAGGGAGATAGTGAGATGACTCCAGTTATGCCAGTGTAGACATACTAGTGTGAAAGATGTTTTTATTAAGAAATTACCTAGAATTTTCGCTGTTGTTCCCACAGTATATATTGATTGCTACGTTCCCTAGGGATTGTATCGATATACGTTTACTTAATAGGGAAAAATAAATTATCTTTCTAGAATGTTTTTTTTAAAAACATTTTTATAGCCATTCAGTGCTAACATGTTGTTTACAATCTTTAAATAATTAACAGCTCCTTTGACACTAATAACAAACTTATTACGACCTTTCTTAGGTTCCATACCTTGAAGGAAAATGGAACATTTATTGGTTTACCCTTCTGTTCGCCGGTTTTTGAAAATTACGTAACCTAAGAACTTAAATATTAGCATATTAGTACAGTGTACGGGACAATTCATAAATTTTTAGTTATCGCAACCAAATTTGGATAAAATTTAAATAGGGTAAAAGCTCCTATACCGGAACGCGATCATATGTCCGAACAGTGTGGACATTTATATATTAATGAAGTTATTTCTGAAAGAAACATCTGATAACAAAAATTATTATTAATAGAATGATTATTTTTCAATTTAAATTCACCTCGCATTTAATGTTCCCTTAATAATATATATATATATATATATATATATATATATATATATATATATATATATATATATATATATATATATATATATATTATATACTAAACAATTCTTGTTGAGTACAGTATTTTGATCCTTTATTTACGTCTTATACTTAAATCATTCTATGTTTCCTACTTTGACGTCTAGATGTTACTCAATGTGTCATATTACTCATATTGCACGTCTATTTGTATATCGGTTCCTAACTCCTAGTGTCATTAATATTTCTTGGTTTGGATATCGATATCAACATTTTGTAAAAGAAAACCATTAATAAATAAAAAATTTTTGGTTGTATTTTTTTAAAAACATATTCATTGGATTTCTTTCATGCTTATTAAGAAAAAAAAATGGGTGTTTAATTTATTTGTCAATTTTTATAAGCCAGTTTAATTACACACCTAAAAATAGTGTTCCGGTATAGGGGTTTTTACATTATTCTAATTAAAAAAAAAGATTTAATTTTATCTATCGATTGTTCATCGTATTGAAGCCTAATTATTCCGACTTACTCTCGATCGATTTTTTGTGCCCTACAGTCTAACCATCAAATTTTCCGTCGTTTCAGATTTAGCTCAATCGTCGACATCAGCAGCAACATCATCTACAACACCGACCACATCCACTTCATCGGCGAACGCATCTCGAAGTAGCACAAGCCCTGCCAGTCGACTAACCCAGGGTCGTTCTTCACTCACACCGACCAAACAATCAATTCAAAGCTTAGCAGCGGCCGCCGCGACCGAAGCGGCTTCAGCTAGTGCGGCTGTAATTGCTAGTTTTGATAAGTCAGTTCTTCAGGTATGAACCTTGCTTGCGGTGGTTTGCGGGGGAACATTTAATTGGTTTTATTGATTTTGTTTTTGTAGATTCGTGATTGGTTGACTGTTGAAGAAGAGATGCTACGGCAACAAACTGTGGTCGTAAGTAACGTTGAAGAAATTGCGCAGTTAATCGATAAACAAAAGGTGAGTGTATTTAATTTATGATTTTGTTTGAATGCACCTGAATCATTCTGTATGCTTGGTTGATTGTATCGCATGAAAGAGTTTTTTGAATGGAAAACTAACAACTGTCGAAGAGGTTTCACTGTAGTTATAGTATTACTCAGTATATTGATGCGCTTAGATATGTATATTTTATGCGTATATATGCAAATAGGCCATTAAAATAGCCATTATGGCTATTCGTCGGAAGCACTTACTTTGTGCGATTAATTTATTTTAATAAAAATTTTGTTTCATTGTCCAACAAAAATACTTCCTTCTCATGTTGCATTAGTCTAGTTTAGAATTGATGAGTTGTAAAGTTGAAATTGCATGTTTTCTAAGTACGTGATATGAAAAAGTGTTTTGTGAAAATTTGTTTGGTTATGTTTTGTATTTTTCTGTGATTTTTTGTCTTGGTTAAAAAAATTCAAACTCAAAATGAAATCAAGTGGCATTTATGATCGATTGTGTCCGTACTGTGACAGAAAAGTGAGTAATTTCGAAAAAAAGGGAAAAATTCTTATTTTAATCAAAAGTTTTTCGTTGAAAAAATTTTTTTAAGCTCCATTTTTTTTTTGTTTATTATCCCGAGCAAAAATTACAAACACAAGAATTTCCGCTAGAAATGACTTTTTTAAATCATATCCTCCTATTTATTAAAACTATTTTTTTATTTTGAAACATTGTCATTTTCAGTTTCCGGAGGTCTTGGTCTAGTCCAGCGGTTTCCAAACTTTATGCACTAACTCTCCCCCCCCCCCCCCCCATTAAAATATCTTACCTCTGCCGCCCTCTATTGAAAAAATTTGTAAACAATTCGTAAATTACTTTTTTACTAAGAAAAACTCATATTCTTGGCGGACGACAAGTCTATACGACACTTGAGAGGAAACCGTTGATTAGACACGTTATTCGATACTTACGCGCTAACATGACTCTGACCGCTTGAGAATTGTTATTGTTAAAATATTACGTACAGTAGCGAGCAGAAAAATCAGTATTAAGGGGTTACATGGCTTTTTTTTAAGCAAAAAAAACATAATTTATTCCAACTTTTGGCAATTTTTTTCTATTAGTAAATGCTTATGTCTTGTACTTGAACAAAGGGATTTTAAAAAAAAAAAGAAATTTCAACTTTTGACAGTGTTTTCAACAAAAAATTTTGATTTTTTGTAAAAATTTTCGTGTTTTTCGTTGATTTTCTACTTGTAAAATGAGATGTAACGAACGGAAACAGTAATTTTTCGTTCAAGTACAAGCCATAAGCATCTACTAATAGAAAAAAATTTTGTTTCTTATTTTAGGTAAAAATTTTACGAGTTACTCTGCATACGAGTTACTCTGCATACGAGTTACTCTGCCTTGCTAAAAAAAGGCCCATGTAATTAACTCCTTAATATAAAGCGCTTATTCTTAAAACCATGATTTTATCCAAGCGACAACGATATTTGCAATTAACCTGCGCCCCCTGGTGAACATTGCGCGCGCCCCTGGGGGGGGGGCGCACCCCAGCTTGGAAACCGCTGATCTAGTCAATTACTGATTTTTAACTCCTTTTCCTTTCCTTTGTTTTACATCTCTTTATTTCAGGGTTTTGTACGTCGTTCTCGTTATCTCGTTCTCGTTTACCATTTTAAGGGTCGATTTACTTATTTCAGTAAAGAAGCGCTCTGTTGAATTGTATGGTTCATTTTATACAAAACAGTATCGATCACAGGTCTTCATAATTTATTTATTTTTTAAATATAAATTTTCGTCTTTTTTAAGAATATATGATGCCTTTGTTCACTAATAGATATTAATTACCTTATTTACAAACTGTTTCCGGTAAACGAACGCCATAAATAATTGTTACTCAAAATCAAATATTCAGTTGTATTCTTCCTAACGATATATTTCATATTCTATAATAATAATACTAAATAATTGGGAGCTTCGATTTCGACAGGTTCAATTTCGCTTCGACTCCGACTCCGGTTCCAATTTAATTCCGAGTCCGAGTCCGGTTCCGATATACCTTCAAAATGGAAGGTTTATTGTAGTTTATGGATTTCATTTTTTACTGTGATTTCGATTATTGTTATCAAATGATTTTTTGTCGGCTTAATACGTTCAGAATTAATTAGAGGAAAAGGTGAAAATATGGCCTACCACTTTTTTATTTAGGTGTTTTTTGGGAACACTAGAGAATTCAGGACTATTGTGAGATTGCCATAAAATAAAACACTATTGTTGTTGTGAAATTTAGTTTATTGTAAAAGGTTGTAAAAAACAAAAATTTTAATACAAGGTCCAAATATGGACTACCATATTAATTGTAAAAAAAATCAATATTTGAAAAATACGAAGATAAATATCAATCATTTATGTATAATTATCGTGTTTGACAGAAATAACAAATACAAATATCTTTCTCAGAATCAGAACATTCTTGGTGTGCCCACATTGAACACTGAAAACACTTGAACCATAGTTCCTCTTTGGTGTTTTGTGAAAATAAACGATGACAAAATATACAAGCTGCATCTTTATCGTCCGGATCACTTCACTCAAACTCACTTTCATCATCTAAGGGTGGGACATTTTCGTCACCTGAGTTTGAGCTTGTGCTCCTCGTTTGTTTAGGTCGCTCAGAAATTTTACTTCGAGGTTTTTTAATTTTTGTTTTTAATATCGCCGTACGACCCAGTGTACACCAAAATAGATGCATAACACCTCGTTTCAAGCAACAATAACAATATAAGGAGTGGCGTGACAAGCCCATCCGTGAATGTACTACGGTACTTTTACGGGATGGTTTGGCACATTACCATTTTACGGAGCCTAATACCTTGCATAATGCCGGTGCAGGTGAATCTTACCCAGTACTGGCCGACTGAAGTAGTGAGCACCAGGTTCGCGTGAAGTCTATAATAATAATAATAATAATAATAATAAAATTTTAAAAAAAAGATGGGTCTAAATATGGGTTAGCTCATTTTTAGACCACATGTGGTAGCCCATAATTAGACCAACAGTTACTAGAATTTCCGAGGCAAAAAATAATCGTTTATGTCGCACAATATTTCAGTATATCACAAAATCAGTTTTATTACACATTCATTAGTTATTTTGTAAGAGTATATAATACTGGAAAACATTTTCTTAGTAGAAAAAAGTTATAAGTCACCTACCTGTTAAATATGTTGATAGTAAATGTTGATGTCACAAGATACTTCTTAAAACTAAATGAGCATGCGTTAGTAAAAATGACTGATTTACTCATATTTGCTTGCTGGGTTAATAACAATGAATTTTTTTAGCTTCTCACTAAATAGCAATCATAGTTACTACTAGCCCATAATTGGACCATAGCCCATATATACACCTTTTCCTCTATATAATTTGGAAACAAAAAAGTTTATTATGTTGCATCTGTTCTAAATTAGTTCTTAAAAAAAAATTTTAATTTTTGTGCAAACTGTATCGGTACCAGTAATTAAATGAAAGAATCGACTCAGTATTTTATCACTTCCGACTCTGACTTCGGTTGCGACTCCGATTCTGATTCGTATCCGACTTTACGGAAGTCAATAATGAAACCTCTGACTCAAGCGTTATTTAATCTTTCCATACATATACATATGATGTACCTATCTAAACACAACATATATGGAACTATGTTTTTTCTTATTAGGCACTTATAAAATCTGTTTACTGGTCGTAGTAAATGCCGTCCTAAGCGCCGGGCGCCCAACGGAGATATTAAATAATTCATATATGTAGACGAATTGATTGATGAAACAGGACATCAGTGAGTCCTGTTGCTGTTTATATTCATCTGTCTCATCCGCTCTGATATGGTAAAGGGAAGTGGAAGCAAGTAGCACGAAGAAAAAAAACTAATTTTTCTAAACACACATACTTGATCGGCCAACAACACATATAACCGTGATCGCATACTATTAGCTTGAGAATAACCGTAAAAATATATAAAACACCATTGGAAAGAAATGGAAATATTACAATCAAAAAAAATGTTGTAATGGTGGGAAGTTTTAGTGAAGTTGTGAAATTTTGCTTCAGTGATAATTGATTTTTGAGTTTTGGCTCAACTGACTCAAGGCATTGAATTCTACTTTTGAATACGTAACTTAATGAAACTTTACAAGATAAATAATCAAGTCAAATGCTTTGAAAGTCGATTTCAGTCTCTTTGCATCACGTTGTTTAAGAATACTTTCGTAATTTCTACGTTCCACAGTGTCATGCTTAGAAGTTACTACCCTTTCCCCTTGCGCACTTCTTAGCGATGATCGGAATAATCAAAATTCTCGAATTCTTTCACTTATTTTTGATTGGTGCCAGATAAATGAAGCAGAATCTCATCAGGGTTTGTTTCTTCAAAATTTATTATCAATTAGGGTGACCTCTATCTGAAAAGTTGGGGAAAGATCAGGGAAATTTTTTATTCATAGTATTCAAATTATTCCCTGGTGCTAGACAGTGAAGTTTTCATCATATTCTACATCTATTGTCTTTTTTTTCGCTACAATAGAGAAATGTAGTACTCTGAATAAGAAAATCTAAAAATTTCATCCTTTTTAGGATTCTAAATGCTATCAATAGTTTCGGTATTAGTACTAGTTTGGTTGCACTTCCGATTGTACTAGAAATGAAAAGAAATTTCGAATACTTTATTGAAAAAATTCCTTGACTTTATATCTTCTAAGTTGGCGTCAAAAGGAGCTCAAAAAATTTGGTGGACAGGTCTACCCACACTGTCAACTTTCCATTGGATGTCTTTAAAGACCAGAGATTACTGTACATAAATAGTTCTTTTTTCATTTCAAGCGACTCCTCCTCTGGGCCCCCGATAGAGGCTTTGCCCCTTGCACCATACCGGGGGCTTCACCTTCTGTACCTAAGGGTAGGGGCTCCACCCTTATCAAACAAATGATAACATCATTTGTTCTCAAGATATGCGAGACAAAATATATTTTGGCAAAAACTAATTTTTCAAGTTTCTTATTTTTTCCTTAATTTTGTAATAAAATACTGGCGTTTTTAACATCAAGGAAAGCTCTTAGGCCATTATATAATAATGTTATGGTAAAAAATCCATATAATCTATGTTATCTTAATAACGTTAATTCCGTTTTTTTACCACAAAAAACAAACCGCTAATCCGAATTTGCTGAAAACTTAATCCGGTCTTCATTTTTTGATTAGGCATCTAATGAAATTAGTCCGGAGTTGATATCATCATTTGTTCTCGAGATATGCGAGACGAAAAAAAATTCACGAATGAACGAACGAACTAACGAACGCACACACAGACATCATGCTAAAACGGTGGATTCGGATTCTAGTGACCTTGAAACGTGGAGATATGTCAAAATTAGCGATTCGTAAAATCGGGCCCATTACAATAACTTCCTATGGGAAGTTAAAAATAATTATAGAAAATTAAAAAAAAATCTAGTTTACGTCCTGCCAAAACGACAGAATAAAAAATTTCATTTCCTTTATGTTTTTGGATGGTATTCATTCTCTAGTTTTAATATTGGTGATTTGATTGCATTTCTAGTTATATCAAAAACAAGACACAAAATTTGAATTTTGGATTGGAAAAAATTTTCGAAAAAAGTCAGAAAATTTGGTTCTGAAAAAAGTGATCGGTACAAGCTTTTGATCGGTTGAACTTGAGGCTCCTCTTTCATAATTGCTTTAAGAAATCACTCAAAAAATCCCAAGAAAATCTGTTCTTCAGTCGTATGACCGAATTAAATTGAGAAAGAGATCTTTCAAATTCTATTTTGTCGTGTTCATGGTGAAGACACAACATTTTTCGTTCTATATTCCATCACATATTAAGGAAATTTAATAATATCCTTTAAGAATTTCAGGCACGTCATATTATATTTCATATTAAAATTGTTTCGCTGTTCCTTATAGTCTGCTAATGTATTTTATGTCACGCAAAACACTGCTCTTTACTTAAAATAATTAACAAAATTTCGGTGGCGCCTTCACCGAAAATATAATTTATTTAGATATTCTCTCACGGGAATACGTTCTCTTATAAAATTAATTTTTATCCTAGTTCCAGTGGCATGTTTTTTTTTCTCTGATTTGATACAAATAAAATATCAGACTACAACCTCAAATTTCGTCCACTGGGATTCCCCGATAGATAGATTGACATTTTTTTCTTTGTTTGACTGATACCAATAGAGGGCGATCATACACGTGGTTTCAGATATGTTTTTTGTTCAAAGTACAAAACCACGATTCACACCACTACATCGCTATTATTTAAAGTATGTGCACACATACACACACATACTTGTGCACAAGAGAGACCAGACAGGGGACGATTGTTGCGCCGACGCCCTGCAGTCTGTTACACCCAGCGTCGTTAGTTAGCGTCCGTCTCTAAACTATACCGGCATGAACGTATACAACGCACATGCCATTGAAATAGTAACCGGTGTTGTCTTGAACAAGCGACGCTGTACACGCTAACGACGTTGGCTCGACGCTTGTTGTTGTCCTCTGCTATTATTTTTTTTCATTCATTCAATGATTTTTTTTTGTTCTTCTGTTAATTTTTTTTCCACACTTTTTTTAATGTAGAGGATGTTTAAGGGATTGAGAGGTAGTCGGAAGTTTTGCCGAGTGTATTAACAAAAATTCCTAGAGTAGTTTTTTTTTTGAAATAATTTTGTGTGAGTACTTGAAATATTTTCGCCTATCACAGCCACTGTTGTTCTTTTTTTGAGAGCTTGCTTTTTTTGTTCTGTTTTGACCATGTGGCAGAATTCCGGTACATTGCAACATCGTTTTAATGTAAGCTTTTTTTTAAAATTTTATTTGAAGCAAATTTTTCCTTACGCACATGATTTAATTGAGAAAATGAAAGTACACATTTTCTGTGTTGAGTTTTGCCTATATGATATGATTTTTATAGCCCGCACTGGCTGGTTTTCCTATTAGCTAAATACACATAATTACTTATTAAACTACATGTTTATTGAATGTACAAGCAACAAGCAACAAGTCCCTTGATAGATGTGGTTTGAATTTAATTTATGGCTCATTAATTTTGACATATTATTTTGTGAAAGCATTTGGCTTCTTATGGTTTTATGTTTTTTGGTCTGTACCATACAAAAAGTTATTATTGCGTTTTCCTGTTCATAAGTTATCTGTGTGTTTTGGATGCAATCAGTTTCGGATAAAAAGTGAATTAATTATTCTCATGTTACTAGTGTGATTTGTGTATTTACAGAGTGTGTTACGTGAGTTAGAACAGAAGAAGCCACAACTTGATGAATTGGTTCATACGGCGGAAAATTTAAAGGCGGATTCGAATCGGCAACAATTGCACGGAAAAGGTAAGAATTTTAACCGTTTTTTTTTTCACTATCATTGCAGCCAATGAACTTTTTTGTACGTGAATTCATTGAATTGATACGATTGGTGTATAGCTTTTTATTTTACAATAGATGATATATGAAGTCAATTCTTGGAATATTTCCGTATTGAAATAGTTTGTAAATATTGTTCGAGAATTTCAAATTAAAGCTGGAATTTGATCTATTGTTATTGAAATTCCAGTGAAGTGGTACATCAAAGGTTTTGTTTAGAGGTTACATATACATTTATTGCATAATTGTGATATTAATCTTTCTGCAGCAATGAAACATGTCAGTCATACATCATTTTAGATTATCTACGTTGAGTATGAATGAATTTTGATTTGTATCGACTGAATCGTCAATTATGATCAAGTAGGGTTATGGGATTAGGGAAGGACGAGCTACTGGATATTTATAATGATTTTGGAGTACAACTGATTTGTAATTTACATGGAATGATATCTGGATTAAGATCAAGATTATTCAGGTTAATCGTGAAACGCAACTTGAATTGGATTCAAATATACCTACATAAAATCTTCAGGAAGAGGCAGTTCCTTGATAAAAGGGAAATTTAAACCTAACGCAGTCTAATATTTTTGACATTGTTCCTACCTATTAGAAACAAGTAACTAGATGGTTTACTTTCTGTGTAGTCATTACCCAGCCTCTGACCTTTTTGCTTGATATAGCTAGATTATTGCTTCATAGCTGAGATTATGGTATAGTCCATTTTTTTATGAGACTGAAATATTTGAGCTACTGAGTAATAGAAATTAAATATTAGATGGAGTGATTGGAAATATCAGATTTCTTATCAACTGATGGCCTTGTAACAATTTTAACAGCTTGTGTTCTTCGACGGGGAACAGAGAATAAGCAGTATGGGATAGGGGTCAGCTTCCTCTAGAACCTTTTCATTAAGATTATTCTTTAAGTTTCCATATACAATTCATCCATCTTCATACAATTTGTCTATTAGCGGTATCATTGCCAGCGTATTAAGGGAGACCACTAGTGTGACCGTCTGAAAAAAAGGTGATTTTTGGGAATTTTTTTAAAGAAAACTACTATATGGAATGTTTTAATATTTTAAGGATACATTCGTAGATATATAGTAAATTCATGATAAAATTTTTGGACCAAAAAATTGGATATTCAGTGAGTTATTCGCAATTTCCCAAAATCCAAAAAAAGTTCCTCCACAGCTGCAGTGATAGCGACTTTCACAGTGCCTGAAATCAAAATAACCAAAAAGCCTATTAAACTAGAAGGTATTGCCCGTGCCATGAACCTCAATCGAAAAAAAGTTGAAATTTAACAAAATGGAGAAGTTTTTTTAAAAAAAAGTTTCAAATTTTGCGTGAAAATTTGATGATTTTTGGCCTGCAAAAATTACATTTTTAATTCGATCGGAAAATGGGAGGTTCATGGCATGAAGAAACATATATAAATGAAGTTGCAATAAGAATCAAATCGATCGGATGATTTGTCTTCCAGTTATAACTGCAGAAAATTTGAAAAATGTAGTTTTTCTTTACCTTACCTTTTAGTTTTAATCACTGAGAATTTTTACTAAAATTATTTACGATGTACTCACTATATAATGGTCATAGTAAAACTAGATGAGTCGTTTAAATGTGCCAGGGTCTAGCTGCTCCACAACATATGACTGGCAGTCACGTCCAGAAACTCGCGAACTATCAACCTTCATACATTTCTCAATACCTCAAAGTTAACAATGAAAATCAGAATCCGCTTTTCAGATGGCTGTAACTCAAAAACTATTTGAGATATGCACTTGAAATTGTACTATGTTATTTTTAAAGGTATAGACTATCGGAACATGTAAAAAAAAATTTTCCAGTTTTTTTTTAAAATGTCACACTACTGGTTCCTCTTAACATCAGTAAACCAAAATACTTGTAACTTCTGAACGTCCTTGAACCAAGCTTGTACCAACATTATCGAGTCTTACGCTGGGTTTAATAACCCACGTTCGGACACAAGTTTGATTGAGGTATGAAGTGATATCCTGTGGCCAAGATTGATGAATCAGGTCCAAACTAGGCTAGGCAATCTAGCTGTGAATCAATTCTTAATATGATGCTAATTCTCTATAATATTTTTGAGCTGATATTGACACAGGATCATCTTTAAATAATAATTCCACAGATTTATAAAATTTACTTCTGACATGTGCACTGAAATGTGGTTGGCTTGTAGCTGACAATAAAGCTATTACTTAATATTTTATCATAATCATTATCCCTTCTTTGAAAATATTCACGTGAAAAATATGACATTTTTAAAAAAATTTTTTCGTTGTATGTGGCATAGCTAAAATAAGCTCAAACTTGACTTGGTAGTTAACACTGGCAGTTCCTACTTAGTGTATCTGTCAAGAAACGATCAATGTTCGATTGATAAAAAAATCAGACGTAACCTAAGATTAAAATCTTGGCTTACTGATAGTTACCATTGCAAATTATTATTCCTTGAATTACTGTGTTTTAATAATTTCAATTCTTCCCTCCCCCAACTTCCATCTCTTTCTGCACCTTTTCCTGAGTTCTACAACAGACATGTTTTTTTTTTTAGAAATCCTTTAAACACAGCACATTTGTAGTAGACCTACTTACAAAAAAATTATGGTATATGCGTAAAAATGTTACACAGTGTTTAAAATATTGAATACAACTTAAAAACGTTTAGAGAGAATCGAAGAATTGTATTTTAGTTCATTGTTCCGTGTATTGTGTACTTGAAATGTTATATCGATTTTATGTCCACCCCTATAGGCAGGCAGGCACCTCCATACATACATATACAGGGAGTTACGTGGCAAACGAGCGAGTTAGTGCCGTGGTTGTAATCTTTCGTGTATTTTCTCCTTTTCCCGTGTATTTCGTTTACTAGTCAGCCGTTCCCATGTATACATGCACACTCTGAGAAGAAAAAAACATAGTATCAATGTAACACTACTGTTTTACAATCTGTCCACGTTCATTCACGTACACGGCATTCCGCCTGTTCGCGAACCACACTTACTTAAAGTCTGCAAGAATGAACTTTTGATGGATACGGGTGCCTCCGTTTGAGTGTTTAGTTTTGGCAGAAATATTTGCTGGCGTTGATGACGACAAATCTTTCAAATTTGGAACGTCAGAAATAAGTTTTTACTTTTCCGTTCATATTAGTCTTGTTTTGGTCTTGCCTACTTTGAAAGACCAAGACTAAGATTCTTAGTGCAAGAACAAGATTAGCACCAAAGTTGCTAAAACCTTGATCTTGTATTTGCTCATCAGTTGGTGTCCTTACAATTGGTTTTAGTGTAAACTATAGTCTCTATACATGGACGAGAAAGTAGAAGTTCTAGAGCGTAAGGAATCCAGAAAATGTACTTCGGCGTCTAAATCAGCGACTATCTCCAGTTTTACTGGGGTTAGAGACGTGAAACCAGACACAAAATAATTCTTCAAAATTCAAAATTTGGCCACATTTTGTCCAGTGGTTCTAGAGTTACCGTTATTTTTAATATATTTAAAATTTTGTTTAAATTTATTTAGGGGTTCGCGTACTATTTTTGTACATTGAAGTCCACTAATGCACTTTCGGTAGAGACCAGTTCAGCTGTCTCCGTTTGGGAATTTAGTTTTGATGAAAACTTTCAATTTCTAAATCTAAGTTTTGTTAGCGTGCATGACAATTCTTCTCATTTGAAATGTAAGAAAGTTCTCTAAAGTTAGTATTAATTTTCCAGTTCATATAGACCAGGGGATTCCAGTGTTTTGCGTAGACGGTTTAAATTGTAAATACCAAAATATTTGATGGGTCAAAAAAGGACATTAAAATAAGGAAGAACACAAAGGAACAATGACTTTGTTTACTTATTGTTAGATAAGCTCGTGGTTTCGGTGAACAAACTATAATATATAAAACAGTAATGTTCAACATTTGAATTATAGAACGAATTTTACTCGATCTCCTATTCTAATTGACAAATTGAAAATAAGAGTAAAAGCTAAGAGAAAAATCACATCCGTAAAGTAAGTCACATTTTCTGAACTAGCTTAACCATTTTTTGTAGGAAAAATGAAAATTTGGCCCTCAAACTACCCAAATTTTACCAACACATCTGACTTATATCATTCTTGGAGCTAAAAGAAAAAAAAAATTGAACTTGATGACGTCATCACGACTACAAAAATTTTTGAAAGTTCCAAAAACCGTAATTTTGATGCTAGAAACATCAAATTTGAAACTGATCATAGGTTTTCAATAGGTATAGCTGGTGCCTTTTTACTTGGCAGTAACTTGCGCATAATACAGATAGATATATTTGAAAATACATTACAAATAAGAGACAGTAACATCTGAAATATATCTAGGTTTAAATCATATTAAAAAGAGATACCTTTTTAACAAACATATTGTTCTTTTTCGTTCCCTCTTGTATTACCTACTATTAGATGTAAGTGTTAAATTCGTTTTCTGCGCACTGCCAAGTAAAAAGGCCTGAGCTATATCTATTATTTTTTTCATTTTTGACAAAATCAGAATTGTAAAGATAACATTAAAATCACAGGTAGAAATTAAATCACATTTCGTGAATAAATTTGGTCATTTTGACCTAAGAATTAGATTTATGTAAAGGTTGTATATCATCGAATAAGTTTATATTCTGAGTAAAATTTGATATTTTCCAACGGAAAATGTTTAATTATATTATAGTTAGATTTATAGGTTCTTTGTGAAAAAGGAAATGTAGGTAATAGTATATTACGTGATTGAAGTTGTAAGTTCAGTATTACACACGAGCGAAAAAGTTACGCAAGAGCTGCGTAGCGGCGAGTGCGTAATTGCGCGAGTGTGTAATATGCCTTACAACCGAGTTACGTACTATACTTTATCTACGACTAACATGAAATTCACAATAAACTATAAAAATGTGGTACAAATCTACAAATACCAATACATTAAAATTATGTAGTATTTGAAATTTATTAAAAATAAACGTAAACATTCAGTTGCTAGGTAAAATTTTTGTACAGATTCTAATATGTATAATACAGGGCTTTCATTATATATCGAGACCCACGTGACCAAATATAATTTCCGCCATATTTGTATGTATGGTAATTATTAAAAAAAAATACCCTAAATGCGGTATTATCTAAAAATCTGTTATATAACAATACTATTTTATATAATAAGTACTTAATTTAAGATTATTTATGAAATTTATTATATTCTTCAACTAAATATTTAATGTAATAATTACACCACTGAAAAATACGAATGATTTCGGTTATTTATTTTTAGTGTTTTCAACTAGGTTCACTACACTCAACTAATTTCACTACAGTGCTACCAACATACAGTAAACAAATTACCATGCGCCCTAAAAAAATTTGGTCACGTGGGTATCGATATATAATGAAAGCCCTGTATGTATATCACTGTATAATATATAATATATAATATATAATATATAATATATACACGCTCAAAAAGAAATTTTTGAATCAAAGAAAATTTTTTTTAATTAAAGAAGTAATTTCTTTCAATACGCACAAAGAAACTATTTCTTTAGTGGTAGAAAGAAATTTCTTTAATTTTATTTCTTTGGACTAAATAAGTTTAATCTTCAGATTGAAAAAAGTGAATTTCTTTGATGACAGAAACAGATTTCTTTAAAATTAGTTTCTTTGAATTAATAAATTAATTTCTTCAAATTTAGAAAAAAAGTGAATTTTTTTAAGAGCAAATTCTAAATTCAAAAAAATTGATTTCTTTAAAATAAAATATTTTTAAGGTTTCAAATAAAAACTTTTTTTGCTTTAAATAACTTTTTATTTGGTTCAATAAAAATAAATTTTTTAGACAAATAATAATTCTTTTTTCTCTTTTACTTTTTTATTTTTTACTTAAAAAATTACTACTAGAATAATAATTAAATGAAAGAAAAATTTTAGTACACTATTACATTTCGTATAATTGTCTGAACAAAAAAAAAAAAATAAGTAGGGATATAAAATAAAAAAAAACAAACAACGAAAATTATTTATTTGTTGAAATTACATCGCAGTTTTAAAAAGTATATATCAAAATTATAAAAATACATAATTATTAGGTATGCTGAGTAGAAAAGGACCACGCAGGCCAAAAATTAACTAGAGTAAAAAAAATAACTTATCAGAAAAGATTTATTTTGAAAATTGAATTTTAGGAGCAGTAGCCTGTAACTTTTTTTTATTTTGGTAGCTAAGCCATTGACTTTAGAAGTTTAATAGAACAATTTGTCCATGTAACAAGACCAAGACTAGATTTTGGATATAAGCTACCAACTTCCAAGTTTCAATAAAATCAGTTTCAAGTTTCCGCGTAATTCTTGCTCGAACCGGTTTTTGTATGTGATAGATAAAAAATTCAAAAATTGTTGTTTTGACAACGAAATCAGTACCTATTGGTGATAATTAAATGTGCATTTATAGCCCCAGGGCCGGATTTACCTCTGCGGAGACCCCGGGACACTTCCCATGTGGAGGCCCCCTTGGAAAATTTCTAATATTTTTCCAAAAAATGAGGTTGACAAGTAAAAAATAATTCTATTTTATTCATTATTTTTGAATTTGTGGAGACCCCTATTGTGTGAAAGCCCCGGAGAACGTGCCCCAAGTGCCCTTATGTAAATCTGGCTCTGGATAGCCCTGGATCAAAAGATGATTGGGCACTAGCAGTCGAAACCGAAACAGTAAAAGGTGATGTACATCTAGTCCATGTGCGTTTATTTTTTATAAAAATTCCTACAAAAATAAAAAAAAGGTAAGAGGAGTACCAAACAGAAAAATTTTAAGTCATAGATATGTCTTATAGTGAGTGCAATACACTTACAGACAACAACAAAGTAGTAAATAGTAAGTAAACTAGCTATTTTTTGGTTTAGTCAATTATGATCATTTGCACCCAGTCAAAAAACAGATCCATGTTTATACAATCGTTTTTACTCGAAATCTTCAAAATCATTATTTATACTTTCAGAAAAAACTTTAAAAGTAACCAAAAAATCCTTTCAGCCACTTACTGATTATATATTAGAGTTTAGAAAAGCTTTATTTTTTGTAATTTTAAAAACCAAATGGCTATGTACAGCACTTCAAACCAAGATTACTTTTTTCGAAGGTACTAATTAGCCCGCAGTAGAACTGACGAACGTCGGTATGTAGAACAAAATAAAATTTTTCTCACTGTCAGCATGTGTTTTGTCACAAAAGCACACATGGACATTAAAAAATATCGATTTTTTCAAATTTGACTTTGTTTTGAAACAATAAAATGGACTTTTGACGAAAAAACGGACCTTAAATGAAAATTGTTGAGTTCTACTGCGTACGAATTTTAGAAACACGATTTTGAGAAAAACGCTTTTTAAAATTAAAAATCATTTTTCTATATGAATTTTTAAAGATATCGACTTTTACCATTAGCCAGTTATCCCAGCACCATATAACTGTCCTTCCGAATTGAGATAGTTTGTTTCGAGTTATTTTCGGACGATTTAGTGTTGCGCCTCGCGGTTTCTGCTACATCCGAGTTTGAATTCTCGACCACTTTGATACACAGTGCATTATCATTTCCGCACAAAAATCGTAAATATTCTAACTCACAGTTAAACCGAGTGTATCCAGAGCCTAAAAAGGCTTGATCTAAAATTTCAACAAAAAATTTTCAAACAGATAATACTCCTTAAAGTAAAATAAAATTACTTAGAAACTTAAAAGAAATAATACTTACATGTATTTAATTTGTACTGATTTTTGCACGTATTGCTCGTGAATGTCCCTTTGTTTGCGCTCATTTTCACAATTTGAAAAGAATTATGGGAATCACTCCATTTTATTTCAAATTTTTTATTCCACTCTAACAATGTGCGTATGTAAGTACATTAACTAAAATAAATAAAAAATGTCAAATTAACTAGAATCAATATAGCAATACTAAAATAAACTTCACTGTAATGAAATATGGCTCTGAATTACTTTAAAAACATCATTATTTTAACGATTTACATGATTATTCTGGTTAATTTACTCTACTGTATATTGCAGCCATTTTAACTGTTTCGCACAGATAAACGTAACTGCGCATGCTCGTAAGAACAAAAAATTCTTTGTTTCAAAGCAGTAATTTTTTTTGTTTCAAAGAAAACGAATTGTTCATTTGTCAGTCTATATACCTATAATGTTTTTAATTATATTTAAGCAAAAAACACATTTGTTAAACTGTTGAAATAAATAACAATATAGAGTGCACATAATTATGACATAATTAGTAGGTTAACTAAAATATGACACGTATATATAATCCTATTTTCATAAAAAAATTTAAAATTATTAACATAGTTAACCTATACTTATTTAGAAAAATTTCAAATTGTACCAACCTTTTTAATGACTAATATCTAAAATTATTTCCATATAGTGAAATACTTTCTCCCAACACTTTTCAACTTAAAATGTTGTTTTTATCTTTCTAAAATCAGTTTTGATTTATTTTAAAAACAAATCACCATTTCAATAAATTGTTTGGTTATTTCGCTTCAATCACATGTAGCTATGTAGCCATCTTAAAATGTGCTACTCGTATGTGTATAACAGTAGGTATTCTGGACATATTTATGTGACTACGCATGCTCAGAAAATAATTTCAAAGAACGCAATTGATTAGTTTTAAAAAAATTGATTCTTCAAAACATCATACAAAGAAACTTTTTCTTTAAATTGAAAAAAAACTTCTTTGGATCAAAAAAATTTCTTTTTATTCTAAAAATTTTGTTTTTTTTCAATTTAAAAAAATTAGTTTTTTCCACTTAAAACTATTTTTTTCTTAAATTAGGAAATTTATTAAAATTAAAGAAAAAATTTCATTGAAGTAAAACAATAATTCAAAAAAATATGAATTTTTTCGTAATGAAATCACGGTATTATTTCAAAGAAACCTTTTTTGATTTAAAGAAAGAAAAATTAAAGAAATTTTCAATTTTTGCACAAAGAAATCGTTTTGAGAGTGTAATATATAATATATAATATATAATATATAATATATAATATATAATATATAATATATAATATATAATATATAATATATAATATATAATATATAATATATAATATATAATATATAATATATAATATATAATATATAATATATAATATATAATATATAATATATAATATATAATATATAATATATAATATATAATATATAATATATAATATATAATATATAATATATAATATATAATATATAATATATAATATATAATATATAATATATAATATATAATATATAATATATAATATATAATATATAATATATAATATATAATATATAATATAAGAATTAATAAAAGTGTAGTAAGCTTTGGTATTTTACGTATATATACATTGTACATAAGTGTAAAGAGCCATTTTTTTGTGCAGCTGGATATATGGCTGTATGTAAAACGTAGCTTACTTAGATAGTATTTTGTACAATAAACAAGCAATTTCATGATAGTCGTAGATAAATAATCTTTGCGAATTTGAGATTGCAAACGAACTGGCATCACGGGCCGCATTTTTCGAGTTTGCGAGCCATATTTGGCCGGCCGACCCCACTTTGGAAATCCCTGACATAGACTAAAGTTTAACACTTTGAGTATGTAGGGTTTTCACCGGATCGTAGCGTCTTAGGGTATAAATTCAGAAAACTAAAAAAATGGAGTAGAAATTTTACGTACATTAGTGTCTAAATCAGAATTCAGCACACAGCTGTTTTTGGAAAGGGTTAGGACATAAATATTTTAAGCAAGGGACCAAACTAGAATGTCTATCAAATTGTTCCAGTTGGTGACGTAAAATCTCCCCACTATGTTGTGTACGTACACACTGTTTGCAATGGTGTTGGTTTGGTATTTTGTAGTAGTGTGCGTATTCACACACACTACTACAAAACACCTATTATGGGACAGACCAACCTGTCCAATTCAAGTAACAATGTCTAACAATGTATTACAATGCACTGTGTGTTCGGCGACGGACACCGACTGACTACATGTCTTAAGCCGTGTCGGGCACACTCTGGGCTCACCACTAGTTACAATTTTCTACACTTACGCTGAGGACTTGATTTTAAGCTTGGAAAGCCAGATAGCAAACTCGAAGATATTTATACCTATATTGTTAAGTCTACTCACGGAGCAACAAAGAAAAGAAAAAGATTTTAATTTTTATAAAAAAGTGATATTTTTATATAGATAATATTTATACAAAATTTTGCTGACTATTATAAACAAAAACGGAATATTTCCATTTATTTCGGATACGGAAAGCGAAGTTACAGTCACGTAGTCACCCAGTATATTACGATTTTACCTTTTTGAAAACGTCCGCTAGATATTTTATATTCATAAATTTCCGATTCAAATACAACTCCACTTGTAAATAAATGATTGTAATGAATCCATTTCTATAAAATTTAAAGAAGGGTATTAACTCATTTTAAAAGTAAAAATGTGCATTCAAAAACTAATATTAACTTGCAGGTGGATCAAAAATAGTTAGCGGGTTAGGTTCAAGGTAATTAGTCGAATTTTCTCCGAAAAATTAGACTTAAACAGTCTATACGATAAGAGCTGCGAGAGGCGAGAGTAGGGGCGCTATCCGTTTTCGGACCCGTAGAACACGAATATGTACAAAAAAAATGTCTGATATATATATATATATATATATATATATATATATATATATATATATATATATATATATATATATATTCCCGCCACCTTTTAATTTGTGTAGGGTCCCCCTATGGAAGTTAAGAGATGAAATTTGGTAAATGGGGCTCATTTTCGAGGCACCTCATACTATCAAAGTGGGGTCAAATTTTGGGTAAATTTTTTTTCTGACCCGACCTTTAAGGGGGTGGTGGGGGGCGGAAAAGCAATAAAACTTTTCCAAACCGGTTTTAAATAACGTTTAGGTCAATTATCTACAACATATCCAAAATTCAGCTTCCTAGGATGATTTGGTGGGAGTAGAGGGGGGAAAAACGATTTTCGCTGGATCTAACAGGCCCCCAGCCCCCCAGAATTAACGTAGAGGGTTGAAATTTGGTGTGTTGATAAAGTTCGTACCTAGGTTGTGCTTTTTGGAGGTTTTAATATTTTACCCCCACCCCCCTCATTTTTAAGCTACAATTTCATGCATTTTCGACGTTTTCGAAGTTTGTACCACTCGCACAGGTCACCCAAATAAACCTAGAGGGCTGAGATTTTGTATTCGGATTGAGTTAGTATCAAGGGGGTGCCTTTTGGGAGTCTCGACTTTCAAACCCTACCGCCACTATTTTTACACTCAAAAGAACATGATTTTTCTTGTTTTTTAACAGTTTTGTTCGGGTCAAAATCTCCCCAAATAAACCTAGAGGGCTGAAATTTTGTGTACAGGTTAAGCTAATAGCCAGACACTGTTTTTTGGGGGTTTCAACTTTTAACCCTTACCCCCACGATTTTTACGCCAATATTTCCTTAATTTTTTTGCTTGTTTTCTAACACGTCTAGAGACTCTCTAAGGAAACCTAGAGGGCTGAAATTTTGTACGTGTATTCAGTTAGTATCCAGCTAGTACCTTTTAGGGAGTCCACATTACTTTTCCCCCCACTTCTTCCATTTTTACATCGGAATTGAATGCTATTGTTAAATGTGTTTTAAATGCATTACTTTTATTCTAAATACAAGTAGGCGAATAGTAATTTTAAAAAATTTAAAAAAAAGTGAATACAATTTTTTAACAAATGAAATACATACATATTAGGTAATTTGAAAATGTTATTAAAGTCACTGTTTATTTATAAATTAGGAATTTTGGTTTTTTATTATTTATAAAATAGAAATTTTGGATTTTTTTGGAAAGAAAAAATATCTTCATAAAAGCCTTCCAGTTTACTATTTAAGTTCCTTTTTTAATATTTAAAAATAAAACACAAAGGCAATTGGCGGATAAGCATGGATAGAAATGCCCTCGTACGAATTGTGTTGGCTTTTTCCCTGTTAACTGCTATCGGCACAAAATTGAAATTTACTGAGATTCAGCCCTTAAAAACTTAAAACCTTTTTTTAAAGCCCCGATCAACCGGACACTCATCATCAGTTTTGAAACCACCAAAATTACAAATCACTTGTGGACTTTCAATTATATTTCGCTTGTAGACACTCAATACCGAAGATGAAAGGAAAAATTCGACTTCCGTGATGGGGCTCCGCTGCTCACGGCGTTTTTTTTTTTGTATGGAATATTTAAGGAGAAGTAAGATTTGGTCACATTTCTTCCAATGGCTCTGAAATTATAGTTATTTTTAACATTTTGAAAAAAATCGACAAATTTTGGTTTTTTCGACTTTATCCAGAATTATTTTAAGAGCAAAATTGTTTTCATAAACCACGTGGCTTAGGATAATTTGTTCAGAAACCCTTTTATTTCTCATCAAAGTTAAAAAATTTTAATATTTCGTAGCAAAGTAGGGATTAGTAACATACATTTAATTGCCAATCGATTTTTCTCAAGAAGACGTTACAGTAGATAAGGTCATTTGTGGTATAAACTTTTTTCAACTAGTTTCAACGGGGACAAAATTTCGAAAATTTTTAGGAAATACAATTTTTCTTAAAGAAATGATTCTTCCGCTTCCTAACGTCCCAATAAATTTTGATACTTTGTAACCCTTGAACGAAATGTTTTTTTTGATGATTGATTATATCTCAATTCCTTAGCAGTAACTGATTCCGATCTTCCATTCCTCAGCAAGTTTGAAATAAAAACAGAACGAGAATAAACTTTTTGGAATAAAGTTGACTATGTATAAGGTGTGTTCTGGTACTTTTTAACCATCAGTTTATTGTGTTCGATTATTTTACCAACGCAGGATACTTAGGGTGAATGCGGTTGCCGCACATTTTGAAAACACTTGATAATTTTTTAAGTATACATTTAATTGATTCGAAATTTGGTACACAATAAATAATATTATAAACATTGTTCTTTAAAATTATTTATAAATAATTTTAAATTTTGAGTCATAAAGGATTCATAATTAACATTTTTGTAGAGCCTGCAAAGTGACGTCTATGCCACACCCATGGGTGAGATGCCGCATCAAAAAAGGAGAGACGCCGCATAGTTCATATTAAAATTTTTGCATTTTTTTGGCGCAGCGTCCCTCTTGAACATATATTACACACATCTCCATACATGATGCATGTTATATGTAACCATTTTTGGCACTTAATACATCTTAACCAGTCAACTTTTTTTGTTGTTTCTGAGTACTTTTCAAAACATTCAATACACAGGCAATCATTATTATTTTCGTTATCTTCACTAATATGAGGGCTCTTCCTGATCCATTAATGGATCTTTTATATTTACGTGGTATAATTTACAGTCCAAAAAAAAAAAAAAAATTGTATAATCAAGCTATATGTTTTTAATATGTAATATGATGCGGCATCTATACCAACTTTAAATGCGGCATCTCTCCTTTTTGTTGGGATAGATGCCGCATGTTGTTATAACAAGCATAGTGCGGAATTCTAACCTAAAATTTTATACAGTACTTTTAAAATGTATCTAAATTAATAACAAAACTCATTTTGATCAAAATAATAAAATATACATTCTTAAATTCTAATTAATTAAGTGCTTGATCAAATATTATGTTAAAAAATTTACTTTTCAATAATAAACAGTTGGATAATTACTAAACTGATGGACTGATCATAAATGTTACCATATACAGCTTAATTAAATAACTTATTTTAAACATATAATCCATTAATAGCGCTATCTATCAATCAACGGATAAACTATTGCTACTGTGGCATCTTTCCCGACGCGGCATCTCTCCCGCACTTGCCCCACCTCCCAAAAATTTTTGAAAGTATTTTTTGACTACTGAAGTCTAGGATTGTATGTACTCTTTCAAATCTAGACTATTAACCACTCAACCATTTCGGTTTATCTCTTCTAACAAAACATATTGAAATCAACAACTTAAAATTTGGAAGAAAAAGTATTTTGCAGGATTTTTACGTGATATGTTATTTTGAAGGCGGCAATAACAATTTTTTTTTTTAACTACTGTTAAATTTTGTTCTTTATATAAATTTTTTTTGTTTAAATTTATTTTTATGTATATTCCCGTAGGAAAATCATTGGTAATACATTCAGTTTGTGAAGCCGAACTCCTGAACATAAGATTTTGTCTAAAAGGTATGATGAATAAATTGACTCTCTAATCGGGTGAAGCAGTTAAATTTAATAGCCAGGCACAATTTACTTATAGCTTTATGCCTTATACACTTTATTATTTGGACTTCATCACATCTCACACCTGGGCACAAATACTCAGTTCTAATTCATTTCATTTTTATTATCAAAATATAACTTTTTGGTTTTGTAAATATTATTATGTTTTTTCTTAACAATGTTTTCGTTTTTATTTGGGATTTTCTTAAATTTTATCCTCATAATTTATGCTTCTCAAGCCAAAATATTAACATTTTAATGTCCGCACATTTACGCAGTAAACTTCTCCAGGGACCAGCAATATTTTGTACGAATTAAAAAAAAAACCTTACATAAGTAAATTAACAAAATAATTCAACATGTGCGGACACCCACATTTTTATTTAAAAAAAAATTAAAATAAATATAAAACAATTAAAAATTATATATATATATATATATATATATATATATATATATATATATATATATATATATATATATATATATATATATATTATGTTATCTCTCTATAAAGCTTAGAGAAATCATCACACAGAAAGTGAGTTACCGCTCAATAGCCGTCTGTGGTAGCATCATACACATGTGACTGTATAGTGTTAATAATTAAAATTTCTACAATAACTCTACTCTGTTAACAATAATTTATACTCTGTTAACAATATGTATAATGTGAAGTGGACTGTCCGGATTTCATTCTTTCATTTTAAATATCGTAAAAAGTAGCCTTTGTCCTGTTAGATCGCCCTGGCTATCACTATGGAAAGTTTCAAGTGGATTGATTAAAAAGTAGAGGCCTGAAAACGATACCAACAACATTTTAAGCAGATTTTCTCATGAGAATCAGCTATTTTTTTTAAGTAGAAAGTAGCTTACGTGCTTCTACTCTTTCGCTTCTGCCCCTTCTAGTGTGAAAACGAAACAAACAAACTCGCTTTGCATTTAATTCAAACAGAAAGATTCGGATTGTTTTCTGAAAAAAAAAAAAAAAAAAAAAAATCGGTGTTATGCTAGACACTTACTAAATAGAATTTCGTAGTTCAGTAGCTAGAATTTTTCATATTATAATTTTCGAGATAAAATATTTTTTGCATTTACTTAATGTTAAAATTAACCTCGAATTTGCTAATAATGTGATTATCTTTAAAAAATAACTATCTTGTAAAATTCTTTAAGGTCCGACCCTGACTATCAAGATGGGTAGACCATCCAACGCGATAACAGACATGACGAATCTACATAGATTTCGTGGTTAGAAGGTGAAAACATGGCCTAAGTATTAGGCCATAACTTTTTAAAAAATCATTTCTTGAAGGCCGAAGATAACTTTTTAAAAAACAATTTCTTGAAGGGGGTTTACCATAAAAACATAAAAGTGAAAGTTAGTGTAAATACATCTACCATATATATACATATGTATACATTCAAAAACAATATCATTTTTGGTATGACACGTACTTTTAGAGAGAAATTTTTCGAACTCTTGTCACGTTCAGCGCGCTTCTCTTTTGTGCTCTAAAATTCTCCTTTAGTTTCTCTCGTCCCCCTTCTACTATTATTTTGGAATTACAAACTAAGAAACGAAACCTTTGATGTAGAGACAGTATGCTTATTTGCTTGGTTATATCGTTCAAAGCTAATTTTAAAAGTACAGACGATGGCAGATTGCTAGGAATATTTGAGGCGGTAAAAGTTAAAGTGGTGTAAGTCAAGTTAGTATCATTTTGAGAAAAGAAGGGTTTTACTACAAAAACTATAAAAAATTCCGCTATTTTATTTTCCTACCAAATAGGCTTTAGTCTTAACACAGATAGGTGTTGTATTTTCTTAGAAATGTTGAATCCTTAGAATAATGGTAGGGGCGAGTTCTTGGAGGCTGAATTGACTTACACCACTTTTCCTGTAAACTAATTTCTCTTTCTGGTGATTTAGGAAAAAGTACTTAAATATTTTAAAAAAGGGAAATATTAATTATTAACAGAGAACTTTATAGGTACAGATATATTATTATACAGATTACATTGCTTATTTTATAGTCTAATCAAACAATCAAAAATGTATAAATTTTATAGAGATGTAAGTCCGACTTACACCATTATGGTTACCAACAAAAAGCCCTTATTATTTGGTTTCTAATAAATGTTTAAAGAGGTGTAAGTCCGACTTGCACCACTATGGTTACCAACAAAAAGCTCTTATTATTTGGTTTCTAAATTTAAACTGTCATCTGTGAGGAGAAAGTTGAATCTGTGACTTACACTATCTTTCCTCCTAACAAAATTAAATATGAAGGTTACATTTTTGCCGCCATTTAAAAAAAGTTGAAAATGTCACTTACACCACTTTGCCTTTCATCGCCTCATTTATAAAATGATTTTGGATTGTATGAAAATTTTGTACCTAGAAATTGTTAGACCACACGACGAAGAGGTTCTTAGCTGGCGTACTAAAAGTTTCTTTTTAAAGAAACAATTTTGAATTTTTACTCACAATTGGGAATTTGTTTATCCTCGTTTGTAAAAATGCTTTTTGCTACAAATTTCAACCTAAATCCTAAATTTAAATTTTTGGGGATTCTTTTTCGTATTTCAGTTACAAAATTACGTGAACACTGGGACGAGACAAATTCAAAAGTGATGCAGAGAAAGGCACAATTAGACGCAATGTTAAACGACAGCCAACGCTATGAGGGCAAACGATTAGAAGTTGAAGCATGGCTAGCAAGAATGGAGGGGCGGTTACAACGTATGGCACCAGCTGGACATACGGCTGATGTATTGGAGGCGCAACTGCGTGAACAAAAAGTATGTAAAAGTGGTTGCTGTGTAAATTTTGGGTCCACTAAAATATATGTTATTTTTATATTTGGTTTTTAAATAGTACATTTATTTCAATATGACAACTTTTTCAGTTTTATACAGATCTAATTATAACTTTATTGAAAAAAACTAAATGTACTCTACCCCTCCCCCCACCCCCAAACACTTTCCAATATGGAAAAGTACCCATCTCGACAAATTAAGAAAATTTTTGGCCGTATCTTGATTGAGATTTACATCTGCAGCATGTACATGTATAGACAATTTTATGTCTATGGGGTGTGCGTGTTTGTCACACTGTGACAAACGGACGGACGGACACACACAGAGAGAGAGAGAGACATAAAATTATAAGGTTTCGAAAGTTTTACTTCGGCACCTTATGACAATTTACAGTAAGTATTATAAATTTAATTACGTCTTCGGCTTTGGCCGAAGGGTTTGAGAACAGTTGAACATCAGTTTTGGCTAGTAAACTGGTCTTCGATTGGACATTAATGGTCACCACACTTAAAATAATTATCAATATTTTTTTACACCAAAGGAATTTTTTATATTTTTAAGTTATTTAATTTTTAATAAAGTGACAATTAGATCATTATAAAATTCAAGAATTTTTCAAGTAAAATTAATATATTACAGCTAAATCTTTTTTTACGCGGTCCTTTTTTATGCGATTTTTTATGCAATTTTTTTATGCGGTTTTTAAAAAAATGTTCATTAAAATGTATAATGTGAATCCAAATCAAAAGAAAGTAAGAAACTTAAACGTTAACTGTAATAACTTTCATTGATAAAAATACTTTTTAATGGTTTTTAAGCATTTAATCAGTACATTTCATAAGAATATAAGTTATTGCATCATTTAGCTTTTTAGAGATGTATTTTTCATAATTTTCATAATATTATAAAAATGAAATAAGATGATCCTACGTGTAAATTAATGCTTTATCTTGTTTAGAAAAGTAACTTCTATAAGGAAATCGTGAGATTTTGATCGTTTTGAGTTATATATTTTCGATGAAGCTTTTTTTATGCGGTCTCGATTCACCGCATAAAAAAAGTTTTTTTTTTACAATCTGGACCGAACTAAACTTTTTATAGCTATTTATGATATTTTTGAATATATTTTTTTTGTGTGATTTTTTTTATGCGATCTCTTTCCACCACATAAAAAAGGTTTGTCTGTATTTAAGAATTTTATACGCACATTTTATAGATTCCTTGCAGTGACGGTCAAACGTTTTACTGCTCTTGGTGGACCCAAAATTTACACAACACCTTCTTAAAAAAACTTTTTTAAAATAAATTTTGAATTTATTATTTCAGTCATTTCACGCTGAGTTGCATCAATACAAACATCACATAGAACTTTTCAATCAGTTAACTCAAAAACTGATTGCCGTCTATCAACAAGACGACACCACTCGTGTCAAGAAAATGACTGAACAGATTAATTTGCGTTACAACAGTTTAAATACTAGGTAAGGTCGTTCAAATTTGACCCTTCCCCGTTTTTTTTTTAGAGCTTTGAGCCTCAATATTTATTTTTTCTTTTTCACAGTATAATCAATCGTGGCAAATTATTAAATTCGGCCATGAATTCATTACACAATTTCGATCGATCATTGGATAAATTTTTGGCATGGTTATCCGAAGCTGAATCGTCGTTGGAAAGTATGGAAGTGGAAGCAGAAAGGGCCGTAACTGCTTCAACGGTCGGGTCCCGACATCAGGACTACATGAATGCGTTCCCGCATCATCAGTTAAAGGTAAGTGGGGAACACTTTTTTAATTATTGATTTGAGAATTTATTTGCATAAGGTTATATAAAAAAAATATTTTTATTATATTTTTTTTTAATATTTCTAATAAATTATTATATTAAAGACATAATATTTTATTTTAAAATTTAGCTCATAAATTATAATTACTATGCAAATATTTGTTTAGTTTACAACCAGGCTTGTACAAATAGACTACACTAAAGTAGACTGAACAATTCTCTCTGTCTAGATAATGTATACCACAAATCGTATGTAGACAGTATAGACAAGCTGTGTAGCTAGAGCAGTGCGCTCTAGTGGAATTTTTTATCGTAACTGGCGTTTAACATTTATAGATATTAATATAAAAAATGTTAATAAAAGTGACTTAAGACGATTTAAATGACGCCAAAAATAGTTTAACCGAGTTATTTTTATTTAGAAATATTCTTTTTCCACAATAGGTATTCATAGGAATGAAATAATTATACTTATTTGTATATTTTAAAATTAAAATAATTAGTGGATTAATATTATTAAAACTGTAAATGTCAAAGGCGTGTTACTTTTAATTAAATTATTTAAGAATTACAGTATAGCACCGATAATGGAAACATCAGTTTTGGAAATTTTTTGAGAACATCAAATTAGTCAACATCACTTTTGGAAAGTTGCATCAAAAATGTCAAGTATTTAATATTTATCTACTTGACATTTTTGATGCAACTTTCCAAAAGTGATGTTGACTAATTTGATGCTCTCAAAAAATTTCCAAAACTGATGTTTCCATTATCGGTGCTATACTGTAATAGTATATTTGATCTTTGGAGTTTGACATAGGTCAGAAAAAATGTATTTTAATGCATTGCAAAGCATAATAAATAATAATTATAATTTTAATTCATTTAGTACAATTTTTTTAAATTTACATCCATGTTTAAATTACCAGTTTTAATTTTTTTCTGATAAGCGGCACGGCAATCTAATTTTCAAAGTACACAGCTTGACTATAGAAATTTATCAAATTATAAGTAAACAAATAATTGAAATTTCAGTTATGCCCATATAATTCAGACATTTTATTTATGAAATGCTTCTTTCTTTTGTTTGATCATATTTTATTTCGTTGAACTTTTGTATATCGTCAGCTAAGTATTGGTTTGTACCAAGTCAGTTTTTAAAATTTTTTTTCTGATGGTGGTTTCGGCTTCCTCAGTGCCCAAAACTAATAAAACCACTATCTAGAAAAAATGTCAAAAAAAATTGACTTGGTACAAACCAATACTCAGCTGACGATATCTCTAGGAAACAAATAATTGGCATGGTAAGTATTTATTTATTTAGAGATTAAAATTCTATCAATTTCGAATTGTAGATCGATTTGATCAAAAATCCTTCCTGGAGTCTTATTATGAGATAAAAAAAAAATAGGCATTTTCCGGCGTATAACGCGCACCTTGGATACCAAAAACATTGTCCAAATTTCGTGGTGTGCGTTATACGCCGGATATAAAAGTGAGTAAAAATTATGACGATTTGTATTTTAATATTATACATATATTCTTTTGTCAATATTAAGTGAGTTATCAGATAAATTAAAAAATAAAAGAAAATTTAACAATGATACAAATTTAATAAGTTATAATAAAAAAATAAAATATACAAAAACATAAAAATAATATAATAAAATAGGTATTTGATTCATTATTTTATTATCAAAGTTTGGGTGCGCGTTATACGGCAAACATACAAAGAACTAAAAAATTATTCAAATTTTTGGAGTGCGCGTTATATGCCGGAAAATACTGTAATTAAAATGCATTCCCGTAAAAGTTACAAATTTCTATCAAAAATTGTTGTTATCAAAAATTAGGAACTCTTTATAAAAAAGATTTTTTCAAAATTTTGTTTAAAAAAATGTTGTGATAATGTGATTGGAAAAAAGGATTTGAAATGATTGTTACATATGTTATACTTAAATTTTATTCAAAATACCGATAAGTGATAATTTATTAATCTAATATCTCTAATGTGTCTAGTAAGAACACAATTTTTTGAGGTTAAGTTTGATTGTTATTAAAAGAATCTCAATTGTTTACATTGTCGACGCCCCTGAATTGCACAACACTGTTTATCCTGTTTATTACCCCAATAATGATAGTAGTTTTAATATCATAATATAAAATGTAACGGTTTTAATCTCAAAATAGAAATCTGTAAAGCGTTATTAGTTAACGACTGCAACCGTCCTTACCGAGTTGCCGACATTTTACACAACTCCCTCATCCTAGTTCACATTTATATTACTAGATGTCGACGCTGATACCGAAAGTGTTTTCACAGTGGTTAACGAAACATACACAACATCTAGTTTGGGAAAAATCAATGTTTATTATCGTCGGTATGAAAATGACGGAAATTTTAGCGAATATTACAACCTATATATTTTCACGTTTTCATTTTGTGCTACGTGTTTAGTTTCATAATTTTCCAACAGATGTCTTGGCGCGCGGGGGTAAGGTTTTTTCATTTTAACGAAAATACAGATTCCTATAGGAATTTTTGTTTAGTTTTCGCCAGATAACATTATAAGCTAGCATCCGGAGTTTGTTCACATTTGATTTTCCGGCCCGTTATCTATTTAATTATGTTAATCATTCGAAGTGAAATTTCTCGTAGACTTGATATAAATGTTTTTAAAATATTTCTTGTCCAAAATTAATATTTATTTGATTCTTATCATTCGGAAATTGTGGTTTAATTTTGATATTCTTGGTTTGTTTGTTCTTTACGACGAAACTATAAAATAAATTTGATCGATTTTATTGAAGAGGGAAAACTTTTTAAAGTATTTCAATTTTACTCAGTTTTCAAATTGTTTAAGAATTTTACACTAATGTCTCACATATTATTAAATTTATCTGAAAATAGCTAATTCATTGTAACAAATTTTGCTTCAAATATTTGGAATATTTAACAAATTTATTCATGGAATTCCTAGAATTCTGTGTTGTTATCAGTATAGAAAATACATAATATATTGTTAAATTTTCATTCAGTTCATTGTATTATTATATTATAATAGAATTGTTACGTAAATACTAAAATTGTTGAGGTTAAGTTGTTAATATTATAAGTAAGGTTACGTTTTCATTTTGAATTTCAATATTTAAATAATAATATACATTATTACTTTTTTTTTCATTTATAGACTATTCTTGTAAATGTTAGTTTCAGTTTTGTTTAAAATAATGTAAGTGACTGTTTATACAAATGAACTGATAGCTTTTCGGTGTTTTACTTCGGTGTTAAATGACAGTTTGGTGACATGTATAATGCTATTTTCTATTTAGGGAATTCCAAGAAAAACTTTATATATTGAAATTTTCTAATGATATGTTGTAATTCTTCCAATTTTCTATTATTTTTCCACAATTATTTTCTGACAGGCGATCCATGGTACTAAGGTGTTGACATAAAAAACATCGAAAATAGCTATTTACGTAACAAATCCTAAAAGTCATGTTTTATTGCAAATCAGTTCTTATAAATTACAAATCGTGAAGGTTTTTAAATTTTAGTTAAATACGAAAACTGAATTCGAATATAGTCGAAACTTCTATCGCAATTGTAATTGGAACCGAATGACTATATTGTATATCTCTAAATTAGCGTTTTTCAATTTTTGTCATCGCGGAACACTTTTTTTTGCTTTTAAAATTAGTACGGAACACTAGTTCAAATACAGTTGGCAAGGAAAAAAAGAAGATACTTAAGGATTGTGTTAAGGCCATAAAGATATACTATGTACTATATGGTACTATATAATGCGTGGCTTTAATTGTTGTTTAAATATTTAATAAAAGTAATCTTACAAGAGTATATAATTGCTACGTATTACTGCTAGTAATATTATCAGACTGAAACGGGGGGTGGGAGTGAATCGTGCGCCTTCAAGACACCCCGCACGAGATAATTTTAATTGTAACGTAGTTTACACCAAATAATATTATTGAATGATGAAATTAGAATCATTTGCTAGGTTTTCGAAGTGATTTTTTTTATTTTTAACAAAATATGTTACGTAGGACCACTAGAAAATAAAATTTTGTCGGATCAATTTTTTTTTTTTTTTTGTTAACAAAAAAAAAAATTAATTTTGACGCATTCTGTCATGCATGTTTTGGAAATATTAAAAAATTTAAGGCGACTCATTTAAAAAGGGTTAAATTAATAAATTAAAGGCAGACATTTATATATTTTAACGCACCTGTACTGAAAATTTTACAGGTTTTTGAAAAAATGTAACAAAATTTTGACATACTTACAACAACAGACTGTATTTGAAAGGTAATTCACCAGTAAATTTTTTTATTTCTTTAACTAATTTATTATTAAATTTTCTTTTAAAGCTTTAATTTCTAGGGAAGAAAATCTTGGTCGTCTGATAAACATTTTAAAAATATTCTTTTGAATTTTATAACTAAATAATAACAAATAAAACGACTATAATGCTATATAAAAAAATTTTGAAAGGGCCTGGAACATTTTTATCACAGTTTAATTAAGAATGCACGAGAAATATTAAATTCAAAAATAGTTTTTACTTTCATACTGTACAAATTTGTACATTTATAAAAGTAATAGGGTCATTTTGATAGCAAATTCAGGAAATCACCCTAATTTAAATCACTTCTGTATGGTTTATTTTGGGAAAAGGGTAATTTTTAATTTAGTGACGTCATCAAGTTTACTAGAATTTTTCAATTCCTTAAAAACCGTTAATGAAATGGCGAACCAATAAACTGGAAGAGAATTATTGATTCCCAAAAATCATTCATTTAAGTTGTACATTTTTTAAAATTTTACAATGTCAGGAAAGTGTTATGAAACGTTTGAAAAAATATGATCCCTTCCTAATCTGAAATTTGGATCTGCCCCTGGATAGAATATTAATGGATGCAATCTTTGAATTAAATCCACACACAGTAAAAAAAATTTGTGTTCTGCTTAAAAAAAAACCAGTTAAAATAAGTAACACAACCCTGCGGTAATGTAACATTGCGTGTTTGGATTTTTTGAAAATATTAACACAAATTTCGATTTAACAGAATAAAAATGTTAACACAGAAGAGGACATACATTTTGTGTTAATTTTTCAGATTTATCAGAGTTAGTAAACAAAACCGAAAAATTATAAGTTTTTTCAGTTATTGACGAATATAGTTTTATTAAACTTTTAAAAACGAAACATTTTTGTTACATTTTAAGGTTATTTTGTTACAGATTCAGTTAAAAAGAATCATGTACGCTTACGAGATTTTATGTTATATAATACAATCTGAAGTAAGCTTACATGATTTTTTTTAACTGAATCATTAACAAAATACATAACCTTAAAATGTTAAAAAATTGTTTCATTTTTAAACGTTTAATAAAACTATATTCGTCAATAACTGAAAAAACTTATAGTTTTTCGGTTTTGTTTAATAATAAGAACTACTCTCATCTTTTTTATTATATATATTTTGGTACATATATATGGAAACAAATAAGAATTTTTACAAAGGCCTGACTTACTTTGCGTTCTTTGAGTCTCATTTATAATAATATTTGAACAAAATCGTTATGTAATTTTTGACTATTTTCAAATATCTTAAGTGGCAATAAAATATTTAATAAAAAAGTTTAGCAACTAACTCGGATAAATCTGAAAAATTAACACAAAATGTATGTCCTCTTGTGTGTTAAATCATTGACACAAATCTTGTGTATAGATTTGACACATATGCTTTGTGTTAAAATAACACAAAAAATTGAGTGGATCGTTTTGGACATGTGAAATGTGTTAATTTTAACACAAATTTTTTCACTGTGCATGTAAAATGTATCTATAGAATCTGTATCATACACAACATACTATCACTCCCTGACTTTGAAATCTCTGAAAGATTTCCAAAATTATAAAAAAATACACTCATTAAAAATAAATAGTATTAAATCATTCTGTATTCAGTCTAGTCATACATTTGAAATTTTTGAATCATTTACACTACGTTCGCTGTTGAATTATCTATATTTCAAAAATTAAAGAGCTGAAATTAGCTGACATTTATAATAATAGCTCGCCCGCACACACTCTTGCTATCTCATACGTATACGCGTATCTTGCGCGTACCTATGTAAGTAGTAGTATATTTTGTTTAAATTAATATATTAAATAAATGAATTATTATCTACGTTTCGCCATATTGTTTATATAGTACGCGTGGCCATTTTCGATAACTCAACTTTATATTACAAATTATTATTATTACAATTCCTCCTTCCGCTCCGCATCACTCCGCAATCCCCGACGTATCCGCCCTCATATTATTATTTTAAAACGCTAATATTATCATTACCACACTTCCCTGCTTGCTCATAGGTAGTCTTTGCCGCGCTACGCGTTTGTTTCTGGAAGAGAACATATTGTTTGCCAGTATGCGATATATCTGCTTGAAAGATTTCAAACCGTCTAACGTTTTATATGTTATTTCTGAACATAGTTTATTCTGTGTTTCTGAATATGTATACGTAGGTATGGTTCATTTCAGTTAAATTTAACCATGCTTCGTCATTTTGAATTTAAATAATTTCCGTTTTCTTGGCTTTATCTCTTTTATTATTGAATTTACGTAAATTTTAAATTTGCAGTTTATTTTTAGAAAAGAATAGAACATTGATTTGTTTCGAATATAAGAATTGTTTAATTTTTTAGCGAAAACTCATGATCAATTGTATCTGAAATGAGGTATATATGAATTTACAAAGTGTTCTTAAATGACTGATGTTGAACGTCAAATGGAGATTCGCCCAAAAAACATCAAAAATCGACCATTTATATATATATATATATATATATATATATATATATATATATATATATATATATATATATATATATATATATATATATATATATATTATACAAATAAATATTTTATTAAAAAACTAAATATATACAATGACATTGTTTCTATATGAGATTATAAAAAAAAATTTTCAAAAAAGAAAAAATCAAAAATTAGCTTAGTATACTTAAATGGCTTTGAAGTCGACCCTGGGATATTTTTCCACTTTGATGGTTCCTTGCGTTCCGGAATCCCCAGTGAACCAAAATTAACCCTTTATAGGATAGTGGCAAATATTAATGCCACTACAAATAAAGATCATTTTCTTTCTTAATTTCGATTTAAATTAATCTTTATGGACTTATTTGATTACGTATGTTAACAGTGACAAATACGCATAACACTTTCATTCAAGTTAGAACTTGTCGCGTGCATTACGATGAAAACCAATAAAAGTGGCAGGCATATTTACCACCGGCCATTTGTTTTATTTCTATACAAATAATAAATTAATTTTATTTAATTTTTAGTTGATAGAAATCATCTATAAAGTTCACTAATTAAGTGGTCAATATATTTACCACCATGCATGCACACACAATTGTTTTCTTAAACGTTAGTGGCATTATAATTGGCCACCCCTTAGAGCCATATTACAAGTAATTACAATTTTTTTGGTATTTTTTCCTAGCTCCATAGACTGACGTTAATTTAATTAAATTAAGTTTTTCTTAAAAATCAAAAATTAAATGTTGTGTCCTATAAAGGGTTAAAAAATTAAAAGTTTTCTGAAAATATACATATACAGTTACAGCACTAACTAGGATCTAAGAATAAAAATAGAAGACCAGCGAGAAATCGTATTTTGAAAATAAATTTTCAAAAATCACCGCTTTTTCTCGATTATAAACAGTCGCCATTTTGAAAATATGATATGCGCTCTGATTTATGTCGATATCTCTAATACTTTTTGAGACACATAAGGAACCATGTCAAAAAACGTACTTTCGAGAAAATAGCATTGTATTTTTTTTTTTAAATTGAATTATTGTAAAGTGCGTGTACTAAAATGCCCATAACTTTAGTAGTCTTTATCACAATTCTTGGGATAAAATATTTCTTGCTTTTATTTAATATTAAAATTAGCCATTAGTCATCTAAACCTTTAATTTTCTATATGCGTTAAAAAAATTTCAATAATAGTATTTTTGGTATGGTTTTAGACGATTATATAAAATTATATAGTGATCAAGTGCGTATAGACCACCTCACGCGATGACAGAAGTTGCAAATTCATAAAGGCAGCTACACACGTAACTGCAAGCTTGACAAGCATGCATGATCAAGCTTTTTGTACAAGCATGCTTGAGCGTTTGTATGATAATTTTGCACAATCATTTTGATTGTACAAGCGGCTTGAAGATTAATTGAATTTCAATTATGCATGCTTGAACGCGTTAAATTGCGCAAGCAAAACTGAATGTGTGTACCAATGTGCAAGATTGTACAAGCCGATATTAATCTTGTATGAGATCTGTTTGTTACATCTTCCTATTGTTGATGTAAATCTGATTGTTAAAACATCATGTCTAGTGATTTAAAAATAAACTGCGAATTACCTGAAAATTTTGTTCATATATACCAAAGTCAGGAATGTCTTTGGCTTATCAAATCGAAGGAATACCATGATAAAGTGAAGAGAGATACAACATAGGATATATTATTGAAACAATATAAGTTAATTGATGTAAACGCTGATAAGAATACAGTTATAAAAAAAAATAAACTCCTTTAGGACAAATTATAAAAGAGAAATGAATTTTTTTTATTTATATAAATAAGGACAAAAACAGCTAAGGCGAGCGCATCGCCATTCGAACTCGACATTTTTCAAAAACAAACTGGCGTTTGTGCAAGCATGCTTGAACCGTGTGGTGGCGAAGGGAATTTGTGCATGCTTGTACAAAAAGCTTGATCATGCATGCTTGTCAAGCTTGCAGTTACGTGTGTAGCCACCTTAAGGGTTCCGTGCAGATTCAATGCACGGACGAACGCACACATCAACCATAGTGTAAAAGCCCCGTAATGATTTCAAAAATTTTAATTTTAATTTTCGGTCCCAATATAATAACTTGAAGTTAACTCTGTGCTAAATTCTAAAAATTGTAAGAAAATAATTATTTATTGTTAATATTTCTTTTTTATGTCTTTCAGTACGCATGTGCGCATATACAATACGTACAGAATACCGCAACATAGTAAGTGCTAATAAACTCGGCTATAGAAATTTAACTATTATAACCACAGAATATTATAGAATCAGCCTACATATAAAAATCTGTCGTTCATAAGTTGCAATAAGTTGCAATTTACACCGTTAGTGATTTAGTCTGTTACTGTTCGTCATGGGGTTCACGTCGTAACGAGTATCATTGTTTCTTTAATCAACTCGTGATATTTAAACAGAAAAAAAATATGAAGTGTGTCGTATTTAAGTGTAAAGATTCTATTGAACAAAAAAATTCTCAAAATAAAGGCATATCTTTCTTAAAATAAATCAATTTATTTTTAATTGTTGGTTGTTCGACACATAAGGTCGGTCATGATAGTATGTGCTATACATAATATATGCAAGGCCGCCAGTCATGTATACATATATATACACCATATCGCACAAACACATTCGCATGTTTGTGTCGACAAGTATGTGTTTTGTTGTACTTATCATAATCGCTTGGTAGGGGTAGCGGTGTCCACGGCACTTGCTGGCATAGCGGGCACAGTAGTTATGAAATATGTACATTGCTTATGTATTATATGATTATAACAATAAAATTAACGTACCTATATCACATTTCTCAATAGCGATAGCGATAGCGTCTACAAATATATGTAACAATACAATACAACATATTCTGGTAGCCTTTCCTTATGGTTTCCCTATTTTTTTGCTGCCGATACACCAAAAACAAACAAACGTCCTTTTTTTGCAGCATACAAAAGAATATTCTGCACATATGAGGAATTATCAAATATGTAGTAACAATTTATTTAATATATTGTTATATGTGAGCTTTGCGATACAACAAAAGGTACCAAAATTAAGTTACATTTATTTTAGTGCTACCCCTTACGTCTCCACAGGCCCCCGCGACATCAAAAGTACTCACGAAACATCAACAAAAAACTTTAACTTCACCTAATATTAAACAACCTTTTCACTCAAAATTTTCACGTATAGAAAATTTCTTACTTTAATTATGTATACAAATATTGATTTAGAATTTTAGATAAACATTTTCTTCAGAGCATGGCTTGAACGTTGAAGAATAGTGTCTGTTCTTGGCATATGTACGCCTCATTATGAGCCTATACATATAATATTAAGGGGCACAACGACATTGTGTCGAACGACAACGTCTGCTGTTGAAGACATTCAACATTGTTAGTGTTCGAGAAACGCGACACATACCTTTCCCTGAGGACATAGTCATTAAAATTGTCCGTTTTCTATATTGCCGTGTGACGCCCAATTCGTGTCACAACGATTTTAAATTGTATTTTACGAGTATTATCAAATGCTCCAATAGGTAAGTAAAATTGTGCTTGTAATAAAAGAGGGAAAAAAAGCTGGTGACAGTTTTTATGGACATCACACACTGGTTGTAAGTCTTTAAAATGTATTTTAATGTTCATTACATTTTTAATATCAACTAAAAAATAGGGTTGTTGAAACATTTTTTATTAGTGTATATCAGACGTCGGAAAGTTATGGGCCCGCATTTTTAATATCGACTAAAAAAAGGATTATTAAAATATTTTTTATTAGTGTATATTAGACGTTGGCAAGTTACGAGTCCCCCATCGAATCTGGTTCATCGCCTGTTATCAATCTGACCTATAAATTAATACAATTCACAGGTGAATCAATTTTTGAATTGGAACTTTAACACATTACAGTCCGATGACGCAGCATCTATGTTATAGCCAGGACAACCGTAGAAGCCCTAGAAGCCAGTTGTGATCAATGATCACACATGTGTGTGATGCTACCACATAGGAACATAAGGTAGCGGTTACACTGGATACGAATTCATCCGAAAATTCATTCGTACGAATTCGTACGAGTTTATACGAATTAAACAAATGCATACATTTAGATATGCATGGTTACACTGCTTACGACTCGTTCGTACGAGCTCGTACGTCTTTTTGAAACGACCAAAATATTTTGTTTTTTGATGCGAATTCGTACGAAAAAAATGCAATGGATATAGAAAAAATAATTATTTTTGTTGAACAAAGGCGAGGGATCAAAAAGGATCAAAACATTAATATTATCATAATAGAAAGTTAAATAAAAAATTGTGGAATGAGGTGACAGAGGAAATGTTTAGATAATTTTTTAATTAAATATATTACACTGTAATAAAGCTAACCTAAGCTAACAAAAACATTTTAAGTATGTGTAATAAAAAATTAATTAACTAAATATTGTGAAGCTGAAATTCAGTAGATTTTAAAATGTAATTGAATGTGACTTGCGACATGTTCAAGTATTCTAAAAATTTGTACTCGTCTTGAAAAATTTCCTCAAAGTAATTCCAGAACTCAGCTTTTTTTGCTCTAGATGATTAATAAATAATCGTTTACCCAGAATTGTTTGTTTTCTATTGTGGTTTTCTATAATTAGAAATTTTGGAAACGGTGATTCTAATAAATAAGATTCGGTAACTGGATCCATTGTTTGATATCATGCAATATGTACTAACGGTTTTCAATTTAAATTTAAATACGAATTCGTATTACGATTCCGTATCCAATGTAATCACACAGTCGTACGAATGATTTCGTACGAGCTCGTACGAATCAATTTTCGTACGAATTCGTATCCAATGTAACCGCAGCCTAAGATGAGTAACACACTCTCAGTGTAGTGATAATTTCTGTAAACGTGCGAGCTATGTCTGTATACCTTATTGTTGACGTGGTTCAGCGTCGTGTCAGCGTGTTAATAATATTGCCGATCCCTGGGGAAGTGTATTGCGTAGACATGCGGACTGTACAGTGTTAAGCTGGGTCAGTATATTTATTTAAGTTTCTAGAAAACAAACCTAGTGTAACGTTTTTCAACCTTTTTTCATTCACGATCCGGTGAAATCTCGGAAAATTTTGTGCAGGTCGATAATAATATGACGATTACTAACTTCCTAAATTACATTTATATTTTTTAATATGAATTGTCGTTTTTCTACCGCTTGACCTACCATGTGATTTAGATAAATTTTGACACTTTCTTAAGCATTAAAAGCAACTATTTAATTTTGAACAGAAGTCTTGTAGCTTGGAGCCATTTCCACATTTATTTGGAATAATAAAAATTACTGTGCTCAGCACTACAATCGACGTGTAAAAGGCGAACATATTCAATTCTGTAAGGTAAAAATATAAAGATTATAATTAATCATAAAAAATTTAAAGGATGGAATGTTCTTTTCGTAATATTATCTCCGTAAAATTTGTAAAACAGCACAGTAAAAAGTTCCATTACCGACAAAAAAATAATTTTTAATTGTTTTTATTAAAAAAATTACCATGCTAACATGCTAATAATAGAAAGAAAAAAAACAGAAAGAAGGTTGGTTGTGTTGGGAACGCTGTAATGAAATGTACCTCAATCAGCGAGTTACATGCGAACCATAGGTGTGAACTGTGGAAGAAACTTTGTCAGACAGTTCGCACCAAGCACCTTCATTTATCAGGCTGTGTTACAAGCAGCTAGCACAGCTAGTAGTCCGGGTAGTCAGTTTCTTTTACACCCTCTTAGGACGATGTCATCGTTTAATTCATTTTTTTGTTATTTACCTATCTTTAGTATATGTATTAGAATATATTGTTGGCAATCATTTTTGTATACATGTTTTTACAGGTACAGTGCAACCAACATAAGGTCGCGAGTCAGATGCGCAAATGAAAGAGTACGACAAGAATTAAACTATAATATATATGCATAAGAGTGTGATAAAAGTTGTGTTAGCACCACATTAAATTTTACCATGCTAGCACATATGGTAATTTGGGTAATGAGCATGGTAATTTTTCTGAAATTTTCTCTTCAAAAATTATAGGATTTTTCTCTCCGTGTATGAAATGTCGTTTTCCGACCACTTGGGGGACCATTAGTGTTTGGGTCCCGGGACGTCTCGTGTCTCGAAGTCCCGGGATTTTTTCCAGATTTTCACTGTCTCGTGTCCCGGGACTTTCGAGTCGAGACTCGAGATCGCATTGTCATAATTTTATTTACATAATATAATAAGCTAATACATAAAACTATAGGAATGTGACATAGAATGAAAAAAATCGATTTATGAAAAATGAAAAACTAAATAATCGATTTTTCTCTTTTCAATATAAATCGATTTCTAAAAAATCGATTTGAGAAAATATAATCGTATTTTGCGAGATTTTTGATTTTTTTTAATTATTTGAAAAATTGCATACTTTTCAGTATAATAATAAAATTACCATATTAATATTAACAATTCATTAGAATGAAGATCAATTAAAATGGTAAGTGTCAAAAATAACCAAAACAACAACCTTTTGGTTTTAAAACTAGAAAACAAAGCAAGTTTTTTTTTCAGCTTTCAGCTTTCTTAGATATGTTAAAATTTAATTTAATATTAAACTAGCCGTACCCGTGACGTTGTTCATGCGAAACGTTGAGTAGTTTCTTTTTCCAATTTGTAGTTTCTTGCAACACAAAATGCATTAAATTGTCTCCAAATTGACAATTGTGTATTTATTGTATTTTTCGGTACACAATTAGCAACATTTTTTTTTTTTATTTAAAATTCAGAAAAATTTCCAAACTACAAAATTTATTTACAATTTTTGTTACTATAGTTATGAAATTTTTTATGAAATATATAAATTGGCGTAATGTGTGTAGATGCTCAAAATAGTTTTTCCATTTTCCCGTCGGAATGAGACATTTTCCCGGAATAAAAAGTATCTTAGATGTTGACCCAGGTAATAAGTTATCATCACACCAAATTTCATTAAAATCCGTCCAGTAGTTTTTACGTGATGCGTGAACAGACAGACAGACAGAGACAGATTTACAGTTTTATTATATGTATAAGATAAACATTGATTTTTTTTAAAATGGCGATATTATTAATACATTTCATAATTAACATTATTTTGAAAAGTCTCGAGGTCTCGGGACTTCCCGGGACTTTTATTTTGGGATGTCTCGTGTCGCGGGACTTTAAAAATGTCGAGACTTCCCAAACCCTAGGGACCATGTGATTCAAATAAATTTTGACACTCTCTTAAACATTACAAAAATGTTTAAGAGCAATTAGTTGATTTTAAACAGAATTCTTATAGCTTAGAGTCCCGTCCGCTATTAATTTGAATGTCTTTTTCCAACCACGTGCGAATTTTATCGCCAAAACCTCTTTTTAAAATTTTTTTTAATTGTAATTCACACATTTTTTTGTGGACCGGCAAGGAATTTTCGTGGCTCGGTACCTACTGGTCAGCGGACCGGCGGTTGAGAAACACTGACCTAGTGCATTGAACGACTTACATGCAGCACCGAAGTCGCAGGTTGCCGACCGCTGTGGTACGAAAATCAAACAACATAGAAATCAGTTTCCTTCAAACAATTATCTCTCTATACATAAATATGTTTATTCTAAGATGTAACGGTTACAAATCGCCCCTAACGCAAGAGGCAATATCTTTAGAGTCAATAGCAACAAAACTCGATACATTTCCTATTTACCTACCAATGAGTGCGAGCCTGTTAGATACCTGAATGCGGGAAATTTCGTGTCAATCTAATAATTGTTCAAACCGACTTAATTTAATTGCAGAACAATTGAACCGGGTAAAATACGTACCTTGCAGAGATACCACGTAGTATATATGTACATCCTATTCAGTACCGTACCTATTCCCGTACTCCCGGATTACGATATAATTATGTTATTAATTTATATTATTAACATTGCTAATATGAGTATGTGTATGGTCGCAACGTTATAGATATATAATATTTTGATTTCGATTAATACATAACAGTGACTCTAAGACTTTTTTTGGTATTAATTGTAATGTTTTTGCGGGCCTGATGAAATTTTTAACGTTGAAAACGTATATGCGAACTAATTTCAAATTTCTGGTGTAATCTACTGGTCGTAGAAACTTGACATTTGGTATGATTGATTGTAGATCTTACTTAAATCATTTTTGTTAAGAAATCTTTGACTAAAATATTGTCGTTATTTGAGACCTTTTTATACATTTTTCTAAGAATGGATTTGCGTTTGTGCAAATAATTATATTACATATCGCGCGTTGGCTGTCTCTACCTCGTATATCAAAAGCTACATGTTTTAGGACACACAAAAAACATATTAAATACTGTATTTACATATATACTTATCTATATATATTTACATATATGGGTAGCCAACATCGAAGGGTGTAATTAGCATAAATCTTAAGCTCATAGTGATGAAAACACGGATTTAAAATATGGTTTTTTTTTTGTGTCCAAAAATTGGGAGTTTTCAGATACGAGGTTGAGACAGAGTACGCGCGATATGTGTATTGTGTATATCTCAGTTAATATTGACTCAGTTAATAATGACTTTATCGAAAAATAACCCGGACAGAAGTTTCATGGGAAGAAATGAGGAACTAGAAAATGATCTCGAATTTGACCTTGACTAAAATTTGTAGGTCAACTTTGTTTTTTTAAATGGAAACGCCTATTTTTGACCTCGAATTCGGAAAGAGCGGGAAATTCTACGTTCAAACCCATATTCATACTTCATATCTCAAAGTCGTGTGAAGGTCATAAGAACGAAAAAAATATGATACCGGTTGGTCAAGGTTATGTTCGAGGTCAAATTCGAGGTCATTTTCTAGTTCCTCATTTCTTCCCATTAAACATTTGTCCGGGTTATTTTTCGATAAAGTCAATATTAACTGAGATTTTGCGGAAATTTTGAGTAGCTGTTCCGGAACTTTATGAACGCTCTGTATATTTAACCCTTTGCAGTCGATGGGCGCCGCCACGGCGACACAATAAATATTAATTCCACTCGCTAGGCGCCGCAGCGGCGCCATAAACAATAGGTACGTATTTTATTATTTACAACACGCTAGGGGAGCTAAGGCCCGATTTATATTAAAGCCCGATTTACATTAACGCTCCGCTCTCAGTACGATATCACTCCGCTCCCGGTTCGATAAAATATTCTTACATAATAAATAATGAGTGTATTCACATCATCGCTCTTATATCGGTCCGATATCAGTCACGGTTCGCTCTCGCTTCAATACCCCTGCAATACCAATACCACTGAGATAATATTTTATCGTAGCGATATCAGACCCTATATCGGTAATAGTGAACACGTTTTTGATTCCACTTCGCTCCGTTTCTGAACCTTCTTCATTTATTTGAAAATTATTATATTAGGAAAACATGATACAACACAACGACGCGACGTCTTGCAACAATACATTGTGATACATACTTACTAATTAACTAATAGATATATTGTATTATGATATTATGTTCTCCTAATACAATAGTGTTTACAACGTTTTAAAACTACTGTCGAGTAGCTGAGTACCCATACTAAAAAATGGTTCGAGTCCAAAGGGTTAATTAATATATAAACAGATACTATAGTAACATATATAAAATAAAATAAAGTAAGTTTTGAAATATATATAAAAAACTTAATAACAAGTCGATTAAACGATTATGGAATAATTACTAATTACATTTAAAAAAAAATTAATTAGAAAACCAATTATATTAGAATTATCCTTTCTGTTGTGTCTGAGAAGTCTGAACTTAATAATTTCTAGTGCTTACTATGATTGTGTTGGTAGTGTTTACCTAACTCAATTGTTATAAAATTTTAGTCCCACAATTATTTTCCCGGCTTTGTTACGACTTGACCTATATATAGTAAAGAGTACGTAATAGTAATGTGTACTAACTAGACAAGGATAATTGTACCTTCAAAAAAATAAAATCGCATTGACCATCTTTTAATGTACAGATGATGATGGTTACTACTCGCACAGGAATGAATGTTTCACTAATTCATAGACGTATTATTTATTTTCATTCTATGCTATAAAATAACAGTCGTTGCACCTTCTTCAGAGACTGTAGGGGCTTTACATCTCAGATTTTACAAGTCGTCTCGTTTTATCTCCCCCGACAGTGAATTTTATTTTCAGCGTTTTTTTTTAATTTATGTGTTTTCAAAATTTTTGTGTTTGTCTTAACTTATTTATTTATTAACCATACCCTGTTCCAGCTGGTCTGGCAGGGTACTTTTAGTCTTGTTTTTATGCCACTAAGGGCCTTTACACCCTTAGTGGTACTTTGTTATTTATACGTGTTACTTTGTTTTTGTTATTGTTTTTTAACGATGTACCACCGAGGGCTCTTTACACCCGAGGTGGTACATCATTTGTTTCTTCTTTCTGTGATATTTTGTTATGCCGCTGTAGGCCTGTTGTTATGGCTCTACAGCGGTATTGTTTTAATTCCTTATTGCGTCACTGGTGGGCCGGTGGCTCCCCAGTGACGTAATAAGTTTTATCTGTGATAAAATTGTGATATAAATCTCTAGTCGTTTGTGTGTTTCTAGTCAGGTTCCTCTACCTCGAGGCACTTTACGCCTCGGGGGGAGTCGCAGCGATGGTCTTCAGGCCTTGGTGACCGGACGCTTTGTCTAGTACTTATCGTACCGTCACCAAGGACTGTCCGCTATTTTTAAGCCCTGGGATGGCAGGGCTCATCGTTGGATTTTATATGTGTATGTTTGTCCGTTGTCTATTGCATTTATGTGTTCCTGTCTTTACGTGTTGTTTTTATTTTTACTGTGTTTGGCGGCGCATGCCCTTAGTAGGCGATGCCGCCGGGTGCTGCTGACCGCGCCATCCACCGGCAGCAGTTCCCCAATTTTAATTAAAAAAAAAAAAAAACAGTCGTTGCCTCGAATACAGAATTTTTAACTTTTTATTCATCTGATGATAGTTGAAATACCGAAAGTCGGTTCTTGGTCATATTATGGGTCTACGCAGCTTATATTTTTAGAGGCAGAATTATTCTTATTTGTGTGTGTTAGACGTAGTTACCTACTTTTTAATAGGAAGTAAACGGGAGCGAATGGAAGTCATTACAAAACCACTATTGTCATCATTAATTTTTTTATTTTATGACTTTGGTTTCTCTATTCGTTGCATGGTGCGCGCTAGGTATATTTAAATATACAAAATGTCGGCAGAATTATATATTTTTAATATAAACGATTCGAGAGATCAGATTTATATGAATAAAACATTGAGGAAATTTAAATTATTGATATTTTCCATCTTTTGCATAATATCATTAATATCTTTTTTCTACTCCTGTTGAAGAACACACTCATTATATAGGTATCTGTTAATTGTTGAGAAAGTTAGGCATTATTCAAAAGTGTGGAGGAATGATCATTACTCAGTACCTTTTGACCAATGAAACCACAGTATTAACTATTATTCAATGGCTTTGCGATTGTTTTGTGACTAACGTATGTATCAAGTTTTGATTTTGATCGTTTTATACATATTACACAAACATTTAATGAAATTAGAAATAGTTTAAAAATTTGATTTAAAATTTATATTCAATTTTATTTAAATCAAAAAGGAAAAAGTCGTAGAAAAAAATATCGTATTCCACTCGCTTGCAATGGCTATTACTCACTCAGATTCATTCGACACTCGCCTCGCAAGCTCGGCTCGTGTCACAATTTCATCTTCGTGAGTAATAGCTGTCATTACTAGCTCGTTGAATAATATACTATTTTTTATTTAGTAGAATTTTTAATGTTAGGAAAGCGTTGAAATTCACTTTTGAACAATTTTCGAATTTGAAACTTTTGTTCCTTTTGAGTACAAGAGAGTCAAATTTCTAAATTTGGTATTTTCTCTCAGTATGGTCTTTCTTAATGCAGCAGCGCTTGTTTTTACTGTTGCATGCCGTTTCTGTGAATTAAGAATTAAAATGCGACTTTCTTAATACCGCCGTTCAAAAAATATAAGTATAATTTTGTCACTAAAAGAAGGGTGATTATTGGTGAGTGAAATACAGGACGAAAGTGGGATTACTACTTTCCCGTAGATCACAGCAATGAGATAGCATTGTGTAAAACTTAGATACAAAACTTGAAATTATAATTTTAAAAATATTTTTAAAAAAAATTGTGTTTGTAAATACAATGTAATTTTTAACTATTTATTACGGTTATTGATTACGATTTAATTAGCTAATTTATTATACCATATAACCATGTTGGCGAGTGACTGACCTCCCCAAAGTTATTCGATTAAAATTTGCGTTATCCCTTTGTGTGATCACTGCCATCCATTTAAAGCAATTATGTTGGCACGTATGTTACACTAATGATAATGTTAATGAGATTTCATTAAAAATTATTTATCAGTCGAAAACAATTTTCTAATTAATCGACAAAAATCGTGTTGACTGTTTTCTAATGGTGATAATTTTTTTCGGTTTTGGAAATAATATTGAAACTTTGTTTACATGAAGTAGAAATCAATAAACTTATCTCTTTGTCCTGAGTTTTTCATTATTTTTAAACATAGCAATTTTAGTGTTCCATCTCTTGGTTTTTGTACATTACAGTAGGAAAACCCCTTGAATTTTTATGTCAGTTGTATGGTAACTTGAGGGGAATTAAAAATTTTCGTATACTTGATGATGCTATCATGAAAGTGTTGACGATTTGTTAGAAATGTCCCTCTCGCTAAAAAAATAGTGCTACAGACATCACGATTCATGACAGAGCCCCCCTCCCTACGGGCACTTCCATGGGTTCAGTTCCCTAAACAAGTCTGATCGATTTCATGATGGATATGAATATTGTATATATTTCAATTTCAAATATTATCGAGTGCTTGTGAAACATTACTACGTATGACGAACTTTTGTCCGCATTTAAACATACGCAGTATTCATATGTTCACTTATCGTTCAGCTAAACTGAAACTTTAAGCACTCGATTTCTTTGGTTAGTATGATCAAAATCCAAATGTAAATTAAAAATCACAAAGTGATTGAAAAATTTATCAAATTGGATCGGCTGGGAATCGAACCCGGGATCTTCCGGTAACTAGCCAAGTGTCTGCCACTAGACCAACGATCCTCCATTTGGATTTTGGTCATACTAACCAAAGAAATCGAGTGCTTAAAGTTTCACTTTAGCTGAACGATAAGTGAACATATGAATACTGCGTATGTTTAAATTCAGACAAAAGTTCGTCATACGTAGTAATGTTTCATAAGCACTCGATAATATTTGAAGTTGAAATATAGTAATTGTTTCTCGCATTAGAGGGAGTACCAGTTAACATAAGTGGTTGAATGATTGTCGGATTGTAGCGGCTGTCGAACAGAGAATGGTTGGTCTAGTGGCAAGACACCTGGCTAGTTACCGGGAGATCCTGGGTTCAATTCCCAGCCGCTCCAATTTGATAATTTTTTCAATTACTTTGTGATTTTTAATTTAATATTTTATATGATTAGTCATTTCGAATATCCCATCTGGTTTGAAAATCACAAGTCAAACGCTTCTCAAGATGGCGATGATCGATCAGCTGACTGTCACTATTGTTGTCAACAGTGAACGGATCGGAAGCTCAGTGCAAAAAATCGTTGAGTCAATTCTTGTTTTATCATAATAAGCAAAATGATAGGCATAAAATCGGTCCGTTAATATGATAGTATAATGATATTTATAATAAATAATTTAAAATGTTTCAATCATTCATCAAGGTTGATTCTTGACTTTTGATTCGTTTTTATTCCATGTGCTTCATACGAATATTAATAAAAAAATATATCATTCGAAAGCATGTTAATGCCTCACAATGTAGGTATGTTTACGGTGCCGCATGACATGACCAAAACACGATTTTATGACGTGTTGATTTTTTGTGATCTAAAAAAGATATTGATGCTGCGATGATCGGGACTTGGAACAAATATTTTTTTTAGTGCAGCTTTTGACTTTCAATTAAGTATCGCAACTTCCATAATTGGATCTCTTTCCAAACTCGAGAAAAATTCAATTGTTTTTTAGACCTATTCGAATTCTATAGTTCAAAATCTATAAGAAATAGAGGGATGGCCCTGTTGAAACATTGATTCCGTTTGAGGTGCACTATCATATGGTGCCATCAGAATTTTTTCACGTAGGTTAAGGGTCTAGGCTTATGAAAGCGCCGGGGGCTCTTTTAATTTATTTTACATAAAATGTGACTTGGCAAAGTTACCTTGCTAATAGGCAAAGTTGTCAGATTTGATGATATTTAAATTTTTTGTAAGAATTTAATATGTAGAAAAGATACCTATTTTAATTGTTTTGTACATTACTGTAGAAAATTGAAATAGTACCTCTCTCTAGTATGAATTTAATTAATTTTATTGAAATGCCCTTACGTGTAGCTACATGATTGATCCAATTCGAATACCTATGCAAATTAATCCACAACCATAGATAACAGAATATTTTTATATGTGTTTACCACATTTTTTTTTATTACGTCGCATAATTGAAATATGTTTACAGCGGAAATTGTTTACATATTTATTATTTTAATGATTTATTTTGAGATATATATTGTGATTGAAAGGCTTTTCTGCATAAAATAAATAAAGCACTTAAGCCTGTTAATTTTTATATATGTATGCATTTTTTTTTTTAATAAATAAAATAAATACAGTGTAAAGTTATTGAAACTAGAAAACTGATTAATATAGTCCGGATAAAATAATTTTTCACAGGACCGGCTTAACGATTTCAGTGTAATACTGTTAGACTGTTTGTATTTATGTATGAGACTGCTAGAGCAAATAATGTTCCTTTACATACATACATACATAAACTGATTAACTTAAATCGAATTAACATAATATGTTTTAGAAAATATTACTTAATTTTTCCTTAAAAAATGTTCATACAAAACTAGTATATCTTGCCAACAAACTATACACAAATAAAAGTATACATATTAAGAAAAAAAAATGTAACGTTAATAATGTGTTATCTAATAAAATATTATGTAGGTATTTATTTCATTTTTGCTAATATTTTTTTTGTATATACTTTTGAGCATTGAATAAATAGTGGGAATACACTTATATACACAATCTATATGAAAATGAAAAGTGACTAAAAGTGTTGACGAATATGGATGGTTAAACAAGAGGGGATTTAAAATTTTTCTAGATTAACTGATGTTATATTTGTTAGTATAAATATTTTTAGAACATTTATTAATAAATACTCTCCAATTACAACAAAAATCACATAAAAATTAAAAAATATTCATTACCATCGATAGTTTGTAGGTATTCTGTGTTTGTAGATTATAATACCCCTGTCGCAGCATCTGCATAACATAGCGAATTTCCAAATTTTGGGGACTGGCGGATCTCATCTAAGAACTGTACCTATTTAAAATAGTTTAGCTTTCTAAGAGTAAAAGATTTTTTAAAATCGGCTGGGTAATTAGTTTTGATATTTTTGGAACCCAAGAACCCGAACGGACTTTGTGCAGCATAGTTGTATCCATCTAAAATAATTTAGTTCTCTAACAGTGAAAAAATTTTCAAAATCGGTCGGTTAGTTTATTTTTTACAATAATGGGAACAGTAAACCCTGGCGGAAATCATACAACATAACCTTTATTCATCTAAAATAATTTTAGTAAAAAGTTTATCCTAACAGTAAAAAACGGGTCCTAGGGATCTCATATAACTTATGGTAGTTCGTAAGGTTCTTGTGGACATCATTTAATTACTTAATGAATTCAAATACTTTAACTTACTAACGGTGAAAAAATTTTCAAAATTTTCGACATTCGCTAAAAAAATCATTGAAAAATATTTGATATGTTTCGATCAATTAATGGTCAACATCAGCAAATAAAAGTTACTAAAATCGAAGAAAAGAATGAGTTATTTGTCCGTAGAAATTAAAATACAAATTCTGAAAACGAGCAAAGAAATATTGAAAAAACTAGATCGGCAAAACATTCTGACAAATAACACTACCCAACTAATACTTGCCAATTTAAATGAAACTTAACATACTTATTAAACAGCGAAAAATATTAAATACGTGTTTTTTTATTTCGGCTAAATACGCTTTTTAGGGGTAGAAAACACCATTCAACCTCTGTAGATGAAAACAGTTATAGCTAAATATTTTTGAAACGGCATATTTTTTGAAAAAAGGGCTGAGTACCAAATTTGTAGAATTTAAAGCGATGCACTTGATAGTGACCCTGAAATCGATTTTCAAGGTCAGTTGAAAATGATTAGCCATTGCCGAACTTTGACCATATCCTGTACCTATAAGCAGTAATTTCATGTATTGACTCAATCTATCTTCAAAATTGATTTGTTGCGTTATTTTTCTAAAATAAAAAAAATAAAAACCTGACGAAAAGAAAAAATAGGCGCAAATTTATAGAAAAAATTAGAAGAAAACATTTTTGTAAGTAATTTTAGAAGTTAAGAAAAGATTTAATATCACTCCAATTGTAAGTTAAACATTAACTTTATGTTATATTAGAAATTTTCAAAATTTTTTAAAATTTTTATTGCTACTCTATAGTTATCATATTAGGAATTAAATTCAACATATGATTAACTATTATTTTTCCGATTGCGATTGAGCAAGTATTTTTCAAAATTACTTCTTGATCACTTATTTTCTATCTTGCATGTGAAATTCGTTCGAATATACTTTGAACCATTTAGGGATGAAAAGTAAACTACTCCTTTTGAAAAATATTAAATGATTTTCAAATGACTTTGGAAATTGACCTCAAGGTCAACTTCAAAGTCAAGTGCATCACGAGAGTCAAGTGCTTCAAGATCATCAAGTGCATCACTTTGAACTCTATAACTTTGGTCCTAAGCACTTTTTTCAGAAAATATATCGTACCATAATCCACTTCTATGTTGATTCCTGGTCTCTTTTCCTGCGTTTCTAATATTTATGTCAATAAAAAATGTGCTACCGTAGACAAGGATGAATAGGTACGCATTCCGACTTCACACCGTATTTTTTTGTATTTATTTTATGAGTACCTAATCTTTAATATATTAAAAATTTACGCGAAGATGGTCACTTTATCAGCAGTATCCAAAAAAATTTAAAAATATCGGTGGTTTTTGAAAAATTAACAAAAATCGTATAATTTCTTCTCTATGAAAAATTGGGGTCAAAAGAGACGAGAAAAGAGTAAATGGGGACAACCCGTAGGGTCGACCAAAATTGAAATTCTAATATAAAATAATTTCGAACTTTTTGTATTTATACATTCAAAAAAGAAATAATAGGTACTTGATGATTTTCTGTAAAAATAAACGTAGAATCTAAAATAAAGTTTATATACTCCTGTCGTTTACCCCTAAGTTTATATTCCTCCTATTCTTATTTTAGTTCAAAAAATAATTTTTCAAAAGACTAAGACATAATAATTAATAACAGTGAGATTCTACGTCCATTTTCAGACTTTTGTTTATTAAATTGCGTAAAAGTTAGTAAATGCAATAACAGATATGATGAATTTATAAGGATTTTCTTGTACTACAAAATCTTAAAAATATGGAAACGCGTACTTTTTTTTCGTTAATTGTGTTTTATTCTTTTGCACAAAATTTTAAAAATACTTTATTTTCTTAAGAAAGGGAGGCAACTTTAGTCACAGATATGCCTATGAACAGTTTTTGGTAATCCGGGAAAAACGAAAACACTTTTTAAAATTTTTTTATTGTTAAAATCGAAATGTTCTTTTAAAGAGGGTTAAAATTACCATATTTTATATTAAAATTTTAACACAATTACTCCCTAATTAACGAGCCTTACTTAATATTAGCAAATTGAGAAAAAACACGTCAATTAGATTTTTTTACACAGATTTTATTTGTTATATAATTCAAAAGGATATTTTAAAAATGTGTATGAATGGCTTTCATTAAATAAATTTCAATATATTTTCCATTTATTTTAACAGTGGAATGTCCTTATTAGTGGCTATACTTTCGGCTTGGAGCGAATTAGACGAAGATTTTCTTCTAAAACCAAATTTAATAATTAATTAAAGAAATAAAAAAAAATTTGTGGATTTCCTACCGTTCAAATATAATCTTTATTGTATGTAAAAATGTTATTACATTTTTTCAAAAAACTGTAAGTAAACTGTAAAATTTTCTTTACAAATATGTTAAAATAGAGAAATGTTTCCTTTTTAATTTATTTTTAACTCTTTTTAAATGATTCACTTTAAAATTTTTTAATATTTCTTAATCGAAATTTCATAAAAGAATGTGTCAAAATTTAAAAAAATTTTTCTTTGTTAAAAAAAAAAATTGAATGTGCAAAATTATTTAATATTAGAATGCTCTGATTATACAATTCTAATCATAACTGTATTGTCAATTGGATAAAAAATTACGTAAAAATATTATTGTTTGAATATGATTTAACGTAATTTTTATACGATTGAAGCAAACTCTTATTAATTTTAGGAAGGTGTAAATATAATCTAAATTCTGATCATATCACATAACAGATATCGTCGGGATTTTTTTTGTAAAAAAAAATGGAACAGAGATACATTATAAAAACATTTAACTGACAGAGAAATAGAATATAGCCGAATCGTTAAATTGGATTAAAAAAATCATGACACGCTACTTATAAAGCGGCTTTTTTCGAATTTAGCTCGCAAAAAATGAGACAGAAAAAAAAAGAATGCGAGTGCGAGTGAAATGGAGAACGACATATTTCCTAGTTTTTCTCGAAAAGTAAGTATTTTAGAGCAACGGTATAAAAACATTTTTTATGCGTTTTACCTTTTACAATGGCTTAGTGTAAAAAAAAATTTGAAAAATTGCTTAATTCTGGCAAAAAACTCATTTTGTTGACAAAAAACGCCCGGAAAACCTACTTCTGGGCATCCGACGTGTCTGGCTAACGAACTCATCCAACGATTTGGAAAATCGAATTCGCACACAAAATTTCATAAGCATTAAACGCTTCGTTCGAGAGTTATCGCGCGGATACATATATATATATATATATATATATATATATATATAAATTTTAGTGAATATCATTTTCGTATTCTAGGGACCTCAAAACATATTTCTGATATGGTCTCGGGCTTAGGTCGCACCATGACACCTGGCGTAAAAGCTGAATTTCCAGTTTTGGAAATTCGCTAAAAAGGTGTTAATCAATATGACGATTTTGCTTCAAAAAAATAATATCTAAAAAACTTCTATTGTATGGTCATACAAATATTCTAATATCAATAGTATCTGTGGTTAAATACAAATAATGCATACGTACATATTTATACGTACGACACGTACGATGTCATCAAAATGATGTTTTGTTTATGTGTTTGAATGAAATGGACAACTAGATTAAATAAATATTGCTTGATTTACATTGCATGTGTATGTACCTATGTAGAAAACTAAAAATTTTAAAAAATTGTAAACAAGGTACATATATTAAATTTTAAAAAGTTAAAAAGAGATAAGGAGTTTGTTTGTCAATTGATACTCAAAGAAAGCTGTCGGTGGGAACGGAAGTAATAAATTTTGTTTTATATGTAACTGCGAGCTAGTTAGACAAATAAATATTGCAAAACTTTAATTCAATAAAATTTGGGGCCCCTTTATATTTTTGATATAAATCTCACATAATAAAATTTTTCTAAAAAGTTTTTGCTTCTCTATGTTGAATTTCAATAAATTTTCAGGATTCTGTTATTTCTGTTGCAGCAGACTCATACATAAATACAAACAGTCTAACAGTATTACACTGAAATCGTTAAGCCGGTCCTGTGAAAAATTATTTCATCCGGTCTATATTGATTAATGTTGTAACATGTTATTATATTGTATATGGCTTATTTCACGTACGATCACCACACCCCGAAATCTTGATGTCACCGATCTTCATGATATTCTGTAATCATGTTCTACTATACCAATATTATTTGAAATATCATATCTTTTTACCTCAATTTTAATAAATTAAGATATCTCAAAAATTATAAGAGACAGAGAAAACTTTAAATTGACGAAATGTTCCTCTTTAAAGACCTATTCACCTGTATAGGTTAAACCAGGATCGTGTTTATAAGAGGGGCAGGAGGGGGTAAATTTTCTTGTACAGTCTGAGTGGTTCAGTATATCAAATTTTTACCATCGTAAATAGAAAAAGCACCAAAAATTATGGGATACGGGTTTTTGCTTTTTTCCGAAATATATGTGGTATTCAACACACATAATAAGAAAGAAAAAATAGGATAGATTATATTGCATTATTATTTATTGAAAATACGTTCTATATTTTTTTTATGTTTATTTCATCATGAAAATGTAAATTTTTACTTTCCGATAATGATTCACGTATTTTTCAGTACTTAATTGGTAATTTATCCATGTGTATATTTGGATACTCCTATTCTATATTTTTTACACCTATTTCTCTGAAAGTTGCCTGATCTGCAAGTGCTAATGAATGTTCGACAAGAAGGAGTAATCCACCGCCAGCAAAGTATCAAGAAGATTGGCGATATAGTGTTACGATCGACAAGGTAGTGGCGGGTAGTGTTACGACCGACAAGGTGTTAATAAAATTTTCATTGGAATTTTCAAAATACAATTACATTTTACTAGTCAATATTATCACTTTAGTGAAATTTCGAGGACGTATAACTCGAAAACATTGAGTTTTAGAATATTTGTTGACGGGAGCTCTTTTACTTATTTCCACTTGAAAAATCGATATATCCAACAATCACACTTGACCCATATCATTTTGTACCTCATGGATTCCCGTCACATTATCGTCATTCCCATGGAAAGTTCTGAAGATCCCATCACAATTTTATATATTATATTCTGTATGGTATGGTGCATACACTGTACAAATTTTAAGAAAATCAAAGTAGGCTCTTTTTTGCTATGAATGTCCAAATTTGGTCATGTTTGGATACCTATAAATCTAACCATATATTAAAGATGTGAATAATTCTTATACACATATCTTCCCTATAATGTTCCCCAATTACGTACCAAATTTGGTTAAATTATCTTTAATAACTTCGGAGATATTCAAGTTTTTTTTTAAGAATGTGTCGAAAATTGGAAAAAATTTAGGCAAACTCTATTACATCGTAACTTTCATATTTATTAAACTTGAGGAACAAATATGACATTTCAAAACTGTTGGTATAGTAGAACATTATTACAGAATATTATCAAAATCGGTGACATCAAGATTTCGGGGTGTGTGGTGATCGTACGTGAAATAAGCCATATAGAGATGTCTAGGCGTTTATAGGATTTATAGCGTAAGTAAGAAGTTTACTGTAGACTTGGCTGGGTCGGATCTAGGGGGGCAACGGGGGCACGTGCCCCCTGCAAGTTTTTAAGGGCGTCAAAAACGCAAGTTGAGGGTCGCCAAAACGGTGAATTGGTTTTTGTTCGGTACTTTGCAGTGTTAGGAGCGCCAAAAACGAATTTACGTTTTTTTTTTCTTTTTGTTGCTCGCCACTTACTTTTTCTAGGAAAAAATTTAAAAAATATCGGTGCGCTAAAATGTTTAATTTGGAGTTTTTCTCGGGGAGGGCGCCAACAGCAAAGTTTGCTCCCCTTCGTAATAATTGTAGGTCCGGCCCTGAGACTTACTAGTTCGTAGCTGTCAAGTCCTCAGCGTAAATGTAGAAAATTGTAACTAGTGGTGAGCTCAGAGTGTGCCGGACACGGCTTAAGACATGTAGTCAGTCGGTGTCCGACGCCGTACACACAGTGCATTGTAATACATTGTTAGACATTGTTACTTGAATTGGACAGGTTGGTCTGTCCCATAATAGGTGTCTTGTAGTAGTGTGCGTAAATACGCACACAGAAACAAACACCAATTCTAGTTTGGTCCCTTGGTAGTTGTAGACATTCTGCTGTGCTCTGTAATAGATAGTGTGATTGGCGGAAAGTGATGCGATGCGCACGAAATCATTAGAATTCCGAAGCGAAGATGTTGCTTCGGAAGCCTAAAAAGACACTAGCGTAGGATAAAGTGCATAAGTGGTAACTAATAAATTATTTGTTGTTCTGTTGGTACTATATGTATGTTGCAGCAGAATACTGGTTGGTGATGAAATTGGTTCTGCTTTTAGTGTTCTAAAATTGGTGAATTGGGACCACTTCGATGTTCGTCTGTTACACGCGATTCTTTCTGTCTGAAGCTATTCGATGTTAATTCGAAATTTATCATCACTCAAAAAAAAAAAAAAAAAATTAATTATCACAACCGAAAAATTACTAAATCTTTTAGAGAACTACGATATCAAATAATTTTTTTTAGTTGACGTAACTAAAAAAAAAAAAACGCCGTGAGCAGCGGAGCCCCATCACGGAAGTCGAATTTTTCCTTCAATCTTCGGTATTGAATGTCTATAAGCGAAATGTGATTGAAAGTCTACAAGCGATTTGTCATTTTGGTGGTTTCAAAACTGATGATGAGTCTCCGGTTGATCGGGGCTTTAAAAAAAGGTTTTAAGTTTTTAAGGGCTGAATCTCAGTAAATTTCAATTTTGTGCCGACAGCAGTTAGCAGGAAAAAAGCCGACACAATTCGTACGAGGGCATTCCTACCCATGCTTATCCGCCAATTGCCTTTTTGTTTTATTTTTAAATAAGAACCTTAAATAGTAAACTGAAGGCCTTTATGAAGATATCTTTCCTTTCCAAAAAAAATCCAAAATTTCTATTTTATAAATAAAATAAAAAATTACATCAATAACATTTTTTAAATTACTTACATATACGAGTATGTATTGCATTTGTGATAAATGATAGTATATATTTCATTTATTTCTTTAAATTTAGTCTGCCTACCATATTGTTGTCAATATAAATCACATTTAACCATATATAACAACGCTATTGAATTTCGATGTAAAAATGGGAAAAGTGGGGGGGGGGAGAGGCAAGGTAATGTGGAATCCCTAAATCCTCACCCTCGATATTACCTGAATACAGATACAAAATTTCAGCCTTCTAGGTTTATTGAGAGTCTCTAAGCGTGTTAGAAAATGAGCAAAAAAATCAAGGAAATATTGGTGTAAAAATCGTGGGGGTAAGGATTAAAATTTGAAACTTTCAAAAAGCAGTGGCTGGCTATTAAATTAACCTATACACAAAATTTCTGGCCTCTAGGTTTATTTGGGGAGTTTTAGCCCGAACGAAACTATTAAAAAACAAGAAAAATCATGTTCTCTTTGGTATAAAAATGATGGGGGTAAGGGTTAAAAGTTGAGACCACCAAAGGCACCCCATTGATACTAACTAAATCCGCGTACAAAATTTCAGCCCTTTAGATTTATTAAAGGTTGAGTCGGATCCAAAATTTCCCCAAAATTTGACTCCACTTTGATAGTATTGTTGTGCATCGGAATGGGCCCCACTTATCAAATTTTAGCCCTTGCCTTCCATAAGGGGGCCCTACACATATTAAAAGGTAGCGGGAATATATATATATATATATATATATATATATATATATATATATATATATATATATATATATATATATATATATATATATCAGACATTTTTTCTTCAGAATCGTGTTCTACGGGTCCGAAAACGGATAGCGCCCCTACTCTCGCCTCGTCCCATTTTTATCGTATAGGCTGAAAAATTCGACTAATAATGCTTCTAATGACTGTAGAATGTCGATGGAGTAACAAATTATTCAATTATATTGGTTTAGTTACACAAACAAAATAAAAAATTTTGGGAGACAGGTCTACCCACACTATTAACTTCCCATTGGGTGTCCTTAAAGACTAGGGACTATTGTAGAGAGAGTACGTGGTCCCTGCATCCCGAACGAAAAAATTCTAAACGAAAAAATATTTGATCCTGTATGAATCATCCTGTACATAAATTAAAATATTAGATACATTATATTAGTCATGCTATGGTACGTTTACACGTATTTGCAATATTATATCTTCAATAAAATAATCCATAGCGTGTGTACATACGTATATGGTACATATATCAGCTACTAATGCGTGTACATACAAATCGATGGACCATCAATAATGTGCATGTTACCAAGCGCAGATAACTGTAAATTATGAAAAGTGGTAAACAACTTGTATAGTTTAACCCTTAGTCTCCTGGCAGTGGTACCCAAGCACTGACCCGACGGTACTTTCTAGTCGAGGATAATTTTTGAATCATATCTGTTACTTAACAAGATAAATACTGATTTGCTTTTTAATGATTCTGCTTCTGCAGTTATTTATTTTTGATAAGTTTTTACACCCTTCGTTCAGCATCATATAGATGAATTTTGCTTAAACCCTCCCCTTCCCGTGTTGATGTAGCAAGATATTTGATTGAAATATCAGAATGGATACTTTCTTTTTGAAGTTTAGTACAATATTTCCCTATAAAACACGTTAGTTCACTGTGAAAATTGTGTGACCAAATGGTAACATAATCCGTCTGAGGTAGAAATTTCAAAATGTTATAAGCAGATCGTAAATAGTTCATAATTATTCTTGAAATTTCACATTCACGTTCATGTTTTTAGTTGTGCCAAATAAAATAAATTGAAGAATTACGTAGCGTGACTTTTACTTTCCCCTTTGCCCCACAAAGTTCAGATTAACTTTTTACATAGCCCCTCCCCCTTCCCAAACAAGTTACATAATTTTTGGTGGTTCCTTTAGTGGTGAATTATTCAGCCGATTGTGTCTGTGTTAAAAGCAATGTTTGAAATTAAACAAAAATATTAATTACTGGGTAAAATTAACAGTAATTTTTTTTTATATGTTAGTAATAAATTATAGAATGTGTTTTTATAGTTTTTTTTTTCCGTTTGCTTAATAATTTTGAAATATGTAGTTACAATTTTTGCTAGTTGAGTCTATCCTGCCAACGTAAATGTGGATTATGATTTTAAGGAATTCTTTTACAGTACAATATTTGCAGGAATTTTTATGCAGGAGGTGTATCTATTTATATTTGAAAAATTTTGAAACTTTAGAAAATGAATTGTAATATTAGGTATGGGTCAAAATTTAATTAAAACATTAACTATAGAATCTTTCTTCTGGAACATTATCATATCTTTAAAAAAATTTCAAAATGTTGCATTGCTATCGAATTTACACTAGTAGGTATTGTTAAATTTAAACTATATCGATTTATGGGAGGGTTAGCGAAATATTTACCAAAAATTTGTTTGTTAGTAACACGGATGTACTTACTGTTAAATAAAATCTTTTTAAAGATGAAATGTTAGTCAGAACTACAACTTTCTTATTACTGGTACTTAAAAGTACCGCGTTGGGACACGAACGGTTAAATTAATCATTTATTTTATTCATAATTAAACTTAAGAACAGTCGGATGATAACATCTATATTCACTACTTTTAATAACTGACTGTACGTACTATGTACTTGTTTTATACCAACAAGCAATATATTACAGTGAAACTGTTATGATTTACATTTTATTTATCCAATACGGTAAACATGAAATATACGTGTAACGGAGCTTTAGTTTGAAATAATTCGATTTCAGCATTGTAATATATGCTTGCTTGAGTTTGTAACTCAAAATTTTGACGTGGCTAGTTTGTTTGAATCATGACGTTCGGTTATGTAAATTCTATGTTTACGGTTGGCGTTAAAATATTACGTTCAAATTTCGTCGTTTATGTAATGATAAATCTCTTACCTATTTTCAAAATAGAATTATCTTCTATTGTCGAATTTTTAATTTTTAGCAGTCAGCTTTTTTGAGGTAGGTACGACTTATATGTTCTACACTCTAAAAACGATTTTTTTGTTTAATGACTAAATATCTTTGATTTTCTTTTTTGAATCAAAATTTTTTTTATTCTAACTAAAGTTTACTTCTCGAACAGAGATAGGTAGGTTAGTGATAAAGAACTTGACTAGTTACCGAGAGTTCGTCGGTTCAAGTCCCAACCGATCCAATTTGACAATTTTTCAATCACTATAGGTTTTTTAAGTAAGGTGTTACGTCACTGAAATGTCAGAAAAGAAGGTTTTATTCAATAATTTTTTTCTCTTTAGTGAATAATGCCATCAATATAAAACTTTTCAGAGTTGTTATACGTGATCCAGAGTACACAAAGTGATTTTAATGCCTTAATATAAAGTTTAAGTCAAATTAAAATTGTTTCTATCACCTCACGATTATGTCATATTCTTCGAAATTTCCAAAATCAATATCTTCTAATTAGTATTAACCATGTTCAACCAATCATCCCCTGAGTATTTACCTCGTCTTTTTCGGAGAATTACCATTAGGGTAAAGGCAGGTAAGAGTACGCACTTAATTTTTAAATTTACATAGCGCCTTTATTTTTAATTTAAGTAAAAATAAAATGGTTGTGTTACAAAATGAACACTATTAAACTTATTACTAATGATAAAAAATCATAATTTTAAAATTTTAATAGGAAAAAAAATGTTTTTTCTCTAACTTGCAAAAACGTACTCTAAAAACAGTTACAAGCAGTTGCTTTTAAGAGTACGCATAGGTCATTTTAAGAGTACGCATTAACAATTTTCACAAATAAATTTTTAAAATGAATGCTTTTCCCTCAATTTTATACATTTTAGGAATTTTGTTGGGAGTAACACTTATCATATCCATATTATATACCACGTGAGTTTTTTGAGAGTTGCCATTTCTATTACAACCAAATTTTTATGATAGAAATAGCACTGGAAAAGGTTCTTTTCTTGTTAGGTAATGGATATGTAACCAAGAAAAACACTATTGGTTGAAGTAGCCTCAAGTACATATGCATATTTTTACCGCCTAACTGATAAATTAAAGAAAAATTAAAAAATTAAACTTGGGTAAAAGAATTTTTTTTGCTCATTTATGTTGTTAATTAATGCATTAGATTAGTTTTATCGAAAATTTAATATATAGTCTAATTTAAAAATCTATAAGTTTGTATGATAGCTCGAAAACCATAAGAGCTATAAAGCTCCTGACTATAGCAATCGGTTGCCCCCATCGATATCTACAACTCTTATTTGAACAATTTTTCGATTAAATCAGCGGTTTGGCTGTAATAAAAATGGCAACTCTCGAAAAACTCACACAGTATTTGAGAAGCATCGAAGTGATATTTCGAATAAAGTGTTTCTAAATTGTGAAAAATCTATTTACATACTTGTGTTTGACTGAAGTTCATCATCCTCGCTAATGAATATTTTTCTGGTCGACGAAAAGTTAAGTTATGTCTTTTACAAAAATCTACCACCCATGTTTTTCCTGCTATTTTTCTTCTTTTCATTAAACCTATGTGATGTATATTATTTGATACAGCATATACAGATGCAGTCTGTTTTAACCTTGCTATAACGTTATTCTATAAAACATAATATTTAATTCGCGAATAACTTCAGCCAATTGTTGCTTCATAATTTCTCAAAATGTTCTTTTGTATCTCCCAAGGGAGGATGGAACGTTTCTAAGTTTAAGTCTCTTTCTAAGAGTGCATTCCGCTATATCTGTTTTTCTTGTTATAGCTCTTTTGTTTCTTTAATTTTTACTTTTTCTTGGATATTTTTCAAAATATTTTCTGTAAATATCAGTTTCCTATTAAATAATCGTTGATAACTCATCTTTCAGAAACCCGTTTAAAAATAAATATAAATTTTAATAGAAACGTGCGTACTCTTATCAACTTTTAGGATGCGTACTCTTATAAGAATCTGTTTTTGTCAGTTAAACGTTAACAATTAAAAATTAATTGTATCTTTGAGTTTATAGATGAAATTCAAATAAAAATACAGAGTTTTTAGAATCTATAAAGGCAGTTATCGTACCTTTTGAATGAACTAAAGATAAAATACACTCTATTAAAAAAATGGCAATTTTTATAATATTTGTTTGATTTGAGGTACCTTAATTGCTTTTACTAAATAACTAAATAAAAATTGGGGCGAATTGAATAATATTTGGTCAACTATAAATAGGTATCGTGCTAATCTCTATAAACTATTAAATTCGATATTCACGGTATTCGTAGACAAGATAAAAACCGATTTAAATTCTTCGTACTCTTACGTGCCTGCGTACTCTTACCTGCCTTTACCCTGAGTGGTACACATCGTAACAGAAACCGTAGTAGATTCGATCCTCCTGTCGATCACTCTTGCGAGACGATGATCGCGTCCGGAGGAACATGGTCCAATACCACTCTCTTGACAAGCGTTTATCACCCATCCGTCCGTCTGTCTGTCTATCTGTCAGTTGTTTTGTTTTAATCTACTCTCTCGACGACGTGCAGAACGTGAACATCGTCATGGATACTTCGCTGGTAGACTGCGGCCACTTGACAGTGTTACAGATATTATAGATGCAGTGCGAACTATGTTCGTCGTCTTGTTCACTGTGTGGTGTGCGCTTCGAAATTCGAACACGGTTCATTCCGTATCAGGATTTATGTTGTTCCATATCCAGTAAGAAGTTGGTGTTCTTCTATTTTTTATACACAGATAACCCTCGAAGAACACGGTACTCGAAGAGCACAGGTACATTCCCCCGAATTATACAGTTTCAAACTACACGATTTTCGAGTAATTCTTTTAAAAAAAATAAAATACATATAAGTAGGTATTGTTTCATATAAAATTATTTCCAAATAATTATGTCATATAATACAAATTGTTTTTTAAATTTCACATTTGATACGGAAGGAATCTCGTTTTTTATAGTCTAGAGCAGGGCTTATTAAACTATGGGTCGCGACAACATTTGGGGTCGCTTAGCGAGGGTCACAGCGAAAAATTTGTTATATGTGTGTATATTGTTACTTAATCAATAAATCCTTATATAGTATATTGTGCAATAAGTGCGGGAAATTGTCGATTGCCCACGAAAGCGAAGTTGAGCGCACGAACGTAGTGAGTGCGCTCATTCGCTTGAGTGGGGCAATCGACAATCCCGCACGAGTTGCACATACTATTTTTTATTACGAATTTCACATACTTTTTTCTATTATTATCACTATTTTTGACATTTTATTACTTATAAAAATAATATTTTTAAGTGTTCGTCTTTTTTTTCTGAATTAATTATCGTTTAAATTACTTTGTTGGTGGTTTCTATAGAAATAATTATGAAATATTTATTAAATGAAAAATTAAGAGGCGGCTGTGCGTGTTTTGATTAAATTTTGCGTGTTTTATTGTCAATTTGCGTTGGAAAGTTACTTTCCACACGCAAAAAAGTATGCGGGAAGAGTACAGTGGGCAAACAGTTATTTTGCGTACAGAAATGTGTGCGCCAAGTTAGTACTTCTCCCGCATGAGTAATAAAAAGTTACTTTCCGCACGCAAAAAAGTATGTGGGAAGAGTACAGTCGGCAAACAGCTATTTTGCATACAAAAATGTGTGCGCCAAGTTAGTACTTCTCCCGCATGAGTAATTAAAAAATATTTATATATCTCTATTTGGGGTCGCGAATGAAAAAAGTTTAAGAAACCCTGGTCTAGAGTAACACAGTTTCAAACAACACGGAATTAATTAATCGTGTTCTTCGGGGGTTACCTGTACTGTAATGTAGGTATTCCGGTAGTTGTACTGTGGGGTTAAGATTTTGTTTAGCATATGTATTACAGTCGTCAGTTGTAAAATTATTACAGTCGTCATGGAAATTCAAGGTCGGGTCATCGCGTAAACAAATGACACAAATGGTTAGGGTTCCGTTTTTTTGAAGGGCCCGGTAAAAGTGTCTATTTTGAATATTTGAGTCAATATTTGAAGTTTGTTTTAGTTTTTCACATTATTTAGTACTAGCTGTACCCGCGATGTCGTTCGCGCAAAGCATTGTTATAAACTCAATGAGAAGTATGTAAGTGTAATAATTATACAGAACTTGCAAAGAATAATAATTTTTGTGTAATGCATGTACATGCTCAAAACGGTTTTTCTATTTTCCCGTGGGAATGAGGAATTTTCCCGGAGTAAAAAGTATATTAAATGTTGACCCAAGTAATAGGTTATCACCACACCAAATTTCATCAAAATCCGTCCAATAGTTTTTGCGTAATACGTGCACATGCACAAAATGGTTTTTCTATTTTCTCGTGGGAATGAAGCATTTTCCTGGAGTAAAAAGTACCTTAAATGTTGCCCTAGGTAATAAGTTATCATCACACCAAATTTTATTAAAATCCGTCCAATAGTTTTTGCCTAATGTGTGCACATGCCCAAAATGGGTTTTCTATTTTCCCGTGGGAATGAGAAATTCTCCCGGAGTAAAAAGTATTTTAGATGTTGACCCAAGTAATAAGTTATCATCACACCAAATTTCATTAAAATTCGTTCAATAGTTTTTGCGTGATGCATGAACAGACAGACAGACAAAAATTCTAAAAATCGCTGTTTTGGTATCTATATCGATAACTATTTACAGTACCAGTGGAATTTTCAAAAAATATTCCATGTACAGAGATGGTCTCGTTACAATTTTATTATATGTATAGATTGTTTTATATTTTTTGTGTGTTCTATATCTTACGGGGGCGGTTGGAAGAAAATTTCTAGAACTCCAAAGTGGATTAATCTACCCTATCGACACTTTTAAGAATTAGAAAAATGTTGAAAGAAATTCTTTAACTCCTAATAAATTTCTCGTATACCAAAATTATTTTGACCATTAATTGGAGTAACATTAGGTTGTGTAATATGAAATGTCGTTTTCCGCCCATTTGACTGATCATATAATTCAGATAAATATAGACACTTTTTTAAGAAGAAAAAATCATTTTAAATAGAAATCTTGTAGTCTGCAATCATAGACGCCATTATTTGGAATAGTAATATGTCTTGTAATATGAAATTTCGTTTTTCAATTACTTGGCCGAGAATGTGATTCAGTAAATTTCGATATTCAGAGCCAGCGGATCATCGCATAGACATATGTGTCAAATTGAGAAAAATACATTAACATTACTTCAGTGAGAATTTCAGGGGACAAATTAAAAGAATTCGAATTAACCGGAATTTCGAATTAAATAAATTCGAATTAAGTTTAAACATTTTACTTTAATTTTCGTTTCCAAATTTTTAATCCATTACCACATCATCAAAATTTTACCTCTCAGAATTTTATTAAAAATTTTTTATTGGAACTCTGTAATACGATTGCTTCTGTAGGGTGTTTGAATTTTATTACCTATCACTGTACAAACAGTATATCTACCTATATAATTCTGTTTGCAGTGAAGTATGACAATATGTTTTTATCATCATGCACCACCAAGAACGTACCTACATACATACCGTCAGCAATGAACCGGTTATGAACCGGCCGTGTACCACGGTACATACATCACCAGGAAAACAAGTACATACACTACATGCAGATGTGATGTTCATGAACTCTTTTTTAGTACCATTTATAATTCATAATGAAAATAAGAATATCCTTTATTATGTATCACCTTGATATCTCTCAGTTCAGTCCTTGTATCCTTGCATATCCTGTATGTCATGTACAATGTACACTACATAATTTTATGTTTACTTAATGTAGTCATATATACTAGTTGTACTCCAGCTGCACTGGACAGGATAATGTCACCAGACTCGAGAGATTTTTATTTAACCGACAATTGTTGTTGTATGAGATGTGAATAAGAATATAATTTAAACTGATTTAAATTTTGTCTCACTCAGAGAAAATGAAATATTTCAAGTAGTTGCACCGAATAAAGTTCGTTTACCGGAAAGAAGTTGGCACCAGAAGTCGAAAAATGTTTTTATATCGCGTAATTATTCCTAAATTGCTCCATTAAGATTAGTAATTACTCCACCAGAAACTTAATTATTTAGTTAGTTATTAAAAAAAAATCTCACAAATTAATGATTTTTTTTTATACAATTTCTTTATATCAATAAATTACTCCCAATTTGCTTTATCTAATTTAAAAGCTAAACATTAATTTTTTTGAGTGCCCAAATGTATGTCTGATTGCCTATATGTTTTAATAGTACATAATTGAATTATAAATATGGGTATTTATATTATAATATATTTTATGTAATTATTATGTAGAATAAATAATTAATATTTAGCTTTTAAATTGGATAAAGCAAATTGAGAATTGGGAGCAATTTATTGACGTAAAGAAAATGTGTAAAAATGCGTTTATTTGACAAGATTTTGATGATTGAAATAGTGTTTTCCAATTTAAGCAAATTTCTTTTGTTGATGAATAACTAATTACAGCAAGGATTATTTTTATAATGATTTAAATTTTGTCTTACTCAGAGAAAATAAAATATTTCAAGTAGTTTCACTGAATAAAGTTCGTTTACCGGGAAGAAGTTGGCACCAGAAGTCGAAAAATGTTTTTATATCGCGTTTTTGGCGTAAAGAAAATGTTTAAAAATGCGTTTATATTTGACGAGATTTTGATGATTGAAATACTGTTTTCCAATTTAAGCAATTTTTTGTTGTTGTTGAATAACTAATTACAGCAAGGATTATTTTTGTAATACACCCTGACCAGACAGAAATGCAATTATATTTCTGTCTCTTTTTAAATACAAATTCAGAATGTACAGGTTGATAACTATGACTTGCAATTTCGATGTGTATAGAATACAAATGTATATGATAATTGTTTGCAATACATTTTAGTAGGTACAAATTATTTAATAATCAGTTATACTTTTATAGAAAACTAGCTGTTACCCGCGGCTTCGCTGGCGTGAATTTCGTAATTTAGTAAAGGTAATTCCTAGTGGGTAGTTCGCTAAAATTTTTGCCCCTATTTTCTTGTCATAAGCTTTGATAAGCTTTAAGAATTACCTTTGGCTAGTTATCTAGGAACAAGTGGAAATTTTTAAAACTAATTTGTCATTTCTTTAAACATAGATATAACATAATAGACTAAAAATCTAAAGTAAGCCTATCAAGGAGATGTCAACGAATTTGGTATAGAAGTAAAAAAAGTATGTTGACTTAAAATACTCAAATATTATATATTTTTAAAATAGCTAATATTTGTACACTTTACTCTAAATAACTCCTCCCTTATCCTATTGGAAAATTTAAATCCCCCTAAGTCTGCTTGCATTATGCTTGAATATTTCCTAAAATAACTCACTCATTGTTGGAGACGCCAGAACAGTATCGTTAAAAATGTTAACTTTGACCTCCCTCCATCTTTTTTTGCGTTTATTCCCTATGTTACTATTTACAGGATTAATTTTCAAAAAGTGTTGAAACATGTGTTCAATAATTTATTTCTGACAACTATGCCCTCCAGTTTCATTCGTGTAAAATTATGTTAACTGTGAGTAATAAGCTACTTTAAATTAGTTATTCCGAAACAAACCAAACAAATTTAATGAAAAATTAGTTCTTTAAAGTGCTTCGCTTCGCTCGCCAAACAGTTTAAAATTCTATAAAAGGTTAACTCCATATTATGCTTCGCTCCGCTCGGCAAACGACTCGAAAACAACCATATTAATATATTTAATTTTCAGACTTTGAAATTCTTTCATAGATTCCCATATTTATGGTTTTAGAATTAACTGAATTTTGGATTCTTTTCGAGATCCGAAAACCCTGGTGAATTTTTCAAAATTACGTTCAGTTCCTTCGTAATTAGGCTTTACTACAATCCTTTCCTAAAGTGAAATTTTAATAAAAAAAGTTTTGAAATTAATGTTTAAATTTTTGAATATTATTTTTATCGTAACCTAGGTAATCTATTGTTTTTCTTTCTTTTGTTTCCGTTTATTAATGAATATTTTTTATAAGTATATCACTTTTGTCGTGAATATATCAACCTCCATAAAGAATATCGTGAAGATTCTGACTGGAGATGTTGAGTTGATGAAACATCTAAGGAATAAATTTACAATGTTTCACTAAAATCTGTCCAGTGGTTTTTGTGTCAACCGTGCCCATGAAAAACCTAACTTATCATTTTATTTTATAAATTCGATGTAACTTTCAAAATATCAGTTTTAGGTGTAAGAATATCTGATATTAATAGTTAGAGTTTACATTTTTTTACATAGTTATAATAAGAAATATAGGTGGTTCATTTAAAAAAAAAGTTTTTCACAATAAACAAAAAAATATTCAAAAAATGCTTTATGTGACCACACTGTATCATGTGAAGGAAGCTGAAATACCACTGTCAGATAGAATATTAATAACAATTCCCGGCGAATTCAAATTTGTTGTTAAAAACACTTATTATAGCAAAGTTGGTGTCAACTTCCGGTATAACCGGAAGTGGCAGCAAGCTAGAAATATTTTAATTAAAATCTTCATATTTGCAAACTTCTAAAACCAAATTTTCAAAAATCTACTTTATTTAGAAGACCATAAACTTTTAATAGAGATTCTTTTTGAATCATCCTGTACATAACCATTTGGAAAATCATACTAAAATGTGGTTAAGATTGATCGGGAGGTTAATATCTATATTCCCTGTAAATTTCAACTCAATAGCTTCAGTAGTTTTTGAGTTAAATCGGTTCGTACAAACAGACAGACAGACAGGCAGACAGACAGACAAAAATTTTTTTAAAGTTAGATTTGCTATATATGTCGAATTTGCTAACTGAAAAACATATTCGAAAATCACAGACAGACCCTTCTATTTTATTTATAGGTATTGATAAATGTAGGTATTTCCTATTAAAAATACATTTCATATTTGTGATACATGAAACATTCTGTATACAAAATATATATTCATAGTACATACTTAAAAGGAATAAAATATATATTTCTCACTTTCTTAAAAAAATTACGAAATATGTTTCCTACTTTCTCGCACGTGTATTATAAAAAGAATCTTTCCTGTAAATAATTGAATTTCTGGTAGAGCAATTTATTACTGATCTCAATAGAATAATTTGGAATCAATTTAGCTATATGAAAAACAAAAAGATTTCGGCGTTAACTTTTTCCTGGTGGTTCACCTTCTATATAATATAGAATATTCAAAATCTTGGTCTATATAAAAACATTGACGTAAAATTTGATTTAAAATTATTGAAGGCAAACTGAATAAGGTTATACATAAAAGACGCTCTCAAAAAGTTAAAAACATTTTTGATAACCTTTTTGTCAAAACTAATTTATTTCTAAGGCTTTACGAAAAAATAGTCAATTAAATTACTTAAATGTTTTTGTACCTTTAATACAGGATTTTCTAGAGTTTTGAATCGGCGCGGCGGGCCCAATTGTAAATATTAAAATATTGGGAAGCAAAAATTTAAAATAGGGAGGAACAGCGTTTGCTTACTTAAACAGTGCTGTTGAGTTCGTCGTATGCGATAGACCCCGATGGAAAAATTACACTCCGAAAATGACCATTTTTTCAAGAGTAATGACAATTTTGGCACTCATATTAACTAAAGGGCATAGCCGGGTAAGATAGGAAAAACGGCCCTTGACGCAAAATTGATTGTTTTTATAGGAAATAATACTTCTTAGCCCCAGATACATTCCTGCCAAGTTCCAACCCTCCGAGGCTAATAGCTTATGAATACACAAACAGACAAAAATTTTCAAAAATAATTTTTTTTGAGGAAATTACTGAACCGATTTATTTGAGTTTAATATATATTGTGTACCCACCTTAGACGAAGTAATGAAAAAAAAATTAACGTTATATTCCTTTATTATACTAATTTTTTTAAATTTTTAAATTTAAGAAAATTTTTTTTTGGGACTTAGGCGTTAGCGACACCCACCATTTTTTGTTCAATAATTTGTCTCTTAGTACTCTGTAACATATATTTTTATGGAAAAATTTTAGTTGGTAGAACATAGTAATATTTCAATACAAATGCATGCCATGTTCGGTATTACATATATTACTTATGTATAAAAAGGACTATAAGGTAAAATATCTACCCTATTTCTAAAAATATAATTACATACGTTCATAACTACGATAAACTAGTTTAAATTTACAAAAGTCCAACACTATCTGCCGTTTGTCTTTTTTTATCAATAAAACAAAACAGACATTGATTTCTCTTTTGTTATAGTTTTTTCCTTTGTAAGACGTCAAGTGAAACTTTGTTAGCTCATACACCACGTCTTACGATGTCAACAATTTCATACAAAGTTGATTAGCTGTCAAAATAGTATACCAATTGGTCATTTCGTTATAATTCCCCATGACCCGTCATCGTGTTAACAAAATAAGACAGACGGCAGATAAAGCTAGACGTTTGTCTAAGCTTGTTTGTCGTAGTTATGAACGTATGTAATTTTATTACAGAAAAAATCCACTTTCTGTACCTCCTTAAGAAGTGCAACAAAAACATCAAGTGAGAGGGACGAGTTACATATTGCGTAAAATTGTACACTACTTTCTTCAAGTTATATGCACATGTAATAACTACAACAGGTTTTAGCCGGATTGTTGTTATTACTATACATTGTTGAAGTTTTTTGTTCGATTTTATTAAGTTAATGTTTATTATTATTAAAGCAATATAACATTTAAGACGTATTATTGTTATTATTAGTATCTTTATTTGAATAAAGTTTCTAAAACTTATAATTTTTGTTGAGTTCCATATAATTTTAATTAGTAAGTATGCTGAGATAATTTTATTGATTTCATTCAAATATTCAGATTCATGGTAAAATTAACCTTGAAAATTATTTTTTAGCAAGTTAAAACATATTTTTTATAACAGCTCAAAATATATATTTTTTTAGACCGTCACAGGAACTCCAAGAACTGGAACTCGGGGGGGAAGAGAACATTTTATTGCACTGCTTAGAGTTCTACTGTGTTTTAGAAATAAGGCTGATGCTTTACTTTATGGTCCTTTTTATACATAAGTAATATAATTATGTAGTACCGAACATGGCATGCATTTGTATTGAAATATTACCATGTTCTACCAACTAAAATTTTTCCATAAAAATATATGTTATAGAGTACTGAGAGACAAATTATTGAACAAAAAATGGTGGGTGTCGCTAACGCCTAAGTGCCAAAAAAAAATTTTCTTAAATTTAAAAATTTAAAAAAATTAGTATAATAAAGGAATATAACGTTAATTTTTTTTTCATTACTTCGTCTAAGGTGGGTACACAATATATATTAAACTCAAATAAATCGGCTCAGTAATTTCGTCAAAAAATTTTTTTTTTTTGAAAATTTTTGTCTGTTTGTGTATTCATAAACTATTAGCCTCGGAGGGTTGAAATTTGGCAGGAATGTATCTGGGGCTAAGAAGTATTATTTCCTATAAAAACAATCAATTTTGCGTCAAGGGCCGTTTTCCCTATCTTACCCGGCTATGCCCTTTTACCAACAGATCTGCTTCATACCATTTTTGTAGCTGTCAGTTTTAACGTAGTTGCTCCGAGATAGACAGGTACAAAAGTATATCTCAGCCGAAAAATTTTCTTTTATCAAAGATTAAATAATGTATTAATATTCTTTAGTTATTATATTTGTATTCCGCTTGTTTTTTTAATTTCCGCGCGCTTATGTTGCAGCAATATAGAGTTGAAAAAGCGTTGTAAAAACGTTGTAAAATGATGTTTATAAATTATATTTAAAAAACGCTGTAGTGAATAATTTTTATTTCTTATTAAATATGGTTTGTAACTTTATATTTTATAAGATATTATTTTTTTTTATCAAATTCCTTTGACACGTTATAATTTTATTAAAAAAAAAAATTAATTAAAAAAAGAGTTTTCCCATAAGAGCCCGGGTTAAAATTACAAAACTTTGAAATCGTTTTTCTCAAAATCGGAATAGGCTCGTATTATTTGTATTGAATTAAATAAATATTTAGAGAAGTTTCGTTAGAATCCTTTGAAAAAATCGTTTTATCGACAAACTACCTTAAAAAAGAAAAAATTAACCCCCTATTGCATGAATTATGAAGGAGGTGAAGAAAAAATTTTTTTTTACTGAAAATGTCTTTCACTTCTTTTATTTTAGTAGTCAAATTAAGAAAAAAAAATTAAGTCTTATTGTATAGAAATTACTCGCATACGAAGCCAAATATGGCAACTTCAAAATAAGCCGCAAAAATCGAAGAAAACAAGAAAACACACACGAATCAAAACTATTCCATGTTCTTAAATATATAAAGAATGTGTTTTGAAATTTTTTTATTTTAGTACTTACCGTTTTATTGTTTTTAGTTTTCACAAATAATATTAGCACCAATTAATTGCACTGTAACGGTCGGACATTCTGAACATAACTTCAAATAATTTGACAACCCGCACTTACCAAAGACAACAAAAATTACGTTCCGTTACTCGAAAGAGTATAAAGTTAGGATTTAACATTAGTTTCAAAAAAAAAAAAAAAAAAAATATATTTTAATATGTTGAAAAAAAAAATAGTAAAACTTAGAATCCATATATGGCTTCGTATGCGATAAGGGGTTAAACTTGATGACGTCATCACGTATAGTAGATTTTTTAAGAGTTCCAAAACCGTAATTTTGTTAATACAAGCTACAACTGCATTGTTACACATATATAGGTATGATGTGATTGGAGGGTGGGGAGAATGGCCTGAAGCAACACATACCACACGCACATATAATATGTATGTATCTCTTAAGACGCATGTACAAAATGGATAGATGACTTACGTTGACTGATGAAAAGATTCAACTTGTTGAGTCGTTGACTGGACTGACGATGACTTGACTTGACTTGACTGGACGCGACTGATTATATTTGAAAGCAAAAATAAAGTTTATATTGCAATTGCATTGAATTAATGTATGTTGAATCAAGATGCGTCAGACTTGACGTGACTTGACTGGACGCGACTGGCTTTGTCTGAAATGAGCCTAAGATTATTGGAAATTGTGAAGGAAAACTGTAAAAAAAACAAACCTCCACGAGTATAGTCGGTCCAAACCTTGACTTACCCAACCAGTAACAGTGACTACGCACCTTCGGCCACTTGGGTGGTTACTACACGTATCTTAAGAATCGTAAACATAAAACGAAAACGGATTCAGAATAAAATATTTTTTGGAGAAAGTTAAACAAAAATTAATTATTATTCAACAAAAGTGACAAATTAAAATAATATTTCCATTTCAACAACTACAACAAAACATTCAGACAACACAAATATTCGACAATATAGCTACCTCGAACATATAGAAACATCGACGAAAAAAGTTATTTAAATTTTCTAACTACATAAATGTATATACCTACACCAGTGCTACACATTTATAGTATAGTAATGTTAATTAAAACTGTGACCTCAGTCGACAATTAAAACAAGCAGAATCGAAAAAAAGCAAAAAAAAAAAAACGCGAATGAAAGGCAACAGTAGAAATGTCCGAAAATAAAATAACAGTGATGAAAGTGGACGAATATGTTGGGTATAGATACCTACAAATTGTACTAGATGATTCAAAGTGATTGTACCGGATGTAGAATATTCTCAAGTAATTATAGCGAATGTCCAGGCCCGAATTTACCCGAAGTGTCGCCCGGGACACTGTGAAAAAAGAACAGCTCCCATTTCTTATTTTCCTATCACAAAATAAGTGGTGAACCGCCCCCCCCCCAAAAAAAATAACTACATGTGTTCCAAATTTTGCCACCCTTAAAAATTTGCCGCCTGGGGCCAGTGCCCCGCGTGCCCCTAGTGTAAATCCGTCTCTGCAAATGTCAGAACACATTTCCGTTTTTTATTAAAACGTAATAATTCTATAAGACGCATCTTGTATCCAATCTTTCTAGTTGTGAAATTCTTTTCAGTATTAATATTTCTTTGTTTACAAATTATGTTTTTATTTTCTTAAATACAGATTTCGTATCTGTTCAAGAAAACAGGCGTCCAATTTGCGTGGATTGTGATTTTCGCAAAAATTATCACAAGTTTTTTAATTTTTCAACGAATTACGTAATATTTATTTTGTACTTGATAAAATTATTAACAAGTCGAAAATTAACAAAATATTCTATATTATTGTTTTTTGAGATAAGAAAAAAATTATATGTATAACCTTAAAATCGATTCAGTTTACTTTACAATAAAACAAAAATCAAATCGATCCATCGCCTGGTTCAAAAATTACTGGCCACACCGATTTAAAAAACGTGTAAGTATAGAAAACACGTTTAAAGTTTTCGTTTATAATTTTTTTTTTCTCATGTTAATCCCAGAATGATTAATCTGCTGTTTCTCGGCTGTAAAATATTCTTTTTTTTTGCCTCGTATTCTTCCATTTCTACCACGTGATTTGCTTTATTTAATATGGTAAGGTAAGGACCATAGTTACCTTATAACTTGTTTATTATTTTTTGAACGACCAATTGAATTAAGTAGAATTTTTCTTCTATTTTTGTAATTATAAACACAAAAAATCTTTTTAATTTTTAACCTTTAAATTTCTTTACTTTTGCAACTATAATATTACATTTGTAAATTACCCGGTCACTGTTGTTATCAGTGTTCACAATAATTGTGAATCCAATTGGTAATTGGTAATTTCCTGCTGTGCATCTGCGTTTTTACTTATTTGTTCTGGATTTTTCCATTTCGTAATTGTTTTTTATTCGCTCAGTCGCTACATATCGCTCAATTGTCTCCAATTCACATAATATTCAAACTTAAAATAGGGTTTTGGTTCAGTTCAGCTTTTATCTAATGATGATTCACCAATCGAAAGCTAGCTCGTAAATTGGGTATTTGACTGATGTTGCAATTGATAGTAAAATATAGTGAATAACATAGCCTATGATTCAATGATAATGATTAATCATTTATATTAATTTAAAAAAAAACATAAACATTTTATTTTTCTAAATAAAAATTACGAATTTGGAATTAGTGGGTGAAATGGTTAAAAAGAGTCACAGCACGAAAGCATTTAGTATTGCAAAAAGATACTTATAAAAAGATACTCATATTTCAGTTTTTACATTTTTAAATTTTGCAGAACAAAATTTGGAATTCGAAGCAAAGAGGTTTGCTATAGCACAGACGAATCTATTATTCCATTTTTATTAATTTTAAAACCAGTCTATATGCAATTAATGACAAATCAACAGAAAATATATATAAAATTATTTAATGCCATGGATACGACATTAATGAAGGTGGAGCTTATTTTCAAAAAACAATTTCTAACAAAATGTAATTTTTGAGTAAAATGAGATCTTCTATCACCAGCAACATTTTTACGGATTTTTTACGAGTAAATAACACTGTTGTCACAATACCTATCAAAAATAAAAGTCGTACTTTGCGAAGTAAAGTATTTCTTTATAATTTACAAATATGGAATAGCACAAAGTAACGCTCAAATCTATTATTATTATCTTACTTTGTTTGAAAATGGGCTTTTAAGCTTGAAAAATTTGTCACAATTAAAAATAAACGTGATTTTTTTGCTAAGTAAAATCTTTGCTTTGTTATTTAAAATATGGAATAGCATTAAGTAATTTAGATTTGTCTGTTTTTCTTTTTCCCTTTGGCTTGCAGCACTTTTTGTTTCCACTATTTTTTTTTCAGACGCTAGTAGTTGTAACACGCTACTCATATTATCCATGATGCTATTGTGACCTTGTAACAAAAAATAAGTCAAAAGCTTTAAAACGTAATATTTTCTGTTGGGTTTTGAGTTTCAGTTTTATTTTTTCTTTGCTAAGGTACATTTTTGTCTGTTAAAAATCTCAAATTAACGATCATTAGTAATTCAAGGTATTAAACATATTTCAGTTTTTTTCTTAGAAATTCCTTTTTCGAAATATAAAAATAAAAAGCTAACTGGTTTGTGATCTTACGTCACTGACACGTGACCAAGTGTTTTCATACCAAATTTATCAAATACCCAATTATTTTAAGTTTTCAAGGGAAAATTTGATTTTTTTATATCGAAAAAACAACTTTGGTAACGTTTTCTGCACAAAATCGGTTTTCAAAAAATGTAAAAATTTTGCTTGTTGGTCAAGTTTGATCAGAACGTTGCGTCCCCGTCATCTTAGATCATCTTGTACACACATTGCAGAGTTTCAACTAACTTGATGTAACAAAAAAGGGGACGGCGAGCAGTTGAGCAATAATAATTGAATCCGTAGCAGTAGTGGACTGACCACCATTCTACTGCCTGTTTCACATCATCATACATACATATTCATATTACTTTAGATTACGTCATGTACTATATTTGTGTTTGTCACTTACTGTCATTAATTTGACAGTATCTTCCTCGTGATATGGATTGCGTTTGTTATCGTTATACGTATATATTTTTTCTCTGGCTGTCATCGTGCAGGCGCGCGCGATGGACTGCGCACTTAATACGAATTGTGCGGTTGACATAATTTAATTTTAAACGGTAATTGTATTTTGTTGATTGATTTGAAAAATTATAATTTCAAATTTCCATTTGGTAAAAAGGAAAAATGAAAATAAAATAAAATGCATATTGCTTGTCAAATTAATAATATGTTAATTTTTTTTTTTTTTTTTAATATTAGAATTTTAACCCTTCACCGGACAGTTATATGGTTGGGTTAAAAAATCAGGTGTTAACTGATCTTAAAGTTTCAAGTGACATAATTGTTTTCGTTACAAGAATTTCTTTACAATTATTAAATAGGTACCTTAAGGGATTAGAATACAGTTTTCAAATATCTTAGGTCTTTAAAATTTGTGCTTGAAAATTTCGGACACTTATTTGAAGAATTCCAGGTAAAGTGCACTATAAAGCATGTACAAATTTAAAAATACCCCTGTCGCAGCATCTGCATAACATAGCGAATTTCCAAATTTTGGGGACTGGCGGATCTCATCTAAGAACTGTACCTATTTAAAATAGTTTAGCTTTCTAAGAGTAAAAGATTTTTTAAAATCGGCTTGGTAATTAGTTTTGATATTTTTGGAACCCAAGAACCCGAACGGACTTTGTGCAGCATAGTTGTATCCATCTAAAATAATTTAGTTCTCTAACAGTGAAAAAATTTTCAAAATCGGTCGGTTAGTTTATTTTTTACAATAATGGGAACAGTAAACCCTGGCGGAAATCATACAACATAACCTTTATTCATCTAAAATAATTTTAGTAAAAAGTTTATCCTAACAGTAAAAAACGGGTCCTAGGGATCTCATATAACTTATGGTAGTTCGTAAGGTTCTTGTGGACATCATTTAATTACTTAATGAATTCAAATACTTTAACTTACTAACGGTGAAAAAATTTTCAAAATTTTCGACATTCGCTAAAAAAATCATTGAAAAATATTTGATATGTTTCGATCAATTAATGGTCAACATCAGCAAATAAAAGTTACTAAAATCGAAGAAAAGAATGAGTTATTTGTCCGTAGAAATTAAAATACAAATTCTGAAAACGAGCAAAGAAATATTGAAAAAACTAGATCGGCAAAACATTCTGACAAATAACACTACCCAACTAATACTTGCCAATTTGAATGAAACTTAACATACTTATTAAACAGCGAAAAATATTAAATACGTGTTTTTTTATTTCGGCTAAATACGCTTTTTAGGGGTAGAAAACACCATTCAACCTCTGTAGATGAAAACAGTTATAGCTAAATATTTTTGAAACGGCATATTTTTTGAAAAAAGGGCTGAGTACCAAATTTGTAGAATTTAAAGCGATGCACTTGATAGTGACCCTGAAATCGATTTTCAAGGTCAGTTGAAAATGATTAGCCATTGCCGAACTTTGACCATATCCTGTACCTATAAGCAGTAATTTCATGTATTGACTCAATCTATCTTCAAAATTGATTTGTTGCGTTATTTTTCTAAAATAAAAAAAATAAAAACCTGACGAAATGAAAAAATAGGCGCAAATTTATAGAAAAAATTAGAAGAAAACATTTTTGTAAGTAATTTTAGAAGTTAAGAAAAGATTTAATATCACTCCAATTGTAAGTTAAACATTAACTTTATGTTATATTAGAAATTTTCAAAATTTTTTAAAATTTTTATTGCTACTCTATAGTTATCATATTAGGAATTAAATTCAACATATGATTAACTATTATTTTTCCGATTGCGATTGAGCAAGTATTTTTCAAAATTACTTCTTGATCACTTATTTTCTATCTTGCATGTGAAATTCGTTCGAATATACTTTGAACCATTTAGGGATGAAAAGTAAACTACTCCTTTTGAAAAATATTAAATGATTTTCAAATGACTTTGGAAATTGACCTCAAGGTCAACTTCAAAGTCAAGTGCATCACGAGAGTCAAGTGCTTCAAGATCATCAAGTGCATCACTTTGAACTCTATAACTTTGGTCCTAAGCACTTTTTTCAGAAAATATATCGTACCATAATCCACTTCTATGTTGATTCCTGGTCTCTTTTCCTGCGTTTCTAATATTTATGTCAATAAAAAATGTGCTACCGTAGACAAGGATGAATAGGTACGCATTCCGACTTCACACCGTATTTTTTTGTATTTATTTTATGAGTACCTAATCTTTAATATATTAAAAATTTACGCGAAGATGGTCACTTTATCAGCAGTATCCAAAAAAATTTAAAAATATCGGTGGTTTTTGAAAAATTAACAAAAATCGTATAATTTCTTCTCTATGAAAAATTGGGGTCAAAAGAGACGAGAAAAGAGTAAATGGGGACAACCCGTAGGGTCGACCAAAATTGAAATTCTAATATAAAATAATTTCGAACTTTTTGTATTTATACATTCAAAAAAGAAATAATAGGTACATGATGATTTTCTGTAAAAATAAACGTAGAATCTAAAATAAAGTTTATATACTCCTGTCGTTTACCCCTAAGTTTATATTCCTCCTATTCTTATTTTAGTTCAAAAAATAATTTTTCAAAAGACTAAGACATAATAATTAATAACAGTGAGATTCTACGTCCATTTTCAGACTTTTGTTTATTAAATTGCGTAAAAGCTAGTAAATGCAATAACAGATATGATGAATTTATAAGGATTTTCTTGTACTACAAAATCTTAAAAATATGGAAACGCGTACTTTTTTTTCGTTAATTGTGTTTTATTCTTTTGCACAAAATTTTAAAAATACTTTATTTTCTTAAGAAAGGGAGGCAACTTTAGTCACAGATATGCCTATGAACAGTTTTTGGTAATCCGGGAAAAACGAAAACACTTTTTAAAATTTTTTTATTGTTAAAATCGAAATGTTCTTTTAAAGAGGGTTAAAATTACCATATTTTATATTAAAATTTTAACACAATCACTCCCTAATTAACGAGCCTTACTTAATATTAGCAAATTGAGAAAAAACACGTCAATTAGATTTTTTTACACAGATTTTATTTGTTATATAATTCAAAAGGATATTTTAAAAATGTGTATGAATGGCTTTCATTAAATAAATTTCAATATATTTTCCATTTATTTTAACAGTGGAATGTCCTTATTAGTGGCTATACTTTCGGCTTGGAGCGAATTAGACGAAGATTTTCTTCTAAAACCAAATTTAATAATTAATTAAAGAAATAAAAAAAAATTTGTGGATTTCCTACCGTTCAAATATAATCTTTATTGTATGTAAAAATGTTATTACATTTTTTCAAAAAACTGTAAGTAAACTGTAAAATTTTCTTTACAAATATGTTAAAATAGAGAAATGTTTCCTTTTTAATTTATTTTTAACTCTTTTTAAATGATTCACTTTAAAATTTTTTAATATTTCTTAATCGAAATTTCATAAAAGAATGTGTCAAAATTTAAAAAAATTTTTCTTTGTTAAAAAAAAAAATTGAATGTGCAAAATTATTTAATATTAGAATGCTCTGATTATACAATTCTAATCATAACTGTATTGTCAATTGGATAAAAAATTACGTAAAAATATTATTGTTTGAATATGATTTAACGTAATTTTTATACGATTGAAGCAAACTCTTATTAATTTTAGGAAGGTGTAAATATAATCTAAATTCTGATCATATCACATAACAGATATCGTCGGGATTTTTTTTGTAAAAAAAAATGGAACAGAGATACATTATAAAAACATTTAACTGACAGAGAAATAGAATATAGCCGAATCGTTAAATTGGATTAAAAAAATCATGACACGCTACTTATAAAGCGGCTTTTTTCGAATTTAGCTCGCAAAAAATGAGACAGAAAAAAAAAGAATGCGAGTGCGAGTGAAATGGAGAACGACATATTTCCTAGTTTTTCTCGAAAAGTAAGTAATTTAGAGCAACGGTATAAAAACATTTTTTATGCGTTTTACCTTTTACAATGGCTTAGTGTAAAAAAAAATTTGAAAAATTGCTTAATTCTGGCAAAAAACTCATTTTGTTGACAAAAAACGCCCGGAAAACCTACTTCTGGGCATCCGACGTGTCTGGCTAACGAACTCATCCAACGATTTGGAAAATCGAATTCGCACACAAAATTTCATAAGCATTAAACGCTTCGTTCGAGAGTTATCGCGCGGATACATATATATATATATATATATATATATATATATATATATATATATATAATATATATATATATATATATATATATATATATATATAAATTTTAGTGAATATTATTTTCGTATTCTAGGGACCTCAAAACATATTTCTGATATGGTCTCGGGCTTAGGTCGCACCATGACACCTGGCGTAAAAGCTGAATTTCCAGTTTTGGAAATTCGCTAAAAAAAATAAGTGAGATAAGATCGAATTAAACTGAGGACGGAAAGAGCGATGCAAACATGAAGAAGCTTTACTTATCGAAGTAGGTTCACTGTATTGTGCAGGAGTCACAAGTTTTTTGATGATTAGATATCAAAATTGAAATTTTATTAAAAAAAATGAGTGGTAAACTTCAAATACGTTTTTCTTGAAACTATCTTCTTTTAAAATGGCGCGTATGACTATTACTTCATGTAACTGATAAGTTGATTTGAAATTTTAAATACGTGTTCAGAAAAAATAGCAGTTTTAGTATGACCGACGATTTTATTGATATCATTTTTTGTTTGAAAATTATGTTAAAATAATAACAAAAAAGTCATTGATATCACCACAATTTAGATTTATGACTAAAGCCGCTGCTACACGATGCTACGAACACCTTCCAACATTCGACGTTGGATGGTTCATAGCATCGTGTAGCCGTTGTTCGAACCTACGAGTGTCCAATGTCGAGCGTCAAACGTTCGCATTTGGTCGTGTCCCGTTCGATGTCGGTATTTTTGCACCGAGTCAAAGGGATGCTTCGAACGTTTGAAGGTCAGTGTTGGTTGCGTTGGTTGGTTCAACTCAGCAGCTGCACGACTCGTTCATGTGAAGAAAGACAACATCAGTGTATAACATTAGAGATAACATCAGACAGATGACATCGTCGTCCACTGAATAAACGTTTGTCCCGACACATTATACAAGAGAGACAACATCAGTGTATAACATTAGAGATAACATCAGACAGATAACTGCCTCGTCCACTGCTACCAACACCTCATCATTCGTATTGGATCAAACATTCGATTCACCGTGTAGCAGATACATTCGTCGCACCAACTATCGAACTTAATTGCCTCAAACGTTCGATCGAACGTTGGAAGGAACGTTCGTAGCATCGTGTAGAACCCGCTTAATACGAATTTGATAGATAAAATTACTGAACAGGTAAATCGATCTTGACTAACCCTAGATTCCGAATAAAATTTAATTATATTTAAACTTAAAAAAGATTTCTCCGTAGACACAGCTTGGTAATAGTATAACTACACTCTCAGAACGATTTATTTGTTCAAATTCCTTTGAATTTTTGAATAAAGAAATCATTTTGAGAGTGTGGCAAGGTTAATACAATTATCAGAATGGCTACAAAATTTGAATAATTCAAAACAAATTACAATTTTTTTTAAATAAATATTTTTAATATCCCAGAGTACAGAGGTAATGCAACTATCTCTATCGTGTAATCTGCAGTATGCAGTTCTGTGCAAGTTAGGCTACTTAATAGTCACTCTCTCCGTAGCAGTGGATGAGTCAATCACAAGCCAGTTGTGTTGATTGTTGTTAGCATTGTAGAACCTCCACACGGAGCCACATACATGCATTGTGGTATCATACATACGTATGCGACAGCACGACCACCACCACTTTCGATCACTCACACAAAGAGAGATCACCGCACAAATACAAAGTAAACCGAATGCACGTATATAACATATTTTCTATCTTTTACTGGTTACACTGGTTTCAGTAGTATAGAGATATGTAGATATGTTGTCTCTGGTACTCTGGGGTTAATATATAGGTATTTATAAAATTGTGGCTGGAACGCAAAGGTTGAAGAAAAAATTTTAATTTTGTACAATCAGTCTACAGCGTGGGGCCTAGTATTTTGTGCTTCGGGCCGGCTCTGACTGTGACTATGACCATTATTTGTGACAATGTAAAGTAATCGTGTTGTGTTAAATTCAAGTCATTTAACTTGAGTCTCAGTTGCAACTAATAGAAAACAATTTCTTTAAGATTATGTCAGATAAATCCCGTTTAAAACAAATGACCAATTCAACAAACGACTAATTTGACACACAATTATCTGTTTAGACATTTAAAATTGCCTCCACCGACTAACTTAAAATATATATTACTTATTCTGTATTTTATTACTACTACTATACCCACTTAAAACAATATTATGGTTACTTATTTTCATAATGTAATGATCCTTGAAAGTGTGGTGTAAGTTTCCTCTATCTTCATCGTTGAAGCATTCTTGGCGCAATGTTTGGTTTTGGTTTGGTATGTAATGGCGGTTTGATAAACTACAGTCATTTAAGTAAATTATAAACCATAAGTATCATCAGTGTGCGATGCCAAAATTAAGGGGCGATGTAATTTAATAAAATGGCTCTACAGGGATTTTTACTTCTTTCCCGGTTTTTAGTTGCATGTATGTATATATTAGTGGATGTATATATAGGGTGTTCTGAACAGCGGTGACTGGTGGTAGATGGACGTCAATTAAAGCTTTTTTGGGGGTTGCGAAAAAAAGTCTAGAAACTTTTATAAGCTTCGTCATGTGACTACAATTTTTACATTTTTGGAACTATTTGTATGATATAAGTGGCGATCACAATTAAACTGAAACAGAAAACTTTCCTCCTTTTGTAAGGTAGAAAATTTGGGACGAAAGTTTACGTTCTATGGAATATCGTCAGAAAGAGCTCTCTGAATTTTTATTGTTCAATCTCCTTTGCGAAATATTGAACTTCAAAATGAGCCCCCCCCCTTCAAGGTTAGTTTAGAATTTTAAATCTAAATAATAGATATTATTAGTTAGCCAAAAACCACTTTTATCTTTAAAACTTATAAAGGGTTTTTAGGTGATATCGTATATTAAAGAAAGGAATATTTTGGAAAATAATTACCAGTTGTAATTTGAAAATGATTTTATATTTCACGCGACGTATGTTTCGGGGTTTCAAAAATCCACCCTCATCAGGCCTTATAAAATGAAATAAAAATTGTTCTTTTTAAAAACGTAAATTCAAGATAAAATAAAATAAAATGAAATTATTGTAGGTCAACAAAAAATTAAAAAAGTTAAAAAACTGCACTTAATCAAATAAAACAATTAAAATGTTCTATAAAATATTATAATAATTAAATTGAAGTTAAAATAATAATTAAAAACACTTAAAATAAGGTAAAAAATATTCTTAAAAATACATATGTTTATTAAAATGAATTTTAATTAGTAAAAAATTTTTAAAAATCCACGATGAAAGAGCTCTAAAAAATTTCAAATAAAAATTTCTGGAATTTCATATTCTAAAATTTTATTATCATTTCGAATAAGCTAATTTTCATTCGTTGTGTATGACAGTTCATTACAAGACATACGAGGAGAAGACATGTCACACAAGGCGGATGAAGATTAGCTTATCCGAAATTATAATGAAATTTGAAATATGGAATTCTAGGAATTTTTATTTGAAACTTTTTTACACCTTTTACGCTGTGCGGTTTTAAAACGTTTTTATACCGAAAGCTGTGAAAAATTTTGGCCACAGAAGAACCTTGACTTAAAGCGTGTTTAGTTTAACTCGTAACTGAGAACTTTTTTTGCCTAAAACTTTAATAACACGATAGTAAATAAAACATTGCGAGATCGGTAGACATTTTTGTAAACTTTTTTTAAAAGACACTCTATAGAATTGAATAAAGCTTGTTACTTGTTACATCACATCGGAACATCACAGAAGATAGTGTAAGAACATTCAGTGAATTGTAAGTGAATTTACTAACTAACCCCAGTTGGGTGATTCCGTCAACTGTGATTCGATTCGCTCGCTACTTCACTAATACAAGCGAGCAGTAAGTGTATGGTTTTCATGTTTGACGGATAGTAACTTTAATGGAGTTGGATTTGTCTCATTTACTTGTTGGTGATTTCGTTTTTACATTTTTTTCATCTTGTCGGCGAATTCATTCGCCGCTCCGTTCAAATCAGATTTGCCAGACAATTAGGAAATTCCATTTTCATGTTGGAAAGTAAATGTTTTGTAAATTGGTCTCTCTCTGTGTGTGTGTGTTTGATTTTTCCGTATCGGGGGAAAATTAACTGATTAATGTTAATGTAATTCTTTTCCGGTTAAAACAAATACTCTTATAAAAACAGAATGTTCTTTGTGTAATTTACCAAAGTTTTTTTTTTTTTTTTGTTATTTGTCACTTAGCTTTTTAGGGTAACGTTTTTAAAAAAATGTGATGTTTTCCCAGAGACCTGCCATTTCTCCCCAGGGCCCTGACTTTAGGTAATAGGACGGTATTTTTTAGGGAGTTCTAGGACAAATCAAGCCCTATGCGTATTCTAAATGTACCCAATTGTCGATCGAATTTTTGCACTTCTTTCAGCTAAGCAGCAGTATTCACATACCTACTCTCCTCAATTTTTTAATTTTGGACCGTAATTGTATTCGATGTTTACAGCTGTAATAAATAAATAGCTAAACATAAATGCGAGTTCATAATGTTTGGTATTTTAAAAATATGGTTTCGTAAGCTGGTATTTTGGCACTAAACATTTTTAAACAGAAAAAATTTATTTTTTATATTTTTCTTATTTTATAAGATATAACTTTTGACTTTTTCATCTCCTTTACCGAAACTGAAAATGAAATTTTTTTTCCAATTTCATTATTTCGGATTCACACGAAAAAGATCTAAGCAATTTATGAAATTGCCAACAATTATTTAAAGGATACGTTAACATCTTCATAAGACGTCAAATGAAACTCACGCAGCACGTCGTAGGAAGTCAACAATTCCACATAAAGTGTATTACATGTCAAAATGGTGTACCAGTGGGGCATTTTGCCATTATAGGTTATGGCCGTCAAGGTAGGTGTAAACTTAAGAAAAGGCGCAGTTAAACGATTCCATGATTCCTGAGTTATTTGTATGGTGTGTTAAAAAATGAGGAAAATGCCTTTTGCAAATATTTTAAAATCTATTTTACAAAATCTAGGAATTTTTTTCCCCATTATCGAATTTTTTATCATAAAGAAAACATTTTGAGCTTCCTAAAACACTACTTTCATTTGTTGTAGTGTCATTATTTTTTGAGACATCGGAGGTACCTACCAGTTTTTTTGTTTAACCGCAAATAATTCTGGAAACAGTGACCGTAGAAAGGTTTTTAAATGAAGAAATTAAAATATTATCCACACTTTATCCAAAAATACTTTCTGAACTTCGTACACGCACTTTTAAAGTGTGCAGAAAAAGTTTCAATTTCAAAAATATTATCCCATAAAAGAGTTTTTGTTTTATTTATTTATTTAAATTAAAAATCACAAAGTGATTGAAAAAATTATCCGGATCGGCCGGGAATCGAACCCAGAATCTCCTGGTAACTAGCCAGGTGTGCTATCCGTTACACCACCGGTCCTTTGCTCGACAGGCGTCCGATACAGACAACATTCAATCACCTATGTGTATGTACTCTCTTCACAAACACTCGATAATATTTGAAATTGAAAAAAAAAATTATTTATTTGTTTATTTATTTATTTATTTATCTATTTATTTATTTATTTTAAATTCCAATATCAAAAAGTAGGCTGTTCAAGTTTTATAATCCTTTTTTAACCCTAGAATCATACATAATCGTCAAAATGACGAACGAACTTCTCTACCTGCTCCAATACTGTAACTTGTCGGTACCTGCTCGCTGTGAAACTTCTGTTATCTAATTTATTTATTATTATAACACATAAGACATATAAATTTTGTTTATAGCTATTGTCGTTTTTTTTATACTGAAATAGTGTGCGTCAAAAGGACGACGATGTATGATTAACCTATATTTTTTTTTAAGATTTTGTACTCCACATATAAAAGTTTTCCTAATTTTTCTAAAATTTATTAAAGATATGGATGTTATAATTAATTTATTCAATGATTATGATAATGTGAAAGATGATTACAGCTGTTTGACTTATAGAGACGACATAATACTGAAGTTTGAATATATTGAATCGAAAACTAAAGAATGCGTTTCAAGTGACTTAATAAAAGATTAACAATTTATTTTGTGGAAAATATTTTAATTTTTATTATTTTTTGAGATCTTATTCGAAAAATTACTAACAAATTTTAGAAAATTTACAAATGTGCCTAATGGGCAAATAACTACATATCTATAGGAATATTTATGACTGAGAAATTTCACATTCTGTAAAGTCACACATGTCCACTGATTCATAATAGTTCATAAATTCATTATTACAATTGATGTATTTATGTATTTTTTAATTTTTATAATGAAAATATTCTTTGATAAAAAGATTAAAAAAATTAATAAATATTTACATTAAGAAATTTTTCCAAATCCAATTTTTTTAAATATTTTGTTCGCTTTTGTAGTATTGTTATGTAAAAAAAATGTTTTTTGCAAATAAACTGTAAAACTCCCCGTAAAAAGTCCATTCGTCGAAACGACGCCGATGTATGATTAACTTGACTCGTAGACCAACGTATGATTCTATGATTAAAATTGACATTTAAATTTTTCTATAACATAATCAGTAATATATTTATCAGTTCATTAAAAGATTTTGTCAATCTTATTTTTAGTAAATATTATAGCAGTACTTTGTTGAGTTATTCACTTGAAAATGTCTACATGATTAAAATTATCAAGTTTTATTCAAGATTTACTCAATTAAAAATTAAGTTCATTAAGCGTTAAACAAAAACTTTTCACTTTTGAAATTTCAATAAGAATCGTATTAGTATAATATATAAATGTAAATAAATAAGCTACATATTTTCAACATTATATTTTCACATTTTCACCGTTTGTGTATCTTTATGTATTTGTATTAGTCGATTTTTATTACGGTAGTTGTTCCGAAAATGTTTGTGTGGATATACCGTTGCCTAGGGTTGCCAAAAAATCAAATGTACATTTGACATACTGTTTTCTGGTTACTATATAGTTACAAAAAATAACAGTTTAAAAAGTTTACGTGTCTTGCTAAGCACGTAAGTAATCGCCAAGCGTCAAATGGAAATACAGCTAACTTATAGATAGATCCCTATTTACCGTTCATTTTTATTCAAATAACATTTTGAATATTTTTTTCAATATATAATAGACCGGGAGATAATAACAGAAAACCTTCTCCCATTTTCGCACTTATGCCTCGGAGAGTATGGGAAGGTATTTTTTGTAGTTACCAATTTTGAATTTATAAAAAGTAAATAAGTAATCGTTACTACGAAATTATAAACTGATTATCTCTTAATTGGCAACTACGAAAAAATTACTCGTAAAACACATATATTTATTATTAAAAGCTTTTATTTAACTTGCTATGTTAGTATGTTGGTTTAGATCAAATCTTGGAATCAAAATTTAGACAGGTTCTAATTGAGCTAGAGGTTTCAAATTTTACATACGTGTCTAACCTTGATGACAATGCAATACTGTATAATTAGTTTTGCCCTAAATCACCCCAAATAAAAATTTTTGATTTTTAGTCCTGTGCAACTTTTTGACATTTCGAATTGTCAAATTTTGTCCATTGATTTTACAATTTTTTGTTTCCATAGTTATATTTGATAGTGGTAAGTTAACCGATTAAAATATAGGTAAAAAAAATACTTTAATTTTTTTTAAATTAATTGTGGTCAGACTAAAAAGGGGAAAATAAATTAAAGTAAAAAAAATGTTTTTTAAGAAAAAGCTTTTATTTAAAAATGGGCTAAGGAAAAAATAAAATAACTTTTTAGTAAAGTTTGAAGCAATATGCAACATAATTTATAAAAGCTTGAGGCGTTTAATTAAGTTTGGTAACTACTGAAAGGTAAAATAGCTACACTTATATCCAAAACAGAAATAATTAAGGATAATGCCTCAAGGTTTTATAAATTATGTTGCATATTGTTTCAAACGTCACTAAAAAGTTATTTTATTTTTTTCTTAGCCCATTTTTAAATAAAAGCTTTTTCTTAAAAAACATTTTTTTACTTTAATTTTTTTCTATAATTTTAGTAATTTTTTTTTCAAACGAAGGCCACACCAGCGACTTATGCCAATTATTTTAATAAGCGTTTCATGATGATAACTTTCTAACATTCAATTGGCGTAAATGCGAAAATCGTATCAAATTCCCTTTTTTCTATGCAAGTTTACGCTAACGTTTCAACCCTTTTGCCAATTGCGCGACTTATGCCTACCATCGTCAACAGCTAGATTTTAACTTAACATTATGTTAGTGCTTATGGCATAAGTGCGAAAATCACGTCAAAACGCATCTCTTTTTGCAAAAAGAAACTTAATTTTCGATACAAAAGCCACGCGAGCGGAACTCAAATTTATCCTTAAATTTCTTAAAATTTTCATATCTTTCAATACTCCCCGAGGTATAAATGCGAAAATGGGAGAAGGTTTTCTGTTATTATCTCCCGGTCTATAAACCTTTCATTGGAGCGTTCCAGTCCACAAATTTTCAAATAACTGTAGCAATTGCCGTTTCAAAATTAAAAAATTTCCATGTTGGTAATATATGCAGAATGTCGGTGAATCAAAGATTCCAAAAAAGTAAAAAAATTAAAAAAAAAATTTCATGAAATTTCTATTTTTGCACCAGAAAAAATTTGCTATACGGATATTGACATATAGGTTTAGTTCACATAGGAGGTAATAACCATAATATATATTTGTAATTTTGTTCAAAAAAATCAATCCAGTAAAAATGTTGTTTCGAGAAAAACGTGTTTAAGATTTAGGTATGTAATAACAATAAAAACTAAATTACATCCGCACGCACATACATAGATATTTATGGTATAGGTATATGATATAGACACACAAATAAGCCACAGATGCTAACATTCTCAAATTTTGGAAGTACAGTCGACTCTCGTTAATTCAAACCTGCGATAATTCGAACCTCTCTATAATTCAAAGTTATCACGAGTTCCCTACAAAATCTTTTTATATTTCGAACTAAATTAAAACGTTTTTATGCACTCGATAATTCGAATGAAAAAATTATTGCTACGTAACAAAACGACGCGTTAATTCGAACTCATCAGCGTCAAACACTCGACAATTAAAAGTTGCAGAGAGAAAGAGACAGAAAGATTGTAAGTACATTTTGATTGATTTTGAATACAGTGTACATTTTGATTGATTTTAAAACATTTGAACCATTTGATATTTTAAACACTCGATAATTCGCAATATTTTAAGAGTCCCTCGGGTTTCGAATTAACGAGAGTCGACTGTATAATCTTTAGATGTTTTATTAATATTTTATGAAAAAAATAAGTTCGAATTTTATTTTCGTTCTAAAGGTATCTTTCCCCTTAAAAAAATGCTTCAAATGGTTCCAATTTTTTATTTATTTTAATTCTGATCTGTAAAGTGGTGTTGCTTATAATAAAGCATTCGAACGTGCTAAATTCTGTACGAAGCACAAAAAATTTGTCTTTAGGACTCTAAAAGAAATATTTTTTCCCTACAACAAAAAAAATTGACAACCCTAATATGGCGCGCAACAAACAAAACACATTTATAAGTAAGGTAAAAAGTTAAAATGGGAAACACAATAATTTTATTATTTACAGCGGACTGACTCGGATAATTTTCAATATTATTTCAACGAGAAAATGAACGAACACACAGAGATGGATAGATGGACTTTTATACGGTGAAAAGAGAGTGCGCGCGAGACGATTAAAGTATTTATTTAATTAAATTAGTAGTTTATAAGTAAACTTTTTCGGAAAAACATATTACACTTCTAAATACTTACAATTAGTTACCCTCTGTGTAGATTGTATATTATATTTATTTGTTATATTATATACAACATATACAATATAAGTAAAACAGTTTAAAACTTATATGCAAAGTTTACAATTACGTATTATTAGTAATAAGTAGACTTTTAATTGTGTTTAATTTTCATATTAATTGTTCCGATACAGCTAATTATATTTAATTTATAGATTTGGTTGATTTTAAAACAATTTAAACCCTTTAACGGCATTTTATTAAAAATACAAAAATTAATTTATTTACAAGATGAGGGGGTCGTGAGATGTGTCAGTTATAATAAGGGGTGGATTATACAGTAAAAATTTTGCCTGTCGATTAAATAGTCTTTTAAGGCCACATTACACTTTCTCAGGTCGGAAAAATTGACTTTTTAGAAAGCATCTTATTGGGCCATATTATAATTTCAATAATTTTCTCTGAAAATTGCAAAGAAAAATTCCAGATACTTTTGAAGTTATAGACGATTACACTTTATCAAAACTTTATGTGTGAATTCCCCAAACCATTTTTGTAATTGGCGTGCACGATAACCCAAAAACTATTTCACCGATCGATCTGAAATGTTAATATGTTTTCCTATGCAACGATAGCCATAGAATAGACTAGAATAAAAGAGACTGGACAATTTTTCTCTCAATTTTAACGGTTTTGTTACGAAAATGAAAGTACTATTTTTGAAAGCATCAAATTTGGAGATTCAAAGTTTTGTAAATTTTTGTTCAAATAAAATAATTTTTGCGATAACTGCGGCTATTGTTGTATAGAAGAACATTTTAAAATTTCAGACCGATCTAGTATGTGGTTTTTAAGGTATCATGCACACCGCTTACGTCTGGAAAATTCGCATTTCAAATTTTGAAATACTCAAGGTACTTGGTTTTCTGAGAATATCGAAATATAATGCTCTCCAACAGGACACTTTCTAAAATGTCGAATTTTTCGACTCAACCAAGTCACAAAAAGATTGAAATAATTGAAAATTTTGATTCAAAAATCTACTGATCTCCTTTATATTGGGAGAATGCAAAGCAAGGGCCCAAACTACTATATGATAGTTAAGCATTCCGGCTGTCGCCAGAATTTTACTTCATCAAACTTGGCAGGGAGCACTCCCACTCTCTATGATTATATAGATATTTAGAGTTTGTGTTTGTATGTGTAGTATAGTGAATGTTAGTATGTGTGATATTCGATATGTATGTAGCGCGAGGTGCAAGGTGGGAGTGGATACATACTATCGAACAACTATAGGTATGTACATGTATGTATCTGCTACTAATGGTGTAACCAGATATAACAATCAACAGCCACCACTTAACAATGGTTGTGTACTCTTGTAGAGTCGATGGATGACTAGTCAGTAAGCAGTATAAAATGCAGTTTATTGCTACTTTCGGACCACACTTTCTTATATAAGGCTTCATCTGTCTCATCAGTGATGCAAAGTGTCAACTCTATTATGTTTTTAAGTCAACTAAAAATGTTTAAAAGCAAATTAAAATCAAATAATTTTCGGTCTTTTAGTCAAATTCTATAAATATTGAAATCATATTACACATTTTTCATAATCAAATAATAATTTCGTATTTGCAGATCCTCAGTGTAAAAATTTGTCTTATTCAACAAATTTTATCTTTCTGCTTTTTTTATTACACTTATTTGTATCCAATTGGAGTCGCCAACACGAAGGAGTGTTGAATATTTTAAAGTTAATGTAAAATATAAGAATTATTTATTATTGTCTCTATAAGTTCAAATTGGCAAATTCTCAAATCACAAAATTGTTTTGGCCTTAATATGCAGTGTTAGGTACATATAGGTGTATGATGCCACCTCCATTGACTCGATTGGTGCATACCTACTGCACATTTAAATATTTGTTTTAAAATCGATTTATGCTTGAAACGAAAATTGAACATTATCTAAACTAATTTTGTATAATACCTAATATTGGAACTTACGTGGATACAGGGTGTATCAGATATTACCAACTATTCAAGTAAATCGGTGAAGTATTTGAGTATCAATATCTTCATGAAAATTTTCATGTTGTTTGTGGACGACTATTCTGGAACACTTTGTAAGTGATACAATTTCCATTTGCAGTAGATTTACAGTAAATTCGGTATAAGAATTTAAGTTCAATAATTTCCGTGACGATTTCGCCATTTTTTTTTTCTAAAATTAGCTAGTGATTGAAACTTTTTTTAGTATGGAATATCCAAATTTGCGTACCGTAAATCGAAATGACTTGGCAGGAATTAATTGAAATTTGTACTGGCATGGTTACTTTATTATAGTAACCCAAAATTTTTGAAAATATACCTGGTTTTTGAAAAAATAACAAAAATTATGTAATTTCAGCTTTGTAGGGTAAGTCGGGGTCAAAAGATATAACAAAAGTGTGAATTGGGACAGTCAGTACGATTAACCAGAATTGTAATAATATAATTTAATTTCGAAATTTTTATATTTATACATCTAAAAAGTAGACGTAAAATCTAAAGGAAAGTTTACAAAGTACAGAATTGTCATAATTAATGTATTTATAAATAATAAAAATCGCAGATAACTTGACAACTTTTGAAATATTCTGTTCCTGTTTCAATACATCCTTTACTTGTTCTTGATCACTTCTGTACTTGATATAGCGTTCCTATTAACACATGTAGTATCTCTGCCTACCCCTTTTCCATTTTTTTAACCTTTAAATTTTAAGTCCTGATGATTTTTTCATAAAAAAAGTAAGAATAAATGATGGTTTTCAGTTTTTTTTCTTATGTATATTTCAAAATAACTAAAAATTCAATTAAACACCAATTTATTCATAAGAACCCCAAAATAAACTGTTTTTCGATAAAGTTTTGTGTAATAAAAAATAACATTGCCTGAACATGTCAGTTTAAATTGATTTTTTATTTAATAGTTTTAGTCAACTTCAAACTTGTCACACAATCTCTATGTACCGACTCAGTAGTATTAACTTTTGAATAAGAACTGCACATTGTTAAAAATGAATTAAAGACAACAAAATAAAATCAAGTACTTAGTTAAGAGGGCAAAATAAACGAAAAAAAATTAAACAAATGAAAAGTATAAAAAACAAAACGTCGTGATATCTTTTTTCAAGTACACTTCCGTTTCTCTTTTGTTCCCTTTTCACACGCCGCGATCTCCTCTGTTCCCCCAGGAATGTAGTTATAGGTCAACATAGTTTACTATACTTGTGCCTTCCGTATTTTACGTTATGTGTAAATAATGAAATTAATTCAATTAAACAAACAGTGAACAGCATAACTAACCACCGGGCATCGGCTCGGCCCGAATAAATTTTCACATTATACTAGTGATTCTGTAGGTGTTATTGTCTTTGTGTATTATTCTCGTAGAATTCATTAGTATCGATAAGTATAGCTGAAGCCACATATCTTGATAGTGCGCAGAAGACAAATTAACGTGACAGTTATAGAGAAAGTAGCAATGAAAAATAACATATGTTTGTTATTTATATGTTTTCTTTAGACCCATTGAAATACAGATATTTGTTAAGTATATTTGTTTCGTAGCTATCATGCATTTTATATATATCGTCTTTATTATGAGCGAGTTATTGCCAAGATACGTGATCGTAACTATAGATGAGAAACACTAGTGTGACTAGAAAAAGGATTATAATGGTAGTAAGTCAAAACGTCAGTTTTAGTTAATTTGCTTTATTAGTATATTAAATTTCTAGTCAATTTTTCTAGCAATGCGAAATTTGATTTGTTACAAAAGATTTAAGTACTAATAGTGGTGGAAGCAAAGGAAGTTTTTTGATTTTTTTAGAAATAGGTTTTGGACTAGCTTAATAGATTCAATGATTACTTCGAGTGTTATGAAATATCTCAGATTTTGTAAATAAGACGTTTGCAACTATTCCTTCAAGTACTTCAAGAATACAACAAACACCATAAAGTGGGTTCTTGCGTTAGAGAGTAAGTGAATTCCTAAAAAGCCTATCTACCTTTTTTGAAATATCATTCATCTCCTTGACTTTTTTATTCTGTTATTTTGGGGGAAGACACTGAATGGGACATTTTTTTTTAAAAATCATCTTAACTTCAAAACCAAGTAATCAGATATTTTAATTTTTGCGACATAAGATACTTCAAACATTACTTTATATTTTAAACTAAAAAAAATTATTTTTTTTTAAATAATAGTAAATTTTTTTGTTTGAAAAAAATTAGATTTTTGTCCTATTCAGTAATTCCATTCTCATTGAGTGGGACAAGAAGAATATTGAACGGGACATATGTAATACAATGTAAAATTCATGCGGTTTATACAGGTTAGTAAAAGTATGGAAATGGTCAAAAATCTCAGTGAGAAAGCATTTTTGGGATAAATGATGAGGACAAAAGTCTCAGCATTTTGCACGGCGCATTCGATGGTGACTTTGACTTTGAGGTCAAGATCAAAATTCAAGGTCATATTCATAATGTCCCATTCAATATTCCTTGTCAAGTAACGAGTTAAAGTCAAGAAATAAAAAGTACATAACCTCACTGCGCAAGCAGTACTTATTTAATGATAGTCTATACTAAGCGATTTAATAATCAACTAACACAATTAATCTAAGCATAATAGTTATCATAGAATATTTAGTATTTTATAAAAAAAAAGTTACTTTTTCTGTTTAAAATCGTATTTCCTAATTGTTGTTGAAACAAACGGAAAATAGTTAACAATTTGCAAATTTGGAATTACTTGAGAAAGCTAAAGTTTTTAAGTAGTACCTATATACGTTAGAATTTATTTTTTGAACTTTTTATAACTTACACTGTAGCAAAAGTTATTTATTTGTTTGATTTGTTGGTTTTCAGGGAGCTTTGAGAATTCCATGTTAAAAAAATAATTTTTTAAAAAACTTGTATCTCACAAACTATCCTTCAGAATTTGTTCAAATTTGAACATTTTATGTACATATTAAAAACTAAATAATGATAGGTATACTCGTATATCCAAAAATCATTTAAAATTATCTTTAGAATATTCTGAAGTGCTAACAGTTTTAAGTAATGTTTTGTCAATATTTGCTATAAAAAATTATTTTTAATTTTATAATTAATTATGTAACTATGTTTATATTTTATTTTAAAAATCATTGCAGTAAATCAAAATTTATTTATTTTGTTTCTATAATTGGGATAAATTACATTTTTTCACCCCTACCCCCACCCCCCACCCAAAAAAATTATAATATTTATATTCATAATAAAAACCGACCATATTTAAAAATAATATGTAATATTTATATCATTAACATATGCATCTCACCGAGTTATGTGTATAGTTTTGCAAAATTTATTATCAATAATGAAACCTCCAATTAACCATATACACTGCACACATATACGGCACACAAACCGGGTACCAGGTGATGATGAAAATGATATACGACCGCCTCTGGCCGCCCCCAACTATCATATTATGTACCAACTATACTGTAACGTACGTATTGAGTACGTACGGAGTTGCGCGGTACACAGCGGTACACAGATGAACCGCCGCGACCAAACTACAGCATCCAAACTCAGTAGTACCATCAAAACATTCCTCAACAACGGGACGGACGCGAGCGAGCGAGCGTACGCGTGCGAGAAAACGCTCCGTTTCCGACGACAATCGTATCGCATTTTCGTCGAAAAATTTCCTCGAATGTGTCCCGAAATTTTTTCTTAAACATGTTTTCGATTGTTGATCGTACATTCTTATTCTGTCCAGCGTCACTTCGTCCCGTTCTCACTTCCTTTTCAAAAGAAATATAGTTGTAGTGCTATGCCGCTTACCGGACTTCAGAGGAAATTAGTGAAAAATAATAGAGCAGTTTTGACAATATCAAAAAAGTATTTATCTAGATAAAAAAAAATGTTAAAACATGTTGATTTTTTTGTAGAAATATTTAGCGAGATTTGTTAGTAACAGTTGTTAAGTATTTTGTATTCGTAAAAGTTTAAAACAGTGTTAAAAAGAATTACGAATTTATTCAAAGCAACGACCGGCAGTAGTTTTAAGTATTAACTCAGTTCTAATTTAGCGCCGCAACAATCACGAAAGCCTAAAATAAACAAAAAGTTTTACAAACAAATAAAAAGCAAGTGTTGTTTCCAAAATACTTTTTAAATGAAAAACAATAAATTCAAATAAACTGTAAAGTCGTTGTTGTACACTACGTTTACAAAAAAAAAAATATAATTGTCTGTTAAGTTCCTAAAATAAAGCAAATTTGTTAATATTTATATAACTTTAAAACGTATACATTGTTAAATAAGTATCCTAAACAAAATGTTTAAATTCCAAAAGTTCAAATGAGCGAGCAATCACCGTTAACTAACTCTAACGGAGGAGTTAATTATATTCCGACCAGTTTACAAAATGGGCATGGACCAAATGGGCAGCAGCAGCAGCAACAACAAACGCAAAAACCGACATCCCTACAATTAGGTCCGTCATCGGTCTTCTATCGCAACAGTCCCACACGTTTGAGTTTAAATGATAAACATCTACAACAGAGACAACTCAGCTCCAAATCACCCGGTCGAAATAGCGAGATTCCACCGACAACCACATGGCAGACGAAATTAAATGGACCGGTCACTTGGAATGATGAACACATAAATGGTGGTGATGAAGATCCACCGGATCCTGCACCATCCTCCGGAACACCAGTGCGAAGAGCAATCGGGTCAAGACAGAATGGCAATATTAACTGGCAAAATGTTAATGGGGATGGTCCAAATATTGGTGGCACACCCGTGCGTAGACCACAATCAATTGCAGTTCCTACTTCAATAAATGACGCATCACTAAAATGGAATGGCACGACCGAGGAACCACCTCCGCCTGCCCCGTCAAATGACAGTGGAACATTGAAACGGCCACAGAGTATTGCAGTTCCTTCCAGAATAAACGGTCCTCCCAATTGGGATGATGACGATCCTCCTGGGCCCGCGCCGACAAACAATGCCACACCGGCTCGTCGTCCACACAGTATTGCCGTGCCAAATATCACCTCGACAAGCTCAGAAACGTTTAAATTGTATACACCACCAACGCCAATTTCAGCGTCCGCGTCTGATGTACGTGTCCCTATCCAGCCACCTCAAGTTTTGCGACGACCACGTGTGGTAGTTGATCCGGCACCACCAGAAAATGAAACTCGACCGGTGCCGAACGTGGTTCGACGTCCCCATAGCGTGGCCAGCACACCGACCGGACCTGCACAATGGAATAATAACCATAGTAATAGTAAAGACAATATTTTGACTGGCCCACAGCAGCAGCCTCGCCGTCCACATAGCATAGCATCGACACCGAACGGCCCTCCGCCCACACTGTACCATCCAGTGGCGCGACGTCCACAACCACCGCCAAATGTAAGTCAAACTTGGACTCCACGACGACCTAACACAATGGGCAATAGCCCATCCGATAATCCAACCGCGTATCGCTCATTGCCCACAAGTGCAAGTGAACATCAGTTGCGTTCCTTAAATCTTAGCGCTGCGGAAATTGCAGCTCGTCGACTGTCATTACCCGGCTCGGCGCAAACATTATTAAAACCGGGTGGTCCACGACCAAGTCCAACTTTCCACGGTATGCCCTTCAAACCGTTCACTTGTGGCGTGTCACCGAATGGTACCCCGCTGTTTCTTGGATGTACACATCCAATTGGCCAACATCATAGTGTTAGTAGTGCTAGTGGCAGTGCTAGTGCTAGTAGTACGCCTAGTACGCCGGCATCGACACCCTCCTCTGTCGCCCTGGCTGTCCAACAGTTATTGCTACAGCCTAGAAATGGATTTAATATACTCGATGACAAAATGTCACTTTTTATTGACATACTTGATGCGCAAGAACGATTTGCTCAGGTAAACCAAAAAAACAAAACAGAAATTACAAAGTTTTGAAAGATTTTTGAGTGTACTCCTTCCTTATGCTGCGACTTCTTGTAGTTATTAGTGCATGAGTGCCAAAAGAGTGCATGATTTCGTTATCCAAATATATATACAAATATTTCCCGTAATAGTTGGCGCCGTAATGTTGTGCTCCAATCCATCCAAGAGTTTGTATGGTCCGTAAAACTTAAACCCAAGTAGATCACTACTCCTCGATAGTTTGGGCGCAGTAACCTATTTGAGTTTGGCTTTATATTGCGTACAAAGTCTTGCAGGGTTTGGTGTTTTTTGAACTTAATGCTTTATGTTTTCCTCAAGCTAATATGTAGAAATATCTCAATCATAATATTAAAAAAAACTAACCATATTAAATGTTTAATTTTAAAAGGCCCGTGCAGAAATGAATTCCTTCATTTTATATTGAATTATCTCGATTCGACTGGTATAATTTGAATACTTAATTTGGTAAATTTGAGGTAAATAGGGCTATATAAAAAAAAATAAATAAAATAAATAAATTTTAAAATACGTAAATCTAAAACATTTTTTTAGTTTCGAACTATTAAAATTATTTTTTACTAATTTACTTACCAGACTGGTTACCATCTACCATTTCATTTGCAACAACCCAATAAAAACAGTAACAAAAAGGTGAAATATTTTTTTAACTTTTTATCTGAAAGTATACCTCATTTCAGATATAATTGATCATGAGTTTTCGTTAAAAAATTAAATAATTCTTATATTAAAAACAAATCTATCTTCTATTCTTTTCTAAAAATAAACTACAAATTTAAAATTTACATAAATGCAATAATAAAACAGATAAAGCCAAGAAAACGAAAATTATTTAAATTCAAAGTGGCAAAACATGGTTAAGTTTAACTGAAATGAACCATATTTTATAGGGAATGGAAAATATTTTTGTTTCAATTTCCGATTAAACTTTTCATTTCCAAAAACAAAAAAATTCATTTTTATTTTTTTTTTACTTTTTTTAAAATTTTTTGAGATAAAAAAATTAATACTGCCCATTGAATTGTTGTTAATACGATTATAATACTTTTTCATGTGTTGATTTTTTGACGACAGATAAATATATTATTTTTTTAAAAGTATATTAATTTTTGGTATTCTGTACCAAAATTGTCAAATTCAACAACTCACAAACGATATTCTTTGAAATTATTCGATGTAAGAATTTGAAATTTAGCACAGAGATAGAGTGTGATGGTAGACATTGAATTTTGGTTCTAGGGGTAAATTTTCCGGGACAAATGAGAATAAATAATTTTTCAGGGGTATCGTGTAGGTTACCAAGGAAAACTTATTGAAGCACGACTTCAACTACAATTAACTTTCAGTTATCGACATTAATGGATAGCACGGTTTTTGTAGACAGTCCAGATTTTAATATGTACCATTATTATATTCATATTCAATGCTAACTAAAAGTAACTTTGTTTAATTATGACTGAAGTTTCTAAAACGATTTCTTTGTTTAACGATTAAACGTTTTTTTGATTTTCTTTCTTTTAATCCAAAAAATATTTTTTTAATTCAGAGCAATTTTTTTTTTGATCCAAGGGAATATTTTTTTAATTCAAAGACATTGTTTTGAGAATGCGTAAAAAATAATAAAAAATAATTGTTTATTTTGAATCATGGATAACCTGCATTGCGAATAAATCTGTCGAGGATAATCGGGAGTTGACTGTATATACACGATGTAATTTTTTATGTATTTTTCGAAATATTTTTTAGAAAATGTGTTTAAAAATTTCTCTTTTCAGCTAGAATAATTGCTCAAAAAAATTTGAAAAAATTAAAACATTGTGGATGATGTGTAGTTTGAACCAAAATTATTGGGATCGAATAATTCGGGACAGCTGATGTTTATACACGAGAAAAATAATTAGAAAGTATAGTTAGTGTTTACTGGGCAGCATATTAAAGTGGACACAGACTGAAAATTCTAATAATATTGTTGAAAATTGAAAAAAATATTGAATAATTAAGAATAACAGCAATAAAAAACGAATGAATTACGCATTTTTTTTGTGCTAAAGTTTACTGCGTAAACCAAAAATATCCATAGATTTTTCGATCTTAATTCGAGAATTCCCAGTGTCACCTCTAGGTAACAGTGATTTGTAAATTTTTTTTACAGACAATTTAACAAATTTTAAAAATTAACGTGTTAGAACTAAAATGTTTATACTTAGTAGTATTCATGGTTTTAATTTGGCAACACTGAAGTTATGTTAACGGTTAAATTAATTCTGTTGTTTCGAACGATTTGCTATTTTATTGCGTGTGAGTGTGTCTTGTGGTATTTTCACTGTTATAAAAATATCTAAAGAGTAGGTACTGTTATTGCCGTTATAACAAATTATTATTTAAGAATGAAGCTTATAATGAAAGTGATGTTTTGCCGGTAATTTCATACCGTTTTACTCAGCTCATACTACAAATAACGCCCAGTGTCACCTATAGATGACACTCCATTTTAAAAAAAAAAACTAAAGGGTATTATTTTTTCAATTATTTATTTTTTATATGTTGAGTACCTAAAGATAAAAACTAGCACAAAATAAGGATATTTTGTCGATAGATCGCGGCTTGGGAACTGGCGAGTTAAATGTGCTGTCCAGTCAATATTCGATATGTTTCTCTCCCCAAGTACTTAATTCATATTACTTCCGAAGTGTTTGCATCTATCAAATTCATGTTTAAAACAACCTATTGTAGGTAATACTGTTTACACAAGTACGGCTTGCACTTGACCGACATTTTGTCCAACTTTGTCGTATTGATTGGGATAAGTAAAAACTTTTTCATTTTTTTTTTTTATTACTAACAAATAATTCATCGTCAACATTAGAGCTTTTTCATGTTCATATAAAAAATTCGTGTAATCAATTTCAATATTCAAATTACCATTTTCAAGTGTTGCCAACCCAAATATCATCCATTTTGATCGAAGAGGGTCAAACTGATAAATGTGTAAATGGTAGGTGTGTAGATACAACACACACGTCAAATCCTTTTCGTACCACACTCATCTTCCTCAACCCCTCCCCCCCCACCCATTCCCTCAGATTTCATTTCCATATCGTCATCATAAATATTACGATTATAACAATTGACTTTTCGCCGATAAAATCCCAATGTAAAAAAAAATATTTTATATTGCAGTAGTCAGCATTGAGTAAGAATGAGCAGTTCTAAAAATAAAATTTTTAATTCTATCAAAAGTCGACGTTTATCTCATTTTGTCTGTGTGTCTGTCATGTCTGCTTTTACCCCCAGTCTGTCTTTCGGTCGGTTAATGTAATAGTAATATATTATTCAATAGTTTTTGAACGATATTGTATTGGTACGAGAAGGTATACATATTAGTTTATATTTTCAAGTAATTTAAAATTTTCAGAACTGACGTTGCTAAAAATAGATCGGTTTAAATATATAAATAATTGATTTACAATAATGCTTTTAGTGTTTTAATCGTTGTTATTTAGATCACTTATGTTTATTTAAACGGAAACAATCGATAAATTTTTCAAATTGCCAGACTTGATCTGGACACAGAACACAATTTACACTTGTAGACACATATTAATATACTCCTATGTATTATACTTAAGTTCCGTAATATCATACATTATCATGTTCCTGCTGTTAGCAAACCCTTAAACCAGGAGTTCCCAAACTTTTTAGACTCATGGCACCCTTAAGGTACAAATCATTTTCGGCAGCGTACTTTGATCCCGAAAACTTGATTTATTTTTCAAAAATTTTACCACAAAAAGTTACCAGAAAAAATAAAACTTCAACCCAGCAGTAGTTAGTAATTTTCTCATATTTTTTTCATTACCTTCAAGAAATATAATTGACGAGCAAAAAGAAATTTTTCATTTTTTCGGCGAAGTTCGTTTCAGAAATATGACTAATTCGACAAGTTTTTTTTTTCTAGTCGGCTTACATGCTTAATATTGGTGGCAAATGAATAGAACTGCTGCGAAAACCTATAATTCGCTTTCAGTTTCGTTTTTTTTGTCATTTTATTCATGATTTTTAAGGTATAAGAAAAATTTTAGTGAACTTGGTGACGCCATCAGATAAAAAACATATTTTTTCTCCAATTAAGTGTGACGGAAGTTAGGTGAATCAAAGTAATACATCAAATTATAGTAATTTGGGTATAACTTTCCATTTTTGCTGTCAAAATTATGAAATTTCTCTTGGAAACATGACTGATTGGACAGAAGTATTTTTTCTAGTTTTGCTGCATGCTTAATTTTGGTAAAAATGTTAAGAACTACTTCGAAAACTTATAATTCGCTTCCAGTTTCACCCTTTTGTCATTTTATTTACGGTTTTTAGGACGTAGAAAAATTCTAGTGATCTTGATGACGTAATCAGATTGAAAATTTATTTTTTTCTCAAATTAAGCTTGTCAGAAGTCAGATGAATCAAATCACTATGTGAAATTGTGTAATTTTGGTGATACTTCTGTGAAACTGAGTATTTTCTTTTATAATTTCAGTACTATTTATTTTAAACGTTTCATAAATCTTCATTTTTTTCATATAAATTTATTAATTTTATTATTTATTGTTTTGATATTATTAAACAGTTTATCTGACAGTTCCTCACCTTATTCAGTTTTCGCCGTTTTTAAATGGGGGTTACTTTTAACAGCAAAAGTAGGAACATTTTTACTTATGCAAGTAAATTTGTATAAATGTATGCTTACACGAGCAAGTAGCCTTAATTTTTTACTTAAAAGTATATTTGCTCGTGGAAGTCTTGCTTTAGGAAGTTTTTCTATACTTTCACGACTATAACGTCCTAGTACAACTTTTCGAATTTCATCGACTTAACAAAAAACAGAATTGAAGACTAGACTTTACCTTGAATGACTGACTGGGTTTCTTTTGTACCAAAGAAATTTATTTAGAAAAAAAGGATGCGAATAGGTGAAAATTTTCTTTTATTATTGGTAGAGAAAATCGTAAGAATAAATAAACAAATTTCTCACCAAATCAACAAACAAAATATTTCCATTTTTCGATAAAACCACTCTTTTCGCCCTTTTTCACTCACTTACTCGTTTCGCATTAAAAACCATTTACACCGATCATCTCTATGCTCGTATTTATATCGTATTTGGATAAAATAATTTTTGGTATTGTTATTTTTTTTTCTACTGTTGTGGCTATAGTAAAGAAAATAAAATATCAATAACACTGGATAGATTTTTCTAACAACAACAGCAAAAAAAATTGAAAGAAACATTTTATTTTCCTTTTGCTGTGTAGAGTGAATCTTTTTCTCCTTTTTTTTGGGAAGCAAAAAAAATCGTGTTGGTGGAAAATGCACACGTATTGTTGGTCATTAGATGGATTACAATAGAAATAAAAAATCTTTTTATTTATTTAAGAAATGGATATAACTGTTTTCTTTTTTCGTAAGATTTTCCTTTAGTATGTATGATGTTAGTTTGATAGATATTATTGATCAAATAATGATGTTAGAAACGTCTATGACGCACGATTTTGCAAACGCAGATTTAATCATATTGTTTTAGTATTTCTAAATTTTCATCAAAATGTTCAAAATTGTCGTTATCATGACAGGAAAAAATAGTGGGAAAGGGGTAAATTTGGCAAGTGTTTTGGTTACACACGCATTAAATCAGGATTTCTTTTTTTTTTTTTTAAATTTCAAATATTATCGAGTGCCTGTGAAACGTTATTAATGTATGGCGAACTTTTGTTAGTATTTATACATACACCAGTAGAGGAGACTAGGGTAAAGTGGCCAGTGGAGGTAAAGTGGTCATTGGCCTTTACTCACCGGAAACTACACCAATCGTTTGGTGAAGCTGAATACTAGCTTGCAGACAAGCCATTAGTATTCTATTAAAACGTCAATGATCAGTTCCCTAGATTGTATGAATTATAATGAATTTTCTGAATTTTCAAGTGTTGATGTAAAGTAAGATTTAAGTTGTATTCTCATTATTTTTTTTATTAATTATGAATACAATTTTTTAATTGGGATAGCTAAAAACTCTGTCGAATTACCTTTAAAATAATAAAGTTATCGATGAATCAGAAAATTCTTTCTTGAAATTAATTGTAGTTTGCCGAAATGGCGTCTAACAGGGTAAAGTGACCAGGCTTATAATGGGGCAAAGTGGTCAGTGTCTCCGATCGCTGCTCAAATTGAATTCTTAGAATATTTTAACATATTAAATTCAGAACTTTTATTTAGTTCTTCATATTTTATAAACACAAAATTGCCTGAAATCAGTTTTTAGGGTTCCGAGAAAAAATGTGAAAAAGGAACCCTTATGATGAGACTTCAATGTCCGTCCGTTCGTACGTTGATATATAATAATTAATGATACAAACATAGTTTGATTTTGTATATAAACATGTTTATTACTTCAAGATTTCTTTTTGGGTTAAAATGAGTACCCCTGGTCACTTTACCCAACATAGTGGGGTAAAGTGGTCATTTTGCACATGTTTCGAAAAACAAAAATTGCAAAAATATCTTTCAAGATATTGTCGATATATTGATAGTTATTGGTTCTGCACTAAAACAGCTATATGCTAAATACTTATTAAACTCTATTTCTTTTCAAATAAATAAACTAAACAACATTTTGTCTTAGAGTGGCCACTTTAACCTAGTCTCCCTTATACACGGTGGTCCAGAATTATGTACCATAACTTCTAGAGCTGATAGTATGTTCCAAAATAATGGTACCTTTTTATCTACACTTTTTACACTAAAACTCAATAATAAGGGAAATAAAGCAGAGGGGTAAAATGTAGAGGGGTGGAACGAAACTTACTTCTTTTTTTGAATTTTTTAGGCGCTTTTGATTACTGGATTCAAATTTTAGGGGAGCGTGTGAACATTAAGATAATTAAATTTATGGTATCAATTATTCCATCACTTATGATTAGGAGATAATTTGGAAATAGATACTTCTACTTTAAATTACTCGAAAACGGTATAATTTATCGAAATGTAACAAGTATACATTTTTTGCTTGAAATTGTCTGAGGAATCATATTGTCAAGGGTTTTGTTTAAATAATTTCAAATTAAAAAAAGAAAAGACGTGATACCTCACACCTGCCAACCAAAACCACCCCTTAGTCATAAATGGTGGAATAATTGTTAACATAAGTTTAATCCTTCGAAGGCAAAATACGTTTCTCTAAAGTATCAGTCCGTTATTCAAAAGCGTTTGGAAAATATTTAGGAAAAAATGTTTTTCGTATCACACCTTTACAGGATTATACCTCCCTTATTATTGAGTTTTGGAAAAAAGCATACATGAAAAAGTAGGTATCATTATTTTTGAACGTACTGTTAGCTCTAGCAATTACGGTGCATAATTCTGGACCACCGTGTATATGAATATTGGTGATAACATTTGAAATTAAAACATAACTACGTCTATATGTTTGATTGATTGTCGGACTGGAGTGGCACTCGAACATGCGGTTCGGTAGCCTAATTGGTAAGACGCCTGGCTGGCAACCAAGAGATTCGAGTTCGAGTCCCAGCCGATCGAGTTTGACAATTTTTCAAACACTATGTGAATTGTAATTAACAGGATTTTCTTATTCAGTACCTAGAGTTTTTCACAATTTCCGGAATAAAGTATTTCTTAATTTTATTTAATATTATAGTTGGCCTTTAATTTGTTAATTTGTTTCTATATGAGTGGGTCAGATGCGGATAAACCACCTAATGCTATAACAAATTTCGAGGTTAAAAATCCTAAATATGGTCATTTCTAGTTAAAAAATGTTTAATTTGTCAATAATTTCAGGAAAAAATGAGTTTATAGAGAAGAATTAAGACACTTCTGAATATTTTTAGATGAAGACTATATCGATCATGTAATTTGGTGTCGGAATTTTCGTTCGCTAGCTTCTGACTCAGTTAATTTTACGAGTTTTCGATTAGAAATTTTATCACCTTTTAGTATTCCGTACCAAAATTGGCAAATTTCCGTCGATCACATGCGATTTTTTCAGAAAACATAGAAATTTAAAATTTAACACAGGAAAAGAGTGTGAGGTACTAAAAAGGTTGCACTTTGATTCTGGGGGTTAATTTCAGAGGGTATTGCATAAAGTTTGTTGAAGCACAAACTCAACAAATATATATGATATATTTTTTATGCATTTTTTAAAAAACGTTTTTCAGTGAAAACACTTAAAAATTATTGTCTTCAAGACGCCTTCCAAAAAATTGCTCAGAGAATCTGGAAAAAATCATAAACGTTGAAAATTACATGTAGATTAAAATCAAAATTATCAGGGTTGAAAAATTTTAGCACAAATGACTTTAAGTTCATATTTAAAAACAATTGATTGTACGAAATTGATCGTTTTGTTTAGAGTTTAATTTTTGAAAATATAAAATTTTTTGCCAAAAAAAAAGATTTTTTTGGCAAAAATGTAAGAGTGATAAAAAGAATATTTTTTTTCTGTTAAATTATATGTTACGAATTTAAGAGATTAGGAAATATATGTTTCCTGAGGCTTCTTATTTTTTCGAGCTCGAATGACACTTTTGAAACTAAAATTACCTCTATTGAACTTGAAGCTACTATAGGTTTCTTTTTAATTGTGTTAATCCTTACTCAAAGTTTGTATAATAATCATATCTAATAAAAATTTCAGGTTGATTTTACGCGATATTTAATAAAAACTTTTTTAATATAAAAATGAACAACATATGGGTTACACACATAATAATATGCCTACTTATATAATATATTATGCTATACACATATATTTAGATAATTTTCCTCAAGAACTGATCCATTTTCGACGACGCAAAATATGATTAAACGTAAATTTATGCACACTTTTTATTTGACAAATCGCCTGGAAATATAATAAATATGGAAAAATCCATTGAATAAATAATACTGTTGTACCTAACGCAGACGTAGGGTTGGTGGGGGGTAGAAAGGGGGATGTATTTATGTAATGGATATGTTGTGTGTTGTGTTATACCTTAAGATAGCTTTATTTAATTTCAATAAACTCACCGAAATGTGAAAATTATTTTACATACTTACCGATAGAGGTAATGTGTGTTGTAAGACGATGGTATTTTCCAAGAGGTATATGTATATATGTAATGAAGGGTGACACGGGGGACGTAGATATTTTTTCATACATCATTTTCGGTGACAGTTAATGTGCCACGCGACGTTCCATTTGTCTACGACATAACCTCTTTTTATGCGTTTTTTTTTTGTACGATTTTCTCAATGAAGAGTAAGAAAAAATTAAATATTTGAACTCTAGCTTGCGAAAAGGTTTGGTTATTGATTGTTTCGAGGTATTTTATCATCGTATTACATAATTGTAGAAATTATTGTATCATTCAATTTTTTTTTTACAAATGAATGAATTGCAATTTTTGCAATATTATCAAAACCATGAACAAGAAAACCAATTTTTAGAGAAATCCTGACGTTTTGAGTTATGTATATATTTTTCTTGAAATTTTTTTTATGCGGTCCCGATCCATTGCATAAAAACATAGAACACTAGAAACCAACTAATATAAAAAAAGTATAATTCGCTTGGAGTCATTTGTATGCCAGTCACAGCTTAAGGCAGGTAGTCAGTCAGTGTCCGTCGCCGAACACACACTGCATTGTGTTAACAATGTTACCATTGTTACTTAAATTGGACAGCTTGGTCTGTCCCATAATACGTGTGGTGTGGTGGTATGTGTGAATACGCACACAAAGGCAAACAACAAACTAACACAATTGCAAGCGGTGTGTACCTACACGACATGGTGGGGGAGATTTTACGTCACAAACTCATTACAAGGGGAACAGAGACATAGACCACCTAGTTTGTCCCCTTGCATAAAAATGTCTACAATCTGTCGCGAACTATACTTTTCATAAATACACGGAAAAAACTAAAAGATCAAAAAAAAATTACAAATTTTTAGCGATTTTTCGAATGGCTGTATCTTCGTGAAAAATGGTCGTATGGGAGTCGTAAACGAAGCAATTTAAAGCTGGAAGTTTCTAGTTTTGAGATCTTGCGAACAAGAATTTTCAAAGCAATGTGTATCACTTAATCTTAATAAATACACTGAAAAAAAAATTTCGAAATTTTTTCGGTTCCTTTTTTTGGTGCACGGACTTGGAAAAAATTTTTTCGACTTAGCCACCATATGGACCGGATAACTTGTTCATTCAGCTTTAATTTGTTTTTTTTCTTTTAGATCTTTATACGACCACTTCTCGCTGAGATATCAGACTTTGAATGGAAAAGGATCATTTTGTCTTTGACCATCAATGTCTCAGCAACCAATGATCACACAGAAAATTGAAGATGGGTTTTAAAAACTCGAGTAAATTCTCTACAAGGATTAGCCATTGTTTTTTCGGAAAAAATTTTTTGCATACTCTGCATGAATTTGAAAAAATCAAGAAAAAAGAGCTTTTGGTGGCTTTTTGGAAAATCAAGCGCTGAATTAAAAATATCGAGCAAACCATTAATGTTAAGTGTGCCTTTTACAGTTCAATATACCCACAAAATCATCATAGAATTTCAATTTAATCTATCCAGCCGTTTTTTTGTTTCATTCCATTAAATTTTTGAAAAAATTAAAGGATCATTTTTTTACTCTTAAACTTTCATAATTTTTAACAAAATGAAAAAAATTTTTTTTCTCAGTTTTTGCACATTTTTATCAATAACAGTATTAAATTTATAAGAAAAAGAAAGTTTCTTAAAAAATTTCCAAAAAAAAAAAAAAATTTTTTAAATTTTCCAGCTTTAAATTGCTTTGTTTACAATTCTGATACGACCATTTTTCACGAAGATACAGCCGTTCGAAAATCGCTAAAAATTTGGTATTTTTTTTTATCCTTTAATTTTTTCTGCCAGTGTATGAAGCACAAAAAGAGTTTCTGCTGTATATATATGTATGTGGATGTTGATGGGTGTCTGTGGTCGTAACCTTTTTTTGAGGTGGTTTATTTTTTTTCTCAAAAATATGAAAGTAAAGAAACACATGATAAAAACTAAGATGCGGAATGGTCATGTAATTATGTGAACGAATTTTTGTAGCAACAAGTGTTTACCCAGCTTTTGCGATTTATTTTATTTTTGTCCATTGCGATAAAACGTGGTGACATCATCACCAGCTAGTTTTGTTGCAATGTTCGAGATTGTAAAGATTTTTTCGGTTTTTTCAAAAAAGTTGGAAAATTGTTCTTAAGAAGTCTCTAGCGAGAAAATGATAAGAACTAGTTAAAATCAACAAAATTCTAAAGATTTTACAATGAAAATAATTCCATTGAAGTTTCGTATTGATTAGTATGTTTATTGTTGAGAAAAATTTATATGGAAAATTGAGAATTTTTCTTATATTTAAATGAAAAATTATGCTATAAGTCAAAAATTTCGATTGGTCAGTTAGTTTCTTAAATTTTTTCTACAGGTTAGTGATGATCGCAGTTAGTCTTTTGATAATTTCCGTAGTTATGTAGTCGATTGACAAAAATTAACAAGCAGTTCACCTTAATCTTGTCTTAATGGTATTTTTGTTTCAAACATGACGTTAATAATATGATGAGATACTAAATTTAAGGTACCATCACAGTGTAGAATTTTAAAAAAATCAATTTTTTTTTGGTCTTATCTTAAAGTATGTAGTTATGCATGTTCTCTCAAAATTTTAAATTGAAATTCAAATTATTACGGTCGCTACGACCACGAATCAATGGATACAGTCTAAATACAAAATTCTGTGGATCGATAGGTGTCTTTTTACTTAAACAAATTTTACTTAAACGCATTTGTCTCGAAATGCCCTTTTTAAAAACGGTACTCACTCTCAGAGGGAAAGTTTTTAAGCTAGAAGTTTGAAATTTTGACAGAATATTCTTTATTCCATTCTCCATGTACTTATGGATGCTTCTTTATTTTTTAAATCTTCCTATTTTTTTCACATGGAAAACATTTTTTTTTATTTAACTAACATGGAATACTGTTGAAAAAAGGCCTAAATTTTGTACTTTTTATTCAAACCGCCGCCATTTTTTGAAATTTTAAAAGAAACCTCCACAGGAACATAGCTGTTTACCTACAGAGATAATCTATTTTATTTTTTTTTCTCAGATGAAAACTGCGGCCGCAATCGTAGGCATCAATAGCCGCCCTTTTTTAAAGACACTTTTTTCAAAAAATTATAATAATTATAAAAAATAAATAAAAATGAATAAAAGAATATTTTTGTATTGTTAAATAGCGGTATTAATCGTAAATAAAATTCATCCCCATTCCCTCATCCTATCCATCCAGAAAAAAATTGCGAAAGTTAACTATTTTTCGGCCGGTCACACTGTGACAGTACCTTAAGATAAGATGCAATTTAAGCACAAAATCATTTTAAAAATTAGATAAAAGTCTGTTGTTTTCCCTCCTGTCTCCATTGGCAGTGAATTTTTAATTTACTGTTAATCAAAACATGGTAACGGCGAAACCGATCATACTTTTTTTATTCTCTCCTTACATATTCAATTGTATATAATCAGAAATTTCAGCACCCTATAATGTTTTTTTTTCGTTGCTCGATTTAGGCTTATGTCTGATGTATTCTTACTTATGTAAAAATACATATTTTAATTATATACGCTTTAGTCCGCTGTACTTGATATACCTAACTTTTGAAATGTATGAAATTTTTGGCAGCAAATTTTATTATTATCAAGACACATATTGTATAAAATTAAGTAAATCTCAGATTAACAAAATAAGGAGCTTATAAGGAATAAGTTTTAATACGTAGAATTCAAAAAATGAAAATCCTCAAGTGTTTGAAAAATATTACTCCAAGGGATTTGGAATTTCTTCGTATTCAAACTTTGTTGTGTATTTTAGTCGAAAAGTTTTGTGAGATGTTTTATTACGTAATAATATTATTTATCAAAGGTCATTCCATACTAAAATATCGGTCGCAATTTGTTCTCGATCCCGTCTCGGTACGGTAAATTATTTTTAAATGAGAAACAAACGAGTGTATTCACACTATCTACCATGATTGGACTAGAGCTGGATTGGTGTTGATGGTAGGTATTTCTCATTTTTTTCTCATTTAAGAATATTTTACCGGGCTGAGAACGAACTGTGATGGACACTATGTATAATGTTGAGAGATCCTAACTTTCTAAAATATTGAATATTTGGGTATTTTAATGCTATAAAATTTTTATGTAAAAAAAATTCGCCAAGTGCATGTTAGACACATATGCCACTGATGTGATGACATGCATGATGAACCTATAAAATAATTTTGTGGTTATGACTACGAAATCCTAAAAACATGAAAAAAGACACTTAACTAAATAACGTAAAAGTACAGCAAAAAATTTTTTATGCTGTGTTTTTTGTGACATGTCCATCAAACTGCATAATGAGAAAAGAACGTAAAGAAGAATAATAAATTTGAATATTAATTTGCGATAAAGTTACTTATTGACTGTTTTTAAACAGTTAATTATTACATTGCATAAGAATGTAAGTTATTGTATCAGTAGGTTTTTTACATATGTATTTGTTGAAATTTTTATAATATATGATAAAAATGAAGTAAAATGTTCTCATGTGCATATTAATGCTGGGTCATTTCACGCCACTCCATCCAGGTCATGTCACCCATGACCTCAGTTTTAGCTGAAAATTTTTTATTTGTTTATTTAACCATCCTAATCATCCGTACAAAATTTAAAGAAATTATCTCTAATAGTTTTCAAGTTATGAATTTTTGAAATTTAGCAAAATAGGGTTAAAATGATGTTTCCGTGGTATCACTTTCGGTGACGTTATTTTATTAAAAAATCCATAACTTCTGTAATATTTAATATATAGCAATAATTTTTTCATCAAAATGTTCAGAAAAGTCAAGGGATTACAGAAAAAATAAATTTGGTTAATTATCACTTCACGTTTCTATGTAATGCTTTGTTAGACTTAAATTTTGAGACATTTTTTAAACGATAAACAAAAAATCTTTAAAAGTGATTATTGACCAAAGGCATAGCAGTAACCGCAGTAATTTTTTTTTAATTTATCCTAAAGATGTAAACTAAAATAATCTGCAATAAAAATAATGGTTTTTTACCTGCTAATATTTTTTAGACACGTCCGACGTCTGGAAGCTCAAAAAACGAGCTTTTTGGAATAATTTCCCAAAATTCAAAATTTCTGTTTACACCACTGGAAAGAGGAGAAAAAGTTACATAAAAAAGGTCTTTAAACTATTATTCTATGTCAACTAGTTTCCAAGAAAAACTAACTTTTATAAATGGTCGCCGTATATACGACTGTCGCAGCATCGTGCATAACATAGCGAATTTCCATTTATAAAAATTAGTTTCTCTTGGAAACTAGTTGACATAGAATAATAGTTCAAAGACCTTTTATATGTGATTTTTTCTCATCTTTCCAATGGTGTAAACAAAACTTTTGAATTTTGGAAAATTATTCCAAAAAAACTCGTTTTTTGAGCTTCCAGACGTCGGACGTGTCTGAAAAATATTAGCGGGTAAAAAACCATTATTTTTATTGCAGATTATTTTAGTTTACATCTTTAGGGTAAATTTAAAAAAAAAAAATTACTACGGTTACTGCTATGCCTTTGGTCAATAATCACTTTTAAAGATTTTTTGTTTATCGTTTAAAAAATGTCTCAAAATTTAAGTCTAACAAAGCATTACATAGAAACGTGAAGTGATAATTAACCAAAATTAATTTTTTCTGTAATCTCTGAACATTTTGATGAAAAAATTATTGTTATATGTTAAATATTACAGAAGTTATGGATTTTTTAATATAATAACGTCACCGAAAGTGATACCACGAAAAAATCATTTTAACCCTATTTTGCTAAATTTCAAAAATTCATAACTTGAAAACTATTAGAGATAATTTTTTTAAATTTTGTACAGATGATTAGGATGGTTAAATAAACAAATAAATAATTTTCAGCTAAATCTGAGGTCATGGGTGACATTTTATGTTTTTATTGGATGATTTGAAATGAAATGACCCTGCTTCATCTAGTTTAGAAAAGTAACTTCTAAGGAAATTGGGAGGTTTTGAGCGTTTTGTAACTTTTTTTTACAGTCTGAGGCGAAATACTATAAGGTAAGAGCACCAGTAGCCGTCATTGACCCAATAGCCGTCCAGTTTCAGTAAAATGATAAATATTAAGATATTAAGTAAGCATAAAATTTTTGTGTTTCCTGCTACACGTTTTGGAAAGTATGCCCAACCGTTATTCCATTTATGAAAGCATTCAGTTAGCATTAGATGTAATAACGACTCACTTGAAAGTTAGTGTTTGTAAAATTTGCATATATTTACTAAAAAACTTAAGTTTTAGCTAAGGTAAGCACTAATTTAATTTTACTGTAATTTTGGTTTAACGAATAATTAGTTATATTTTTTATTTTTTGAGGTTTATTTTGAATTAAATTTTGTTAAAAAATAGTTTTTAGACCAGAAAACCTAACATAAATTTATTATTTTTGATGGGGGCTATACTGGTACATAAAATACAGGCATTTTCCAGTAACCGTCATAGTGACGGTAATTGGGGTAACAAATTTTATTTTAAAAATGGATACATATTCTCCTATGTTTTTTTAAAAATTTTAAAATCTGGATTCTATTCGCAACAATACGATAAAGCTACTGATCAGTACCCGTCATTATTTTCTGTAACAATTAAATTTTAGTAGTCCCTGTAAATTAATGTCGGATACTGGTACACTATAGTAACGGTTTTTGGTACCGTCTTTTTTGTAGGTAAATTTCAATACAGTAATGAAGATTAAATAAATGCTTTTGGTATGCTATTCGTTAAAAAAAATGCCGATTTGTATCGTAGTCAAACAATTCGGTGTACCACAGATAATTGTCAGACCACACTGTCAGATAAATTAAAAGAATAGTAGCCCATATTATGCAAAAAATGCCTCCAGAATTATTTTAACCAACAAAGAAGTAGAAAACATAGTAAAGTGGATGATACATTTGAATGAAACTGTGATCCTTAACTGCTAGACAGTAGCCAACTACTAATCCAAAAACTTGAGAAAATCCATTTACTCATGGTCGACCTGGACGAAAATGGTTCTTGTCTTTTTGCAATAGACATCTTGAGTTATCTAAGCGATTATCTCAAAATTTTAGAAAATCAAGAGCTTCCGTTGCTAAAATATCAAAAACTGGCTTAAGGAAATTGAAGAATATTTTAAGAAAGAAGAATTTATAGAAATTTTGAATGATACAGAGCGTCTGATTGATTTATGATGGATCAGTATCTTTTTGAGCCCGACTAATAACCATGTAATTGTATAGAAAGGACAAAAATCAGTATATATAATGTTATTAATTCGAATGAAAAAGAATGTACAAAAACAGTATTTATGGATATTATGGATAATGCTTCAGAAGAATTAGCATCACGGATGGTTGTATTAAAGAGAATTCTAAAAGAATCAGTTCAGTGCCAATCTAAGTAATATATCTGCAGGAATTGTAGAAAGGAAATAGCAGAATCAAATAATTTTTTTTTAATAAAGCTTTATCCTTAAGTATTTTAATTATGTAGCTCAGTTGTTGAAGATTAATCATATTCTAAAGAATGACAGATACTGGGTCTCTGCTCTGACGGATACTCGAACATCGTTAATTTTTTATTGAAGGGTACTGGCACTGATCATAAAATTTTCTTTCGTTTTAGCTTTACTGTTGGTCATTTTGTATAATTATGAACGAAAAAATTTGTGACGGCTACTGGTGCTCTTACCTTATATACTTTTTATTACTATTTATGATATTTTTAAATATTTTTTGTTCTTTTGTGATTTTTTTTCATACGATCCCGATTTATCGTATAAAACAAGAATATACTGTACATGCTATTGAGGTATAAAATGCGTGTTTCAGTATCGACAAGGCATATTGTATTTATGACAGAACTTACGACCGAACGACAGACAATTGTCGTCGTTAAAAAGATCGTAAATTAAAACAGTAATAAAACATTTGCATTGAAACGGAAAAAATGGTAATGAGGTATCTATCTATATCAATGTTTTTCCACTACGACTAATACCTCGGCATCTCATACTATATACATGCATACAAAAAGATTTCAGCGCCGTAAATATATTTAAATACTCATAAATTTATTCAAATCATCTTTTAAGATCTATTTCTCATTACAAATGTAATCGGAATAATGAAAATTATTCCCACGGGAGTGTTTGTTGTTTTTTGAATAGGATGGGGAGTTACATTTTTTTCTGTATTGTTAAAAATTGGTGATAGAATATTAATTGTGCCAATATATTTTTAACCTCTCTTAAAGTTGAAAACGTTTATGGAAACTTATTTCAGATTTCACATATAATTATATTGTTTGTGGAGTTTTACTAGTGCTAGAAACTTGAAATATCATATGAGTGTAAATCTTGGCCGAAAAGATTTTTTTTAAAAAAGTCCTACCTACCTTTTTATGTAATTTTCTAAAAATGCATACGTATTTGTGCAAATACATATATACATGTGTGTATGTATTCACTGTAAATAGATATTATAGTAAGATTTATAAAATAAAAAAGCCAATTAGACTCTATTGGGCCAATTCTTTTAGTGAATTTCCAAAACTGGAAATTCAGCTTTTACGGCCGTTCTCATGACGCATCCTGAGGCCGAGGCTGTAACAGAAATATGTTTTGAGGTCCCTAGAATACGAAAATTCTTTTTAGTAAAATTTATATATATATATATATATATATATATATATATAAATTTTACTAAAAAGAATTTTCGTATTCTAGGGACCTCAAAACATATTTCTGTTACAGCCTCGGCCTCAGGATGCGTCATGAGAACGGCCGTAAAAGCTGAATTTCCAGTATATATATATATATATATATATATATATATATATATATATATATATATATATAATATATATATATATATATATATATATATATATATATATATATATATATATATATATATATATATATATATATATATATATATACTTACGTGTTCGTATATATATACTTACGTGTTAGCTAAGTTCGCTAGTCAGACACGTCGGATGCCCACAAGTAGGTTTTTCGGGCATTTTTTGTCAACAAAATAAGTTTTTTGCCAGAATTAAGCAATTTTTAAAATTTTTTTTTACTCCAATCGAAAGTAAAAAGCAATATGCGTAAAAAATGTTTTTGCGCCCATGCTCTAAGTTAATTACTTTTCGAGAAAAGTTAGAAAATATGTTGGAAGAAATTATTACTTACGCACTCGATCTCGTTGTGTATACGTCAGTCCCTTAGACTCGTGCCCGAATTTAAGCCTACTAGAATACCTCTCTTTACGCATATGTATCAGAAATAACTACTGCGTAATTTTCTAGCCGACTGAGAAGACTGTTATGATTAGAATATATAAACACAGCATTTTACTCGTGAATAAATTTGCATATTCAATCTTTCTTTTTTTTTAACAACAAAACAAATAATTTTAAATTTTGACATATTATATCATACATTTTTGAAAATATTAAATATTTTAAAGCGAAAATATATTAAAAAGCTGAAATTTGTTTAATAAAAGCCATACATCTGCTCATTTTACCTCAAAAATGTCTGAAAATAGAATATTTTTCAATAGTTAACCCAGAAAAAGCATATAAGAGGTTACTAATATATTTTTTTTGAAAATTTCAAAATAAAATGACGTTTGATAGTAGTGTTACAAATGATTTTTTTTTTTATTTTATAGAATCTGGTAAATTGAAGTCGTAATGAGTACTTGCCTTGGAATAATCAAACAAGTATTTAAAACAAAATACTATTTTTTAAAGAAATTATTAAAATTATGTACAAATGCCGTCCTGATAAACTGATATATTAATGTCCATCTTGAGCGCTGGAGCCAATTCTGAGGAGCTGGATTCCCTCCAGGCAAAAGCTCATAGCAAATACACACATTTTTAAAATATCCTTTTGAATTTTGTAACTCAATCATTACAAATAAAACCTAAATAAAAAAAAAAATCTATATGACCTGTTTTTTCTCAATTTTCTAGCATCAAGTCTAGGGGTAATTAACTAGCGGTGATTGTGTCGACATTTTAATGTAAAATATAGTAATTTTAACCGTGTTCAAAAGAACGTTTCAAATTTAACAATAAAAAAAAATAAAATAGTGTTTTATTTCTGTTAGGATTGTTAAATAACTACTGAAATGTTTTTAGATGTTGATATATACAAAAAATATTAATGTGTTAAGTACTTGCTAGACTTATAGGTTTTCTGGGTGGTTTTAGCGAATTTTCAGAATGGAATTAAGCTATTACAGCCCTTGTCATGATGCGACTTGAGCCCGAGACTATGGCAGAAATTTGTTTTTAGGTCCCTAGAAACCGAAAATAATATTCACTAAAATTTATATTATATATTTGTATTTAGTCCCACACCGTTGGACAAGCTCGTTAACCAGTTGTGTCGCATGCCTGGAACATGGTTTTTTGGTCATTTTTCGTTAAAAAAATTAGTTTTTTGCCAAAATTGTCTCAAGTTAAAAATTTTTTGCTACATTTATTTACACCATTAGAAAGAGGAGGAAAAATCACTTAGAAGGGTAAAAATCACAGAAAAACGGATTTTTATAAACGGAATTTTGCTATGTTATGCAGGTGCTGCGACTGGGGTATTGAAATTTTACACACTCTTTATACACATAAATTACGAGTTAACGCTCGCGTTGTTGAGTATTTTATTTTTTAAACAGTAATATATTTTACAATAAAATAATGGCCGAATTTTAAATAGAAAAAGGACATTTTGATTTTTAGGTATTCCAAAAGCAACAAAATCAATTTAAAAAGCAAAACAAGAAAACCTGTTGTTACCTTGAGGAAATTATCAACCAGCGAAGTCTTTTTGGTTTTTTGATTTCGAATGATTCGGTGATGGTTAGGTGGTTCAACGCAAAGTGACTTTTTTCTGAGGCTTCTGCGAATATCATTCTATTATGTAGTACTTACATAAATAAATTTATACATATTAACCGTGCCTATCGTCAAAATTTTTTTTTTACAAATATGTTTATAGCGAATTACCCCCCCCCCCAAATAAAAAAAAAACATTAAAAATTTTCATTACATCTCGTAAATATTTAGAGTTTTTTATATTTTAGCAAGGGTCTTGCTTAATTTTCTTTCCCTGGTACTGATCGTGAAGACTGCAAGACCAATACTGATTTTGCTCGCCACTAAATTGATACTTCGGTTCCTGATCTGAGGACAGAGAACTAATATGACCCGACAGTGACTAAATATTTTTGCTTAATTCACTTTCGAATCGTCAGTAATATGCAAGCCAATATGGAATATATTTTTGGTTTTTTAGGAATATTTCCCGGTCGTTATCATCGACCTTTACAAACGTCTTTCAAAACGTTAAGAGAATAAATTTTATTTAAAATCACCCCAGCAATATCGATTTAAACTTTTTCAATTTTAGTAAGAAACCAAAATTATATTTAATCACAGTATGATTACAAAATATCTAAACAAATCACGTAAATTGTCTTTTAAATCGCACTCTGTTTTACTATCTATCTGTCTTAATTATAAAACGGGAGTGAAATGGATCGTATCAAACTAAGATAATAATAAATATAATATTCGGAGACAGAGAGGGTGCCGAGGATGATTCAGTTACAAAATTTATTACAAACATTAAATCATAGGCACAAATAAAAGAGATCATTATAATTGAAAATCCAATAAAAAAGGATATAAAATACGATATTATAGAAATATAATCATTATATCTTTATTTATTTATTTGTAATTTGCATAATATTTTTGGATATGGTAACATATTTTGCTTTAAATAGATAAATATAAAATATTATTGTTTTTATTGTAAATTATCTGTTTATTTGCAACAATAACTCATGGAAATAAAAAATAAAAATTTAGTATAAAAAACAAAATAAAAAATATATATTTGGGGTAACAAAGGTCAAAAATGGGTACAACAGATGTTACCAAACACTGTAGAAATAAATTTAATTATTTCATAAACAAAAAATAAAAATGTTTAAACATAGAGTTTAGTTTTAAAAGTCAGTTTTCCATTTACGGTTCGTTTTCGAAACTTCTGTATAACAGAACCACCGCGACCATTATTTTTTATACTTTATTTACGTAACATAATATTTATGATGTGGGTGGGGGACCATGAGTCAGAATTTGTAAGTATGCATTTGGAATTATTGAAGGAAAACTGTGGAGAAAGGTTCGAGAGAAAAATGCAAAAGTGTTTTACGTTGTGAAAAATCTTGGTCCTGTACCAATCAAGATCAAAGAAAATTACTTGTCATTAAAATGTATACTTTTTGGACGCGCCAAATTTTTGAAAAATATATCAAAGACTATCCGTGCTTCATCCGACGTGCTTAATTTTGTTAAAAATGAAAAGTTAAAAATCTATAATACACTTTCAGTATCATCATCGTCCGATGGTTTTATTTATGGTGTTTATGATAAGTAGATAGGCTGTACGGGTACGGGAGCACCGCAAAACGGAGTAACTTGAACCCCTTTGACGATGTTTGGAAGCGTGTGACTTACGGTCCTATTGTACCCATTTTACGGTACTACACATTCCGAACTGATGAGTCATCAAACTGTATCGATGTGCAAACCTTGACCTTTGACCCGGCACGTACTGAGTACATGTATTTAAAATTTGTTGTTGACATTTGACCCCAACACTCGCTTATACTGTTAGCCTTGAAATTCCTAAGAGGTGAGTCAATACCAGCGACCAAATTAATTTATGTTAACCCATTATGCATCATCACAATTTACTTATAACAATTTCATTTTGTGTTAACCCATTACCAGCCAAACCTAACGCATGCGCAGACTGAATTTAAGTACACGACGCATGCGCAGACTGAATTTTAGGTTACAATTTGATAGATGGGGCACACTACCGCGTCTAAAATGTGGGGAATACCCTAACTCGGGGGTGGCCCCAAATTTTTGACACCGTACTGTACTTAAATTTTTGGTACACTACCGTGTCAAAAGTGTGGACCCCCCTGGTCAAAAAGGTATCCGATCACTTTTTGAAACGTACTGTACGTGCAAACCTTGGCCCCAACACGCGCTTGCCTTAAGTACGTCATCTTAAACGAACTATCACGTCAAAAAATGTGGGGAATACCCTAACTCGGGGGTGGCCCCAAATTTTTGACGCCGTACTGTACTTAAATTTTTGGTACACTACCGTGTCAAAAGTGCGGGCCCCCCTGACCAAAAAGGTATCCGACCACTTTTTGAAGCGTACTGTACGTGCAAACCTTGACCCCAACACGCGCTTGCCTTAATTGCGTCATTTTAAACGAAAGGTACATTACCAAGTCAAAAATGTGGGGAATACCCTAACCCAAGGGGTGGCCGCTAAATTTTGTGGGGGCACTCTACCAAGCGCTAGCCGCAATCATGACTTCAGACTCCAGATTTCAGACTTCGGGGTCCAGACTCCAAATTTCAGACCGCTACTGTACTGCCGGAAATTTTGGTGTCAATTGTACTTGAGGTTTTTTTTTTTGTATATGAGTCAAGTCTTTATAAGATTAATTTGTTTATTTAATAAAAACTCGTGACTTTATACGGCTTGTGTTTGTTTATTTAAGATTTTTTAGCTGACTTAGGATGATGTAATTTCATAATATGTTTGCATCATAGTCAGAGAGGATTTTTATTTAAAAGCAAGTCTCAACTTGTCAGTTCCAGGAATTTTTATCAGTTTTAAAATAAACAAAGAACCAATATCTAAATGTTTGTTTTAGCTGAATGTTTATTTTAGCAGACCTTGAAATCAGATTGTAAAACCTCATTTAAAAATTTGAGTATTTCCAGCATAATTTATAAATCAAATGAAAATTATCTTAATATCTACACACCTGTATATTATGTATACACCCCTGTATAGTAAAAGAATAAATCGCTATTTAATTTTAATTTTATAAATTCTAGTAAATGATTGTAGTCTTTATGTCAACAAAATCTAACTAAAATAATTTATCACTTTTATCAGCATTGGGAAAATATTTGCTTAATTAGCAAAAAAATAATATGTTTGCAAATAAATTCGTATATATTACTGTACAATAAATACTTGGATTATTTCTTAATATGTATACTATAGTTTAACTATGTTGTTTAATGTAAAAATTATAACAGCATTAAGATTTGCTAAATTTTTTTATAAAATAGTAGTTTTGAGGTAAAAAATTTATAGAATATCATCTTAAAACTTACATCACAAATACATAATATAATTATAATATACAAATGCATGTGTACGGGTGTATTCTTATACAGGGTGTATCATGAAATATGCTTTTCAATTAGAATAATAAATAAGATTTTTTTTCAATACTTTTATAGGTTAACGAAAGTAACTTCTTCCTGTAAAAAATAGGGGAATTCAGGGTAATAATTAAATAAAACGCACATAATTTTTTTTTTTTAATTTTATTTATAGAATATGTATACAAAAAATTAAATTGCTTAAATCTATATATTACTTAAAATCTATTTATTTTCCATATAAAAATTTTTTAAAAGAATACAATTTTCTAATGAACAAATTTTATCTGAATGAAGCATACAGCGTCTTGAATAATATTCATCTCGCAGAATGGAAATCTTCGGTACATCAAATATTTCTTCCAAATTCAGAATCCACGGCTGGTTTTCGGTACTATCAAACAAACTTGATATCCATTTCTTCTTTTCACCACCCTTGACGTATATAACATCATACTTCTTTAATATAGGTTTCAGTATGGTATGAAGTTTTTTGTATGGAATAAATCCATACGACCAAGGTATCCCATGCCAATTTCGGTAAAGCCAACTGGCTACTCGTTGATATTTCTTCGGCAACTCGTTGAAATCAAACGGTGCGTCGAATATAAGATGTAATATATCATCCGAATTTTCTGCAGCAATACCAACTTCTTTAAAATAAAATTCGTTGTTAGCTCCTTGATAGCCTTGTATGTCAAGAAACGCCATTTTTTACCGCCACCGTAGAACTGAAATTATTCACACAATCCACAACTTTATATAGAATAATTAAAAGTGGTGGGGGTAATTAGGTATACTTTTTAACCAGGTTAGTTAGTGGAATGTATTCGAAAATGACATCATGAACTAAAATGGCTATTGCTGTCGTACCAGCCGGAATATCTTTATTACATTTAAATTCTAAACGAACATCAACTGAACCGCTTTTCAGTGACTCATTTTGATGTGAGCAATCGATAAAAACTATCGGAGCTATAGTTTTAAAATTTTCCCAATTTAAGAGCGGTTCATTGGAACGATGATAGTATGAGGATTGAAAGCGGGTATACATATCATAAAGTATTGCATACTGATTAATATCAAATTTAATATTCAAATCATCATAAGGGTACACTTGTGAATTTAGGTAAACTTTGAAATTATTTAAATCACAATGATCAAACTTAGAAACATTTTTATCCTTTTTCTGTAAAGCGAAAATGATATATCGCGGTTTTTCTAGCTGTGTAGTTGTTTTTACAACCCAAGTGTTTTGTTGTGTAGTGGGTAATGCAGGTTGAATATAAGTTTCCCACGCTCTAAAACTAATCTGTATAGGTTCAGCTTTTTCAACATATTTTAGCAGTGATAATTTAATTTCATCTGATACAGTTACATGTGGAACACGCCATTCGAGTTTATTTATTTCAAATTTTAACAAATCCGATTCTGAAACAATTACATCGTTGTCAGTTCGTGCACGAATAAGAATTAATTCATGCTTTGCGTTTAACATAATTTTTCCGTAATCCTCAGCGAATCCCAATAATTTTCTAAGCGGAATGCAAAAGTTAAAGTTGGCTTGTGGTAATTTTATTGTACAATCATTATCAATCGACCAACCAGCATTTAGTAATTGTTTACTCTCATCATCGTTTAACGATAAATAATTTTTCAATGTCGATGTTAGACCAACATACCTAACACGTTCAAGTTCAACCCCATTTAATTCATATCTAATTTCATCGAATAGAAAGGCAATACAATTATTAACCAATTTTATATCTGGAACGGCATTTTCATTATTTAAAATTTTCCCCTCAATGTAAATAAAACTTTCACTAGGTAAAATGTACAAGTCCTGGTTTTGAATTAATATTCTAACTTCGTCATTATTCTTAAAGGATCGTAAAAAGGGCGCATATGTATGATATTCAAAGTTCGTAATGCTATCATCAATTTGTGAGCCACCAGGAATATTTAATACGTCGCTGTATACCATTTTCTTTTAACTTTGTGACCCAATGCTTCAAGAAATGCTAAACGTTCAGGTGAAATACGCTGTTGCTTAAATGCTTTACGTTTAATGGTATTCAACTGAATGAGCTCAGGCTGTAAAAACGCTCTATTATATAGCCTAGCGGCGGGTTGCTCCAGATTGTAAATTAACATGGTCTCAAATGCAAACGTACTGTGATTGTTTCACCGCGAAAGTCAACCAAATCACCGTCTTGATCGACAATTTTCAACGAAAGAGATGTTAACTCTCTAACGGTTACTGGTGAATAGATTATATTTCGCGGTACCTCAACTATTTTATACCCTGGCGCAACAAGAGGTGAAAATTCGTGAAGTGTGTGAGCTAGCATACCATTCATATAAGCATTACTCGTAATATTAGATTCAATGCGTATTGCATTCACCTTCATAATACTAACAGGCTCATTAGATGAGTGAAGTTTGTTTGGTTCCAATATCCGTTTAGTAAACCCTAAAAGTGAACCAATTGTATTAGGTTTAGTGAAATCAATAGCTTTATTGCTAATTATTTCGCATTTGAGTGTGTTATTATTAGCCCTTAGATGTATGTATGGTTTATCATTTTCGTTGTTATATATTATATTACCATACTTGTTGTAAATAGTTTTGTTTATATATGTAGCTAAATCATCTATTTCAAAGGTGCCGGTAGGAAATGATATTACATCATTATCACCGTAATGTAATAAATTATTTTTAGCAGTTACGTTAGGAATTGAATTGTATACTTGGAAATCTAATAGAGCACACTCATATTGATTTCTAAGTTGAATTGCCGGAAAATAGTGTGCAGTGAGTATAGAAGTATTTCCCGACAAAGTTAATGTGAACGCCATGACTTCGTCTTTCGAAATGACAAACATACGTGAGCGTTGATTTCTTTTATAAATATTTATCACCATCACCGTAATATTTATTATAAAGAAACTCCAAACATAAATGACCACATTTATAGGAATTGTAATCTTGATATTTATTATAATTGTATGTAATATTGTTTCCACTGAGGTAGCGAGCCACTTCAAGCGGTGGTTTTAAATTACCAAAACTATCAAAATAATCTACCTGATTACCATTTTTCCAGTAACAGGTCCAATGAGTACCAGGTCCGGTAGAACTATCTAAATTTAAAATACCGCATTCATTATACCACGGTCCACGTTTGGGTAAATTATCACGCATAAATACACCACGAAAATGGGGTAAATATTTCGCATATTTACGTAAATCTCTATCTGTTAGTGCCCGCTCGGGCAATTTCATTATAAGTTTTTTGGATACGGTTGCAAGTATAATCCTAATCCTTTTCTATATGGTTTTATATACAAACCCCGGCCATTACGTATAGCAATAGCCTCCATCGTTCGGTTATGGCGTTCACTTTCATTCAACTGTTTTTGTGCCGCTTTAGCATCATTAATAGCTTTCGCAATTCCTGATGCACCCCCGGCTAGCGCACCGGCTGCCGAAAGTGCCGCAAAAATTGGTAAAAGTGGTAGAACACCACCCGTTTTAGGTATTGGAATAATACGTGGTGTTTTAATTTTTTTACCCCTAGCTGCAACTTTAGCCGCTTTAAGAGCAAGCTTTACAGCATTATTAATTGGTTCACGTTTTAATTTTTTAACGGTACCGCGTACACTTCGTCGCACTTGACCGAGTGTAGCCTTTTTGTTCACACCCATACCAAGTTTTACTTTAGCTTTCATTGCGTTTGTTACGGCCCACGCAGCAGCTTTTTCACCAAATTTTGCGTCTGAAGATTTAACTCGATCCCAGGCTGCGTTTGCTAAAATTAAATCTGCCTTATGTCGATCAGGGAGATTTTTACTTTGCGAGTAAGCGATATCGTGTGCCTTACAAGCTTCGTCTAATTTATTGATCCCCGGATCACCTCTTGCTAATCTTTCTTGTAATTTTGTACCCGGTCCACAATACTGATAGCCAGGTATGTGAAGTTCAAATGGCAATTTGTTAATTAATGAATTAACAAGTCCACGACCACTTCGTTGTTGTTGCCGGTTGTGACGTAACATTAGAACTGAATGCTAATAAAATTTGATTCGAGCTATTTATAGATTCATGAAAAATTGAAATGAATCAATTTCATGAACAGCTAATTTACAATTTTGATCACTTTCAATCAAATAAATCCTCTTTTTACAACAATTAGAAATTATAATACATAGATGCATAATATCATCCTTTTCAATATGATTAAAAGTTATTGACAACAATGGTTCATCAGAATCGTTAAACCATTTAATTTCATTGTTGTCGGTAACTTGTGGATCACTGCAACAATTAAATTCATTGTTGACGAGTATACATTCAAGACCTAAGGTGCGCCAATCCACGCTGTAGTGATTCATGATGACTACTGCGCGTAAGTATATAAGGGGCTGAGCGCTTATATAATAAATCAGTAGCGTTAAAAATGCGTTTCGTAAAACAAGATGTTGAACTGCCAATCAAAAATATGGATTTTGTATCAATCACACTAGCTGAAAAAAAGCATGGCCCCTTATTACCGAATAGTATAAGATGTATAATCTCTGGTCCTTCGGGGTGTGGCAAGACTAGCATTTTATTAAATTTATTAGAACATCCGAATGGATTAAGTTTTGAAAATATTTATCTCTATTCAAAATCACTCTGTCAACCAAAGTATGAGTATTTGAAACGCGTTCTCAAACCGATAAGGGGTTTAGGATATTTTACTTTTTCTAATAATGATGATATTATAGCACCAGAAGATGTAAAAAATAATTCAATTTTTATATTTGACGATGTTGCAACGGATAAACAAAATAATATTAGAGCATATTTCAGTATGGGGCGTCATAAAGATGTTTCAGTCTTCTATCTTTGTCAGACGTACAGTTTCATACCAAAACAATTACTTAGGGATAATGCTAATTTAATAGTTTTATTTAAACAAGATTTGACTAATATCAAACACGTTTTCCAAGAACATGTAGGTAGTGACATGTCATTCGATCAGTTCAAAGAAATTTGCAATGAATGTTGGCGTGAAAGGTTCAACTTTTTGGTTATAGATAAAGACAGTGAGTTGAATAGCGGAAGGTATCGTAAAAATTTCGATATCTTTATTCAAATTAAAAACTGATCTATAACATATAGATTATTTCTATATGAAATACCATTGTGTTTCGAACCGAAATAGACTAACTCATTTTACCATTTACATATAGTTCATTGCTAGATGATACTATACTTACTCAGCATCAATATTCAGATACTTGCCCCTGAATATAGGCAATTACACTGCGTTGCCAAGTGGCCCCATACCTACTGATGCAGTGCGGTTGGACCGAAATAGTGTGCGGTTCAACCAAAAACGTGTGCGGTTGGACCGAAATAGTGTGCGGTTGGACCGAAAATGTGTGCGGTTCGACCGAAATAGTGTGCGGTTCGACCGAAAATGTGTGCGGTTGAACCGAAATAGTGTGCGGTTGAACCGAAAATGTGTGCGGTTCGACCGAAAATGTGTGCGGTTCGCCCGAAATAGTGTGCGGTTCGACCGAAATAGTGTGCGGTTCGACCGAAATAGTGTGCGGTTCGACCGAAAATGTGTGCGGTTCGACCGAAATAGTGTGCGGTTCGACCGAAATAGTGTGCGGTTCGACCGAAATCTCTGTTCAGTTCATCAATTCGGTTCGAAAAAGCTATAAAATGGCTGTGTACACGTTCACACTGCACATTTGCTAGTAAACTGTAATAGCATAAGCACGCACACACTATGGATAGCGAACGGGAGCTAAAACGAAAAATCATCAATGCTACAAAATCTATACGCGCCAAATACCGTGCGCTCAAAGATAGTCAGTTTAAACGAGAGAAAAATTTACAAGAATCATTTAAGCCAATAACGGAGCCACTTAAGGAACTAGCTGTTGAAATAAGAAATGAACCAATAAAAAGTTTCTTGCTTAAAGATGAAAAACCTAAAATTAAAAAAGCACGTTTTTCAACCGATTCTGATGTCGATATAAAGTCACATTTTCTTAGTAATGATAATAATGATGATGATACTGAGATATTTAGGTCAACGCTTATGGAACAAAGTAGTCAACCTACAGCAACACCTTATGTGATGGAACAAAGTAGTCAACCTACAGCAAAACCCTATGTTGGTGCACTAGCTGAAAAATATCTCACGTTGGCAACCACACGTAGAGCTAAAAGAACCCTTGATCGTACCTATGGACCGCGTATAGATGAGCGAACAAATAAATGGATGATTGGTAATTCTGAATTGGATATAATTGATGATAATTTTATTATTAACAACATCGTTTACCCCGGTACTGAAGGTCTCTTTGAGTTAATGTTTAAAAAATATCCAAATCATCATGTATACACAGAGTCGGATTTAGATACTTATAAGACCATTTTAAAAAGTACTAATGCGCATAAAAGAAGTTATAATATTAATGCACCAGTTAATTCAAATCAAAGTTATAAGTATAGAATAATTATAAAAAAACTTTTTCCATCGTCACCAAGGTACACGTCAACACCCAAACGACAACCAACCGGTTCCGGTTTAATGCATTATGATGCTAATCAAACGATTGATTATCGTTATTGGAATGACATAGACGAACTTATCGATAGACTAATATTATTGGTTGCGTCACAGCAAGCTGGACACACCAATCATCAAAATGAGATACAAGCCATTTTAGAGGAATTGCGCGAGGCTGATGTAATAGAATAAATACAGGTGATCAACCTGATTAGATAGTCATTTCAAACATGAGCGTTGACAAATTCGGTCGATTCAGCAGTGGCGGAAAAGCCGTTTCCATTAATTTAACAACGAATGGTGATTACGATATGAAAGGTAAACGTCTGACAAACGTTCGCACACCTAAACATAAAGCTGATGCTGTTAACTTGGCTTTTCTTAATGAAGCGCTTGCTAAAATTTCGGACGGTATGACAACACTTGAAAATTCACATAAACAATTTGAATCAATTGTAACCGCAAAACTTAGTCATTTGGAGAACATGGATAATGAGTTGAAAATGGTAATGGAAACTATTGCAAATGCGGTATTTAAAGAGGAATTTCACGTTAAATTTAAGCAATTAGAAAATAAAATACAATTTATTTCGAACCTATATAAGCAACTCACTGTAAATACCATGCCAACAGTTCAAGATGAGTAAAGTTAAAGAACAAGTTGTAAGCGAATTACACAAACCGGCTCGTAAAAATTTCAAAAGGCGTCGTGTTATAACTAAGGGTATCGATGATTTATGGCAAGCTGATCTTGTTGAAATGGGTGCTTATGCGAAAGAAAATCATGGATATAGGTACCTGTTGACAGCTATTGACACATTTTCGAAGTATGCTTGGACTGTACCGGTAAAAGATAAATCTGGAGTGCTTGTTACTGCTGCCATGGAATCAATATTCAAACAGAGCAAGCGCACACCGACGCACCTTCAAACAGACGACGGCCGAGAATTTTTTAATAGTAACTTTAAGGCGTTAATGGAAAAAAAACTTATTAATCATTATTCTACATATAGTACGTTAAAAGCTTCAATCGTTGAACGTTTTAATCGTACCATTAAGAATAAACTTTGGCGTGCTTTTTCTCTAAACGGTAATTATAAATGGTTGCAATTAATTAACGATTTAGTTGATGAATATAATAGAACAAAGCATCGTACAATCAAAATGGCTCCACGAGATGTCACTGCTGATAATGAAGCATATTTATTATCTAATGTATACAGTAATATAAAAATTGCTGGTGCAGCCAAGTATAAAGTTAACGACTTTGTTCGAATTAGCAAATTTAAATCAATCTTTGAAAAAGGCTACACACCGAATTGGTCTACGGAAATTTTTAAAATCGTCAAAGTTAAACATACAAATCCGGTCACATATCTACTTGAAGATATCAATCAACGGCCTATCCGAGGCAGCTTTTACGAGTATGAACTACAGAAAGTTAAATATCCTGATGTGTACCTCGTGGAACGAATTCTGAAGAGACGTGATGGGAAAGTATTGGTCAAGTGGCTTGGTTTCCCATCGGATAACAACAGCTGGATTCAAGAATCTGATATTGTTTAAATAATATATTTTTTAATAATCTGTAAGATAAAAAGGTTTTTTTCAAATAAATAACACATATATGTAAATAATTATTGTTCTTTATTTTTTAAAATATAAGTATGAATACAAAATATTTTCACAATAAATGTATATGTAATATTTTTTACAATAAATGTTTTGTATATGAAATATTTTTTTACAATAAATGTATATGAAATATTTTTTACAATAAATAAATATTAAAAATTGTATGATTTGTTTATATATTCAATAACACCCGAACGTAATTGTTTCATGTTTTCAGGTAACTGATCCCATACTTGACAAATTCGTTGTGCATATTCGGGTATCATATATGCATACAGATGTTGCACCCAAATATCATATTTCAATAGTTGTTTTGTTAAGTATAATAACATATCGAAATTTCTGACTTTTGTATACAAATAAGGATGAGTCAGAAATATGTCTTCAACGTGTGAAATCCGTGTTGCAAATGTCAATGGTTCACCAACGGGCGGTTGAAAGTTTTCCTCCATTTTCACACCATTCTTGCACATTTCACAGCGAATTTTCAAACCAGGTGGTCCATCAATATGATCTTGTTGCCATGGTCGATTATAATGTTCAAAACATGGTTCACATTCTTGAAACATGGCTCGATAATCGGATGGTAACCAAATCCAGGCGCGTTGTATGATTTTCGCACCATAACTTTTCAACACATTCAAACTGATCCACTTGTAGATTTGAAGAAATGTTTCCAAAGTCAGTTCGTTCAGCAGCATTGGTTCACGTTCGAAAAATTCACCAATTGAAACATCCATTTTATCCCACTCCATTGATTCCGGTTCAGACAATTTCAAATTTTGCATTTTTACAATAGCATCAATTGTTTTTTCGTAGGTATCAACCCGTTTACGTAGTTTATCCAGTTCACTTGAAAATATTTGTAGCCGTTTCCAGTAAGCCGATGATGACGATGCCATTTCCACTTGCGTACTAATTTAATGAGTAATGTCCCCATGCTAAAGTATCCGTTTCCCCCTCCACAATATGTCGTTTCGTATCGTACGGGCTGAGCGCCACCTTGTTCTGAGTTACACTATACACGTTATGTTTTTTCGATTGTATCAGGTTTTGTTGTCGGTTTATGATTGTATTGTGTTTTAGACAGTCCACGTAATCGTTGAAAGTTATCGTTTTCTTAACCACAGAGTTCTTTACACTTTTCGCTTTCTTCGTGTGATCCTCGCCATCCACTTGACAACTATACATTTTTGATCTTAAGCCCACAAATTTTGTAAAGATTCGTCCATTTAGCTCATCCTTCATTAACCCGGGTATTTTCTTATTGACTCTTGGCATGTTATATTGATTATCCGCGCTGTAATCCGACGTATCAAAGTATTGAATATCACGTTTCATTATTTCGTAAATATCTGGGCATTTTATCTCGTAAATCAATGAATCCGTGTCTGTGTAGAGTAATTTGCTGTTGTTCCCGAACGTTGGCTGTATGTAGTTGTAATGAAAATCGTAGACACATGTTTTCGAAATATCCAGAATTGCTTGCCCGACGTATATTGGTTTGTTCATAAACACTTCCGTTTTTCGTAGTTCCACTGCAATAAGATTCTCGTCAAATATGGTGCGGCTGTGGAAATTCGGTTTCGCTATCATAACTTCCGCACCATATCGTCCATACCATTTCGTTAACAATTTCACAATCGAGTGTTTCCGTACATTTTCCATCGTTTTCCCGAAGACTGCGTTGTTGAGTAGCTTGTAGAGATTTTTCTCGAATTCGTTTCCCGCCGTTTGTCGCAAAGCTGTGTTTAAATCTATGTAGGATTTGAGCCAAGGTGATTGATCGAATTGTAGCACTCTATGTATTTTCTTTAATTTCATCCCGTGTTGTAGACATTGTTTCAGGTTCCGATAGTGTATCACGTATTTCTGTTTGTTGTATAGCGTTGCCAGTAACATTTCCTGTTTAGTAAGGGTGCACACATTCTCTCTGGACATAATGGTAAATCGTTGTGTTTATCGTGCAGCTCTCTCGGGTATTCCAAATCCACTTCAAGTATGTATCCTGTAGGTGACTCGTCGCTTATTTCTCGAACATCTATCTCGGTATTATCCATCCATTTGAAATTTCCCGTTGGTAAGTATTGTGACATTGCCCATCCATATAAGTTGTTCACATCATAGTACATCAGGTATTTTGATTCCTCATCCGGATCGTAGGTGTTCATATATTTATTGTTTGCTGTCGCGTATCGGTTACTACACTGGCTCAATCCACCTCGAATACCACGTTCAATGAATAATAATTGGTCCACATCAGATATCAGTTCTAACTCTACTTTTGTATATTTTAAGGCTGCATCCCACGTAAGTCCCGGCGTCGTGTAGTAATGAGCAGGATCCAATCCATGTGTGCGCATGCACGTATCCCGAAAATTCTCGAAAACATCCGCGAGTAGTAGTATATCCGTTTTCGTATATAAATCCGAGTATTCTCCAAGCGTCTGTATGTTGAACGTGTTCCAAACTTTTTGTGCGTGTGCATAGTCATCCATGGTGATATCGTTGTCGTTGAGTCGATTGTAGAATTTCTCCCGTGATGGTAAACATGTTTCTTCCAATTTATCCCAGCCTGATATGTAGTCGTACGGAAAAACACCTTTGCGCGTAAGTAATTTGTAGTCGGTATCCGGAAATTGTGATTTAACTATGTTGAACTCGTTGAGATATGAAGATAATTTATCCAAACTTGATGCCATAAATCGGAAAGAGTCGATGAATCTAAATGTAATTTCGCTGCCCGTAACATGTTTAGTGAATGCAATATATCGTTCCTTGTTGATTGGTAGTAAGTCGACACGTCCCTCGAATGCTGTTGCTATATCCTTTGTTACGAAATGTGCATCATAACCACTCAAGTTGTGGAATACAACAGGAATCATATGAAAATCCTTACAATTCAAGTTGCATCCTTTGTGCGCAGGTCCATTGTATTCGCCGGTGAAGTGGTTATGATCACGAACCACAATATCCTCAGGTTTGAATGGTTTCTCGCAGATGTGGCACTCGGTACTTCGTTGTTTAAGTTGCTGTTGTTCCTCTGGTGTTAACTCGTTCATTGGTATTATGTTGTCGTATATGGGTTCCAAGATATTTTCACGTAACGTTGCCAATTCTTCCGCGAACCATTTTTCGCAATTTGGTCCGCGGTATGATCGATAGTAGCTTAGTTGGTTGTTGTAGGAGCAGTGAAAGTAGTAACCGATACTGTATGCCCGATGTTGTTGGTACGTTGTCGTGTTTTTCCGATTTTCGTTATCCGTCACAGGTTGTAGGAATGATTCGACGTCCGCGTAAATTATAAATGGAACACGTTTCTTGTTGCTATAGTTCTTGAACGATATGTATTTGCTTTTCCCTTCCGGCATTATCACCCGACAGTTGTTCATGTTCACGCAGTCTTCTGTATGTTTTATCAGTTTATCCTCCGTATGAAAATAATTTAAGCATCGATCACAGATGTATTTTTTACTCTTGGTGTTTGCTAGTTGTCTTGACACAAGTCGCGATAAGTCCTTAATCCAACAGAAATGGTAGCGTAAATCTTGATCGTTGTCGTTATCCTGTTCGTTATCCTCATCCTCGTAATACTCGTTCTGGATCATTAGTAGATTTATGTGGTTTTGTTTCTTCTCTCTCGTTAGCGCAGCAGGTACGGTTTCGAAATGTCCATTTTGTTTTTTTAGTATAAACACGTTGACTGATATTGTTGGATTCTGTTTCTCGAATTTGCTCACTTGCTGAATTGTCATTGGAAATTGTATCCCGTCTAAATTTAGCACCGTTGAGTAGTGTGGGTACGCTGATGTTCTGTTAACACACCCTCGCTTTGCCGGATAAAGTGCTGATACCACTGCCCACGCGAAACAGGCATCATCGTCGAAGTTTTTAACGTTGATACATGCTTGTTTTCGTTTTATTTCCTGCGGTAATTCGATGTAGCTTGATCCACGGAAAGGTGTGTATTTATTCACGTTCACTGCTAGGTTGATTATGCTTGATAAAGCCCATCCGCTCCCCGACTCGGCAAATTCGCTCAATTTTCTCAAAATTGGTTCCCGTACATGTTCCACGAAGCATTGTTTTAGGTTTGTTCCACGATCTATTATGATATTTGGTGTATTGAAATGTTTCATGTCGTATTTGTCCTCGTCACCATCAGTTTTCACAAATAACCCGCAAAACGTTGTGTTAACTTTTATCGTTAAGTATTTTTTTAATATATTTTGTATTCGCCGAGTGAACATCGATGTAGCGTCGTCTAAAAAGTCCTTTGGTTCTATGTGTGTTATGTTAGTAACCACTCCCGTTCGTATTCGACTTGCAAATGCGGATTCCACGTCAGCCCATTGAATTCTATCAGATCTTTTACGTTGATTTCGATTCATGCCGGCACCTGAAACAATCAACATAAAAAAATTATTTATCAAATTTATAAAAAATCATTAAAAAAAAAAATTATATTTAAAAACTTACCATGTTGATATATCAAAATTATAAAAAAATCATTAAAAAATAAATTTATATTTGAAAAAACTTACCATGTTTTCGTAGCGCCTTCATTCTGATTCGAAATCCTTTCATTTTTCCCGCACATGATTCAAAATGTTTGCGTTGTCCCAAGTTTTCCGCTCCACGTATAGCCTTGTTGATTAGTCGTATGTTGGTATTTGTGTGTTTCATCCATTTTTCCAATTCATCTGCATCCCGGGTATCCATTTCCAGTAATGATAGCGCGTTTCGTACATTTTCCACCATTCTAGTTGCCACGTCGTTTAATGAAGCCATTGTTGTATTTTAATTTTAAAAAAATCTCGATACAAATTCTTGCAACAATAACAATATTAACTGCTTGAAGTTTGCTGAAGAAGTGATTTGAGGGGGCACGCAGACCTCAATTTATACGAATTTGACTGCTCGAAAAATTCTGGAGGGGAATCACAAAAAATGCTGACTCAGAATTTTTACAACGCAAATAACCGAAGGTCAAATGTCAAATTCCGAGAAATTTATTTCGCATTTGAAACCTAATAAAAGAATTGCTGACTAATTTTAAATAAACAAAAATTAAAACTTATATAAACAAATTGAAAAAACCCCCGATTATTATTAGGCCATAAATTAAAAATTCCGAGAAAACTATTTCGTATTTGAAATCAAACAAAGAAATTGCTGTGTTGTCAAAATCTTAAATAAACATTTTTTAAACTAAAACTTATATAAATAAACAAATTAAAAAAATATCTGAGTATGAGTCAGCAAAATCTTAAATAAACATAATAAAATTAATGATTTACGATGACATTAATGTAAACAAATTCCTGGAACTGACAAGTTGTGACTTGCTTTTAAATAAAATTGCCCTCTGGCTATGATGCAGACATATCATGAAATTACATCATCCTAAGTCAGCTAAAAAAAATCTTAAATAAACAAACTCAAACCATATAAAGTCACGAGTTTTTATTAAATAAACATCTTATAAAGTGCTGACTCATATACAAAAAAAACCTCAAGTACAATTGACACCCAAATTTCCGGCAGTACAGTAGCGGTCAGAAATTTGGAGTCTGAAATCTGGAGTCTGAAGTCATGATTGCGGCTAGCGCTTGGTAGAGTGCCCCCCACAAAATTTAGCGGCCACCCCTTGGGTTAGGGTATTCCCCACATTTTTGACTTGGTAATGTACCTTTCGTTTAAAATGACGCAATTAAGGCAAGCGCGTGTTGGGGTCAAGGTTTGCACGTACAGTACGCTTCAAAAAGTGGTCGGATACCTTTTTGGTCAGGGGGGCCCGCACTTTTGACACGGTAGTGTACCAAAAATTTAAGTACAGTACGGCGTCAAAAATTTGGGGCCACCCCCGAGTTAGGGTATTCCCCACATTTTTTGACGTGATAGTTCGTTTAAGATGACGTACTTAAGGCAAGCGCGTGTTGGGGCCAAGGTTTGCACGTACAGTACGTTTCAAAAAGTGATCGGATACCTTTTTGACCAGGGGGGTCCACACTTTTGACACGGTAGTGTACCAAAAATTTAAGTACAGTACGGTGTCAAAAATTTGGGGCCACCCCCGAGTTAGGGTATTCCCCACATTTTAGACGCGGTAGTGTGCCCCATCTATCAAATTGTAACCTAAAATTCAGTCTGCGCATGCGTCGTGTACTTAAATTCAGTCTGCGCATGCGTTAGGTTTGGCTGGTAATGGGTTAACACAAAATGAAATTGTTATAAGTAAATTGTGATGATGCATAATGGGTTAACATAAATTAATTTGGTCGCTGGTATTGACTCACCTCTTAGGAATTTCAAGGCTAACAGTATAAGCGAGTGTTGGGGTCAAATGTCAACAACAAATTTTAAATACATGTACTCAGTACGTGCCGGGTCAAAGGTCAAGGTTTGCACATCGATACAGTTTGATGACTCATCAGTTCGGAATGTGTAGTACCGTAAAATGGATACAATAGGACCGTAAGTCACACGCTTCCAAACATCGTCAAAGGGGTTCAAGTTACTCCGTTTTGCGGTGCTCCCGTACCCGTACAGCCTATCTACTATGATACCGAAAAATTTTTGTAAACTTGATGACGTCATCAAATTAAAAAATAAAGTTATCGTTCAAAAATCAAGTTTTATGGAAGTCATTTGAATTAACGTAATTGGCTAAATTAGAGTAATTTGAGTATGTGAACTTTTCAATTTTGCTGTCGAAATAACGGAATTCTTTTTTTTAGAAATATGGCTGTTTCGATAGAAGTCTGTTTTTTGATCATCGTAGGTACTAAATACCTACAGTGGACTCTCGATTCGTCACAAAAATGTTGGGGCCAGGGTGGGGAGGGCCAGAATCGAGAGTGACTATCAAGTGGCGCTTCACTTGCAAAAATTGTAACATATGGAATCGCGGTTTCATTACACTAAATAATTATTGTTTAATGTAAATTATTAACCCCACTCTGGCCCCAACATTTATGTGACAGAATCGAGAGTCCAATGTACTTAATTTTGATAAAATTAAAAAAGAGTGACTTCGAAAATCTATAATTCGCTTTCGACTTTACTAGTCTATCATTTTACTTACCGTTTTTAAGACAGTAAAAAATTTTAGTAAACTTGAGGCGTAGAGGGTCCCGCGATTGCTAGATAGAATAAATAGCGAATTTAATATGATAATAAAAAATCGAAGCCGACAAAGACCCTGATGTAATAGATTGATTCCTTTTTATTTAATGGGTAAACGTCTCATCGAGAAACGAACGCGTGATAAATTTCGACAAATCTGGCGTCAAGAAACTGAAGAGTCTGGCGGTTGAGCACCGAAAGGTGACAGCAGTCGCTGTAATCGAAATTTGTTTCAACAGTGTTTTTTGAAATGTAACTCCTCATTTCATTTTTGCTTTTATTTTTTTTACTGGAAAAAAATTTCAGATTTTTTTTTACTAAATTATGACTCACTAGAAAAGAAAGAGAAATTAACTAATTCCTTTGTATCCCACGTGCTGTGGGATATAAAGGAATTATTTTGAGATTTTCTTTAACCAAATCTTTTTGTTTTAAAAATTCCGAATTCAAAAAAATTTTTATCAGTCTATTAAAAAGGATTATTAACCACCAGAAAATCTAATTATGTTTTAATTACAAATTAATATTTTTTCATCTTAAAATAAATCATTTTGTTAATAAGCACAGAGGCGGTTGCCGATTACCCTTCCCCCCCCCCTTCCCGAGAGAAAAAAGACGTGATATTATTATCCTTGTATATTGCGGCAATAAATTATATTTAACATTAAGTTTCATCCCTCGGGAGTTGTACAAAAATTTTTATGTTCTTTTCTTCTTTTACCGCAAACCACACAACCATATAACCAAGTGAAGACAACATTGCGCTGGATTCAACACACCATATCTTTTTTAACTTCGGTATAATCACATTACCACCTCAACGTTTCTATGTCTTAGTCTTAGGGTACGTGTATATAGGGTGTTCCGAATAAAATTTTCTGCATGGTATCTCGTAAATGTTTCGGTTTCAACCGCTTTTCCAATTCACTGACTGATCAGTAATGCTTTCACTCCTCGACTTTGATTAACCGCGTGATTTGCACTGTACAACTCCGATTAATTAACTTCCAACTGACCACCAATGAGCTTATATACTCAGAAGTTGGTGACGTACTTCTTTTTATTTGTTCTGGAAGGTTGTTTTGTGTATCCGCTTCTAGAAGTTTCTTGAATGTTTTATGTATCATATCAAAATAAAGAAAACGAACAGCAACTCTTTAAAACAGGAATCGAATCCAGACTTCTCCGGTCAAGATTCCGAGTGTCTCGTCACTGGACCACACTATCTACTAATGTGTTAATCTTTTGACAACATCTTATTGTCATGTCAGACTCTCGTAATGTGTATTTGTCGATGCGTAAAATTTTTCTATGACAATCCGTTTTCAAGTTATGACCTCGAACTTTTGCTTTTCTTATGTAACGTGAAGCAGATTTTGGCACAGATAAATGGTATTTTTTCTCGTTTTTCTAACGATATTTCATATGCTACGTCTATTTGAAAAAATAGCCTCAAAAAACGAAAAAAAATTCTATTTCAAAAATTTTTTTAAAAATTCAGGTCGAGGAATGGACAAACGATGTAATTAATATTTAATTAAGTATAATCTCATACGATAAATTTACTATGAAAAAATCGTGGTTGCTGTCATTAAGAAAAGTAAAAGTTCGAAAACGGATAATTGACATCAGGTGGCATCGGCTCAGATTTTATTGTCACTTATTATTACACGAGAGATTTGTATTTTTTCGAATAAATTTGGGTTTGTCTTCGGGTTTTTGGGTTGACAGTTCTTCGAGTTAAATTGCTTTTAGGCCAAAAATTTGAGTTGTAGAAAACACAAATTTGTTCAGAAAAAATATAAAACTCAAGTGTATTACAATAAGACAATTTAACGAATAAAATAAATTGGTATAATTCGTATTATTATTTAATACATTGTTACTATATGGTTCTGAAATCAGTTAGATTTACCAATTCGAATTTTTGTTTCGTTTTTATCGTGTTTACCTACAATAAAATCAACAATGAAATGCTTTGTACCATTTTTTTCGCTGTAAAAATCAGTCCTAACTATTCTTATGGGACTTGATACACATCAGTTAAACTGTCAGAATTAAAAAAAAAGAAAGAAAATTACAATCTCTCGTTCCTTGTCTCTAAAGTGCAACTTCCCTTTAATAAATTATTGCACGCTGCGTAGTTTATTTCTCGATCGAAATAAAATACAATTTCATTTTCAAAGATAGAATATTGTGACATATGAGGATTGATTTAAACGGGAGAAAAGAAGTCATTTAGTTGTGTCAACACCTATTTTACGTTTCATAAGAAAAACAAAACTAGGTACGAGGTCTTATCTAACTCAAAAACAACAAGTACTCATATTTAAATATTTAGAGATATTTAAATTTTACGTAGAAAAGTATTATTGGAATATGGGGATAAAAATGCCATATTTCTTGCCAACAAAAATTACTGACAGAAAAAGGATGAGCTATTACTCTTAAACTACGTTTGAGTAATAGTTGAGAAATTTGGATAATTAATTAATCGAACAGTATCTCTCATCATTAACGAAATCCACTACGCTGATAATTTTATTAGGGACACCTTGTGTTATAGGAATTATACTTGCACCGACTAATATGGTAGATCCAACCATCGTGGTAACTAAGTGACTATGACGACAATCATAAGTAACTGTGTTTGTTTATGGTGGTGGGGGATGAGTAATAGTGGGGGAAGCTAACCGTGTCTCGTGTTTACTTCTGACTTATGTTTAAATACGTGGTTTGATCACGGTTCAGTGTATATGAGATTTATTTCGGTATCATTTTCTTAAAAATTAACTCCCGTCAAATTTTTTTTTATTTTTAATTTTTTTCCTTATATTTTCGTAATTTGTGATGTTATCTGTGAAAATTATTATTTTTTAATTGTATTTGGTTGATAATTGTCCGGGGAAAAACAAGTTAAGATGTTTTTTTACTTTCGCTTTATGTTATTCTATTTTTTTAATTTAAACGTTGCTACCAGCCTCAGAGGGAGTATAACATTTTACTCAAATTTGATTATTTGCAGATGTAGCGGTTTCATTCGTCATATAAGAATCTCGAGACTCTATAAATTCATATGATGCGGTGGATAGGGGCCGCATAAAAAGAAAATCACACAAAAAACTATTCAGAAACTTCATAATTGCTATAAAAAGTATAGTTCGGTCCAGATTGTAAACAAAATTTTTTTTATGCGGTGGACCGGAAACCGAATAAAAAAGATTTTATAGAAAATTGATAACTCACAACGCTCAAAATCTCATGATTTTTTTAGAAGTTGTTCTTCTAGGCAAGATAAAGTTTACACATGAGAACATTTTATTTCATTTATATAACAGTACAAATTGCTATAAGTACATTTGTATAAAGAAAGTTAATGATGCAGTAACTTATCTTCTTATACAATGTACTGATTAAGCGCTTAAAAACCATCTAATGCAGTGGTTCCCAAACTTTTTTGGCCCACGGACTCCTTTTCATAGCCAAAACTTGCTCACGGACCCTGGGTGAAAAACTACATAAATGCAAAATTTAGAAAAAACACTAATTTTCATGTTTTGAATGGTAAATGATGACGTAAAAATAAAATATAAATAAAATATTTTGTTAAAGTGACACCCAAAAGAAAATAAAAATATTTAAAAATAAAATAAATGTAATGAGGTTTATTATTGAGTATTGTTTAATTCTAATTAAATCTAATGAAGGTGTCATTAAATAAAGTTAAAATTATAAAAAAAAAAATTTGAATTGAATTAAATTATGAGAACCGGCTCCTGCACTATGAGAAGACACGGCTCCTGGACTAGGGATTATACCCTAGTATGAGTGAGAAACTGCTGGACCCTGGACAGTATGTAGGACCCCTTAAGGATTTTGGAATATCGTTTAATGAGTCTAATAGTTTTTTCTTTTATCGAAGGCCCCAAATTTTAAGAAACAATAAAATTATTTTTCTGTAAATATGGTATGTAGGAAATCGTAAATAATAATTTTAGAAATTAAATTTAAAACTAACTTTATTTAACATTAAATAAGTTTTTCTTGCTTAAATAAGTTACACATATTTAAGAAGTAATACACGTGCTTTTGAACAACATTTTAAAATGGCTGAATGAGTATGAATTTATATTGAAAGATCCAAATAGAAAGAATTTACATAATATTTCAAAATTTAAAACGTGCCAACAAGATACTTAAAAAATTCAAAATGGGGAACAAGTTACATAATAATTTTCTTAAAGAGAAATTTTATATTAGTAATAAATAAATTTTGTTACGATAAAAAATAGAATTTTACATAACTATACAATATTAAATCTAAATATCGTAATAATTTCAACAGAAATGCAATTATGTACATTTCACTGAGAAAAGGGACGATATCAAATAAATTTGGAACACAATAGTGTTTCAATGCATAAAAAATAGGATTGCTATAATAGAAGCAATCCTATAAAAAATATTTATATTAAAATAATAAAAATTTTAAAGTCATTACCCAAACTACGCCATCTTGTGACTTCGAGAATTCCAAACGTGTATGACCCATGTTGTAAAATAAATTTCAATTTTATACCAGAAATATTTCTGTGTATTATCCATATTAAAATGTTAATTTTAAACGGTTACGACTTCGGCATTATTATTTTAGAAATTCAAAATAAAAATAAAAAAACTTTGTACGTTATTTGTGACAAAAATGTATGACACAGAACGGTGAGTACACGTTACTCTGCCATTAAGGTGAAGAATGTCTACCGTACCTGACTGATACGACGACAACTACGTATATATTGTGTTAACACTATAATTATGTACTCATGCAAAAATATGTATATTATTCATACGTTCCGCGCAATAAAAGCAGTTCGACTTTCAATTAATTAAAAAAAAAACTATTTCTTGTCGAGCGATGACAGTTTTTCTGAATAATTAATTAAATACTAACTTGAACTATTTTCTTTTTTAATCAATTCAGTATGAAAACTAAAAGTCGACTATATATTTTTTTAATCACAACAGAAATAAAGAAATGCATTAATTTGGAGTTTGCGCGCTCCATATATATAATAGAACCATATCGAAATCTTTTAATCAATATTTCAGTCGATATTACACAAGATCAAAATTGTCAATAAAATAATACTTTATGTACTGTACGCGCGAACAAATTTGTCACATTCGTGACAAAAGAAGTAGATATTTATTAAAATTATAACTTTTTTTTTTTTTAAATACAAACAAAAAAAGAAATGACTTGGATAAACCTGATGGGATGTTATGAGTGTATTTATGTCCGGCTCAATGTTTGTGAGTAGCAACCGTAAATTCCCACGAGTACTAATTTATGGTCGGTTTTTTTGTGATGAGGCTTATAACGGCACTAAATTCACGTTTTACCAAATAGGAAGACGGAAAAGTAATCAACAGCTTCTGTACATAGTGTACAATAACCCGTAATGCTCATTCAATGGATTGGGACTTCTTAACTTATGATATTTCATTCGAATTATCGTACTCGCATGATATGATATTTCGATCGAATTATCGTGCTCGCTTAGTATTTACAAAATATGTACTAAGATACCAAAAGAATGTATCAAAATACAAAATACAAAATAAATTTTTAAAAAAAAATATTTCAGATACAAGATGAATCTGTACTCTGTATTTCAAATACTTGTATCTTAAATAAGTCTCATCTCTGATCATTAATAATATGTATATTCTTTAGTGAATGTTAAGGGATAACTGCAATCAACTTAAACAAGAGTATAATTTTCCTTAAATAAATTTAAATTAATACCCCTGTCGCAGCACCTGCATAACATAGCGAATTTCCAAATTTTGGGGACTGGCGGATCTCATCTAAGAACTGTACCTATTTAAAATAGTTTAGCTTTCTAAGAGTAAAAGATTTTTTAAAATCGGCTGGGTAATTAGTTTTGATATTTTTGGGACCCAAGAACCCGAACGGACTTTGTGCAGCATAGTTGTATCCATCTAAAATAATTTAGTTCTCTAACAGTGAAAAAATTTTCAAAATCAGTCGGTTAGTTTATTTTTTACAATAATGGAAACAGTAAACCCTAGCGGAAATCATACAACATAACCTTTATTCATCTAAAATAATTTTAGTAAAAAGTTTATCCTAACAGTAAAAAACGGGTCCTAGGGATCTCATATAACTTATGGTAGTCCGTAAGGTTCTTGTGGACATCATTTAATTACTTAATGAATTCAAATACTTTAACTTACTAACGGTGAAAAAATTTTCAAAATTTTCGACATTCGCTAAAAAAATCATTGAAAAATATTTGATATGTTTCAATCAATTAATGGTCAACATCAGCAAATAAAAGTTACTCAAATCGAAGAAAAGAATGAGTTATTTGTCCGTAGAAATTAAAATACAAATTCTGAAAACGAGCAAAGAAATATTGAAAAAACTAGATCGGCAAAACATTCTGACAAATAACACTACTCAACTAATACTCGCCAATTTGAATGAAACTTAACATACTTATTAAACAGCGAAAAATATTAAATACGTGTTTTTTTTTATTTCGGCTAAATACGCTTTTTAGGGGTAGAAAACACCATTCAACCTCTGTAGATGAAAACAGTTATAGCTAAATATTTTTGAAACGACATATTTTCTGAAAAAAGGGCTGAGTACCAAATTTGTAGAATTTAAAGCGATGCACTTGATAGTGACCCTGAAATCGAGTTTCAAGGTCAGTTGAAAATGATTAGCCATTGCCGAATTTTGACCATATAATGTACCTATAAGCAGTAATTTCATGTATTGACTCAATCTATCTTCAAAATTGATTTGTTGCGTTATTTTTCTAAAATAAAAAAAATAAAAACCTGGCGAAATGGAAAAATAGACGCAAATTTATAGAAAAAATTAGAAGAAAGCATTTTTGTAAGTAATTTTAGAAGTAAAGTTAAGGAAAGATTTAATATCACTCCAATTGTAAGTTAAACATTAACTTTATCTTATATTAGAAATTTTTAAAATTTTTATTGCTACTCTATAGTTATCATATTAGGAATTCAATTGAACATATGATTAACTATTATTTTTCCGATTGCGATTGAGCAAGTATTTTTCAAAATTACTTCTTGATCACTTATTTTCTATCTTGCATGTGAAATTCGTTCGAATATACTTTGAACCATTTAGGGATGAAAAGTAAACTACTCCTTTTGAAAAATATTAAATGATTTTCAAATGACTTTGGAAATTGACCTCAAGGTCAACTTCAAAGTCATCATCAAGTGCATCACTTTGAACTCTATAACTTTGGTCCTAAGCACTTTTTTCAGAAAATATATCGTAACATAATCCACTTCTATGTTGATTCCTGGTCTCTTTTCCTGCGTTTCTAATATTTATGTCAATAAAAAATGTGCTACCGTAGACAAGGATGAATAGGTACGCATTCAGACTTCACACCGTATTTTTTTGTATTTATTTTATGAGTACCTAATCTTTAATATATTAAAAATTTTCGCGAAGATGGTCACTTTATCAGCAGTATCCAAAAAAATTTAAAAATATCGGTGGTTTTTGAAAAATTAACAAAAATCGTATAATTTCTTCTCTATGAAAAATTGGGGTCAAAAGAGACGAGAAAAGAGTAAATGGGGACAACCCGTAGGGTCGACCAAAATTGAAATTCTAATATAAAATAATTTCGAACTTTTTGTATTTATACATTCAAAAAAGAAATAATAGGTACTTGATGATTTTCTTTAAAAATAAACGTAGAATCTAAAATAAAGTTTATATACCCCTGTCGTTTACCCCTAAGTTTATATTCCTCCTATTCTTATTTTAGTTCAAAAAATAATTTTTCAAAAGACTAAGACATAATAATTAATAACAGTGAGATTCTACGTCCATTTTCAGACTTTTATCTAATACAGACGTTACCTAGAATGTTTTTTATCTACAAAAACATCAGTCTACAGAATTTAATTTATTAGTTAGCAAAATAATTCAAATATGTCTCACTAACAATAAATGTCTTAAATGAGTTTAAAAAATCAAAACGATACTGTTTATTAAATTGCGTAAAAGCTAGTAAATGCAATAACAGATATGATGAATTTATAAGGATTTTCTTGTACTACAAAATCTTAAAAATATGGGAACGCGTACTTTTTTTCGTTAATTGTGTTTTATTTTTTTGCACAAAATTTTAAAAATACTTTATTTTCTTAAGAAAGGGAGGCAACTTTAGTCACAGATATGCCTATGAAAAGTTTTTGGTAATCCGGGAAAAACGAAAACACTTTTTAAAATTTTTTTATTGTTAAAATCGAAATGTTCTTTTAAAGAGGGTTAAAATTATCATATTTTACATTAAAATTTTGACACAATCACTCCCTAACTAACGAGCCTTACTTAATATTAGGAAATTGAGAAAAAACACGTCAATTAGATTTTTTTACACAGATTTTATTTGTTATATAATTCAAAAGGATATTTTAAAAATGTGTATGAATGGCTTTCATTAAATAAATTTCAATATATTTTCCATTTATTTTAACAGTGGAATGTCCTTATTAGTGGCTATACTTTCGGCTTGCAGCGAATTAGACGAAGATTTTCTTCTAAAACCAAATTTAATAATTAATTAAAGTAATAAAAAAAAATTTGTGGATTTCCTACCGTTCAAATATAATCTTTATTGTATGTAAAAATGTTATTACATTTTTTCAAAAAACTGTAAGTAAACTGTAAAATTTTCTTTACAAATATGTTAAAATAGAGAAATGTTTCCTTTTTAATTTATTTTTAACTCTTTTTAAATGATTCACTTTAAAATTTTTTAATATTTCTTAATCGAAATTTCATAAAAGAATGTGTCAAAATTTAAAAAAATTTTTCTTTGTTAAAAAAAAAAATTGAATGTGCAAAATTATTTAATATTAGAATGCTCTGATTATACAATTCTAATCATAACTGTATCGTCAATTGGATAGAAAATTACGTAAAAATATTATTGTTTGAATATGATTTAACGTAATTTTTATACGATTGAAGCAAACTCTTATTAATTTTAGGAAGGTGTAAATATAATCTAAATTCTGATCATATCACATAACAGATATCGTCGGGATTTTTTTTGTAAAAAAAAATGGAACAGAGATACATTATAAAAACATTTAACTGACAGAGAAATAGAATATAGCCGAATCGTTAAATTGGATTAAAAAAATCATGACACGCTACTTATAAAGCGGTTTTTTTCGAATTTAGCTCGCAAAAAATGAGACAGAAAAAAAAAGAATGCGAGTGCGAGTGAAATGGAGAACGACATATTTCCTAGTTTTTCTCGAAAAGTAAATAATTTAGAGCAACGCTATAAAAACATTTTTTATGCATTTTACCTTTTACTAGGGCTTGGTGTAAAAAAAAATTTGAAAAATTGCTTAATTCTGGCAAAAAACTCATTTTGTTGACAAAAAACGCCCGGAAAACCTACTTCTGGGCATCCGACGTGTCTGGCTAACGAACTCATCCAACGATTTGGAAAATCGAATTCGCACACAAAATTTCATAAGCATTAAACGTTTCGTTCGAGAGTTATCGCGCGGATACATATATATATATATATATATATATATATATATATATATATATAAATTTTAGTGAATATCATTTTCGTATTCTAGGGACCTCAAAACATATTTCTGATATGGTCTCGGGCTTAGGTCGCACCATGACACCTGGCGTAAAAGCTGAATTTCCAGTTTTGGAAATTCGCTAAAAAGAGATATCAATTTTATTTAAAATTGTACTTCTTTTTGTCCAAGACTAAAAAAATTTGTTGTATACACTTCACATCACGCATAACACAACTAAATTGTTGATTAGATTTGCGACTCTTTTATAGTTCTAATTAGTTAGTGGAGGTATCGGCTCTGTTGCGTTCCTGTATAAACCTGTATAGATAGGCCTGACTCACCGCGATGCCTGTACTACTTGCATTTTATGCACTTATCTATATTTATACTTTAGTTAGGACGTAAATATCGCTAATAATTAGTTCATTGTTATTTAACTTCCATATTAGTAAAAATTTTTCACAATCTTTTTATTTTATGTTAAACCTTGCGCGTACCTCCTGACGTTGTTCAGGGACCCCCAAATAAATTTTAAATTTCCACGAACCCCCTGAATAATCCCAGGAACACCTGTGGGTCCGTAGGGATCACTTTGGGAACCACTAATCTAATGCGATGATAGACACGACCGAATCTATACAGATTTCGTGTTCTGACTACGAAATCTTGTTATTTCAACTGTTAAAAATATACATATGTTATCACTTATCAATACTATATATTATCTGCCACATTGGTTTCTCGCTCTAACTCGCACTTAGAGGTGATTTGAAGTTATTCTTAACTTGTCGTTCTCTTCTAAGTTGAAAGACAACAACACAAGATAATTGTAAGATAAAACTTTTTGACCAAATATGAAATAGGTAAAGATTATTCAGTGTATATGTCGTGGTTGGTATCTGTTTAAAGCTTTAAAAGATAAAGAAACGGAAAAATAGAAATGAAAGAAAACCATTTTGATAATAACATCTTCATGGAAAAACCACAAACCAAAACAAAACACCCGACTACATCGGAACAAATGACACTCGCGGGGATATTTTGCAGATAAGTAAATAATGATAAACAATAGAATATCGTAAATAAAACTGTTTTTTTCCAGTTTTGGGGCCACAAACAGAAAAATTGAAAAAATTTATTAAGTTACATGATATTTTTATTATACATATATAAAAAATTTATAACTTTCTTTCTTGCGCTAGTGTTGGTTTAATATAGAAGAAGCAATAATAATTTCGTACTGGAAATAATAAAAATATGCTTCAAAATGTATAGTTTTGTCGCTTTAAAATTAGATGAGCAATGACCATTAGTGCATAACTGCAAGTATTTAAAAATGTTTCAGTTGTCAGTATTTGATATATACTCATGACAAAAATTAAAGGAATCCTAAAGAAATTTGAAAATTTTTGCCTTTTTATCACGAGGTTGTATTTCAGTCAAAAAATTGTTCGATAATAATTATCAAAGGAGCATTTTAAAGTCTATCTATTTTTTGATGCTGGAATTCCAAAAGATTTAATTGACATAAAGCGTATCTCAAAATGTAGAATATAGGATATCACCATAGACAAAAGTGGTTCAAAATCGCAGCTCTACAGCTACTGGAATTTGGAATCGAACCTTGGTTTTGCACTATGCAGCCAACCTACAGGTCTCAAATTTCAACGAAAATCAAAAAGTTAAATGTTTATTGCTAAAATACAAATATTCAAAAAAAAAAAAAAATAATAATAATAATAATATATTCCTGTAAAGTTTCATGTATTTAGGTTGAAAATTCGCTAAGCTACATGGCACGGCTCGCGAAAGAATGGATTTTAAAAAAATCGCATTTAAAGTCGTTTATCCGAAGTTATTCTCCCAATTTTGATTTAAGAATTTTGGAGCATATTCTGTAGACGTTAAGCAAATTTTTTTAACAAAAAGAAAAAAAATTGTTAAAAAATTTCTCTTTAATTAACTTTTCTTCCTTAAGGAGGCGTCTTTTAGTTTAGAGACCAAAAATTTTGGCTTTTTTGGGAATTATTTAAAAAAAAACGTATTAATAATTTTGCTGTGCATTTTTTCACCACGTATTTGTTGATATCTTAAGAATATATAAAAAAAATAAAAACATACAAATTCAAGAACTTTATAGTGATTTAAATATAGTCATCTTGCAAAAAAAGTGATTGTGTTGGTGGACATGATTCTGGAATCTGTGTTCATCTGCAACAAAAAAAAAGAAAGAAAAAGATTCTAGTTTAGAAAGGTGGCTGTTCGATTTTATAAAAGTATAATTTTATAAAAGCATAATTTTACGAGGGCGTGGCTTTAATTTTAGTGTATTCGTAGGTATAACATACCTACTTAAATACCTACTAATTTTATGAAATCTAGATGTTATAATATTATAATTTTAATAGTAGAAATTTTGGTTATTTTTTCAAATTTTTTTGTTTCCTTTTTGATAACACATTTTCTGCGGTCTGTATTTTCATTTTCTGAAAATACAGACCGCAGAAAATGTGTTATCAAAAAGGAAACAAAAAAATTTGAAAAAAGACTAGAAGACTGCCTTAATGGATAATCGCTGAAAACAAAAGCGCAACAGTTTTGAGGCAAGTTTATCCCCATCTCAGTATACATAATCAAAACTATATTATTATTTGCCAGTATTCGCCAGTGTTGAAATATGTTTTAAAATTGCGATACAGAGCGATAAATTGTTACCAGCGCCATCCAACATCTAAAACTACATACATCCATATATCGTCTATAATATATTATTTACGGTCATTTACTCCTCAGCGGCGAATTGTTGTCCGATCCCGGTTGGTGTATTATACAGGAGGAGCTCTCACTACAAAGAAAAAGAAAATGTAAAACAATGACGCCCCCCGATACTATGTATATGGTGCAATCTTTTCACCAATATTTTATTACCCTATCACATCGGACATATGAGATAGCAGTAGCGTGAAAAGGCTATAATATTATAGAGACCAGTGGACAGGATCATATTCTCACATATAAAATATGATCTAATATTTTTTTTCTTTTTTTTTTTGGAACAATTTCTAATCTTACAATTTTACACTCCAAAATATTTCATATATGAGTGCTGTCATTCCAAAGTCAACAATCTCCACCTTGCTTAAATTTTGGGAAATCGGGAAAAACTGATTTAGACTATTGGAGTTGGAATATACTAACAAAAATTAGTATATTTGTAAATCTGAGCCATAAAAAAAGATTCCCGGTGTCAAAATCCACGTAATTTTTAAACTTTCTGAGTTATTCAGCTCTAAATGTTGGATAGATAGCTTATTATGATTTGAACTAGTGGATATTGTCGACTTTGTTTCAAACGGAATTGGATTTTGTTTATTTTGATCTAAATATTCATACAATTTGAATTTTATTTCACGGGATTCTAGGTTCCAATCCCGGCTGGGTAGAAATTTTCTACCCTGTACTTTGAATGTCCGGAGTGCACTCATACTTTGTGAGGAAAAATGAGTAGTTACTTGTATGAGTAGTGGCATTACTAGAGTAAAAAGAAAATAATGTTAAGGATTTAGAAAAATGATAAGGTTCTTTGTGATACCCACAAAAATTGCAAAGAGGCTTTTCTTTCACCAAAAAGAATTCATAGTTTACTTAATTACATTTAATTAAAAGGGATGGAGATAAAAAGGAACTAAAACAAAAAGAATATAATAATTTCAGCTTTCTGAAAAAATTAGTATTTTTTCAGAAAATTTATTTTTCAGATTTATTTTTTATAAAAGCTACAAGTTAACAATACAGGTGAACATTTTTTTACGGTAGATAGGGACCACATAAAAAAATCGAACAAAAAAAAAAAAAAAAACCGTACAAAAAAAAAAAAACCGTACAAAAAAAGACGCATAAATTTTACACAACTAAACAACAAACTCGGTCAACTCAGGACACTTGCATAGGAACCTGCTCCATTTTTTAATTTAATTATCAAACATCAAACTAAACTAACAAATTGTTACGAAAAATTGATAAACTTGTGTCGTGTGTCCAGATACAGCATCAACGATTCTAATTGTAAGCAATTAAACCAAGACGGTTAACCTGCCACACCTGCTTCTGTTCTTGATTCTGATTGGTTGATAGGATATTGTCGAGTTTGTTAGGAATTACGCATGGAGATTGTAATATTTGAAATGAACGGCAATGTTTATGCTTAGATTTCACCAGGATCTAGGTGATTTTTAAAAGAACTAAATTTACTAATCGATAGAGGAGGAAAAATAGTACTATTATCCATTTTTATCTCATTTTTTTTTTTAAAAAGTGGAAATAGCTGACTGAAATGACACCCCTCATATATAAAAGTGATTCGAAAATTTTTAGAGCGTGTGACTGGAATTGAAATGTTTATTTTTTGCTCTAAGATTCCTTAACGTGTTGACGCGTTTGTTTTCTTATAACAAAAACCTAGTAGATGTATTGAAATTTTAATCCATTTATTTTGCTAGCAGCAGCGTTGTCTAGTTGTTTAGATACAAATGCAAGTACCTAAATTCTAAGAACTGTATTTAAATACAAATTCTAGTATTTTATATTTGTGTCTAGATACTTTTACTTTCCTCTCAACATAGGCTATTATAGCGGATCTAAAACTATAAGAAGAGAAAGTATGATAATCAAACGAGTTTGAGCATATACGGTTTTCACCGAATCTTGACGTCTTAAGATATCATAAGGAACCCAGTAAGTCAAAAACCCGTATGAAAATGTTCCAAACCTGGACTCTTCGTCCGAATAAAATACGACGCATGTACGTATGTTGGCGTCTAAGTGTCTCCAGATCTATTTCAGGGCTAGATAAATGAAATGAGGCTAAAAATATTTTTATATAGGTATAGGGCATTAAAATGGAACAAAATTTTAGTATATGTCAGTTAGTATTAGTCGGTAAGTGGTTCTCGAGTTATCACCATTTTTAATTTCCTCTAAGAAAATCGTAAAATTTTGGTTTTTTCGATTGTCTCCGGACCTTGCTTTGAAAGTCAATGAAGTTTTAAACGAAACGTATTACAAAAGCTTCCAATTATTTTAAGGGTAAATATTTTTTGTAAGTCATGTAACTTTGGGAGAATTATTTTGTGTTTTTTTTTTCACTCTTTCCTCTTCATCAAAACCGAAAATTTTTTGGAATTTGGAACAAGGTCGAAGTTGTATCACAGTGTATGCGGATGATTTGAAATACAAACTTTTCCTTTAGTCAGACAACTTTTCTTAAAAGTGCACCCATCTGCCCCTAAAATCTCAATTTGATTATTTGTAATCTTTGCACGGAATGATCTTTTGCGTATTCATAAATGTTTATACAGTAAAATCTTTGTTAATCGGACAGCAGTGTTGCGCAAAAATTTGTCCCACTTACAAAGGTGTCCGCTTAACCAGGACAGAGTAAATAACAGCATTAAGGGGGGAGGGTCCTCTAGACAACAGGTTTTTTAATAATTTTTTTTAAGAAACTGGATACATTTATTGTATTAAATGAAGTTACATAGTATAGTATATGTTATGATGTATTCACTCATAAATTTTTATGCAAAAAAAAGAAAAAATGGCGACGCTACAGCTGTTCCAAGTTGACTCCTTCGATTTGCGCCGTGGAATGCCCAACTTCTTGTAATCAACTGAATTCAATCGGACAAAAAAATTTTATTAAAATAAGTCATTACGCTCTGCATATACCTATTTCTGATAAGAATTTTTTTTTTTACAATTTGAAATCAAAAAGAAGAAATTTCACTTTTTTTTATAAACAAATTGTTATAAACAATATTTATAGTAATAATTTATGCAAAATTTTAGGTATATGCAAAGGCCAATATCTTAAAGAATATCTGTACAAAATTTCAAGTTAATATCTTAATAACTTTTTAAGTTATGTTCCACGGTGCGGAAAAAAACATGTTTTGAGAAAAACGTCATTAAAAAGTTTTCGTTCTTGAAAAGTAGAGTTAAAAGCAGTTTATTGTTATCTTAGATAATCGTTCTACTGGGCTTAAAACATTGGAAACATATTCTTTAAGGTTCAAATGAACTTTTAAAGCAAAGAAAAAAAAAATTAAAAATTTGAATGTTCTGGAGGCCCCTCCCCCCTTAAATAATCTAGTATTCATAACAAATTTTCTAATTTAAAATTTTTATAACTTTTTAGTTTAAATCAATTTTATGAACGAATTTACTTACTTACACAAAAATATAACGTTTAAAAATGCATCGTTACATTGGAATCATTGTTAACAAGTTAAAACATGAACAATTATACCTAATCCATATAGGCATTAGACATGCTCGCGTCCGGTTAATGGAGGTAATAATGTACTAAATAATATGTCTTCGTTAAAAAATCTTGTGTTCGCGTCCGGTTAACAGAGGATCCGCTTAAGAGGCTCATAAAAAATTAGTAGATAGAAAGTGAGCGTTGAGCGCCGGAAGTGATGTGATCGCACCACTGTAACAGTAGCAGTAACTGATTTAAACTGGTTCTTAATCGCTATTAACCAGACCAATAACCGTTTTTAACAGGTCAGTAACTGTTTTCATCTGCTCAGTAACTGCTTTTAACAGGTCAGTAACTGCTTTTAACTCGGTTAAGAGCCAGTTCAGCCAGTTTAAACTAGTTACTGTTACTATAACAATGGTGCGATCCGACTACTTCCGGCGCTTAACACTCACTTTCTTTCTAGTAAATTTTGTCCGGCTTTAGGGGGGACCCAGTTAAGGGAGGTGTTCCTAATTAGAAGTTCTACTGTATATCAAATATCAATCCCTTTTCAATTACTGGTCCCGAAACCACTTCCTTAGCACGCTTCAAAAATTAAAACGGAACTGCTTTATCACCTTTTTTTAAAAAATATAATTCGCAGCCTACCATTGAAAATGTTGTATACCTTATCCAACAATTTTTGGGATGACTTTTCGATAAACTTAACCATACTTTCTTAAGTTAAATTATTTTATTGCTTACAACAAATATCACCCTATCTATGTTCACTCTAATTGTATTTAAATTTGTTACCTGTTTTACAAGTGACGGTTTCTTTTTGCATTTATATAGATAAGTAGACAACATGCTGCGAACAATATTGTTGATTATTGCCGTACTTGAAAAGTCATCTCATTTAAACATTGTCAAACCATACCTAAATTTTATATCTCCACATAATTATTTATATAATACCATAAACTATGTCGACATAATATATGTATTTATATTATTATATTGGTGGTGGATGGTTCTAATTCAAAAGCGAAAAACTAAGCGAAGCAACCCACTGACTGACTGAGATTACTTTTGAGCCTTCTGGCAAATTTGTGTCATCGACACGTTTGTTGCATTCGTTCCGTGTCTATACCATGCAACAGTGAGCGCCCTATTTTCTTTAAACTTCAATGGAATATATAAATACATATGTACATATACTTATTTTCACTCTATTTATTCCGGCAGCTAAGTTCTATGTCATACATGTAGGAAAAGGGGGCGATGGAGAGTGGGGTTTGAATGGTTGGGGGGGAGAGAGAAGAGGCATTTAAACGATGTGCATCATTCAAGTCTAGGTTTGTTTATCAATATAAATATTTTTTCTTTTAAAATGGGTGTAATAGGGAAAATAAATATAATCAAAGTTTAAGCATATCATTCAGAGATAGGTACAGGAAATGACAAAACTGTATGTATACACCCGTGTAGAATTCAAACTCATCGGTGCCTAATCCATAGCTAACAGATTCGAGTCAAACCTCACCAATGTCTAAAGAAATAAGCTACATTCATGATGTCATTATGTAACGCCATCTTGGTTAATAGGTCGCTAAAAAATATTAGCTAATGTGTCACTAGTCACTTTATTAAGTAGATAATGACTGTCTAAAAATTTTATTTACTAGTGAGTCAAAAAAACTTTTTTACTATTTGTTTCATTTTTTTTTATGACTGATTTCGATTTTTTATTGTTTCTTATGCTTGTGTTAACCAATGTGACGATTTATTGTATGGTAGATACGTATTCTAATATCAGTGGACAGTGATGAGTCTCATGAGATTTTAAAACAGCGCTATCTGTGAGAAATAAATTTAGGCCAGCCAGGAGGCAATAATAACGCAATGCTTACTTATACACTGCGCCATCTGTAAATTTATATGGTTTTAGATGGTTAGATGACAATGGCCTGGCAATTAACTCTTTGCACTCAAGCAAAAAAAAGTGAGTTGTAAATAGGCTGGTAAGACATGTAGTACTTGACAACGACCGACGTTCTTTTTTTGACGGATTCTTTTGACGTTCTAACCTTGTTTCCCCAAAGTTGAATACTAAATGCGCTAAATACGTCCTCAATGCTGTTTTTATTAGTTTTTAATTTTAAAAAGATAATTCGACGTGATTTTGTATTATTTTATTTACAATTTTTCTAATAAATGAATGTGTTTGCAGTTATTAAATAAAATATTCATGTAATGTGAAGTACGAGCACTCATTACAGTTCAACATTCAGTGTGTCATGTGGTACATGTCTTATGATCCAACAGACAAAACACCTTTAAATATGGTAGAGTTAATGGACAAACCACCTTGTCATGCTGTACATGTCTTATAAGCGCAAAGGGTTAATTTGACAAAAACGCAAGCTTTAAAAATTAACAATGTTGGACATTTAGACAATAGCATACTAACTCTAATCGATGTTGGTGAAGTTGAACTGACTGACACAGTCAAATTATTAGGGATATGCCTCGACAAGACCTTGAATTGGAAATCTCACATTGAAAGCACTATTAACTAAATTAGGCCAAATATATACCTTCTCTGGTCACTTGGATCTCTTTTGCCTTCTGAAGCTCTTGTAAATATCTACCACGGTACAATTGAATCTATATTGAGATACGAAGTTATATTTTGGGGGGAACTGCGTAATGTGTACTTCATTATTCAGAATGCAGAAGAGAGCAGTACATGCCATTGCTAGGGTCGGAAATAGAACTTCTTGTAAACCGTTATTCAAAAAATTTGAAATTTTAACAATATATGGACTATACATCTATGAATGTGCTAAATTCGCAAAAAGAAATTTGTACTTGTTCGAAGACTTGCGGCAAAACCACAAATACGAAACGCGATTTAAAACAAAATTTACAGTGATGAATTCTTCTAGGTCTGTCATACATGGGAGCTGTACTAATATGATTATTAGGGTGTTTAATGCAATTCCAAATGAGGTTAAGAACTTAAATGACGCGTGTTTTCTAAAGAAAATGAAAAACATATTGTTAAACAGATGTCCATATGCCACTGAAGAATTCTTTTCCGCATAACTTTCTATTGTGACGCATTTTATGTAGTTTTTTATTATAAACTATTTATAAATAAAAAAAAAAAAATATTAAAGATTGGCCCCCTATGAGATAGTGGTGAGCCGTCTGTAAAAAATAAGTTTAAGCCATCCTTGAGACAATGATTAGGCAATACCTTATTTTTTTGCAAGGCTATCTGTAAATATTAAATAAAAATTTGCCTGCTTATAGACAATGGTTGGTTATCTTTTCAGTTTTTTAGAGCGTCATCTGTAACTAAGTAAAAATGACCAACCACGAGGTACTCATGAGGTAAAATATTTTGGAGAAAAAAAATAGCTAACAATGAGTTCAGTATTAACCAATTTTACTAGCTAGTCACCCTGAGCCAGTGATTGGCCACAATCGAAGAATTCTGATATTTAATTCTACTCGGGCACATCCAACAGGAATAATAAACCCGATTCAATTTTTGTGACATCACAGTGTTTCACGAATAAACATAATAAGATTATGATCATTTTTTAAACGATTACACAGATATTTACAATTCAGTTTTGTTTTCTATAATTTAATTAAATTATAACTGGTAACATCAAAACAGAATTTTGCCAATGGTCCAGATTTGTCCATTAAATAATTACTTTTATATATATTTCGAATAATTTTACATCTTGACTTGAATAGTGATAATTCACTCAATTATTTAAAAATTAGCCGAACATTCTTTTTCCATTAGGCTAATTCAATTTTTTGTTGGACGTTATTTATTGAATGTTGCGTATATACACACGGTGGATAGAACCTCTTCATTTCCAGTAGGCAGACAATACTGAATAAAAAAAAAAAAAACTGTCCAGTATTACTGCTTTATTATTAATTCCTAAATATAATGTACTATACATACTATTTAAAACCAACAAGGTGTATGCCTGTTGATATGGTTCCGAATTTTTGTAAATGTACTAGTTTCCAAACAAGGATATGCACCCAGATTGAAAATCGGGATTTTGATAAAACTTCGCTGGTGTGAAGAACAGGCAAAAATGAGATGCATTTAACAAGGAGATGCATCTAACAAGGAGATGCACCCTTATCGGCCATCTTCCACGTTTACAGGGTGAAACCAGCCCCTAAAGTTAGGGGTTCAAATTGTATTTCTTAACATATCTCGAAAGCTATAAGAGATAGATGAAAACTTTAAATTGACGAAATGTTACTCTTTGAAAGGTCTATTCACCTGTATAGGTTAAGCCAGAGCCGGGTTCATAGGAGGGGCTGGAGGGGTGAAAATGGGAGTAAATTTTCTTGTACAGCCTGAATGGTTCAGTGTATCAAATTTTTGCCATCATAAATAGGAAGAATACCAAAAATTAGGGGATACATGTTTTTGGGTTTTTTCGAAATATGTGTGGTATCCAAGTCGTATAAGGAAGAAAAAAATAGGATAGATTATACCTATTGCATTATTATTGATTGCAAATACGTTCTATATTTTTTTATTTTTATGCTTATTTTCATCATGAAAATGTAAATTTTTACTTTCTGATAATGATTCATGTATTTTTCAGCAGTACTTATTTAATTGGTAATTTAGCCATATACATTTGGTTACTCATATTCGATATTAGCAAAAGGGTGACATTTTAGACAGAATTTTTAGTTTTCGCCAAATTTGGAAGCGCAACAACTACGCTTAACATGAAAGCAAGAAATTTTGAAATTGGTTTTTTAATATTCGAGTTATCGATTCTGCCACATTAAAAAATGTTGTTTTAAGAAAAAAATGATTAATTTTTTTTTTTTTAATTTTGACATAATAGGGAAATTTTTAGAGAATGAAATTTGTTTTGAACTCGCGCAGTAATACTCTGCTTCAACAGATTTTAAATATTTTTTATTAACATAATAATTATGTTATTTAGGTATTTGGTTATATCTACGCTATAATAAATGTTAACCTAAACTTTTTTTTTATGAATGGCAAATAAAGAGATTGACGATAAAGCTATCAAATAGATTGATGTTCGTAGTTGTTCATAATTTTCCCGTGCCTTTCTGGGACAAATTGCTTGAACCACTGGACATAAGACAGACTAGCAAATTCCGGGATGCCTATTCAGTCAAACATACATTTATTTATAATTTGTTTAAAATTGTTACCGCATGAAAAATTCTCCATTGTCAAAATTTAATATAGAACTTTCACTTGAAAACTTTCAACAAATAATCAAATTTTCCAACCATTTAAACCACCAAAACATATGACATTAAAAAAAAAAAAGTTTGCAACTAGTTGATAAAGTTTGTTCCCACCCAAAAAATTTATGTTGAAAATTTTTAGCATCAATAAACTAAATGATGTATAAAAATAACATCCAATTTGTTTAATGTTTCGAAAAAAATACAATTTGATAAAGCCCCATTTACACCATACATATGAACAAATTTGACAGTGTGAATTTAAACATACCATCATCAACCGTCGTCCTGTGTATTCAACCAGTTGATTAGTACCTAGAGTCGCCTGAATAGAAGTAGTATCACCTGTTACTATCACACATTCTAACTTTCATATACCTATCTGTTCTGTCGCGGGGCGGAAGCTCTGAAAAAGTTTGTCGCTGAAATAAATCCTTCACATAATCCTCTTCGTTATGTTTACAGCTATTGTGTCGATTTAAACAACGGGGGAAAAAAAATAAGTTGGTAACACTTGTAGCCAAATTTACAGTTTATTTTTATTTTTCCGTGCAATTTTCACAACTTGTTATGACAGTCACGTAACGGTTGGCGCGGCGAATGCCTCTTCAGGAGGATAAATAAACAATATGGTATACGTGTCTGGTGTCAGAACGTGTGTATCGTGTGTGTTTTCCTTTTTCTTTTTTTTTTGCCACCAATATTTGTTTTTATCTTTTTGAAAAATAAATAACTGAACGAAATTGTTGTTGTTGTTTATGAATTTTTTGTATGGAAGTGAGACTTGTTAGTGAAAAAACTGTAGGTAAGTGAGCGAAGAGAGAGTGTTTCCACAAAGAAGTATGCTTCAGTTGAAAAAAAATTTATTTCCTATAGAACGCAAATTCTACTAAATAAATTCAAGATTGTAAATAATAAACAAATATTTTACTTTTCAAAATACCAGTTTTATTTTTGAAACTGACAATATTGTTTCGAACCGTTAGTTCATTTTCAAACAGAATAAAAATTATATTCGATACATGCCCTTATATACTAATTTTATCTACCTGTACTTATGAAGGGGAGTGGTATATGGTGTAATGTAATCTTGTTTTTCTTGTTTTTCGGATTCTTCCACTACCCCCGCCCCTTCTACTTCCACACCATATACCACTCCCCTTCATAAGTATAGGTAGATAAAATTAGTATATAAGGGCATGTATCGAATATAATTTCTATTCTGTTTGAAAATGAACTAACGGTTCGAAACAATATTGTCACAGTTTCAAAAGTAAAAGTGGTATTTTGCAAAGTAAAATATTTGTTTATTATTTACAAATATGGAATACCATAAAGTAACGCTCAAATCTATTAAAATTCAAGATCTAATAGGACACGTTCACAAATCCATATGATTAACAGAACTGAATAAACACAGTGTCAAACCGCCATTTTTTGTCAACGGAATACAACGGAGTACAAATCACAAAAAAGTCTGTAAATTCGATTTTCGTCACCGAATTAAGGGAAAAATTTCGAAACAAAGAGAAAAAATGATTATAATCTTTAAAAAATTTAAGAATGACTGTTGAAAAATGATTGACTTTTTTTTTTTAAATTAGTTTTTTTTTTTATTTTTAAAAATAGTTAAATTGAAAATTTCGCAATATTCGTAACTCTTACCATAAAGGAAGATGTGCTGAGGGTTCACATTTAAAGTTGATTGAATAGATCGGCCCCGAGATATCATGTCGATCAACTTGAAGAATGTAGTTTCGAGAGCAATTCAAATTTTGAAGTAAAATACCTGATACTTTTGAACCTACCGTGTTAAAACGGTTCTAACTTTTTAAATTTTCAAAATTTTTTAATTTTGTCTCTTAGGGACACATTTCTAAGGGTCTCTGGTGTGAATCCGAAATGGTTCGCAAACCTTAGATTTAAGCAGACTGTATGGCAAAACAAAATGTAGAAAATTGAGTTGTCGTAATTTTCATTAGTAGAAAAAATAACCAATTCAAAACAATGATTCGAGGAAAAGGGTTAGGATAGGATTACCTCGTTTTGGGTGATGTTCTTCGAATATTGTCAGGTACTTAGAAATGTGTCAAGAATTTAATTCTTCAAAATTTAATTCACTATTTAAAAACACTATTGGTTTTCACTACGAATTATAACAATTTTACTAAGAAAAGGTTCAAATTTTACATGTGCTTTATATGCGTGTTTAAACTCGTTAAACTAACAATTACGCAATTATACACGAAAACAAAACTCCCTTTTGGCTTGGCGATTAATAACGAACTACAACTACTGATTAACTTTTAATTCAAAATGGTGGACATGCGCGGCGCTGCGCGTACCTATTCAAATATTAAAATTAGGAAAATATATTCAAACAAAGGCGCGTAAACAGACTCTAAACTTTCAAAAAATGAAAAAAATCGAATTTTCCAAAATTCTAGACTTATTGATATAAATGAATTATACAAACACAACCAAACAGCACAATTTTTAGAAATTACATTAAAAACGATCCAATAGTTCCTAAGTTTACCACTTGGTGGCATCTTCGAACACACAGACGGACCAACAGACAAACCGACAGACGAACGTGTTCATTTTTGAGAGTAAAATTTTCGTATTTGAAAAGTGATCTCAATGCTTCTGCTATACCCTGTTTCAAATACAATTGATCGTGAGTCAAAGTTAAAAAATTAAATAATTCTTATATTCAAAACAAATCAATCTTCTTTTCTGAAAACAAACTGCAATTTTAAAATTTACGTAAGTGCACTAATGAAAGAGATAAAGCCAAGAAAACGGAAATTATTTAAATTCATAAGTGATGAAGCATGGTTAAATTTAAGTGAAATGGACAATATTTTAATCGTTTCAGAAACAAAAAAGAGGAATTTTTGGTAAAAAAACTTTCCAGACTCTTCGTTCACGAATCGACTACTGTGATAATATTAAAAATCACAGAGTGATTGAAAAAATTATCCGGATCGGCCGGGAATCGAACCCGGCTAAGACACCTGGCTAGTTACTGGGAGATCCTGTGTTCGATTCCCGGCCGATCCGGATAATTTTTTCAATCACTTTGTGATTTTTAATTTACATCTGGATTTTGGTCATACTAACCAAAGAAATCGAATGCTTAAAGTTTCAGTTTAGCTAAACGATAAGTGAACATATGAATACTGGGTGTGTTTAAATGCAAACAAAAGTTTGTCATACGTAGTAATATTTCACAAGCACTCGATAATATTTGAAATTGAAACATTGTGATAATAAGTAAGTGTACAAAATTTCAAAACCCGAGAGACCTGGTAACCATTGATCCTTATTTTTATTTATACGTTACGACTGACAATGTTTTTTTTTTTTTTAAATCCAAGTCTTGTCTTTATATAACTGTACTGTAAGAATCTAAAACAAAAAAATAAAAAATTAAATTGGAAACAGAGAATTATAATTGCAAACAGCACACCCACGATATATCTACACGGTAACATTGTATACTGAAATATAGTAAAAAGAATTGATAACATCAAAAAAAAAAATCTTTTGCTCGCTAAATGTTTTATAATTCCAAACATTTGTCAGTAGTTAGTTACTCTGCCGTCTTTTTTTTTAAATGAGGGCACTTTATTTAAATGAGTATGACCACCGCATTGCTGCTGCTCATTCAATTTAACTCGTGTCATAATTACAAAATGAGACTTATTCCTTTTACGAAAAATTCAAAATACATATATAGTCTGTGTTGTGTGTGTTCTGATGTCAGTTGCGGAGATAGACGGGAATAAAAGATAAAAATTATTTAAATTGAACGATTATAATACGTGACTTCCGTTTTTGAAAAAAAGGAAAGTAGGTTATTTTTCTTCTTTTTTGGTTGATTTTCGTCGAGATGTCATTGGAATTAAAAAAAGAAAATAACTTTTTTTGTAAAGAAGAGATATGAATTTCATATTTATATTTTTATATAGCTTTGTTATCTTTTTCGAATTGATTTTTTAAATTCATGCATTCTTTAGTTATATTATTGTATCATTTAGCTCTTACAATAACTTTTGGTGGAAGTAAATTTCGTAAATGTGTATGTAGGTAAAATAAAGTTAGCTGCTAAAATATTTTGCCTAGTTAACTTGAAGTTTTATTAAAAAACATCCTCTAAAAATTCAAGTGTAAATATTAAATTGATATTATTGTATTTGTAAGTGAAGTCAACATAAAGTGATGTTGCTCGTATATTTTTTTCATACTTACATGTATTCAGTAGCATTGATACCGACAGACTAATTAATATCACGACAAATTAGTATACCTATATTAATAAGCTGTGAACAAAATAATGATAAAATACATTTTTGCATAGTTTGTTTTACATTATCTCAGAAATTAAGTTGTGAATCGTCTTCATACTGTGTAGAACTTTTGTTTATAAATGTAATTATTTGACAAAATTTTTTTATCAAAAACGTAAAGCACCCTGTAAACGATCAAATTTGTTTGACAAATTTGTTTGCCAAACTTCACGTTTTCATCAAGCAATAGCTTAAACGATCAAACCAAAGCTCAAACAAATTTGACAAACTTATCCGTAGTTTGTCATACTAGTGGTCCCCATAAAATAATTTTATTAGATAAAACTTGGCTAAACATAGAATAAAGAATGAAAATTATGGAAAAAAGGTTGCTCGTACAGAGATTCGCAAAAATTTTGTCAAATTTGCTATTCATTTCGGGGCAATTTAATAGAACTTGTTTGACAAACACAACAGACACCGCCGGTCACCTTCAAACATTGGTCAAACACGTCAAACAAGTTGATCAATCAAGATTTTCATCAAACACGTCAAACACGTAGATTGTTTGACAAACGCGTCAAACAAAGCTGCATCCTATCAAATAATTTGACAAACATGTAAAATTTGACAAACAATTTGATCGTTTACAGGGCACTTAAGAGTAATTTTTTTTATTGGTTAGGTGCGCCACAACTAAGGTTGAATGAAGGATGACTTCGGTGTTGACTTTTCAGAATAACAAAATTTTTCATAGAAATATAATTACCTAAATAAGTAGAAGCCTTTTTTCAAATGATTTTCTAATGATGAAAAGAACGACTTTGAAATCCCACCATCTACTTCCAGTTTTCTCCTGATTGTTCGTCAGCAATATAATTTGCGAAATTAACTGGAACTTTTTATGTATTTAGTTCCGTAACCATTTAGAAATTAGGTATCGGATTGTTAAGTAGGTATGTATATATAGAAAATAGTTAAAAATTGGTGTACAGTCCGTCTCATAATATAGCCTCACTAAGAATTTTTATATTTCACTTACAATATTTTAGAGAAACAGGTTAGCCAGTACCACGTTAGTCGTATATTTCGAAAATGCTTTATTGTGTAAAAAAAAATATGCAATATTTGTTTTAATAAAATAAACGCACAAACAAATCACAAAAGTTATATCAAAGACATATAAAATTAATATAATTTTTTGTCCCAAAATATAGCCTCACTTTTCTAAATTTAAGTATATTTTTAATGATTAATGACTGATTGAGGTTCCTTTATTTTCCACTATTTGTGAAATTTTTGTTGGAATATTTTCATATAAATTCCTGGCATATTCCAGTGGGATTTGGCATCAGTTATGTCTAATATTTTCTTTCAATTTTATTTGAAATTATATTATTTCCCGTCGTTGTATACTTTACGAGACGAATACTTCGATACATTTTCGATGATGTTTAGATCAGGTGATCTTGCTGATCGTCTAAACAGATCAGTTTCTTTGTTTAAACCACTCCTGTACACACTCAGCATTGTGAATTGAGACATTATCCTGCTGAAATATCTACTCTCCTCCCTGTGAAACCTCATTTATTTTTACTTCTTGTTGAAAAAGAGTATCGGCGTATTTTTTCGAATCCTGCCGCCCTTTTAAAGTAACAAGATCGATAATTTTATTGAAGTAAACCGCTTCTAAAACATTATTGATCCATCATCCATTTCTCTCGACTTAAATAAAATTGTTATTTATGTAAATCGTGATAGTAATATGTGTGAATATCCATCTGGGTTGTCAAGATTAAACTTTTTGTATGCTATTCTGTTGTCCAAACCTTATACTGACGCGCAAAATTCAAACGGTCAAGTTTATGTTGATACCCACACACTTTTTGAAATCGGAGAGAAATGGGTGATGGATCAATAATGTTTTGGGAGCGATTTACTTCAATGAAGTTATCAGTCTTGTTACTTTAAAAGGACGGCAGGAAACAAAAAAATACGCCGGCACTCTTTTTCAGCAAGAAATAAAAATAAATGAGGTTTTACAGGGCGGAGAGTGGATATTTCAGCAGGATAATGTCTCAATTGACAGTTCTAAGCGTGTACAGGAGTGGTTTAAACAAAGAAAGTAATCTATTTTACACGATCAGCAAGATCACCTGATCTCAACATCATCGAAAATGTATCGAACTATTCGTCCCGTAAAGTATACGACGGCGGGAAACAATATAATTTCAAAAAAAATTGAAAGAAAATATTAGACGTAACTGATGCCAAATCCCACTGGAATATGCGAGGAATTTGTATGAAGATATTCCAACAAAAATTTCACCAATAGTGGAAAATAAAGGAGCCTCAACCAGTCATTAACTATTAAAATTATACTTAATTTTTGAAAAGTGAAGCTGTATTATGGGACAAAAAATAATATTAATTTTATATGTTTTTGGTATAACTTTTGTGATTTGTTTGTGCCTTTATTTTATTTAAACAAATACTGCATTTTTTTTTTTTAAACAATAAAACATTTTTGAAATATACGACTAACGTATTACTGGCTAACCTGTTTCTCTAAAATATTGTAAGTGAAATATAAAAATTCTTAGTGAGGCTATATTATGAGACGGACTGTATCTTGCGTTGTTAGAACGGTTTTAGAAACTAAATACTGATTAACGTTGTCACAAATAGTTTTCGAAAAAGAACGAAAAAAGTATAAATTAGGTACTAGAAATAATTAATTGTTACACCCCTCAAAAAATTAATAAAATAATTATATTATTATCTTAAAACCACTCGTTAGAAAAGTGACCAAAAAAATGTTAAATTATGAAGAAACGTAGAAAATAAATACTTACGCGAAATTGTTTTAATTGTATATAAACCGTCGTTATAAATTTTGACAGTTTGAAAATGGGAATAGAAACACTCACCGTATAGGGAAAATTTACATATCTATCTAAAAACAAATTTCGGTGTAGATACCCTATGTAAAATAATTATATTTGTGTTGATCATACTCTACCCATATATCCACCGTCTCTCATATTTCATCTCATTTTTATTTGTGTAATCTTTGTTCTCCGAATTCATTACATATTCAAAAGAGATTTAGAAAATTTATGGTGATAAGTTTCAAAAGAATTATAATTAATTACGGTATCCATATCTAGGGTAGAGTAAATGTGTAAATCGTAATGCGGAAATTACTATAATTTTTTTATTGTATTTCTAAAATTTTGTTTGTTAATCTAGTTTTTTTATGACACCAAAAAATTTGATTTTGATTAGGTATAAAGATATCGATTCAAAAATTATTATTTGGTATCGACAGAGTAGAGATGTTGCTGAAAGAAATTTTGCTCCCGTTCCCAAGTCCGGGGTCCCGTTACATTATTTTTAGTGCCATTTCCATTCGGTCGCCGTCTGCTAAAAATTCTTTGTACCCGACCGTTCCCACTCTAACCACTTGCTATTTTTTTATCAGATTTTTATCAGATTTTCCTGCTTTTAATTGGCATGTAAAAAAGAACTCGTATGAAATTTCAAAAATTTTTCTACAGGTTAAGTTCCATTAAGTTAAAGTCATTTTTTTTTCGATGTGTAAAATTTACAAAATGTGCTTGCATGGAATTCCATTTTTCGTTTCCACGTTACCGGAGCAACGGTTAAGACACTGCTTATGTTTAGTGTCACGCTGAGGTTTACTGCCCCTCAAAAAAACAAGTACAAGAAACATCACAACTAGGGATTGTAATACTGGTAAACCGGTTTACCGGTTTACCGGTAAATTACTAAAAATGCCATAAAATTTTTACCGGTAAATCGCTGATTTTTTACCGGTAATTCACTAAAATTAAAAATAATATGTTTGAAGATTTTTATAAGTTAATTTAATTTCATAAAGAATGATTTAATTTATTGAACGTAAATGTACACAATCAAATTACCCCTTACTGTGTATCCATAATAAACTATTCTATGATACAATAAAATCGCACAATGCAATGGTCAGTTTTAAAGTGCATATGAATAAAATAAAACGTCCTTTTCGTATTGACTTACATAATATTATTCAAATCAGCTGTACATTTTCCAAAATAATTAAACATTACGTTAAATGATTACATTGTAAGAAGAGGTAAGTAAATTTTTATTACAATTACCGTTGGTATATATATATATATATATATATATATATATATATATATATATATATATATATATATATATATATATATATATAATTGATTATATAATTGATTCATATTTTATGATTACTTAACAAAGTTTAAAATTATTTTTCAATAAACAATAACAATGGGCGGTATATTTCTATGAAGAAAGCTGTAGAATACCCACAAAGTCGTCGTAAATTAACAGATAAAATTACTGAAAACTAATGTTGGACTTTCCAAATTATTTATAATCATAAGTACACGTTCAAATACTGTATATAATAACCTTAATAAAATAATTTTAGGTTTTTCTTTTAATATTTATTCTTATATTTTCTGTGCTTTAAAGAATACCGGTAAATTACCGGTAAACCGGTTTTACTAAAAATAATTACCGAATTATCGGTAAATGAAAAAGTTACAATCCCTAGTTTTTATCTGTCGTTAACTCACGGTCTAGTATGATAATACACGAAATTTAAGATACGACACAATTAAAGCACAAAATCATTTCTAAAGACTGAATAATAATAATCTGTCACAAGTACGAGGAAGCTGTGTGCCAACCTTCCATTGGCAATGTATTTTTTTTTTGGAAAATTTTGTTAACTGTGAAGATTCCAATTAAAATTTTGTTTATAAGTCGATCGTAAACTTCTGAAACGATCGCATCATCCAGTAAAATAACGGAACTTGCTGAACGTTCAGTTTATTCTCGAAAATGGAAAATAAAGTAAAATTGAAAATAATAAAGTGTACGAAAATATTTTAAATGTTTATATAACGAAGATGTGATAAACAGACACCAACCACCATGACGAAAATAACGAAACTTTTCAACGAAAATTCTCTTTTCTAAACAGTTATCCAATTTTTTGTTTTCCGTTTCGATAATATACGATATCATTTTATGACACAGATTTTCATAAATTTGATATAACGAGTGTTTTCGTTGAATTTGTGTTAAGGGCGAGTAAATTTTTGAACTGAGATACACCAAGCAAAAAATTTGTAACGTTAACGGTAACGGTAAGTATAATGTAACGTTTGTGATGTTGAAGTATAATTTCGGGCTCAGAAGATCTTGGGTTTGAATCTCAGAACACTGTAACGCCGATATCTCAAAAAGTAATTAATTTATCGAGCTAGATATTGATTTATTGTATTCACTAATATATTGTTCAATGTGCAAACTAAAATTGTGCCTTAATATACACTTGTTCAATATTTGTCGCCCCCCGTAGATGTATCTTTGTGTCCCAAAACATGATTTTTTGTTCTAAAGCGCGCCACACTTACAATTTTTTGAAATTTTGATTTGATTCTATAGTTTGCACACTGGAGAACTAAAAAAATAAAACGTCGCGTCGTTTAATTTTTTTGTTTCAAATGTCCTGGGTACCTATTCTTTAAATGTTATGCTATACTACATTCTTACTCAGAAATGATTCATTAGTCTTAATAATAAAGAAAAACGACTTCCTGCAAAACGAAATCAAAGAATATAGATCAATGAACAAAAGTCAAAGATCTACATGTCAAAATTAAAACAAAATTAAGCGATCAATTTCAATCTAACATGTTTCGGTCCAAAGACCATCATCAGAGATTATGGCAAAAATCAGTGTGTTGTGGAAAACAACAAAATTTAAAAAGAAACTACACACCGTGGAGGCGTGAATTAATACATGCAATAAAAACAGTTCAACGAGATTGCGACACACATGATTTTGTAGAATTCAAATACCGTCAAACGGAACTATTTGAAAACGGTGCGGCTATTTGGAACAAAAAAAAGAACAAGATTTAAGTTCTTATATCTGTTTGATTTCTGAACGATTCATAACGTTAATGCGTCTTTAATAGGGGATGTTCTTTAAGAGTTTAAATCTTTTTTAAAACTCTTCTTTAAGAGTTTAAATCTTTTTTTCTTCCAAATAGCCCCACCGTTTTCAAATAAATACCCCGTCGACGGTAGAATATTTTCCAAACAAAAAAGAGATCGAAATACGGTCAGATAAAAGCAATACTTTAAACAAAGCACAAAACACATAATTGTTCACTAAGATTTTTACAAAATTGTAGATAAATTCTTTTTTGAAATTTAAAATTTAAAATTTAAAAAATTACAGATTTATATATATATATATATATATATATATATATATATATATATATATATATATATATAAATCTGTAATTAATAATAAATCTGTAAGATATATATATATATATATATATATATATATATATATATATATATATATATATATATATATATATATATATATATATATATAGGTGTAAGGGAAATAACTCTTATCTTTTTGAGGGGTGACGCGACTGTTAATTCCGAAAAAATTCATGCGGTTTTAGTGTCTACAGGGTGCTATGAGTCACCCCACAAAAGGACGAAAGTTATTTGTTTTACACACTATGATTAGGAATCGACGAGTAATTTTTAGTATTAGAAGATTTTATGGGAGAAAAATATTCGGAAAATCTATGGCCAGTCGATCAATATAAAAATCAGAACTGTCTTCGCAAGTGAATTTATAAATAGCGGATCGTTGTAGTAACGGTATAGGATCCTTTGTTTTGACAAGAAAATTTGATAGAGCATTATTATAGGAAAAACTGAGTTTTATGTCACATTAATAAAACACTTTACGAAATGCACTGGTTTGGTTTGTAAGAAACGGAATGGAACCATATTTCGATTTCATTAGTCTTGTTCTAGTAATCTAGTGCGTTAGTCACTTTAAGTTCGTATTTATTTTACATATAAAACACTCTGTATACATGTGACTGTTATGCAAAAGCTATATAATAATCTATTTCTACATTGAATAAATTTGGTTTAGTTTTACCATACTACGTTATTTCAATGTGAAATCGTAACTTGAGGGCTTTTCTAATACTTGTTTATGTATCACAATTTCACCATATATTATATGTATTGTTGTTTCATATACATATATAGTTTTTATAAACACCTAAAAATGACTAGTTTAGCGAAAAAGTTTTCCTCGAAAAACTTCGACACTATTACATGTGAAGTTTATGGATGTAAAATATGTATATCGATTTTGTTTTCAAATTTTCTTTTAGCGATGATAAGCATATATTGAATTTAGTTTCATTTTTGTCAAAAAATATAGATATGTACCTACCTATGACGGTGTTCAAATTGGAAGATTGGATGAAAATTGTTGATTTTTGTAAGTTTTATATTTATTTTTCGATAACAGTGAGGGGAAAGTTGAAGTTGTGAAATGCCATAATAAATATAGGTAAAGAGTGGTGCATCTAGTAGGTACTGTATTTTTCGTTTTCTAGAAAGACGTTGTTGGTTAGAAATTTTGATAAATTTAGTTTTTCCTTTTACTTGGGTAAGTGTAAAAGGTAACGATTAAAAATTATTTTCATCAGTTACATTTTAAATTTACGTGCTTGCAAAATCACAAAAAAGTGACGAAAAGCTCAGTTTGAAATAAATCTGTATTTTCCTCTTTTTGGCCTATGACGATAGTCTATCCTTTAGATCATATTTGTCCCTGTTGGTTATAAGAATACGGAACTTCTATTTGCGAAATTCCAAATTTTTTGGTAAAAATCTTTGCTTATATCATAGTTTCCCAAACTTTTTTGGCTGTGTTGCTCTTCAGTATTATTGTAAGTTTTAAAACTATTTTGCGGACTCTAAGAATTTTAGCAAGAAATCAAAGCATATCATGATGCATAGTGCATACTTTAAGAATCCCTGGTCTAGAGGTTTTAGATTATTGTGGTCCCACTGCATAATTATGTACTTTCGATTATACTCGGTAGCTAACTAAATCTATAAAAGCACAATTTCGTCATTTTTGGAAACTGTTTTGTAGCATAGTTTATCGTCGCCTACTTTAGAATATGTTTTTTGGATTATTTGTTAGTAAATTGTCTTTTACCATAAAAATACAGTAGAAGCCCTCAATAATGCCAAATTTAACAATGGAGGAATATTTTTGAGAGAAGTTACTCCTCTTCCTTGCTGGTTCTGCGTTTTCGCTATAACTGTTGAATAATGCCAGTGATTAAAAAGAAAATAAATTGTTAAATTCTTATTATTTGGGAATGGCATTAATCAGATGTCGGGATTCAGAATCTGTTTATTATTTTTTTTTAATGTTTGTTTTTTTGTTTTCATTATACGATTCAAAATTGCATTCGAAAGGAAATTGTGTGGTCGGGCGGGTACAACTCCTACTGTGTTATAGAGGACGGCATGATTAGGAACTTGTACTGTACTTCAAATATAAATTATCTTCTTAATGTTACTTATATATTCTCCTCTAATACCCAGACAGTTTTTGTAGGACTTAACTGAACTCGATTTAAAAGATAATTTATTTGTAATATAAATTGAAAATAATTAAACTAAAAACTTCCTAGAAATTATAATTATGTATGTTTATATTATATGTGTTAAATAAATATATAGGTACATAATATAGGTTTAGAATATGCTATAGAATGTATAGGTGCATAAATTGCACATGCTATAAAAGGGATTTGTGAGGAATTAAGCAGAATTTAAAATGACATTATATATACACGGCTGTACACTTTCATGGACAAATTTATTTTTGTATTATAATTGGACAATAATAAAGAAAGTATGAATTAAATATTCTGTTAGACAATATATGATCTTATCTACCTACTAGTGCTTCGATTGAGAGAATGAAAAATGCGTATGTATTGGTCACACAGATATAAAAAAAAAACTTTAGGAATTTTTTAAGTAATCAAATCATTATAACTGTGTGAGTTTTTCGAGAGTTGCCATTTTTATTACAGACAAACCGTTGATTTAATCGAAAAATTGTTCAAATAAGAGTTGTAGATATCGACGGGGGCAACCGAATGCTATAGTCAGGAGCTTTATAGCTCTTATGGTTTTCGAGCTATGATACAAACTTATAGATTTTTAAATGGGACTATATATTAATTTTTCGATAAAATTGATCTAATGCATTAACTAACAACATAAATGAGCAAAAAAAATTTTTTTACCCAAGTTTAATTTTTTAATTTTTTTTTTAATTTATCAATTAAGCGGTAAAAATATGCATATCTACTTAAGGCTACTTCAACCGATAGTGTTTTTCTTGGTTACATTTCCATTACATCCAAGAAAATTGTAATAGGAATGGCAACTCTCAAAAAACTCACATAATATATACACTACCGCTCACTGAAGTATGGACACCTTATTATACTTAATAAAGTGTTATTATGAAAATAAACTTATAAACAACAAAAAACTGTATATATAAAATATAAATCATGGTGCTATTTTTATATATACAGTTTTTTGTTGTTTATAAGTTTACTTTCATAATAACACTTTATTAAGTATAATAAAGTGTCCGTACTTCCGTGAGCGGTAGTGTATATATATATATATATATATATATATATATATATATATATATATATATATATATATATATATATATATATATATACAGGATGGAATTTTAATAACACTTATACCTTTTGGTGAATTTCGATAAAATTTTACGACGATTTAGAACGGAATTTGTTGGAAACAACAACTTAAAACATAGCTATGTTGTTTCCAACAAATTCCGTTCTAAATCATCTGCCAGTTTTTGTGCAAGTCTCGTACTGTTGTGGATTGATTATTTTCCACGAGAGTTTTAAGGGCGTCTTTATCGAACTCAAAAGGTCGTCCGGTATGCTTATCATCTTTTATACTGAAGTCACCGTCTCGAAACTGTTCAAACTATCTTCCACATTCACTCACAACATTATTTCCGTAGACACTTTGAATGTTTCTAGCCGATTCGTTCGCATTTTTTCCTTTGCTGTATTCGTAAAGCATAATATGTCGAATATATTCTTTTTTACTTCCATCTTTTATTAGCAAAAATAAATTGGAAGCGATGTGCTGCACTCTTCGCAACCGCCCTGACCGTTTCATTGCAAACAAAATAACGTAACACATATGGCACCGATCTTGGCAAGATATCTTCGTAAACAAGTTCAAACATGTTGCTGCACATTTCGGACAGAATGCTGTCAAAAAGGCGAGATTCCTTTTAGAAAAAAGATTGATTCGACAGAATTCTATTCCCTAGTGATCTTACATGTGTAATTTTGGCAAGAATGAATAGAAGGACCTCGAATACCTCTAACTTGCTTCCAGTTTTATCGTTTTATTATTTTATTTACCGTTTTTAAGGCAGTAAAAATTTTTAGTAGATTTGATGTCATCAATTTAAAAAAAAAGAAGTCTTTTTTCTCAGATCAAGCTTTATAGAAGTTATTTAAAATTTGTGTGATTGGTTAAATTAGGGTAATTTGGGTAATTGGGGTATAACTTTTCATTTTTGTTATCGAAGTAATATAATTCCTATCAAAAATTTTTCCCGTCCGCAGAATTAGCCGTCTCAGGCTATAATCCACTTGGGCTTGTTAGAAATACACCAACTTATTGACCTAGAACCAGGGATTCTTCAAATAATTTAATCGTAATTGACCCTTCAATAATAAACTTACGTTATTCAAAACGAATATTTTTAGGTGTTTCGAAATGTTTTTAAGTATCATTTCGAAAACTACTGGTCAGTACCACACCAGTGCAATTCACATTGTATTTCATTAGTCCAATAAACATTTTGAATTTAAAAAAAAAAAAATTCCGCAAAATTTTTAATTACTAAAAACAATCCCATAATTAATATTCTTTTTAAATTGCTCATATCAGTTCATCAAAAACAAAAAAAAAAAAAAAAAAAAAAAAAAAAAAAAAAAAAAAAACTGAACAAACTGAAAAAAAAAAAATGAATCTCAAACAAAATAATGAACAAACTCATTCAATTTTTTTCTGAAAATTTATTTAAACGAGTGCGTGTTTACGTTAAACCAACAACGTTACCAATCAACAAACTCTCAACACCGCATACTTGTGTACCAGCTAACCAACCAAAGCTCACTTTTTTTATTTTTTGTTTCATATGTACTTAACCTACATCGTACAATTGTGTATTGAACATCCATCAACAAACTCGAGCGAGTGGAGGGGTAATAGTGGGGGTGTATTGAGAGTGGGGAGATGAATTTGTGATATGTATAGATTAATTATGGAAAGATAAATGGAAATTGGGTGACCCTAGCAATGGCCTGACCAGTGTGTGTGTTACTTTGTGGGTGAGTGCACAGATAAAATGTAAGTGACCCTAACTTTCGAGCAGTGTTTCCCAAACTGTTCCCATCGCAGAACCATTTACACTTAATAACAGACGCCATTCACATCATTGCTTACACTTTGTTTATACAAATTATACCTATATTCCAATTAGATTATCACTTTTTTTAGTGCGAGTTTTTGATAGAGATATTCGCCGTTCGAAAATATCTAGTGAACTTTGGTTTGGCACTTGCGTTCAGTAAAGATAGGGAAATTACCACGGTAAGATTAACGCTGCGGAAACGTTTACAGTTTGAAATTAGCCTACACAATACGGGATTTGACTTAAATGAAATATTTTTTTGAAAAATGTAAAATTTTTGACTTATGCTGAGAAGCTGCTAACAATAAATTGACACTTTGGAACTCAACATAATTCATATCATTGCTGAAATAAGGCGACATTTACTTGATAGTATGGTTTAAAATTGGACTGACAAAGCGCTAGAAGTTATTTTTAGACAATAAATAACATAAACCCATTTTTAAAATTAAAAGAAAAAAAATTGACCTCCACCTTAGTTTATTTGTGTTTTATTTTGATTTAAAATCCTTTTACGCTAAACCAACACTTTACTTTCCTTAAATTTCTTTTAAGAATTGTTATAAATACAGTATATCTTTTTTTATGCTGTGGATAGGGACCGCATAAAAAAATTGTACAATAGTTATTTTCGATACATATGCGTAAAGAGAGGTATTCTAGTAGGCTTAAATTGGGGCACGAGTCTAAGGGACTGACGTATACACAACGAGATCGAGTGCGCTATATACCCTCACGAGCCGTCAGGCGAGTGGGGGTAAGCGCACGAGATCTCGTTGTGTATGCGTCAGTCCCTTTAGCGAGTGCCCCAGTTTAAGCCTCTTAGATACCTCTCTTTACGTATACGTATCGAACATAATTTTTTATAACGATGGCTTCTAAAGTTTAATAGAGAGTAAAAAATTAATTATTTTTAAGCTATTTTAGAAAATTGTAGGGTTAATTTTATTTTATAATGTTATATAAAAAAAGAAAATTTTTATTAATTTGTAGATCATTTTTATTTTTTTTTTTTATTAATTTGTTGATCGTTTCCATGTTTAATTTGAAAATGATTATCATTGACAAATGAATATCATTATTTTCTCGCATAGTTTTAGCTACTTTCACGCACAGTTGTACTTTCGCGCACAGTTACTGTCGTTTGTTTTACAATGATATGAAAACTGCTCTTTACGCCCACTACACAACGCTTGAATATTGAACTTTAGAAGCGGGTGTTATAAAAAAAAAATATTAAGAAATTTTTTAAATAGCTATAAAAAGTATAGTAAAAAAAAAACTTCATGCGGTGGATCGGGAATTGCTAAAAAAAAGTTTCGTTGAAAATGCATAATTCAAAACGTTCAAAATGTCACGATTTACTTAGAAGTTACTTTTTTAAACAAGATAAAGCATTAATTTACACATGAGAACATTTTGTTTGATTTTTATAGGTTCTTTTCAATAAGTTATATTCTTATGCAATGTACTGATTAAATGATTAAAAGCAATCAATAAGTAACTTTATCGCAAATTAAAACAGTTTTTGCTGTAGTGTTGAACAAATAAAAGTAGGTGCGATTTTTTTCTGTTATAGTTAACTACAAAAGATTGAAATAGAATATATGCCTTGCTCTTTTTCATATTTGGGAATTTTATTAGTTAAAATGGATAAGGTATATGATTCTATTTCAATCTTTTGAAGTTGCTTATATAACGGGAAAAAAGAAAGTGTGTACTGTGTTTTTCTTTAACCTTAGATCCATAATTTTTTTTTTGTGGGCGAAACGTAGTAACTGTTTACGGAACACCAGTTTGCGAAACACTGCTATAGGATATGTTGTGGTTAGCTTTGCTATAGTGACTCTGTCTATCTCTGTGCTTACTGGTTATTGGTAGCATGTTGTTTTACATATGTAAAATAGATTATAGAATTGAACGTTGAGTTATTATTTACTGGTCAGTAATTGTTTAATGCGTATTCGGAACGCTTAGAGGGGAGGGAGCTGTATCAATTACGTAAATGTTCACCTTTGTGGATATGTTTCCTGTACAATAGTTACATGATGTAGCAAAATAATAAATGAGTTACATTGAAATGATGCATTTTTTGAATTGTTTTCTATACTATAATGTTATTTTACTTTTCGCTGACGGTTAATTCCCGACGTTGAATATATGGCAAAAAAACTTAAGAGATTGGTTTTAACTCGCCAATTCCAAAGCCGCGATCTATCGACAAAATATTCTTATTTTGTGCTAGTTTTTATCTTTAGTTACTCAACATATAAAAAATAAATAATTGAAAAAAATACCTTTAGTTCTTTTTTTTAAATGGCGTGTCAATTATAGGTCATACGAGCCGTTATTTGTAATATGAACTGAGTAAAACGGTATGAAATTACCGTCAAAAAATCACTTTCATTATAAGCTTGATTCTTAAATAATTATGTTATAACAACAATAACAGCACCTACTTTTTAGACATTTTTAGAACAGCGAAAATACCACAAGATACACTCACGCGCAATAAAACTGCAAATCGTTTAAAAAAACAGAATTAATTTGACCGTTAACATAACCTTAGTGTTGCCAAATTAAAACCGTGAAGTATTAACATTTTAGTCGTAACACATTTATTTTTAAAATTTGTTATATTGTCTGTAAAAAAAAATCATTGTCACCTGGAGGTGACACTGGGAATGCCCGAGTTAAATAGCAATAAAATGAAAGTATCTTATGTCAGAGAAAATGAGTCTATCAAAATTTATGAAAACAAGGAAGTAACCTCGTGCCTAAAGCGTCCCAAATTAGGATTTTTTGCCTCAGAAGTGACAGTCAGTAGTCAGAAATACAGAAAAGAATATCAGCCAAGCACGAAAAACTATAAGCTTCTTAAATCTTACCGTAGAGTAAAAAATAAAAAAAATAAAAATAATAATAAATAGAAAATTGAAAATATGTTAATCCATTGTAAAGCCAGTTTTTACAAACGGTTCGGAATCCCGGTCAGTTACTATTAAAAAATCAAAGGAAATTTTTTGCCACTGCAATAGACTTTCTGCGCCAATAAGTAACACAAAAGGTTCTAACATAATCGATTTTGTTGTGAAGAAACGCCTTACTTCGTATAGGCATGCAAAACGGATCCCGCAGCAGTAATTATCTAAAGCCGTGACGGAAGCTGTACCCATAGCAAAATAAATACGGAGAAAACCTTGAAAAAGTTGGAGCGAAGAAATTCAAGAGGCTATGAGTAACCGAAACTTATAATTTGACGACTGGCTGGATTTGGTTGGGGGCTTGATAAATCAAAAGCTTCTGTGTGTTAATTTTTGAGATAAAAATGTTTTCTAACCTTTACCTCACTTGTAAAGAATATTTTTGGAACAATTTCGAATACAAATCCGTTGTGGTTGGATTCCAAACTTATATTGAAAATATCACGTACTAACGAGTCAAACTTTGGGCTACGAACATTCCAGCACCAATATCGGGATTTTAATCTTTTTCATTACAATGCTCGAAGGTGTTGTAAGGGAACAAATATATCAAAATAGAATAATTTCCGTATTTGACTACAAATATTTCTACAGGGTGGGCCAAATAAGACCTACCAATGTTAAACACAAGTAATTTTTTTTAATTTTTGATATAATTATTTTTTTCTTTTTGTAGGTTATAATTGAATTCTTGGAAATTTATTATTGAACCATACAGTACAAGACAACGGGTTAAAATGATCGATTTTTTCTATTATTGTCAACGAACAATTGTTATGACGGAATGTAAATATTGGCAATATTTTAATTCAAGATCCGCTCGCACAGCCTTCATGATTAGGAGTTTGGTCAGTCATTTTGAGGAACTGGGTTCAATGGCCGATCGTCCTGGAAAAGGTCAAATGGAAATGCGCTTCATCTGACATCAAAACATTATTTAAAAAATCAATTTATTGTGTAAAACGAATAGCATATTGTAGTCGTTGTTGGTGGTCTTGCGGTAGCAGTGTACATCTTAAGATTCAACTTTAAAATTCTACGCAATATCGTCCTGGAAATGCCCAAATGGCTGGAACGATGGCGAGTTGAGACAGATGGATCATCTGCAACACTCTGCCGCACAGTTTCCACGTTGTCTCCAGTGCGAATATTTCGATGGACACCTCCTCCAGGACGCTCGGCCACTGAACCCATTTCCTTAAAACGACTGATCAAATTCCTAATCATGAAGGCTGTGCGAGCCGTTGTCTTGTCCTGTATGGTTCCATAATAAATTTCCAAGAATTCAGTTATAACCTACAAAAAGAAAAAAATAATTGTATCAAAGAAAAAATAATTGTATCAAAGAGTTACTTGTGTTTAACATTGGTAGGTCTTATTTGGCCTATTCCTGTATATACTGCACAGAGGATCGTTGCAGACAGTGTATAGTAACTTCTTAAATAGAAATGATATCACCAATTTCTATTTTTATTCATTCATATTGTATTCGATTCGATCGCATTCAGGGTCGCCGGGGGCGGGAGAGGTTGGCATTAATGGAATTTATATTTGAACCAAAAATACATATAAATAAGAAAAGATAATAATTAAATGAACAGGCATAATATTATATGTATTGAATGATTGTTCTGATGATAATAACGTAATTCGATGTGTTGTGTTCTGGTTAGGCTTCGGCCTGATACGATTGGCGCGCGGCGTTATGACCATCCGTTCGTCCGTCCGTCAATTAATATTTATTTTTGGAACATTCATTTACGTTTGTGGTTTGATGTAGCTAAGTATTCTTGTATATTGTATACATCTTACTTATATAATATTTCTTTATATTGGATGTTTGACATAAATTGATGTTATAAACAATATAATTAAATTCATATTAAGTAAATCAGACGAATTTGTCGTTCAGGCCATTTCACACTACAGAAAAGTTAAAAAAATCATAGTTTTCTTTAAATCGTATTACACACATATGCGCCTGAAGAAACATATTATTTAAGTTACAAAGATAAGGCGAAAAGTATCACAGGTTCATTAGTGCGATAAAAAAATATCTATATGTAATAATTACTCGTACGTACATTTTCTCAGGACAAATCAGTGATCGATTTACCAGCAGGCTGAGTAGGCTGGAGCCTAGAGGGGTGGCAAATTTGGGCCAAAAAGGGCGGCAAAATGTATAATTTTTTTTTTTTTTGCTCGTCACTTACGTTTTTTTAAGACGGGCGGCCGATTTTAGGGGCGGCAGAAATTTTTTTTTTCAACTTTTCAGGGGCGGCATTTTTCATTGAGCCTCAAGCGGCACTTAGAGTAAATCCGCCACTGGGGCAAATGTTCCATTCTTACAGTAAAAATGTTTCTAATGTGTAGAAGTAACTACAGGGACTTGTGGCCTTATAGTGTGTTTATTCATATAGTCAGTAGTGATGTTGAGCCGAGAAGCAGTTAGTCGATTAATCGACTAAAGTTGTTTTTCAAACAAAATTAGTCATTAGTCGAAAATATCGAGCATATAACAATCGACTAATCGATTAAATTTTTAGTCGAATTCACAAATAGGGTAACCTATATGTAACTATTGCAGAAACAATGTTTTATTTTGAATTTAATTACCTACTGACTTTTAATATATTCTTTAAGAAAATTAAATATATAGCATATTACAAACTATTAATCACATAAAAGTGGAAAATAATACAAATTAGTAATTTCTTATTAGTTTTCATTTTTGAAGTCCAATAAATAATATAGAAAGATTAATAAATTAGTCGTTTTTAGTCATTTAAAAAAAAATTAATCATTTTAGTCATTTAGTCGAAGGTAAAATAGTCGACTAAAAAATGACTAAATGTAAACGAAATTAGTCGACTAAACCGATTAATCGATTAATTATTCGACATCACTAATAGTCAGTAGTTTGTGTGATATTCTTGGTTAGTGGTGAGTAAATGCAGGACCAAAAGATTGTTGGTCTTTGGTATTGGTTTCAGAAATACTACTTGATGAAAAAATTCTTCAAGAAATTTTTAAAAATTCGAGTAAATTATTTATTTATAAGCAATATTGAAGATTTTTTAAATTTTGATAATAATATGTGGTAAATCTCTACAGTTTCTTTATATTTGAACAAGAGTCTTACCTTCTTCTTGGTCTTATTTGCTTAGTTTTAGTCTTGCAGTTTTTCGAATGCCTCTCAGACAGTATTGATTTTTAGGATTTCGTAGTTCTAAAGAACAGAGTCCTTATGAATTCGTCATTTCTATCATCTTAACACGCACTTGTCGAATTCTTTTAGATAACTGATATATTCATAAACGCCGAATTTTATTAAAATTAATGTTTTGTTTGGTATATCGGGCGATGGCGTCATAATAGTTGAATGACGAATTTGTAAAATAAAGACAACAATACATGTATATTTGATAGGTATTACCGGGGAATAATGTATGTATATATGTGGTTAATCGTACATATATTTTCGTGCATGTATATAGTACATATATTATATTTACTACATAACATACGTATAAATTATTAATAACATTCCTAACCGATGCCTTTCAATACGTAAATGACGATAAGTATAATGAAAATTTAATAACATCAATCCAAGCATACTTATGTACGCACAGATAATTATCAAAATGGTTGAATCATTTCTCCAATCTTCTCCGAAATATTTGGTTTTAAAAATGTCGGTACAGATCTATCGTGATTAAAACAATCCACAATACCTTGCGTCTGTTCGTTATGAGCTTTTACCTGGAAAAGATACGAAGTTCAGTTGCAACGCTCACAGTGAACAAATGTTGCCATATTTATCGGGACGCTATTTGTACCAAATTTTATTATTATTATTTTTTAAAAGCTTTTATTTAACTTGCTATGTTAGTATATTGGCTTAGATCAAATCTTGGAATCAAAATTTAGACAGGTTCTAGTTGAGCTAGAGGTTTCAAATTTTTCATACCTCTCTAACCTTGATGACAATGCAATATTGTGTAATTTGTTTTGCCCTAAATCGCCCTAAATAAAAATTTTTGATTTTTAGTCCTGTGCAACTTTTTGACATTTCGAATTGTCAAATATTGTTCATTGATTTTACATTGCAATTTTTTGTTTCCATAGTTAAATTTGATTAGGGTAAGTTAACCGATTAAAATATAGGTAAAAAAATTTAATTACTTTTTTAATTTTTTTAAATTAATTGTGACCCTACTAAAAAGTAGAAAATAATTAAAGTAAAAAAAATGTTTTTTAAGAAAAAGCTTTTATTTAAAAATGGGTTAAAAAAAATTAAATAACTTTTGAGTGAAGTTTGAAGCAATATGCAACACAATTTATAAAAGCTTGAGGCACTTAATTAGGTTTGGTAACTACTGAAAAGTAAAATAGCTATACTTCCAAAACGTCAAAAACAGAAATAGTTAATGATAACGCCTCAAGCTTTTATAAATTATGTTGCATGTTGCTTCAAACTTCACTCAAAGGTTATTTTATTTTTTTTACCCCATTTTTAAATAAAAGCCTTTTCTTAAAAAACATTTTTTTTACTTTAATTTTTATATACTGTGCTTGGTTTTTTCAAAACTAGTATTTACGTATACGACGTCCATTTGCTACTTTTTGGAAACTAATAATTTTTTTATTTATAATTTTTTACTATAATTTGTAACTATAATTTTTTTATTTGCAACTGTTTGTGTCACTTTATGTTAAAATTTTCAATAAAATAACATAATAATTACTTTTGAGATTTTTCATAGTTAATTATTTAAAACTATTTCATTTTTCGATTATTTTAAGATAAAATAAACACATATTATGATGACTTTTATTAAACAAGTTTCCAAGTTTCCATTTTTTAATATATTTTTCATTCATTTATGATAGTATACAGTCCCGATAAATTGACTTGATAATCATTTAATATAGGTGATTGTAGTTTTGGCTCGCAGCGAATACTTTAATCTGCCCGTATCCATGTTGACGTACTTAATTTACTGATATACTTATTTATTTAGTTTAACAAAGTGACTGAGATTTAGAGACAAAGTGATATCATTAGAAATATTAGATTAATAACCATTCATAACGATTGTAACTATAGCAAAGTGGCAACCACACACGTTCCTTAATCTGAGTTAAGAAATTATTTTTCACAAAACGCGAAAACAAATGCCATCGAAAACTGTATTAATTTCTTGTGTAAATGTACAAGGTAAATCTATAAAACTATATTTTGTATATTATGTATGGTTGCTTTAATTTTTTCTTCTGTCAGTCACCAGACGAAATCTGTTTCTGTTAATCCGGCCGGCATATTAAATTAATTTTGTATAAGGCAGTTTAATGACATCTGGTTTACAACTTTTGGTGATTGGTTGTACTGGCTGATACACATTAAATACACATTAATAAATATGTATGTATAATAATATCTTCCAACATCTTTTATTAAATAACAACAATGCGTATAGCAGAGGCTGCAGAGGAGTGGAGAAAGAGGTGATCTAGGAAATTTTCATTATTGAAATTGTTTTAAATCTGTTAAATCATTTGTTTTATTCGATAGTAATTAAAATATTTGTTACAGTAATTTTCAATTATAACGATCTCTATTATTACGGCTATGAATTTTATATACAAATTTATGTTAAAAGTATTTGACTACTAGCCGTACCCGCGACATCGTTCGCGCAAAGAATTGTTATAAACTCAATGAGAAGTATGTAATTGTAATAATTATACAGAACTTGCAAGGGATAATAATTTTTGTGTAATGCATGCACATGCTCAAAATGGTTTTTCTATTTTCCCGTGGGAATGAGGAATTTTCATGGAATAAAAAGTACCTTAAATGTTGACCCAAGTAATAGGTTATCACCACACCAAATTTCATAAAAACCCGTCCAGTAGTTTTTGCGTAATACGTACACATGCACAAAATGGTTCTTCTGTTTTCCCGTGGGAAAGAGGCATTTTCCCGGAGTAAAAAGTATCGTAAATGTTGCCCTAGGTAATAAATTATACCACACCAAATTTTATTAAAATCGGTCCAATAGTTTTTGCCTAATGTGTGCACATGCTCAGAATGGTTTTTATATTTTTCAGTGGGAAGGAGAAATTTTTCCGGAGTAAAGAGTATTTTAGATCTTGACCCAGGTAATAAGTTATTATCACACCAAATTTCATTAAAATCCGTCCAATAGTTTTTGCGTGATGCGTGAACAGACAGACAGACAAAAATTCTAAAAATCGCTGTTTTGGTATTTACATCGATAACTATTTACAGTACCAGTAGAATTTTCAAAAAATATTCCATGTATACAGAAATGGTCTCGTTACAGTTTTATTATATGTATAGATAAGAGACAGTCTACATATTTTTATATACAAATTTATGGGCATCATGACGCTGGCCGGAAGTTTTTTTGTAGTCAAAATTTAATAACTTCAATCGATTGTAGGCCGTTTGTAGATGTTTGTAGTATATTTATTTTCGTTTGTAGCCCTTTAGTTTATTTGTAATTAACAATCAAAATTTTGTACTGAAGTTAGCCGGAAGCAATCGTGAATGTAATTTTTTTGGTAATAACAGAAAGATTATCGTTTGTAGTGTCTAAATGTAACGGTAAAATGTTCGTACGATCGCCTGATAAAGCATAATTAATTAAAAAGTTATTTAAAAAAATTGCGCATGCGTGCCACTTTAAATTTGCTCCATGTGAGTTCGTTATTTTAAATTTGACGCATGTATATAGGTTTTATTGCATTATATTATTCAAAATTTAAGAGATTGCGTTTATGATTACAGTAAAATTTGATCTAAAAGTTTTTTTATTTTTAATTAATTATGAAAGATAATAATAATAAACTCTTAAAAAGGAAAACTTCTTACACCTACACATTTTTAAACTCATGTACTTTTATGGCAAAGAGAAGACTGCAATGGATTTTATTTCGACAATGGTTTGTAGAATATTTTTAATTTGAATTTTTCTTGGACAGCAATTAGTATTTATCTATTATTGAAAATCTTATATGCTTTAAAACTTCAAAATTAAAAAATATTACAAAAAGTTAACCACATGTAACAGAATACATATATCGTTTTATGAGGTTGTTATATTTTTGAAAATAAAAATAAAACAATGAATTTTAAAAAAGTAATTTCTTTATTTCAATAAAACATGTTTAGTAATATATAATACATATTATTAAAATAATTTTTCTTAATACACTATCAAAAATACATCGTAGTTTCTTTTAAACTTGTGTCAGCAATTGGTATGAATGAAAAATTCTAAAAAAAATAGCAGCTTTAAATAATAAAATCACACAAGGATTTTCAAAAATGTGTAAATTAAACAAATTCATCAGTTACGGAAGCAATTCTTTAAAAAATAATTTACTTAATATGAAAATAACTTTGATTTGTTACTTTTAACCAAATTGAAGTTTTCTTGTAACGAGCCACCTTTCGAGTAGTTAACTCAATAACAGGTTTAACACAATTGAAAATTATTTATTATTATTATCTATCTTTCATTAATAATTTATTATTATTATCTTTCATAATTAATTAAAAATAAAAAAAATTTTAGACTAAATTTTACTGTAATCATAAACGCAATCTGTTAAATTTTGAATAATATAGTGCAGTAAAACCTATACATGCGTCAAATTTAAAATAACGAACTCACATGGAGCAAATTTAAAATGGTACGCATGCGCAATTTTTTAAATAACTTTTTAATTAATATTATGCTTTATCAGGCGACCCTACTAACATTTTACCGTAATATTTAGACACTACAAACGATAATCTTTCTATTGATACCAACAAAAATTACATTCACGATTGCTTCCGGCTAACTTCAGTACAAAATTTTGATTGTTAATTACAAATAAACTAAAGGGCTACAAACGAAAATAAATATACTACAAACATCTACAAACGGTCTACAATCGATCGAAGCTATTAAATTTTGACTACAAAAAAACTTCCGGCCAGCGTCATGATGCCAAATTTATGTTAAAAATATTTGACTATAAGAGACAGTCTACATATTTTATGAATATATTAAAAACTACAAATTCAATAGTATATTGTGCAATAAGTGCGGGAAATTGTCGATTACCCACGAGAGCGAAGTTGAGCGCACGATCGTAGTGAATGCGATCATTTTCTCGAGTGGGCAATTGACAATCCCGCACGAGTTGCACATACTATTTTTTATTACGAATTTGACATACTTTTTTCTATTATTATTACTATTTTTTATTACTTTTTAAAATAATATTTTTGAGTGCTTGTCTTTTTTTCTGAATTAAATATTGTTTAAATTACTTTGTTGGTGGTTTCTACAGAAATAATTATGAAATATTTATTAAATGCAAAATCAAGAGTCGGCTTTGGGAGGTTTGTGGGAAGAGTACAGTGGGCAAACAGCTATTTTACGTACAAAAATGTGTGCGCCAGGTTAGTACTTCTCCCGCATGAGTAATGAAAAAATTATTATTGTTTTTCTGATTTTTTGTTTACGTTCGCAAATGTGTAAGACGTTTCTTTGGTTAGAGGGTAAAAATTCGGTAGTGCAGGATGAGGAACTTGTGATGATTTGGTTTACTTTGAACAATGAAAAGCCAGTGATTTTACGTTAACACCTTGACGGTCATAATCTATAATTACAGAACGCCCAACTGGTACACTATTTTGATAACTAATACACTTTATGTGGAATTGTTGACGTTGTACGACGTGGTGGGTGAATTAGTAAAGTTTCACTTGATGTCTTATGATGTCAATGACTGTCAAGGTGTTAAAAATTTATTTTTACAATTCTAAATTAAAAGTTGATTTTGTAGTTGCCTGTGACAGTGGTTTAATTTTTTCACGTGTGAGATATTTCTTAATAAATTGAGACCATTTTACCATCTTCTATTCAATTTTTCTATTTTAATTTAGAATTGGAAAAATTATCGTAATTGTGCAACTCAGCAAACTTCGTTGGACGTTGCGGCAATATAAATAACAATTTTCTTTTGACCAAAACAAAAAAATGCAGTTATTTTAATTTTATTTTAATAAATAATTGTTGTTTAAAGGGAAACTTTGATTGTTTAATAATAAAATCATTTTATTGTTAGTCGTTCCACGATTTAATTGTTACTCGATGGATGGCTTCAAGATTAAACTGATCTTTTTAGTGTTACGTTGTGAAAGTTGATATAAATTTTTAAATATTCTAAAAGGACAAGTGAGCATAGACTTACCGAAGACAAAAATTCCAGAACTCGATTATTTTAAATGTTCAAGTTAAGTATCAATGAATCAAATTTATGAATTATTGATTATTTCATAAAGTAAATTATTTTTCATAATTGCTTCCTGTTAATGGTAACAAAAGTTGGCAAAAAATACATTTTGGCGGCTGTTTAAAAGCTCTGTGTAGTAAAAGTTGTATTAGTACGGTGCAATTAGACCCAAACCTCAACATCCAAAGTAACAGTTTCACTCCAACTCCAAACTGTTCTATACAGTCCACATATTGTTTGGTAAAAAGTTACACCATTTTGAGCGTCGGGTTTGGGAGGGAGGAGCGTAGAAGTAAGCAAATTAACGGTTTTCGTCAGTTGTTTTTAAATATTTCGAAAACTATGCAGTTTAGCGCAAAAAGTGCCTATACAAAAATAATCTACATTAAATTGCGAACAAAAATAGTCCTGTGCATAATCTTGCTGAAATGAAGAGTTCCAGAGTTACGGAGGGTGTGAAAGCAGCAATTATTAGTATTTTTAGAATTTTTGGAAAAGATATGACGCATTACCACTAAGTAAACTAATTTTGTTTTGTACAAGACTGTGTTTTGTAAAAGGAAATTGCGACTAGTCCTCTTCAAACATAGCACCATCCTCTTCTAAATCTTCATCTATAATGTTCGTATCCCTGTTATCACATCCTAGGCCTGAGCAATTACCGCATATGTTTGAGCAGTTTAGACCACACTTTCTGCATTCGCAGTTACGGACGCATTCATCTTTGCAAGCGCACATTATGAGAGAAAGTAATTCCTCGGGAGCTGTAGGACGTGCTGTTGTAACTGGTCTCAGGTGTTCGTCAATCTTCTTCCACCTTCACTCAAGCGGATTCTTCTTCTTAATCAGCCACTGCTGCACGTGGCGATAGGTGCAGCAGTGGCTAAAAAGACTAAAAATTGCTACTTTTACACCCTCCGTAATTCTGTAACTGTTCACTTGAGCAAGATTATGCACAGGACCACTTTAGTTCGCAATTTAATGTAGATTATTTTTGTATATGACACTTTTTACACTAAACCCCATAGTTTCTGAAATATTTAAAAAAAAAAAAAAACTAATGAAATCCGTTAATTTGCCCACTTCTGCCCCCTCCCCCCAAAACCCGACGCTCAAAATGGTGTAACTTTTTATCAAACAATATGTGGACTGTATAGAATAATTTGGAGTTGGAGTGAAACTGTTACTTTGGATGTTGAGGTTAGGCCGGTTTTTGAATAACTGCACCGTACTATATTTAAAAGTACAAAATTCCGAGACAACAACAAAATAAATGAAATTATGAAAAGAAAAAAATGAAGAAACAAAACACAATACTGAAATAAATTTTTATCTTATTGAAAATAAATAGATTTTCACTGCACTTTTCCCAGTTATATAAAAATATTTATAACAAAAAAAATTTCCAATTTTCACAATTGATTCTTGAGATATTATTATCATAGATATTTTCGCCTATAGTAGTTGTATAAAACTTTGTTATATATGGTGTATGGAACAATACGAGAAATATTATATCTTTTGAAAACTAATAGTTTTTCTTTCCCCATACCAAAACATTTACACAAACTTATCACAGATCTCTGAACAGAATTGTAAGTACTTACTACTAGTAGTAATGTAGAATAGAAGGGATGGGGCCATTCGTTGGAGCCTCTTGCTCTTTATCACCAAGTGATAACTATATATTGATTGAATGATTCGCTGGTGTTCGTAGAAGAAGGAGGAAAGAAAATTCTTGATCACTTCACTGCTACAATTCCCTATAGTTTTCAACGTATTCTTACAATAAAAGTATTTTTGTTCATTTCCACTAGACTGGAATCTTTTAACACGGTTTCTTGACATTTCCCTTAGTTAGTAGCTATCAGTTTAACTGTGCACTGAATACAGGTGTTGTGTCTAAAGCAAATTTCATTCAGTTTTACTAAACCATTTAGGACCATTAGAAAAAAAGACTTCTTACGTCTTTTCCGAGGAATTTCGGCAGTTTCTTTGATAGTAAAAATGAAAGGTTGACACCCAAATCACTTTCCTAATATAAGTTCCAAAAACCGTTTATAAAATGGTAGAATGATAAAATTGGAAGTGAATTAAGTGTAGTTTTTCGATGTTATCTTTTTCATTTTTACCAAAAATAAATATACAGAAATGCTAAAAAAAAAACTTCTATCAGATCAATTATATTTCTAAGAAAAAAAAAAATTGTAACTTTGATAAAAAGAAATGTAAAATTTACCCAAAAATTACGTTAATTCAGCCCTATTGCAAACCATTTCCATAAAGCTTTATTTGAGAAAGGGAATTTTTTTAAAGGAAGAGGGGCCTCCAGAACTTTCAAATTTTTCATTTTTTTTTTTTGCTTTAAAATTCATTTGAATCTTAAAGAATATATTTCCAATGTTTTAAGTTCAATAGAAAGACTATCTTAGGTAACGATAAACTGCTTTTAACTCTACTTTTCAAGAACGAACACTTTTCTCAAAACAGAATTTTTTCCGCGCCGTGGAACATAACTTAAAAAGTTTTTAAGGTATTAACTTGAAATTTTGTACAGGTATTCTTTAAGATATTATTTGACCTTTGCATATACCTAAAATTTTGCATAAATTAGTACTATGAATATTATTTATAACAATTTGTTTATAAGAAAAAAGTAAAATTTTTTTCTTTTTGATTTTAAATTGTGAAAAAAAAAATTTTTCTCATCAGAAATAGGTACAGTAGACTCTCGTTAATTTAAACCTGCGATAATTCGAAACTCTCTGTAATTCAAAGGTATCACGAGCTCCCTACAAAATCTCTTTATATTTCAAACTAAAACAATACATTTTTATACATTTGGTAATTCGAACGAAAAAATCATTGTTACGTATCCAAACGACGCGTTAATTCGAATTCATCGGCGTCAGACACTCGACAATTCAAAGTTGCAGAGAGAAAGAGACAGAAAGATTGTAAGTACATTTTGAGACAAGTTCAAATTCATTCATCGCAAATGCTTAAAAAATTAAAATTGTTACGTGCGTTAATTCGAACCTCTCTATAATTCGTAATATTTTAAGAGTTCCTCGAGTTTCGAATTAACGAGAGTCGACTGTATATGCAAAGCCTAATGACTTATTTTAATAAAATTTTTTTGTCCGATTGAATTCAGTTGATTACAAGAGGGTGGGCATTCCACGGCCCAAATCGGAGTCAACTTGATACAGCTGTAGCGCCGCCATTTTTTCATTTTTTTGCATAAAAATTTACGAATGAATACTTCATAACATGTACTATATATACTATGTACCTTCATTTGATACAATAAATGTATCCAGTTTCTTAAAAAAAATTATTAAAATACCTGTTGTCTGGATCTTAATAAGATAGTCAAACCCCCTAATTAAAATGACAAAATGATGAAATTGAAATCAAACTGTAGATTTCGAAGTAAGTAGCATTATTAGGAAAAGGATGTAGGGTTATTAGTAAAGAGATCTTTGTGGACTCAATCAGGTTTCTAAAAGGAATTTCGTCATTTTCGTAACAGAAATGAAAATCTGAAATATTCCTAGTGGACCTCGTGCATTACACCCCAATTACCCTAGTCAATTATCTGAGGTCATATCACACGTCATTAAGTTTATTGAGAGTCGTTAAAAAAAATCGATTTTTTTTTGCAGAAATTGGTAGCTAATTATGTGTAGAATATGTTTCCAAAGTAATTTTGCTGAAAGTAATTTAAGGGAAGGTTTACTTGAGATTTGATAAAAAAATCGATTTTTTTTTGGCGAAATTGATAGCAAATTATGTGTAGAATATGTTCCCAAAGTGATTTTACTGAAAATAATTTAAAAACAAGATTCTTGCACATTAACCGAATCCAGCTTTCTATAAAAAAAAAATTCAAAAAACGTAGTTCACGCAATAATGAGTATTAAATATAAAATTTTGAAAATACGTTTCTTTATATATATTTTATAATATATCGGAACTACATTTTTGGAACTGGTGGACACGATAACTCAAAAACTATTCGATGAATCCTTTTTTTTAATTTTTTATTTTAAAGATAATTCAATTCACTAAGTTCGATACACTTTCAATATTTTTTTATTTTTAAGACAAAAATCGTAATCAAAAGTTCAAACATCCGCCATTTTTTTTCTTTCAGCAATTTATTGATATTATAGCTAGAGGTGCCGGTACTCTGCATATATTTTATAAATCTTTTTTGTTTTTATATTTCGGTGGTTTATTACCGGCGCTAGGATGTCCACCAACAAAGCATTGGATTTTCGGATCGTCACACTGCACTATCTATAAAATGGACACTTTTTTATATTTTTCCTTGAAAAATTTTTTTTTCTGTAGTTTAATACTTAATAAATATGTGCACAAAATTTGAAATTGATATTTACTTCCGTTCTTGAGAAAAAAATTCTAGAAAAATACATAATTTTTAAGGACTCTCGAGTAAACCTCTCCTTAAATTTTTTTAATCCGTTAGAGATCCTAAATGAAATGATTAAATGATGAAATTGGAAGCAAATTATATGTTTTCATGATCGTGCAGATATGAAATGCGGTTCCTATGCAGGTCATGACCCCCCTTCCCTGGTATTGATTGTTTTGACTAAAGAGTATGTTTCATCCATTGTACAAAATTTAACCAGTAGAATCAACTTTTTTCGAGTACACGCTGACTCTCCCGATTTATAAATTATTTATCGCAATATTTCCCTTCAGTAAATATAATTATGTTCTCATGTAAAATATACACCCGGTTAGCACAACTCTACAACACATTATTTTACAATCGGTCATTAAATTTCTTCAATACCAACATAATTGAAATATTTTTTCAAAAAAAGAAGGAAAAAGAACAGCAAATGATTTCATTACAGACTAAAAATAACATCTCCGGAACACCATCATATACGTCCGCCGGTCCTCTGGTTCCACTATAATGTAATGTTATTAGCAATAATGACTTGGTGCAAACCGATCTCTTATGCCATGCCACTCGTCGACTACTACTATGTACAGCCGGGCTTGGTCACTGGAAATTGTTTCGTCGACAAAGTTATGTCGAGGAGCAGTTTTATTGGTCATTAAAGATAATAAAATAAAATTTAATGGCAATTTGTAGCATGGACTTACTTCACTCGTGAGCGCAAACCAGATAATGTATTACTTAAATTATTATTTTATATTGTTTCTAGAAAATTATTGTAGATATTTGATGGTAATGGAAGTTACGATATCGCGAAATAAAATGGTTAAAAAGTTAGTAGTAAACTACTTATTTTTGTGTTACATTGTTAACAATTTTATTAAATTTGTGTTAGAGTATTTATCATTATTCTTATCGTTATCATTATTATTATCAGTACTCATATTTGGTACAAACATGTAACAAAATGTATCCCAAACCATCTATAATTGTACTTTAGCTTTTTTACGGTAATTAATTTTGTTATTCTTTAATCGTTATTTCAAAGTTAGCTTCTGAATACCTATTTCTAAATTTTTCATTTTTACTTCTTAAAGATTGTCTGCTGAAATTTCTGTTAGCAACCGTGGTAGAAAGCCTATTCGTATTGTCGGTTTCGCTACGAAAACTCTTGCCAGATTTCAAACATAGAACCGATCCTATTTCCAGTGTTTGTTTCTTTGCTATATTTGACTGTTAACCAATGAGATAGTCGCATTTGTCATGTGGGCAGTCATTGACCACTATTATCAGAGACAATAGTGGTGGTGAACACATCCGAACCATCTGCAGACCTAGATCAGCGACACACATTGTGTGCAGACATCATCGCAACGGAGCCATCACAGTGTCCAGCATAGTAGCTTCTTGGAACACAGCAACGAAATCAAACAGAAATTATCATCATGTAATGCGAGCTTAATTTAGGCGGGTTGATCTCCTCTCTATGTTACTACTGATTAACGGGGAGTGTATTATTTTGAGTTAAATTTTAAACATAGATACAGTTTAAAAAATTTACATGTTTCCATAACTAATCGTTATTCTGTAACCGTATATTTAAATATATACTAGGAATACTTACCAACGAAGTGACCGAGCAGCTTAGGCATTGCCACTTGTGAACTGGTAAGTCGAGGGTTCGAATACTCTGGCCAGCTATGCTTATGAAGGTTTTCTGCAGTTTCCCTTCACAGTTCCTTCAAAAAGTCGGTTCCAGACGCATACCTTCCAAAGCCTAGCTTGTCACCATCTTCCTTGTCCTCCACTTACATTAGAAATGTAGGGTAAAGCAGGGATAAATGGCCAATAAAAAGGAGAGATGCCGCATTTAAAGTTGGTATAGATGCCGCATCATATTACGTGTTAAAAACATAGACTTATATACCTTAATTATGCAATTTTTTTTGGACTGTAAATTATGCCACGTAAATATGGAAGATCCATTAATGGATCAGGAAGAGCCCTCATATTAGTGAAGATAACGAAAATAATGATGATTGCCTGTGTATTGAATGTTTTGAAAAGTACCCAGATACAAAAAAGAATTTGACTGGTTAAGATGTATAAAGTGCCAAAAATTGTTACATATGGCATGCATCATGTATGCAGATGTGTGCAAAATGCAAAATTTTTAATATAAACTATGCCACATCTCACTTTCTTTGATGCGGCATCTCTCCCATAGGTGTGGGAGAGACGCCGCTTTGCAGGCTCTATAAAAATGTTAATTATGAATCCTTTATGAGTCAAAATTTAAAATTACTTTTAAATAATTTTAAAGAACATTTGTTACATTTATTGTGTACCAAATTTCAATTCAATTAAATGCATACTTAAAGAATTATCAAGTGTTTTCAAAATGTGCGGCATCTCTCCCGCATTCACCCTACAATTGATCATAAGGCAAATTTAAAAACTTAAATAATTCTTATATTCAAAACAAATCAATCTTCTGTTTTTTTCTAAAAACAAACTGCAATTTTAAATTTACGTAAGTGCAATAATGAAAGAGATAAAGCCAAGAAAACGGAAATTATTTAAATTCAAAGTGACGAAGCATGGTTAAATTTAACTGAAATGAACCATATTATTATATTACTAGGAATATTTATTTTAGGTACTAGGTACTAGCACTGTAATGTGAACGCAAAATTTTATCGGAGCAAGATTGGGTCGAGAGCGGAACTATAGTGTGTGAAATAGACCTAAATATAAATCACTTTAACACAAGAAAAACAATTTCGTAACAAAATAAAGTACACAACGTTGCCACATTGACTTTCTTTAAATTTATCATAGCCAAGCACTTAAAATTGATGTACATACATGTTGTACATACATACATATCTTCGTCTATAATGACTGGTAATAAAAATACGAAAAAGTTTGGTCATTAATCAAAAAAGATAAAAGTGTAATAAAACATGAAAGTAGTAAATAAAGTAGACTTGTGTGCCTGCTGCCCTCTATCGTTTTGTAGATACAAGTCAAATACACATGTACAAACATGTGCGGCAAAGTTTGGGGGTTGGGGTTGGGGGGGTTAAAGTAGAGAATAGGGAGGAAGTAGTAAGGTGGATTATATTTATTTCTTTTGGAACAAGCACAACAAATTCGTCAGTCAATATTACAATTCCCAGTTAGAAAAGTAGAAACTTTCTTCGTTCGCACAACTTTCTAATATTTTTTGATTATAAGTTTACTTTTTTCTCTTTTCCCGATTTGGGAAGATATTTTTAAAGTTTTGTTTAAAAGTCGTGATTACTTTTTTTGAAGGTGGGGGAGGCATTATTTCATGCTCGATTTATTGTCTAAATATCGCGACAATAGCTAAAATTCTGGGTATAGTTTTTTCTCTTTAATTTTTCCCGTAATTGAAAGATTACTTATTAACGAAAGTATTATTTAGGTAGTTGCTTCGAATTGTGCTAGAAATTTGAAATTTACTTTGAGGAGGATTTGGTACCGAATCAGAACCAAAAACCGTATGGAATTTTTATTAAAATGTATATTACACTAATACTAGTCGGTAATTCTAAAATTTTCATAATCCAGTTATTTTTAATTATTATAGTTACAGTTAGGCCCAAATATTTAATGACTAAACGAAATTCTTCGAACGCTTTATAATGAAATTGACAAAAATTATAAAATTGTAATGTAAACAGATTGAAACTTCATATAAAAATAAATACCCCTGTCGCAGCATCCTGCATAACATAGCGAATTTCCGTTTATAAAAGTTAGTTTTTCTTGGAAACTAGTTGACATAGCATAATAGTTTGAAGACCTTTTTTATGTGATTTTTTCTCCTCTTTCCAATAGTGTAAAAAATTTTTACAAAAATTTTTGAATAAGAGGAAATTTTGGCAAAAAGTTAATTTCTTTCACGAAAATTACTAAAAAAGACATGTTCCAGGCATCGTCCAACGGTTTTGGACTTCCAATATTTTCACCAAATTTCATAAACGTAAGACATTTCGTTCGAGAATTATCGCGCGGACACACACACACACACACATATATATATATATATATATATATATATATATATATATATATATATATATATATATATATATATATATATATATATATATATATATATAAATTTTAGTGACTATTTTTTTCGGTTTCTAGGGACCTCAAAACAAATTTCTGCCATAGTCCCGGGCTCAAGTCGCGTCATGACAGTGGCTGTAATAGCTGAATTCCATTCGCTAAAACTGTCAACAGTTATGTACTTATTTGAAAAATATGTATATTAGAGGTACAAATACATTCACACACATAGATATACGTATATATACATTTTGTACTATATAAGGCGTTAAATTGGTTCCATATCAATATACCTATCATCATTTCATCAATAACACAAATAATGCATTTAAACAAAATATCTAGTAGTTTCTTAGCTTATGGGGTAGACGTACCTAAACTGGATCTATATTTTTTCTTTAAATAATAATAAATTTATAAACTTTATATTAAGTTTCTTAGGATAATACAATTACGTATATGTTTTTTAAACCGAAGTTCCCTATTTTTATGGACTAGTTTCCAAAGGATATTAGTCCATAAAAATTGAGAACTTCGGTTTAAAAGAACTTATAAATAAGAAATTTATTTTCTATAAATGTGTACATGTTTGAAAGCAGACGATTTCATTAAAAGAATCCTCAATTTGATACATTATAGCACTAACTGGTTTATTTCGGCTTTTTCAGATTATTTTGAATAATTTTGTAGATTTATATTATTAACATTAAATACGTCTAGAAAGTATTTTTCGTCTCCAGATCAATATTTTATTTGAGGATTTTTCACTTTTTACGGCAAAAATTAAACCAATTCTTTCAAAGAAATTAAATTATTTTTTATTGATTGCCATCAATTAGTAGTACCCATGTTAGTATTCATATTATGCAACTAATAAACGTTAACTTTTTTTAGCGTAGGTCAATCTTAAGGTCAAGAATATCCAAAACTAGCAATATGACACATGTGACCGATTTAGAGAAAAAGTAAACAGGTTTATTAATCAGTCTTATAATTTAATTACTTATTTCAAGATTTCAGTTGAATTGAACTACCTGGAAACGATTCTACAATAAAATTGATAAGTAATCCGTAGATCCTCTATTAATTGAAATATATAGTTGTTTATATAATTGATTTTGTATTTTAAAAGTACCAAAAGGCTTTACTGACCAACTTTTGGTACATTCATCCTATAAAGATTTTGTTTCAAGAATACATTCAGATGCAGACATATAAGTAGGTATGTATATCCACATATGTACGTATATCTCACTATTGCAGTTATATACATACATACATACACATTATATGATTATACACATACAACATATTGTAAACACACTAAAATTATAGAAAATAAATTGACTTTTTTTTTCTTATTTTCTCAAAAACTAGCAAACGTAGAATAAAAGTGGCAATAAAAAAATGTGGCAAAAACTTTTAAATTATAGCAAATTTTGGCCAAAAACTCATTTTCACGAAAAATGCTCAAAAAACCATGTTCCTGTGCTCCGACGTTTTTGGCTGAAGAACTCATCCAAGATTTTTGGACTTCCAACGTTGTCACCAAATTTCGTAAAACTAGCAGTTTTTCCTGAAGAGCTATCGTGCTGATACATAAATACATAAATACATATATACATATATATATATATATATATATATATATATATATATATATATATAAATTTTAGTGAATGTTATTTTTGGGCTCTAGGGACCTCAAAACAAATTTCTGCCATATTTTCGGGCTGAACTTCGACTATGGCTTACACCATAATAGCTGAATTTCCAGAATTCTTTCTGGAAATTCGCTAAAATACCCTTGTCGCAGCATCCTGCATAACATAGCGAATTTCCATTTACAAAAGTACGTTTTTCTCGGAAACTAGTTGATATAGAGTAATTGTAAATAAAAAAACCTTCTTTATGTGAATTTTCCGCCTCATTCCGCCAAATTTTTTCACGACAAATGTCCAAAACACCGTAAACGTTTTCACGAAATTTCTTAAAAATAAGATGTTTCGTTCTTGAGTTATCGTGCGGACACATTTATATATATGTTTACTAAGTGTCCGCACAATAACTCAAAAACGAAACATCTTATTTTTAAGAAATTTCGTGAAAACGTTTACGGTGTTTTGGACATTTTTCGTGAAAAAAATTTTCGTGAAAAATTTTTGAATAAGTGGAAATTTTGGCAAAAAACTAACTTTTTGCAAGAACAAAAGCATGTTCCTGGCATCCGACGTGTCTGGCTGACGAACTCATCCAAGGGTTTGGGACTTCCAACGTTCTCACCAAGTTCCGTAAAAATTGGATACTTCGTTCGAGAGTTATATATATATATATATATATATATATATATATATATATATATATATATATATATATATATATATATATATATATGTATATATATAAATTTTAGTGAATATTATTTTCTGTTTCTAGGGACCTCAAAACAAATTTCTGCCATAGTCCCGGGCTCAGGTCGCGTCATGACAGTGGCTGTAATTGCTGAATTCCATTCTGGAAATTCGCTAAAAGACCATTGGTATACGTCGGGTGTTTTAAAAAAAATGTAAAAATTTTATCAAGACTTCGGAAGATCAAGCTTCGCAGTTTTGTTTTATAATTTGATCTAAACGCACAGTAAATTTGAAAAATTTACCCATAAGTGGACTTCAGAATAGTGATGTCGGACCGAGAAGCAGTTAATCGATTAATCGACTAAAATTGTTTTTCAGAGAAAATTAGTCATTAGTCGAAAATATCAAGCACAGAGTAGTCGGCTAATCGACTAAATTTTTAGTCGAATTTATGGTAATGTAACCAGTGTAACCCTTTCAAAAACGAGGTTTTCTTTTGAATTTAATTATGAAATTTAATTCTTTTAAGGAAAAGAAAAATATTGTTGAGAAGCGAATCGCCTGTATATGGGCGTCGCATTTATACACAATAATTTTGTAGGGCAAATTTCGAAATTGTTGTGGAATTTGCGAACTTTGCTGAAATTGATTGCCAATCAATTAAATAATTGACGCGGTGGGGACAGGTTTTCTGACCCACGCGTGGCTGATTGAGGTGGCTATCAATTTGGGTAAGATGAGAAGTATTCGCGACGAGACACGGGCGACACTGGGGTAGTGTTCGGGTTTTCTATTTCTAGTACAAGTAACATTGTTCAATAAAACATTTATTTATATGACTCATAAAATTTTTCAAATATTAAGTTTCGTCGTTAGCCGATTAAATACAGTGTTAATTAAGTGTAGCAGGTGAGTCCGCTCTATGTTCTATTATACTGGGTTAAGGGTTTCATATATTTCTTTGTTATTTGTAGACAATTTGTTATTATTATTTCAATTTTATTTTATTATATATATTTTTTTTTTATTTATTTTTTATTTAAACTTTTATTTTATTTTATTATTTAAATAAATCCGTTTTCTTTCCGAACAACATCTTTCATTTATTTCCACGAATTGAGATCCCTCAACACACGGCACGGAACTCGAACCCTCCCGACACGCTATGATAGTCCTGGTCCTTTAAAGGGATTCCAGGACGTTGACATTGGTGGCAGCTAATGGCGTGCTAGTTGAGCCTCTCATAAGGTGGAAATGGATGGAATTTGTAACGAAAAACCACCCCTAGCAAGTACTATGAGTAAATTTACGTAGGAAAATTAGTAATCTAATTCATAAAATTCTATTACAATATCATTTGAAATAAATTTAAACAATTGGGTGGTTAAACTAGGAAATTAACTAGGTCAGTTAGAGTCAGCAAAAAAAAAAGAAAAAAAAATTTTTTTTTCCATTATTAAATACATATTAATTTGATTTTTTTTTTTTTTCTTTTAACTGAAATGTCAGCAGTAATATTTCCGTATTTTATACTAATTAGATTTATTTTTTGGGAAACAATAAGACTTCATTTTGGGCTGGGTATAACAAGAGAAAATGGAACTAGTAACTTTACAGTACCTGGAGTTAGTAAATAATCGTAAATTTCAATTTTTACGCTATTTTATATTTTTCATTTAAAGAAAGAAAAAAAGAAATTTAATCTCCATTATAATTAATCACACTTTACATATTACCTATTATACAAAAAAAAAAAAAAAGAAAAAAGAAAAAATACGTAAGCAAAATGCGTTGATACTTTTTTTTTTTTGTTTTTTTCATGACATATGTACAGACAAACGTATATTAAATTCACGCATATATATATTCAAGCAATTAAAGGATCATATCGTTCATAAAATAATGTATGTATCCATGTATACTCGATATGTAACAAACTAATAAAAAGAATAATATGCATGTAGCCATACGCACCTGTGCAACCATATGATGTGTGTAGTATACATCATATGCATATGTACTGAATACACGGGACACACTATCACTACACATTAAAACATTACATAATATTATATTACACAGATAGTTGCAATACATACGGAAATACAACATGTATTTTAATACTTTTATTAATTATTATTATTGGAAAATAATTGACAAAATACCAGGGGTCCCAAAACATTTTGCAATAGGGAAGAAATAATAAGTTAATAGAGCTATAGGACGCTCCATAAAAATATTCAACTATAGGAAAGACTTAGGAATTAATTACCTATAAATTATAATATTCATTAACTAGTGTTTTAGCATTTATTGAAAAAAAAAAACGAATTTTTTTTTTTCTTCTCACCTTTTGTTTGTTTTTATTATTGCTAAATTTATATCATTTCTGTTTTTTTTCAATTGGTTTTTTTTTACATTACAGGAATATTATTTTTATTTATTTATCTTTTTTTTTATAAGGAAAAAGAAGGAGAGAAAGACAGAATTGTGTGTAAACTGATCTCTTTTCTCTTTCCTTTCGTCTTGGTCGTTACAGTGCGTTAATTTTGATTGAATAAATGATATCATTATATATAAAATTATTTATCCTTTCAAATATATACATTTTTTTTTTTGGGGTACTTTATTTTTTGTTAATATTTGGGTATTTTCTTTGATTGAGCAAAATGACGCAAGACGCACCGCAGGCAACGACAAGTAGGTCAGTTGATTCTAAACCTACAATCAAAGTGGAAGTTCCTCGAACTAGTTTAGGGGCTTTCGTTCAGTCTATTGACGATTTCTCGGGAAAGGGGGATGTAAAAGAGTACTTTGACCGTCTCGAGCAGAGGGCTGCTCTAGAACAACTTACTGAATCACAGTTACTCAGCGTTGTCAAATGTAAGTTGGTGGGAGAAGCGTATCAATTTTTTAAGGGTGAAACTTCTCTACAGGGGGGTGATGTTGTCTACAAAGCTTTCAAAGCTAAATTAATTTCGAGATTTACGCCGCAAAGGGTACCGGGTGCCGCACAATTCAAACTCAGTCAAACGTTCCAGCGTTCCAACGAATCCGTTAGCCAATTCGTTACTCGCCTCAAGGTTATCGCCCAAGAAGTTCTCGAGGAGGACCTAAATCAAGCAACCGCCGCCGAAAGACCGGGAATAATCAAAAAACACGAAAATTTGGTACTTGCACAGTTTCGACAAGGGCTACGACGGGATCTACTACGAGTCGTCGGCATTCTTCTAATTAGGGAATCAAACTTAACTATAGACACAGCTACCGAAATAGCCACACAAGAGGAATTGAACCAAAGCATCCTCAATACGTCACGTCATATGACACAAACGTTATATGTATCCAACGATCAGGGCCGGAGTAACTTCAAACCAAGGGGATTTCCAAACAGAAATAAGTCGTGGAATCAGTCGAACAGGGGAGTAGCATCATCGAGCGCTAACAACAGAAATACTCAATCACAAAATCGTCAAAATTCAACCAACCAGCACGGGGGACCCGAATGTTACAACTGTTTTCAAAAGGGACATTATGCTGTCGAGTGCCGCTCTACACTTGTATGTCGGAAGTGCAGAACAACGGGGCATAGGGAAAGGGACTGCACACGCAACAACGAGTCACGGAACCGTTCAGGGAACATAACTTCAAACTCTTCTGGTAGGAACCCGAGACAAAATGGACCGTCGTCTCACGAAATTAATAATACAAAGAACCGGTCCCTAACGCAAACCGCCGGGACGGGAAATTCGAACCAAGTAAACTGGCGTACTGGATGGACACCAACAAACCAGGGCCCCGCAACTAATTTAAACTACGGCGGACCTTCGACTCTGTCCCGCCTCGAGGGCCCAACCAATCAATAATATCACACACCTCTACTATAAGGGACGCACCAAGTATCGTGACCGCTTATGTTAATAACAAACCATTAAAACTAATTCTCGATACAGGAAGTGCAGTAACCATACTAAAAGAAGATATACTCGATTTTGACCAATATTACTCTACAAGCGACTTCAAACTTACGGGAATTACAGGAGACGAACTGGAATGCATGGGGCATGTACCACTCCAACTTTCAATAGGAACACAACTGTACCATATTAATACTTTAATTTGTCGGGATTTACCAATAATAGCTGATGGTCTATTGGGGCGTGATTTTTTCGAATCTCAAGGGGCCATAATTGACTATAGCAAAAATATATTAAACATAAATGGCGAACCAGTACTTATGAATAAATTCAACCAGGATGGAAGTGATACTGACAACAGGGATATTCAGGAATTACGGGAATTCAAAACAAATATTTTAAAAAGGGAACGTCAGACGGGGCACACCATCAAGTCGGGGACTAAGAAACCCAAAAACAGCTCGCCGGTTATCAATTACAAAAGGACGAAGGATACTAAGATATCCTTAGGGAAGAGTAAGGCACGCCAGGAACAAAATGAAGCTACTGATTCTGATGTTCAATCAAAAACAGGATGGAAAAAATTAGTTAAGACTAGCAATGGGGGAAGCGATGGAGATACTGGATCACCCATAATTCGGCCAAAATTAGGGGGCGATCAGAAGCAAGTAGTTGGCCGCTACTTTGTTTCGCTAGTGGAGAGAGTTAGTATTCCTGCTAGAAGCGAATGTGTATGCAGAGCTAGTTCAACTAATTTAGTATCCGGAACCACTGTGCTGATTGAACCAACAGAAGTACTCATGCACGGCATCAATTCCGCAAGAATTTTAACAGAAGTTCAGTCAAATCAAGAAGTTCAAGTGTGCCTAATTAATGCTTCTAGTCAAGTAATTGAATTGAATACTGGGACCGTCGTCGGAGAAGCTGAAGAAGTTCTGGAAAATGGGTTAAACAAAAAATATTTCAACACACTGTACGGGAATAACAGTGATAATGGGAAAACGTATGAAACTAAGGGACATAACGGGGAAATAGTTCAAAATGGAAATATTTTTAATAATAAAAGTGGGAATTTACAAATGAACTACAAGTTAGGGAATGGTACTATTTACAAGGGAGTACCAGGGACAACAAAACAAACTACCTCAGAACGTACAAGAAAATTTTGCTACAACGTATCTGAACACAGGGGTTACGTGGAAAATTCAGAAACTTGGACTAAACTACGGGATAGCGTGCAACTTGACCACTTGGATGAAGAAACTCAAACTAAGATTTTACAAGTGTTAGTAGAATTTCGGGACATCATTTTATTGGAAGGCGACAAACTTGGTGAAGCTGTTGGAGTCAAACACAAAATCGTGACCGAAAATGTAATGCCTATTGCGAAGCGACCATACCGTGTACCACATGCACAAAGGGAAATATTGAAGAATAATATTCAAGAAATGTTGGATGAAGGGGTCATCAAACATTCTCAGTCGCCGTGGTCAGCACCCGTGGTAATGGTGCCTAAGAAGACTACAACCGGGGAAGTGAAAATGAGGGTATGCATCGATTTTCGGGGATTAAACCAGATAACGAAAAGGGACTACTATCCGCTTCCAAACATCAGTGAAACGATCGACATGTTGGGACAAGCTAAACTTTTCACTACTTTGGACTTGGCGTGGGGTTATTGGCAGATTGCTATAGCAGAAGAGGACCGGGAGAAGACAGCCTTCTCCACACCAGATGGGCATTATGAGTGCCAAAGAATGCCTTTTGGATTATCTAATGCGCCTAGTACCTTCCAAAGATTGATGGACGTGACCTTGGCAGGGCTAAAAGGGATCAAATGTCTAGCCTATTTGGATGATATCATCGTATTCAATGGAGGAGAAGTCAATGAACACATAGAACGTATAAAAGAAGTCTTTACCTGTATTCGAAAAGCAAATCTGAAATTAAAGCCTTCTAAATGTCAGTTCCTTCAATCAGAAATAAACTACTTAGGGCACATAATAGGCCGAGATGGCGTAAAACCTGAGGAAAATAAGGTGTCTGCAGTTAAAAATTATCCTAAACCAAGAAATATACGGGATATCCGATCATTTTTGGGACTAGCCAATTTCTACCGAAGATTCATTCCGCAGTTCGCACGTATTGCAAAACCACTAACAGAATTAACGAAAAAGGATGTTCCCTTTAAATGGACAGAAGAAACCGATAAAGCGTTCAATTTGTTGAAAGAAGCATTGTGCAAGGAACCAGTACTGCAGTATCCAGACTTTCACAAAAGTTTCACGTTAACTACGGATGCATCCGGAAGTGCTATAGGGGCTGTACTTAGCCAGGAGTACAATGGGTGTGAGAAACCAGTCGCGTATGCAAGCCGCCAATTATCAAAACCAGAAAGGAATTATTCCGTATCTGAACGTGAGTGCCTTGCTGTTGTATGGGCAATAAAACACTTCAGATGCTACTTGTACGGGAAACGATTCAAAATTGTAACTGACCATCGACCGTTACGATGGCTTTTAACCATACGGGACCCAAGTTCAAGGTTAGCTAGATGGGCTCTCACTCTGGGAGAATACGACTTTGAGATTGAACATCGGGCCGGAAGTAAAAATGGAAATGCGGACGCACTATCGAGGATTCCGGTACAAATGGTTAACTTAGAAGAAGGTTACGAACCATTCTGGGACCGTCAGTGGATCAAAGGGGAACAAAGAAAAGATCCATTATTAAAACCAGTATTCGACCGATTAAACACCGACCCGGATTATCACGAGTACTACCTAGATGATGACGGAGTACTATACAAAGCACGAGGCATTACGGATCGACACGACAAAATGGTTATTCCGAGAACTATGGTTAAAACGGTAATTAGGGACTACCACGACACGCCATTTTGTTCTCACTTGGGATACTTGAAAACTTTAAATCTTATTCGTAACAAAATGCATTGGACAAACATGTGCGCTGATGTGAAACAATATTGTGAAGAATGTGTTCCCTGCATGCAGCGAAAAACTTCACCACATAGGAAACCAGCACCGTTACAAAAACTTCCTTCTGTGAGCGAACCGTTCGAGCGAATTTCCATGGATATCGTAGGGCCTATGGTTACAACATTACAAGGAAATAAATTCATTCTAACTGTGCAAGATTATTTTACGCGATATCTGGAAGCTATCCCGCTTCCCGACCAAAAAGCAGACACTGTGGCCAGAGCATTTGTGGAGCATATTGTAACAAGACACGGGACTCCGAAGGTACTAATAACCGATCAAGGGACGAATTTTTTGTCGAAACTTATGAAGGAGATATGCCAACTATTAAGGATTCAGAAAATTCATACTACCGCCTACCATCCGCAAGCTAATGGAATGATAGAGCGTAGTCATAGGGTCATCAAGGATATGTTATCCCAATTTGTACGAGGTGATCAACGGGATTGGGACTTATGGTTACCATACATTCTCATGGCATACCGAGGGACCATACATAGCACCACCGGAGACACTCCATTTTTCTTATTACATGGCCGAGATATGTCACTACCGTACGACGACATTCTTAAACCCAGTAGAATGCGCTACGATGTAAGTGAAAACTACGCGGCTGAACTTATAAGAAGATTACAAATGGCTTACGAAAGGGTATACCAACACACGAGAGAAACCACCGAAAAGCAAGTACGAAACTACAATAAAAGTACCAAGCCAGTAAGCTTTGAGGTAGGGAATCTAGTATGGCTTTACAACCCAGCTGGTAAAACCGACCGCAGCAAGAAGCTACTTAAACCGTGGACAGGGCCGTACCGCGTTATCGCCGTTAAGGGACCCGTCAACTTTAAGATTAAGGAAGTTTACGGACCTAAAACTGAGTTGGTGCATGCCAACCGATTAAAAATCTACAAGGGGGAATTAAGTCAGTCAATAGAAGATGTTGGTGGACCTGAACCACCAGAGCAACCTGAACGTGGTGAACAGAGACAACACTTTGATATCTACGATTCGCCCGTAACCGTCGAAGTAGGACAGCCAACCATACCAGGACACCGGGAAGAAAACGACAATTTGGAAGCCGAAATCCAAAATGTATTAGACGGGAACGACCACCGTACGAACGAAATTGAAGACCAGTCAATCGGGACTATCAATGTCCCAGTCGACATTCACCCGCCGCCACCGGCAGAGCGTCAAATTCCGATCGAAGAGCCGCACGAAGCTATGCAAAACAATCAGAATTTGGAAGTAGAAAACGAACATGGGGGAGAGAACGAGGGTAACTCATCAGATAGTTACGCGAGTGCAGACGACGTCGAGGAAGCTGCACCTGCCAGTGACGCGAGACAGGCTGGAAACTACCGCACCAGAAGTCGGGGTAGAGTTTCAGACCATCCGTGGGTCCTACCCAAACGAATTTAACTTACCAAACAAACAATACCCACCGATCCGGATAGTGTCAACGAAGTCGAGGTTGGAACTAGCAGTGCGAGTCCGGGGCAAGTGGAACCACAACGGGACGTCACCATACAGTTCGAGACAGTGTGATCCTGAACTAATGGGGATGAGGAAATAAGAAAAAAAAACTTTAAAACGATGCTATTTCTAGTTGGATATACGATTCAGTGGATACAGACAAAATAGTGAATGACTGAAAAAGTGTCCATTGTTTTTTTTTATATAAATCCAATAAATTGTTCATAGTGTGTGAAGTGACTCAAACTCAGTGAAACCGCGGGTTAACCAAACACGGAAGAGTGTAGCATTCTCTAAGTAACAGACAATAAATAAAAACATTAAGTAATTTTCGCTAAGTTCATTCTCAATCTTTGTTTTCTTAAATCAATGTTTCTTTGTACTTCTAGTTAAGTTAATTTTGTAATTTAGGTACGGGGGAATTAAGATGCTGGGATGGAAAGAAGGGAGATTTTATTTGTATATTTGTATTTGTATGTATGTTTGTATTGTATATTAAGATAACCTGATATTGTTTGATGATTCCAAAACTCTCACGATGGAGATATTTTAATATGGAATGATAAAACTTTTCCATCAGAAAAGGACAAGTATTCTACCTTTGGATCACTAAACAATTTCAGGAAAAGTATAGATAAGTTAGATTTAATTTTGATATTGTGGAGGCAGACTCACCATGCAACGGGTAATACGTAGAAAAGGCTGGTCGCTCGAGAGAGTGACCATCTTTTTCAAAGGGGGGAGCAATGTTGAGAAGCGAATCGCCTGTATATGGGCGTCGCATTTATACACAATAATTTTGTAGGGCAAATTTCGAAATTGTTGTGGAATTTGCGAACTTTGCTGAAATTGATTGCCAATCAATTAAATAATTGACGCGGTGGGGACAGGTTTTCTGACCCACGCGTGGCTGATTGAGGTGGCTATCAATTTGGGTAAGATGAGAAGTATTCGCGACGAGACACGGGCGACACTGGGGTAGTGTTCGGGTTTTCTATTTCTAGTACAAGTAACATTGTTCAATAAAACATTTATTTATATGACTCATAAAATTTTTCAAATATTAAGTTTCGTCGTTAGCCGATTAAATACAGTGTTAATTAAGTGTAGCAGGTGAGTCCGCTCTATGTTCTATTATACTGGGTTAAGGGTTTCATATATTTCTTTGTTATTTGTAGACAATTTGTTATTATTATTTCAATTTTATTTTATTATATATATTTTTTTTTTATTTATTTTTTATTTAAACTTTTATTTTATTTTATTATTTAAATAAATCCGTTTTCTTTCCGAACAACATCTTTCATTTATTTCCACGAATTGAGATCCCTCAACACACGGCACGGAACTCGAACCCTCCCGACACGCTATGATAGTCCTGGTCCTTTAAAGGGATTCCAGGACGTTGACAATATGAAATATCACAATATATTAATCACATAAAAGTAAAAAATCATACAGATAGATAATCTTTTAGTTTTCATGTTTTGAAGTCCAATAAAATAATACAGACAAATTGTTAAATTAGTCATTTTTGTAATCATTTAAATAAAATAATCATTTTAATCGAAGGTAAAATAGTCGACTAAAATATGACTAAATTTAAACAAAATTAGTCGACTAAACCGACTAATCGATTAATTATCCGACATCACTACTTCACAAATGTTAAATTGCATTTATTCTATAGTTTTTGCTTTAGAAAAAAAAATTAATTGTTTAAGAAGGAAATATGTGGAAATTGTACAAGTAACAGCTGTGCATTTTAATAATATTTTTCCTCTTCTTTCATACATTTTTCATTTTTTTTCCTCCTTTCACAAGAAAAATTCACATCAAAAAGAACACAGGAAAAATATTGTAAGAATCATTATTAATTGAATATGATATGATTGTGACCGGAGCTTGTAGAGAGGGAGGGAGGGGGATGTAGGGAAATATTGAAATGGATCTCGCACATTTCTAATGAATTGATTATAACAAGATACGTTACAATTTTAGTGCGATAACGAACTTTTCTTCCCCCACTATATTCTCATTCTGTGTCGATCGAGTGGCGGTTCAGAATTTTTAAAGTTTCCTACGGCGCGGCGTTTATTAAATTTGTGATTGTTCATTGTATATATTGTAAATCTTTTTGTAGAATCGTCACTGATTTACATTATATCATCGGCCTTATTGAATTATATACATATATATTTAAATATATAAAAGTGTGCTACTAATACTTAGTACTACTTAGATATATACGTACAACAAAAAGAAGAAAGTAAAACGTTGCTCCGGTTGTAGATGTACTATTCAGCAAAAGCTTCGGTGTCGGTGACTGTTGGGTACTTATTACTCTACCAAGAATAAAATATTGTACTGCTGACACAGATAGACTTAAGGCGCTACATACATTTGAATATCGTCAAATTATAAACATGGTTAAAAAATATTTTTAAATAAATTTCCTTTTTATAACATTACAAAAATTGCAATGTACTTAGGTAATGTTAGGAATAAATAAGTTTGGACAGTTAACAACCAACTTTACTATAAATCACTTTATTTTTCTTACTTTTTCTACTTTTCAGAGTTCTGTAATTTAAAACGAAAAAAAAATACGGAACCTTAGTAAGATCGTTTTCCTGTTTGTTTGTCCGAATGTCACAGATTTTGTAGGAATTTAAACTTTCGCATAATGTTAGGTCTCGATTACGTGCATATATATATATATATATATATATATATATATATATATATATATATATATATATATATATATATATATATATATATATATGTATATATACTCACTATGTTTATGTTCGTGCGCTCAACTTCTCTTTCGTTGGCAATCGACAATTTCCCGCACTTATTGCACAATATACTGTTTTGAAATTAAACATGGAATAATAAAAACAAAAATAATCTACAGAAATGATCTCGTGCGCTTACCCCCTCGCCTGAAGGCTCGTGGGGGTACACAGCGCACTCGATCTCGTTGTGTATGTGTCAGTCCCATAGAATCGTGCCCCAATTTAAGCCTACTAGAATACCTCTCTTTACGCATACGTATTGAAAATGACTATTGAAGATTTGAAGTAGAAGTATTTAAAATGTGCAACTATTTTCAAAAATGCTGTTTGTGATGCTGAAAATATCACACTATTTTTTCTTACTTTCTTTTTATTTAGTATATTTTCAAATTTATATAAAGGTACATAACTCCTTAACGTAAGCGAGGTAAACGGAAGGAAGTCAAGTCAAATAAGTGGTTGGTAAAATTAAAGCTTTGTCAAGTACCACCAGCAGCATTACTATTAGCCGAGGCTACAGCGGTTTCTTTACAACGACATTTCATTCGTTTGTCCTCCCGTACGGACATGTCCTTTCGTCACGTGGGATTAAAAGTACTATTGCCGGTTATCCTTTAAAACGTTTGTGTATGTTCGTTAAAGATAACTCCGTGATTATTCGTTCGTCAGCTCTTGAAACGTATTGTTAGTGATATGTAAATAAAATCCTAATCTATTATGTAAATTGTGGTAGAGAAGTTCAACAACGTTCATGTACAGAAGTGAATGATTGTCCGGTTTCAAAAGTATTATTTGTTGCGATAGTACAACAACCACGAAAAATGTTGAGATGATTTTAATTATTTGAGATCTGTAAGAATTGCGCTGATAAATTCGGACAATGAAAGTTGGAAATTTCACCCTAAATTTTCATAAGAGAAGTAGAGAATTCAGAAGCGAGCCCGTTTCCTCTGTTTCAATTAACTAGATGACTATTTACTATTTAATTAAAACTACATATCTAATTCATGATAAAATTTTAGAAGCCTTTTTTTTTTAATTTTGTCAAAAAAAATCTTAAGGGGAGGTTTATTTGAGAGTCGTTAAAAAAAATCGATTTTTTTTTTTTTTTTTGCAGAAATTGGTAGCTAATTATGTGTAGAATATGTTCCCAAAGTGATTTTGCTGAAAGTAATTTAAGGGAAGGTTTGTTTACTTGAGATTTGATAAAAAAAAATCGTTTTTTTTTTTTTTTTTTGACGAAATTGATAGCAAATTATGTGTAGAATATGTTCCCAAAGTGATTTTACTGAAAATAATTTAAAAACAAGATTCTTGCACATTAACCGAATCCAGCTTTTTATAAAAAAAAAAAAAATTCAAAAAACGTAGTTCACGCAGTAGTGAGTATTAAATATAAAATTTTGAAAATACGTTTCTTTACATATATTTTATAACATCTCGGAACTACATTTTTGCAACTGGCGGACACGATAACTCAAAAACTATTCGATGGATCCTGTTTTTAAATTTTTTATTTTAAAGATAATTCAATTCTTCGGCACCTCTACCTAAGTCCCATACACTTTCAATATTTTTTTTATTTTTAAATTTACTTTAAAGAGCGAAAAATAAGACAAAAATCGTAATCAAAAGTTCAAACATTCGCCATTTTTTTTTCTTTCAGCAATTTATTGATATTATAGGTAGAGGTGCCGATACTCTTCACATATCTTATAAATCTTTTTTGTTTTTGGATTTCGGTGGTTTATTACCGGCGCTAGGATGTCCGCCGACAAGGCATTGGATTTTCGGATCGTCACACTGCAGTATCTATAAAATGGACAATTTTTTATATTTTCCCTTGAAAAATTTTTTTTTTTTGTATAGTTTAATACTTAATAAATATGTGTACAAAATTTGAAATTGATATTTACTTCCGTTCTTGAGAAAAAAATTCTAGAAAAATACATAATTTTTAAGGACTCTCGAGTAAACCTCCCCTTAACGTATTTGACCATTTCAATACATAAAATGAAAATTTCGCGTACTAAATTATTTTATTAAGTTTTTAACGACCTTGAATGTAATAAAAAAACTGAAATTTTTAAAAAAGTCAACCAGTTTTTTTGAGATTAATCATTCTAATAATGTTTTTTTTTCTTCTGTTTCAGGTAAGAAATTTTCTATTTTGATGTCTTTATCAGATTAAGTGGTAAGCATTAAATATTATTTTTTTTATTTTTGTAAAAATTAACTGAAATATCAATCGGACATATTGCAACATATATCTTTTTTGGAGCAATAATGCTTTTGTCCGGGCTTTTAGCGAACTATTTGTCGAAAATGATAAACAAATTCAAACTTAAATTAAAAGTCACAAAATGATTGAAAAAATTATCAAACTGGATCGGCTGGGAATCGAACCCAGGATTTCCCGGGGGATGCTCATGAACTCTATTTTTTTGATAAAATTTGAAATATTTCGGAAATTCGTCAGGGGAGCCTCCACAGAACTATTCAGGGCTTCCTAAATGTGAAGTACTCAGGAGCTATGACATGACAAGTGCCCCAGGACCTCCACAGAGGTAAATCCGGCCCTAAGTTATCTACCGTTACTTATTGTTAGACGAATTATTCCATATTGCGCGAATAAATAAATGTGAAAACTACTAAATATACTTGTGTGTTTACTAATTTTCCGTATGATAAACTTACCTATCTATGAGTTTCTACCACAGACCAATGAACACTGTTATATTATACTACTAGACAAAGCGTAAAGCCAGTTTGTTGGCATTTTTCTCGAAGCAGGTAACAGGGTGAGAAGGGTGAGATTTAAGGAATATAATATAATGTCAATTTTTGAGCAAATGCGACTATAATTATTGCAGGACATAATTTGTATACGTATACGTATTTTTAAAATAAAGCGAATACCACTTTTTTTCTTTCAAATTTTTGCAGTTTTCTTCTCAACAAAGTAAAATTTTATTATCAGTATTATATTTTTACAATAATTATTTGAAAACGGATACTATCCATTACTATATTACAGAATACTATTAAGGTCGGATTCGTTGTAAACACACATTTGAAGAAATTGAGTTATCATTGTCAGAAAAATTTATAGAACACTAGTAGTTTGTTCGAAATATCCTCGCCACGAAAAAAAAATTTTAATTTTTCTCACACAAGGTGTTGTATGGTAAAGTTATGTCCAGTAATCAAATTTGACTGATTTACGGTACTGTAGAATAACATTACAAAATACAAACGTATCTATTATTTTGTTTCTATAAATTGAGATAAAAAAAACACATATACATTTATTTTTACTACATTTTCCGAAGATATATATAATGTAAGTACGGCTCAAATCGACTTTACCATCGTCAGGTAAACATACGTACATACACGATACCAACGCAAATATATCAATAACAGACATGATCGCTGTTTGTCCTTTTCTTTTTTCTCCTCATTCCCCCTGCAGTTCTACTACATTCGATTGAATGAATACTGGAAAAGCGTACATACATGGTACATATGTTTCTTTCAACGTTTTTCCTGTCAGTTTTTTCTTCTTCTAACATTTTCTCGTATTGTGTTTGAAAGGATAATATATCGGTAAGATGTGGGGCCGCGCTGAGGAGGGATGTTTTTTGTTGACAAATTTCAGGAAGTATTTAAAATGCATCAATGTTTGATATTTCGTTTTTATAATCGTTTGTTAGTGTTTGTTTATTTTTGTTGATTCGTATAGAATTCGAGATTATTTATTTGAAAATTTAATTTAAGGAAGTTATTTTTTTTGAGATAGTTTAAGATCTTACAGGAAGTTGTCATTTCAAAAGTTTTTAATTTTTATTTTTAAATCTAGAGGACGGACGGGCAAGAAGGATATGCTAATTTGATCTCTAAAAAAAAGTATGAGATTACAACAAAATTATTTATTTATCTCAAGATAATAAGTCTTCAGTTACTTAAGATTAATAAAGTAAACAGAAAATTAACGAAAATTCTTATCTTACCACATTAAAAATCACTTGAAAAAAAAAGTTGCAATTATTCTTTTTGCCCTACTAGGGCGGGTAAAATGAATATCTTGGATGGGCAAGATGAATACTAATGAAAATAAATAAATTAATCGTCGCAGTTATCGCAAAAGGACGACGACGACGGTCGCAAAAGGACGATCGACTTGTGTATAAAAAACACGCTTCATGGGTCCATTCCTGACAAAAATTATACTGCATCCAGTCTTCTATTGCGAATATATGTATTTTTCTTGACAGACAGTACAAAAATAATTATCTTTTTGATTTTCTTTGATAGACTCTATCTTTTTTAAGCGAATTTTCTTTTCTTTTTCATTGGAAGGTGCGGGATTATTTAAAAAAACTTTCCTTTTGACTAGCTTTGAGAAGCTTCATTTTATTAGCACATTTTTAACTAACTTAACCTACAATTACAAACTAACAGATTCAAACTAAATACGAGCACGAATTTTGTTGCTTGTATTGAACATACAAATTACAGAAATCATTAAAATTAAATAATTACAATATAGAAAGAAATAATTCGTAAATAACTTACCTCTATTTATTGATTTTTTTCTCGTCAAAACAGTTTTTCGGTCACTACACACGCAAATAAACTACAGTGCCTCCTTTTGACAAATGATCCCATTAAGTGCAAAGTGAAGAAGTAGATGACAGTGGATCCGATTGTGAGTCAATCATACATCTAACTAGCTCAACTGGGCTATTATTCTTTTTGCCCGACCTCAGCGTCTTGCCCGTCTGTCCCCTATATAACGCAGAAATTAGGTTGAAAAACTCATTTCATAGTGCAAAGATACATATTAAAAATCGATCTGTAACTTAAAATTTTGGAGGACTCTATGGCTATTATAAAATTCCTTTAAATTTATTCCGGACTCTGGGCGACTTAACCTTCATTTTTTGGGGATCTCAATAATATTCAAACAAAATTTGTGTTTATTTTTGGACTGTTTTTAGAACCGCAAGGCCCTACAGCACAGTTTGAATTTTTAAAATGTAGTTTATAATTAAAATATGGATTACCGCCTCTCCATCAGTGAGCGAATTTGTGAAATCAGTTGGGTTATTTTTCGAGATTATTTCAATCTAATAAACTTAAAACGACAATAGTAATTGTTGCTTTTTAACAAATTTTGAAGTTATTCGACAAGCGAATATCAAATAATATGTACCTTCAAAACAGTACTTCGTTCTTTTCTTCCATATCGTTTTTAGTGTTCCATGCAAAAATTATTAAAACGAAACACTTATGAGAATCACTTAGGTGTCCGACAGCTCGTCTGTCCCAAGTGAATTTCTCTAAAACAGTTTAATGTAAAAAAATTTAAGTTTAGCACAGAGATAGAGTGTTGTAATCTAATTATGCAGGTTAGTTAAAAAAAAATATACCAAATTTTAAATCAGAGTTAATTTTAGCGAGTAAATTGGGAAAAAGGAAAGAAAATTTTCAAAAACATTGTGTAAGGCGGTGTTTTTTTTCAAAAGATGCGTCGCAAATTCTTAAAAAACAATTAGCATTCTCTTTTATTGATTGGAAAATGTCTCACGAAAGATAAAGGATTGCGAGGACTGGTGTCGTATACTCAATAATATGTATGAAGTTTTAATGTATTAAAGTGTGAATCGCGCATTTTTCAATATAAATTTTTTTTGCCTGAAAACCACGCATAGGATCTGGTTCAAACTTTTGGTGGTTATTACTAATATAGTAAGTTAGAAGACGCCATGTCAGCAGAAAATAGACGGCTAGCCATTTTCGCGAAATTTGACATTGAATCATGTATTATATGCGCATTTTTCAGCAAAAAAAAAAATTGTTCTTCCCCTGTATATCACGGACTATGTTTGATTTTTACGTGTAATATTAGCACGGGGTCAATATTCTACATACTGCCAACATAACAGCATGAATTTTGGCATTTTTTACTTTTTGTGGCTCTGATCATTTTTCCCCTGTACCCTTCAATTATTGCCATCCACTCGTATCACTAAAAAAAGTTGTTTTAAAAAATCATGAACAGAAGTCATGAATAGTAAGAATGAGAGCTGTAGGTTGAGTCCGCATTCTTAGAATTTAAAAATTTTAGCGCCGACTTACGTTAAATCATTGTTTCAAAATAATTTATTGTACGAAACACTATTTGCACAACTACGATTTGCACTTGACCACTGCAGTTTTTGAATGTATTGAATATCGCTTAAAATAAATATGCCGTAATTTGTTCATGTATCTTTCTTTTCTATAGGGGAGAGGTGTGTCAATAGTAACAAAAATACAGGCTAGTAACTTTGTATTTATTAGTCACAGAGAATTAAATTTTTGGTACAAGATACGGGCATTTTTCAGGTTTTGAATGAGCTGCACAAAAATACTCTATGTTGACTAATAATTAAAATAACTACATTTATATGGACCAAAGTGTAATGTTACAATCGTCACCAACAGAGGATCAATTGTTACAGGGCTTAGGTTCAACTGTAACACTCATTATTTACTTGAATTTACACGTTAGTTATTATAATTAATCCAGTTTTAAAAATTCTTTTTTACATATTGAGTAAGGAAGGTGACAAATAGCATAGTCTCAGGCAACAGCTCTAAATTTTTTCTCTTTCTATTACTCTTTTAACGGAATTCATATATACATCATTGAATATAGTTTCTATCCTAGTGTTTCGTTATGCATATTATAAGCATTTTTTTTAATCCCATTAACGGAAGATTTTTGTTTCTCCTTTATTATTCCGATTCGTACCTAAAATATGAAGTTTAATTTTGTTCAACTAAAATTTTTGTCAGTTGTACATGTTACAATCGACACTACTGAATTTATTACAATTGTTCCACCGCTGTTTCATTTTATAAAAAAATTCATAAAATATTAATTAGGATTAAAAAAGCTAAGCTACCTATCTAATAATATTATTTGATTGATTGTGTTTCCAATACAATCACTTTTCTTCCAACTGATGAGGTATTTACTTCAAAAATCAAAAAATTGTTAACGCACTCAAAATTTACGATTAGCTTATATAAACACATTTGGTATTGCAGAGAGAAAACCGCCGGATGATATTAACTGAAAGTTTTATCAGTAAAGCACAACTTTAGAAGCCACTTAATGATATGTAATACTCTTCAATAGGATTGATAGATGTCTCGCAAATTTTGAAGTTACAATTGACCCTCTGTTACTACCGACACACCTCTCCCCTACATTTTTTTTTCTGCTCTTCGTTGATACGTCGCGTCGGTGAGATTAATAATAGATACAAGAGGCACATTTTGTTGTTAAAATGAAATTGTTCGTTCGATTAGACGACAGAAGTTGTGAGCACGTAGCAAGAGTGTATACACATACAGATATCTATGTACATGTGTAGAACTGTAGAGTACAATTGCAGAATTGGCACGGCGTGTGTGCCGCGTAACAGTTTCAGTTGTACTGTGGCACGCAACAAATGTTACGATACAACTGGAACAAAAAAAAAAAAGAATAAAAGAATAAAATGGTAGAATTCACCAGTAGTATCACTCGTTCATTTATATTTTGTAATGTTCTGTTCTGTTCCGTTTACTGCTATTCGTTCACTCATCATCCATGTGTATGAGTTGTTGGTGTTGGTGAAAGATCAGCAGTTTTCAATTTTTTGAATAAATTCGTAAATTTGAGATTTGTTTTTGGAGTAATAAATAGCTTTTGTATGCACTCCGCGAGACAATTTCCCTCGTAAAGATGATAGTATTTACTCGAAAGTAATTTAAAAAATTCGTCAAGTGCGTGGTTGACACGCATTAAGTTAGGGCCCTCAGTTATATGAGCCGTTTATTATGAAAGTGGGGCAAGTCCATTTTTGAAAAAAATGGAGATAATGGTAGTTATAGATAAGACTTAGTATGATCTTTTCATCTATCAACAATTTATAGTCAAAAAAATTCAGAAGCCTAATATTTGAAAGATTGAAGTTTTAGCTCTTAACAGTATTGTAAATATGTTTATTTTGATAGTGGTGCAAGTCCATCTTACAAGTAAAATTTCCGAAACTGGACCTATTGATTTTGATAAAACTTAGATATGTTGTAGAATACTAAAAAATAAGTAACACTTGCTTTTTTTATCTGCGGAAAAGCGGTTTGAAGGGGTGAAATCGTCCTTCAAAAATTGGGGTGAAAATTTAATTTTTCAAATATCTCGAAAACGGTAAGAAATAGAAACAAGCATTTCTTAAATAAATTGGCGAGATTGCTCTTTTTTATAAAGCTATCTATTGATATGTAATTTGTTTACATTACATCAACAGGGGTAGTATAGGGCTAAAATTTGAGGGGTTAATTTTTAGAAAAGAGGTAAAAAATAAAATATAATAAAGTTTTATTTACAAATTTCAAGTGTACGTAAAAAAATCTAATCGACCTGTTTTTACTCAATTTCCTAATATTAAATCCAGGGGTAGTTAACGGGGTGACTGTGTCGACATAATCGTACTATTTGAATAATTAAAAACTTCTTCAAGGGAAATAGTTTTAAGATGGTTTCTCACAATAAATGTAGACTAAAATCGAATTTGCTCTGAAAAGAGATTTTATTTAACAAATCAATATAAATTAACAAATTGATAGAGAATTACAATAAAATTTTAGTTACCTGAAAAGAGAAATCGATTTGCAAAGTCACTTTCTTTTTCTATTTTAAATAAAATTAAAATTCTCAGAAATATTAAATAAATCAAACATAGAAACTTTAATCATAAAATATGTTACAAGCGTATAGAGTATAACAACTACTTTATAGTTGCTATACCCAACGCGCCTAATTCAAACGTCCAATATCCATAAACATCAACAGTGTAATTTAGAAATGCTTGTTTCTATGCATTTCCAAATTATATAGTTTAAAACAATTAGAATAAATTTTTAAAATTAATTTTAAGCAACTCTGCAAAGGGGGTGAGTCGCCTTTTTAAAGTACATACTTATTTTCAAACACTCATTTCTACTGCTAAGGCACTGGCAGGGGGTAATAATGTCATAGTACGTGCTTCTAAAGTTGAACTGTCGTATGAAAAGTTTTTATTTTTAAATGATAAAACTCAAATATTATCCTTTTAAATTAACGATTACAATAATTCATTAATTTTGAAAGTGGGGCAAGTCCATTTAGTTATAATAAAACCTTTTTTTTTTAGCCAGCATTATAAACACTATTGGATCATAAACTTGCATTATCTAAGACCACAAAATACAAAAAGTATGTCTATTAACACTTACCAATATTTTTAAATTTATTGAACGCAAACCCTTAAATATCTCGCAATAGCAAAATATGGACTTGCCCCACTTTCAAAATCAACGGCTCACATATTTGAAAAATTCAATTTTCACCCTAATTTTTAAAGAGCGATTTCACTCGTTCCAACCGTTTTTCCGCAGGTATAAAAAATATGTGTCGCTTATTTTTTACTGTTCTATAACATATTCGTTTCAATAGCGAGTAAATCAATCGACTACGAAGTTAAGTTAACTAATAATAAATTAAAGTAGTGCCAACACTGATTCTAATTAAATGACATTTTTATAATAGGTATAAATTTTTGCGAGTCGCCAACGTGTGTTTCGATAAGTGTGTATTTCATGTGGGTATTCGAACTATGTCACACTTTAAGTTCTGGTGTACATATACCTATGAGCAGTTTAGTTAAAGTTCCCTTCAATGTCACTCGATAGCGAACACCCATTATCTCTTATTTTTTTATTTCTTATTTCATTCATTGTGTGTCCCGTACGATACTGAAACATTGACCGCATTCCATTAACAAAAATTTTACACTGTGCGTGACACTGTTACATTGTGTCTACTTTTTTCACTAATGGAACATCAACTTTTATTTTGTTTCTGCAGAGGGCAGCATAGACAAAGTTACTAGATTTTAAAAAGATTCAATCTGCTTTTTGAGATTCCCAATTACACGTATAATTTAATTAAAAGCAGATAAAAGGTTAGTTTCGCAATAAAAAATTTAAAAAAATTAGTTTTTTTGTGAAAAAAGCAAGTACAAAAATCACGAAAACTTGTTTGGCATTTCTTTTCCCCTAAATGCACTGTGTTACACAGTGCCGTTTGTGTTTGCTAATGGAACACGGTCAATTATGTGTGCGTAGCGTACCTCATATACTCTAGAGTCTAGACCATAGAGTAATAGAGACAACATATCAATCCCTACACTACTGGAACCAGTGTAACATGTAAGAGATAGACAATATGTTGTATACGTGCACTGGGTTTACATTGTATTAGTGCGATTTTGTGTATTTGTGTGAGTAACGCCGATAGTAGGGGCGGTCACGTTGTTCAGCTATTGCATACATAGCTATGACACCACACGCATGTACTAGGGGATGTAACAATCAAGTCCATTATCATGTGGTTGATCTACAATCATCGACTGCTACTGACAAACTGACAACTAAGAAGCCTAATGAGCACAGAAGTACACACTCGTGATTACAGAAAAGAGATAGTTGCTATACCTCTGTACTCTGGGGTCTAGACTATATTTATATTTACATTTGTAACTCTATGAGCGAGCACGAGCAATCTAGTATTACCCGTATAGAACTCAAATTTTGACAGTTCAATATCGATTTATGCCTCTGTCAGTTTTGACTAGGGATGAGCATCGATAAGAAAACATCGATGTTTACCATCGATGTTAACATCGACTGTAAGCCATCGATATATCAAAAACATCGATCTCGAAACATCGATGTTTTGCGGTCGCAAACATGGATGTTTTGTAGTATTTAAACATCAATCTTCAAAGTACAAATACAGAAAAAAACTACTATAAACTATTTTCAACTGTAAATTGGGAATAAGAATAAAAATGAGTGTTTTTATCGTTGTTACAGCTCGCAATGTTATATTTTCGTTCTTTCTATTAAAGTTCATATTACCAACAGTATATTATATAAAAACATCGACGATTTACTATCAATGTACGAAAAACATCGACGACTTGCCATCGATGTCAAAAACATCAAACATCCATAACAAAACATCGATGTTTTGAAAACATCGATCATCGATGCTCATCCCTAGTTTTGACATTTATTTATATAAACATTCGTAGTAGTATTTTCAGTTTTAAATTCACGATAATTTGAACAATGTTATTCGTTGTTCCGTTCAATAAATGAGTTGACGAAATATCTTTTTATTGTTTCATTTATACAGTCCGTCTCATAATATAGCCTCACTAAGAATTTTTATATTTCACTTACAATATTTTAGAGAAACAGGTTAGCCAATAATACGTTAGTCGTATATTTCGAAAATATTTTATTGTGTAAATAAAAATATGCAGTATTTGTTTTAATAAAATAAACGCACAAACAAATCACAAAAGTTATATCAAAAACATATAAAATTAATATAATTTTTTGTCCCATAATAATATAGCCTCACTTTTCAAAAATTAAGTATAATTTTAATAATTATTGACTGGTTAAGGCTCCTTTATTTTCCACTATTTGTGAAATTTTTGTTGGAATATTCTCATATAAATTCCTTGCATATTCCAGTGGTATTTGGCATCAGTTACGTCTAATATTTTCTTTCAATTTTTTTTGAAATTATATTGTTTCCCGCCGTCGTATACTTTACGGGACGAATAGTTCGATACATTTTCGATGATGTTGATATCAGGTGATCTGGCTGATCGTGTAAAACAGATCAGTTTCTTTGTTTAAACAATTCCTGTACACACGTAGAATTGTGAATTCAGACATTATCCTGCTGTCTAAAATATCCACTCTCCGCCCTGTAAAACCTCATTTATTTCTACTTCTTGTTGAAAAAGAGTGCCTGCGTATTTTTTCGAATCCTGTCGTCCTTTTAAAATAACAGGATCGATAACTTTATTGAAGTAAATCGCTCCCAAAACATCATTGATCTATCATCCATTTCTCTCAACTTAAATAAAATTGTTATTTATGTAAATCGTGATAGTAATATGTGTGAATATCCATCTGGGTCGTCAGGATTAAACCATTCTTATACCATTCCGTTGTGCCAGACACAGTTGTCTAAGTACATATTCTGTAAAAAAGCAAAAACATTTAAATCTTAAAATACATTAATATCAGAGTAAATTTATCTTACCTTAAAAATATTATACAGCAATAATTTATATTTATATATACAACTGCAGTGTCACTTCATTTTGACATTTAATTATACATCAAAATGGTTAGATACATAAGATATATAATGGCCACGTTCCATTAAGGAAACACAAACAACACTGTGTAACACAATGTATTTGTTTCTTCACAAAAAACTAATTTTTTAAATTTTATGCAAAACTAACCTTTTAATTGCATTTAAAAGCAATTAAAACGTTAGTTTTTAAAAAAAAATAGTTTAATGTGAAAAAATAAATTCACAATGTTGTGTGTGTTTTATAAATAGAAAACGGTTAAAACTTGTCATATATAGTACTATTTCTTATTTCATATTTGTCATGTTGGTATAAGCTAAAGCGTTGTTTACGTATGTACCGTGCAAGCAAGTAGCAAATATATACAACGGATTTATATAAAAAGAAATAAAAGATACATATATATAATATCATAAAGAGCGTGGAAATTTTTTTTTACTGGGGTGTTGATTATTATCAGCTTATTTTTCAGTATTTTTAGATTGAAATATTAAAATTAGCCGTTAATATGACAATCTGAACTATAAAATGTCGATCTGAGATAATAAATTCCATTAATAGTTTTCTTTTTTGGCTATTATTTTTCGGCTTTTCGACCCCACATCATTTCGCCGTCATTGGTATTTCACACATTAATAATAATAATGCTAATAATATTCCTTTGGTCACACAAGTAAATTAATAGGGTCCCTTCGGGCCCTAAAACTTTTGATTCCTATTCTACCTGATAAAAATAGAAAAGCAATCGAATCCTTAACAGGATATTTTAGTCTAGAAAGGAAAAATTTTGGCTTTCTTTAGGAATTTTATTTAAAAAAAAAAAAAAAGACTACAATATTAGCACTGACCTTTTTTAGCATCTATTTACCTATTGATATTTTAAGAATATTTAAAAAAAATTCATACAAAATAAATGACAACTGGTTGACATGATTTTGTGGATTTGAGTGCATCTGAGATAAAAAAGAAAAAGAATCGGGTTTAAAAAGTTGTCATTCTGGTAGAAACTACAGTGGGAAAAAAAATTTATTTTAATCTAAAAATTTCCTGCCATAAAGCAACATACATTGAAGGTACATGCCAAATTCCAAGTTGATCGGATAAATAATACTCGAGATGTCACGTCTACCAGCTTAAAAAAATGTAGTTTCAAGAAAAATGCAATAAAAATTTTGAAATATAATATCTGATACCGGAACCTATCGTGTTAAAATAGCTGTAACTTTGTAAATTTTCAAAATTTTTAAATTTTCTTTTGAGGAGACACATTTTTAAAAATCTGTCTCTGTACTTTCAGAAAATGATCACTTCAATACCTTCACCTAGTTTCCCTGGAACATTAAGAGATAAACTCGCCTTAAAATTAAAATAGGTGTGTACGACGCTTTTGTAATTAGTTTATACGAGTTTCATTATTATTTTGTGTGACCTTATGAAAATCCGTTGAGGAAAGCTTTGAAAAATTTTTACCGAAAATCATTTAAATCGGGAAATTGCAATCAAAATGAGTTGAAGCAGACCTTGAGCAATTACATTTTTTTTTAAAAGTATTTTCATTACATACTTTCTGACAATATTTTGCAACTTTCTATTCTTGGTGGACTGGTTGGGAACCACTTCATTCACTGTTGAGCATTTTTAGTCGAATTTTTCCTTGAAAAAATTGAACTTATACTGCCTATACGATAAGAACGGCGAGAGGCGAGAGTAGGGGCACTATCTGTATATATATGGAAGTTAAGAGCTGAAATTTGGTAAGTGGAGCTCATTCCGATGCACAACAATACTATCAAAGTGAGGTCAAATTTTAGGCAAATTTTGGATTCGACCCAACCATTACGGAGGTGGTGGGGGGCGGTAAAACAATAAAACTTTTCCAAACCGGTTGGAAATAATGTTTTGGTCAGTTATCTACAACATGTTCAAAATTCAGCTTCCTAGGATGATTTGGAGGTAGTAGAGGGCGAAAAAAGTATTTTGGCTGGATCTAACACGCACGATTCCACATTACTTTTCCCCCCACCTCTCCTATTTACATCGGAATTCAATGGTATTATTAAATGTGTTTTAAATGCATTATTTTTATTCTAATACAAAGTAGGCGAATAGTAATTTTAAAAAATTAAAAAAAAATGAACGTACTTTTATAACAAATGCAATACACAAATATTAAGTAATTTAAAAATGTCATTAAAGTTACTATTTATTTATAAAGTAGGAATTTTGGATTTTTATTATTTATAAAATAGAAATTTTGGATTTTTTGGAAAAAAATATCTTTATAAAGGCCTTCCAGTTTACTATTTAAGGTCCTTTTTTAATATTTAAAAATAAAACACAAAGGCAGTTGGCGGATAAGCATGGGTAGGAATGCCCTCGTACGAATTGTGTTGGTTTTTTTCCTGCTAACTGCTATCGGCACAAAATTGAAATTTACTGAGATTCGGCCCTTAAAAACTTAAAACCTTTTTTTAAAGTCCCGATTAACCGGACATTCATCATCAGTTTTGTAACCACTAAATTGACAAATCGTTTGTAGACTTTCAATTACATTTCGCTTATAGACATTTAGTACCGAAGATGGAAAGAAAAATTCGACTTCCGTGAGGGGGCCCCGCTGCTCACGGCGTTTTTTTCGTTACATTGTTACAGATATGCTACGTCTTATTTGAGGTTTTTTTGATCATTTTTATACTTTTGTATCACAAAAATATATTTTATTGTCCGTATGTATTTCTTCAGATACAACACATGGTTTCATATATTTGTAACTTAATGTAGTATGTTATTTTGTGAAAGAATTTTCAAACATGTCGGTCTGTTTGGTAGCAATTTTTGTTTCAAACGTGTCAGTTCTGTGTCATGTGTTGTTTGAGTCTTGTATTCTATATTCTACGCCAATTTCTATGAAATTGAATGGATGTTATGAAAGTTTTCATATAGACAGAGCATATTCATAAAAGAATGATTGGCGTTTAAAGGACTGAAATTTAGAATGATTTCAAAGAGTCTGAAGACAAACAAAATCTAATTGCAATGATTCTTTTTTAGTCCTTGATTATTCACCGGCGTTTCCGCCACCAAATCAAATACATATATGTATTTTAACTTAAAATATATTTTAAATTGATTTGATGTATCAACGGATAATAATAATTTATTAGTCAATTGACCCAAGTGGTTCTTGACAACGTCAATAATAATACACAAAGAATAAAATAATACAAAAAAAATATTAGATTAAAATACATCAGATGATTAAATATAATTTACGTATAAATATCAAGTAATAGATTTAAAATTCAGAATTCAAAAATTCTTCGATTGAATAAGAGGTTTTCTCGATTGAAAATGACTTCAATTGGTTTTTAAAATTATTAAGAGATGTTAAATTTTTTATATACAGCGGCAACTTATTATAAATTAAAATAGAATACACGTTCGGACTTTTTTTAAATTTAATTATGTTATATTTCGGTACTTTGATGATATCTCTCATACGAGTATCATAAGGGTGATTGTCACCAACGCTTTCATAAAAAGATATATTTTGTTTAACGCTAAGTGCTGCATAATAAATATAGACGCAAGGAAAAGTGAGAATTTTGTTATCTTGAAAACAAGAAAAGCATGATTCCATTGAATTTAAGCCGAACATACATCGTACAACTTTCTTTTGAGTTATAAATACTTTATTTCCATATTCTGAGTTTCCCCAACAGAGGATACAATATTTTAGATGTGGAAAAACCAGTGCATAATAAATAGTTTTTAAAATAGTTATGTCTCTACATATATTTTTTATACGTCTTATTACATAATTAACTTTACTAATCTTTAAACAAATTTCGTTTGTATGCTCATTCCAGTTCATATTTTTAGTGATCCTAATACCCAGTAACTTGAAACTACTTACTGTTTCTAGTTTCTGCTGATCTACATCTATGATGAGGGAAATTTGCTATTTTTGTATAATTTAAAAACCATTGCTTTTGTTTTGGTCATGTTCAAAACTAGATTATTTTTCTTTGAATATTGCTGTAAGTCACTCAGGCAATTTGACGTATTATTTTCTAATTGATTATCAGATATATCAGTCATTAAAATTGTTGTATCGTCAGCATAAACCACAAGGTGTCCCTATATGAAGATAGTGATGATAGTGAACGTAATAGACACGTATCAGGGTAGACACGGTATAATTAGTAACACACAAACACGGACACTTGGCGACAAATATCAATGCATTTTCTAAAACGTACAAATAATTCTTGGTACCTTTATACTTCATTATGTGAAGTAAAGGTACGAAAATTTTTTAGAATTTATTAGGGAATATATTTTTTTTTATGACAGTTTTTCCACTTTTACCGTGAGAAAAACTTTATAGGACTAATTTTTACAGCGAATAAAATGATACAGGACATTTCGCTGATGGTCATTTCATTGTAGTTTTTTTTTTTTTTGGGAAATTTAGCATTTTATTCGTTACTATATTAGATTTGAAGTTATAATTCATTTCACTTAAATTTAACCATTGTTCATCACTTACGAATTTAAAGAATTTCCGTTTTCTTGGCTTTATCTTTTTCATTATTGCACTTACGTAAATTTTAAATTTGCAGTTTGTTTTTTGAAAAGAATAGAAGATTGATTTGTTTCGAATAAAAGAATTATTTAATCCTTCAAAGATGACTCATGTTCAATTGTATTTAAAATTAGTATACTTATATATTTTTTCTGAAATAAATTTGTGTTTTCTGCAACTCAAATTTGTGACCTAAAAATAATTTAACTGGAACGATTTCATAAATTTTCTTTCTTTTCCAGTAACAATTACAAACAAATCTTCATTACACAAATGGCGAAGTATTGCCAAATTTGTTACAAATTAATTTTTCTAATTCTTTGATATCCATTGTACACTATTTGCCTGTGTATGTATATGAATACATTACACTCGCGGTTATTCGAACTTCCGGATTATCGGAGGTACTCCGTTGGTTTTTTACAGCTATTGTTGATTGTAATTGATTATTAAGGACTATAATTTTCTGTCCGTAAATTAAGCAGCTACGCGTGTACTACTACTTTGATATATTGTTATTACAAGAAATTACACTTTAGTTTGATTCCTACAGCCTCGGATAATTAAGTGTCTTCTCTACTTTTAATAAAGTGTTCGATCTGCCAGTGAGTATGGGTCTGTTACGTTCAGTTTTAGTAACTGTGAACAAACCTTTATTTCGTCGAACATTTCCGATTTTGTATACTTTTAATTTTTTAATTCACTTCTTTTTCTTCTTCACTACTTTTTAGGTAGTTATAGTACCTAAGTATGAAATTTTAATAAATTTTGATCAATTATCTCAGTTTCCCGTATTCTTTTGTAACAACTTTTGTTGTTATATAGTCGGTTCTCAACCAACCCACTCATCAAGACCGGTTACAAGACAGAAATTAATCAGTACTTCCAGGTATATTTTATTTATTATTTTATCAGGTGACATTTCACCTGTATCATAGGTTATACAGGGTGTTAGTGAATAAGTTCGGAAGATTTTAACAGGTAATTGCTGAGGTTCTTTTATGTAAAAAAGTTCATATAAACCCAGGTCCGAAAACACTTAGTTTTCAAGATACAGGCTGTTCAATTTCTCGTCTTTTAGCGAATTTCCAAAACTGGAAATTCAGCTTTTACGCCAGGTGTCATGGTGCGACCTAAGCCCGAGACCATATCAGAAATATGTTTTGAGGTCCCTAGAATACGAAAATGATATTCACTAAAATTTATATATATATATATATATATATATATATATATATATATATATATATATATGTATCCGCGCGATAACTCTCGAACGAAACGTTTAATGCTTATGAAATTTTGTGTGCGAATTCGATTTTCCAAATCGTTGGATGAGTTCGTTAGCCAGACACGTCGGATGCCCAGAAGTAGGTTTTCCGGGCGTTTTTTGTCAACAAAATGAGTTTTTTGCCAGAATTAAGCAATTTTTCAAATTTTTTTTACACTAAGCCATTGTAAAAGGTAAAATGCATAAAAAATGTTTTTATACCGTTGCTCTAAATTACTTACTTTTCGAGAAAAACTAGGAAATATGTCGTTCTCCATTTCACTCGCACTCGCATTCTTTTTTTTTCTCTCTCATTTTTTGCGAGCTAAATTCGAAAAAAACCGCTTTATAAGTAGCGTGTCATGATTTTTTTAATCCAATTTAACGATTCGGCTATATTCTATTTCTCTGTCAGTTAAATGTTTTTATAATGTATCTCTGTTCCAATTTTTGTTACAAAAAAAATCCCGACGATATCTGTTATGTGATATGATCAGAATTTAGATTATATTTACACCTTCCTAAAATTAATAAGAGTTTGCTTCAATCGTATAAAAATTACGTTAAATCATATTCAAACAATAATATTTTTACGTAATTTTTTATCCAATTGACAATTCAGTTATGATTAGAATTGTATAATCAGAGCATTCTAATATTAAATAATTTTGCACATTCAATTTTTTTTTTTAACAAAGAAAAATTTTTTTAAATTTTGACACATTCTTTTATGAAATTTCGATTAAGAAATATTAAAAAATTTTAAAGTGAATCATTTAAAAAGAGTTAAAAATAAATTAAAAAGGAAACATTTCTCTATTTTAACATATTTGTAAAGAAAATTTTACAGTTTACTTACAGTTTTTTGAAAAAATGTAATAACATTTTTACATACAATAAAGATTATATTTGAACGGTAGGAAATTCACAAATTTTTTTTTATTTCTTTAATTAATTATTAAATTTGGTTTTAGAAGAAAATCTTCGTCTAATTCGCTCCAAGCCGAAAGTATAGCCACTAATAAGGACATTCCACTGTTAAAATAAATGGAAAATATATTGAAATTTATTTAATGAAAGCCATTCATACACATTTTTAAAATATCCTTTTGAATTATATAACAAATAAAATCTGTGTAAAAAAATCTAATTGACGTGTTTTTTCTCAATTTGCTAATATTAAGTAAGGCTCGTTAATTAGGGAGTGATTGTGTTAAAATTTTAATATAAAATATGGTAATTTTAACCCTCTTTAAAAGAACATTTCGATTTTAACAATAAAAAAATTTTAAAAAGTGTTTTCGTTTTTCCCGGATTACCAAAAACTGTTCATAGGCATATCTGTGACTAAAGTTGCCTCCCTTTCTTAAGAAAATAAAGTATTTTTAAAATTTTGTGCAAAAGAATAAAACACAATTAACGAAAAAAAAGTACGCGTTTCCATATTTTTAAGATTTTGTAGTACAAGAGAATCCTTATAAATTCATCATATCTGTTATTGCATTTACTAGCTTTTACGCAATTTAATAAACAAAAGTCTGAAAATGGACGTAGAATCTCACTGTTATTAATTATTATGTCTTAGTCTTTTGAAAAATTATTTTTTGAACTAAAATAAGAATAGGAGGAATATAAACTTAGGGGTAAACGACAGGAGTATATAAACTTTATTTTAGATTCTACGTTTATTTTTACAGAAAATCATCAAGTACCTATTATTTCTTTTTTGAATGTATAAATACAAAAAGTTCGAAATTATTTTATATTAGAATTTCAATTTTGGTCGACCCTACGGGTTGTCCCCATTTACTCTTTTCTCGTCTCTTTTGACCCCAATTTTTCATAGAGCAGAAATTATACGATTTTTGATAATTTTTCAAAAACCACCGATATTTTTAAATTTTTTTGGATACTGCTGATAAAGTGACCATCTTCGCGTAAATTTTTAATATATTAAAGATTAGGTACTCATAAAATAAATACAAAAAAATACGGTGTGAAGTCTGAATGCGTACCTATTCATCCTTGTCTACGGTAGCACATTTTTCATTGACATAAATATTAGAAACGCAGGAAAAGAGACCAGGAATCAACATAGAAGTGGATTATGGTACGATATATTTTCTGAAAAAAGTGCTTAGGACCAAAGTTATAGAGTTCAAAGTGATGCATTTGATGATGACTTTGAAGTTGACCTTGAGGTCAATTTCCAAAGTCATTTGAAAATCATTTAATATTTTTCAAAAGGAGTAGTTTACTTTTCATCCCTAAATGGTTCAAAGTATATTCGAACGAATTTCACATGCAAGATAGAAAATAAGTGATCAAGAAGTAATTTTGAAAAATACTTGCTCAATCGCAATCGGAAAAATAATAGTTAATCATATGTTGAATTGAATTCCTAATATGATAACTATAGAGTAGCAATAAAAATTTTAAAAAATTTTGAAAATTTCTAATATAACATAAAGTTAATGTTTAACTTACAATTGGAGTGATATTAAATCTTTTCTTAACTTTACTTCTAAAATTACTTACAAAAATGTTTTCTTCTAATTTTTTCTATAAATTTGCGCCTATTTTTTCATTTCGTCAGGTTTTTATTTTTTTTTATTTTAGAAAAATAACGCAACAAATCAATTTTGAAGATAGATTGAGTCAATACATGAAATTACTGCTTATAGGTACAGGATATGGTCAAAGTTCGGCAATGGTTAATCATTTTCAACTGACCTTGAAAATCGATTTCAGGGTCACTATCAAGTGCATCGCTTTAAATTCTACAAATTTGGTACTCAGCCCTTTTTTCAAAAAATATGTCGTTTCAAAAATATTTAGCTATAACTGTTTTCATCTACAGAGGTTGAATGGTGTTTTCTACCCCTAAAAAGCGTATTTAGCCGAAATAAAAAAACACGTATTTAATATTTTTCGCAGTTTAATAAGTATGTTAAGTTTCATTCAAATTGGCAAGTATTAGTTGGGTAGTGTTATTTGTCAGAATGTTTTGCCGATCTAGTTTTTTCAATATTTCTTTGCTCGTTTTCAGAATTTGTATTTTAATTTCTACGGACAAATAACTCATTCTTTTCTTCGATTTTAGTAACTTTTATTTGCTGATGTTGACCATTAATTGATCGAAACATATCAAATATTTTTCAATGATTTTTTTAGCGAATGTCGAAAATTTTGAAAATTTTTTCACCGTTAGTAAGTTAAAGTATTTGACTTCATTAAGTAATTAAATGATGTCCACAAGAACCTTACGAACTACCATAAGTTATATGAGATCCCTAGGACCCGTTTTTTACTGTTAGGATAAACTTTTTACTAAAATTATTTTAGATGAATAAAGGTTATGTTGTATGATTTCCGCCAGGGTTTACTGTTCCCATTATTGTAAAAAATAAACTAACCGACCGATTTTGAAAATTTTTTCACTGTTAGAGAACTAAATTATTTTAGATGGATACAACTATGCTGCACAAAGTCCGTTCGGGTTCTTGGGTTCCAAAAATATCAAAACTAATTACCCAGCCGATTTTAAAAAATCTTTTACTCTTAGAAAGCTAAACTACATATTTTAAATAGGTACAGTTCTTAGATGAGATCCGCCAGTCCCCAAAATTTGGAAATTCGCTATGTTATGCAGATGCTGCGACAGGGGTATTTTAATATTTTCTTAAATATTTCAAAAATGTTTTTAAATATTGTCACAAAGTTTGGAATATTCTACGACAGAATAAATACCCATATTCTGAAATAGACAGAATATTTCCATTCAAACCAGTGGCGTCCGTACGGTCATGTGATGACATAGTTTTAATGGAAAAAAAGGCACGCCAATGATTTTTACCAATTCGAAAATATTTTTTCAGATGTCCCATAAATTGTTGACAAAAATGATCTCTTAGTATTTTGTCGCTCATATAGTCGTTTTCAAGATAAAAATTAATTTCCAGTTACTGTTGTTATCACAAAACCGGTATGGGCTATCTAGTAGCTTATTTACCGTGTCTCTTGGAAACTAAGCGTTTTCGAACTTGGGTTTATATGCACTTTTTTACACAAAAAACCTCAGTAATCACCTGTTAAAATCTTGCACACTTATTCACTAAACCCTGTATACCCTATTTCAAATACAATTGATCATCAGTCAAAGTTACAAAATTAAATAATTCTTATATTCAAAACAAATCAATCTTCTATTCTGTTCTAAAAACAAACTGCAATTTTAAAATTTACGTAAGTTCAATGATGAAAGAGATAGAGCCAAGAAAACGGAAATTATTTAAATTCATAAGTGATGAAGCATGGTTAAATTTAATTGAAATTGGACCATACATATAATAGCAGTCGAAGCACAGATGAGACAGATCAAGCCTACATATAAAAAAGTGAAATCTTAAAGTTGCAATAAGTAGCAATTTACACTACTACTGCTTTAGTCTGTTGCTGACTGCCGTGGTGTTCACGTCAAAATAAAAATCATGTTTTTTTAATCAACTCGTGAAATTTAAACAGAGAAAGATATGAAGTGTGTTGTATTTAAGTGTAAAAATTCTATTCAATAAAAAATTGCTCAAAATAAAGGGATTTCTTTCTTAAAATAAATAAATTTATTTTTAATTGTTGATTAGTTGTCAAATAGGTCGGCCATCATAGTATATAGTGTATGTATACGAACTGCATGAATCATCATCAAAATATATTACTAACACATTGGTATATTCGTGTCCATACATTGTGTGTTTTCGTTGTATGTGTGCTGTGTTACGTCACCCATTGATTACAGTGGGCACAGTTTGGTAGACATTCTAGTTTGACCCCTTGAGTCGAAGTTAGTATTATCGCGTACCTATTAAGTATTGCCTGTTTATTTGTATTGTTATTTCTCATATTTATTGTTATTATGTAATATCTGCCACAAATACTATCCCGACCGGATACACGTCATGGATCGTTCCTTTTGTGTAGCTTACCTGTTTGCCTTATCGTTATGATTATGAAATATATAAATAAGTATTTTGTAAGTAAATTTATATTCTGCTCGGCGGATTGTATTGTTACGTTGTGATATTATGAAGTGGGCTGTGGGTTCGATGGGACACAATGTTTGCCTGAATGTGAGTTGTTGCCTTATTGGCTACCTGTACACGAATGGCTATTTTGTTTCTTATTGTGTTATTTTTTAAGCTGCTTATCATTCGGTCCGATCCATTCAGAATATTATTGCCATTTTTTTAAGTCGTTTTCTTGTGCTGATACTTTTTTGTTTTATTTGAATATTGACTATTTTTTGTTAATTTAGTTTCGGTTGTTTATTTAACTTTAAGATTTTACTTATGTAAGGATTGTTATTATATTTGATATTATATAATATTTGATTTCTCAACAATATTTGAGAAGTTCTATTATAAATAAAAGCACGTTTTTTGAGCGCAGTAGTTATTGGCTTTTTAAGGACGTTCGTGCGTCAAACCTAATAGTAGATAAGAATTTTAATTTTAGAGAATTGACAAGTTGAATTACATAGTTATCTTCCCTCAAAGATTTTAAGGCCTTCGTAGATCATTTCTTAAAGTAATCGACGATTAAAAATCAAATTTTTAACACAGATATTCTAAAGAGCATTTTTTCATTTTAAAAATTATAGTAAGTATATTATAAGAGTAGATACCAAAATAAAAAATATTTAAAAATATTCGTTGAAATATGCAGTTTATATAATTGCACAAAAAAATCGTGTTGACGAACGTTAAAATGAAATATTAATTATTGAAATTAATATTCGGGTAGATTTTGATGTGTAAACGTACATAATATATATACAAGGTTAAATCAGACTACTAAATTTCAATCAACAACTGTGTATGCATTGATATCATAGATCAGTACATAGGTGGTACGTATAGCAATCACCCATATACACGACACGATATGACACATGAACAAGCACAAGCTCTGTATGCATAATATACAGGTATAGTGTTTTGTGGTAGCTACATAACATATTTCTGTAGTGTTTTGCGGACGCGCAGGAACGTCTTTAACGTGAAATAATTTTCAAATTTTCGCTATGTATACAAACCATAGACAAAATAGTCATTTTGTGAGTTACTTCACTGAAGTACCTAGCGGGACGTGATGTCTATTATTTAGTAAACGGGATCATATTTATTGCAAAATACCCCTGTCGCAGCATCTGCATAACATAGCGAATTTCCAAATTTTGGGGACTGGCGGATCTCATCTAAGAACTGTACCTATTTAAAATAGTTTAGCTTTCTAAGAGTAAAAGATTTTTTAAAATCGGCTGGGTAATTAGTTTTGATATTTTTGGGACCCAAGAACCCGAACGGACTTTGTGCAGCATAGTTGTATCCATCTAAAATAATTTAGTTCTCTAACAGTGAAAAAATTTTCAAAATCGGTCGGTTAGTTTATTTTTTACAATAATGGGAACAGTAAACCCTGGCGGAAATCATACAACATAACCTTTATTCATCTAAAATAATTTTAGTAAAAAGTTTATCCTAACAGTAAAAAACGGGTCCTAGGGATCTCATATAACTTATGGTAGTCCGTAAGGTTCTTGTGGACATCATTTAATTACTTAATGAATTCAAATACTTTAACTTACTAACGGTGAAAAAATTTTCAAAATTTTCGACATTCGCTAAAAAAATCATTGAAAAATATTTGATGTTTCGATCAATTAATGGTCAACATCAGCAAATAAAAGTTACTCAAATCGAAGAAAAGAATGAGTTATTTGTCCGTAGAAATTAAAATACAAATTCTGAAAACGAGCAAAGAAATATTGAAAAAACTAGATCGACAAAACATTCTGACAAATAACACTACCCAACTAATACTCGCCAATTTGAATGAAACTTAACATACTTATTAAACAGCGAAAAATATTAAATACGTGTTTTTTTTTATTTCGGCTAAATACGCTTTTTAGGGGTAGAAAACACCATTCAACCTCTATAGATGAAAACAGTTATAGCTAAATATTTTTGAAACGACATATTTTCTGAAAAAAGGGCTGAGTACCAAATTTGTAGAATTTAAAGCGATGCACTTGATAGTGACCCTGAAATCGATTTTCAAGGTCAGTTGAAAATGATTAGCCATTGCCGAACTTTGACAATATCCTGTACCTATAAGCAGTAATTTCATGTATTGACTCAATCTATCTTCAAAATTGATTTGTTGCGTTATTTTTCTAAAATAAAAAAAAAATAAAAACCTGACGAAATGGAAAAATAGGCGCAAATTTATAGGAAAAATTAGAAGAAAACATTTTTGTAAGTAATTTTAGAAGTAAAGTTAAGAAAAGATTTAATATCACTCCAATTGTAAGTTAAACATTAACTTTATGTTATATTAGAAATTTTCAAAATTTTTTAAAATTTTTATTGCTACTCTATAGTTATCATATTAGGAATTCAATTGAACATATGATTAACTATTATTTTTCCGATTGCGATTGAGCAAGTATTTTTCAAAATTACTTCTTGATCACTTATTTTCTATCTTGCATGTGAAATTCGTTCGAATATACTTTGAACCATTTAGGGATGAAAAGTAAACTACTCCTTTTGAAAAATATTAAATGATTTTCAAATGACTTTGGAAATTGACCTCAAGGTCAACTTCAAAGTCATCATCAAGTGCATCACTTTGAACTCTATAACTTTGGTCCTAAGCACTTTTTTCAGAAAATATATCGTACCATAATCCACTTCTATGTTGATTCCTGGTCTCTTTTCCTGCGTTTCTAATATTTATGTCAATAAAAAATGTGCTACCGTAGACAAGGATGAATAGGTACGCATTCAGACTTCACACCGTATTTTTTTGTATTTATTTTATGAGTACCTAATCTTTAATATATTAAAAATTTACGCGAAGATGGTCACTTTATCAGCAGTATCCAAAAAAATTTAAAAATATCGGTGGTTTTTGAAAAATTAACAAAAATCGTATAATTTCTTCTCTGTGAAAAATTGGGGTCAAAAGAGACGAGAAAAGAGTAAATGGGGACAACCCGTAGGGTCGACCAAAATTGAAATTCTAATATAAAATAATTTCGAACTTTTTGTATTTATACATTCAAAAAAGAAATAATAGGTACTTGATGATTTTCTGTAAAAATAAACGTAGAATCTAAAATAAAGTTTATATACTCCTGTCGTTTACCCCTAAGTTTATATTCCTCCTATTCTTATTTTAGTTCAAAAAATAATTTTTCAAAAGACTAAGACATAATAATTAATAACAGTGAGATTCTACGTCCATTTTCAGACTTTTGTCTAATACAGACGTTACCTAGAATTTTTTTTATCTACAAAAACATCAGTCTACAGAATTTAATTTATTAGATAGGAAAATAATTCAAATATGTCTCACTAACAATAAATGTCTTAAATGAGTTTAAAAAATCAAAACGATACTGTTTATTAAATTGCGTAAAAGCTAGTAAATGCAATACCAGATATGATGAATTTATAAGGATTTTCTTGTACTACAAAATCTTAAAAATATGAAAACGCGTACTTTTTTTTCGTTAATTGTGTTTTATTCTTTTGCACAAAATTTTAAAAATACTTTATTTTCTTAAGAAAGGGAGGCAACTTTAGTCACAGATATGCCTATGAACAGTTTTTGGTAATCCGGGAAAAACGAAAACACTTTTTAAAATTTTTTTATTGTTAAAATCGAAATGTTCTTTTAAAGAGGGTTAAAATTACCATATTTTATATTAAAATTTTGACACAATCACTCCCTAATTAACGAGCCTTACTTAATATTAGCAAATTGAGAAAAAACACGTCAATTAGATTTTTTTACACAGATTTTATTTGTTATATAATTCAAAAGGATATTTTAAAAATGTGTATGAATGGCTTTCATTAAATAAATTTCAATATATTTTCCATTTATTTTAACAGTGGAATGTCCTTATTAGTGGCTATACTTTCGGCTTGGAGCGAATTAGACGAAGATTTTCTTCTAAAACCAAATTTAATAATTAATTAAAGAAATAAAAAAAAATTTGTGGATTTCCTACCGTTCAAATATAATCTTTATTGTATGTAAAAATGTTATTACATTTTTTCAAAAAACTGTAAGTAAACTGTAAAATTTTCTTTACAAATATGTTAAAATAGAGAAATGTTTCCTTTTTAATTTATTTTTAACTCTTTTTAAATGATTCATTTTAAAATTTTTTAATATTTCTTAATCGAAATTTCATAAAAGAATGTGTCAAAATTTAAAAAAATTTTTCTTTGTTAAAAAAAAAATTGAATGTGCAAAATTATTTAATATTAGAATGCTCTGATTATACAATTCTAATCATAACGGTATTGTCAATTGGATAGAAAATTACGTAAAAATATTATTGTTTGAATATGATTTAACGTAATTTTTATACGATTGAAGCAAACACTTATTAATTTTAGGAAGGTGTAAATATAATCTAAATTCTAATCATATCACATAACAGATACCGTCGGGAGTTTTCTTGTCAAAAAAAATGGAACAGAGATACATTATAAAAACATTTAACTGACAGAGAAATAGAATATAGCCGAATCGTTAAATTGGATTAAAAAAATCATGACACGCTACTTATAAAGCGGTTTTTTTCGAATTTAGCTCGCAAAAAATGAGACAAAAAAAAAAAAGAATGCGAGTGCGAGTGAAATGGAGAACGACATATTTCCTAGTTTTTCTCGAAAAGTAAATAATTTAGAGCAACGGTATAAAAACATTTTTTATGCATTTTACCTTTTACTACCGCTTGGTGTAAAAAAAAATTTGAAAAATTGCTTAATTCTGGCAAAAAACTCATTTTGTTGACAAAAAACGCCCGGAAAACCTACTTCTGGGCATCCGACGTGTCTGGCTAACGAACTCATCCAACGATTTGGAAAATCGAATTCGCACACAAAATTTCATAAGCATTAAACGTTTCGTTCGAGAGTTATCGCGCGGATACATATATATATATATATATATATATATATATATATATATATATATATATATATTATATATATATAAATTTTAGTGAATATCATTTTCGTATTCTAGGGACCTCAAAACATATTTCTGATATGGTCCCGGGCTTAGGTCGCACCATGACACCTGGCGTAAAAGCTAAATTTCCAGTTTTGGAAATTCGCTAACATGATTTTGAAAATAAAACCAATATCTTTTTTTCAAAATTTTGTAATTTTCTCATAGTATGAAAAAACTATGAAGAGGAAAATTAGTTATAGGTTTTTGAAGTTGTTCTTTTTATTTTTACGAAAATTAGACACTTAGGATCACTAAAAAAAAGCTTTCTGTCGGGCCAATCGTATTATTTTATTAAAGGCATTTGGTCATTTCGATAGTAAAAATTAAAAGTTCACATCTTAATTACCCTAATTCAACATATCACTCTAATTCATATCACTTCAATAGAACATGCTTTGAGAAAGAGTGAGTGTTTTTTTTAGCTTGGTGATGTCATCAAGTTTATTAGAATTTTTCAATTCCGTAAAAACCGTAAACGAAATGATAGAGTAGTGAAACTGAAATTGAATCATAAGGTTTCGAAGTCGATCTTTTTACTTTTACCAAAATTAGACAGAATGATGGAACTGTAAGAAAGTTACTGGTTTTTTCAAAATCGTTCTTTCAATGCTAATTTGGGTACATTTTTTAAAAATTTGTAATATAAAAAAAGGATTATGAAGTTTTTAAGAAAATGTGACCCATCCCAGTTTGAGTTCTGTTCTTGCACTAAATGTAATTATGTTTTGGTCTATGGTTTGAACAAATAAAACTCCATGTTCTTTTGATAATATTGACATCGTGAAGAGACTCTGTAGGCTAGATCACAGGTTTTCAATAATTTTTTTCCACGGACCCCCTTTTTCCAATCACTATTTTGACAAGGACCCCAAAATCCAAAAAAATTAAAAAAAAATTTGTATTCTCGCAAATAGTTAATGACACTTTTATGAACATAATATCGAGCCATTACCGCCATTTTAGCGTAACCAACAAATATCAGATTTTACAGGAGTATGATTTTTTTAAATATTTGTATGACGCTTGCGATATTACTGCTGTCTTAATTTTATTACGCCTGAGCGTATTATTCCTATTATTTTATTAACCTTACGATAAAGATGATTATTGTCGGTTACGCTAAAATGTGAAAATGTGTTGTAACAAATTTTGGAGAAAAACGTTAACACTGCTTGGTCCGTTACAGTTTAAAATGTTGCTTGCAATAAAAATCTCAGTTTCGATAAAAGTGTCGCTTACGATAAATCGGCGGTAATGGCACGATATAATCCTTAGTTTTTATTAATTAATGATACACTCGTGTATATTGTGACGGATATTATGATACGGTGACTGACATCTAGCGGTAAAATTTTGAAGTAATGAACTAAATTTCCATTTGGTTTTTGTATCGACTATTTAACTTAATGATCAAATTTTGCTATCACTGAGAGCCATCTGGTGATCAGTTGTTTTAACTATTGAATTAATGTATAATATTATATTATTTTGTGGTTCCCCTTTTTGTTAACATGCAGTTTATCACTAGTGCCTTTTGTGAGTATTTGATATAAAGTAATAATAACTGAATGGTGGGGACAAGTGGCGAATACACATATGTTTTTGTAATGTTGAGAAGGAGATGAGATTTGGACTTGTTAGAAATAGGCCGTAATTAATTGTTGCTCTAAGTCCAATAAAAAATATAATTGTTTTGTTAAGGCATTGTTAAATAAATAAAACGCATAACAGTTTCGGAAATGTTTATTTCGACATAACGTTATATTTATAATTTATTTATTTTAAAAGAAAATTATTGAACTTTTGGTTGAATAATGTAAATTGTAAATTATTATTATGGAATTTTATGTAAAAAATATTTAATAAAGTGATTTCGCAAAACACACAACGGAGAGTACGAGTAATTCTTCGATAGAACCCGACTTTGGAACTTATCGGCATCCAATTAGCGTTAATTCTGTATGGGACATAAGTAACAGCAAACCGCCGCAACTGTTATAATATGATACAGTATAAATATAATATCATAATGACATCTCACGGCCCCTTATAATCGTCCGTGGACCCCTAGGGTGTCCGCAGACCACCTTTTGGGAACCTCTGGTCTAGATAATATTATAGTTCTGTACCTACTAAAAACTTTTTTTTTTGTAACAATAAATTAGTTAAAAGGTTTCTACCTTAATTGCGTTTTTCGATATCTTCGATATATAACATAACATTGTACCGTCATTCAGCGCAATTTTGACAAGAACTAATTTGCTAAATGGTCAAAATTTTTTAGCAGACGGACGGCTGAACACTCAAGTAATTTCATCACTGTTCCGTTTTATAAATCTTGCTATGTAACACCAAAAAGAGAAAAAGAAAACACTTTAATTATATTTTATAACGAAAATAAAATCTGAAAAACAGTGTCAATTTATTCATTGTGGCAAAATTTATTTAAATATTAGACGCCGTAATAACATTTTTTTTAGCATATTGTCTAGTAAAAAATATGCAACGTTAAAAAATATGTAGGTAAAAAATGTACCAAGATAAAACTTTTAAATAAAATATTGTCATTCTAAACCACGGCCACAATACATAGGTTAGGTACGTACATCTATCTCTTAACCAGAAGGACGAAGATAACATTCTATTTTTCAAGATTATACACAATATAAGTTCATATATCCTGTGACAGGAATAATTATACTTCTGAAAATAGAATGCGTACTGACAATCAATATACAGGGTGTCAGAGAAATAAATATCATGCTTTTGAGGGGTGACTCATAGCACCCTGTAGACACTAAAACCGCAGGAATCTTTTCGGAATTAACAGTCGCGTCACCCCTCAAAAGGATAAGAGTTATTTCTCTTGCACCCTATATATATATATATATATATATATATATATATATATATATATATATATATATATATATATATATATATATATATATATAGGGTGTAAGAGAACACACATATATATATATATATATAGGGTGTAAGAGAAATAACTCTTATCCCTTTGAGGGGTGACGCGACTGTTAATTCCGAAAAGATTCCTGCGGTTTTAGTGTCTACAGGGTGCTATGAGTCACCCCTCAAAAGGATGATACTTATTTCTCTGACACCCTGTATAAACTCTTATTAATCAGTTGTTTATTAAACGATTCTGTAGATCGAATCACCTAAAAATAGTCTGATATCATTAAAAAATGAAGCAAAATTAGACGCATAACTTTAAGTTACTATTATGGTTACTTTAGTGTAAAATTAACAAAACAACAGGAGACAGACAACTCTAGATTTGTCTAATTTTGCTTCACTTATTTAATTTGACGTCAGACCATGTTTTGTTGATGTGAGAATCCTGTTCTTGTGCGGTTCCTTTATGCCTTTTTTTTTGAAAAAATAACCATCAATATGCATAATGTAGATAAATGTAAGAATAAATAAGAAATTTGAATATTCATTTGTGAGGAAGTTAGCTGTTGACTGTATATACCTAAATTATTGCACCATTATTCAATTTCTTTACATATGTACGTATTGCAATTTTATCAATAATACAAAAATGAAATTAGATGTTTAAAACTTTTAAGGTAATCGTGAGATTTTGAGTTATGAATTTTTAATAGGAGATTATTTTTATGTGGTCTCAATCCACCGCAAAAAAGTTCTTTTACAATTTGTTGCCAACTATACTTTTTACAGCTACAGTAGATTCCCAATTATCCGAAGTTTTCGGGACCGAGTCTACCTCTGATAATACGGAGGCTCAATGTGTTTTCAGGTTATAATTAACAAAAAATAGCCATACACATTTATATGACAAAAACTAAAGTGTAACACCATGTATTTAATCAAAGTAATAGTACATACGTAGCTATTTAATTTATGAACAAAAAAAAAGTACAGTCCTTAACACTCAACTACAGTTTACAATACCTGTAAAAAATACAAACTCACGAATCACCTCAGATAATCCGGAGTCTCAGATAACCGAGACTCGGACAATTGGGAGTATACTGTATTTATAAAGTTTTTATGGGGTCGATATCCATTTGATAAAAAGTGGTTTCACTGTATAGGGAAACTTTTGTTATTTCTTGCATCAGAAAAGCTTAGTGATAAAGTTATACTTGTCATGGTAGATATATCATTCTGTTTTTCAAGATTTTATATTATCATGCAAGTTTGTATCTGAAAACGTCTTCTTGCACTGTTTTGTAAGGAGCGTAGAGGTACATACAACTGCGTTGTCTATTTGTCCTTTTCTTTTTCTAAATAAAAAAGAGACTGCTATAACAATCTTAAAAATATATACGCTCGAATACAACAATACGTGGCAAACAAAGTTAGAAACATTTGCAGTGTAAGCAACAGTTTAAAAATGGATGTACAGCTATGTGCATTTATTTTAGAATATAATCTATTACATTTTTTTCGTACTCTGTCGAAATTAGATTAGTTAGAATATTCTCAGTTTTCAACATTTTTTTTTTTTTAAGAAGAAGATAATAATGTGTATTTTTCCCTTAAGGAATTATTCTAGTCTAGAAATTTTTAAAATAGGATTCTTTTCTGTTTCACTTTCTGAAAGTACAGGTCTTTAAAAAGGTGTCCCCAAAAGGAAATTTAAAAATTTTGAAAATTTTCAAAATTATAGCCATTTTAATACGGTAGGTTCCGGGTATCAGGTATTATACTTCAAAATTTTAAATGAATTTTTTTTTTTTTGAAACTACATTTTTTGAGATATATGTATTGACATGATATCTCGAGTTCTCTTTATTCAATCGATTTCGAATTTGGCACATACCTTCAATACATGTTGCTTTATGGTACTTATTACGAATATTGTGAATTTTTAATTTTTACTATTTTTAGAAAACAGAAAACTTTAAAAGAAACGTCAAAAAAATAAGTAGGGTGAATGCGGGAGAGATGCTGCACATTTTGAAAACACTTGATAATTCTTAAAGTAAGCATTTAATTGATTTGAAATTTGGTACACAATAAATCTAAACATTGTTCTTTACAATTATTTATAAATAATTGTAAATTTTGAGTCATAAAGGATTCATAATTAACATTTTTGTAGAGCCTGCAAAGCGGCGTCTCTCCCACACCTATGGGAGAGATGCCGCATCAAAGAAGGTGAGACGCGGCATAGTTCATATTAAAAATTTTACCTAAATTAATAACAAAACTCATTTTCATTAAAACAATGAAGTATACATTCTTAAATTCTAATGAATTAAATGGCTGATAAAATATTATGTTAAAAACGTACTTTTCAATAATAAAAAGTTGGATAATTACTAAACTGATGGACTAATCATAAATATTACCATATACAGCTTAAATAAGTAACTTATTTTAAACATATAATCCATCAATAGCGCTATCTGTCAATCAACCGACGAACTATGGCTACTGCGGCATCACTCCCGACGCGGCATCTCTCCCGTACTTACCCTAGTATAGTTCCTGCCAGAATCGTAACGGTTTTAAACCAGAATCTCTTTCTTTTTTGCCAAAATCATGTCAACCAAGAAATCAGTTTTTTTTTTGCATGGCTGTATTTAAATCCCTATAAGTTCTTGAATTTTCATTTTTTTTAGTCTGAACATTTTTTCATGTGTTCTTAAAGTATTAATTAATAGACGATAAAAAAAAAATGAGCAGTAATAATATTAGTAGAAATTTTTGTGCTCTAAACTATTATAGAAGACCCCCTTAAAAGTACATTCCAGAGTCCAAAGACCAGAGATCCAGGCGTTTGGTGATTTTTAATATTAATATTTTACAGTCCTACGACACAACATCTGTGCCATACCCAAAACAACCGTAGAGGCCAATCTTGATTACTGGTCACACACGTGTGTGAGGCCACCGCGGACGAGTAGCATTGGTCACTCACTCTCGGTGTGTATAGATCTGTTTAATATTATGTAATGTACATATTATAATAGATCACATTGCATCCTTTCATCATTCAGCTTAATTAGACAGACAGCGAACTGTGTTTGTAGTATACTTTATTGGTGTACGCTTTATACGGAATCATTGACGTGATACAGTGTTGCGTCAACGCGCTAAGAATATTGCCGATCCCTGAGAAAATTTACTGCGTAGACGAGTGGACTGCCTAGATCATTAATCCTCAACATCCCGTAAGCTTGTTTTGAAACAAAAAATCCCTTTGGCAACCACTGATTTAATCCATTATGACCTTTTTAACTTTCCAATGGAAGTTATTGTAATGGGTGCGATTTTACGAATCGTTAATTTGGACATATCTCCACGTTTTAAGGTCACTAGAGTCCAAATCCATCCTTTTTAGCGTGATGTCTGTACGTACTGTTTGTTCGTTCGTTCGTCGTGAATTTTTTTCGTCTTGCATATTATATATCTCAAAAACAAATGATGATATCAACTCCAGACTAATTTCAATAGATGCGTAATTAAAAAAAGAAGTCCAGATAAAGTTTTCAGCAAATTCGGTTTAAAGTTTGTTTTTTATAATAAAAAAAAGGGAAATTAAAAACTTTTTGCGAAATATTTATCGTCTCACATATCTCGAGAATAAATGATGCTATCATTTGTTTAATGAGGGGTGAGTCCCCCAGAGATCCCCCCAGAGTCCCCTCTAGTGAAGTGCGAGGGGTAAAGCTGCTGTTGAGGGTTCAGCGGGACGAGCCCACTGAAATGAAAAAAGAATTATTTATTTACAGTAGTCTCTAGTTTTTAAGGACACCCAATGGGAAGTAGATAGTGTGGGTAGACCTGCCCCCCTCTCCAATTTTTTGTTTATCAAATTATAAACACCCCAATTAAAGCTAAGTATACTCTTAATAAAAATAGTTTTATGTACATCAACTTTATGTGTTTATGTTATGAACTTGTGTGCATTTAAACAAGAGCTCAAAATACAAAACTGAGATATATTTTTCGCTTGACAAAATTGCATTTTATGCTTATGAAAAATATTTAGATATTTTTAGTTTATATCATCTTCTAGTTTATGCAAACATGTTGTTAGTTTACATGCCTGTGCACACAATGCACAGAGCTCACAGTAGAGAGAACAAAAAGAAAGTCTTTCTTCGTTTTCACTCATATATAGTACCTATGCATAGATCTTCCTATAAGCAACAATTTTACTGAGAACCCTATCTAGCATTCTGTGTTTATACACATATCTTACTCATTTTAAAATTGGGTATTTGACTGATGTAGTTATTGGTAATGAAATATTGTGAATAACATAGAGTATAATTCGATAATAATGATTAATCATTTAAATTAATTTAAAAAAATATATAAATATTTTTTTTTTTAATGAAAATTATGAATTTGGAATTGGCGATTAATGTGATGAGAACGATTCAATGGACGTGGTCGTCAAAACTAGTTCCTCATAACAAGAAGAGATGTCGTTGTCAGTGGTAGTGGATTAGAGTCCCTATAATAAACATAATAAGAGTCTAGATACCGTCCATTTATAGGGGAAATTTTTTTCAAAATAATGACACATGTCAAATCAAACTATAGCGGTAGCACTGATGTTCTCCTGTCAGTTATTTAATAACTGTGTCTGCGTGTGAATTGGCAATTGTATTTTCCATACGAAACACAAAAAGTGCGCGATTATTTTCACTATAAATGGCCGGTGTCTATAGACTTTTTTTATAAGGACTCTATCAATAGTTACAGATTAGCGGCAAGTTGTATCATAAATCAAAACAAAACATAAACAAAGTTTACTTATAATTATGGATGTTCTATGTATATGGATATGTGTGTTGTGTGATGGATATTCCATAGGCGGTTTACAGAATTTTTTGTCTGAATTTTTTTATACTTTTTTTCAGAAATTTTAACACATTTATTTATTGTTTATATATTATTATTGTTTCTTTACAAAAGCATGTTATCGTTATTAGTTTATATTTACCACTAGAAATTTATCATAAGATTGATCATTGATTCATTGAAAAAGATTCCAGAACATTCTTTTCAAAAATCAACAAACGCATCAAAAAAACGATTTGACCATTAGAGTGATCATCCAAAAAGAAGCTAAATAGTAAAATTTTACAAAAGTTCTAGAATATTCTATTCAGTAGCAAGCAAAAATGTGGAAATATCGACTATAACATGGGATTGTTAATCGAATAAATATGCTAAACAGCGATATTTAACAAAAGTTCTCGAACATTCTATTTGGCAACCAACAAAAGTCAATTTCTAAAACAGTTGTCTAATTGTGCACTTTGGCTTCTTTTTTGAAGACTAGCCCAATGGTGAAGACAGTATTTCGTTTTCTTTGCAGGTTAATGAGTAGAACATTCTGGAACATTTGTCAAAATGAAGTATTTGGCCTCTCTTTCGGTAACAAATCCAATGGTGCAATCGGTTTTTTGACATCTATGCTAGTTGAGGAATAGAATATTCGAGAATTTTTATCAACTTTCCTTATTTGGCGTCTTTTACAATGACCAAAGTAATAGTGAAGTCAGTTTTTTAATATCTTTGCCGATTTCTGTATAGAATGTTCAGGAACTATGTCTCTGATTTTAAAATTTTAATTTTTCAGTGTATATATTATGTCTTTTTCTATTAACATTTATAACACATATACATAATTGTACCGTATTCAGAATCATTTATAGTATTTGCCAACAGCCTAAATAAAAATATACCATATCCCTATTGGGTCTCCAATAATCAATATATTTAAAAAATGTTATGAGCCGCCACTGGTGGAACAAGTGAGGAAATACGTCACAAAAAAAATGTTATCTTCTTAAGAGCTCTGCTGTACTTAATAATATTGCGAGGAGAGCGACATCTCTTTGCTAAGTGATGAACTGGTATTGGAAATGAAAAGTGAAAAAATGTTTTCGCACCAAATTCAAATAAATTTTTTAAAAAAAAATTTTTCTCTTTAAATTGCCTTTTTTTATACAAAAATCAATTACTAGGGTTATATTTAAATCCTTAGGAATATTTTAAAATACTTTTTCAAAATTTGTCAAATACCCAATTTGGATTTGCTTATATCACGTATGTGTTTGTGAGAGACCCTGGAGATCCAATGAGCGAAATCTAACGAACGGTGAAATAGTGGGTTGTAGTGGACTTTCAGTTTTCTTTTTTGTCCCTATTTTTCTCAACGTGTCGTGTTGTGTTGAAAGCTAGAATCTTTGTGTATGTGTAGAAATAATGTTACTTTAGGTGTTTACTCTCATGTCTTCTATTCTATTATGTAAATTTTATTTTTGTTTAAGGCTAAAAAGGAAAACTGATTTAGAATGAAAATGGAGAATGGTGTTTGAGGTTTAACGTGGAAAGATGGAATAAAAAACTAAGTATAATCGGTTTGGAAAGAATTGAGACTATACTGGGAAACTACATTACAGTTCAATGTACGCAAAAATCAGTGATGAAATCAAAACACTTTTTTTTATTTAAATTTTGATAATATTCGTCTTCCAAATTAAACCGAAAAAGGGCAACAAATGTTTAATATTTTCATAAAATGTATAAATACAAAAAAAAAATTGTATTTCTCTCCGTCTTGTCCCACCAATGACGCAAGACGGGGTATCTAATAGGACAAGAAGTTACATACATTTGTAATTTCTAACCATTCTGCACAAAAAAACATTTCTCTAATAAGTAAATAAACAAACAAATAATGGAAATTCAGTCACGTTGAGCAAGATGGATTTCATGCTGAAATGTATGTTCCATCTTGTCCCTAATACAACAATCTGAAATTGAAATGAAATTCTCTATAACCTTAAAAGATAAATGAATAAAGAAATCATCCTACTTTATTCTCTACTAAACGCAAGTCATACGCGTCCAGTTGTTATTATTTTGATATCTACTTTTTTTAAACGTAGAAAATATATAAAACTCTTTCAGTTAAATTTAACCAAGCTTCGTCACTTTGAATTTAAATAATTTCCGTTTTCTTATCTTTATCTTTTTCATTATTGCATTTACGTAAATTTTAAATTTGTAGTTTGCTTTTAGAAAAGAATAGAAGATTGATTTGTTTCGAATATAAGAATTATTTAATTTTTTAACGAAAACTCATGATCAGTTGTTTCTGAAATGAGGTATACTTACTTCCACTGTTTGCCTATGACAAACATTAACTGAAACGACAGACTGAAAATGTATATTTGCTTGCGATTAATGCGTTCAAGTGACGTGATAATGTGAGTACGCTATCTTGCTCCACTTTCCTTCACTCTTAAACAGGAAATCGAGAATTTTTGTCAATGATAAACTAATAAATCGGTTTAGCACGTTGACTGGTGCGCTATTTTTGAAAACTAATACACTTATATGGAATTGTTGACGCGGTACTTGACGTCATACAGCGTCCATGACCCTTAAGACGTTATTTAAAAAATCTTGGGAGTAAACTATTAATTTATTAACCTAAAATCTAGTAATATTTCACCTGTATACGTCGCATCAACTGAAGCGACGGTGTAGTTTATGAAAAATATTTTGATTAAATTTTCCAAATTGTACAAAAATAATCACGACTGTACAACACCAACCTCTTTCATTCATTCGTACGTTCCACTTTTTTATGAAACTGGTTATACTCAATGTAGGTATACATATAAATGCCAACCTGAAATCTTACGATAGTTTTAAATTTTCTAATATTATGTTACGTTGAAGTCGTAGTGAGCTGATTTAAATGTTATTATAGTTGCAACATGATGATGATGCAGTGTTTATGTTTTCTTAATATTTTTTTTTTTTAAGTTTTTCCGTTATCTTTCCAACTTGTCCGTGCGTCGGTCGTGGTACGGCCGTGCACATAGATAAATTTTGTACCAGTATAAAATAAAGACGACAACTTAACTTTAAGCTGTCGTGTACCTACGAGTAGTTTATATGTCGGGACATGACCGTATTCGTTGTTGGTTGAATATTGTATAATTTTAACATAATGTAAAATGGGTTAACCGTAAAATGTTTTATAGAAAATTGAATAAAGTTTGTCTGTTGAGTTTTTCGTGAATAGAGATGATTTGATTGTGCTTTTTTTTAAATTTGTTATTTTATCAGATTAATTTTTGACTGGGTATGATTAGCAATTAATATAGATAGTTTAACATTTAAAAAATTTGTGTTAGAATTATACAAGGTGTTGTTAATAAAAAGGGAGGGGAGCAGGTCTATCCACACTGGGTGTCTTTAAAGACTAGAGACTACTGTACATAAATAATTCTCTTTTCATTTCAGGGGGCTCCTCCACTGGGTCCCCGATAGAGGCTTTGCCCCGTGCGCCACGTCGGGCGCTTCGCCCTCTGTACCTAAGAGTGGGGACTCTTAATAAGGATGTTTGGGAGGTACAATCGGAGATAAAAGTACATGAAATTAGAAATTCGTGAATAATTGCGTTGTATAACAAACTATGAGGTAAATAAATAGTTATCTTTGTTAAATAATAGCTATCACTAGAACTGATTGTACAATACATCAAACTATAGCTCTCAGCTGAGTACATTCTGAGGATTTTTCGGAGGAATTTCAAAATGCTACGAGACGATTGAAAATTTAATAGAATGTTCCTCATTAAATATTATGTTCCCTGTGAAAATTTCAAACCGATTCACTAAGCCGTTAAAAAGTTATTAAAAAAAAAATCTAATTTTACACGTACTCTTATGGAAATTCGAAAACAGAACAGATTAAATAACTTTTTAACGGCTTAGTGAATCGGTTTGAAATTTCCACAGTGGCCTTGGTATTTAATGAGGAACATTCTACTAAATTTTTAATCGTCTCGTAGCATTTTGAAATTCCTCCGAAAAATCCTCAGAATGTACTCAGCTCTTGTACTCAGCTGAGAGCTATAGTTTGATGTATTGTACAATCAGTTGTAGTGATAGCTATTATTTAACAAAGATAACTATTTATTTACCTCATAGTTTGTTATACAACGCAATTATTTACGAATTTCTAATTTCATGTACTTTTATCTCCGATTGTACCTCCCAAACATCCTTAAACAAATGATCTCATCATTTGTTCTCAAGATATGAAGAATATGCGAGACAAAAATATTTCATAAAAAGTTTATTTTTTATTTTTTTAAATTTAAATTTTATAATAATCTACTAGCGTTTTTAACATCAATTAGGTTTTTAGGCCATTATATAATAAAGACATGGTAACAAATCTATATGATCTATGTTGTGTTAATAAGGTTAATTCAATTTTTTTTTTTTTTTTATCACAGAAAGCAAACCACTAGTCCGAATTTACTGAAACTTTATCCGGTCTTCATTTTTTAATTACGCATCTATTGAAATTAGTCCGGAGTTGATATCATCATTTGTTCTCGAGGTATGCGAGACGGAAAAAGATTCATGAACGAACGAACTAACGAATGCACACATAGACATCACGCTAAAAACAATGGATTCGGATTCTAGTGACCTTAAAACGTGAAAATATGTCCAAATTAGCGGTTCATAAAATCGGACCCATTACAATAACTTGCAATGGGAAGTTAAAAATTTTGTGGGGATCTCGGCGTAAACGGTGTGAGATACAGTTTCGGTTCAATTAGATGAATTATGTAGAAACACTAGACGGGTAGAATTCTGACTTCAAACTTTCCAAATTGTTTGTAGTTTTGTAGCTGTAGTCGAAAAGTTCTTTCTGTAACTTCTTGCTGGTAAGAATTATAGTATTTTTCTAAGAGTTTTTCTATGACTCTCCGTTCTCGAGGCCTGATTCTGAAGCTTCTGTTTTTTTTCTTTTATACAGTGTGAAATCAATTTTAGTACACCTGAATGCCTTTTTACTCCTCTTTTATCAGTATATCACTATATACGCTATATTAGTCTTAAAAAGTTACTATTAATAAATAAAACTAATGTTACAACTGACAACATTAGACGGGTGAATAACTGAATATAAAATCCTTTAATTTGTCAAATTGTTTAATAATGATCATATTGCCCGAAACATGGCATAAGAGTTTTCAGAATAAATGTAATGTTCAAATGTATTAAAATTGAAAAGTAATCCCAAAAATTAAATAAAAATTTTCCCTGTTTGGGTCGAGAAATTAAGAAAAAATCAAATAACTCATCGATGAGGCAGACTTTTAATAGCTTTATTTTTTCTGTAAAAGTATTTAATTTCAAAATATTTTTAGTGATTTTTTATTTATTTATCCTAATTGCTTCTTTGATAACTCCTAATTGGAAAACTTACCGAGATTATACATTATTATTATACATTAAATCGATTCATATTAAGCTTTAAGAGGGTATTTCTCTTAATTTCTTTAGTTTTGTTATAATCACCCGTCTAATTGGGGCCAGCTTAGCCCTAAGTGCTCGCCTAGGCACCGTAAAAATGCCGCCCCCACCTTTTACTCAAAAACAAGAAAATCTTTACTTTTCCTAGTTTTTTTTTTCGACTTTCCCCTAACAAAATAACTGACGAATCAAAAAGAAAAAAAACATCAATTTACAACTTTTACCGCCCTGTTCTAAAAATCTGCCACCCCTAGGGCATGGCTTAGGTAGGCCTAGTGGGTAATCCGGCCTTACGTCTATTTGTGTCAGTTGTAATAGATTTCAATTTAATCGAGTTGAGCGTTGTTTTACACTTATAGTATTCTATTTTTGCTATTTAAATAAAACATTTTGTAAAAATACCACCTTTATTGTGATAAACTCTTGTGACATGTACGGTCAATATGACCATTATCAGACAAATTTAGGGGTAATAAATTTTTGTTACATTGAATACAAGTAGAATTTATTTAATTTTTTGAATTAATTTACCAAAAAATTGTTTTTACCCCTAGTTATTACTTCATTTCTAATACCCACAATTTTTTCTATACATTTGTAAACTACGTAACTCGTATTACCCATCCAGTAAAGTTTGCCATGTGTTCATTTCACGTTTGCTCAAATGTAGGTAAATCTACTCTCAAAGGATTAAATTTTTTCTACTTTGAAAATTTTTTCAGCTTAGTTAGAAAGTATCTTGTGTAATTAGCATTATACAGATATATACTGTATAGTTAAGATAGAATATTATAGTATATTATTACCATTGTAAAGATACATTTGTATTACACAAGAGGAAAATGTGAAAAATTGTGGAAAATATATGGAAAATGTATATATATATACATATACATACACATACATGTACATGACGTATGTATATATGAGAAAATGTTTAGAATATAAAATGCAAACGATAAGAAAGTATCGTCGTATGTGACATGTAGATTTTCTACTGTATAAAGATTTACAGTAAAACCTCTCAATGATATGTGAACACTGATTTATTGTGTATTTTTTCACATTTGATAAGTATAAATATATTCTCGATGACTCGTTAAAATTAACTCTATTGCAACTTCAGCGTCACATAACGACTTTTACAAATTTCTCAAAAAACGTTATGAGCCCGCTCGTTCTATTTCTATTGTAAACGAGAGACTGAAATGAATTTTTTCGGTCATGGAGGGGGAACCATCGCCAAAAAAAATTCATTTCGTCCCTCGGTATGGGACCGGAACATTGGTATAGATTTTTAGAGAGCTAGCAAGCGTACCATTAGTGCAACTCATAAATTAAGCGGGTTCTACACGATGCTACGAACGTTCCTTCCAACATTCGATCGAACGTTTGAGGCAGTTAAGTTCGACAGTTGGTGCGACGAATGTATCTGCTACACGGTGAGTCGAATGTTTGATCCAATACGAATGATAATGTGTTGGTACTCAGTCGACAACGCTGTTATCTGTCTGATGTTATCTCTAATGTTATACACTGATGTTGTCTCTCTTGTATAATGTGTTGGGACAAACGTGACGAAGATGTTATCTGTCTGATGTTATCTCTAATGTTATACACTGATGTTGTCTCTCTTCACATGAACGAGTCGTGCGCAACCAACGAACACAACCAACATTGACCTTCAAACGTTCGAAGCATCCCTTTGACTCGGTGCAAGAATACCGACATCGAACGGGACACGACCAAATGCGAATGTTTGACGCTCGACATTGGACACTCGTAGGTTCGAACAACGGCTACACGATGCTATGAACCATCCAACGTCGAATGTTGGAAGGTGTTCGTAGCATCGTGTAGCAGCGGCATTATCCTGTCAGAATCTTTTTATTCATTAAAAGAACCTTTTTGTGGTCCGCGTTTACATAATACGTGTGTAGTTGATTAAAGCAGGTTTTGTTCATTCATTGCGCAGATTATATTAAATATTATAAACTTTGACTAACAATATTATTTATCATTTATTCGAAGTGCGAGTTACTGCGTTCGACTATTACGCACAAGTGGGGGTACAAGAATTCTTAGAATTATATTCTCAGCGGACTCATGACGCGATTCGATTGTAATTATTATTTATTAAATTATTTTTTGACGAAAGAGGTCTAAAATACTCGATTCTGGAAATCGGATGTATCTGGCTTACGAACTTATCCAAGATTTTCGAACTTCCGTAATTTTTGGGTTCTATTGACTTCACTGAGAGAAAAATGGCAAGTTAACATTAAGTACGATCATTATTAAAACATGGGATCGTTGCTTTGATCGATCATTATTGTTTCAATAATGTACAAGTTAAAAAAAAATGTATTGAAATGATAGGGAACTTTTGTTTTAATCAATATTATTCAACTAAAAAATAAAGTTGTTCTACATTGAAACAATAAATTTAAACATTACTAGACTTCCGTTAACGTTTTACATTGAATCAATGTGGTTATTTTTGATATTAAGTTGTTTTTTCTCTGGGTGTTCAGAGTAAAATTTTTGTCACACTCCCAAGTTCAAGTCTCGCCATGACAGCGGTTCTGTTTGGACTTCTGAAAATTCCCTGAAATTTTAAAAATTATGCCCATCACTTATGAATTACATAAGTTTAAGCTTAAACATCTTTTAACATTTTCAAACCATTACTGTGCCAGGAAAAATGAGAAATTTTATTATTAAATATATTTAAATTGCTTTGTTTAATTTCACAATTAAAATAGAATTTTTTCAAAAACATATTTCCAACTTTGTTATTATCAAAATGAATATGCTATTGAGCGGTTTCACTGTAGATTGGATATATAAATACATTTGTGGTGATGTAAGACATACGAGGCAAATGATGTATTTAAGTGACTTCTAACTTCTGTGCAGAACAGTAATAATGCAAGTAACATCTTGCTTGCAAATGGTTTTTTGCTCTTCACATATAGCTTGAAAAACTACCATATTTTAGCATTTATAGCTGGAACTAGCTAGCTAGCTTCAAAGAGTATGTATCACCTATTTATTTATACATACCTACATATGTGTATACATAAATTGTCGTATGTACAGAATAAATAATAATATAAACTTGAATACTGATGGAAAAATCATATGAATATATTTCAGTAACGTCCATACCAGCTAGATTTGTGACTTTTTTTAAGCTTCCGCCATGTTCAACATTTATTGCACATTAATAACAAACACACTGGGTGTAAATGAACATCGCTTGATTAGGTGACATCTAACTAAATGTTTTGTTGACGAAAATTTTTATGAGTAAATATCAGTTTTAACAGTCTATGTACAGGAGAGGGTGAATAACGCGATTGTCAACATTTATTTTATTTCTACAGTATTTGTCAACACAGGGGTTTCCAAAGAGAGGCCTGTGAATCCTGATCGTTTGTAATCTCGAAATTGTAAGGTTCTTAGGTTAAACAATAGCCATATTTGTTCAGGAAACGTGTTTTAATATCCGCATGTGATTTTCCTGCTACCCTTACGATGTTGATTTTGTCAAAAATTAAAAAAACAGTATTGAAAACCTATGAGCAGCTGCAAATTTTATGCATCTAACATAAAAATTACGGCTTTTGGAGCTCTTAAAAAAATTTGATGAACATGATGACGTCATCGAGTTTAATTTTTTTTAAAATTAATAGCCACAAAAATAATAGGAATCAGATTTGTTGCCAGGTTTTAATTTTTCTGTAAAAATGATCAAGTTTGTTCAAAAAAATGCGACCTATTTTTTGGATATGATTTTTCTTTGAATGTGTTAAGTTGTACCTTCATTTTCAATTTATAAATTAGAATAGGAGATCGAGCCAAAATTCAGTTTGTATTTGACCGGTCCATTTCGATCGGTGGATTAAACATCAGTGTTAGATATGCTAAACCGTTTTTTATGCGGTCCCTATCCACCGCACAAAAAAAGGTGTACCTGTAGTTTGTTCATATATTTTTTTTTTTTATTTTTAATGTTTTTTGTATAAATAAAAGAAAATGTTTCCTCTTGTATAGTCCAAATTAATTCATCACAGCATGCAATAAAATCAGTAAAATGCTTATGAACAAAGTTAAATACTTTTTTAATCACTGTCTGTATTTTTTCTATTCTATTTTATTTTATTTTATTTTATTTTTTTATTTTTTTTTTTGGCGTCACACTTTATCGGCATTTTAAATTCAATGTTTGTTTCTATTTTATAATATTGTAAATTTCGCAGCTTTTATTTGCAATATTTTTCCGCTGACTATCTGTAAACGTAAAATTTTTATTTTATAAGCTACTAGAATTGGTTATATCCAAGAACACTTTAATAGTTTAGTCTAAATAACTTACAAATTGAAAAAAATTTTATCGCCTAAGTGCGAGAATACACAAAATTACATTTACGGGGCATTTCACGTGAAGCGGACAACGAAAATAATGTCAGATTCCGAAATTGGTTCATAATTGAGTTAATTTTACTTCTGTATGCCCTGGATGTAAATACGCAATATTTTTTTTCTACGAGGCCTAGTTGTCAAATTACGGGGTTTTAAAAAATTGAGAAAATATTAAACAAGGTTTTTTTCAAAAGCTGTTGGTGGTATTAATCAATGCTATGTTTTTATTTGTATATAACGTTTTATATAGAAAATGGACAGCTCTTTTTAACTACCGAATCAAATTCTAAATTTGAATTTTTTTTCGTGTACAATACCGGAAGTAAATATTTCAGATCAAAATTTATGTAAGTTTGGCCATTTTTTTAAAAATTATTTTTATCACAAAATGTAGCTTGTAGCTTATAGATAATACGTACCAAGTTTCAAAATAGGATCTCCATTCGTTTAGGAGATAGATAATTTAAAGTACGAAAGTGGAGCACTGAACCCCATTCTGGGCACTAGTTGGCATCGGCCGTTTAACACAATCACACAGTGAAAACGCTACGATATAAATACTTAACTATCTAAACGTAGTATTGGCGTAATACTAATTAAAATTATAATTTTTCAATACTCCTGTCGCAGCATCCTGCATAAGATACAGAATTTCCGTTTAGAAAAATTAGTTTTTCTCGGAAACTAGTTGATATACAATAACAGTTTAAAGATCTTTCTTATGTTATTTTTTCTCCTCGTTTTGTGATTTTTTCTCCTCCTCCAGTTTTCCAAAAAACCTTGTCTAATATTTTGTCAATTTTTTAGAACCCCGTAATTTGACAACTAGGCCTCGTAGAAAAAAAATATTGCGTATTTACATTCAGGGCATACAGAAGTATAATTAACCCAATTATGAACCAATTTTGAAATCTCACATTATTTTCGTTGTCCGTTTCACGTGAAATGCCCTTTACGTAAATAATACATCCCCTTAATTCTATGATATATGTAGGTAAATATGTCCTGAAATAAAATAGTTCATCCTCATTTTTTTCCTTCTAGTTGCTTTTCTGGAAATCACAAAACATTTAGGTCAAGGTAATTTTGTTTTTCATTCAATTTTTTCTGTCGCTATTAGGCGTACAAATTAATTTTCAGGTCATTTATATTTAGAGTCAAGAAGCTATTAAGGAAAAAGTTTTGTTAAGACATTTTTTTAAAAGGAGGACGGGATACTGTGAAGTGAAACCTTGAATAATTTATTAGTTCCATTTTTGTATTGATGTGTACAATGTGACAAGAGTAATTGTGCCATTGGAAAATGTGTAGTGACCATGTTTCATTGTTTCACTGTATAATTCATTTTTTTTTCTACAAAGAAACGATCAGCCTCTACATCCGAATCTATCCTTTTCGAATACAGTCGTTCGTACATAAGCGATATACTGATTGAGTATATGGTGTTGTGTATATACACTCCTTACCTCATACACGCGCAGAAATTGAACCTTTTATTAAAAAAATTGGCTTATAAAAAATATGCTTGTTAATCAATTTCAAAAATCACATGAACCGCCTTATAAGGCTATGGTCAATAGTGCATCCGAATTTGTCCGATTTTTAACACTGGCGTGTACGGCAGTTAACGGCCAAACAAACAACTATATGTTATTAAATGTAAATGATCACAGTGAGACCGAATTACACTGGCGTGAATGGTCAAATTTCACCGACCACCGACCAAATTGTGTGATATGAATAAATATGTATAAACGATAAATTTAAAATCATATTTATCATTTTTTTAATATAATTTATTGGATTTATCAAAAAATTTGCCACATTTTTCCGCTAAATATAAGAAAATACAGTCGCCACTATGAAACTGTGCACTACCGAAGTGTTACTCAATCATACCACTCGTTACACAAACACAATCAAATGCTGCATGTAAGTACACACAGAATGTTTGTTTTGTTATTGTCGTAGTACAGATACATGCAATAAACCAGTCACTGGCGCCTACATATATTTTTTTTTTATTTTACTTATTAATGTTAATAAAACTAAATTAACAAAAAAGAAAAATTTAACGTTCTTGCTATTGAAGGTCGGTTGAAAATTATTAAAAGTACACCAGAAATCCAATTGTGCGTAGTGGTCGGTGCAAATTTGAGGGGAAGTACGTAAAATCGGAAGATCAGGGGCGAACTTTTTGTGCGGGGTTGGTAAATATTATTTATCTTTTATTTAAAACAAAGCTATTCTAAGAAACAATTTACACCTAAAATTCGATTGCATAGATAAACGAAATTGAATGTTATATTAATGAATATAAGTGGTGACGTCTAGAAAGCTAGCAGAGATGTCGAATAACCAACTTCATCATCGAATTTAGCAGCGTAAAAGACGCCAAATAGTGAAAGTTGACAAAAATTCTAGAATACTCTACTCGTCAACTAGCAGAGATATCAAAAAACAGACTTCACTATTGAATTAGTTACTAAAAATTATATTAAGCACCGCAGTTTGACAGAAATTCTAGAAGGTTCTATTTGTCAACTAATAATGATATAAAAAAACCGGTTGCACCATTTTACTTTGCCATCGGAAAAAAGACGAAATATCAATTCAATAGTGAAGCTCTTTTTGATATTTCTGCTAGTTGACGATTAGAAAATTCTAGAATTTTACGGTAGGTACCTACTCATTTTGCATATTACCTATGCAGACAGAATATGTGCATAATATTTGTAGTGAAATTTTGAAATTGTTAGAGGCTACCAGACCATTTGACATTACCTACGGTCCTGACTCTGACTTGGTATATAAATTTTCACCAACACAGACAAACGACAACGTACCTGTGAGAGGAAAACTCCAGTAAATCACTGACGTCACTACGTAAAATCAGAGTACATACCATTTGATATCCAATGTGAAATAATAAATTTCTTAAATGTATAATCAAAATTTTACTTTGGCGCCTACCTCACTATGAAACTGTTATCTTAGTCCCGTGCTGTAACACTTTCATGGTGCCGGCTGTAGTGTAAAATTTATTTTTTTTTCTTGCAAATTTTACTAACTTTTGTATTTTTTTATAGCAGAAAATTAATATTTTTAGTAATGGATTTTCTTAAACATGAATTTGTTTTTCTATTGTTATTTTATTAACGATATAATTTCTAAATTATACTGAAATTAAGAATCAATTTTACCGTTACACTGCCGAACACGGACACAATGTGACTACACAATTTGTCCGTGTATACACTGCCGTATACGGAGGTGTAAATACACTGCCGAAGTCGAATGCACTGTGACCATAGCCTTAGCTAATCATCTGCGAAGCTGCAGGTAAAATTTCAAGTCAAGCAATCGGATGAAGATTGCTGGAGTTATTCTTGCTCACCGTTTTGGAGAACGTAGTTTTGAGAAAAACTTATCTAAAGTTTCAAAACGTGTTCATCGTTTTGTGTATTTATTATCTATCATTTTTTAGTTGAATTTTGAGTTTTATTGAAATATAGCAAAAGTAACGAAATAAGGTTATAAACTTAAGTAAAAAAAGGTTATTGACTAAACTGGGAGATTCCAAAATGTTTCGAGCAGCGGGGCGGCGTTTTTGAACGTTTTCAACTGCTCGAAGTCGTTTTGGGAACCTGGTTCGAAGCGATTTTTAAAATATTTCCGCACTTATAATATGATACTAGAGGTAATTAATACATCATTTAAGGAATTCTATATTTTTTTCTAAATTAATTGGTGTTTTTTTACAATTCATGTCGCGTTTTTGTTGGTTGATAGTTTCTCTTGTTGAATTGGTAGGCAATAAATTTTCGTTAAAAATACAAATTTTTCGGGATTAAATAAATATATTCCCCTTCTCGCTTGTCCTTCATTTGCGCAGTTCCAAGGCAAAATTATCAGACATGATTTCTGTACATATGTATGTGCTATGTGATTCTTACTGTTGTTAGTAAATGAGTGAGAGCTTGTTATTTCCTACAACAAGCTTTCCAATAAGTTGAATCAGCACTCCAAGCTTTGTTCAAGGTCGTTATAATGATCGAATATGACAGCTTTGTTATTTTTTTGTCCTTATAGAAGAGGAAAAAAAGCGCCTGCTAAAAAAAGAAATTGGTATATTTGAAATCACGTTTTTCACACTTTCCACATTTTGAATTTCCGTGATGTAGCGTGAAAATTGTGGAAGCCTTGCGGGGAAACCCTTTAAAGATGCCGAGTATTTAACTAACATGAAAACTTTGATAGTTTATAAACTTGAATAATATGCTCGTTGTTAAGTTGTTTCATTCAGTGCTCGCTAGAGGGCATATAATCTGTGTTATGTACGATGTTAGTCAACAGTACGTCATCATACCACACAACAGGTAAAACGTTGTTGCTAACATTGTAAAAAACGATACCACTAGCAAGATTTTCTTTTCTGATGTGTACATTTCATTTTGTACAGTAGAGAACACGAAATTAAATATTTTCTAGAATGAATGTTGAAGATAAGGAGCTTTTTCGTCTCGAAAATTAGATGACAGACATTTTTCGAGATGATGAACACACACAACAACTCTTGCTTGTCCGTCCGCATATACACTACCGTTCAAAAATTTGGAAACACTATGAAAATTCAGTAAAATCATCACTGGGTAGATATTTATTTGGTTTTAAATATGAATTTTATTTGGACATGTTAATCATACTTAATTATACTAATATTGCCACAAAAAATAAATTTATGGATTAAAAATATTAGATTCTAACTTCATCAAAGTAACCACCTTTTTTATTGATGACTTCTGCATAAATTCTGGGCCGCCGTTTAGAGGTTTATCAAAATATTCTTTGTCCAATATTTCCATTCATCTTTTAAGAATGTCCAGAGTTTTGCTACACTAGAGAAAAGAGTGTAGCAAAATCGAGAATGATTTTTCACCAATTACACAGTTACTTCAAGAGAACAGTTGTCTGTTGTGTCATTAGCGAGACTGCAATAATACACGTGCATTTATCGAAAACAATACGAGAGACTACCGACAGGAGATGTAAATGCTTTTATAATATACTTTTTACTCGTTGTAAGCAACTTTAAGTAGAATCATACATCTTACTCTTTTTAGATAATAAAATTCGCATATATGTAAAATGAGTAAGGCATATGATTCTGTTCAAACTTTGATATTGCTTACAACCAGTGTACCAGAAACCAGTGTATTCTTAGTTATTATTGTGGTATACAAACATAATTTATTAAAATGTCTGGTAAAGAAATTTTGTAATCTGCAAAAATATGTTTGTTTGAAACTTTTGAACGGTAGGGTATATATATATATATATATATATATATATATATATATATATATATATATATATATATATATATATATCTTCGTGATAATAAATGCGGTTGGTTTGTTTTTTGGAAGATGGACAGATTTTTTGGATAATGTAATTAAATTTTAATTGAATTTCGGTTTTGTGGCTGTTTGTGTATAAATATTTAGTCCTCACAATGACATTTTATTTATAAACAATTTATCTTTTAACTGATTAATCTTTTGTAATTTCTGCGAATATAGAAAAATGTTTAAAATTTGTTTATATGGTCGAGCAGCCGAGGATGCTTAGGGTTCGTTTTCCGGGGTTGAAGCTTTTCTTGGAGTTTCCCTTTTGTAATTTCAAATAAATGCTGGCAGCGTCCTTAAGGGGAGGTATACCGTTAGGTAATCGAAAATAAAATTAATTTCGGGATCTTTTTAACAACAAAAAAACTGATGCATATTTTTGAGGTTTAGTCCTCTGTACGTACTAGGGTGAGTGCAGGAGAGATGCCGCACATTTTGAAAACACTTGATAATTCTTAAAGTATGCATTTAATTGATTTGAAATTTGGTACACAATAAATGTAAACATTGTTCTTTAAAATTATTTATAAAAAATTTAAAATTTTGGGTCATAAAGAATTTATAATTAACATTTTTGTAGAGCCTGCAAAGCGGCGTCTCTCCCACACCAGGGAGAGGTGCCGCATCAAAGAGAGAGAGACGCCGCATAGTTCATATTAAAAATTTTGCATTTTACACACATCTCCATACATGATGCTTGCCATATGTGACCATTTTTGGCACTTTGTACATCTTAACCAGTCAGCTTTTTTTTTGTTTCTGAGTACCTTTCAAAACATTTAATACACAGGCAATCATCATTATTTTCGGTATCTCCACTAATATGAGGGCTCTTCCTTATCCATTAATGAATCTTTTATATTTACGTGGCATATATTTCAGTCCAAAAAAAAATTCCATAATTAAGGTATATAAGTCTATGTTTTTAACATGTAATATGATGCAGCACCTCTACCAACTTTAAATGCGGCATCTCTCGTTTTTGGTGGGATAGATGCCGCATGTTACTATAGCAAGCATAGTGCAGAATTCTAGCCTAAAATTTTATACAGTACTTTTAAAATATACCTAAATTAATAACAAAACTCATTTTCATTAAAACAATGAAATATACATTCTTAAATTCTAATGAATTAAGTGCTTGATAAAATATTATGTTAAAAAACTTACTTTTCAATAATAAAAAGTTGGATAATTACTAAACTGATGGACTAATCGTAAATGTTACAATATACAGCTTAAATAAGTAACTTATTTTAAACATATAATTCATTAATAGCGCTATCTATCAATCAACGGACGAACTATGGCTACTGCGGCATCTCTCCCGCACTTACCCTATAATATTAAAGTGTTACATTTTCTTCTTTTTTCAATAAATATAAATATGGAAGCTGCGGAAGTCTTTCACTGGAGTGTGTCCCTCCACAAATCCCCAATTGACGGGTCTAACCACCCTATTTATCATATGAAATATTAAAAAAAATTTTTTCCTTGGTATTAATATATTATGTAAAAAGTCGGCGACTCAAAAAACTTTCAAAAAATAATAAATAAATATTTTACTTCGCAAAAATACCAATTTTATTTTATTTTCGCAAAATAAAAGTGGTATTTTTGCGAAGTAAAATATTTGTTTATTATTTATAAATATGGAATACCATAAAGTAACGCTCAAATCTATTAATATTAATTTCAAAAAAGTAGAAAATTGAAGAATATGTAGAAATGTTTAAAACAAAATTGAATTTTTATAGTATTTTCGTTCATTTTTGCATTTAAAAATTGTTTATGAATGGATATTGAAATTTACGTTTGGTTCACATAGAAGATAATATAAGGTAGATATATACTTGGTATAAATTTTCAAAAAATCGGTCAAGTAATTTTTGAGTGACAACGCCAACCAATTGTAAAAATGTCGTTTTGAAAAAAATGTGTTCAGAGTTGAAAAAAAAATTGGAGTCGAAAATTGTATTTATTTGTTTGTTCCCATTTTGCTACCGTTAAAGTCAGTTAGAAAAAAAAATTACTGAATTTACGACTTTCACAAAGACCCTGTTAATTTTTCGAGTTTAATTAGATATTACCACTTATGAAGAGGAGGGAGCCAACGCAGACTTACCAATGTCTAACCATCCATAATGTGAGTGTCCTCAAAAATTAATTGTCTAAAAAATGGACGATAAACTGCCTCGTTATTAATATTTCTGCAAAATATGAAAATTTTATATACGGATACGCTGAATATCCCGTTACCTTAGCGGGAGCATCCACAATGTCAGGGTAAAAAGAGTCCCGATTTAATTGAAAAGAGTTTCTTATGTAATTATTTTTATTTTATTTACTATGCTATTTCCACAGCGTACTCTGCGCGTATTCTGTGCTTCCTTGTGCCGACACAGTTCCGTCCACATTTTCTTAAAAAATAAAAAAAAAAGTTTTTCGTTATTAAAGTTACTTTAAGTTATTTACTTTTTAATAAATAAAAAAAATATTCTAGTAGAATTTTTTAATTCATTTTTATTTTCAAATAAGTATAACCGTTTCATAAAAGTCTAATTTCAATTTTTTCCCCTTCATCTCTTCGTTTCGTTTCGCTCCGCCACTGCTATGTACAGTTAGAGCTGGCTCACAGTAAGAGTTCGTTTTTATTATATGTACAATATTTTTTAATTAGTGTTGCGGGATTTGTGCAGACATGTTTATGCCATTAATTTTCTTTTTATAACTATATATACTGAAGACGGAAACTTTAGTACCATTAAAATGGCTATTTTTTTCATTGAGATTTTTTCAGCTGATAAATTATTTACAAACATTTGAAATTATTTCGAGAAAATATGTTTGTTTGTCGAATTAAATTTGTAATAAATTTTGTAAACAAGATTCTTATTTTGATTCAGGTTGATAGTTACATTGTCAGAGATAGGTATTATGTTGAACGTTCTATCCAGTGCCGCAGCCGTCGAAAAAAATGACGGGCCACTGAGATAAATTAAATTTTTAAAAAATTTTCCTCTAAAATATAAGCGATGAGTAGTAGGAATATGGGCATTCTGGGCCCACCTTCCCACCTGCCGACTTTTTGAGCGACCTCGGATGGAGGCAAAACTACCGAGGCGGTTCTAGAAGCCTCCGGCGGTGGGTGGAGCAAAATTTTTGTCCAACCTAAGTGAACCCAGCGGAACTTGATCCAACCTAACGACATCTAGTGAAATTTTGTCCAACCTAAGTGAACCCAGCGGAACTTGATCCAACCTAACAGAACCTAAGGAAACTTGGTGTAACCTAACAAATATTTTCTAACCTAAGAATTCCCTAATAGATGACGCAGCCACCTTCGAGCCCTGTAAATTCCCTAATAGATGGCGCAGCCACTTTTGAGATTTGTAAATTCACAGCTAGAAGGCGCTCGTAGTCTGGATTCCTGTGTGTAAGTTTGAAAAGTTGTCAATAGATGGCATCGAAAACCTTTTTTTTGATAGTTAAAAGATGATACTGCTAGTCTGAACCACCGCGAACTCTATACCTTGATTCAAATTTTATAATATTTTTATCTGAAAACAGGCTTAAACTGTCAGCTGACGTCACTAAAGGTAAACTGATATCAAACAGCGAAGATTTCTCTCTAATATGCAAAAATGAATTTTATCATATGATTGTATATTTTTATCTGAAAACAGGTTTATACAGGTTTTCCTCTAAATAAAAACACATTTTTTTTTTTTTAATTTTTAATTTTTATTTTTTTATTAAATAAAAACACATTTTTTTATTTTTAATTTTTTTTTAAATTTTTTCTTATTTTAATAAATTTATTTTAAAAGAAATATTTTACAGTAAAAATGTTTAAATGTTATTACAATAATATTTGTATATGGATATGACATTTTCCATGGCGCAAGTTGCTCCGGAATGATAGCCGCATCGAGGACTAGTGTATGTTGATGTTATGATTCTCAACTTAGGGCAAATTGTTATTTCTTCAAAGTTCATTATGGGCGCTGACGGTAGTAGTCGTTTCAAATAGCGTACTTTTTCTTCTCCCTTCGCATAGATGATGCGAGTTCCGTGTAGATTGTTTATTAAAATGTATTGTAGTTCCTCGTATTCAATATGTCCATCCATCCAGGCGAACCCATGATGGTTTTTCCGTAACCAGCGAGCTGTGCGTTGATCCTTTTCACTTAATCCGCAAAACGGTATTGGTGATTTGAAAATATAGTGTTGTAGTATATAATCTTCACCACAATTTTCTTCGGAAGAATCGAATTTCAACAGAGCTAATTCCTTTATGTAGAATTTCCCATTTGTTGAATTTGGAAATCCTTGGAAGTCAACAATTGCTGCGTCGGTCTTCATTGTGCGTTGTCTAGAGCGAAACTGGCTGATTTATAGTCGGATTGCGATGCTTTTATACATTTTTTGTAACAATATTCGTCAATGGATTATATTGAACCACACGGTCATGTAGTAGAAGACAGAATGCTGATGTATTCTCCGACACCTCCTTCAACGTTTTAAATTCAATTCGAATATCCGCCGGTCAACTTTTCAATGATTCGTTATCGTGTTATTTTATTGTGTAAAATCAATTAGTTTGTCGACCCCGAGTTGGTGTAGTGGTTAGCAACTCCGCTCTTATCTGGTAGATTGTGAGTTCGAAACCAACCGGGGGAGATTCGTCATCTACATTACTACGCCGCTCATTAGTTTATCGTAGAATTGTTGGTATTTCAGAGTTTTCAACGAGTTGTTTAATAATTTCCTCTCGATGCTTCGCTTTACTTAGTTCTCTTAATTCTGCGTTAGAACATTGAAGAAGATTGATGTAATGGTCCGTAAATTACATACAACAGAAATATTCCGATATTTCAATATTTCCAATATTTCGTCTATAATTGAACTTGAAAAGTCTACAAACCACCTCTATAAATTCAATGGTGTTTGTTGAATAATTTTTTACTATTTTAATACACAAGTCGACCAATTGGTGATCTTTGATTCCTCACAGAACACTTTCTTGCATATGCACAAATTTTTAATATATATAATTATAAATTTTACAAGTTAAAAAAGTGATCATTGTGTACCTATTTTTGTTTAAAACTATACTTAATAAAATAAATTTAAAGAAATAAACCGATCTTTTGATTTACACCGATCCCCTAAAAAGAAATCAAACTAATTTTTGATATTATACCTTAAACTTGATGTATATATAAAAATTCCATTTACAATTATGGTACACCATATATACTCGTAAATTTTACAAAAATGTATCACTCTGTACATTTTTTTTTTAAATCTGTGTGCATATTCTTTGATGTTATTTAATCAGCTAAATCTTTAATCAACTAAATCAGCTAAAATTGTTACATACTTACGTTATAAATATCTAAGTGTGTATTTTTCTTTTAAATATATAACTTATAAATACTCATGATTACTTTATTATAACTGTAATCACGCGATATCATGTTATAAAATACATAAGAATTTACTCATTTAATGTAAAAATATTTGGTCATCAACAATTAAATAAAAACGAATTTTTTTAAAATATATATAGTAATATAATATTTCGCATATATACAGTACTCTGTTAAAAGTATGGGTTTCTACACCGTTAAAAACATATATTTTACAATATCAATATATTGTAAAAAATCATATTTCTTAATATTTTTAAAACTGAATAGGTAATATCAAGAATTTAAAACAGTTTTGAAACATTAATTTCTCCTCATAATATTTTTTTTAGTCTTAAATTAATAGCACAATGTTCCATATATTTTAAGAAAATTTTTCTTTTAATATTTTATAACTTATCTAAAAATTTATAGCTATTTTTATCAAAAATTTATTACTTGCTATTGTTAAAAAATTAGTTAAATATATCTATAGGTATTAAGTGACCCCTAGTTTTGTGAAAGACGGTAGTAATAGCAATTCATCTTAAATACGAAATTATTTTATCAATGCTAAATAAGCGTTTTTTTTCTCATATTATCATACTCCAATATATTGTATATTATTATAATTTATAAAAATGTGTTTTATTTATTAAAAAATTTAGCAAAATTTTAAATAATATCGCGTCAAAATAATATTCAGAAGTCAATAAAAGACAATAGCAGTAAATTTATTAAGATAACTATAAATAAATATTAATCTAATGTTGAAATATTTATTAACAAATAGTACTGCTTAGTAGAAAATTAGGCACCTATTGTTTTGTTTTCAAATTTACCTTTTTTGCAATTAAAGAAAATTTTAGTAACTATCGATGCCTATATAAAACGATACCCATAAAAGACAAGCATGCTCTGATCTCAACAATTTTTTCCCATGTTAAATTTGTATGTTCTTACTTCGCTGAAACTTATTATGTTTATATATTCCCCGCAATATTTTCTACCATAAACAATAGTTATAGCAAGCTAGGTAGGTATTGAATAAGTATTTTTTGTTTGTTAATTTATTGATGATAGAGAAAAAAAAAATTATGTTTTTATAGACAGTGAAATACTTTTAAACTATTTTTTGCAGTTTAATTTTGTAAAAACACCTAAAAATTATCAGTCACAGACAAATATTTCTAAGCAAACGAATTGAAAATGTAGTTTTATATCATAAGAATAAATGCGTATATATAGGGTGGACAGTAAATAACTCATAATTTTTAAAGAGCGGATGAAAACTTTAATTTTGGATTATGAAATTTTATTTTTTTTCCGGAGTTAAGCTGCATTCAATTAATTAACCCTTTCCTGCACAGCAGTTTTAGATCATTACTGTGCAAACGATACTTCAAATTAGCAAATCATTAATAATATGGGTGAATACTTATTGGCAAGAATTACATAGTTTACACATATGTTCTATCGCACCAGAATGTTAATAGGACAATGCGATTTAATTGCCTATATTCAGGAGCAAGCAAAAACATTACCTATTTTAATAGCTTAGAAAATACACATTACATAGTTCGTTGTAAGAACAATCATTTCGGTGATCTTTTTTAACGAATTACTAAAATTGCTTAAGGACTGTGGTATGTAAGAAATAACAACACTCACATAATTTTAAAATAATTAACATATAGCTATTGGAAAAGTTACAAAGATTTTTTTTTTTTTTAACAACTTATTAAATGCCGATAGCTTATTTTAATATCTCCTATAGGGCCTTAAGTATAACCCTTCACCCGAAATTTTTTCATCACCATCGTTGGCGACTGTATTCTCGTCATCATCAGCTTCTCCTTCGCTCGCAGTATCTTCGCCATCGCTAGCAGATGTTTTTTCATCATTTGATATATACTTTAACACTGGCTCAATAATATCATGCTTTTCCAATTCCCTAGTTATTGAGATAATCCGCTTTCCAATGTCACTTTCCTTTAAATTATTAAAATGACTTCGTTTTTTCTCGTTTTCGATATAATCCGCGAAGCTGGGATTTATAATATGACTCCTTTCCATTAAATTGCACACAGTATTAACCATTTCTTCTCCAATTTGCGTCTGAGTCGCTAAACTTCTTAGTTCATCAACTAAATGGTTCGGGTCATCAAAATATTCTTCTTCTTCATCAACAGGTTTCGAATGGCCATTATGAAGGCTAGCATTTTCATCATCATATTTGAAACGTTTAGCTCCGCCATTTGTTGAGTTAGATGTCGAAGGTTGTTCCTTTTCTCCTGAATTTTTATTTTCTTGCTCTTCATCCTTTGCGCATGCGTTCTGAAGCTCTTTGACCATTAATATGTCTAGAGCAGTTTGTAAGAGACCAGCCATCTTTGGAGTAAAACTTGTTTCTTTGTAGTTATCAGGCGATGGTAAATGCTTTTGTTCATCAGATCGATTATCTTCATCATTCGCCGATTGTAGAATATTATGCGAGTTTTTTAAAGCGTGGAATTTACGTCTGATTGCTTCTGCTGCAGCCATCATACTTTGATTAAAAGTATTCAAGTTTCTTGTAGATAGATCTGTATCATCTTCCTGCTGATTTTGAAATACTGGTGCTTTATCTTCCTTTTCTTCATTTCTTGCTTCAAATGTTAAATATTAAAATTAGTTTGTAAAATTTTGTATATATCTAAGTAATCTTGTAAGTTTGTCGACGGCCACGCTCCCGTATCCGGGCCACTTTCCCAGCCCAGGAGTGCTGATTGATTGGTTTCACCTTTTTCAATGTTGTGTGTGATCCACTTCAACAATTCGGCGTCTCCTTCTACACACTTTGGACTGAAATATAATCGTGGAACGCCATATTCTTCCACAAGCTTCAATATATGCTGCAGCAGTTTCGGACGAGCATACTCTATCGCTTTCCGCATCCACTTCGTAAGATAATGCGACAACATATCAAATCCATCTAGGCTGTCTTCACCAATGTCCCATTCATCGAATGTAAGGTTGAACAGAATATCGAAAGTTTCCACAGATGAGCCCCATTCAATCGCTAATTTTATTTTTTTAGGATGAAAAATTTGACGATCTCTTGATCCTATCGATTGGATCATCTCCAAATCAGATAATCGGATAGCTTTATCCAACATCTTATTCAACAATCGATTTTTGACTGTGGATTCCTCCATTGTTATAAGCTGTTGAAGATCTTCACTCATTGTTGTTTTTTCACTTGGTCTTGCTTCGCCGAAAAAAATTCAAACTGCTCCGGCTCACCGTCATCATCATCATTATATGCTGCTCCATGTTGGTGGGGGATACTGCAACTGCTCCGGCTCATTATGCGTATCCGCTGCTCCATGTTGGTGGGGGATACTGCGACTGCTCCGGTCCACCATACGTATTCGCTGCTCCATGTTGGTGGGGATATCATACCAAGTCTTTGCTATCAATCCAGCTCTTGACACTACTTGGGAAGCTGAGTTTAAACACCAAAAATACACCAAATTTACACCAAAATGCATCAAATGACACCAAAGTGCATCAAAATGACACCAAATGACATCAAAGAGCCACTCTCAAAAAAGAGCCACTCCCAAAAAAAGAGTCACTCCCAAAAAAGAGTCACTCCCAAAAAAAGAGTCACTCCCAAAAAAGAGTCACTCCAAAAAAAGAGTCACTCCCAAAAAAAGAGTCACTCCCAAAAAAAGATTCACTCCCAAAAAAGAGTCACTCCCAAAAAAGAGTCACTCCCAAAAAAGAGTCACTCCCAAAAAAGAGTCACTCCCAAAAAAAAGAGTCACTCCCAAAAAAAGAGTCACTCCCAAAAAAAAGAGTCACTCCCAAAAAAAGAGTCACTCCCAAAAAAGAGTCACTCCCAAAAAAGAGTCACTCCCAAAAAAAGAGTCACTCCCAAAGTAAAGAGTCACTCCCAAAAAAAAGAGTCACTCCCAAAAAAAGAGTCACTCCAAAAAAAGAGTCACTCCCGAAAGAGTCACTTCAAAAAAAGTCACTCCTAAAAAAGAGTCACTCCCAAAAAAAAGAATCACTCCATAGGTATATAAGGCTCAACCCGCGGAATCTTTAGTCAGTCGAGTTCAGTTCAGCTATTCGTAAACACGTTGCAATCGTAATACTGTTAAGCTATGCATAGTTGTGAATTTTGTGGTAAGAAATTTTCGCGGAAGTTTAATCTCTCGCGTCATTTAAGAACTAAACATAATTCGTCTGAGAATGATAAAAAAAATGATGACAATGGAATAAGTCAATTTGAAAATTCCACGAACCGGTCAGTAAATAATGGGACATACGTGAACAGAGCGGAGAAGAGGAGACTTTCAATACAAAGTGAATCGTCAAAATCGAATGATGAAGATGATGATGATGGTGAAACCAATTATAGCTTTGAAGCAAGAAATGAAGAAAAGGAAGATAAAGCACCAGTATTTCAAAATCAGCAGGAAGATGATACAGATCTATCTACAAGAAACTTGAATACTTTTAATCAAAGTATGATGGCTGCAGCAGAAGCAATCAGACGTAAATTCCACGCTTTAAAAAACTCGCATAATATTCTACAATCGGCGAATGATGAAGATAATCGATCTGATGAACAAAAGCATTTACCATCGCCTGATAACTACAAAGAAACAAGTTTTACTCCAAAGATGGCTGGTCTCTTACAAACTGCTCTAGACATATTAATGGTCAAAGAGCTTCAGAACGCATGCGCAAAGGATGAAGAGCAAGAAAATAAAAATTCAGGAGAAAAGGAACAACCTTCGACATCTAACTCAACAAATGGCGGAGCTAAACGTTTCAAATATGATGATGAAAATGCTAGCCTTCATAATGGCCATTCGAAACCTGTTGATGAAGAAGAAGAATATTTTGATGACCCGAACCATTTAGTTGATGAACTAAGAAGTTTAGCGACTCAGACGCAAATTGGAGAAGAAATGGTTAATACTGTGTGCAATTTAATGGAAAGGAGTCATATTATAAATCCCAGCTTCGCGGATTATATCGAAAACGAGAAAAAACGAAGTCATTTTAATAATTTAAAGGAAAGTGACATTGGAAAGCGGATTATCTCAATAACTAGGGAATTGGAAAAGCATGATATTATTGAGCCAGTGTTAAAGTATATATCAAATGATGAAAAAACATCTGCTAGCGATGGCGAAGATACTGCGAGCGAAGGAGAAGCTGATGATGACGAGAATACAGTCGCCAACGATGGTGATGAAAAAATTTCGGGTGAAGGGTTATACTTAAGGCCCTATAGGAGATATTAAAATAAGCTATCGGCATTTAATAAGTTGTTAAAAAAAAAAAAAAATCTTTGTAACTTTTCCAATAGCTATATGTTAATTATTTTAAAATTATGTGAGTGTTGTTATTTCTTACATACCACAGTCCTTAAGCAATTTTAGTAATTCGTTAAAAAAGATCACCGAAATGATTGTTCTTACAACGAACTATGTAATGTGTATTTTCTAAGCTATTAAAATAGGTAATGTTTTTGCTTGCTCCTGAATATAGGCAATTAAATCGCATTGTCCTATTAACATTCTGGTGCGATAGAACATATGTGTAAACTATGTAATTCTTGCTAATAAGTATTTACCCATGTTATTAATGATTTGCTAATTTGAAGTATCGTTTGCACAGTAATGATCTAAAACTGCTGTGCAGGAAAGGGTTAATTAATTGAATGCAGCTTAACTCCGGAAAAAAAAAATAAAATTTCGTAATCCAAAATTAAAGTTTTCATCCGCTCTTTAAAAATTATGAGAGTTATTTACTGTCCACCCTATATATACGCATTTATTCTTATGATATAAAACTACATTTTCAATTCGTTTGCTTAGAAATATTTGTCTGTGACTGATAATTTTTAGGTGTTTTTACAAAATTAAACTGCAAAAAATAGTTTAAATGTATTTCACTGTCTATAAAATCATAAATTTTTTTTCTCTATCATCAATAAATTAACAAACAAAAAATACTTATTCAATACCTACCTAGCTTGCTATAACTATTGTTTATGGTAGAAAATATTGGGGGAATATATAAACATAATAAGTTTCAGCGAAGTAAGAAGATACAAATTTAACATGGGAAAAAATTGTTGAGATCAGAGCATGCTTGTCTTTTATGGGTATCGTTTTATATAGGTATCGATAGTTACTAAAATTTTCTTTAATTGCAAAAAGGTAAATTTGAAAACAAAACAATAGATACCTAATTTTCTACTAAGCAGTACTATTTGTTAATAAATATTTCAACATTAGATTAATATTTATTTATAGTTATCTTAATAAATTTACTGCTATTGTCTTTTATTGACTTCTGAATATTATTTTGACGTGATATTATTTAAAATTTTGCTAAATTTTTTAATAAATAAAACACATTTTTATAAATTATAATAATATACAATATATTGGAGTATGATAATATGAGAAAAAAAAAACGCTTATTTAGCATTGATAAAATAATTTCGTATTTAAGATGAATTGCTATTACTACCGTCTTTCACAAAACTAGGGGTCACTTAATACCTATAGATATATTTAACTAATTTTTTAACAATAGCAAGTAATAAATTTTTTGATAAAAAATAGCTATAAATTTTTTAGATAAGTTATAAAATATTAAAAGAAAAATTTTCTTAAAATATATGGAACATTGTGCTATTAATTTAAGACTAAAAAAATATTATGAGGAGAAATTAATGTTTCAAAACTGTTTTAAATTCTTGATATTACATATTCAGTTTTAAAAATATTAAGAAATATGATTTTTTACAATATATTGATATTGTAAAATATATGTTTTTAACGGTGTAGAAACCCGTACTTTTAACAGAGTACTGTATATATGCGAAATATTATATTACTATATATATATATATATTTTAAAAAATTCAGGAAAATAAATTTGGCTTTTAAACACGATTCATATAGATATAGCGAATACCTGTATTACAATGTAATATTCATATATACATATGTATGAACGTATTGGACTTTTATAACATTATGTATCCACATTCCAAGATTTATATTTTAGCAAATCAGCATTTTCTTATATGTATGTGCAAGGCTAATATTTGATAGACAATTTTATAAAGAATAATTTTTATTAAACTTGAAAAAAAAAAAAATTTTTTATTAAGCATGTGAAAAATTAAATTTTTCGTTTTCAGGGGATATTAAATCTTTTTTTTGTTTTATAATTATTCACCATAAAACCTAATAATACGATGCATATCAAATATTACTCATATGTATTATTGATTTATACTTAGTTCAAAAATTGTGATTTAGAGACGAGACCTGAATTGAAAAATCGATTTTTTAAATTTTTTATTAAACACCAAATAATGTTTATTTATTAATCTGGCATAATCAAAACTAGAATATAAATCAATGTCTAGCGATGGGTATTGAAAAAAAAATCGAAATTTTTTTTTGTTTTTTTGTTTTGTTTTTTTTTTTTTTTGTTTTTTTGTTTTTTTTTATAATTTTTTTTATTAAATATATATAAAAATTGATACAATATTGAAATTTTTAAAATACATAGTACAATTAAATAATACATTTTGAAGAGAATAAATTACAAAATTCACCATTCAGCATCCTCCACGATTTCAAGAAGATCCAACGTTTTAAATTGCAATTTATGAGTTAGTCCAATGGGTCCATTATTCATAATACCAAGTTTTGGATTGCTTTGCAACCATGCCAGCATCTGCTCGCTCAAATTGTCAAATCTCGCTGGTAACGAAATGTATCCAATTTCCAATTCCAATATTGTCTTCATTTTCGATGAATCGAATTTTGACGGCAATTGACTTGCGCCCATTATTTTATATACTTTTCCAATTTCCATATCAGAAAGTTTAATCCATCGTTTAACAGCACCAAGATGATTCAATTCCTCCACAAAATTTCCAGCCATTTTTTGAATTAAGTTTCTGTTTCCAGATGAAGCACCAGTAGTAATGGATTCCATTGTTGGCAATAATTAATTGTTAACACAACAATTGAAAATTCACAACAATAAGATTTAATGTTTTTTCACTAAAGTTTCGAACAAAATTGTAACTGAAGAAATTCTGTCGCGCCCTTTTATAGCAGAAAGATAGCCTGATGACGTCATTTATCACACTTTATGTAGCCATGCAGGTTAAAACCTGCTGCTTCATTTTCGCATATTAGACAGAAATCTTCGCAATTTATACAAGTTTAAACCTGTTTTCAGATAAAAATATACAATCATATGATAAAATTCATTTTTGCATATTAGAGAGAAATCTTCGCAATTTATACAAGTTTAAACCTGTTTTCAGATAAAAATAGACAATCATATGATAAAATTCATTTTTGCATATTAGAGAGAAATTTTCGCTGTTTGATATCAGTTTACCTTTAGTGACGTCAGCTGACAGTTTAAGCCTGTTTTCAGATAAAAATATTATAAAATTATGAAAGCAAGGCCATCTTTTAATGGCTAGTTTAACTATCAAAAAAAGGTTTTCGATGCAATCTATTGACAATTTTTCAAACTTACACACACAGGAATCCAGACTAGCAACGCCATCTAGTAGCGAATTCACAGGCTCGAAGATTTGAAAAAACTTTCAGTTCTTAGGTTAGAAAAAACTTTTGTTAGGTTAAGCTAAGTTCTCTTAGGTTTCGTTAGGTTAGGTCAAGGGTTCTGTTAGGTTAGAAAAAAATTTCACTAGATATCGTTAGGTTGGAGACCAAGTTTTGCTCCACCCACCGCCGGAGGCTTCTAGAACCGCCTCGGTAGTTTTGCCTCCATCCGAGGTCGCTCAAAAAGTCGGATGGAGGGATGGAGGATCCCGTAGCCCCATATTTCTACTACTGCGATGAACAAAAAAGAAGACACTTTTCACTTTCACCAGGGCTTCTTGCCAATGACTCCGGCGCGCTTTTTGCACCGAGACCCCAGCCTCGTGTTCGATTTGTGGTATAAAAAATTCCAGTGCATTTGCGCATGTGGATTACTAAACCGCTCGAATATATTAGCAAAGATTTAAATATATAACGTCAACAAATTTCCGAATATGGTAGTAAACGTCAAATAATTTGAGTTTTTGTTTGCGCGGTTTAATAGTGCACATGCGCGAGAATTTTTTATACCACGAATCGAACACGGCCCAAGCTACAATCCCGGCTACCTCCCCTCTCGTCGGCCTCGGTTCTGCCAAGTAAAGGTTGTAACGGTTTTAAAAATCTAATTAAAAATTGTTAGCGTTTTTAAATGTTTGGGAGTCGCTATGCAGTACTGATGATAGAATGCTAAATAAAAATGGAAGCAAATTATAGAGGGTAAAGCAGGAATAGATGGCCATGATTTTTTTCAAAAGCCAATAATGAAGCCAATTGTGACTATAAAAATCTGAAAGATTTACAGAAACTGCTTCATGTGTATGTGAAACAAAATACGAGTTCCTTAACAAAGTAAAACCTTAGTTTAAAATAAGAATGGAATTTTATAGATTACATAACACTTGACCATCACACCCAAGGGGTCAAACTAGATTGTCTATGTCTCTGTTCCACTTGTAATGAGTTTGTGACATAAAATCTCCCCACTTTGGCGTGTAGATACACACTGTTTGCAGTGGTATTGGTTTAATGGTTGCGTCTGTGTGCGTATTCACACATACTACTACAACGACTACAACACACGTATTATGGGAGAGACCAAGCTGTCCAATTTAAGTAACAATGTCTAACCATTGTCTAACAATGTAGTGTGCGTTCGACGACGGACACTGACTGACTACATGCCTTAAGCTGTGACTGGCCTACAAATGACTCCAAGCGAATTACACTTTTTTGATATTAGTTGGCTTCTAGTGTTCTATGATCTCACCCGTATATAGGGGTTAGATGGCCATATACCAAAGTGATAGAAAGCTAGCCCACAAAATCCGTAAAAGCGAAGACGGAATTGTACTAAAAAGTTAATAATTTGTTTACATGTATTTATTTAACTTAATACATTCAATTATTAATACATACATACATGCATAGGCAAAGAATTCGGTAACCCTTTTAGTCATTTTATTTTTATTTATAGCATTTTTTAGATCTTCTTCTGTCCATCTACCTTTAGTGGAACCAGGCTTAGGACTGTATTTATTGTGTAAAAAAAGAAAGAAAATATGTTAGAATAAGAACAATATTAAATAGGCGTTCAACTAGCCCAGAGATAGTATGGCCGTCTCTCCCAAACGGCAGGAACAATGACCATAACGCGTCAACAAATATGGCGGACGCGAACGTAAACAAAAAGAACGTGGTGTTATGGAATTAGACCTAAATAACCCTTAAATGCATGTTTCCATGACTAAGTACTGTTTACCTTATTTAAAAATAGAAATGATTTGACCTACGATATAATTTTAAGGTATACTAACAACTGAAAACATGAAAAATGCTCAGTTTTTTTAAAAAAAATAAATAGACGACACAAATAACACGTGACACTAGCAACAAAGACTTACTACGGACTGACTGGTAGCGCTATTAAGCGAGATATTTTAAACTACAGCCGTTGGCCATCTCTCCCGTATGGCCATTTATCCCTGTTTTACCCGATTTTCGAAAACTTTTTTTTCATTTCTACCAAAATTTGACGTGTGTGGCCATTAGAAAGAAACTTCTGTCGAACCAATCACATTTCTAAAAAAAGAATTTCGTCATTTTAATAGTAAAAATGAAAAGTTCACATCCAAATTACTCTATTTCAATTAATCACCCTGATTTAAATCACTTTAATAAAGTTTGATTTGAGAAAGAAGCAAATTTTTAATTCAATGACGTCATTACGTTTATTTAATTTTTTTCAGCGCCTTAAAATTGTTAGTAAAATGATGGAATGATAAAATTGGAAATGAATTGTAGATTTTCGAAGTCGTCCTTTTCATTTCAGTCAAAGTAAAGCATGTAAGATTACCAGAAAAATGACTTTTATCTAATCAATCATATTTCTGAAACTAATTTTGTTATTTTGATAGCAAAAATGAAAAGTTCACACACAAAATTATTCTATTCCAACCAGTGGCGTCGCAAGACGAAAATGGGGAGTGGGCAAAATAATTTTTGCGAGGCCCCCTTTAATTTTCTTTTTGAAATTTCTGTCTTAAAAGTTAGCGACAATCAAAAAGAAAAATAAAACCTGTTACTCGCGAGGCCCCTTTAAGTGCGAGGTTGTGGTCGTGGGCCCACATTGCCCACGCCTATAGCTATACGCCACTGATTCCAACCAACCATCTTAATTCACAAATCACTCTTATAAAGCTTTATTTAAGAAAGAGGAATTTTTTAACTTGATGACGTCATTAAGTTTACTAAAATTTTTCAGTATTTTGAAAAACCGTAAATTAAATGATCGGATGATGCATTTGGAGCCAATTTGTTGGTTTTTGAAATCGTTCTTTTTACTTTTACGAAAATTAAGCATGTAGGACCTTTAAAAAATAGACTTCACTCGAATAAGTTACATTTTTAAAAGGAATTTCGTCACTTTGATAGATAAAGTGCGAAGCTTGGAATCAAATTATCCAAATTTTGTCAATAACCTTATTTTAAGCACTTAATTTCAAAAATTAAAATTTTTGAAAGTCATCTAAAATTTTCAAATTTTTTAACACCGTTATCACTCTGGAATATATGTAAATATGTGCAAATTTTGTATAAGTATTATTGAAAATACCTAAGTAATGAAATTTTAAACTGTTAATAAACGGTGAGCTAGTTCCACCTGAGCCCCTTTCGTTGTCACATATACATATTATACCTACACATTGAGTCCATGATTAGACTGCTACCGTTGTGGGACACCATTGCCATAGTACATTGGTGTTGTCGTCTTCCTATGTAAACAGGGACATCCATTGTACGTTACAAAACTTGGTAGCATCTGGTTTGTTTAAAACTAAACCATGCTACATCATTAACTAGTGTGGTTAATGCTCATTATTCATTATATTACATATTAGTGTAGCCATTCCATAGCATGGTAAACATACGTTCAAAATTTAGTTAAACATTCAAAGAATAACATCTAAAATAATGTCACTAAACAAAATACAGATATACCTATGTACTTTTAGATATTTGCATTTCTATTTTAAAATAGTGACAGGGAAAATCCGAATTACACTTTATAGACGTATTCGACTTAATTTTATTCGTAAGTATGCAGAGGGATTATATGTAAAATTCCACATGTCCTTTATTTTAAAATGTAATGAGAAGAAATCTCATATAGGCAATTTGAACATTGTATATTCTAGTAGTCAATACGTATATTATAGTCATCAATAATAACATTACTATAGTAGTATTTAATGGAATTAATATTTTACAGTCCAAGAACACAATATTTGTATGATACTATTGTGTATAGGTACTAGCTAGTACTTGGACAAACACATTCTCTGTGTGATGGTTTCTGTAAACACCTATGTTTTTATTTTTTTTGTCACTTTATTGTTACTGACATTCTGTTTATTTTTATTTATTCATTTATTTAATTTTTTAAATATTTTATTAAAAACATATTCATCAAATATTGAATTGTTTCGTGAATTTATTTATAAGTTTTTTTTTCACAAATTCTTAATAATGCTACTCTCAGTACTAGTGTAAAACAGTGTCTCAAAAAAAGTACTTAAAAAATCAAGGAATAGTATATTATTCAACGAGCTAGTAATGATAGCTATTACTCACGAAGATGAAATTGCGGGCCGAGCTTGCGAGGCGAGTGTCGTAGTGCATCTGAGTGATTAATAGCCATTGCAAGCGAGTAAAATACGATATTTTTTCTACGACTTTTTTCTTTTTTGATTTAAATTAAATTGAATATAAATTCTAAATCAAATTTTTAATCTATTTCTAATTTTATTAAACGTTTGTATAATATGTATAGAACGATCAAAACAAAATATAAACTACTTTGTTTACTTGAACGTTACTACGCAACATATATTAAATTAAAACTTGATACATACATTATTCACAAAACAATCGCAAACCCGTTGAATAATGGTAAATACTGTGATTTCATTGGTCAAAAAGGTATTGAGTAATGATCATTCCTCCACACCTTTGAATAATGCCTAACTTTCTCAACAATTAACAGATATATAATGAGTGTGTGAGTGTGTTCTTCAACAGGAGTAGAAAAAAGTTTTTACCGCTTATTAACTGCTTATTAACTCTCTTGTATCTATTGTAATGTAAAAAATTAATTTATCTTATTATTCAGAAATTGGTAATGTACATTAATAACTATTAGCCCTTCTGTTAACCTAATCGAGTACATGAAGGTATGCGTATCGCTTGTTCTTCTTGTTCTGCAAGCAGCGGGGGTACTGCGAGTCACACATGCGCATGACGAGGTCCTTTATTATCAGAGATTTTCTTCAATGTAGCAGATCGAAGAAAAATAACTATTATTTTCGTTGCTCGAATACAAAAACTTCAACATGTAATTTATATTAAATTTGCAAGTGCTGTACTTATATTTTTTTTTAATACTGTTTTGTCACTAAAATTTTTTGTAATGAAATATTAAAGTTATAATGGCAGTTTAAATCTTATTTCATATTTGATTCGATGATACCTTTGGTATGTATTCTTTTGTTTAAAATCTATATATTTGTACTTTTGTTCTAGTGTGTCCGTATATTATGTAACGTTTTATATTTTTTTTGAAAAACATAATTTAATGCTATTTTTCATTCGTCATAAATATGTAAAATTGGTTTGGTTTTCATACATTGAAAGTATTTAATTTTTATGAAAGTATTTAATTTTTAATTAGTTGTATTCCGTTGTTTGAAAGTTTCTGTATTTAAATGCATTTATTCACAGTTAAAGAAGTATACCGTGTGTTACATGTGAAAACCATACCAATTATTTTATTGTATATTATCAGTACTTATTTATTATTTTTTTTTATGTAAAAGTATTGAGAACGACTTGCTTGGATAATTTTGCTTTGCTAACGGTTTTCTTATTATTTAGGTTTCTTTCTTTCTTTCTTTCTCTTCCCTTCATAATTTCTTACTTTTGGATTTCCTTCGTTATGTTCAAACTGTCACGTAACTGGTTCGGCGTTATGTTATTTTAAAGTGGATTTCGCCAATATGGTGTGGATCTTTCCTTTTTGTTGCTGCGGGTGACGGAAGATGGACGCGCCAACCTGTGTTCCGATGCGTGGCGTGTTCCGGCCTGCACCAACCTGCCGCAGCCAAAAATGGTTCTTTTAATGGCGGACTAGTAGTGTATCATCGCGTTTGCCGGGACTTTTATTTTATTTAAGTTAACATTGTCATTAATTCAATTTCATTTTTTTTCTCTCGTATCGCTTGCACTAAACTTAGGGACAGAGCGTATCCCCTGAGCTTTAACACCGAGTAACATGTAGTAAACTTATCTGAGCTAGTCGAGTCGATGGGTCAAATTAGTACTATAGTAATTAGTACTATACCTACATCTAAATGTAACTTTGTAATATATATTGTAAATAAACTACAAATTTTAAATTAACACCTAACAATATTTTTTTTCATATCCATCATTATAGTAGATGCAAAATTTCATATGCGTAAGTCTAAATATGTGAAAACTATGATGATACGACAGACAGGCGGACATGAAAAAATAATAAATAAGTAAAAAGTCAAGAAACGAGTCTAGTTACATTTTAATCAGATATTCTTGAATTCTGTACGAAATCAGTTTCTTATAATGGTTTTGCTTCGCTTACCAAACGACTATAAAGTAGTCATATTCATACTTTAATAGTATAATATGTATTTTTCAGACTTGGAGACCTGTGTGCTTTGTGTAGATATTCATATTGATAGTTGTAGGAGTACTTTAATTTTGGGCTTTCTCAGAAACTGAAGGGCCACGGAAGGCAATTTTAAATTCACATTCATTTTTGTCGAAGTTTCAAAAGTATTTGAACAAAATTCTTGGGGTCCTGCGGCTCTGGGGTACAGTTTTAACCGCAAACAAATTTTGGTACATACATATTTAAAGAATGCATTTACAGTAGCCGTCCAAGATAGTCACTTCCGAGATAGTCACATTTCGAGTGAAATAGACATACACATACGTCATTCACATACTATGTTTGCTCTTGTCTATACGCACATATGCGTCACATGTAATATTTGCTTACTCAGCACATTACATACCCCGTGTAACTGCCGTGTGGTACCGCGTAAAGTGTGTCGTGTGTGATACGTATGTACATATTATATTAGTCTAGACTTCTAGAGTGAAGACATTGGTCCGTACAAACATGATGACCAATTTTTTATAGTGGGCTCTAGCACACACTACGTCTACACACTACAAGGGTCTCGTAGACCAAAATTTTTAAATTTTATTGCATACATATATGCACATATTCTGCATACGTAATATGCAAAATGCAAATGCAAAATGAGTAACGTAAAATTCTAGAATATTCTAATCGTCAACTAGCAGAGATATCAAAAAACAAACTTCACTATTAAATTGGTCACTAAAAATGAGATTAAGCAGCACAGTTTGATAAAAATTCTAGAATGTTCTATTTGTTAACTAGCAAAGATATCGAAAAATCAATTACAGCATTTAATTGGTCATTGAAAAAGAGGCCAAACAGCCTATCTTGATAAATGTTCTGGAATATTCTATTCATAAACTAGCAAAGCTATCTAAACACAGACGTCTCCATTGAATTGGTCACCTAAAAAGAGACCAAATAGCACATTTTGGTAAATGTTCTAGAATATTCTAATTGTCAAGTAGCAAATATATTGAAAAATTGATTGCACCACTTAACTGTTCAACCAAAATTAAACTAATATAAACTAAATGTTCCATTTTGGCCCACATTCTAGAATGATGTATTTGTCAGTCAGAATAGAATATTCTAGAACATTTATCAAAATGTGATATTTCGTCTTTTTTTTGATGACCAATTAAATGTTACAACCGATTTTTCGATATCTTTGTTAATTGACGAATAGAACATTCTAGAATTTTTGTCAAATTGCACTACTTAATCTAATTTTTAGTAACCAAATCAAAAGTGAAGTCTGTTTTTGATATCTCTATTAGTTGACGAGTAGAATATTCTAGAATTTTTGTCAGCTTCGGCTATTTGGCGTCTTTTACGCTGATGAATCCGATAGTGACGTTGGTTTTTCGACATCTTTACTAGTTTTCTAAAAGTCGCACTTATATTCATTAAGCGTTTACCCCACCTGACGGACGTCTATGACTTCCAAGATAGTCACTAGAAGAACATTTGTGTGACTATCTTGGACGGCTACTGTAGTGTTGCAGCGACAGGACGAAGAGAAACACACACTCTTATTAGTGCAATAAAGAGATATTTACATGTAAATATTTGAATATGCTTTCACAATATTAATTTTGAGCTTATTGTGACACCCTGTCATTCGACTGATCATTGACCGCTAGCTTAACAAAATTCATATACTCTGCTATAATACTTAATAATACTCAAACAGCTTATTAACTAAGCTTCAAAACAAACTTAATACTCTTTATAAAAGCTTTTAAAATCCTGTATTATCCTGCTCTTTCTCTCTCTCTCTCTTTCTTCCTCTCTCTTTCTCTCTCTCTTTCTCTCTCTCTCTCTTTCTCTCTCTCTCTCTCTGTGTGTGTGTGTTATCTGTATATTTGTGTTGGATAACAATCTGAAAAGATAATTTAGTTATTATATGTATTATAATTGTATAACTTTTGTATATGATGCGACTAAGTTGCTTGTGTATATAGTATGTATGTGATGTATATGGTGAATTTCTCTTCAAAATAATTTAATAATTCTTGTGAAAATGTTGGTAGGAAGTTGTTGTTCCAGTGTGTGTTGTGTCACCGCAATAAAAGAACTAGAGCGTAAAGTGGAAGCATTTCAATCATATACATATACAGCGGTTAGACGTACATTCTGGATTGTTTAAAAGGTGTCTCACAAAACCGTATCCTGATTAGGTACCCTTACCGTAGTCCAACTTTAAAGAATCCTAAATAAAATGATGAAATGATGACAATCGAAGTGAATTGTAGGTTTTCGGAATCATTCTTTTTATTTTTTATCAAAATTTGATATGTAGGATCACCAAAAAGATGGTTTCTGTCGATTTATTTGTAAATTTTAATGGCGAAAATTAACAGTTCGCAATCAGTCTGTCAGAATTCAACCAGTCAATCAAATTCAAATCATTTCCATAACGTTTACTTTGCTAAAAAAGGATTACCTCAAGTTCACTAATTTTTTTTTATTTTCCTGAAAACCGTAAATAAACTCCGAGAATGGTTGACTGGGAGTGAATTGTAAGTTTTTTTCGAATCTTTATTTTCATTTTTACCAAAATTAGGTATGTAGGATCTATAGTAAAACGACTTCTAGCCAATCGGGCATATTTCTAAAAGGAATTTTATCATTTCGATAGCAAAAATGAAAAGTTCACATCGAAATTACTCTAACTAAATCAATTACTCTAATTCAAATATCTTCATTCAAATTTAATAGATTTGAGCGTTACTTTATGGTATTCCATATTTGATATTAGTAAATAAAAACACTTTACTTTGGAAAATACCACTTTTATTGTATATAAATACTCTTATAACATGTTTCGGTCAATATGACCATTCTCAGACGTTTAAAGATTACATTCAAATACATGCCTATTTATTCTAAATCTTATAATCTGTAGTAATAGATGATGGGAAATTAGTGGGGATAGATTGACCGAAACATATCATAAGAATTTTTTATATACAATAAAAGTGGTATTTTGCAAAGTAAAGTGTTTTTATTTACTAATACTTATCTTCATTCAAGTTTAAGTTGAGAAAAAAGAATTTTTTTAACTGATAACGTCATCATTTATTCTAAAATTTTTAGTGCCTTAAAAACGGTAAAGAAAATGATAGAATGATGGAACTGGAGGCGAATTATAGATTTCTGAGGCCGTTCTTTTCCTTTTTACTAAAGTGGTATATAAAGAATCACAGGAAAAATGACTTCGGTCAAATCAGTCATATTTCTAAAATAAATTTCGACATTTTAATGATAAAAACGCAAAGTTCATGCTCACATACTCCAAATTCAACCGTTGTGCAACATTTAAAGTATTTAAAGTATTTTTAACTCAGCATGTTTAACTTTCCGAAAACGTATTTTTCGAAATTTGTCTAGAAAACGGTTCAAATTTGGGTTTCTTGGGTAAATATGGTCCTTTTCACTTAAATCTAACCATGCTTCATCAGTTTGAATTTAAATAATTTCCGTTTTCTTGGCTATATCTCCTTCATTATTGCACTTAGATAAATTTTAAATTTGCAGTTTGTTTTTAGAAAAGAATAGAAGACTGATTTGTTTCGAATATAAGAATTATTTAATTTTTTAACCATAACTCATGATCAACTGTATCTGAAATGAGGTATAGCTTTCAATTGTTACGTCATAGAATTCCTAACAAAAATTTTTGTACACTCCGTACTGTAACTATTTTAAACATAAAAAATTGTAAGTTTTTATTTGTCGTAATAATTTTTGCATTCATAGAAAATCAGTTCAAATGTTACTTTATTCAGTCACTCTATCATCACTCCTCTATTCAAAATCACAAAATGCTATAATAACTCTATGGGTATGTATGTGTATGCTACGTACGCTCTTTAGAACTCAACTATAAAAATATTGTTAAAGTATGTATGCTTTTTATAGCGCTTTGATAATAAAAAAAATTCTATTTATTTAAAAAGAGATTTAATATTGTAATAATTTTATTGAAATTCGCGTCTTTGTAATTTTATTTTTTATTATTATTACTTTTTTATTTGTATAAAATAAATTTCATTGTTAATTTTATTGTTATATGAAATAATAATGGCGGCTTTCGCTTCTGTTCACAGGAATTGTACGTCTGATTTATAATTACATAACCTCATAGTTGTAAAGATCGTCTAGACTAGGGCAGTTGTTTCCAAACTTTATTCATCGTGGAACACTTTTAAGTTCATTTTTCCATTTCATTTATTCATTTATTTATGGAAAAATTTAAAATAAATAAATTTTTTTTAAATTTCACTGTAGCAAATCCCTTATTTGTTAACGTTATCAGACGTTACACGTTCGAAAATTGTGTTGTTACTGGTTCGTATTCTTCTTTAAGGGGAGGTTTACTTGAGCGTCGCGTCGTTAAAAAAAAATCGAATTTTTTTTGCAGAAATTGGTAGCTAATTATGTGTAGAATATGTTCCCAAAGTGATTTTGCTGAAAGAAATTTAAGAGAAGGTTTACTTGAGATTTGATCAAAAAATCGATTTTTTTTACCGAAATTGATAGCAAATTATGTGTAGAATATGTTCCCAAAGTGATTTTACTGAAAATAATTTAAAAAAAGATTTTTGCACATTAACCAAATCCAGCTTTCTATGAAAATAAAACTCAAAAAACGTAGTTCACGCAATAATGAGTATTAAATATAAAATTTTGAAAATACGTTTCTTTATATATATTTTATAATATCTCGGAACCACATTTTTGGAGCTGGCTTACACGATAACTCAAAAACTATTCGATGGATCCTTTTTTTAATTTTTTATTTTAAAGATAGTTCTATTCATCGGCACCTATACCTAAGTCCAATACACTTTTAGTATTTTTTATTTTTTTTATTTCACTTTAAAGAGCGAAAAATAAGACAAAAATCGTAATCAAAAGTTCAAACATCCGCCCTTTTTTTTTTCTTTCAGCAATTTATTGATATTATAGGTAGAGGTGCCGGTACTGTTCATATATTTTATAAATGTTTTTTGTTTTTGGATTTCAGTGGTTTATTACTGGCGCTATGATGTCAACCAAAAAGGCATCGGATTTTCGGATCGTCACACTGAATTATCTACAAAATGGACAATTTTTTATATTTTTCCTTGAAAATTCTTTTTTTTTTTGTATAGTTTAATACTTAATAAATATATGTACAAAATTTGAAATTGATATTTACTTCCGTTCTTGAGAAAAAAAATTCCAGAAAAATACATATTTTTTAAGGACTCTCAAGTAAACCTCCCCTTAATCTGTCTACTCTTCTAGTACAACATTCCTTTTTTCGGATTTGTTTCGTAAATAACTATTACTAAAAGAAAAAGATTGTCTACAAACACTACTTCAGTATAATCCTACTGCATAATATGCTTCCACATACATTTTTAAATTGTCATTAATTATTAATTAATCCTATATCACTTGTAATATAGAACTAATTGTATGTATTGTTCTGTATTAATATAAATATAAATATATATACATACATAAAATCTACATTGCATATTATACACATATAAATTTTATTTCAAATACATAATTATGCATTTAAATAAGTATAAATAAGTAATATATAATATGCATGCACATATTCATATATATGTACATGTAATACGCCACTGTTTGAAATTGTTGTTTGGAAGTTTTCAGTAGACGAACGGAATTACTTGCTTGCTCTTAACGAGTACGATGCATTTGTAATTAATTTTACATGAACTATGGATTACAAGTATATTCCATATTTATAAGTAAGCAAGCTATATTATATGCGCGTCTCAACTTGTATATTCATATGCGGAATTAATATAATCAACTTATAAAATATATATCTTGGTTGAGACGAGTGAGCCTATCAGTGAGTTTTTCGAGTTTACTGGAAAATACTTTTGCATATAGAAATTTTAATCGCTAGTGTAAATGTGCTCTGTATATTTTGGTATTTTATGAAATTAATTAGTTTGTATAATATTCATTGCTTGATTTTTAAAAGGTCCGGGGTTTATTTATTGTTTTCGAAACTACTAAAGTAGTGAAAGTGTTATGGTTACGTTTGAAGTATCTTAGAATCTTAGGTCTTAGAGCTTCTTAAACAATTTTGATTTCATATCTATCTATCTGTTCGTCTGTGTGTCCGAAAATCCCTTCAGGTGGCATAATCTTGGAACTGTTCGATCGCTTTTGATGAAATTTTTAGAAATTGTATGGTTTGGTTCCTAGATTGTCCCGAATGAATTTCGTAACAAGCGGAGAAATGGTAACCACGGGGCTATCGTGAAATCTTACAAAATGAAAGCAGGCATATTCGTATATCATTTTTATTTCGTTTACGTAAATCTTTTGGTATAGAAGCATTGTAACCTTACTACTTCTGGTGTAGAACCGCTGTAACCTTACTACCTTTGGTACAGAATTATTGTGACTTTACTACTTTTGATACAGCTGTGGCTTTACTACTTTTCTTATAGAGCCGGTGCACAGTGGTCCAATTTCTAAAAAAAGCGGACAAAAATGAGAAAAGTGAAGTTTGTAATTTTGAACTCATTACACCGTAATACCGAAGGGGAGGGGCACCACTGCACCTCGGTACTAACCTACAGTCCATTATATCGGCTGCATTATCAGATAAGGGAAGGTCAAACACAGCTAACTGAGCACCCGTCTCATACGCATCTTCTAGTTGTTCATTAATAACTTTTGTTTGTAAGTGTGTTTTTCAAATCAAAAGTGATGGAAGTTGAAAATGAAGGTATATAATCATTATGGATATGTGGTAAAGGGTAATTTAATATTTCTGTAGGGTGTACTTATTACAGAGAAATATTGCATTGTTAATGTGTTTATTTATAAGAAATAGTTATGAGTTTGATCGAGTTGGATCATTTGTTTTTTTTTTTTTGCAACAAAGTATGATGTAGATTATTTTAAAAAACAAAGTTCTTGCCCCAATGTGCCTCTTCATTTTTTACACCAATTTCAGTTTTTTCTTGTCTGACTTCATATTCATAATCAGCGACCTTGAAAACCTTTATATACCATTTTTTGTCTCAAAAAAGCTAATTTTTTTAATTTTTGCCCGTCATTTTGAATTTTCAAAGAAATAATATCAATTTCATAATCATCGACGTTGAAAGCTTTTATATACCATTTTTTGTTTGAATAAAACTAATTTTTTTATTTTTGCCTGTCATATGATCTTGAAAACCCTTATATACCATTTTTTGTTTTACTCAAACTAATTTTCGATTTTTGTCCGCTTTTTTTTTTTTTAAATTGGACTACTGTTCGTTGTAATCTTACTACTTTTAGCACAGAAATACTGTGACTTTACTACTCTGACACAAAATCGCTGTGACTTTACTACTTTTGATATAGAATCGCTGCAACCTTACTACTTTTGGCACAAAACTGCTGTGATGTTACTACTTCTGGTACAAAATGGCTGTGAACTCACTACTTTTGGTATAAAACCACTATGACCTGACCTCTTTCCTTACATAACTGCTGTGATTTTACTACCTTTGATATAGAACCGCTGCAACCTTACTACTTTTGCAACAGAACGGCTGTGATCTTACTAATTTTGGTATAGAATCGCTGTAACTTTACTACTTTAAGTATCAAGTAGCTGTAACCTTACTCCTCTGAGTATAAAATCGATGTAACGTTACTACTTTTGATACAGAGCTGCTGCGATCGCTATTTATACAATTATAATAATTTAATTGGTTAAATTAATAGATATAGTTTTCGAAATAGTAACAAAATTTAGATTCTGTTCAAATAAATTACATTTTTTTAAATAATTATTGTAATACATATATTTGTAAAATTGCAATTCTAAAACACAAAACCTTCACGACCGATTTTAATTTCATTAAATAACAGCGTCCTTCAAGGATGACATTTAAGTTTTTGATTTTACAAAATCATTTAGAAACGCGGGGCTTAATTCAGTCACAACGTTTACACCGCCGCCCCTCGAGCCAACTATGGTTGAATGAATAAAGTTTTAATTTTATTCCTACGCCTACTTGGCTTTAAGAAAATTGTTACTACAACTTTCGTCTATAATGTACCGAACATCAAAACTAAAATTAATTGGCCAGTCTGATCAAAGACTTACTCACTGGAGAGGATTCATCATTACAAATACATTTTGTCTTTTCTTATTATAGTTAATTATTTTTTTTACCACTACGCGCGCCCCAAAATGTAATTGTTCCGTCCGTCCGTCGACGCTTCTTTCTATTCAACGCGTCAAACAATACCATCCAGCAGGGACTGACTTTTGTGTCATCATAATTCTCGTCAGTTGTTACACTTTTTGTGTAACAGAAAAAATATTATGTTATGAATTTCTATCATTTTCCAACTGTTTTGCTTGTTACAATTCTATTCATTTTCATTTGTCGTTCGGGACCAAACGAAGGTTTCATCTTTACTTACCGACTGTACTTCTGTTTTTATTTTAATGTCGTTTTTGGTGCTTACGCATAAATTCTCGTGTATGTATGTATGTATATTTTTGTTGTTTAGTAAATGTTGCGTTCGTATAGGACAATTTTACTAAAAGCACTTCTATTCATGGTTATGTTAAATATTTCGTTATAAAAATGGGACCATTTTTTTTGTGAAGAATTCCTTTTATGAAAAAAATTTGAATATTTTCTTTTTATGTATATATTTTTTTCACATCGTAATTTTTTTTTATTTATGTTGGTAGCGTTGATTTGTGTATATGCGTGCAGTGGTAGGATGAATATACGCTTAAGCTAAATCTTTATTTATATATTATAATATTAATATTTTACCCCATGCAGGGTGTAAAAAGTAAGAGCAAGGCGAGACACGCACATTTAGGGTTCCGTACAGTGAGCAATCAATAGCCCAATATTTTTTTTTTATTTATGTATATTTAAATTTTAGAAATTGTCCCACATTATACTGAAATATTAAGGCTGTATTCTAGTCAAGCATTTTTTTTAAAATTTGATTCTTTTAATTTCATTTTCTGAAAGTACTGACCTTTACAAATGTGTCCTCAAAAGGAAATTTAAAAATTTTGAAAAGTTGCAAAGTTATAGCCATTTTGATACGATAGAATCCTGTTATAAGGTATTATACTTCAAAAATTTAAATGCATTTTTCTCGAAACTACATTTTTCCAGTTGGCCGAAAGGATATCTCGAGCTGTTTTTAATCAATCGACTTCAGATTTTGACGAGTACCTTCAATACATGTTGCTTTGATGGTTGGGACTACGGATATTGCAAAATTTTAATTTTTACTATTTTTAAAAAATAAGTTTCTTTTCTAACAGCCTGTATTGTTAAATTTTTTAAATTTTTTCCCGAAGTAGTTCCTACCAGAATCACAGAATAGAACTAGAATATTTTTTTTTTTTTCTTTTGTTGCAGATGTCAACCAGCAAATCACTTTTTTTGCCTTGGCTATAATATTTAAATTGCCATAAAGTTCTTGAATTTTCATTGTTTTTATAAAATTTTTAAAATGTCAATAAATAGATGGCAGAAAATGTACAGTAAAAATATTAGTAGATTCTTTGTTTTTTATTAATTCGTAAAAATTGTCAAAATTTTCACTCCCCTGACTAGAAGACCCTTCTTACGTATATATTTATCACAATTTTCATAATATTATAAAAATGAAATTAAATGTTCTCGTGTGTAAATTACTACTGTATTTTTTTTAGAAAAGCAACTTTTAAGGAAATCATGAGATTTTGAGGATTTTGAGGATTTTGAGTTATGTATTTTCTGTAGCTATTTATGAAGTTTTTTAATATTTTTTGTAAAATTTTATTGATGTGGCCCGTCTCCACGGCATAAAAAACGGCTATGCTCTATTTGGAGTCCTCTGAATAAAGAACCGGTAACCTTGGATTCGTAATTTTAGAGTTATTATTCGTTTAAAAAAAAAAACCTAATTTATTTTTTTAGTTAATTGAAATGACATTTTTAATTACCTTATTTTGTAATGTTATTCCCAAACAGATTTTATTTATTTAAAAACTACAAAAAAACTTTTTGTGATAAAAAAAAAAAACTTAAAAACAATTTTTTTAATTTGATCGTTTACAACGATAACCATTAAGAAAATTGCCGACTCTCACAATGCGTATTGGAATGAGTTGAAATGAATATTTTCTGGATTATCCAAATTGTAAGCAAACTGTCAAAATTTTCCTTGTGATACGAAAATGTTTCGTGTAGAGGTTATTAAATGATGACACAAAATGAAAATTTTCGGAAAAGTTGACAGACAGATAGACAGGAGGTTCCTTCGTACTGGTTAAGTGAATGATAACAATTTCACCAAAATAAAATAATATAATAACTATAAATGTTTTGGTGTACATGTCGTATGATGGGTTGACGTGGGTTTGTTTGCGCCACTGAAACCGGTCGCTCTGACAACACGATTACCGGCCGACTTGGTGTACCTATAACAGAGACCACACCACCGTTGGTGCTCCAGTGTGGTTCGTTTGTGAAAAGTTAACCATCTGAGCTTGTTTGTGGTGTACGCTGTGCGGGAAGAGGATTTTAATAAATTTATTTTAAATATTTTTTGTAAATATTTTCGTAGCGAGAGAGATTAACTATTTCCTTTTTCTCTTTTTGAAGTATTTATATTTTAATCTGTTTGCACATGTTTCTGTACGTGTATAATCGAACTAGATAAGTAGGTAAAGCAAAAATGTTAAGGGGGACCACTAGTCTAGTGTGACCGCCTGAAAAAAAGGTGATTTTTGGGAATTTTTTTAAAGAAAACTACTGTATGGAATGTTTTAATATTTTAAGGATATATTCGTTGATATATAATAAATTCATGATAAAATTTTTGGACCAAAAAATTGAAGTTCAGTGAGTTATTCGCGATCTCTCAAGGCTCCAAAAAAAAGTTGCCCCACTGCGGCAGTGATAGCGACCTTCACAGTGCCTGATATCAAAAAAACCAAAAAGCCTATTAAACTAGAAGGTATTACTCGTGCCATAAACCTCAATCGAAAAAGAAGTTGAAATTTATTAAAATGACGGAGTTTTAAAAAGAAAAAGTTTCAAATTTTGCGGGAAAATTTGATGATTTTTGGCCAGCAAAAATTACATTTTTTATTTGATCGGAAAACTGGTGGTTCATGGCACGAAGAAACATATATAAAAGAAGATGCAATAACAATTAAATGGATCGGATCATTTGTCTTCGAGTTATAACTGCAGCAAATTTGAAAAATGTAGTTTTTCTTTACTTTACCTTTTAGTTTTAATAAACTGAGAATTTTTACTAATATTATTTACGATGTACTCACTACAACGATCACAGTTAAACTCGATGAGTGGTTTAAATGTGCCAGGGTCTAGCTGCTCCACAACATATGACTGGCAGCCACGTCCAGAAACTCCCGAACTATCAACCTTCATACATTTCTCAATACCTCAAAGTTAACAGTGGAAATCAGAATCCGCTCTTCGGATGGCTGTAACTCAAAAATTATTTGAAATAGGCACTCGAAATTTTAGTATGTTATTTTTAAAAGTATAGTCTATCGAATCATATAAAAAAAAAATTTTCCAATTTTTTCAAAATGTCACACTACTGGTCCCCCTTAAGAATGAATAAGAAAACTGATGAGTAAATTTTTGTTTTGATTTTACGCTTTGGGAAACGAAGAAGGGTATAGGCTACTGTTTACTGCAGGGAAAACATCTCATTCTCGAGAGAGAATGTATTTAAAACGTTAGACTTCAACCGCTTAACTTTCAGTCGACTTGGAGCTTTGAATAGTAATAGTAAGAGAGACGAAGAAGGACATAAGCTACTTTTCACCACGAAAGAGTATTCCATTTCTTAGGAAAAATGTATTTAAAACGACACAATGAAATTATGACAATTGTCTTCAAATCTTTACACATTGCTAATAAAGGGGACAAAAAAAGAACATTGGCTACTTTTCACTGCGAGAAAGTATTTCTCAGAGCATCAATAAACAACCAGTAAAAGGTTGCAGAAAGCAACATCAAGATCTAATATTATGTCAAATGTCAAATTCCTGCATTACATAATTTTCGCGAAAAGCCTCTGCGATATTATTAATTTTTTTTTTTTTTTTATTTTTGTGTGAAACAACCACCAAATTTCTCGATTAGGATACGGCCTTAATGAAATCATGTTATTGGTAGGTTGTTAAAACTAAAAACCACTAATATGAAAAGCTAAATATGGTAAGGATAGCGTAAACTTTGTAGAAATTTTGAATTGTTAATTTAGTTATGTTAATGATTTTAAATAAAGGATACATTTCGTCACTGCTTTGCGTATATTCAAAAGGAAAACATTTGGATTATATAGGAAAATTTTTCGTAATGAAACCCATTTTTTTAAATAACAAAAGCCACACAAATTTTTCTCATTTTATTCCTGAAAACAATTGTACCTTTAAAAATAAAACAATTACTCGAAATGGTTACTACAATTCGTGATGTAACAATTACGAGTATAAAAGTTATCCTCATTTTTAAACAACCTCATCGTTTTTCGCACAAAAAAATTCTCGACCGCCGAAAATGAATGGAAAATATTTTTCCAGTTTTCCTTCCTGCACACACGTTTGAGGAAACTTTTATCAATAGACGGAAAAACTAATATCCAAAAACCATTGTATTGTGCGTGTCCATTTCACTTAAATTTTACATTTTACCTCCTCACCCTTGCACCCGCACGGTCCGCGTCCGCCATGCGCAGCCTATTGCATTGGACAAAAACAAGTATCCATCCATTCCTCTTCGTTGTATCCGCAGCGCCTTCAGTGTATCCTTTTTATAAACTATTATTATTACTTTCTATGTATTTCTCGTAACAGTGAATGTATCCATTTAATGAAAAAGGTAATGTATTCTACCTGACGAATTTTCTCGAAAAATATTTTTCTGTTATTATGTTGTTGTTGTATACATCGGCAAGGATAATTTTTCGTCAGATTAGTTACCGTCAATTGGGGCGAATCTGGACAATTTGTTCAGTTTTTTGGCAATGAATTGTTTAGAGTTTACCTAAAAAATTCTAAAAAAATAATTTAAATGCTTTAATATCACGAGCATATAGGGCAGTAATAAAAATATCAAAATTGGTACTGCAACATTTTTTTTTGTTAAATAGTGTCTAGATTCGTCCCTATGTGTGAGGCGACGCTGGACAGTGCTTTATTTGCAATATAATTCACATTCAGTCATGCATATGGGTAGAATCGGACATAAAAAGATCAAAATAGCTGAATTTCCATTTTGGAAATTCGCTAAGATAAATAACTACATCAGCGAATGACTTTTGATGGCTGGAATAAAACATTTTGGATTTAAATGAATTTTAACTATTTAAATTTGCCTTTGAGTCTATCATGCAAGGTCGATTTGGGAACATGGAAATATTCAGTAGCCTGTCTGAAGTAGGGGCGCAACAACTACATATCTACAGAGGATCCAACAAAAATTTAAATAATCAAATTTTTTGATTACGTAGTTCTCCGATAACAATGGAAAATGTTGTAATAAAATGTCGCCTCCGAAAATTTGATTTTCAAATAAAGAATATTAGTAAACCACTAAAAATTTTACTTTTTTATATAAATAAAATAAATTGAAGGAAAATTTTTAGGTAATTTTAAGGGGTCCGGACCCCTTGGACCTCCCCGGTTGTTGCGCCTTTGTCGAAAAGAGCCGATTTTATGTTATCTAGACTACAGTTTATGTAGTTTATACCCACTTTCTTTTTATATTGACGCACCATGGTGTATGAATTCGCCTTACCTCTAGACAATTTTTTATTAATCAATTTATAAAAAAAAAAAAAATTAAGCACAATACAGCTTTAATTTTTGGTACATATATTGTCAAAAAAAACGCCAAAAATTTTGTTGTCAATCCCTACTTTATATATAACTGTTTTTTGCACAGCAGTTTCTTTCTAAGATTTCAAAACGGGGGTTATTTTTACAAATTACACACAATGCGCCTGTAAAATAACAAAATTCAAAGATGTCACGTTCACCGCTTTTCTTTGATGACTAACTCATAACTGACAAAATTTAGTAGCACAGATTGATCTATGACCTTGTACAGTCATAACACTGACGAAAAAATATCGAGAGGCAGCTCTGTCTAGATTCGCCCCAACTGATGGTACGTGTTCATTTTAGCAAATTTTATTTAAAAAATGTTCTATAGCCAGAAATATCGGATACCCAAAACTAAGATATTTTGGATTTTTTGGCCAAATATAATATTTTTTTCTAAAATTTGAAACTTTTCGAAATTACACCATCGTGCGAAAAAGAAAATTTTTAAACCATTATTTTATGTTAATTGGTTTTCGAGAAAAACTAAAAAAAAAGTATATTTATGATAATACTTAGGCCTAACGAAAGAGGGGAGGGACGACCGGGATTGTAACCTTCAGACCCAGATTTGGTGAGACTAAAGAGGTGGCCCCGTAACTGTAGGTAAGGATTCTGGTAAAAAACAAAAATAACTTTTTTTTTCGCTTGTCGCTTAGTTTTTTGGAGGAAAATTTTAAATATATGGTTTATTCTTGGGGCCTATCATTTCTTACATAGAATAATAGTTCGAAAACTTATTTAGTGTAAAAAAATTTGGAGGACTTTGAATGAATTGTACCAATTAGCAAAAAATTCATCATGTACGACAAAAAATGCCAAAAAAAAAATATGCTCTGAGTATCGAACGTGTCTAGTTGAAAAACTCATCCAAGGATTTGGGATTTTAACGATTTTTCGCAACCTCCATGAAATCAGAATGTTTCGTTTAAATTAAAAAAAATTCTCTTATAGTCTCGGACTTAAGGCGCACAATGACAGTGGCTTCCATTCGGAAATTCACTAAACAAGACAAATTTAAAAGATCAGCATTCGTTGTGACTAATTATATTTAATTATCTAACACATATTCATTAATTTATTGAAAATGAGTTTCCTTTCCTTTATTATTTTACAAAAATTGTTTTTATTTTCTATTTGGGTCCTCGCATTTGCGCAACTTAAACCTGAAATTATTTTTGTCAAAATTTTGTCGTTTTGAATTATATCTATACCAACATCTGGTTGGTTAATCGATAAAAATATTAACTGTATTATCCATTATCTAAAGTTCATTTATCATATTTTGAATTGACTTCACCTCAACATTGGTATCTGAAACCTTTTTTCCTTTATCAAGAGCTGATATTTCAATTATAACGACATAAAAGTATTAAGTTTATTTTTTCCAATTTGAATTTGATTTTTACGGTTTCTTTTGTTGTGGATTTAACAACAGTCGAAACTGTTTAAAAAAGAGAGGTTTTCACCTTTTAAATCCAGAATCCTCTTTTTTTTTCGTTTGCTGTATAAAATTATTCTGTACGGAGTAAAATTAAATAATGTTACATAAACAATAAATTGTGTAAACCACCCATGTCCTCCGCTTCTTGTGTGTTGCCGCCGTGGAGATAAAAAAAGCAGTGTAAATCATTAAAATTTAAAACAAATGTTGACATAAACAATGTTTTAGAATTATTCGTCATGTGCTTGGTTAGTGTGGATACGAGTATTATGTACCACAGAATAATCAGAGGTCAAGTTGCTATCTCTGCACTACTGATACCAATGTAGACAAAAAATCCCCTCTATTTCCCACCACTATGTTGTGTAAGTACCCACTGTGTGTAGTGGTGTTAGTTTGATCTTTGTAACTGTGTCAATTGAAACACACACAATTACAAAACATGTATTGTCGGACGGAGCAAGGTGGGGTCCAAGCTAACAATGGTCCAACAATACATAATAACGTGTTGTGCATTGAGTGACCGATACCGACTGACTAAATGCCTTAAGCGGTATCAAGCACACACTGGCACACTGCTATCCACAGTTTTCTACAAACACGCTTAGGGCTTGTTACGTACACTCTGTTGTGTTGTGCAGTGTATGTAAACATTCTGGGTCGGTACTGATGTTTCATGTCACTGATTCAATTTTGTATTTAGTAGTTGATTAGTTGATATATTGTTCTAGTTTTTCTAGTTAAATTTTTTCTCCACAACTAATTGTGTATTCGCTTGTGATGATTGTGTATGGCCTGTATGTAGAAAAATACTCGAAAAGAAAATGTTGGGTAAATAAGTGGCAGCTTAAGGGGGACCACTATTATATTGTGACCGTCTGAAAAAACGGTGATTTTTGGGAATTTTTTTTAAAGAAAACTACTGTATGGAATATTTTAATATTTTAAGGATTATTCGTTGATATATAATAAATTCGAATGATAAAATTTTTGGACCAAAACATTGAAAATTCAGTGAGTTATTCGCAATCTCCCAAGGCTCCAAAAACAAAGTTCCTCCACTGCTGCAGTGATAGCGACCTTCACAGTGCCTAAAATAAAAAAAAAAAAAAAAAAAAAAAAAAAAAAACAACCTAAAAGCCTATTAAACTAGAAGGTTTTGCCCGTACCATGAATCTCAATCGAAAAAAAAAGTTGAAATTTAACAAAATAGTGGAGTTTTTTAAAAAAAAGTTTCAAATTTTGCGCGAAAATTTGATGATGTTTGGCCTACAAAAATTACATTTTTTATTCGATCGGAAAACTGGAGGTTCATGGCACGAAGAAACATATATAAAAGAAGCTGAAACATATATAAAAGAATCAAATCGATCGGATGATTTTTTTTTTGAGTTATAACTGCTGCAAAGAACTCCTCCGGATAAGATAGGTGAATTTGCCTAAGGTCCAGCCTGGGTTGGGGGTTCCATGGTAGGGTTCGCCCTTGCACATGTATTCCATAGCTGCAATATTAGGTCAAGGTTGCTTTGCATTTTCGAGTTGTACCAAAATGTTCAATTTTGGACATTTCCCGAATTTCCACTTTCGTTTCCCCCAAGTGCGTAAGTATTATATATATGCATGTAGGGTTCTAAGAGCTCCATAAGACAGTGCATGCAGCTCTCCAAAACACGGTGTTTAGGAGAAGATATTTGCAAAAATTTCTAAATGGCCTTAAGAAAACACAAAACGCGACCTTGGACCAAAATGAGACATAGATTTTTGAAATCTACACCTTTGATTTAGTAAATATATGTCTAAAAATATTTCGCAAAATTGGGCCAAGTAAGGCTAATTTAGGGATTTAAATACAAGGGGCTCTAATGACTCTCGGTGTTGCACCCGTCTTAGTGGACTTGTTTAGCCATAAAATATGGCGTCGCCTTCCTCTCACCCGTAACAAAAGCAAGCGTGTGCGATTAAGGCTCATTACCAGTGTTTTCATCAGAATGGAAAAGTCTCGCAAATATCATAAATCAAAATACCCCTGTCGCAGCATCTGCATAACATAGCGAATTTCCAAATCTTGGGCACTGGCGGATCTCATCTAAGACCTGTACCTATTTAAAATAGTTTAGCTTTCTAAGAGTAAAAGAATTTTTAAAATCGGTTGGGTAATTAGTTTTGGTATTTTTGGGGACCCAAGAACCCGAACGAATTTTGTGCAGCATAGTTGTATCCATCTAAAATAATTTAGTTCTCTAGCAGTGAAAAATTTTTTAGCATCTTTTCGATAGCTTATTACTGGCGTTTTCGGATCTGCAAGATCCCGGTGGACCTCATTAAAAAATCAGCTCGACCGTATATTCTAGGCGGACTTTATGTAAAATATATATATATATATATATATATATATATATATATATATATATATATATATATATATATATATATATATTCAAAACCCGTTGTGTAGCATTCTACGCCGCATTTGCATCCGCAGGACAGTTGTGGATCTCAGATAACACAACCTGTACCTATCTAAAATAGTTTACCTCCGTAATAGTAAAAAGGTTTCAAAATCGGTCAGTTATTTTATTTTTGACACTTTTAGGTCCTACTGACACTTCAGACCTTACATAACGTAATCTATATGTATCTAAAATAGCTTAGCTCCCCAACAGTGAAAAAATTTTCAAAATCGGTCGGCTAGTTTATTTTTGACGCTTTTGGATCCGATGGACCCTGGCAGACTTTACATAACGTAATCTATATTTATCTAAAATAGTTTAGCTCTGTAACAGTGAAAAAATTTTCAAAATCGGTCGGTTAGTTTATTTTTACCACTTTTGGGCCCCATGGACCCTGGCGGACCCTAAATAACGTAATGTATGTCTATCTAAAATAGTTAGTTCCCCAACTGTGAAAAAATTTTCAAAATCGGTCGGTTAGTTTATTTTTGACACTTTTGGATCCCATGGACCCTGGCAGACCTTACATAACGTAATCTATATTTATCTAAAATAGTTTAGCTCTGTACAGTGAAAAAATTTTCAAAATCGGTCAGTTAGTTTATTTTTGACACTTCTGGATCCTATGGACCCTGGCAGACCTTACATAACGTAATCTATACTTATCTAAAATAGTTTAGCTCTGTAACAGTGAAAAAATTTTCAAAATCGGTCAGTTAGTTTATTTTTGACACTTTTGGGTTCTATGGACCTTGGTGGACCTTACATAACGTAATTTATATTTATCTAAAATAGTTTAGCTCTGTAACAGTGAAAAAATTTTCAAAATCGGTCAGTTAGTTTATTTTTGACACTTCTGGATCCTATGGACCCTGGCAGACCTTACATAACGGAATCTATATTTATCTAAAACAGTTTAGCTCTGTAACAGCGAAAAAATTTTCAAAATCGATCAGGCAGTTTATTTTTGACACTTTTGGGTCCTATGGACCCAGGCGGACCTTACATAACGTAATCGATATTTATCTAAAATAGTTTAGCTCTGTAACAGTGAAAAAATTTTCAAAATCGGTCAGTTAGTTTATTTTTGACACTTTTGGGTCCTGTGGACCCTGACGGACCTTACATAATGTATTCTAAATCTATCTAAAATAGTTTAGCTCTGTAACAGCGAAGAAATTTTTAAAATTGGTCGTTTAGTTTATTTTTTACAATTATGGGATCAGTAAATCTCATACAAGTCTAGTACTCTAACAGTAAGAAAAGGGTTCTAAGGATCTCATATAACTTATGGCAGTCCGTAAGCTTCTTGCGGACATCATTTAATTAATTAATTCAAATACTTTAACTTACTAACTGTGAAAAATTTTTTACAATCGATTGGTTAATTAATTTCTGGCCTTTTTAGGTCCCGAAAACCTTGACCTCACATAAAATACCTTAAATCCATTTGAAATGGTTTAATTTTTTAACATTATTAATTATTAGTGGAAAAATTTTCAAAATCGATTCAAAATATTTTTCCGTACATACATATGTACATTGTACAGATTTTGTTTTGTTTTATATTTAATAATATTTATATCATAACATAATCTTCAATTTCTTGTTTACTTAAAAATTCAATAAAAAAAAAAAAAATTCTCCATTACATTAGCTTAGAAAATCTGTTTAATTTACATTTTTTAACATGGAATAGAACCATGCTAATTATAATGCAATAAATGAGAAACAAAACTCTATACATGTATGTGTGTTATATCTCATATATGTGAATAGTTTTCACTTGTTCTCACAAAATTTTTTAATAAAAAAGTGAAATATTTTTATACTTATTAAAAACTGAGATATAAATATAAATTACTTATTAGACTAACAAAGAAAGAATAAAAGTGAAAATTTACATTTTCTCGAAAAATACTTAAAATAGAAAGAAAATTATAAGAATATTTTCTTCATAATTTTTTTTTTCCTTTTCAACGATGTAAAAATCGAACTGCCTTATGATAGGATCGAATGATAAAAAATGGCCAGAAAACCTACTTCTGGGCATCCGACGTGTCTGGCTAACGAACTTAGCCAAGCCATTTCAGAATCCAGTCCGCACACAAAATTTCATAAGCGTTAGACGTTTCGTTCGAGAGTTATCGCGCGGATACATATATATATATATATATATATATATATATATATAAATTTTAGTGAATATCATTTTCGTATTCTAGGGACCTCAAAACATATTTCTGATATGGTCCCGGGCTTAGGTCGCACCATGACACCTGGCGTAAAAGCTGAATTTCCAGTTTTGGAAATTCGCTAAAACATGCTTTCCGTCACAAAAAGGTAAACTGAAAAGTTATATACAAGTTATCCTTGAATTTTTACCGCAGTTATTGAACAGTTTTATTAAGGGCACATGTTTCTTAAGGGCACATCTTTCTTTTTTTTTAAATAAAGCGCATTTTTCGAGAACCAGTTTTGCCTTTTTCGAAATGATTCAAATTTTTAGGTTACTTTAATTTGTAGTGCTTTGTATTCAGGGATTTTAAAAATCACTGTTTTGGTAGTAAACGGTTATATGTTGGCGATAAAAGTAAAAAAAACGCCGTGAGCAGCGGGGCCCCATCACGGTAGTCGAATTTTCCCCTTCATCTTCGGTATTGAATGTCTACAAGCGAAATGTGATTGAAAGTCTACAACCGAATTGTCATTTTGTTGGTTTCAAAACTGGTGATGAGTGTTCGGCTGATCGAGACTTTAAAAAAAGGTTTTAAGTATTTAAGGGCTGTATCTCAGTAAATTTCAATTTTGTGCCGAAAACAGGTAGCAGAAAAAAAGCCAACACAATTCGTACGAGGACATTCCTGCCCATGTTTATCCGCTAATTGCCTTTATGTTTTAGTTTTAAATATTAAAAAAGGACCTTCAATAGTAAACTGGAAGGCCTTTATAAAGATATTTTTTCTTTCCAAAAAAATCCAAAATTTCTATTTTATAAATACTAAAAATTCAAAATTCCTAATTTATAAATAAACAGTGACTTTAATAACATTTTTAAATTACTTAATATGTACGTATTTCATTTGTCATAAAAGTAAGTTCACTTTTTTTTAAATTTTTTAAAATTACTATTCGCCTACTTGTATTTAGAATAAACATAATGCTTTTAAAACACATTTAACAATAGCATTCAATTCCGATGTAAAAATGGGAGAAGTGGGGGGAAAAGTGATGTGGACTCCCTACAAGGTACTAGCTGGATACTAACTGAATAGACGTACAAAATTTCAGCCCTCTAGGTTTCCTTATGGAGTCTCTAGACGTGTTAGAAAACAAGCAAAAAAATTAAGGAAATATTGGCGTAAAAATCGTGGGGGTAAGGGTTAAAAGTTGAAACCTCCAAAAAACAGTGTCTGGCTATTAGCTTAACCTGTACACCAAATTTCAGCCCTCTAGGTTTATTTGGGGAGATTTTGACCCGAACGAAACTGTTAAAAAACAAGAAAAATCATGTTCTTTTGGGTATAAAAATGGTGGGGGTAGGGGTTAAAAGTCGAGACCCCCAAAAGGCACCCCCTTGATACTAACTCAATCCGAATACAAAATTTCAGCCCTCTAGGTTTATTCGGGTGACCTGTGCGAGTGGTACAAACTTCGAAAACGTCGAAAATGCATGAAATTGTAGCTTAAAAATGAGGGGGGTGGGGGTAAAATATTAAAACCTCCAAAAAGCACAACCTAGGTACGAACTTTATCAACACACCAAATTTCAACCCTCTACGTTAATTCTGGGGGGCTGGGGGCCTGTTAGATCCAGCGAAAATCGTTTTTCCCCCCTCTACTCCCACCATATCATCCTAGGAAGCTGAATTTTGGATATGTTGTAGATAATTGACCGAAACATTATTTAAAACCGATTTGGAAAAGTTTTATTGCTTTTCCGCCCCCCACCACCCCCTTAAAGGTCGGGTCCGAAAAAAAATTAGCCCAAAATTTGACCCCACTTTGATAGTATTGTTGTGCATCGGAATAAGCCCCACTTACCAAATTTCATCTCTTAACTTCCATAGGGGGGCCCTACACATATTAAAAGGTTGCGGGAAAATATATATATATATATATATATATCAGACATCTTTTTTTTTTACATAATCGTGTTCTACGGGTCCGAAAACGGATAGCGCCCCTGGTCTCGCCTCTCGCAGCTCTTATCGTATAGACTGTATAAGTCTAATTTTTCGGAGAAAATTCGACTAAAAAAATCAGACAGGGCGTTTTTAATGATAAAAAAATTAAAAATACACTAATCTTCTTTGTTTTTAACATGTAAATATTTTCAGTATATAAAAAAAGTTCATTGTTGTAAGCTTTTTTACGTTTATTAAGCCCTCTACACATCTAAGCTTCTTTAGTAATACTATTAAAGTCAGTTAGCATAATACACGAGTAGACATACTAGCTTCAAATAGCTTGTTTACAGTCAAATATTATTTATTCATATACATAATATCGTGCGGTCTTTGTCTAACCTCTTGCATTCGATATACATTTTATTTCATTTTTTTTCGGAATTAGCGACTCCATCTATGTGTATGTATGTACAATATATAATATAGCTTGATGTGGTCGTGCTGGTGAAATAATCGGATTTGTTATAAACATTAGTTAGTTGTTTTAGTACGGTTCTAGAATCGCTAGAACAGTTTTTGAACTCATATTGAAGTTTGCATTAAGTTTTGAAAAGATTTACTCTTTACAATATAACAGCCGTATTATGATTTATATATGTATAATATAGAGGTATACTAGAACGCTAAATTTTGTTAAGGTAGTTTTCTATCAGGGAAATAGTTTTCTTAGGAAAATTCTTACTCTCAAGGGGTAAATTTTTAAGGGTTTTAATTTAGTATTTTTCAATTTTATATCGATAGCACTTAGCAGAAAGAAAACCAACACAATTCGTGCTGGGACATTCTACCCATGCTTATCCGCCTATAGCCTTTAGCGATATTTTCGTGTGACCAACCAATTCTGGAAATCAGATTTTATCGGTTAAATTTTGATGTAATGTTAACAATTTAAATTAATTTCAGGTACAAATTACACCACATGTTCAAAATTAATGACCATTCTTGATTTTTAATTTTTGAATCGTAGTCTAAATCGAAGATATTGTGACCGTTTTAAAATTAAAAGATACTTTTGACATGTAGTATTCCAATTTCTCAAATATCTATTCAATCTAGAATATTTCTGTGTTAATATGTTGTTACAGATACTGGTATTTCACAAGAATTTAGGTTAACAAAACACAATCTTATAATATTCAACAACATCGACAGCGACGAGGATGGGATGAAGGAAAACATTTGGATATGTAGTGTATCACAATCAAATTCCTTGCATATTTATTGTACTCTATGTTTGTTATTACATTGTAAATCCAGCATCCTTCGTGTTATTTTGTGTTTATTTAGAACGTATATACCGAAATGGATGGTATCCGATGGTTCGGGCAAAAGATAAAAATTAGCGGCGTATTACATTGGTCCAACACACACCACCACGCATTTGTTACATATTTTTGTTTTGGGTCGAGGGTAAATAATGAAAATGTTTTTTAGAAAAAAAAAATTTCGCATTTTTATGTTAGTAATGTGTTTTTTTTTTTTTTGCGTTTGTGGAATGTTGAGCTAATTGAATAATCTGGAATTTACATAACATGTTCTCATATTGTATGTATATTGTTATTTTTTTAGATAGATGGCATGAAATTTTTATTTTTAAAATCAAAGGGATCATGTATAGGTAGGGGAGACCGGGTCAAAACCGTATAACTAAGAATTTCGCGTTGTATATCATTCATTTTAAAACGTAAATGTATGAAACCAACGTTTATAACTAGTTAGTTTCCTGAGGAACATAATCAAATCAACATACTTCGCATAATCCCAATATTAAACAAAAAAAAAAAAAAAAAAACACAAAAAATTCAAACCATAATTTATTACGGTTTTACCCAGATCCATGGACAAGACCGTATACTCTATACTCAACACCGAAGAATCGATTTAAGTCATCTTAAGCCTCTGCGCGTTGAAGAACCCAAATCATTTTTTTTGTTTGAATTTGTTGATTCAGTCTTGTATAATGTTGATTTTTGTTTACCTGACATGTTCGAGCAGTTTTGAAGTACTCCATGGTTCCGTCAAAAATAGCTTCAACGGCTTTTCTCATGTTATTCCAATCCCATTTTTTTACTAGTAATAGTAATATTATGATTACGTGGCATCTTTTTTGCAACTAATAATAAAAAATCAGTTTAGTTCATTTCATACGACCAAGTCAAAATCATATATAGGCTGGTTTTACCCCGTACGGTTTTGACCCGGAGACCTATGTGTAAACAGATAATTCACTACCACCTATGCAAATCGATTTTGCCGAAACAAATATTGTAAATTACAAGTAAATACACACACTTTAACATATAACTGATTGGAGACTAACTTATAGTACACATAAACTTAACTATCTTTTCTTGAATTTTCACAAAAACAAGATCAAGTCTATCAAAAAACACTAAAATGAAATATTTTGAAAACGTTGGTACTTGCCGCTACAAGTGTTTGTTGACAAATAGCTCTCATTGGCGGACGCTGTTGAGCGGCTTGCGTTTCGGAAATTTTAATTAATAAAAAACATAGATCTACTATACTGTTTTACCCTGGTATACGATTTTGTACAGGTTTCCCCTATATAAAGGCGATCTCTCTATCTGTTAAGAAATTACAGAGTACAATGTTTCCACAAATTTTTTTTTCATTTTAATTTAACCGATAGTTTAAGTTTTGAAAATTTGGGGCTAAAAATTGCAAAAGTCACAACAGATATACACGGGGCACTCATACTCTGCGAAACGGTTCCACACACGTTTTAGACGACATCGATTAAAACTACCGTTTTTTTTAATGATGTGATACGTAGGTTTTTCACCCAATTTATCCTAACATATATCAATAATCAAGGCCGGTGCTAAATTGACTTGTGGGACTTTGAAACAAATTTTGTACAATAACATAACAATTTGCTGCATTCTCCTATTTTTAACATTGTTTAACCCTAGAATCATACGTACTCGTCAAAATGACGAACGAACTTCTCTACCTGCTTTAGTACTACAACTTGTCGTTGCTTGTCTGTTCTGAAATTTTTGGTATCTAATTTATTTGTTATGATAACACAGCAAATGTATACGTTTTGTTTATAGTTGCTGTAGTCTTGTTTGTATTGAAATAGTGTGCGTCAAAAGGACGACGATGTATGATTAACCGATGTTTTTTTTTTAGAGAGTTTGTACTTTACGTATAAAAGTTTTCCTAATTTTTCTAAAATTTATTGAAGATATGGATGTTATGATTAATTTATTCAATGATAATGATAATATGAAAGGTGATTACAGCTGTTTGACTTATAGAGACGACATAATACTGAAGTTTTAATATATTGAATCGAAAACCAAAGAATCCGTTTCAAGTGACTTAAAAGATTAACAATTTATTTTGTGGAAAGTAATTTAATTTTATTAGGTATTTTTTGAGATCTTATTCGAAAAATTACTAACAAATTTTAGAAAATTTACAATTGTGCCTAATGAGGAAATAACTACATATCTACGGGAATATTTGTCACCGAGCAATTTCACATTCTGTAAAGTCACACATGTCCACCGACTCATAATAGTTCATAAATTAATTATTTGAAAGACATGTCTTATGATACAATTGATGTATTTATCTATTTTTTAATTTTTATAATGAAAATATGCTTTGATAAAAAAAATTAAAAAATTTAATAAATATTTATATTAAAAAATTTTTCTAAATCTATTCTAAATCCAATTTTTGTAAATATTTTGTTCGCTTGTAAATGTTTTTTGCAAATAAACTCTAAAACTCTCCGTAAAAAGTCCATTCGTCAAAATGACGCCGATGTATGATTAATGTTTCTTGTAGACCAACGTATGATTCTAGGGTTAAATTCGTACAGTTAAGCGTAGGTTGAACTACACGGAAACTGTGAGTTAAAAATATACTCTTTAGACAAAATGCATGTGATCTTTATTTCAATTTCTAAATTCTTTTGTTTTAGAAACACTGTAACCTTATTATTTTTGGTACAGAACTACTGTGACCTTGCTACTTTCGGTACAGAATCCATGTAACCTTATAGACGAGGTGCTAGACTGCTAGGTGATATTGAGTATGCACTGAAAGAACTATAGAATTTGACTTTTGATTATTGTTAGGGGGTCTTAGGTGAATATGAAAACGCATGTCGTCGACCTGTAGGATGGTCGACAACTTGGGGGGGAGGGGATAAAGTTGCGGAAAAAGCCGATCGGGAGATCGCTTATATCTTGCTTATATTTTTGATCGTAGAGTGATGATTTTTTTTAATTTGTTTGCAATGAAATGATCTAATATTTAATCTAAAATGATCTAAAAATATAATAAAGTCAAAGATCTCAGCGGGAAAGCATTTTTGGGATAATTGATGAGGACAAAAGTTTCACTATTTGTTACGGCGTATCCGATGATGACCTTCGCCTTGACCCCAAAGTCAAGGTTCAAGGTCATATCAAGGTAAGTTGGTTTTTTTATATGGCAACTCCCACTTTTGACCCCGGAAATAGAGAAGGCGGAAAATTTTACATCCGAATATGACCTTGATCGTGATCCCAAGGTTAATGATCAGGGTCAATCCAAGGGCAAACCCAAATTCTCAAATTTTACCATTATTTTCTGTTTTCATTTTTTTACACGAAAACTGTTAGATATATCAAAAGTTTGCATATTAAATAAATTTTAGATCATTTCATTGCAAGCAAATTAAAAAAAAAATCATCACTCTACGGTCAATAATAAGCAAGTTATAAGCGATTTCCCGATTGGCTTTTTCCGCAAATTGTCCCCCCCCCCAAGTTATCGACCACCCTAGAGGTCGACGACATGCGTTTTCATACTCGCCTAAGACCCCCTAATAATAATCAAAAGTCGAATTCTATACCTCTTTCAGTGAATACTTAATGTCAGCTAGCGCCTTTTGGAACAGAATCCCTGTAACCTTACTACTTTTGGTACACAACCGCTGTAACCTTACTACTTTTAGTACTGAATCCTTGTAATCTTACTACTTTTGATACAGAATTTCTGTAAACTCACTACTTTTGGTACAGAGCTGTTCTCGCCGTAATGGTTTTGGTAACAAAACTTCTGTGGACCTTACGAATTTTGGAATTACTGAAGAAATAAATCGATTATTATCTTCCGGTCAAAATAAATTTCTCCTTATAAATTTTTAAAACTAATATAGTTCAATAAATTTTTAAATAAATATTTTAATACATATTTCTAAACTGTAATTCTGGAAAAGGCCCGACGTGAAGGGGGATAACGGGGATTACAGTCCCAGGACCCGGACTTGAAAAGGGAGCTCCAGAAAAATTAAGGGGTCTTTTTTTGCTCATTAAATATATTTTTGGGTAAAAGTTGGTTTATTCCCGGAGCCCGTCATTTCAGAAACGGCTCACCCTACCAGTAATTACCTAAATATATTATCCTAGTTTTCTTTTTTCTCTTTTTCTGTTTTTGGTGTAATAATTGTCAAGCACTAATAATATTCATATTTAAAATGCATATTCATATAAATATGTAAAGAACCTACAACTTACAACATATTCCTGTATGTTTGTACAAAGGAAAATAGAATAAAAAAGAGTTACTACACACAAAAGGATAAAATATAATAAAATAATACTTGAGATTAATTTATATTTTCTTCCTTGCCCTCTATGTGATGGTACCTACTCCTTCGTTCTCTGTGTTACTTGTGTACAGTTATAATAAAACGCTTTACATAAATTCTTCTTATACGAATGTTTAATTCATATATACTTACTTACAAGTCGCTCGTTTCTCTGTGCTGCTGACTGACTGACTCTTCCTGTCTTTTGCTGATGTTTTAGTATTCGTTTTGACTATTAAGTACTATTCTTTATTGTATCGTTAGAAATATATGTAAATATTACTGTGACTTGTGGCGGTTGTTGCTAGAAAGAGATCTAGTTATCTTGTTATATCTTGTTATCTCACTTGGTAATTGTTTTTTGTTTTATGTTTTTTTCGTTTTTTGTGGAAATGTGTTACATTTTCCAAGTAGTTATTTTTGTTGTAATTGTTATATACAAGAATTTCGGTCAAGTGTTTTTAATATAGGGTTATATTATGGGTGCACATAATGAAAAACATACTTATAATATGTAATTAAGTAATACTGGTGTATGGGTTTCTTTGTCTTTTTTAAAGACAAAGGATTTGAAATTTGTTACAGGAATGGTAGAAAGTGATTTAGTGGTGGAGAAAGTAATTGCTTCCAGGTTCAGAAATTGTAATTTTAAAGGGATTACTCAGTTTGGCAATGACGCTTTTGAAACTCGATGTCAATTACAGTCAGCTTTTGTTTGTGTACATAATGGAAATATTAAAATATTATGAATATTTTGAGATTCTGTATTTTTGAAATCCGAGCACAAATTTAACTTGCCTCTTTTCAGTAATTATAACATAACGTATTTATAACCAAACTTAGAAAAAACTCACCGCTTGTAAATTTTAACCCCTTTTTAGGAATAAGAAAGCAAAAAAAAATATTTTTCATATTTTCTTTTCTTTTGCTGAACTGATATGACTTTCGGGTTAGTAATAGATTTTTTTTAAAATCTGGCTTGATTCCCTAGTTTCAGATTAGCCGTTGAGCTCTGTACTGTAACGAAACAGGACCAACTCTAATTGAATAAAAATGTCTGATTTTCAATTACTTTAAGAGAGACTTGAAGTGATTTTTATGTTTTTCCTTTTTTTAAAATTTTGAGCTTATAAGAGAAAGAATAAATACTTTAAAATACGAAGTAGTGTACTTACGAAATAGTCTAGATAAAATGCGTACCCTACTCTACCTACACGGAGAGAAAATTCATAGAAAAATTACTGTGCTTAGCACTACAATCGACGTGTAAAAGGCGAACATTTAAAGGATAGAATATTCTTTCCGTAATATTAGCTCCGTAAAATTTGTAAAACAGCACATCTGCTAATAGTAGAAAGAAAGAAAGAGAAAAAAAGTATCAACGGTGTTGAAATGTACCCCACTCATACATGCAAGTCATATAGCCAGGCTGGTGAGTGGTGTGACGACCAATTTGGTCGGACAAAGCACCTTGATTCATTAGACTGTCTTACAAGCAGCAAGCAGTATTCATTACACTGTCTTACAGGACGGACTGTCACCGTTTAATTCATCATTTTGTTACTTCACTATCTTCAGTATTAGAAATTACAATATATTGTTGCCAATCATTTCTGTATGCATCATAAAGAATCGAAGGTCGGAAAAGATCGGGTATCTTCGAAGTTTTTCGAAGCAGGTTTGAACACGTATATTGTTCCTCAGTGCGTACAGCCCAAGCAACATAAGGTTGTGGGTCAGATGCGCAAATGAAAGAGTACGACAACAAGAATTAAACTATAACATATATGCATAATAGTGTGATAGAAGTTGTGTTAGCACATTAAATTTTGCCATGCTAGCACAACAGTTTTTATGAAGCCCTGACTAATACTTTTTACGTTTCAGTTTAATAACATTTACATGATCGTAAAATATTTTTACTTTGGTCGTCGATCACGCACGCATTATAAGAGAGCATGGTAATTTTTCTGAAATTTTATCTACAAAAATTATATGATTTTTCTCTCCGTGTACCCTGCGATAAAACCTACCCTATAACTTGTATAGTTTATTTAAAATTCCATTCAAAAATCTAAATCGACATTTGGACTATACACTAAAGAAAAACAATTTCCACATTTCTGTCACAGTTAATTTGATACTAATCACTTACAGTTATAATCTGTCGTTTCGATATTAACGATAAAATAAATTTAAAAAAAATAAAAAATAAAAAATAAAAAAAAAGAAAAATTGAAAATAAACTTCGATTTAGAAATATACTTATATACAATATAGATATTGTTGCGGTTTAAATGGCAAATGAAGCTACAACATATTTGGACGAGAATATGTATAATGTGTATACGGCCCAATTATTCTAATTTAAATAGAGCTTCGGTTGGTAGGTATAGCCTTAATTACCAAAAATATGAGAATAGCCTATATACACTGCTACCAGTGGTGGGCAGACCAGTGTATATATATAATATTGTTGTCCATACATTTGTACATGGTGTTTAAATTTGAATAAGATTGGAATCCAATTATAGATTATAATCGTAATTAAACCGTATGTCAACCTTGATACGCTTGAGAAATGGTACAACTTAGACGTGCTGGAAACTAGCTTTTTTTTTCTTAAAGAGAAGTTAGAAAATAGCATCGTCGTGGTAGCTAATGTAAGAATGGTTTCTTTTCCGAGGAAGTGATCAGTGGACAGGGTAACAATTTTCAGGCAGCATCTAGAGGAATGAAAAAATTTTTGAGGGTGACAAGTACAGGTAATTACATTTAAAAAAAAAAAAATTGTTGGTAAAATTTTCTGTTATAAAAATGTAATTATTTATCGACTGTAAAATTTTTTTGTATGTATTTCGATAGATAACCTATTTAAGAAGGTGCAGTTAAAATTAGGAATCAGTTGTGGTTTTGAGAAAAAGATTTCATAATGTGTTTATGTTCACTTTATAAAATATTGAAAATATCCGTTTGCTTACTTTTAGTGTTTTGTACTCGTAACCGCACAGAACAATTATGGTTTCGTCATGTTTGTCATCGCTTATGGTTTGTCACGATCATGACTAGCTTTTAGTAGGCTGTGTACTATATTAAGCAATTTAATAAACAGTGCCGTATTTTATTAATGTAAAAAATTCACCAAATGCGTATTAGTTACGTATTAAATCAGGATTTCGTAGTCAGTGGCTAGAATTTTTCACAAATTTCGGAATAAAATATGGGAAGTTTAAGTATATTCAGATACTACGGTTTCTCTTTCTCACAATTTTCTTTAAAATAACTACGGAACTATTATTTTATGTGGTTTAGTGGGCATTTGACGAGTTTTTTTTAACTCCGTCCGCTTTTTCTGAACTCTACACAATCAAAAAAAATTGTGTTAAAATTAACACATTTCACATGTCCAGAACGGTCCATTCAATTTTTTGTGTTATTTTAACACAATGCATATTTGTCATTATTGTGTAGTTCTTATTATTAAACAAAACCGGAAAATTTTAAGTATTTTCAGTTATTGACGAATATAATTTTATTAAACGTTTAAAATTGAAACAATTTTCTTACATTTTAAGGTTATTTTGTTACAAACTCAGTTACAAATAATCATGTAAGCTTACTTGAGATTGTATTATATAATATACAATCTCAAATAAGCTTACATGATTTATTGTAACTGAATCTGTAATAAAATAACCTTAAAATGTAAGAAAATTGCTTCATTTTTAAACGTTCAATAAAACTATATTCGTCAATAACTGAAAAAAACTTATAATTTTTCGGTTTTGTTTAATAATAATACTCTCATCTTTTTTATTAGATATATTTTGGTAGATATATATTCTAATGTAACGTAAAAGGACACACACACGTCACAGTGTTAAAATCATTTTTAATTGTACACGCTAAAAGTGTTATTCAAAATAAAGAACACTAGTTTTGTGTACGTATGACACAATTTTTATGTTGAAATATACAAAAAAGCGTACTTCTAATATTTTTTTGCTTTACACAAAGATTATGTTACTTTTTTGTTGTTCAAAACAGACCAACTTTTTTATTCTGTTAAATCTAAATTTGTGTTAATATTGTCATTTAACACAAACACTAAATGTTACTTATTTAACACAAAAACTTTAACCACTAGTTTTTTTTTACGCAGAACACAAATTTTTTTTGCTGTGTATAACTTTCTTCCTAAGCCTAAATTTTGGATTTTAACCTTGCTTTTGAGCGATGTAATGGGTGAAGCGGTCTTTTGAAATATTTTCGAGTGCTCATATGTGGCTTGGAATACAAATTGTAAAATTTTGTAAAACTTTTTCCCGTCTGTAATTCTTTTGGAATATTATCTTTGGATAAGAAGAGAAAGCTCAGTTGATAAAGGCATGTTTTTACGTGAATTAGATTCAAGATCATTGTCATAAACATGAGATACACTGTATATTATGCACTACATCAAACATATGTGAATGGTGGGTTCGGCTGTTCGTGTTTTAAAGTATGTAAAATTGCGATCTGTTGTATATTGTCTGCAGTACAATTTGGCTGTCTATAGGTGCAGTTGTGCAATTACAAATGTATACATATAGAATGTATATAGTAGAATCTTTGTTATTGAATGTTGTACACTTGTATCTGTGAGCATCGATGGTGCTAATCCACACAGAATTGAGTATTGTCGCTGATACCATACATATTGATATTTTAAATTATCCAGTTTTGTTCGGTTTTGTATTTGTCGTTGAGAAAAGTTTTAACGAAAAATAAGAATTCAGCTTAGGTTGAGTAAGCTTTGTAAAACAGAACAATTACCGTTTGTCTGTCACGGAAGTTTTTTTCAAACTGTTCAACGGAAATATTTGAAATTTATCACGGATTGAACTTTGATTCTTGGAGTTGATTCCAAGTACTAAATAAAAAAAATAACTTCCAAGAGCATCATGTAGGGGAGGAGAGAGGTGTGTCAATAGTAACCTTGAATTTCGTAAGACATCTGTCAACCCTATTGAGGAGTATTACGCCTCATAAGGTGTCTGCTAAAGTTCTGCTTTAGTGACGAAACTTTCAGTTAATGTCATGTGGCGATTTTCCGTCAGCCATGTTAACCACATTTTTTGAGTGTGCCAACAATTTTTTTTGATTTTTGCAGTAAATACCCCTAAGAATACTGAAGATTATCAGAATTAAAATATTCTAGCCCAATTAATTGTTAATTTCATTATAATTGCTGAACCAGTGGTTTTAGTGCACAAAACTATTTCTCACGATGTAACTTTCGTCATTACATATTTTCAAAATTTTTTGAAAAAAAATTATTAGGTATACAAAACACTATTTGTACAAATGCGACTTGTAGGGGAGACTGGGGTAAAGTGGCCACTCTAAGACAAAACGTTGTTTAGTTTATTTATTTGAAAAGAAATACAGATTAATAAGTATTTAGCATACAGTTGCTTTAGTGCAGAACCAATAACTATCAATATATCAACAATATCTTGAAAGCTATTTTTGCAATTTTTGTCTTTCGCAACATGTGCAAAGTGACCATTTTACCCCACTATGTTGGGTAAAGTGGCCAGGGAGGTCCATTTTAACCCAAAAATAAATCTTAATGTAATAAACATGTTTATATACAAAATCAAACTATGTCTGTATCATTGATTATTATATATCAACAGACGGACGGACATTGAAATCTCATTATAAGGGTTTCTTTTTCAGATTTTTTCTCGGAACCCTAAAAACTGATTTCAGGCAATTCTTTTCTTTATAAAATATAAAGAACTAAATAAAAATTCTGAATTTAGTTAAAATATCCTAAGAATTCAACTTGAGCAGTGATAGGAGACACTGACCACTTTGCCCCATTATAACCTTGGCTATTTTACCCCGTTAGACGCCATTTCGGCAAACCACTACTAATTTCAAGAAAGAATTTTCTGATTCATCGATTACTATTTTAAAGATAATTAGACAGAGTTTTTACCTATCCTAATTAAAAAATTGTATTCGTAATTAATAAGAAAATAATGAAAATACAATTTAAAACTTACTTTACTTCAACACTCGAAAATTAAGAAAATTCATTATAATTGATACAATCTAGTGAACTGATCATTGAAGTTTTAATAGAATACTAATGGCTTCTGTACAGTTTCCGGTGAGTAAAGGCCAATGGCCACTTTACCTCCACTGGCCACTTTACCCCAGTCTCCTCTACTTGACTAATTTTTTCAAGGATCAAGATAAGAAATTTTTCCGAGAAATATAGCTTTTCCAACTGATTAACTATTTCTAGTCTTATTCAAGTATCAAATTTAAGATTTCGCAGTTCCAGCAACGAAATCCTTATCAATTTCGTGATTTCTGTCATCGCAGTAATGGTCTACCCGCACTTGATTAATTTTATAATAGTCGGATCTTACGCAATTTAAGAAACAATGTTGTTTTTTTCTGGTTTCGAAGCAACATTTCCAGGCTCTAATGCCTTTGCGCGGCTCTGTCGCTTTCCACCAATAGCGTAATTCGACAACTGACGTGTACTTAACTTTTTTTTTTTTTAAAACTAGTATTGAAATATTTTCAACTCATATTTGCGAATATAAAATTTCCCTGGTGAGCGTTTGTGGAACTACTATATGAGATATAATTAATATTATTTCATTGCTTTGTGATGACTTTTTTGTTGGACATTTATGAAAGAGTAAAAAACACTACGAGACTTTTTCGCGAGTGTGAAAATATTTTAAAAGTGGAATGTTAATGTGTGTTGGTGTTAAAGAACGAAATTTTAGTAACGTAAAATATCTGGGTTTAGCTGCACAAAGTTGTGGAGTGTTAAGTTATCCACATGAAGTGGAATGTAATGCTGACACCTCAAAATGTTCTGAGCAAACAAGCATAAACACTGATGAAGTTTTCATTTTAAGAATAGTTGCCCAATGTTTTTTTAAGTTTGGCACTGGTAGGAAAACGACGAAAACTCAGTCCTTCCCTTTTGTAGTTCCTGCACTGTGGAACACAGTAGTAAGTACTCCCTTTTCTTTTGTGTTTACTACTCATCTCAACCATGGAGTAATGGAAACACAGCAACTATCTCTATCATGAAATCTGCAGTATGCATTTTTGTGTACCTAAGGCTACTAAGTAGTCACTCGCTCAGTGGCACTCACTGAGTATAGGTCAGTCAGAAAACAATGGATTGGATTGTTATGTTGGTTGTGTTGACATTGTTACATCCCCACACATAGCGTTGTGATATTACATATACGTATGCGAATATGGTCACCTGACGGCCACCACTATCTTATATTACGCACACATACACAGTTTATCGCGCCAATACAAAGTAAACTTTATTAAATTGCTATTAGAAAATTCAACTGTATGAAAATTATCTATCATATGTAAAGGGTCAGTTTCACATGACAGTTGGCTGCTATAACAGTAGAACTGTTAGGTGGGGGATGTTACTACTGTGATAGTTTTACTGTTATATGATGATTCACAATATTTAAAAGTGTTTTTAACAGTAGTTTTATTAAAATGGCGGCAAATAGAAATAACTATCAAATTGTATTTTAATACGTTTATTAATTAAAAAAAATATATATATATATTTAAAAGAAAATATAATAGAGAAAAAGACATTAAATGAAAACACCGTTCTTGAACAGCTTCCTTTTTGACATAGAAAATAATTTATTAATCAAATTATTAACGGTAAATGATTTTCAAAGTTTCATAGGATTACCCTATGCCAAATTTTTAGAACTCCATAAGAACGTTCATATACAATACTCTTAATATTTTTAAATTAGGAAAAACAGCTAATCTCCATAAAATTTTCAGGTTGCACATTTGATTACTAAACAAAGAATTCATTTTCACACTTCGTCTGTCAAATTTAATTTTTTCACAATATTTTTTTAAATATATTTCTTCTTTTTATATTATTTTTATAGTCAGATGACTTTGTGTCTTACAAACACCCATTTTTATGTTACAATTGGATTATATTTAGAAGTTTTTCTTCCAAGAACCCAATTATTTTTATAAATTCCGCCATTTTTAATGCAATAAAATTTTACTGCGATCGCAAAAGTAGAAAAAATTCTAGTTATAACAGTAACTGTCATAACAATCAACTGTGATAGCAGTAAGTATGTTTCACACAAAAAATTGCCTAACAGTATAGCGACGCCTACTAAATTGTTACTGTGATAGCAGTAAATTGTCTTGTGAAACTGCCACTTTAGTTCCGCGACTTGTTGCTAGGGAATCTTATCATCACCAATAAAAAGTAAAATTTTTTGATAATTATACTATTAAAAAATTGAAAGCTACTTTTTAGTCGAATTTTCTCCGAAAAATTAGACTTATTATTTTAATATTAAATAAACGTAAGGAATATTTTATTCGGGAAATTGTGAAAATTCTGGTTGAATGCGTGTCTGACTACAACCAGCAACAACTTTATTTCATTAAGTTTCAAAAATTTGTGGCTTTAAAGAATCTTCAAAGAATTTTGATATTGGCGTTACAAGCAAACAAATAAATTTCGTCAAAAACTATCTTTGTAGTACATGGCCGGAATGCACAACAGTGTCAGTCTCATTCCATGTTAGTAGGGTTTTCATTTATTTTTCTTCTGAACCAAAAATATTCGTTATAATAAAATTCCTCTGTATCCATTCAATACGCTATCTATACAAACACGTATGTGAAAACTCTGATCGTTGTCATACTCGAGAGGTCACCACTGTCAATGGAAAGAAGGAATTCTCATCAATTGAAGAGGATTGTGTAATATTTGTTGTAATTTGTATTGTGCGCGATATTGGTGGTGGCGTAGGTATAGTATATCCGCTCCCGTCTCCACATTCCTAAAATTCCACAGTTTAATGCGATCAATTAAGAAAACACATACATCCAGTATAGTTATCTTTTTCTTCAGTTTTCTTTATTGTACCACAGTCGGTTGTGGAACAATAGCTATCGTTTGGTTTGTTCTCGGAAACAATTACAAGTACAAAATAAGTAAAGTGACTCCTCCTATATTTAGAACATAACTGGCAGTCTTTGTTCAAACTGAAGCGATATAATAAAATAATAATTTAATAATAGATAATTGCTAACTAAATAAATTGCCAAATAAATTCAGTAATAGCAATTTTTCTGTTTTAATTATCTTGATTTGATGGGCGATTCTCACGTGACGCACGGGACATTTTTGCAACAAAAACATTTTTTCATAAAAAATTCAATTAATAATAAACAAAACAGAATGTTTATAATACGCAGAAAATGAATTAAAATTTTTTGAGCATATTATAATTTTTATCTGCAGTCCAGTACCCAAGATATAGGACATAAACTCACGTGACGCACGGGACATCGTACAAAACGAAGTTTATGTTTTATATTTGGAGTACTGCATTTCAGATATAAATTAAAATATGCTCAAAAAATTTTAATCCAGTTGCCCCATGTTATAAACTTTTTGTTTTGTTTGTTATTAATTTAATTTTTAAAAAAAAATGTTTTTATTTAAATTTTATGTCCCGTGCGTCACGCGAGAATCGCCCTGATATCATTTTTGTATTTCTATTGTAAAACTTCAAGGGACTGAACTTTACTTCTTCTTACTACAATATAATGTTATTATTAAAATTCCAAGAAGAAATGTATCTATTTATTTTTGTATAGGTACAGTGAATTAAGAGTAAATAAATATAATAATTAAAATCATTAATATTTTGTACGCATAAACTGGTACACTATTTTAACAGCAAATACACTTTATATGGAATTGCTGGCGTCGTACAACGATTATTAGATATTGTTAATTAAGAATAGAATCCCTGCCTTAATAATAAATATACTGAAAAAATGTTTATAATAAAAATTTCCAAATAAGATTACGTACTTATTTAAAATTGTCTCAGCTCATATATTACCGTTAATATTTACTCGTTTGTACTAGCTTCATAAAATATATTTTAGGCATTATTTAACTTTGTGTCCATTTTTGAAATTTCAACCAATAAAAATTTAAGTGATCACTCAGTTTCGTTTTGTTGGTATACTTTAACCATCGATATTTGGGATGACTTTTTGAGTGATTATAAACTTTTAAAAAGTTTAATTATTTTATTACTAGTACCAAATACCACCTTATGTTCACTCCAATTATGTTTAAATATATTTCCTGTTTTATGAGTAACGGTTTCTTTTAACGTTTAGCTGGATAAGTAAATAAATGCAATGACCAATACTAATAATTATTGCTGTACTTGAAAAGTCATCCCATTTATATATGGTCAAACTTTATCAGTTGTCTGGTTGAACAATTTATGAAATATACCTAATCATTGGCGGCTTTCTCAAAAATAAAATTAGTTCGCATAACCATGATTTGATTGTATTAAATAGAAATTAAATGTAAGAATGGTGAATCTTACCCTTTAATCTGACTTTAAATTTATCTGCTGTTCAAAAATATGACATCTTAAGTAATATAATTAACCAAATAAATAAACTAAAATAAAATGAAAAATATTACTTGACTACTGCTTTTAACAGTTTATTTAGCTTATATGTATAAGATTACATTTCAAACGTGACGATTTTTGTCAAAAGTACATACATATGGTATTTTATTTCTTATTTAATTGTAAACATCCCAAATGTCTTACTTATGAACGAATATGCTGGACTATTGTTTTATCTGTTTAAATTTTTCTTCAAGGTTTTATATCCTGAATGACAAAGTAGAAAAGGTAGAAGGTACCGTATTGTTGCAATGAATGATCTAAAATGACGACTACTTGTATTTTCGTATCACTTGAATGTATTTTCGTTTAAAGATACTAAATAATAATTATTTATGTAAATGATAATGCTTTTAGTAATTAGATTTAATTAAATCAGTTCTATTTTATAAAAAAATTTACAAAAAATGACTTAGAAATAAGAAAAGAAATAGTGACAGCTAATATTAAAGTTACCAAAATAATAAAATTTTGTAATTGAAACCTCTCTTTTATTATAAAGTAAGTCAAATAATCAGTTTATTTTTCAATTAGTATTATAATACTATTCAATCACATGTATAGATGTTGTAAGTGAACCGCCACTGGATAGACTTCCTTCGCTATAATCCTTTCCCACTCTCCAAAATTTTTATGTGACCAATCAGGAGAGTTCGGCTTCTTTATTTACCGTTGGATTTTTATTCTAACATTGTGTCTTTACTTACAATTACACAAATTTTTACTTCGTTTATAGTCGTTCGTACGCGTTTCGTAAAAATTTAATAGTATTTTTAAATCTTTTTTTTTCATCATGGAAAATAAAAGACTATCAAAATCAGCGAAAAAACTTGTTTTGAACGCTTTAGCGTTTGCTAATGCGGAAAAAGAAGTAAATCAGCCCCTCGTACCGCTACAATCTGCTCAACACGTAAGTTTTTGTGACTGTGTGACTATAAAATAATATTTATTTTATATGTATAATTACATAATTGTATTCATTTAAAACATTCAAAATAATGTTTAATTTTAAATATAAAATTATTTTTCAGAGAGTTGCAGCACAGCTTGGAATATCGGTTTCAACAATTACGAAAATTGTAGCTGAAAATCGACACGGTGGAGTTTGTTCCCCTCGAAAACCGACGTTACGAGAAAGACCGATAACTGATTTGGACGAGTTTGCACTGTCCAAAATTAAGGAAATTGTATATAAAATGCATAGAGAGAGTACGCTTGCCTTTAAATGCATTGTATTTATAATAACGAAATACCTACTTAATATTCCTTTATTTTCCAGGAAAACACATAACACTTGGTACGATTTTGGCCGAGGCAAAGCAGCCAGACCTATTTCACGGGGGGAAAACAAGTTTAGCCAAAATTTTGCCAGTTGTAGGTTTCCATTGGAAACTGGAGAGTAATCGGCGATATGTAATGGAAACGCCGCAAATTGCAAGTCTCCGATTTAAATTTTTAAAAGAATATTTTAGGAATGCAAATTTAGAAAACCCCTTACCAGTAGTCTTTTTAGACGAACCGTGGGTTTTTCAAAAAGGTGCATTTAAACGTACCTGGACTGATAACTCTGCCGAATGCAGTCGCTCTGCAAGTGAGGGTGGGCAGAGGTATGACACCTAATTTCATATTTTATGTACAAAAATTATGGAAGTAAAATCATAATTTTGTTATTTATTTAGTTATTTAATTTCTTTTTTAGCAGATATATTATTGTCTCAGCAGGAAGTGCAGATGGTTTTGTCCCCGGAGCACATTTAATTTTTGCTTCACAGAGGAATACCGGAGATTATCATGGAGAAATGAACTCCGACAATTTCCAAAAGTGGTTCCAGGAGCAACTTCTGTCGGGGCTAACCAAACAATCAATTATTATATTAGACAATGCAAGATATCATTGTGCACCGGTACAATATATATACTCGACTTATGTACTAAACGCTAATTAAATCAAGTTTTAATGAAATTTGTCCTTTTCAGATTGAACAAATACCAACAATGTCTTGGAAAAAGGCAGATATTCAGAACTGGCTTAAGAATAAAAATTTGCCATTTAAAGAAACAGATTTTAAGCAAGATTTAATGGAAATAGTCCAAAAGTATATTCTTGAACAAATTCTTTTTACCTAAAAATTCATTGCTTATGTTGTTTCGTTACAGACACAAACCGGAAAAAGGATATGCCATAGAAAAAATTGCGAAAGAAGCTGGCCACTCAGTACTGTGGTTACCACCATACCATTGCCAATTTAATGCAATTGAGTTAATTTGGGGAATTACAAAAGGCCATTATAATAAAAATATTGGAAGAAATGGATTTTCCAAAAAAGAAGTTTTAAAAATATGGCAAGAGGCACTCGACAGCATTACACCTGAGAATTGGAGGAACTCTGTACAACATGTACATAAAATTATTACGGAGTATTGGGATCGGGAGGTGAAAGTTGATAATGGGGAAATTGATCCTTTCATTATTAACGTTGGAGACAGTGATTCTTCTGATGACGAATAAATATACTGTATTACATACAGAAGAACTAACTCTTGAAAGATATCTTTCAGGATTCTGAACAAAAAATTTTAGAACCCTTATAATTTCATCAATTTTGGCTGACCATCCGCCACAATCTCCATAATTCTTACATTTTACGACCTATGAACATGAGATTTAATGCGTTTGCTAATAAACTGTATTCGATAAGTGGAGAGTGCACAGAATGTGTCATAAGTTGGGACAGAATTCTTATGTTTTTGCATATTTTTTCCTTCAATCAAAGCAAAAAAATAGAAGGAACTTCACGTTTTATCATTTTCTAATTAAAATAGGTCATTTTATGCATAATTTTTCAATTTCACTTTATCATGCATTATTCTGCATATATTATAATTTAATTTGCATAACTTTGTATACTTATATACTTTCTAAGTTCTTTCTAGGAACTACATTTAAAAAAAATACTTTTCTACTAAGCTTCTAAAATTAAACAATGAATCGCTTATTGTTTGATTTTAAAAATTCAAACTATAATTTTGTTTGTTACCTGTTATTATTAATAAAACTAAACAATGAAACAATGAATTTTAAAAATTCAGATTGCTAATTTTGTTAATTGTTAAAATTAACAAAATTAAATTATAAGTCACTAATTGATTTATTTTAAAAATTAAAATGATAACTACAGTTTGTTGCTCCATCATCATTGGCTGTAGTACTCAGAGTTACGAAAACATACATTTATTTTTTTTTTGTATTTGTTTTTGTACACACCTAACTTCTAAGAAAAGTTCTTAGGTCAATTTAAACTTTTCTCTATTTCTCACTGTTTTTGAGATATTTAAAAAATTTAAATTTTACTCTAATCTTTGGAAGGCAAAGCACCTCTTAAATTTTGGTAATTTGGTCTAGTTTGATAATTTTTGAAATAAACTGATACACAAAGTGGTATTATGCATCTGGACGCCATCCGGAGGTTTTCTCCCTTCGAGTCTTACCAATTTCTTCCTTAATTTTTTCTGAACAAACTTTACAAAAAAAAATTAGTAAAACAACATTAGAACTATTGACAGCAAACAACTTAATTTTTTAATTCAAAATGTTTATTATATGTCATAAAAACGTCAGTTAATTTTGGATTTTCTTGTATTCTGTTGGGACCCTCTTTGGTTGGGGGCCCCGGGCCAATGCTCTGGTTATCCCAGCCTAGTTACGAGCCTGTCTGGAAGGCAAAATACGGGTCTGTTAGGTTCTGATAAAGAATCATCTATCGAAGATTGAACAAAATTGGAGTAGGCAGCAGAAATTGTAAGGGGAAATTTTATGTATAATTTTATTATCTAGGTACCTATATAAAAAAAAAATTTTAAGGTTACAATATTTCCAAAACTTTTAAGTGCTACTACATATTTGGTCCATTTTCAATGATATTATTATTAAAATCATAATTTTTTTATTTATATAAATGTATTTAAAAGTAATGAATGCTGCATTGTTTTTTTTTTGAGAAGTAATTAAAGTGTTAAAACATAAATTTTTCCGTATATTTTTATTACGATAAAATACCCTTGTCCCACAATCCAGTAAATACAATACAGTACACATAAAATTGTATTGACTAGTTAAAAAAAAAAAAATAAAAAAAAATAACTTTGGAAAATAAAAAAAAAATAACTTTGGATGTTCAGATAGTCAGAATTTTCAAAAAGTAGATTCTAGAAATTTGTCATTTAGACATTAAAATTAGATTACATATTTTTGTATAAAATTAATTATTTAAACTAAATATTTATTACTTATATAACGCTATACAGATTTAATACAATTTAATGTCGTCTGTATCTGGTGCGTATATAAACTAAATACACTCTATTTTTTTGGAATGATTGGAATGTGTAGACGGGAGCGGATATACTATAGTAGCATGTGGGGGCAGGAGTGTGAGTGTTAAAGAATTGGTTCTTGGAATTGTTCCAACAGTTATGACAACGGCGGTATCACACATTCGGTTGGTTCTGTTTTGTTAAGCAGTATAAAAATTTAAGTGTTTATTCATACCACAAATGATATTACATTGTCCTTTATAATTCCTGTTCAGGAATGTTTTTGTTTTGTCTATTTATTTTATTATTATTATTAGTTTGTCTTTTCTTTTCTCGTGTGTGCTATTATTTACTTTTTTTTTTTAATAGTCGAAAATTTTTGTTCTTAATTAAATTTTTTTCGAAGTGATATAAATTTCTTAAATAAACAATACTTTTTGGCCTACATTTTTTTAATAGCTGTCGATTTATGACGACATATATGCTAGATTACTTAGTGTATTTCGTTCTGCTCACAAACGATTCTAAAGTATCCATATTCTTATTAGTAAATAAAAACACTTTACTTTGCAAATTACCACTTTTATTGAATAATAGAAACTCTTATGACATGTTTCGGTCAATATGACCATTCTTAAACGTGTGGTCATATTGATCGAAACATGTCATAAGAGTTTCTATTATTCATTAAAAGTGGTAATTTGCAAAGTAAAGTGTTTTTATTTACTAATATCAAATATGGAATACCATATAGTAAAGCTCAAATCTATTAAATTTATCCGTATTCATATTTTGGTAGTATCTCGAATTTTTGCGTCTCAAGATCTTTCTATAGATACTCATTAGCCAAAGGAATATTTAAATTTTGGATATTTTAAATGGTTTTTGGAGACAATTTTAAACTTAAGTTAATTTTTAGGCGTATCCCAATAGTATTTAAACAAAATTTGGTAAACATCAGTTCAGTCGTTTATTTTGGACATTTTCCATGATCACAAAATTGTAGGGTTGATTTTTTTCAAGTTCTGGATAGTATTTGAGCAAAATTTTATCAACATTGTCAAATTCATTTGATTTTTTTGTGTGTTATATTCATTCGATAATCTTAATCACCTTAGTAAGATTTAGTTAGTGTCACTAATTAGAGAGAAATTTTACTCTTTCTACTATTTTGTGCATTATAAAAATTTACAAAATACAGATCGTATAAAATTTGAAAGTGGATCATAGGTTTTTCGTTTTTTAAAGACAAAATTAGAAAGTTAGTGTTGAAAAAAAGTTGTAAGTATTTCTACCAAAAATTATTTCATTCAGATGAAAATTTTTGAAGCTTCTTCTCTAAATTATTTAATGGTAACAAAATTGGTAAAAAACAAGTTATCGTTTTGAATACAAATAAAATTTTTCACTTCAAGCGAGCGTTTTAAAAATGTTGATGTAAAGTCGAAAACCTTAATCGAATAATCGGAAGAATACTTCAAGCTTCGAAACTAAACATTTTTCTACTGTGTAAAATGATCTTAGCTATAATATTTCTTCGAATAACTTTGTATTTAGGTATCTGTAACAAATTTGTATTTATCTGTAAATTTATTTGTAACAAAAATTTGATGCCGAGCAGTTTAACGGTCAACAAAGAGAAACATGACAGCGTAGCTGGAGTGTTTTTGTTAGTTGATAGTTCTTTGAGCTAAATTGATTTTATAATTTTTTTTTTCACTTCTATCATTTTTGTCCATAATGCAGTGATTAAAGAAAAGTTTCCCCTGCTAACTTTTGCGACGTAGAAATCTGACATAGAAAAGTTTTATAATATTCTTATGGGACTTAATACAACACGTCAGTTAAAGTGGGCTTCTTCAAAAAGGTTCAAAATATTCAAATAAAAAAAAGTATCATTTAAATTTCAAATATTAATAATTCAAATAATAAAACCCAATGAGTACATGTAATTACATTGGATCAGGTTGAAAAGAGACAGACACACAACGAATGATGGCTGTTCACTTTTTCCATGAATAAAAATTAATTGAAATCTACTTGTGCGTACATTTTCGGGACTGTATAGCAGTTTCCCATATCGCAATATAATATATACTTGGTTATAATCCAATTCTATATTATATCTTCAATTATCTAGGGAAAATAACAAGAAATACATAGATGACAGAACATGGAAAAAGAGACAGAGTGCGATAGCATGATCCAAAGAAAACGGACGAGAGAAAGAGAGAATATGTTTTAAAAACATGAATTAATAAATTTTGTTGACGACATGTTAGTAATTGTAGGTGTATCAACCAGTTGTATACGTCGTAGTGGTAGCAGGGGTGAAGGGGATGCGAGGCAATCGCGTAGGAGTGTATCTTTACTCTGGTTTTATTATATTTTCTTTACTTTATTATTGTCGACAATGGCTGGGACAGACCGACATCGTCGAAGAGTGGATTTAAAATTATAAAATAAATCAATTTTTAAATGAAAACACAAAATTTAAAATTATTATAACGTTAAATACAGTAAAAGTCCAATTTATGCTCAATATTCGTGAAAAAGATTGCAAAATCTCATCAACTATTGGCAAATTCCATTTTTATGCCAAGTGTTTTTTAATATGATCCTCTTTTTGGCCAAGCACGTTTTAAAAAAACTTGACAAACTCATTACTGTAAGCCCGTATCTAAGAAACACGATTGCCTCTCTTCTTGTTTGTCTCCTAAAAGGAGAAATGTACCTTTAGAATGAAAAAAAAATATTAAAATTTTTTTTTCTAAAAAATATTAATAAAATATCTCAAGAATATACCCCTAAATTTTCAAAGCGATATTCGAAGTTTTTCATATTTTGAAATCACGCTCATCTTTTGAACGTAGTTTCATTTTTTATTAGTACTTATTACGTACCGAAATTTTTTTCGAAAAATTTTTACGATTGGCTAACGTTTTCACTCCAAAACTTAACTAATTTTTTTGAAATATATAGCAAATATATTTTATATTAGTCCCTTCTATGTGAACTAAACTTAAAATATGTTAATATCCATACAAAAAAAAATTTTTTAATGCAAAAATACACAAAAATTTTATGAAAAAAAAAAATCAAACAAGTGCCTCAATTTTTTATTTTTTTTTAAATTTTTTATAAATACAAAAAATAATTACGTCGATTAGAGCGCCAGTCATTTCGAAATTTGTAGGAAGACACGCTCCAATAAAAGCCTTCTGCAACCACAATTTTTATATGTATTGAAAAAAATAGCTTAGTTTAAAGTTAAAGTATAAATAAAATGACAAACCTCAAAAATGTAGATTACAATATGTTTTTTCTTGTTAAAAATATTTCCGAAATTACCTTCATTTTCGCATGTCGAAAGGTATTTCTTCCCTTTGCCGTTAATCAAAATCGCTCCATTATTGCAATAGTCGGTTATCTGGACAAAATTACGTTTTTGAGTTATCTACATCATTCGAAAGAGGTAAAGCGTATCTTTCAGATGCTACAATCAGTTAAGCAAGCTTAATATTTTTGCTAATATAATCTCGATATCTTTGTATGACCATTTTAATAAATTTAAATTTTAATTGTTGCAAGACTAAGCTATATCGATATAACCGTATTGCTGAAGCGTCAAACTCAAAGCGAAAATTTTATAAACTAAACAACATTTAACCGAACCGAACAACCGAATTTTAAAATTTTAACGTCTTCATGATTAATTGTAGGTAATGATTTAGTTTCTGTAGGTTATTGTATTTCTTAAACAAATCTCTAACTGATTTTTTCATTATATGGTGTTAACATTAGTAGGAATAAGAAATTCGTTATGTCAAATCAAACAAGGAAAATATTAACAATGTAGTAAATGTATTAAAAATGCATCGTTTTATGATTAATATAATGTTATTTAATCAATTTTTTAATTAATTATGTTAGTAGAATTTCACTACGTTTTAACTATACTGCCCGGAGGTTCAAGAAAAATCATAATAGGAGAATACCAGCTCTTAAACTTTATCTTTGCTGTCCTGTAAAATTTGTGAAATTGTCGTTATCAGTGTTCATGCTTTTTAAGTTTTAACTAGTGAATAATTTGTGATAAGTTTGTTAACTTTTTTTTGGTATTTTATGTTAAATAAAATGGTTTTATTTCACTTAATAATGGTTTTCATTTTTAAAATTGAGTTATTTTTACCATCGTAGCAATATTCAAAATATTTTTATGCAATAGTCAGTTATTTAGGAAAATTTGAAAATTTGGACCGATAAAATAAAATAGTTCTTTTAATTTTTATAGTATTATTTAATATTGTATTTAAAGAGTTTTCTGTCAAAATTGCATTAAAATTGGATTTCAAATAACTCTTAAAAGACCATAAATATATTCTAAAAAACTTTAAACTTCAATATCTCAAAAGTTGATATTTCCCAGATAACCGACTGTCGCAAAAATGGAGCGAAATGCAATTGAATATATTATCGTAATTGTTGCGAGAAACCTTTTTTATTACTCATGCGGGAGAAATACTAACTTGGCGCACACATTTCTGTACGCAAAGTAGCTGTTTGCCCACTCTACTCTTCCCACATACTTTTTTAGGTGCGAAAGATAACTTTCCACACGCATTTGACAATAAAACACGCAAAATTTAATCAAAACACGCAAAATTTAATCAAAACACGCAAAGCCGCCTCTTGATTTTTCATTTAATAAATATTTCATAATTATTTCTATAGAAACCACCAACAAAGTAATTTAAACAATAATTAATTCAGATAAAAAGACGAGCACTCAAAAATGTTATTTTAAAAAGTAATAAAAATGTCAATAATAGTAATAATAATAGAAAAAAGTATGTGAAATTCGTAATAAAAAATAGTATGTGCAACTCGTGTGGGATTGTCGATTGCCCACTCAAGCGAATGAACGCACTCACTACGTTCGTGCGCTCGACTTCGCTTTCGTGGGCAATCGACAATTTACCGCACTTATTGCACAATATACTATTCTTTATTCTATCTATATACTATTCTTTATTCTATCTATATACGTATATATTATCGTAACTGTTTCTCAATTTTCTCAAAATGATTTAACATCTTTTCTCCATAATTGAAACTGCACTGTACGTGAGATTGTAATTTCTCCAAACTATACCGTATATATAGTTGTGCGAGTTTATTGTTTACTATTGTCCTGTGTGCCTGTGTGCCTGTGCCTGTTCCCGTATTCGGCGGTTGGTACATTGAATTATCATCCACCATTGTTTGTACAGAGACGAATAAATTAAAAATATAATAAAATCTACAAGACTAAAAAACATCAGTAGACCGCGGGCGGAGCGGCATGTTGTTTATATTTGAGAAAATAACCAGACGAAGATAGATCCACATGTACCTAATTGTATTTTGCTTGTTGTTATTTTTGAACAACATTGAAAGGACGTGATGCAACAGCAAATAGCAAACAACAAATATTTACTGCTTGTACTTCATAGTACATACATCCTTAATTTATACGATTACAACAAACACAATAAATTTCCGTTTTGTTAGTAAATTTCAAACAATCATATTTTAAAATTATCCTTTTATTCTTGATTACAGAAATAAATTAAGGTTGTTATGGAATGAGGTTTAGTTTTTTAAATGTGGTGATACTGCTTTTTGAAAGTATTGCCAACTGTATCCAACGAAATTTCAAACTGAAAATTTATAAATTTTTAATATATGGAGATATAATTTTAACATTAAAGTATTTTAAAATGTCATTAAATATTTTTATAAACATTTTAGATGAAAGCAATTTTTTCTTTACGCAATTATTTAAATATTATATCTTTGTATAAAATATGGCAACGTTGAAGTAAAAGAATGGGTAGTACGTAGCGTCCAAGTGCTGCCATCTATTAACACTGTTGTTTAATTTTCTCTAGCTTAACTACTCTTTGGTATGTAGGTATCATAAAACGCATAGGGGATTTTAGATTGTCTTTGCTTTTAGTCTTTTTAATAAATAAAAATATTTAAGATCATCAGGATGGTATGTAAAATACTATTGTATTTAAGTTTATTTAAGTGTTTAATGTCTATGTGATAATAAAATACTGGTGTTATGAAAATAAGTTTATAATTCTCTAGCAAATAAGTAAATAATTTTTAGTTTGTTTTCTGGTGTCTGTGATATTTAAAAACTTATATAAGTGTTATACAAAAACTTCATTAAGTATTAGGTGTTTTTATTTACTGTAATGAATTTACTTACCTGCTTTATTGTTAATAAATTTTGAAAAAAACAATTGAACTTTTATAGAAAAAGGGTGTGATGATTTCAGTTCATTCAATTATAATTTAAACTGAGGAAAATAAACAAAACTTAATTCAGATATGTATTGTTTTTAGCGAATTTCCAAAACTGGAAATTCAGCTTTTACGCCAGGTGTCATGGTGCGACCTAAGCCCGGGACCATATCAGAAATATGTTTTGAGGTCCCTAGAATACGAAAATGATATTCACTAAAATTATATATATATATATATATATATATATATATATATATATATATATATATATATATATATGTATCCGCGCGATAACTCTCGAATGAAACGTCTAACGCTTATGAAATTTTGTGTGCGGACTGGATTCTGAATTGGCTTGGCTAAGTTCGTTAGCCAGACACGTCGGATGCCCAGAAGTAGGTTTTCTGGCCATTTTTTATCATTCGATCCTATCATAAGGCAGTTCGATTTTTACATCGTTGAAAAGGAAAAAAAAAATTATGAAGAAAATATTCTTATAATTTTCTTTCTATTTTAAGTATTTTTCGAGAAAATGTAAATTTTCACTTTTATTCTTTCTTTGTTAGTCTAATAAGTAATTTATATTTATATCTCAGTTCTTTATAAAGTATAAAAATATTTCACTTTTTTATTAAAGAATTTTGTGAGAACAAGTGAAAACTATTCACATATATGTGTAATAACACACATACATGTATAGAGTTTTGTTTCTCATTTATTGCATTATAATTAGCATGGTTCTATCCCATGTTAAAAAAATGTAAATTAAACAGATTTTCTAAGCTAATGTAATGAAGAATTTTTTTTTTTTTTATTGAATTTTTAAGTAAACAAGAAATTGAAGATTATGTTATGATATAAATATTAAATATAAAACAAAACAAAATATGTACAATGTACATATGTATGTACGGAAAAATATTTTGAATCGATTTTGAAAATTTTTCCACTAATAATTAATAATGTTAAAAAATTAAACCATTTCAAATGGATTTAAGGTATTTTATGTGAGGTCAAGGTTTTCGGGACCTAAAAAGGCCAGAAATTAATTAACCAATCGATTTTAAAAATTTTTTCACAGTTAGTAAGTTAAAGTATTTGAATTAATTAATTAAATGATGTCCGCAAGAAGCTTACGGACTGCCATAAGTTATATGAGATCCTTAGAACCCTTTTCTTACTGTTAGAGTACTAGATTTGTATGAGTTTCGCCAGGATTTACTGATCCCATAATTGTAAAAAATAAACTAAACGACCAATTTTAAAAATTTCTTCACTGTTACAGAGCTAAACTATTTTAGATAGATTTAGAATACATTATGTAAGGTCCGTCAGGGTCCACAGGACCCAAAAGTGTCAAAAATAAACTAACTGACCGATTTTGAAAATTTTTTCACTGTTACAGAGCTAAACTATTTTAGATAAATATCGATTACGTTATGTAAGGTCCGCCTGGGTCCATAGGACCCAAATGTGTCAAAAATAAACTGCCTGATCGATTTTGAAAATTTTTTCACTGTTACAGAGCTAAACTGTTTTAGATAAATATAGATTCCGTTATGTAAGGTCTGCCAGGGTCCATAGGATCCAGAAGTGTCAAAAATAAACTAACTGACCGATTTTGAAAATTTTTTCACTGTTACAGAGCTAAACTATTTTAGATAAATATAAATTACGTTATGTAAGGTCCACCAAGGTCCATAGAACCCAAAAGTGTCAAAAATAAACTAACTGACCGATTTTGAAAATTTTTTCACTGTTACAGAGCTAAACTATTTTAGATAAGTATAGATTACGTTATGTAAGGTCTGCCAGGGTCCATAGGATCCAGAAGTGTCAAAAATAAACTAACTGACCGATTTTGAAAATTTTTTCACTGTTACAGAGCTAAACTATTTTAGATAAATATAGATTACGTTATGTAAGGTCTGCCAGGGTCCATGGGATCCAAAAGTGTCAAAAATAAACTAACCGACCGATTTTGAAAATTTTTTCACTGTTGGGGAACTAACTATTTTAGATAGACATACATTACGTTATTTAGGGTCCGCCAGGTTCCATGGGACCCAAAAGTGGTAAAAATAAACTAACCGACCGATTTTGAAAATTTTTTCACTGTTGCAGAGCTAAACTATTTTAGATAAATATAGATTACGTTATGTAAAGTCTGCCAGGATCCATCGGATCCAAAAGCGTCAAAAATAAACTAGCCGACCGATTTTGAAAATTTTTTCACTGTTGGGGAGCTAAGCTATTTTAGATACATATAGATTACGTTATGTAAGGTCTGAAGTGTCAGTAGGACCTAAAAGTGTCAAAAATAAAATAACTGACTGATTTTGAAACCTTTTTACTATTACCGAGGTAAACTATTTTAGATAGGTACAGGTTGTGTTATCTGAGATCCACAACTGTCCTGCGGATGCAAATGCGGCGTAGAATGCTACACAACGGGTTTTGAATATATATATATATATATATATATATATATATATATATATATATATATGTATATATATATATACATATATATATATATATATATATATATATATATATATATATATATATATATATATATATATATATATATATATTACATAAAGTCCGCCTAGAATATACGGTCGAGTTGATTTTTTAATGAGGTTCACCGGGATCTTGCAGATCCGAAAACGCCAGTAATAAGCTATCGAAAAGATGCTAAAAAATTTCTCACTGCTAGAGAACTAAATTATTTTAGATGGATACAACTATGCTGCACAAAATTCGTTCGGGTTCTTGGGTCCCCAAAAATACCAAAACTAATTACCCAGCCGATTTTAAAAATTCTTTTACTCTTAGGAAGCTAAACTATTTTAAATAGGTACAGGTCTTAGATGAGATCCGCCAGTGCCCAAGATTTGGAAATTCGCTATGTTATGCAGATGCTGCGACAGGGGTATTTGTTATTAGTACCAGTTATTAGTGTGCACTGTGTATACTTTCAAAAAAAGTTATATTATTATTTTCAGAAGTTTTATAAAGAAATAAAATGAGATTAAGTAGATTTAACGAGACCTGTAACCCCTCTCCCGTTATTTTGAATTCAAATACATAACAGTGTTGCCAATGTTATTACTACTTTAGACGTTTTCGATACTTTAGATCAAAAAATCTAAAGTTCAGTCGACCGGATCGCAACTGAATTCTGAGTATCGATTCTTTATTGGTTAAACTATATCTTATCAGTTTTTTATTTAATTCTCTTTATTAGAACTATTTTTTTTTAAATTCGAGACAAAAAAAGTCACATATCTCCATAAGCACCCATGTATTTTTACTCAACTTTGGTAATTTTTTTCTCAACTCTCAGCGACCAAATTTTTTTGTTCTTTCATAGGATGGTAAAATACCTTTTTGAGAATCGGTATGCAGATTTTTATTATTTTTTCTCTAGTCAACCCTCATGCCATAACAACCTTAAAGGGATTTATATTTAACAATAGTTGGGTTATTTCGATAAAATTTGTTTGCAATACATTTTAGCGTAAAATACTTAATAATCGGTTAAAAACTTATACTTTTATGACAATTAAATGTATTTCATTTTAAAAATGCATTTCATATTTAATACATAAAACATCCTGTATACAAATTATGTATTCGTAGTACATGTTTAAATGAATAGAAAATATATTTCTTTCTTTCTTAAAAAGATCACGAAGTATGTTTCTTTCTTTCTCGCACGTGTATTATAAAAAGAATCGTTGCTGTATAATATAGTTATATAATAAATTAATTTATTTCCTTTCTTTTTTCAAATAGTTCTGTTGTTTTCTTTTTTTTATTTGTTTAAAATTTTTTTTTTATGATTTTTAATTGGCCTACACCTTAGATCAATAAACACGATTATATTATAGTAAATAGACAGCGTATAAAATCAGTTTATTGACCTGTCGAGGTGTGATATTATGAGGAATATAATGTGCTGTATTTTATTCAGTTAACAGGACCGTATTTATTGCAAAACATAATTTGTATACATAATATGGTATTTGAACGTAATATAATAATAATGAATAATGATATATACATAATAAAACCAGTACCATTTTTTTTTGTCAAAAAATTGCAGTTTATTTTCTTAAAAATAGTTAAATTTTATTACAGTAGAACTTCTGTTAACCGGACAGCAATGTCACACAAAAATTTGTCCGGCTAACAGAGGTGTCCGCTTAACAGGGCCAGAGTAAATAATAGCATTAAATAATGTAGTATTCGTAACTAATTTTTTTATTCAACATTTTTTTCATTTTTTTAAATTCAAATCAATTTTATGAACGAATTTAGATATTCATACAAAAATATTTGACGTTTACAATTGTATCGTCACGTTAGAATCATTGTTAACATGTTAAAACATGAACAATTATACCTAACCCATATAGGTATTTGTACACACTAGACGTATTCGTGTCGGGTTAACGGAGGTAATAATGTACTAAATAATATGTCTTCCTCAAAAATATTGTGTCCACGTCCGGCTAACAGAGGGTCCACTTAAGAGAGTGCTGAATGCATTGGTTTTAGTACAGCATGCCGCCGTCATAAAAAATTTGTATAGGAGGGGTCCGTTTAAAAGAGGTGTCCGTAGTCAGAGATTCCACTGTAGCTATATTATATTTTGACAATAAAACTTGAAAAGGGACTAAAAATTGTTACTACAAGTACTACAGTTATTTTGTACTGATTTACAATATTATCAAAGAGCAATTGGCCGAGCCTTGAGACTTCATTTATGCATTGATACACTCAGTCTATAGACTGTATATAATGTAATTTTATTTTTATATGTACTTTTTCTTACAAGATTTTTTAATCTCGAAATTTATGAATTGACAGTTTGAAAAGATATACGGATTGAATTGTTTTGTTTGAAATGAATTGGTTTGGATTTTACAACAAATGACATAACAACTAGGAAATTCTTTTACTTCCCGTGGGAATAAGACATTTTCCTGAAGTAAAAAGTACCCTAGATGTTGACCAAGGTAATACTAATAAGTTATCTATCACCACACTAAATTTCATTAAAATCCGTCCAGTAGTTTTTGCGCAGTGTGTGAACAGACAGACAGACAGACAAACAAAAATTTTAAAAATCTCTGCTTTGATATCTAAATCGATAACTGTCTACAGTATCAGTACAATTTAAAAAAAAATATTACAGGTACAGACATGGTCTCGTTATAGTTTTATTATATATGTATAGATGCATAGCTGTATAGATTTTTCCTTTAATTTATTGTACGTGAACTAAAAATTTTTAAAAATTCGCGAAGTGCGTATTTAGTCAGGATTTTGTAGTCACTAGTACGGCTTTTCGCAATTCCCGGGATAAAACATTTCTTGCTTTTATTTAATATCAAAATTAGTTTTTGATGATCCATGTAGGTAAGATTAGTAGAAATGTAAGTATTTTGAAATGCGTACATTACTAATTATGTACTGACAATATTAAAGTAACCATATGATTGTTTATCATTTTATTAATAAATATTGACAGTAATACAGTCTAATTTACTAAAAATATGATTATCTACCACTTTTTACTTTCTATGCGAGGTAAAAATATTTCTATAATAGTGTTTTAAATAACGACACTGTTTGTTAATTTAAATAAAGTTCGACACTGGCTAATATAAGAAGTGACGAATGACAAACATGCGAATCTATAAGGATATCGTGGTTATGGCTACGAACTCCTAAAAAGTTTTCTTTACTATTTTAGTGAAATTTAATTTTTTTTAAAAAGAAATTCATAAAAAATTAATTTTAAAATTTGAAATTATTGAAATATTTTTTAATATAAAGCTTGTTTCCCTACATTAAGAAAAATGTTTTCTAACTCAAAAAGAATCTTTTAAGAAAATTTTTTTCTAAAAGATTTTCTTTGAGTTTTAAACTTTTTTTTAATAAAAAAATATTTTTTGTTACTGTTGGAGGAAATAATTTCTATTTTTACACTTTCAATTAAATAGCTTTTTATCATCGCTCTAAAAATTTTTCGATTGTCTGTATGAGGTACACCTTTAAATATACTGTGTTCGAGATATGCTTCCAAGTATTTTAGTAATATGTGACAAGTTAGTTGAACGGAAATTATTAGTATCTCTATAAAAACTTCAACTATTTTATTTACAACAAATTCACATAGTGACTGATCCAGATAGGTCCAGCAACGTATCGAATCCAGGATCTCTTACCCCCTGAGCCACCGATCCGCTGTTCATCTACAAATAAATGTAGGATTGTTCCCTAATAAAATTTCATTTTAATCAAATGAAAATAGAATAATTAAATTGATTGGTGTTTTCATTAAATTTTCATTCACTGACTGGCTTGCTGGGAATACACTACAACACAATAAAAATAAATGTGGTTGCGTGAACGCGCTATGAACAAAAAAGAATTCGTGTAAAAATATTTTAAAATAATAAATTTTCCGAAGCCTATATTTGTATTTTTTTTTTTTTTTTTTTTTTTTTTTGTTTTAATGCAATGCGGTAAGGTATCGGCCCGGTTCGGTATCGGTATGTCCGACGGTCGCTAACGAAATTCGATATCGCATTGAATAAACAAATTGTGATTTATTGGCAATTGGGAGTTTAAAATGATACTACAGCACGCTACTCTGTTGTATTAGAGTGAATAGGGTGATGAGTGAGTATATGTATATTATATGTATATGTACACAGTGAAAAAATTTGTGTTAAAATGAACACATTTTACATGTCCAGAATGGTCCATTCAATTTTTTGTGTTATTTTAACGAAAAGCATATGTGTCAAATTTATACACAAGATTTGTGGCAATGATTTAACACACAAGAGGACATACATTTTGCGTTAATTTTTCAAATTTATCAGAGTTGGGTGTTAAACTTTTTTATTCAATACTTTACTTCCCCTTAAGATATTTGAAAATCGTCAAAATTTATAACGATTTTGTTCATATATTATTATAAATGAGACTCAAAGAACGCAATGTAAGTCAGTCCTTTGTAAAAATTCTTATTTGTTTCCATATGTGTACCAAAATATATATAATAAGAGATTAGAGTAGTTCTTATTATTAAACAAAACCGAAAAACTATAAGTTTATTCAGTTATTGGCGAATATAGTTTTATTAAACGTTTAAAAGTGAAACAATTTTCTTACATTTTAAGGTTATTTTGTTACAGATTCAGTTAAAAAAAATCATGTAAGCTTACGAGATTGTATGTTATATAATACAATCTCAAGTAAGCTTACATGATTTTTGTAACAGTTAAAAAAATCATGTAAGCTTACGAGATTGTATGTTATAATATAATACAATCTCAAGTAAGCTTACATGATTTTTGTAACTGAATCTGTAACAAAATAACCTTAAAATGTAAGAAAATAGTTTCATTTTTAAACGCTTAATAAAACTATATTCGTTAATAACTGAAAAAACTTATAGTTTTTCGGTTTTGTTTAATAATAAGAACTACTCTCATCTTTTTTATTATATGTACATATTTTGGTAGATATATATTCTAATGTAAGTTAGGTACTTATAGCATTCTTTTGCTCTACACAAATATTGTGTTACTTCCTTGCTGTTCAAAACAGGTTAACTATTTTATTCTGTTAAATCGAAATTTGTGTTAATATTCTCATTTAACACAAACACGAAATGTTACATAAACGCAGGATTGTGTTACTTATGTAACAGAAAAATTTTAACCACTGGTATTTTTTTACGCGGAACACAAATTTTTGTACTGTGTATCCATGGCCGATCAATTTTAATTTGTTTAACATGCGAAAGCTTAACAAAAATACGAGTTTAATTTCCCCGATGTTGTATATTAAATTCGAATTTTTTTCCCGTGAAAAGTATTTAAATCGGTTGGTTTGTGCTAGTGTGTGTGTGAAAATTAAAAGTGAGAACAACTTAAATCAAATGTATCTAGACCAGGGGTTCCCAAAATGCGGCCCGCCATCTAGGTCTGTAATCTCGAATTCGTTAAGATTATTTACCTCTATTTTTTTTTTTCAAAACACCTATAAATCTGATTATTATATGTTAAATATTTTTCAGTTGAAACATATCAAGTCTTACATTCTAATATATCTTGTTATCACATAGATTCAATGAGCGACTTCAGATTTCATATTTCCAACATCAAATTGGCAACTTTTAATGCTTTTAAAAATTTGGTATACGTGATGACGTCATAAAGTTCAATTTGTTTATTTTCTACATTACTTAATAGCTACAAAAATGATATGAACCAAATCTGTTGGTGAAATTTGGGTAATATGAGTGTCAAATTTTGTTTTTTTCAGTAAAAATGGTCAAGTTCGTTCAGAAAATGTAACTTATTTTTCGAATGTGATTTTCCTATTAGGTTAATAACGCGAAAATAGACGCGTTATTCCCGTTTCTTTCTAACATTTCCTCTGTCGGTCGGTTTTGGATATCTTATTAAAACAAAAAGGTATAGAAAAATTAATGTTCTTGTGATGTTCCCAGTGCTGCCACCATTAAAACACAAATCCTCAGTTTTTAAATCAAGAATTACTAAGGTTTACTTTTTTTAACCCTTTCATTGTCGATCACGCGATATCGCGTGACCAATATAAGAACTTACTTATTTAACATAAAATATTTGGCCATCTCACAAAGTCTATATTTTTAGCTTGGCAATGAAAGATATTGTTTTTTATATAAAATTCAGATTGAGAATATTGAGAATATAAACTGAAAAGTTCTAGTATGATTTTCAAAAACAAGTTTGTCCAGTCGAAGAATGGGAAACAAAATTTTGAAATGATACAGCTATGTTGTAATAATGAAAGAATGAAAGACGAGTTTGGGCCAAACAGAATTGAATGTTCGACCCCGAGCAGGTCTAGTAGTTAACAACTCCGCTCTTGTCTGATGGATCGTGAGTTCGGAACCGACCTTAGGGTGGAGATACATGCATCAACAAACTACGACACCACATCAGTCATCAGTAACCACATCAATTGCAAAATTAATAATAGGGGAAGATAGCCCAAAGGTGGATAAGCTAGGATTGAAAGCCCAAAAAAGTAGCTTTTAACTTCGATAAGCAGATCTTTTTTATATTATAAGATAGAATAGCTATCGAACTATAAAATGAAATTTTTATACGAGATTTATTTTTAATAAAGAAAATACATAACCTCTGCAAAAACCCGCTTTAACCGTATAGGTATCCTAAAGCGGATAACCCCCTTTGAGAAAAGCAAGTAAGTACATTATGTATTTAAATACTGTTATTATCTTTTAATAAAAACTTTCATAACTATATAGAATTTAACAATAGTAATAATTAAGTAAAAACGAATTGAAAAAAGACAAAATTAATAAATTTATAACAGGTTATGTTCAATAAATTTATAATACTAAAGTTTCAACAATCTCCATATTGGAGTATATTACTTCGGGTGGTTCCACATCAAAATCACCACAAACAAGGTAGGAATCTTATTTTAAAGCTTTTCCCCATTCCGTCGTAAATAGATTTTTATTTTTAATTTTTTCCTCCTTCCAACAGTTTTTTCTATTAAGGTGCTTCTTTTTTGTCTACCCGCTTTGTCCTTACCCACTTTGCCCAAAAAGAATTAAAATTCTTAAATTAGAATAATTTCAAAATGAAAGCCGATACATGTTTACCTTTTTGGCTACATTAAAAGTCAAGTGATGATAACATAATGTAGTCATATCAAAAAAATTGCAAATAAAAAGGTTTGTAACTAGTCACAGAATATTTATCCTCAAAATTTTTAACAAGACTAACAAAAAAATTTGATGACGTTTAACTATGACATTAAACGACACAAGCTCTCAAGTTCAACTGATTAATATTGGTTGATATTCGGTTAATCTCGGTATACACACGACCTTACAAAAACATTTGATACAACGATATAAAAGGGCTTATCCGCTTTAAGAGGGATACCCGCTTTGGACGACCTTCCCCTACCTATATCATATACGAAACGATGCATAACACCTTAGTTTTAGAAATTGAGGGCGCCCTGAACTCAATTGAGGAACCAAACAAACGAACAATAACATTTTTTGAAAACAAAGCTGGCGGAACAAAATATTTTGTATGAAAACTGTATTTTCCAACCCCTCGATATTTAATTTTTCTTTAAGAATAAAAATTTGTTTGCCGAAATGACTTTTCCAAGTTATCTAACGATCATTTTAAAATTACGTTGCGTCTTCCAGCAAAAAACCCGCCAAATTATAATGAAATATTAAATATTTTAATCATACTTTAACGCAAACTATGTACATACTCGAGCACACAGGAAATAACAAAGATACGCATAGTGTGCAAGAGTGATAGTAGATGAAAATTGTTATCTAAACATTAATTTTCACACGCACTGAACGACAAATGTAAACTAATTTTGTATAAGCTTTTTCCTTCTATTTACATAGCTAGTTGCCAGTTGCTGCACATGTTTTAAATGTGTAGCCCTATAGCTCTAGCTAGCTACTGGCTGTACATAAAATACTAAAAGTGAAATCCGGTTGAAAGTTACGCAACTAAAAATATGCCTCGGGCGAAATTTTGTCACATACAGTAAAATTAACTGTACAATGACTGCGGGACGGGGGTGAAGAGTTGTGTAGAAAATGAGGAAATTAGTATGAAAAAGGGAAATCATTTTTAAGAAAATTATTAATTTTTACACATAATTTACTTTTACATCGTGGATACTTTTACAGTGTTGTCATAGAAAATTTATAAAAATAATTATTAAGGGTTTCAAAGCAAGTGACTGGATGGATGTATATGATGAATTCCTGTGTTTGCGCCGTGAGATCACTTATTTATAAGTTAGTCATTAGTTACAGTGGCTTAAATTTTTGAATATTCATTGAGCCTGTAACAAAAATACACTCATTAAATTCGATTCAACCTTTTAGCAAATTTCCAGAATGAAAATGCAGCTATTTAATTTGTTTAAACAAAAATCTACAAAAAAGTCGATTTTAGAAACTTTTTTTCGGGGTCGGTATTGGAAGTTAATCGTAACGACCTCAAATGACACATATGTAATCGTTAATGGCAAAACCACTCAGGACCGTCTGAACATTCTAAAGTCTAATAACAAGAAATATAATGAAAATATTTTTATCAGTCATTCTTCTAAGTTTGTCATTGGGCTCACATAATCAAGCCCGACGAGTGGGGCGGGGGGTGGCCGGTGCTGTAGCTCCGATTTCAAAAAGAGGGCCTGAAGCCATTGGGTGAGAGGTGTAAAGTTTTTTTTTGGTTCATTGATTGTATTTTATGAAATTTTTTTTGGAAAGTTGTATTTATGATTTTTGAAGACAAAAAAAAAATTAGAACTCTCCGTTAATGTTTTTTACTCCTATAGTTAAGGTATGATCGAAGAGAAATGAAATTATACAGTTATTAGAAATTTTTTATAACTAGAAACGGATATCTTCTAATAAATAAAAAATTGTGATAGTCAATCGCAAATTATGAGATTCTTGAATAGACTTATTAATTTTTAAAAAAGTTAAAAGTTATTAAATTCTTAGCTATTAACTCACAAAAAGAAAGAATCTGAAAAAAAAGCGGTACCTATTCTATTTTTTCACAAGTTCATTTTGATGTATTCATTGGAGACATTTCATATAACATACACTATAATTATTATTTCTGTCACTTTTCGTTAGATACCAAGCTTCAGTATATGTAGTTCCATATAATACATAAAAATATGTTGTTGCTAAGGATATATCTTGAATGGTATATTCTAATTGAAAAAGATGAAGAATAAATTTTTGTAATAATAGTTAAAATATGTATGTCGAATAAAGATGGAAAATATTTTTTCTTGCAATTAGGTTAGAGTGAGACGCGAACGCTTTAGGGCGCTATCATTAAAATGACGGAATAGTATTTACTTTTTTCTCTTTTTCTATTTGATAGATTTGTCAACACTGTTGGAGAACAGTACCTATCTAATGTGAACTATAGATAACCTTTTTATATAGTTTATGTAGCATGGCATATAAAAATAATACTTTTTTAAAAGGCGACATTCATTAAAAAGATACAATTTGTCAATTATTTTCTTTTTCATGATTTTCATAATTCTGGCAAAGTGGAAAAGTCGCTTTTTTGTGCAATTTTGTCAAGTTGTTTGATGATGATAATTTATTATAGATAAAAGATTTGAATTGAAACATTGGCGTAATTACAACTGATTAGGTGGAGTAATCATACCAGAGTGCATGACAGAAAAGAGTGCAACAGGGAAAAGTATGGGTGTAAGAAGGGAGGGTAGTTTGTTTCCCTTAGAAATTAAAAAAATCAAAAAAGGTTATTTTTTGTTCGTCAACTACTTTTCTGAAGGGAAATGGATTTTTCAAAAGGGGGCGCTTGAGTCAAAATCGCTGCAGGACGTGAAATTTATAATTACGCTTCTGAATTGAAACATTATGTTTCAAAATGTTGAGACGATTAGATTGTACGAGTTGGCATTCGTCGGCTTCCTTGAGGTGTTTGGAATTTGAACAATGTTTCTACTGACTTTGTTCTAAGCATTTTGGATCATGATTTCCTCGGTAATATTTCCCTAGCTCTGTTTAGATCATCCTGGTCTTTTACGACCTGGAAAAATCATTGTCTTTGAATGTGTCTACACCATCGGATTTTTGGTATGACGACAAAACTATTGAACCGGTCTCTTTAACTAAACAGGACTGTTTAACTGGTCTGTCAGCTGCTTAAAATAGCTTTGAACTGATCTGTTTCTTTATCTACAAACAGATTTGTTCAGTTAAACAAACCAGTTAAACAGTTCTGTCGCCGATGCTCCAAGTACTGCTTTGGTATCTGAACTGCTAACTGTAGAAAGGTAACAAGTCCATAAAATAAAATTTTACAGGAGATGAAAACAACGTTTTACTTGGAACCCTTCCTACAAAATAATGAAATTTTATTTCTTAAATATTGTTAGTCATTGGCTGATTAACCTTTTGTAAAAGATTTAATTTTTTTATGCGTAGTTATTTAAAAAAAAAAGTTTTATTTTTGGACTTGTTCCCTTTCTGCAGTAAACAAAATTTATATTTAATAAAAAACGCTTTTTATGAAATAAACAATTTATTTCTTATACAAAAATAGTATTTACGTGATAAAGTATAATATTTAACTAAAATAACCTGTCTCGTAAAAAGAAATTAAAACAAAAAGGGCCATAAAACTTCTTAAAACGGTATTACACTCGGTCTGCTTCCCTTGTTGCAGCTACGGTTACCGGCCAGGATGTTAAAGCCTATTTTGTCAGCAGGAATGTAGACCAGAGTCAATTTTGGAATTTAAGATAATAACAACTTATTGGTCAATTCTGTAACTATTAACAGTCTGTAAAACCTCTGTTAGGCTGTTAAATTACAGAATGTTAAAAAATGGTATTCTGTACGCAATTTTTAACAGAAATGTTAGCTAACATTCTGTTATTGCTCTGTAAACTTTACAGCACTCAAAACACTCGCCATAAACTTTACAGAGCTGTTAAATAGGCTAATTACTATGGATATTATTAAATATTGATAATTTTGATTTTTGCGTTTTTTATAAATTCAATATTTTGACGTTTTAATTTGTCATTTTTTGAATTAGTTGATATCCGTAAGTATGTGATCATAAAGTATTTTTTGCAGTAAGAAGATTGTTATAGTGCAGTGTTCTTAAATCGGATAGGATGTAATTTCAAATAAAATAAATTTATTATGAATTATATTTTTTTTTATATACAGTGAATGTTTTCAGGACAAAATCGCACTGACACAATTTGTCCACATGAAGCGTTTTACCTTTTCTCGACAGTGCTTCAGTTACTTAATGTATTTCAACAAGTATTTTTATTCATAGTATTGTCAATTCTTATTTTGTTGTCTACGTATTTAATGCACAATGCATTGTCTTTTGATAGTGAATAAGCGCTCCTTACTTTACCTGTTTTCACAATTTTTTTTTTTTAAATTTTTACCCATAAAAGTGTCAATAATTTATGAAAAATTTTCCCCCGAGACTTGGTGGGCTTGAAGTATTTCTAAAACTATCGGTACCGATATCTACGGAAAGCTCTGATGTGTGTAAATTAGATATCGAAATTATAGCATTATGGGTACATATGCCTATTTTACCATTTGACCAGTGGCCTGAAATATTATAACCATTAAAAGGAACTGGTTGTCTAGAGAATTCCCGAATATCTGATTTAGAAATAGCTTAACTCATAATCATGATAATTTTACGTGAGTTTAATATACATGGGTAATACACATAATTTATCTCTCCATTTAACATAAATCGCTATAAAAGAATTAATTTTTTACATTTTATATACACAAATCCATGGTAATTTAACATAAATAGTTCAACAACAGTGGAATATATAAAATGTAATTGGCATCTTAACATAGTGTCTTACAGAATACCAAATTTTTAACATTCTGTTAAAAACAATTTTACAGAGAAACAATTTTACAGAGCTCTGTACTGCAAAATAACAGTCTGTAATAATGTAGTTACAGAATCGACCCATAAAGTCACTTAAAAATATTTAAAGCATAAATTCAATAATACTCGATTAAAGCTCACCAATGTGTATTCGTAGTGCAAGCAACGTTATAAAATTATTATATCGGGATATATAAATATAAACTATACTAACTATATAAAAAAATTAATAAAAATAATTAATTAATCAAATTAAGTAAATAAATACTTGTCTTAAGAAAAGTCGATTTAGTGTGTGTAATGTTTATATTTTTATTATTATTATTATTATTATTAGACATCTGTTGATAGTGTTAGAAATAAATCCTATTACTATTCTATTACTATTAACTATTAAGCATGATAAGAAAGAAAAAATATTTTTATAAATTTAAAAAAAATAAAATTGATTTCTGCAGAAAGGGAACAAGTCCTGGACTTGTTCCCTTTCTGCAGTAAACGTATAATAATTTATGATTGAACTACTTGCTATTGCCGTAACAGATGATAGACAAGTTCTGTTTCTGTTGTAAATCATCCGTCTATACAGCATCTTTAGTTTAAAACAAAAAAAACGCATTTTCAAAATATTGTGACTTGTTACCTTTCTGCAGTTAGTAGTTCATCTAAGGTTGCTAGCTTTTAGTTTGATTACATTTTTTGTTATTTTTGTAATCGACCCATTTGAATGAGATCGTTGAAAGAATTACCAGAGCGTTTTCTTGGGAATTATTATTTCAACAATAAAACTTATCAAATTAAAACTAAGTATCCAAATATTTTATAAGACTTATAAAATTTGTAATTCAGATCAGAATCGTTACGAAGTTGTTAATCGTCTTACCTATACTAGAAGTATAAATGCACTTAATATTTAGGCCACATTTGTATTCAAATAGAACAATAATTGTGTGAATTTAAAAAAAAATACACTGTAATAGTTTGACTCAATAAGACTTTTCAGTATATATTCTACTATACAGTACAGAATGTCTCAGACGCATTACCTCAACATACATAAAATTATTTTTAATGAATATTTTAACGGCAGTATTCTGCTGGAACAGCCTGCCAACATGGATTGAGCAATAGAAGTGAGGATGGCTGTAACAGGATATGGATATATAGAATGGAACGGATAGTTTCCTTCTATTTCTTTCCAACGTGTGTATGTGTATGCGTCTCGCTTCGTCTAATACGCGCTCCGATAGCTTAAATGAACGTACGTACATAAAAGTTCCGGTACTATGTTTTTTTCTTTTTTTCTTCCTATCTATCTATCCACTGCGAACAACTTTTCTAAAGAACGCGAATTTTTTTGTTTTGTTTTGTCTGTTTGCATTTTTTTCTATTTTTCTATATTTTTCTTTTTGTTTCTCTTTTCATCGTTATCATCATCGCGCGTCGTCTTTGAAAGAAAATTTTTATAACGTATTAAAAATTTTATATTTACGTGTTCAGGCGAGAGAAACATTAGGGTAACTAAAGTAAAGAGCGTTTCAAATTTCTTTTTTATTTTATTTTTAAAAATTGTAACACTGACTATTCAAATAAAAATTAAATGAGATAGTAGTATAATTTTAATTTAACCAAAAATATCTTTCAAGTATTAAAATATTATGAAACTTTGTGAAAAAAAATAAGTTGTCCAGATGAAAGACAGAACAATTATATTGCCAGGGGGGGGGGGCACCCAGCTCGTTAGAGAATTTTATTATTTTAGAGTAATTTATGCTTAAGTTACATCTTGATATAAATTTCATGTCTTTAAATGGCAAATCGATCTGTAGAGAAAACTAAAGAAATCACTAGATATTAGAAACCGTTACACGTTTGCTTCGCAATACGGTTACTTCACAAACTGAATACAGAGAAATAGATGGAACGTTATTTGTTTACCTTATCACAAGTTTTTTTTTTTGCTAAAATGTAGTGTACACAGTTGTTCCTTTAGATATTTGAATTCAAAATTTTTACTTACAAAAATGATATCATTATAATGCAACTTTTTAAATAAAAGGTATATGTACATAATTTATGTATCCTCATGTAAGATGTATATTCTGACTTATTTAAACATTAATTGATAGGCTTTTAGGCACATATGTACTTATTTTCAAATCTTCAAATTGTCATTTATTTATGTATTTTTTATACAAAATAATAGATTAATATACCATGTGAGTTTTTTGGGAGTTGCCATTTTTATTACAGCCAAATTTGTATGATAGAAATGATACTGGAAAAGGTTCTTTTCTTGAATGTAATAGAAATGTAACCAATCAGAACACTATCGGTTGAAGTAGCCTCAAGTACATATGCATATTTTTACCACCTAATTGATAAATTAAAGAAAAATTCAAAAATTAAACTTTGATAAAAATTTTTTCCCCTCATTTATGTTGTTAATTAATGCATTAGATCAGTTTTATCGAAAAATTAATATATAGTCTCATTTAAAAATCTATAAGTTTGTATCATAGCCTGAAAATCATAAGAGCTCTAAAGCTCCTGACTATATCAATCGGTTGCCCCCGTCGATATCTACAACTCTTATTTAAACAATTTTTCGATTAAATCAACGATTTGGCTGTAATAAAAATGGCAACTCTCAAAAAATTCTCACGGTATTAAAAAATTAAATACATATTTAGTTTTGAACAGTATATGTGCGTTTTTCACCATGTTTTTTCTCAGAAACGACATCATAACATGAATTTTTAAAAATATTTTTAACTTGAAAAAAGTGATATGGTTATATGTGCATTTATTATTACGAATCTGGTATGTACAAAACTTTTAGCGAATTTCGAAAACTCGAAATTCAGCTATTACACTAGGTGTCACGACGCAACCTCCGGCCGAGGTCATAACAGAAATACGTTTTGAGGTCCCTAGAATACGAAAATGATATTCACTAAAATTTATATATATATATATATATATATATATATATATATATATATATATATATATATATGTGTGTGTGTGTGTGTGTGTCGCCACGATAACTCTCGAACGAAACGTCTAATGCTTATGAAATTTTGTGTGCGGACTGGATTCTGAATTGGCTCGGCTAAGTTCGTTAGCCAGACACGTCGGATGCTCAGAAGTAGGTTTTCTGGCCATTTTTTATCATTCGATCCTATCATAAGACAGTTCGATTTTTACATCGTTGAAAAGGAAAAAAAAAATTATGAAGAAAATATTCTTATAATTTTCTTTCTATTTTAAGTATTTTTCGAGAAAATGTAAATTTTCACTTTCATATTAGTTTTCTTTCTTTGTTAGTCTAATAAGTAATTTATATTTATATCTCAGTTCTTTATGAAGTATAAAAATATTTCACTTTTTTATTAAAGAATTTTGTGAGATCAAGTGAAGTCTATTCACATACATGTGTTATAACACACATACATGTGTAGAGTTTTGTTTCTCATTTATTGCATTATAATTAGCATGGTTCTATCTCAAGTTGAAAAATGAAAATGAAACAGATTTTCTAAGCTAATGTAATGAATAATTTTTTTTTTTTTTTATTGAATTTTTAAGTAAACAAGAAATTGAAGATTATGTTATGATATAATATTATTAAATATGAAACAAAACAAAATATGTACAATGTACATATGTATGCACGGAAAAATATTTTGAATCGATTTTGAAAATTTTTTCACTAATAATTAATAATGTTAAAAAATTAAACCATTTCAAATGGATTTAAGGTATTTTATGTGAGGTCAAGGTTTTCGGGACCTAAAAAAACCAGAAATTAATTAACCAATAGATTTTAAAAATTTTTTCACAGTTAGTAAGTTAAAGTATTTGAATTAATTAATTAAATGATGTCCGCAAGAAGCTTACGGACTGCCATAAGTTATATGAGATCCTTAGAACCCTTTTCTTACTGTTAGAGTACTAAAGTTGTATGAGTTTCGCGAGGATTTACTGATCCCATAATTGTAAAAAATAAACTAAACGACCAATTTTAAAAATTTCTTCACTGTTACAGAGCTAAACTATTTTAGATAGATTTAGAATACATTATGTAAGGTCCGCCAAGGTCCACAGGACCCAAAAGTGTCAAAAATAAACTAACTGACCGATTTTGAAAATTTTTTCACTGTTACAGAGCTAAACTATTTTAGATAAATATCGATTACGTTATGTAAGGTCCGCCTGGGTCCATAGGACCCAAAAGTGTCAAAAACAAACTGCCTGATCAATTTGAAAATTTTTTCACTGTTACAGAGCTAAACTGTTTTAGATTAATATAGATTCCGTTATGTAAGGTCTGCCAGGGTCCATAGGATCCAGAAGTGTCAAAAATAAACTAACTGACCGATTTTGAAAATTTTTTCACTGTTTCAGAGCTAAACTATTTTAGATAAATATAAATTACGTTATGTAAGGTCCGCCAGGGTCCATAGAACCCAAAAGTGTCAAAAATAAACTAACTGACTGATTTTGAAAATTTTTTCACTGTTACAGAGCTAAACTATTTTAGATAAATATAGATTACGTTATGTAAGGTCTGCCAGGGTCCATGGGATCCAAAAGTGTCAAAAATAAACGAACCGACCGATTTTGAAAATTTTTTCACTGTTGGGGAGCTAAGCTATTTTAGATAGATATACATTACGTTATTTAGGGTCCGCCAGGGTCCATGGGACCCAAAAGTGGTAAAAATAAACTAACCGACCGATTTTGAAAATTTTTTCACTGTTACAGAGCTAAACTATTTTAGATAAATATAGATTACGTTATGTAAGGTCTGCCAGGGTCCATGGGATCCAAAAGTGTCAAAAATAAAGTAACCGACCGATTTTGAAAATTTTTTCACTGTTGGGTACTAAGCTATTTTAGATAGACATACATTACGTTATTGAGGGTCCGCCAGGTTCCATGGGACCCAAAAGTGGTAAAAATAATCTAACTGACCGATTTTGAAAATTTTTTCACTGTTACAGAGCTAAACTATTTTAGATAAATATAGATTACGTTATGTAAGGTCCGACAGTGTCAGTGGGACCTAAAAGTGTCAAAAATAAAATAACTGACCGATTTTGAAAATTTTTTTACTATTACCGAGGTAAACTATTTTAGATAGGTACAGGTTGTGTTATCTGAGATCCACCACTGTCCTGCGGATGCAAATGCGGCGTAGAATGCTACACAACGGGTTTTTAATATATATATATATATATATATATATATATATATATATATATATATATATATATATATTACATAAAGGCCGCCTAGAATATACGGTCGAGCTGATTTTTTAATGAGGTCCACCGGGATCTTGCAGATCCGAAAACGCCAGTAATAAGCTATCAAGCCGATGCTAAAAAATTTCTCACTGCTAGAGAACTAAATTATTTTAGATGAATACAACTATGCTGCACAAAGTCCGTTCGGGTTCTTGGGTCCCCAAAAATACCAAAACTAATTACCCAGCCGATTTTAAAAATTCTTTTACTCTTAGAAAACTATTTTAAATAGGTACAGGTCTTAGATGAGATCCGCCCAAGATTTGGAAATTCGCTATGTTATGCAGATGCTGCACAGGGAGATGGACAGGGGTATTTTTATTTTATTTTTTATTTTCATCATACTTATGTTACGTTTATTGCCTTTATGTATATATCTATATATGTGTACATTTTGAACACCCTATATATGCTTCACTTATAGTAACATAGAGGGAGACAAACCTTTCTGGGTGTACCGTTTTGCGCAGCATTCGTGTAATATATTTTACGTTTGCGTATGCACAGTAACTATCATTACTCTGATTGTTGTGAAATTTGTAAGGTACCATATTATGACCCAGCTCCCAAACACTGTCAAAATTTGAGCGCAGTAAGACTAGTAGTAAGTAAAACATCGACATTTAATGATGTTTTACGGTAACGTTATGAGTGCCGTTACAGCGATTGCGATGAAATTCGTAGAGGACATCTAGAAGCGAAACAACCGAATAGTTTCAAAGTCATGCCACTTGATGGGGTCTTAGGACACATGTATATTCAAAATTTAAGAAAAATTGACACACAAAACACAAGTGGGCGAATCTTTTTTGGTACACTGAGTGTTAAATTTCGCTTACTGACTGATGCTGTTCTAAATATACATATATTGCGCTTGCTGATTAGTTTAACTAAAAGCAGGAAGAAAAGTCTTTTTACAAAAGTGACACTTCAGCCCCAATTATGACGCCCTAAAGTACATTGTTTATAGTCCCAGAATTATGATAAAAATCTTCTTTTATAGTTTTCACGTCTATATTGTATTGTAATATTATATTTTTGATTAAATTTTTCTCTAGTCAAAACGTTCAAATTAAAACGTGAAATAAAATCAGAGGAAAAGGAAAAAAAATGGTAAATAATGTGTGGAAATAAATTTATCCTAGTTTTTCCTGTTTTTTCAATTTTGTTCGGTTATGTTTTGTTGATAATGTGTGTTTGTGTGTGTGAATGTTGTGTTATTGTGACGAACGTAAACTTTATATAAGAAGAAAAAATATCAATTCCCTTTTCTCTCGATTCATTGTTACCTCAACCACACTTTTGTATCAACTGTTCATATGCGATGGTAAATCACATGTATATGTACAGTAGTGTCCATTGAAAATCAAATATTTTTTAACTTTATAAATATTGTGTTTGGTCATATCATGAATTAAATTTTTTTTTTAAAGTTAGTAAAAACTATACAAATAAGATATGAAAATTAATTTTTTGTAATGATGATATAAAGTTACGTAAAATATCATCATTTGCTTTTAATTTTCTTGATTGATTTATGAAATCATATCGTACATCTATGATTAGAATCTCACATATTTAAATACGTATTCCTTTTTCACCAAAAGAAAGAAAAAAATAATGTTTTTAGCTAGAATTTTACCATTGCCCCTAAATGTGTTCCTAGCAGTAGTGATTAGCAGATTCATGACCAGTATTTTTATAAATACATAATATTTACGTTTATTTTAAAAAACTGACAAAATGAATGAAAAGTAAAACGCTAGTACTATAAAGAATAAATATTCATTTATTTACGTGTAGCAATAAGTTTCGCTGACAGAACGCCATGGTCACAGTTTTACATACTTACTATGAAAAGACATTTCTTTATGTTTGTTTTCAGATTAATAATAACATGTTATAACACATCATAACACTTTTCAAAAATAGCCTCAGAGTACTAAGACTCTGGTAATCTTTCTTTTGTATGTACTAATAATATTGATCTGGTCTTGTAAAGTTTAATTTTGATCCCGAGCTTGATGTTAATCTTGTTCAAAAATACTCTCTAATTTTCTACTAAAAAATATGACTAATTTTGTCGAGAACCTATGAACATCTGCAAAATTTAATGTTTCTAACATCAAAATTACTGTTTTTAGAGCTTTTAAAAAAATTAGTATACGTGATGACGTTATCAAGTTAAATTTTTTCTTTTGTGAATTAATATCTATAAAAGTGATGAAGTCAGATTTGCTGATGAATTTTGAGTAATTTTAGTGTAAAATATTCATTTTTTTGTAAGTTTGTTCACAAAATATGACGTATTTCCTAATTATGATTTTTCTGTTAGGCTGTATTTCCAGGAGATCCATGGGTTAAACACCACAATACAGTTTATTCACCAAAACAACAGACTTTTAGCAAACAAATGCATTTTTCCTTTATGTCCCCCCCCCCCCTGCACTAAATACATCTAGGTATTTTAACCCGGCGTGTGTATACTGGGTCTTTAAAGGAACAGTCGAAATTTAAAACTCAAATTTCTCTCTGATGAATAAAGCGCGGGCTTTGGTTACCGTCCCTAAAAAATCTAGTTAGTAGTGGGGACTCAAGATCCAATGGATGCCCGGGTCTGGCGGTTAACTTGCAGACGCGAGCGAGTGAAAGTTGCATCCGTTCCTTAAAAGGGTCAGCGTACACACGGCGTCAGTATTTTCGAAGGTAAGTGATTGGTGTTATTTTTATCTTTCTCGTAGTTTTTCAGTTTTTTTTCAAGGCTAAAATAAATTATTGTATACCGTTATAATTCATTGATGGATCCACGTTAGATGACGTGGATAACGTGCACAGCAGTGGAATCGCGGCTTTATTTTTTCATTTTTTTTTTTTATAGAAAGCAAAGTTTTGCTCCATTTTTTTTGTTTTCTTTACTTTTTTGCTTTTTCGGTTTCTTTCTATTAATATTTAATTTCTTTTGTATTTTCAATAATAAAAACTCATTTTGTGCTAAATAATTACTGTTCCGTTTATTGTGAATTGCCCGTAAACATTCCCCATTTTCAGGTGCTTGAATAATTCAACTTTTTGGAGCCGATGCCAAAAAGACTATATTCTTTTGAAAGCTCATAGTATAGGCTACAAAAGCCTAAAACCGTTTTTTTAATAGTCGTTCATTGTAGAGTTAGGAATTTTTTAATAAATTTTCGTTTTTCATACTTTTTGAATTATTGTTCAATTTTTATTAACAACGGTTTTAAACTTTTGACTGGCAACTGGTGAGCCATGTAGAAGACACTTCAAAAAGTAATCTAGAATTTTTTGAGATTTTTCGGAAGCCTCGAAAACTTTGAAAACACGACCGTTCCTTAAAAGACCCAGTGTACACTTCGTGCTCTCGAAAATTTAGTGTACACACGCCGAGTTAATATTTTCAATTTTTATTACCATTCTCAAACTTTTTGCCATTACTGTACTTATACTATATAATATGTTTCCGATATATGATATCCAAATACAATATATAACCATATAGTAGTCTGCTTTCAATGAAATCTCCGTGGAGTTAATGTGTATAGTAGTGTATACACATTTCATATTGGTGAAATTGTGATATAATGTAATTTGTCTGGTCGACTTGAGAGAATCGCACGCGGGTGATCTCCGAGGAAAGAAAAAAATGTTAGTGTAAAAGAAAAAAGAAAATTCAAAAATTACACTCAGACGTGGTAGATTTTCTTCTTATATGTAAATAGTACTTTTTTATGAGAAAATTTCGATTTAAATATTATTAAAGTTGTTCGGAAAAGTTTTTTGTTTTGAGGTGGATGGTAGGAGGGAGAGATTTACATTTCATTTTTTTCTCACACACAGTGAAAAAATTTGTGTTAAAATTAACACAAATCATATGTTCAGAACGGTCCAGTCAATTTTTTTTGTTATCTTAACAAAAAGCATATGTGTCAAATCTATACACTAGGTTTGTGTCAATGATTTAACACACAAGAGGACATAAATTTTATGTTTATTTTTTAAATTTATCGGAGTTAGTTGTTAAACTTTTTTATTCAATATTTTAATTCCACTGAAGCTCAAGATATTTGAAAATCGTCAAAAATTATAACGATTTTGTTCATATGTTATTATAAATGAGACTAATAAAGAACCCAAAGTAAGTCAGTTCTTTGTAACAATTCTTACTTGTGTCCATATACATATATCTACGAAAATATATATAATAAAAAAGATGAGAGTATTTCTTATTATTAAACAAAACCGAAAAATTGTGTTTTTTCAGTTATTGACGAATATAGTTTTATTAAACGTTTAAAAATGAAATAACTTTCTTACATTTTAAGGTTATTTTGTTACAAATTCAGTTAAAAAAATCATGTAAGCTTATTTGAGATTGTATTATATAATATACAATCTTACATGTAAGTAAGCTTACATGATTTGTTGTAACTGAATCTGTAACAAAATAACCTTAAAATGGAAGAAAATTGTTTCGTTTTTAAACGTTTAATAAAACTATATTCGTCAATAACTGAAAAAACTTCTAATTTTTCGGTTTTGTTTAATAATAAGAACTACTCTCATCTTTTTTATTATATATATATTTTGGTAGATATATATTCTAATCTAATTTGGGTACTTATAACATTCTTTTGCTCTACACAAATATTAGGTCACTTCTTTGTTGTTCAAAACAGGTTAACGTTATTATTCGGTTAAATTGAAATTTGTGTTAATATTTTCATTTAACACAAACACGAAATATTACATTAACGCAAAAATTTTAAGCACTAGTTTTTTTTTACGTAGAACACAAATTTTTTTACTGTGCACTATTGTGCTGAATTTTTATTTTTACAATGTTTGATATTAATATTTGGTTGTTAATTTCAGGTAAGGGATCTCTATGTCTACCACTGGAATAAATTTTTGGTGAGTTTTTGCTTTATATTTTATTAAATTCTTAGTATATTTAGTAAAATTTTATTGTGTTTTAACAATTGAAAACAATATAGAAATGATTAGCGATGCGTTAAAATACAAAGAAAAAAATTGTTTAATATTTAAGAAAGTGGGATTTTTTCGGTAATTTAAAGAAAATTTGCGCTATATTTGTCTAATTTCTTCATCAAATAACAAAAAAATTAATTTGTAATGTAATTTTGGACAAAAAGTAGAAAGAGCTTAGTGTCAGTTAACTTTTGGCACATGAAACAGTTTCATGTTTAGTTAATTTTTTAAGGCGATGTTCTTCCTAGAATCGTGAACTTCGAGTGCATTTTCTGACTAATTAAAAAAAAATTTCACCGCCTATCTTTTACATTTTATTTATTTTTCAGTATGCACAAAAAAATTTTTGGAAAAAATTAAAATTCAAGATATTGTCAGCTGTTATATATCTTAAAGTAGCTAAATTTTCAATAATGTAATTTGGCTAAAAGAAGATGAACTAGTCAACATGATTGATTAGAGAGCTCTTTCGTAAATCTGAAATAAAAACAGTTCATCGATACCAAAGGGAAAATTTCTTTTGTAAAAATAATTTTGAATTGTTCAGCGTAGAAACAATATAGAAGCATCTTTTGGTGGTTCATATCGAATTTGAAAGTAATTAGTTAGATAGAACTTAAGATTTTATATCAACCAGGTCAAACCAGTGTAGTTTTGAGAAAAACGTGATTAAAGCTAGGTTTCCAACAACCGCAATAGTCTACGTCTCACTTATTTAAAATTTTCTTCAGAGGAAAAATTAAAAATGTGCAAAAAAATGCAAATTTCTAGAGTAGAATATCCCGTTAACAATATCAAATATAGGTACCTAATATTATTACAACTTTTTTGTGGGAAGAATTTATGAGATTTCAAATATTGGAAATTCTACATAAAGGGCATAGCCGGGTAAGATAGGGAAAACGGCCTTTGACGCAAAATTGATTGTTCTTATACGAAATAATACTTCTTAGCCCCAGATACATTCCTGCCAAATTTCAACCCTCTGAGGCTAATAGTTTATGAATACACAAACAGACAAAAATTTTCAAAAAAAATTTTTTTTTACGAAATCACTGAGCCGATTTATTTGAGTTTAATATATATTGTGTACCCACCTTAGGCAAAGTAATAAAAAAAAAAAAATTAGCGTTATATCCCTTTATTATACTAATTTTTTTTAAATTTAAGTAATTTTTTTTTTGGCACTTACGCGTTAGCGACACCCACCATTTTTTGTTCAATAATATGTCTCTTAGTACTCTATAACATATATTTTTACAGAAAAATTTTATTTGGTAGAACATAGTAATATTTCAATACAAATGGATACCATGTTAGGTACTACATATATTACTTATGTATAAAAAGGGCTATAAAGTAAAATATCTATCCTATTTTTAAAATAATACAATTACATACGTTCATAACTACGATAAACTAGTTTAAATTTACTCAAGCCCAACATTATCTTCCGTTTGTCTTTTTTAGCGAATTTCCAGAATGGAATTCAGCTATTACAGCCACTGTCATGACGCGACCTGAACTCGGGACCATGGCAGAAATTTGTTTTGAGGTCCCTAGGAACCGAAAATAATATTCACTAAAATTTATATATATATATATATATATGTATATATATATATATATATATGTGTCCGCACGATAACTCTCGAACGAAATGTCCTAGGTTTACGAAATTTGGTGAGAACGTTGGAAGTCGAAAAATCTTGGATGAGTTCTTCAGCCAGACACGTCGGATGCCAGGAACATGGTTTTTGTTCTTGCAAAAAATTAGTTTTTTGCCAAAATTTCCACTTATTCAAAAATTTTTGCGAAATTTTTTTACACCATTTAAAAGAGAAGAAAAAATTACATAAAAAAGGTCTTTAAACTTTTTTTCTATGTCAACTAGTTTCCGAGAAAAATCTTGTTGTTTAGAATGTGATTATTTTATCGTATAAAGTGTGAATTTTTTCACATTCTAACTAAGTACATATTCCACACAATATGGATATTTTGTATATAACATATATTATACGCATACCATATCCTTTTTGACACGACCACATAATTTTATTGTGATATATGTATAAGGGTACAAGACCATTTCATTATCCGTACTACCATAATGCGTACGGTTTGTGTGTGTTGTATATACATATACAGTCTACGTGAGAAAATTTTTAAAGTAAACAAAGATTTTTATGTAAACAAGTCTTAAATTTTAGCGAATTTCCAGAATGGAATTCAGCTATTATTTAACATATACAGGCGATTATTTTGAAAGTTAACATAAATATATGATAAAATTTCCAGAATGGAATTCAGCTATTACAGCCACTGTCATGACGCGGGGGGCATGACCTGAGCCCGGGACTATGACAGAAATTTGTTTTGAGGTCCCTAGAAACCGAAAATAATAGTCACTAAAATTTATATATATATATGTATATATATATATATATATATATATATATATATATATATATATATATATATATATATATATATATGTGTGTGTGTGTGTGTGTCCGCGCGATAACTCTCGAAGGAAGTATCCAATTTTTACGAAACTTGGTGAAAACACTGGAAGTCCCAAACCCTTGGGTGAGTTTGTCAGCCAGACACGTCGGATGCCAGGAACATTGGTTTTGTTCTTGAAAAATATTAGTTTTTGCCAAAATTTCCACTTATTAAAAAATTTTTGAAAACTTGAAAGTCGTCCAAGAATGGAATTCAGCTATTACAGCCACTGTCATGACGCGACTTAAACCCGGGACCATGGCAGAAATTTGTTTTGAGGTCCCTAGGAACCGAAAATAATATTCACTTAAAGGCTATTGGCGGATAAGCATGGGTAGAAATGCCCCCGCACGAATTGTGTTGGTTTTTTTTCTGCTAACTTTTTTTCAACCCTTAAAAACTCACCCTTTGGGGGTAAAAAATTATTTTTTGAAAATCACAAAAAATTTATAACTTTTTAGTGGCTTGACGGATTTGGCTGGAATTTTTATATGTTTTAGATACCTCTATAGTGTACCTCAGAAAAAATTATCAGCTTCAAAAAAAAATTATAACCCCCCTCCCAAAAAAAAAAAAAAAAAAATTGTTTAATTTTTCAATATTTTTTTTCATCACCTTGTAGCTATAGTACAATCACCAAAATTTTTTTGCAGGCTTCCTACTATGACCGATATAATTTTTTCAGATTTTTTCTCCGGGTGCGTCATAGTTAAAAAAAAATAAAATGTCCAAAAAGATTTTTTTTTTCGAAGTTATGTTCGTTGTACAATCACCAAAATATTTCTAGAGGCTCCTCACTATGATTAATAGAACATATAATTTTTCCAGAATTTTTTTCCGGGTGCATCATAGTTAAAAAAATTGAATGTCCGAGAATATTTCTTGGAGATAGGCATAGGCTTCCGGGTACTCAATCGATTGGAAATCGTTTACACATTTTGAATATGTTCATAAAAACATTTGTGATTGCTTAGTTTTTGAAAAAAAAAATGGTCGACTCAAATCATCAAATTCCGCAATCAGCCAAACACTTTGGTGAAAAAAATTTTGGTGATTGTACCATAGCTACAAGTTGATGAAAAAAAATATTGAAAAATTAAACAATTTTTTTTTTTTTGGGGGGGGGGGTATAATTTTTTTTTTAAGTTGATAATTTTTTCTGAGGTACACTATAGAGGTATCTAAAACATAAAAATTCCAGCCAAATCCGTCAAGCCACTAAAAAGTTATAAATTTTTTGTGATTTTCAAAAAATAATTTTTTACCCCCAAAGGGTGAGTTTTTAAGGGTTGAAACTCAGTAAATTGTAATCTTATATCGAAAGCAGTTAGCAGAAAAAAAACCAACACAATTCGTGCGGGGGTATTTCTACTCATGCTTATCCGCCAATAGCCTTTATATATATATATATTATATATATATATATATATATATATATATATATATATATATATATATATATATATATATATATACATATACATATATATATATATATATATATATATATATTTATATATATATATATATATATATATTTGTATATATATATATATATATATATATATATATATATATATATATATATATATATATATATATATATCTCCGCACGATAACTCTCGAACGAATTATCCAATTTTTACGAAACTTGGTGAGCACATTGGAAGTCCCAAACCCTTGGATGAGTTCGTCAGCCAGACACGTCGGATGCCAGGAACATGGTTTCTGTTCTAGCAAAAAATTAGTTTTTTGCCAAAATTTCCACTTATTCAAAAATTTTTGCGAAATTTTTTTACACCACTTAAAAGAGAAGAAAAAATTACATAAAATACCCCTGTCGCAGCATCCTGCATAACATAGCGAATTTCCATATACAAAAGTACGCTTTTCTCGGAAACTAGTTGATATAGAGTAATTGTAAATAAAAAATACCCCTGTCGCAGCATCCTGCATAACATAGCGAATTTCCATTTACAAAAGTACGTTTTTCTCGGAAACTAGTTGATATAGAGTAATTGTAAATAAAAAAAAACCTTCTTTATGTGATTTTTCCGCCTCATTCCGCCAAATTTTTTTCACGAAAAATGTCCAAAACCCCGTAAACGTTTTCACGAAATTTCTTAAAAATAAGATGTTTCGTTCTTGAGTTATCGTGCGGACACATTTATATATATGTTTACTAAGTGTCCGCACGATAGCTCAAGAACGAAACATCTTATTTTTAAGAAATTTCGTGAAAACGTTTACGGGGTTTTGGACATTTTTCGTGAAAAAAATTTGGCGGAATGAGGCGGAAAAATCACATAAAGAAGGTTTTTTTTTATTTACAATTACTCTATATCAACTAGTTTCCGAGAAAAACGTACTTTTGTAAATGGAAATTCGCTATGTTATGCAGGATGCTGCGACAGGGGTATTTATTAATAAAACAAAATAGATATTGATTTCTCTTTTGTTACAGTTGTTTTCTTTGTAAGACGTCAAGTGAAACTTTATTAGCTCATACACCACGTATTACGACGTCAACAATTTCATACAAAGTTTATTAGCTGTCAAAATAGTATACCAGTTGGTCATTTCATTATAATTCCCCATGACCCGTCATCGTGTTAACAAAAGAAGACAAACAGCAGATAAAGCTAGACGTTTGTCGAAGCGTTTGTCAAGCTTTGACGACGTCTAAGCTTGTTTGTCGTTGTTATGAACGTATGTAATTTTATTACAGAAAAAATCCACTTTCTGCACCTCCTTAAGAAGTGCAACAAAAATATCAAGTGAGAGGGTCTGTTCAAGTTAGTTATATGTACCTCCGTGTATTTTACCTACATATTTTTATAACTATAACAAGTTTTAGCCGGACTGTTGTTATTTCTATACATTGCTGAAGTTTTTTGTTCCAATCTATTAAGTTAATGATTATTATTATTAAAACAATATAACATTTAAGACGTATTATTGTTATTATTATTTTCTTTATTTAAATAAAGTTTCTAAAACTTATAATTTTTGTTGAGTTAGATGTAATTTTAATTAGTAAGTATGCTGAGATAATTTTATTGATTTCATCCAAATATTCAGATTCATGGTAAAATTAACCTTGAAAATTATTTTTAAAAAGTTAAAACATATTTTTTATAACAAATCAAAATATAAGTTTTTTTAGACCGTCACAGGAACTCCAAGAACTCCTTGAAGAAGACTTGCACTCCTCAAAGTTCTACTGTGTTTTAGAAATCAGGCAGATGTTTTACTTTATGGTCCTTTTTATACATAAGTAATATATGTAGTACCGAACATAACATGCATTTGTATTGAAATATTACTATGTTCTACCAACTAAAATTTTTCTGTAAAAATATATATTATAGAGTACTAAGAGACATATTATTAAACAAAAAATGGTGGGTGTCGCTAACGCGTAAGTGCCAAAAAAAAATTTACTTAAATTTAAAAATTTAAAAAAATTAGTATAATAAAGGGATATATCATTAATTTTTTTTTATTACTTTGCCTAAGGTGGGTACATAATATATATTAAACTCAAATAAATCGGCTCAGTAATTTGGTAAAAAAAAAATTTTTTTGAAAATTGTCTGTGTATTCATAAACTATTAGCCTCAGAGGGTTGAAATTTGGCAGGAATGTATCTGGAGCTAAGAAGTATTATTTCCTATAAAAGCAATCAATTTTGCGTCAGGGGCCGTTTTCCCTATCTTACCCGGCTATGTCCTTTGTCGTAGGCTTAAAAAAATTCAGACAGAAACAATAAACACTTTTGGAAAATTTTTTATAAAAGAAATCGTTTCAAAAATTATCAACTTCTATCAAAAGGAATATTTTTCTACATTTTACAAAAGTCTTATTGTTACAATAAAATCATTCGCCGTAAAAATATAATCTTCCTTTCATCTTATTCACCCGATTTTCCGGAAAAGTCAAAATCGTATAATCCAATTTATCTACATTCAAGCTATAATATACTTAGGGGAGAAGTGGCATGAACGGGCCGTTTTTGTTCTAATAAATAAACAAGATAATAAATTAAATATTTACGAACGGAATTAGAAACTTCAGTTACCTTACTCTTGAAATAAAATCCAATAATAAACATTTCTTTGTTATTAGTTGTAATTTTTCTCAGTTTTTAAAAAACTGCGTTTTGTCCCTTTCATCAATAGACTGTATTGAAAGGGACATGATAATTTATGAAAGGGACAATAGTAAATATCATTCATGTTGTTCAAATTTCCGCCTTATGTACATAAGACATACGGTTCATACCATTGCGCAGTTCATCTTACTGAACTTAGATATTAAATGATTTGATTCAATGATGGAAATAACCAAATGATTTCAGTAATCGATAATTATTAATTGTGTGGTTTTAGTAATCGATAATTAAAATCATTGTTTTTCAATTGATAATTTTTGTTCAAAATTTTTAAACAAAAAGAAAGTTTAAAAAATTAATTATTAACACTAGGAAAACACGACAATAGAGAAAATATGTGGATATTCAAATAAAACTAATTCGAACTTACTAGTCTTAAAGGTAGTCTCTTTCATAACTTGTTTGCTCTATTCCTTTCATAAATATCACACTCAAATTAAAAATTTCACCATTAAATCTATAATTTTATTTAAAAGATATTTGATCTGTTGTTTTCCTCTAGTTGAAAGAATAACTAATTGTATATAGTTACAAACATTTCAAAAAATTCTTACAGTATATCAGAAACATTCCGAAAAATTAAAAAAAAAAAATTACTTCGAAACATAAAAAAATTTACAAGCACAGCATTATCATGTTTTAAATGAGAGTTGCTTGAAGTCAGGAACTAAGATATCTGCATTGGTGCTGCCATACAACGCAGATACGTTTGATTTGGCGGGATTTGTATTTAGTGCGTAATTTGAATTGTATCCCTTTCAATACGTGTCCCTTTCATACCACTTCTCCCCTACCAAATAAAAAAAATAAATAATTCCACATCTGGCACTATCTCTTTCTGTAGTCAAGGAGTGTAATTATAGAAATGAGAAATCATAAGCGCTCTTTTAACTTCTTTAATAATTATTGTTAATCCTTTTTTTTCTGTAAAACTTTTTTATTAGTCGTCTACAACGTATGAACTTTCATAAGTTTTCTCAGTTGAAAAAAATCTGAATTAGCCACTAAAAAGTAGAAAAGTTATTAAAAATTACTCCAACCAAGTTTTTTATGATAAAGATACATATCATTTTTTTTAAATTTATTTGAATCAGACTTACGAATTTAGAAATATAAATTAAATTTTTTTTACAACTTAAGTTAGATTTACGTAAAACTTTACAAAAATCTTTAAAAAAATTCTAGGACTCTTATTTTATTGGGTTCCCTCAGTTTCAGAACGTGTTATAAAATCTTTGACTGTAGTTTATTATTTTATTTAGTTTTTTCATCTAAAAACGACTCGTCTTTAATTAAGTGACTCATATTGTGTACATAAAAAAAATAAATAAATAAATAAAAAATTTTGCTTTAATTAATATTATATTTTTAATTAAAAATTATTAACAACTTTTTAATGATAGTTTTGCAAAAAGGGATGTTTGTATACACACACATACAATTGGTATATAATATACTGTCCTAGCTAGTTTGAATTGAATAAACTATTATAACCTCCATTTTCTCATTTACTGGAAAATTATCTCTTTTTTTTCAACTATGAAAAATTATTATTTAAAATTAAAACAGGATCCAATGAAATAAACTTGCTTGTAGTTTTTCAACATGTTTTTAGAAAATTTTCTTAATGAAAATTCACCTATTACAGCGAGTAGTACCGTAAGATCTTGACGGATCCAGAAATACACGAATATAAAAAAAAACGCCGTGAGCAGCGGGGCCCCATCACGGAAGTCGAATTTTTCGCTACATCTGCAGTATTTTCAAGATATATAAATGTGATTGAAAGGGTACAGGCGGATATTGTCATTTTGGTGGTTTCAAAACTGATGATAGGTGTCCGGCTGATCGGGGCTTTAAAAAAAGGGTTAAGTTTTTATAGGCTGAATCTTAATAAATTTCAATTTTTGTCGACAGGAGTTAGCAGGAAAAAAACCAACACAATTCATACAAGGGCCTTCCTATACCTATGCTTATCTGCCAATAGCTTTTGTGTTTTTTTTTTTGTTTTGTTTTTTAAATATTAAAAAAGGACCCGTTAAAAAAGGAAAAGTTTTACATATTAAACAGTGAATTGGAAGGCCTTTTTGAAGATATTTTTTCTTTCCAAAAAATCTAAAATTCATATTTTATAAATCAAAAGTGACATTAGAAACATTTTTTGATTTACTTAATATTTATTACATTTGTATAAGAGTAACTTCATTTGTTTAAAATTTGCTATGCCTACTTGTATTAGGGATTTACACATACACCAATAGGTATTCATATATGTTCACTTGAGATCCAGAACTTTTGTTCACTAATGTTTATTAAAATTCACTTTCTATTTATTACCTTTTAGTCTCGCATTAAAGAGTGGATGTGTTTGATTGATTATCAGATTGGAATGGCACTCGAACAAGTGGTCAGTGGCCTAATTGGTAAGGCGCTTGACTAGTAACCAAGAGATCCGGGTTCGAGTCCCAGCCGATCCAGTTTTGATAATTTTTCAAACACTATGTGAATTTTAATTAACATATTGAATTGGTCATACATGCCAAAGTAAATCGAGTGTTTAAGTATCAGCTAAGCTGGACATCAAGTGAACGAACAAAAGTTCGTCATACATTAATAATGTTTCACAGGTACCCGATAACATTTGAAATTATAAAGAAAAATTATGTTTTTTTTTTTTGTATAAGAATGGTGGAGGTAAGGGTTAAAAATTGAGATCCCCAAAAGACATACCCTTGATACTAATTCAATCCAAATACACGGGTCCGAAAACGGATAGCGCCCCTACACTCGCCTCGTCTCGTTCTTATTGTATAGACTGTATTAGTCTAATTTTTCGGAAAAAATTCGACTAAATTAACAGAATTCGAATTAGGATTAATATGTGACTGTTTGTTTTTCTCAAATTGATAGAATTTCTAAAATCCCTGAAATTTTTGTTTTAAAATTAATTTCTTAAAAATTTGTCAAAATCGAATGGCGCCCTTACATTTTTCTGGACAATATATAATTTATTATATTTCAATACCAAATATCTTTTCAAATCAACTCATTCTCAAGTCAACCCCTCCGTATGATTAATCGAATAGAAAATATTTCAGTCCGACAGAGTTTTAAATAAGTAAATTTATTTATAGACCACTAATCTGTGGTGGAACTTATTACGACAAGGTTGGCAAAGTTGTTAATTATAAAGTTACCCTATCACGTATATTACGTATAGGTACGTAATATGTACATATGCTTACGTGCTGTGAGCAAGAAAATGTACAAAGGGACTACAGTAGAAGAGCGTAATTATTGCGGACAGTATTATTTTCTTGAATATACAGATGATTTTTTTCTTAATGAATTGGTCGGTATGTTTTCAAAGTCAGCATGTATGTTGTTGGTTAAACAGTAGCTTTCTTGCAAATGTAAAATAATCATGGAGAAAGTCAGTTTTGACTGAAATTTCAATTTGAAATCACTGTGCGTTTTATTTCATGCCGATAATGATTCAGTAGTAATACACGGAGAGAAAAATCCTATAATTTTTGTAGAGAAAATTTCAGAAAAATTACCATGCTCCCCTATAATCCGTGCGCGATCGACGACCAAAATAAAAAATATGTGCTAGCATGGTAAAATTTAATGTGGTGCTAACACAACTTTTATCACACTCTTATGCATGTATATTATAGTTTAATTCTTGTTGTCGTACTCTTTCATTTGCGCATCTGACTCGCGACCTTATATATTGGTTGCACTGTACCTGTAAAAACATGTATACAAAAATGATTGCCAACAATATATTCTAATACATATACTAAAGATAGGTAAATAACAAAAAGATGAATTAAACGATGACATCATCCTAAGAGAGTGTAAAAGCAACTGACTGCTAGCTGCTTGTAACACAGTGATAAATCAAGGTGCTTGGTGCGAACTGTCTGACAGTTTCTTCCACAGTCCACACCTATGGTTCGCATGTAACTCGCCTAACTCGCTGAGTGAGGTACATTTCATTACAGCGTTCCCAACACAACCAACCTTCTTTCTGTTTTTTTTTCTTTCTATTATTAGCATGTTAGCATGGTAATTTTTTTAATAAACACAATTAAAAATTATTTTTTTGTCGGTAATGGAACTTTTTACTGTGCTGTTTTACAAATTTTACGGAGATAATATTACGAAAAGAACATTCCATCCTTTAAATTTTTTATGATTAATTATAATCTTTATATTTTTACCTTACAGAATTTAATATGTTCGCCTTTTACACGTCGATTGTAGTGCTGAGCACAGTAATTTTTATAGGAATTTTCTCTCCGTGTAGGGATACGAAAAATAGTATAGTTTCGTCAAATCCGACCGTATGCCGAATTCCGCATATAATGTCTACATTTTTCGGCATATGATTGAGAATTTTTGCTGGTTTCAGATATAGATTCCAATTAGGGATGCTACGTATCTCCAAAATCCGAAACCGTATCCGAAATAAAACTTTTCGGGGATTGAATTAAAGAATGTTTTTACTGCATAAATTTCTTTTGATAGATTTTCGTTGGTTTGAGATTGACGTTCATATTTTTACGGTCGACGTTCCCCCTTCTTTTGCTATTCTTTATACAGAGAAAAAAAATTTTTAGGTTAGGAAAATGTTCTCCAGTAAAAGAAATTTTGCACTGAGCAGTGATGAAAGAATATAATATATTATGTATTATAAAAGGACCTGTAACAACATTGTTTTATTGACGCAAAAGTTATGCAATTACTAGACAGTGGCGGCAACAAAATAAAATGTGTATATTTACATGCATATATCATACTTTTCATATATAAATGTAATGTAATTTATCTATACCAATCTAATTTCAAGCCTTTGTGTACACATTAAATACCGTGAAATAAGAAAATGTTATTTTTTGATTCTAGGATTTCAAAATAAATTCTGTCAGTTCAGGGTTAAATCTCATAATGTAAAAGCTGAATTTTTCGTTCAAACATTCACTAATAGTCAACCAAAAAAAATTCGGGCATTTTTCTTTTAATTCGGAATCCTTTAGGAACCTAAAATTACATAAAATGTTACTGCTTAACGTATATCCGCATATTAAGTATGGATTTAGTACATGTGCAAATAATTTTTTAAATAGTCGCCATTGATTTTAAATCATAACCGAAATCGACAGATTTACACATGTTTTACAAAAAAATTTTTACATTATCACTGAAACCATATGAAAATACGCTCAATTCTTTAAAAAGCGAGTTTAAAAAATGTATTATGATGAGGAATATTGGAAATTTTTGTCATAAAACTAAATTAAAAGCAAAATTATATGTCAAAAAGAGACGTACAGTGAAATGTTATTGTTTCGAGTTTTTTTCTGACGGAATTTTTACATCCGTAAACGGAACAAGTTGCCATAATAATTTATTTTAAAAATTTAAGGAAAAATGTATTTAAAAAATAAAAGTAGCTATTTTTTTACAAGACAATTTTGTTACTTGCAATTACTAATATGGCGTTTTTCAGCTTCAATTTTATTTTTAAAACCTAAGGCATCTTAAACAAAGAAATATTTATTGCCAATATATATGTTATCTATAGTGCTTATCTTTTTTTTATCGGGTGCGTAATATATATTTCTGTAAAATATAAATTACAGGTCCTTTCTAATGTTTATGGCACTGAGATATGTTTAAGTATGAAAGTAAAAATAATTCGTTTTTTGCAAGCAAATTCAGAAATAATTCCTCCAACTGCAAATTGTCATACAGTTGACACCCAAGTAATACTGCGAGTGTAAGTATCGAATATATTTATCTATTTTGATAATAAACTGTAAAAAGAAATATACTTAAATGTTCCGAAAGTTGTAAAAGACCTTAACCACTGAATAATTCTGACGTGATCCTTAATACAATCTTAAATTTTGCCACAGTAATATATCAAATGTTTTAAAAACATGCTTGCAGCAAACTCTTGTACTTTATCAAATCATCTTTATATTTGTCGATATAACGATCACCATCATATTATGCTTTATGTTCATTTACGATCACCCAGATTACAGTTTCGAATTGTGAATTTAACATCATAAGCTTTAGATGGGTAGGGTCGACATAACCAAGAGGGAATGTAGGTACATATTTTCACTGTTGCCAATATGTTTGTATCGTCACTAGAGTTAGCTACTATGTAGCAATGACGAAACATCGAATCAAGGTGTGAAATTATACCACCAGAATTCCGAACAAACGTAGCAACAGAATGTTCACACGTTAACTAAAAGCTGCTGTAATAATATTTCCAGTTCACTGATTCGGAAGTGAGTTATTATACTCACTGAGTATGTATTCGCTTTCGTTCGTACGGTGTCTCAGATAAAAGTTAAACTCATTTCCGGGTATTTTATTATAGTTGGTAGTCACTCTATCGTGATTTTCTTCACTACCTCTGTACCACTGTATCATTTAACAAGCACGAGTTGTCAATAAGAGCAATTTGTTACGTACCAGTCAGTTTTATACTGAAACAATAGTATATTGTGCAATAAGTGTGGGCAATCGACAATCCCGCACAAGTTGCACATACTATTTTTTATTACGAATTTCACATACTTTTTTCTATTATTATCACTATTTTTAATTTTTTTCATTATAATACTTTTTAAAGTAGTATTTTTAAGTGCTCGTCTTTTTTTCTAAATTAATTATCATTTAAATTACTTTCTTGGTGGTTTCTATAGAAATAATTATGAAATATTTATTAAATGAAAAATTAAGAAGCGGCTTTGCGTGTTTTGATTAAATTTTGCGTGTTTTATTGTCAATTCGCGTGCGGAAATTTTACTTTCCTTACTTTTACTTACTTTACGCAAAACAGTATGCGGGAAGAGTGCAGTGGGCAAACAGCTATTTTGCGTACAGAAATGTGTACACCAAGTTAGTACTTCTCCCGCATGAGTAATAAAAAATATTAAAACATCGCTCATTAAATTCTTATAGAATATCGTAATTATCCAAAAACATGGCTCAACTTATTTGTGGTTCTAAAAAATAAACTACTTGTTCGATTTTATTGATTTTTTTTTCATATGTTTAGCATTACAACGTATTAGTTAGAAAAAAAATTACAATTCGATATGAATACTGGAAAGGCTGGAAAACTATTATAAACACTTTCAGTCCCACGGTTTCGGCATCCGAAAATAAAGAAAGCAGCCGCAGAGGCCGACTACGATCAATATTTAGAATAGACAAAACACTTAAAAATATTTATAAAAAAGATTTTTTATTACTCATGCGGGAGACGTACTAACTTGGCGCACACATTTCTGTACGCAAAATAGCTGTTTGCCCACTGTACTCCTCCCACATACTTTTTTGCGTGTGGAAAGTAATTTTCGACACGCAAATTGACAATAAAACACGCAAAGCCGCCTCTTGATTTTTCATTTAATAAATATTTCATAATTATTTCTATAGAAACCACCAACAAAGTAATTTAAACGATATTTAATTCAGAAAAAAAAGACGAACACTTAAAAATATTATTTTAAAAAGTAATAAAAATGTCAAAAATAGTAATAATAATAGAAAAAAGTATGTGAAATTCGTAATAAAAAATATGTGCAACTCGTGCGGGATTGTCGATTGCCCGCACTCATTGCACAATATACTATTATATTATTCTAATAAAAAAAAATTTATAGTTACGTATCGGACACTTTTCATTTTTTGTACATATGTATAAGTATAATATGTTTTGTCATCAGAATATCTAGCTTCATCTGGTTTCCTTTATCAAAATAATAATAACTATGTATTCATTTTTTGGGTATACCTACCTGCATAACACATACATGTTGAATCGTTTAGTGTTCTGTGGAATCATTTTATGTATTTGTTTACATAAAATTTCTTTAAAAATATTGCCGGCTTCTGGGGAAGTTTATTGTGAAAGTGCTCGGGCTTCATAGTGTTAAATTGGAACAATTCAGTTTTTCAAATTTTCTTTGACAAAATAACTTTGAACATACGCGGGTTTTAGGGGGGCAAGGGGGGCAGGGGGGAGGGGGTACTGCCCAAAAACTTTTGAATAAGCTTTATTAAAATGATACGGCAAAAGAAAAGGGGTGAGGATGCAGAATTACGTCAAGAATTTGCCGACCTGGACTGGTTTGCTACTCTAAGAAACTCCTGAGGTGGTTTTTATATTAAATTTATTCCTTCCCCCCCCCCCCCCCCCCCAATATTTTTCTTGAAATCCTGCCTATGACTTGGAATAAAAGTCTGTTACGAGTACGAAAAAGTTGTGTGCCACCCGTCACTGGCAGTGTATTTTTTAATATATGTAAATCTGACTTTTGAAATTAAATCAGATTTATCTAAATCTGAATTTTATCATTGATTACCTGCCAACTCGTGCTTGTTGAAGTATACCATGCATATGACTGTATTATATTAAAATGGTCGGAAATAAAAACTCTAGCTTTATGGAAATTAATTATTACAATAAAAGTATAGGCAGCATGTAAGATTAAATTGCTTTAATATCTTTTGCAATATACATACAGAGGATGTGTTCACTTGACTGTTCAGACAAAAGATGAAAATCAATTTTATTTTATTTTTATGTGTAGTTATTTTTCCTTTGCCTCAGTAATAAATTTTAATTAAATAACTGTTATGTCTTAGTAATTTTTGAATCAGTGGCGGTAGAGTGAGTTTTTAATTTTTTGAGGTGCCTATTCGAATTTAATTTTAATAATTTTCTTTTAAAAGTTTCTTTTTTATTTACTTTTTTAACACTCACCGATTTTCTTGAAACTTAATACACATTTTGTATATCGAACAATATTAGGCACGTATATTTTAATTTTTGCTAATAAAACATTTTAAGGGCAAAAATCGCTTTTCGCCGTTTTAGAGGAAATCTTATTTTATTGCACAAAAATTGTAACAGATAAATAAAAACTTCAAAATATTTTCAGAGAACTTTTGATTAATTTCGGAAGAGATAATTTGAGGCGAAAATCGTAAATTGTACTAGCACTTTCGATAACGAGTTACTGGAATTTGAAAAATTGATGTTGACAGTATTATTAAACCACTCAAAACATTAGTAAATTTTTATTTATCTATATACGACTACTATGAAATTGCTTATTTATTGTACAAATATACTATCCAGATGAGCCGTGTCTTACATACATTTGTGATAAATTTTGTATTTTACACACGTCTGTGCGTAAAGAATCACAGCTTACTACACTTTTATTAGTTTTTATATTGTATATTAAATCCTATACAATTTTTTTTACCAAGCAATGGAATGTTGAGATTTCTTTTAAATAAATAGCAAGTTTTGTATAATTTTAATATATTTATTGTATTTGTACCAAATTATTTAGTGTGAATTTCGTGTTAGTCATAGATAAAGTATAGTACGTAACTCGCTTGTAAGGCATATTACACACTGGCGCAATTACGTACTCGCCGTAATATACTATTTTGCAATTCCGGGACTAAAAGGCATGTCTCTCATGTCCTTCATAATAGGGAGTAAAGTGCCACTTTTAGTCCCAAGGGACTAAAAAATTATTTTCCTCCCACTTCTAAACCAATCAGCAAGCACAGTTTACAGAAATATAACTTAAATAACGTTGCTAGGTAATTGAAAATAATAAACAAATTCAAACTTGTAGATAGAGACAAACATTTATATTGTATTGTACAATTTGATTGATTTATCCAAAGTATAAGAGATAGAATATTATTACATACAATTTGAATGACATTTAAGTATTTCTTTTTTAATTTTTATAATTTTAAATTACCCGGAATTGCAAAAAATTGTATATACACCGTAGGACTAAAAGTGTTTTTTTTTTCATCCCTCGTGTGATTTGTTGTCCTTGGCCCTGTAAAGGCCCTCTAGCAACAAACGTCACACTCGGGATTAAAACTCAGGCTTTAGTCCCTTGGTGTATAACCTACTATTTATTACTGGAGACCATTTTCTCGACTTCCCAATTTTCAACAAATAATTTTGATTGTGTATTTTTAGTATGTGTTGGTATATCTATAATATTATTTCTTCTATATTTTTTGGATACACGGTTAAAAAATTGTTGGAAGAAAACCAAAAAAGCTCGCTTTGAAGCTTAATATTTCGCAAAACTCGACTTCAATTCATTGTAAGAGCTCTTCCAAACGATATCTTACAAAATGCGATACGTAGAAAAATATTTTCATTCTCACTTGCAGTTCGTACGGTCATTGGCGTCAAAACTCAATTTTGGATTCCTTTTTTCATTTTTTCCATTTATGAAACGTCACTGTTCTTCCGGAAAATATTGTAATGCAATAATATTTAATATTATTTTTTTGGTCCTATCTCTTTACGAAATAATTTTCACATAAATTTTGTTTATTATCCTCTAAATGATGACAATAAAAATTTAAATGTAATAAAAATAATTTTTTTTTTTAAATATAGGTAACGTAAAATCCCTATACCGGAACACGATCCAATAAAAAAACAATTTTGACATTTACATATTAATGTGTTTGACATTTACGTATTAACTTAAGTCATGTGAATTAAAATTGACATAGTGTTTGAAAAATTACCAAACTGGATCGGCTGGGACTCGAACCCGGATCTCTTGGTTACCAGCCAAGCGCCTTACCAACTAGGCCACCGATCACTTGTTCGAGTGCCACTCCAATTCAGTAATCAATCAAACACAACCTCTCTCTAATGCGAGACGCAGTTTTATACTTTTAATTTCAAATGTTATGTGCGTAAAATAACTAAAAATTTATATTATAAATAGTTTTAATTTCTTTTTGAGTCTAAAATATTTACTTACTGCTTTAAAATCGTAAAATTTTTAATATTTTTTTCATTTCGGAGCGTGTCATCAATTGGTAAATAAAAAAATATTGATTTGAAGTTGCAAAATTTTATTAATGAAAAATTGTCGCCATTTTGATAATTTAGTTTAGAATTGATTAGAACTTTACAAAATATGGCGAAACAAAATACAGTATTTTGGTGGTTTATTTTATCGAATATTTAAACCATTCTGTATTTCCTACTTTGACATTTTATGTATTACTAGATGTCACTCTATGATACTCTGTGACATAGAGTGACATCTAGTAATACATAGAATGTCAAAGTAGGAAATACAGAATTGTTTAAATATTCGATAGCAGAAGATGTATGTGATGTATCTCATGTACGTGACATACGTGTTCTTTTTTAGGTGTCAATGTGCTGATTTTTTAAAGGTGTTAATATATTCTGTCCGTTTTTTTATAGGTGTCAACAAATTATAAAACAAAAACATTGATAAATCAAAATTTTTGGGTTATATTTTCTTAAAAACATATTCATTGGATTAAAAAAACTTGGTTTCATGCTTATTAAGAAAAAAGAATGGGTGTGTCATTTATTAGTTAATTTTGAGAAGCTAGTTTAATGAAACACCTAAAAATTATGTTCCGGTATAGGGGCTTTTACGTTGTACAAAATACGGTTCTATTAAGATTTTTATCAAAGCCCGAGCATACTGTTAAACAATTAAAATCTTTTTAAACTGAATGTTTTGTGCATACCGGATAAAATAAAATAACAACTGACGCTTTCCCCTCGCTTCTTCAATCTTTCTAGCCCAAAAAAGGTTTTAATTAAAAATTTAAAGATGAATAAAATTATAATTTGATTTTTTTCATTATGTTGATGTGGTTGTGATACAAAATGAAACACAAACGGGTGGACTTAAAGGATATCTTAATTTTTAATGGTTCTTTAATAATAATAAACTTTTATCTTTATATCAACAAAATAGACGCTAATTAATGTACACTTAATTGCAACAATATTTAGATAATTTTGTGGAACGAACAATTTACGAAAGAGGAATATAATTTTTTAATAAAATTAAAAATTTCTCTGTAAATACACAACAGATAATAATATTATAGTAAGAGTTTTACATTGTGATACATACACACAAAGGCCGTAGTCAGATCAGAAAGGAGTAAATTCAACCACAGCGCCTATCATTTCCTATTTGTTTTTGTTCGATTGCGTTTAAGTACAGAAAACATTTTTTACAATTCCGGGACTAAAATACATGATTTAGTCCCTCGTAATAGGGAGTAATTTTTTGGTAGAATTTTTTAATACTATTCAACACGATGTATTTTTTTTTTTCAAATTATTAAAATGTGTACTTTATACACAGAGGCGACAGATGAAGCGTACATATAAAAAAAGTGTGGTCCGAAAGTTGCAATAAGTTGCATTTTATACTGCTTACTAACCAGTCGTCCATCGGCTCTAAAAGAGCAAACATGCATTGTTACGTAGTGGCTGTGATTGTTAGACCGTGTTAGTAGCAGATACATACATGTAGTTGTTCTATAGTATGTATCCACTCCCACCTCGCACCTCGACCACGTACATAACGAATATCACACTTACTAACATCCACTATACTACACATATAAACATAAACTCTAAATATGTATATAACCTTAGAAAGCGGAGGAAGCTTCGCAGCGAAGCATTTTGACGTAAAATTCTAGCGACAGCCGGCATGCTAACTATCACAGAGTAGTTTGGCCCCTTGACTTTATACTTTAAGAAAAATTTTTTTTTTGTATTTTTTAGATATCTAAGCGGTCTTGTTTAATGACAGCAATTTTTTCATAGAATCTGAATATTTTTCTACCAGATATATTTTCCTCAAATTAAATGCAAAAAATATTTGTTATAAAATAATATTCAAATATTCTACGAAAAAAATTTGCGTCATTGTGTAATGTCATTAAGGCGCTTAAAAAATATAAATATTTAATCCCGAATGTGAAATTTGTTGCCAAAGAGCCCGTAAGGGCCGGAGAACCAGAATTCATACGAGGGATCAAAAAAACGTTTTAGTCATGTGGTGTATATTTTTTTTATACAATTCCGAATAATTTTAATAATTATTAAAATTAAGAAAAAGTGATTTAAATGTCAACCAAATTTGAATTTCTACAAGTTTGAATTTGTTTATTAAATTTTAAATTACCTATAGCAACACTATTTAATTTAAATTAAATTTCGCTTGCTGATTGATGATGCTCTGTAAATTCTGCTTGTTGATCGGCTTAAAAACGGTATCAAAAGTATTTTAATGTCCTAGAACTAAAAATGACACTTTACTCCCTTTTATGAGAAACTAAATCATGACATAATTTAATCCCGGAATTGCAGAGAATATTTTTTTTTTTTGTGTTCTAATAATTCCGTCTTCGAAAGTATTTCCTCAAATATATATTTCAATTTCTGTATAATTGTGTACTTTTAAAAATCGAGTTTAGATGGCCTCAGATAATTCCGGTATAAATCACTCTTGAAAGGTAAGGGCACCCAGTCTCTAGTAAATTTTTTGAATGGCTAAATTAGAATCATATTAAACTCACAGTGTTTTTTCATTTTCAACTCGAAACGCCTGACATTTTTGCAATTGAACGTCAAAAATTTTTCCATTTTCTGCAACTGAACAATGTTTTTTTTCCTCGTTTAAGAATAAACAATGAAACAAAAATAATAATAATACCCTAATATCTCATAAATCATAATAAAATTTCTCTTAGCGTATATTTAGTCATTTAACAGATACTTTCAGTTACTAAAAATACATTAATCTACAGTTTGCATTTTACATTTCTTTTTCTGCTGCTCGCTCGTTCTTTTACTTAAATACGTTTTTTACAGATAATTTACCAAAAGTTATTAAAAGAGAATAAATCATTAGAGCAAAAGAAATGAAAATAGAAAGAGTATGATTTAAAATCATTTTACGAGTAGAATAAATACATGGGTACATAAAATGGACGAGATGAGCATTAGAGACGAGAAACGCATCATTACTCATTACGTTTATCTCTGTATTCCCCACTTGGTTAATAACAAAATACATTTATACAGTATGTTTTCAAAAAAATTGCTTATAAACTCTTTTTTTTGTAACACACATCATCCACATTACTATTACTTTTTTATAAATCTCTATGAAAACAGGTATCTTTTTTTATTCCTTATATATAATTATGATCCTTAAGGCGTTAGAAATATTCTCTTAAATTTTATTTAAAAAAAAAATCAAAAATCAAAAAGTTGTGGGCATTTTAGTGCACGCACTTTACTATAATTTAATTTTAAAAAAAATTCTTTAAATGCTATTTTCTCGAAAGTACGTTTTTTGACATGGTTCCTCTTGTATCTCAAAAAGTATATAAATCCAAGTGCATATTATTTATTCCTCGAGACTGTCATTTTGACAGGAATTAGGATCTTTTGATTTCGTAATACATTTTCAAAATGGCGGCTGTTTATAGTCGAGAAAAAGCAGTGATTTTTGAAAATTTATTTTCAGAATGCAATTTCTTTCTGGTTTTTTATTTTTTTCTTAGATCCTAGTTAGTGCCATAACTGTATATATATATATATATATATATATATATATATATATATATATATATATATATATATATATATATATATATATATTCGGTATATTCTTGATTTTTTGATTTTGGTTCACTGGGAATTTCAGAATGCGAGAAACCATCAAGGTTGAAAAATCTCGCAGTGTCGACTTCAAAACCATTTATATACAGCTCAATTTTGAATCTTTTTTTAAAAATTTTTTTGTAATCTCAGGACATGTAGAAACGTTGTAGAAACAGTTTTTATTTATAAAAAAAAATAATAATAATGGCGGATTTTTGATGTTTTTTTGGCGAATCTCCCCTTAATATTTTTTAAGTGTGTAGACCACATGACCGAAGTGAAAACGTACAATGAGTCGTGGTTATGTGAACGCGCGAAACCAATCACAAAAATGCGGAAAAAAAATAGTAATAAATTGATTTCAGATCGAGTTTAAAATTTAATGCCATCAGGTTAGAATCAGAATCCATGAAAAGTACATCTTAGTTTACTAATTTGGTTGAAATATCAATAAATATTTTTGTTTACCATTTGTAAAAATATCTGATTTATTTATTGTCGTATTTACCATAAAATAATTTCTGTTGGAAGGTTGGCTTTGAAATAATATGAATATTTGATAGGTATCAATTAATTGTGATTCACGATTTACATAGGAAACTCCCATTATGTTATGTTACAAACTATTACTTAGACACTAACACATTCAAACATATTTGCTTTAAAACACGGAGGGATGCCATTATACACATCTTATGTGCGACGAAATTGTTAAATGGGGGCGTGCGATATGGGAGCGTCCTATGTAATTGTTTTAAAACTTATTTCGAGAAATTTTGGTTCCTATAGATTTGTTGAATTTTTGCAAACTGGTAAAGATAAAAATAGATAAAAATTAATTGATAATAATAATGAAAGTAAAATTAAATTAATTTCAATTAATCTTTAAATTCTAATTAATCTAAAATTAATTAATCTTAAATTCCCGATGGGAATTTTCCCGTCGTCCATCTCTATTCCAAAGTCAGCTCTTGACTTGAAAAAAACGCCGTGAGCAGCGGGGCCCCATCACGGTGGTCGAATTTTCCCCTTCATCTTCGGTATTGAATGTCTACAAGCGAAATGTGATTGAAAGTCTACAACCGAATTATCATTTTGTTGGTTTCAAAACTGGTGATGAGTGTTCGGCTGATCGAGGCTTTAAAAAAAGGTTTTAAGTATTTAAGGGCTGTATCTCAGTAAATTTCAATTTTGTGCCGAAAACAGGTAGCAGAAAAAAAGCCAACACAATTCGTACGAGGACATTCCTGCCCATGTTTATCCGCCAATTGCCTTTATGTTTTAGTTTTAAATATTAAAAAAGGACCTTAAATAGTAAACTGGAAGGCCTTTATAAAGATATTTTTTCTTTCCAAAAAAATCCAAAATTTCTATTTTATAAATACTAAAAATTCAAAATTCCTAATTTATAAATAAACAGTGACTTTAATAACATTTTTAAATTACTTAATATGTATGTATTTCATTTGTCATAAAAGTAAGTTCACTTTTTTTTAAATTTTTTAAAATTACTATTCGCCTACTTGTATTTAGAATAAACATAATGCTTTTAAAACACATTTAACAATAGCATTCAATTCCGATGTAAAAATGGGAGAAGTGGGGGGAAAAGTGATGTGGACTCCCTACAAGGTACTAGCTGGATACTAACTGAATACACGTACAAAATTTCAGCCCTCTAGGTTTCCTTATGGAGTCTCTAGACGTGTTAGAAAACAAGCAAAAAAATTAAGGAAATATTGGCGTAAAAATCGTGGGGGTAAGGGTTAAAAGTTGAAACCTCCAAAAAACAGTGTCTGGCTATTAGCTTAACCTGTACACCAAATTTCAGCCCTCTAGGTTTATTTGGGGAGATTTTGACCCGAACGAAACTGTTAAAAAACAAGAAAAATCATGTTCTTTTGGGTATAAAAATGGTGGGGGTAGGGGTTAAAAGTCGAGACCCCCAAAAGGCACCCCCTTGATACTAACTCAATCCGAATACAAAATTTCAGCCCTCTAGGTTTATTCGGGTGACCTGTGCGAGTGGTACAAACTTCGAAAACGTCGAAAATGCATGAAATTGTAGCTTAAAAATGAGGGGGGTGGGGGTAAAATATTAAAACCTCCAAAAAGCACAACCTAGGTACGAACTTTATCAACACACCAAATTTCAACCCTCTACGTTAATTCTGGGGGGCTGGGGGCCTGTTCGATCCAGCGAAAATCGTTTTTCCCCCCTCTACTCCCACCATATCATCCTAGGAAGCTGAATTTTGGATATGTTGTAGATAATTGACCGAAACATTATTTAAAACCGGTTTGAAAAAGTTTTATTGCTTTTCCGCCCCCCACCACCCCCTTAAAGGTCGGGTCAGAAAAAAAATTTGCCCAAAATTTGACCCCACTTTGATAGTATGAGGTGCCTCGAAAATGAGCCCCATTTACCAAATTTCATCTCTTAACTTCCATAGAGGGGCCCTACACAAATTAAAAGGTGGCGGGAAAATATATATATATATATATCAGACATTTTTTTTTCTACATATTCGTGTTCTACGGGTCCGAAAACGGATAGCGCCCCTACTCTCGCCTCTCGCAGCTCTTATCGTATAGACTGTATAAGTCTAATTTTTCGGAGAAAATTCGACTAAAAAATGAGATGAGAATGGATAATAATACTATGTTTCCTCCTCTATCGATTAGTAAATTTAGTTCTTTTAAACACCTAGATCCTGGTGAAATCTAAGCCTAAACATTGCCGTTCATTTCAAATACTCCAATATCTATGCGTGATTCATAACAAACTCGACAATATCCTGTCAACCAATCAGAATCAAGAACAGAAGCACGTGTGGCAGGTTAACCGTCTAATTGGTATAATTGTTTACAATCAGTATTGTTGATGCTGTATCTGGACACACGACACAAGTTTATCAGTTTTTTGTAATAATTTGTTAGTTTAGTTTGATGTTTGATAATTAAATGGAAAAATGGAGCAGGTTCCTATGAAAGTGCCTTGAGTTGACCGAGTTTGTTGTTTAGTTGTGTAAAATTTATGCGTCTTTTTTTGTACGATTTTTTTTTGTGTGATTTTTTTTATTTGGTCCCTATCCACCGTAAATAAAATGTTCACCTGTATTTTAATTTTTAGCTTTTATAAAATTAAATCTGAAAAATAAATCTTCTGAAAAAATACTAATTTTTTCAGAAAGCTGAACATTATTGTATTCATTTTGTTTCAATTCCTTTTCATCTCCATCCCTTTTAATTAAATGTAATGTAAACTATGAATAATTTTTTTTGGTGAAAGAAAAGCTTCTGTAGGTATCACAAAGAACCTCACCATTTTTCTAAATCCTTAACATTATTTTCTTTTTACTCTGGTAATGCCACTACTCATTTTTCCTCACAAAGTATGAGTGCACCCCGGACATCCAAAGTACAGAGTAGAAGATCTCTACCCAGCCGGGATTCGAACCTAGAACTGCATGCTAACCCAGTGTGATACCCACTGAGCCACGGAGACTACTTTTTAATTAAAAGTAATCTAAATTGCAGTATTTATTTTCAATATGGTAAGAAATTAATGGGTGAAATAAAATTCAGATTGTATGAATATTCAGATCAAAATAAGCAAAATCCAATTGCCAATTGTGGATTTTGACAACGGGAATCTATTTTTTATGGCTCAAATTTACAAATATACTAATTTTTGTTAATATGTTCAAACTCCAATAGCCTAAATCAGTTTTTCGCGATTTCCCAAAATTTAAGCAAGGTGGAGATTGTTGACTTTGGAATGACAGCGCTTATATTATACCGAGTTAAATCTAATATAACTTAATATTATAATACAAAATATATATCAAGCATGTTGTGGACAAATTTTCATACAACTTTAATCACTAGACTTGGGAAAACAGTGGTCCCTAACAGAATCGCCATATAAAATATTTTTTACTGGGGGCTACGAATAGAGCTGGAGGGCTGTCATAAAATGTAAAAATATTGCCAATCTTTTTAAGTATCAGTTTTACGACGTTTTACTGTTAATTCCACATTGTCAGTGTTGTGTGTACCTGTTTGTGTTTTTTAATTCTCAATATTATGAATCATTTTGTCTGTTATCTATATATAGATATCTTTATATTTTTCTAATGCAAAAACTAAACCTTTTTGAAACATGTGAATGGGCTATTGTACCTGATATATATGAAACATATAATACATTTTCTTTATACTAAGCAGGTATAAAGAAGGTGAGATATACAGGTTATTTTAAATAATCACAAAGGAAATAGAGAAATGTTTACATTATAAATATTTTCAATTCGGCTCAAATAATTTCTATTACGGTTAACCACTTATTTATTCAACATTAATATTTTTAAATTATTTTAAAATTAAAATTATATATTAAATTATGAAAAATGGGTAATTTTTTATTTTTGCGGATTTGTTCTCAGAAGCTTCCTTCGGCTAATCTTCAAATTCAGAGGAAAATCCTCAGCCTTGTAATAAAATTTATAGCCCCCCAATCCAAAATATTTTATGTGGCGATTCTGTTAGGGACCACTGTTTTCCCAAGTATAGTAATCACTTAGCAATGGTCAATTAACCACTAGCGTTTTTTCCACCTTACGATTATTACAGATTTCATTACACTATCACACAAAGTTATACCCTTGCTACAGAAGTTTTCACTTCAAATAAATATTTAATAATAAAGAAAAGATAATTGACATTCATCCTATTATAAATATGTCCTATTTACCGCCATAATTTTTATACAATTCTTGGAACACTCTGTATACTTGAATGAAATTCTTTTATCGTTAACTCGCACAAAATAATTTCTCAAGTTATAAGAGCAGAAATATTATCGATTCCATCCAGTCTGCTGGTTTTAAAGTGTTAGCTGCGGAGAGGCTGCGCTTATGAACTGGTCTATGTTTTTACACGTAACGAAGAAAGTCAGCTAAAAAAAAAAACGTGTTTTAAAATAAAAATATTACCGCAGACTGACATGACCAAATATTGCAAATCCTAAAAATAAGATTTTAAATTGAGAATTTTTCTTCATTGTTTAAACCTAGAAGCTTTATTAAGCCGGTGTCATACAAAATTTTACCCACTGCTAAAACTTACGTATATTCAAAAAGTGATAGAAACACATGAGTTTTTCCTTGTTGTTGGTACAGCTGTTCTTAAATGCATTTCTCAATTATAGTTTTTAATTATTTGAGTCATTGTGAGTGAGCTTCCCTAATGATCTCAACGTACTAGTAGAAAAATTTGATTTTCTAATTCTTCATTTACAACAAAGAAGACAGAAATGACATTTGAGAAAAATAATAAATGATTCTGTGATCAACTACGTTGCGCTGTCGGTATTGGATTCTAACGATAAAAATTAGTGTATTGTGACATTGCGAGTAATTTCGTTTTAAATTAGAAATTAACGTTTTAATGAAGCTTTTTGGAACAAAAAGACTGTCTGAAAGAAAGTGTGTTACCGGCTAATACTCGTTAATGGTAGCATCACACACATGCGCAATCGACCTCTAAGGCTGTTCTGGCTGTCACCACACATATGTGTTGTGATTGGACTGTAAAGTATTAAGGGCGACCACTAGTGTGACCGCCTGAAGAAAAAGTGATTTTTGGGAATTTTTTAAGAAAAACTACTATATGGAATGTTTTAATATTTTAGAATATATTCGTTGATATAGAACAAAATCAAAATAAAATTTTTGGACAAAAAAAATTGAAAATTCAGGGAGCTATTCGCGATCTCCCAAGCCTCCAAAGAAAGTTCCCCCACTCCTGCAGTAATAGCGACCTTCACAGTGCCTAAAATCAAAAATACCAAAAACCCTATTAAACTAGAAATTATTGCCCGTGCCGTGAATCTCAATCGAAAAAAAAGTTGAAATTTAATAAAATGGCGGAGTTTTTTAAAAAAAGTTTTAAATTTTGCGCGAAAATTTGATGATTTTTGACCTGTAAAAATTACATTTTTTATTCGATCGGAATACTGGAGGTTCATGGCACGTAGAAACATATATAAAAGAAGCTGCAATAAGAATCAAATCGATCGAATGATTTGTCTTCGAGTTATAACTGCAGCAAATTTGAAAAATGTAGTTTTTCTTTATCTTACCTTTTAGTTTCAATCAGTGAGAATTTTTACTAAAATTATTTACGGTGTACTCACTATAACGGTCATAGTAAAATTAGATGAGTCGTTTAAATGTGCCAGGGTCTAGCTGCTCCACAACATGTGACTGGCAGTCACATCCAAAAACTCCCTAACTATTAACCTTCATACATTTTTCAATGCCGCAAAGTTAACAATGAAAATCAGAATCCACTCTTCGGATGGCTGTAACTTAAAAACTATTTGAGATACGCAATTGAAATTTTAGTATGTTATTTTCAAAGGTATAGACTGTCGAAACATGCAAAAAAAAAATTTTCCAATTTTTTCAAAATGTCACACTAGTGATCTCCCTTAAGTGATTATAACTTTTATTTACAAGTGACTATAACAAAGTATATAAGAAATTTGGAAAGTGATTTAGTCAATATAGAAAAGTTAATATTTTTATTTTTTTTTTAATATTTTAATATTGTTTTTGATCAAATTTTCATTTTATTTTACGAGCATCGCATCGATAAAAATGTTAATAATATTGTAAATATATGACAAAAATTTCATTTTAAATTAACATAAAATTATATTCAATTATATGTGTCGGGAAAATTGAAAACATAAACAGTTTATTTTCAATTAAAATTGTTTCACAAACAGTATGTATGTATGTAACTATGTATATACATATAGATAACACTCATTTTATATTTTACGGTCATTTTACAGTAAGGTCACTGAGATATTAAATTATTATATTAGCAATATTTTATTTGTTTTTGATTGAAAATTATTTTGATTTTTTTCTATTGTCTCTTAGGAAAGGTTTGCAAAGAGAATTAAATCAATTGAAATGCATCTTTCCAAATTTATTAGTTTTAATACAACTTTTATGTTGGAGATAGCTTGGTGTTGGCAAATAAATCGGAGTAAACTCGTTTTTATGTTTCGTACCGTCTTTTGAACATAATGTATGTGCGAATATTTTAATTGTAACACACAACTTTATTTTGGAACGTAAATTTATTTATTTCAAAATTTTGTTTATTTTCGAATACCTGATTTCTCTGAGCAATGTAGCTTTGAAAATTCACAGAAAGTGGCCTCTACATGTAAGTAGCAGTATAAAGGATATAGAAAATCACATCAGGCATAGTTTTATTCTTAATCAAAAGTTCGGTTTTTCAATAGTTTTCCCCATTTATTTATTCTTTTTTAATTGCAATGATATTTTTAAGCCAAACGAATTTGCTATATTTTATGTAAATAAAAATAAGAATATTTTTTCCCCAACCGTCAAAAAACAAGTCTTTTTTTGACAACAGAACGGCAAGAAAATAATGTTTTTTGAGCCCAGGTAATAAAATTGTTTTAAATTGGCGCAGAAGAAATTAAAATATTAGTAGAGTTACTTTTTATTAAAAGAATGCATCAATTTATATTTATAAATTGACGGAAACCAGGGCAATATATTTACTTATTTACTAAAATATTTCAAACTTTTAAAATTAATTGTGGGAATTATTATGATAAAATGTAAGAAATAACGTGGTAGAAAAATAATTTTAATATCTTAACGAGTTTCATTATCTCGACTCTACACCCTGACACCTCGGCAATACAATTTTTTTCTATTAAATAAAATACTATACACCAATACCTCGTTTTACGTCGTTTCGGTTTGCGTTTTTTCGAAGTTGCGTCGCTGCTGAATTAGTACTAATTTTCACTGTGCGTGGTTAGATTTTCGAAGTTGCGTTGTTTTGGATTCGAGTCTTTAATTTTTTTTTTCGAAATTTTTTGTGACAAACGCTAACATTGGACCAATTTTTTGTGAAAGAAAGCCGACATACGACAACAGCCATTATGGACTCATCAGGCAGTGATTAATTTTTACTTTATTTTTATAAATTAATTGATTATTTTATTTTGTTTTAATTGAATTTTTTTTTTTTTTTTTTTTTTTTTTTTTGTATGTATGTAATAAAATTTTATATTATTTTTTTGTTTTTCAAATGTTTACTTTTTTCAATTTTCTTTTTAAAAAGTAGTCTCTTCGTAACCCTGAAACCTATCTTAGATCTTTACATGGTTTGCTATAGAAAATCATAATTCACTTTGCGTCGTTTCAATTTGCGTCGTGTTTTTTTGGAACGTAACCACGACGGAAATTGAGGTATTGGTGTAATCTTATTGATAATTGTTCTCACTAAAGCAATGTGTGCTCGAACACCCATTTTAAGAAACACTGAATGATTGTGTATATCTTATCTAATGTCCAGTTTGAATATTATGATGTCAGTTGGCCATTAGAATCAATGAAACGTACAAAACAATTTTCATATATATGTAAATTAAATACAACAATTTCTCATCCGTGGCACTCCGTTTACACATTTGATGCCACAGTTTGTGTTTTTGTTATCGCGTACATCGTATGCCATCGTACGATACATATTCAAAATGTTTCCACATGCCATTCTTTTTGCTAACATTGACCTATGACTCCACTCGACCGACATCTTTTCCTTCCGCGCATACAGCGCTAGCCGCTAGAGCTATGAACGGTTGGTCAGACTTAGAACAAGTTAAAAACACAAAACGGAAATGAAAGGAAGAAGTATTTAAATGTATGTACATTTGGCCCCATTCCAGTTTCCACGTCCCTGGTATGTACTGTTTTCCTTACATTTATCTTGTAAGTTGAAATTCATCCGACATGTTTAAATGGCGTTATAGCAAGTACCACCGAGCAATTGTCATAAATTTCACGAATCACTGCATATATATTTTGAAGGCAGGGACGGAGGAGTATGGCGGTGAAGGAGTGGCGGTAAGTAAATTGCTAGTTTTTGGCTAGTTTTGTATATATTCCGTGGTCGGGTTCATGTATAAAGATTTTCTGTTATTGTTCTAAAATAAACTTTATATGCAGCAAATCTACTTACGTACATAAGGTTTTGGATTGTTTTATAGTAGTGTTTGCCGGGGGACGAAAGAGGGATTGAGTTCGTCTCTGTAGCATGTGTAGTTTTGTATCTTCATTGCGGTTTTCACAAATAGTTTTCTCTCGAAATTACTTCATTTATTATGAAATGTCAACTGTTTTCGTATATGTATTTGGTTTTAATTGTGTAACGTTTTTTTCTCCTTGTTTTAATAGTTCAAATAGTGTATTTTTTTTAATTTGCCGAATAAATTTATTTGCATTACATGGAAATTTAGTAGCTAATTTTGTGGTCGGAGCCAAATATTTAATAGTCTACTCTTTAGGTCTAAATTAATTTCATTTCTAATAGAAAAATACGACAAAAATACAATCTGAACTGAATGAATTTTGTAATTTTGATGGTGGAAACACCGGTAAATTTTCTAGAGCAACGGTTTCCACACTTTGTGCACTACCCCCCCCCCCCCCCTATAAAAAATCTTACCTTTGCCGCCGCCCCTCTTGAAGAAATTTATAAACAATTCGTAAATTATTTTTTTTACTGAAAAAACTCATATTCTTGGCAGACGACAGGTCTTTACGACACTTAAGAGGAAACCGCTGATCAGGCACGTATTCGATACTTACGCACTAACATCACTCTGACCGCTTGAGAATTGTTATTGTTAAAATATTACGTACAGTAGCGAGCAGAAAAATCAGGGGTAAGGGGTTACATGGCTTTTTTTAGAAAAAAACCTAATTTATTCTAACTTTTGGCAATTTTTTTCTATTATACATAAGCATCTACTAATAGGAAAAAAATTTTTTTTTATTTTAGGTAAGTATTTTACGAGTTACTCTACTGCTTACGGCGAAAAATCAGCGATTTCCAAAAACTAGCTGCTAATGACAAATTTTTTTTTTTTTTCATAAAAATTTTTTAGTGTCTTATAATATACACGGAGAGAAAATTCCTATAAAAATTACTGTGCTCATACTACAATCGACGTGTAACAGGCGAACATATCCAATTTTTGTACGGTAAAATTATAAAAATTACAATAATATAACTATAATTTTTATAATTTTACCGTACAAAAATTGGATATGTTCGCCTGTCACACGTCGATTGTAGTATGAGCACAGTAATTTTTATAGGAATTTTCTCTCCGTGTATAATCTTGAAACTATAATTTTATCAAAACGACAAGGATATTTGCAATTAACCCGCGCCCTCCTGGTGGCGCGACCCCCTAGGGGGCGCAACCCCCAGTTTGGAAACCGCTGTTCTAGAGCGAATTTCAATTATTCTAAAGTTATGTTGTTGTTGCAAATTTATCCAAAATAGACAAATTTAAAAAATAAAAATATTTACCTTGATCCTAACTAATATTATAAATGGGAAAGCGAGCTTGTTTGCTTGTGGTGGCTTTAAATCGGCTTTAAATTTTACCTAGAAACAGTTTGGGGGTGGAAGAAAGACTTCGGCTTGTTGCCCGTGAAATAATTATAACAGTTAGCTTTTACAGAACTGCATCATTTACTTCGTTAGGACTCTCTATTGATCATTGGATACATATTTTTAGCAAAAAGAGCAGAGAAGAACATAGGCTACTTTTTACCTCAGTAAGACACCTCATTGCCACAAAAAATGACAAATTGTTACAGTAAACATAATTCCAAATACCATTCCTCAAGTAAAAGCTAGTTATTTCGTAGTCTTTGAATTATTTTAATTTTCTTTTTTTTTAGTAAATCGAAACAATTATTCTTTGATCCACACCCAAAAAAATTTTGCTTTGATCCACAGATCAAACTGTTCATATCCTTTAGTATTTTGACCCACTAAATTCAAAAGTTTGTTTTAACGATTTTTTATATTTTCTCCAAAATTAAAATATCCTGGCTCAAACTTAATGGAAAATTTGGATTCAGCGAGTCAAATTACCACAAAATATAATAGTTTGTTCACCATATCAGAAAAAAAAAATTATGTTGCTGTGTTGTCAGTGCTGAAAGTTTGCCTTTCTTCCTAAAATTTAAATTGTAATTTGTACGGAAAAATGAGAAATTATAGAACGTATCCTCAATTCTACCAAATTAATCTGCTAGATGTTTTCTCTCTTCATATATGTATGTATATTAGGGCCTTATTTATTAGTATATTTATATTAGTGAAAATTTGACATTTATTGTCAGTTCTTTGTTTAATTTTGATCATTTTAACAAACCACATCACCTCTCTCGCCTCGTCTAAATTAAAATTTATATTAGCATTCACCGACTAATACACACGTATACATACATATATTATTACTTTGATTATAGCACGTGTGTTATATGAGTGAATCATTGAAATTAATTAATTTTAGTCATTTATCAGTATAATTAATTACATATTCAATATGTACAATTAGTTGACTGCCATAATAAAGATAAATATGTGTATATATGTATAAGGGTTGCAACGAATACTCTATTCGGTCGTTAGCCGAATACCGGCGAGTACTATTCGATATTTTCTATTTTCTTTTTCCCTATAACAAGACATTTCAAACGACACCCGACACGATACCTGTATGAAACTAAAATAAAATTTCCCTTTTTCCGAATTATCATTATACGTAAATATTTTAAAGTGTCAACAACTTTTCTTTTTTTGGTATAAAACCGCAAAAAATATTTGAAAAAATATCAGCTAGGTACACATTTTTGAAATATTTTTGCCGCCCTTAACGTTTTTTTTTTTTTTTTTTTTTTTTTTTTTTTAAATTATTTCAAATTTTTAAATATGTGCACTAAATATTACGCATATCGTGACTATGTAGTTGTATTTGTGTATATTAGTGCAAACATAATATATTTATAGGTTATAATCAGTTGGGTATCAAAAAAATAAATAAATATACGTTTTTGGAGAATGAATGTCTGGCAGTAATTGATCTGTGTTCAGTAAAATACACTTTTTCTACTCCTGTTGAAAAACACACTCATTAAATATCCGTTAATTGTTGAGCAAGTTAGGCATTATTCAAAGGTGTGGAGGAATGATCAATTCTCAATACTTTTCGACCAATGAAATCATCGTATTAACCATTATTCAATGGGCTTGCGATTGGTTTGTACATAATATATGTATCAAGTTTTAATTTTATATATGTTGCGTAGTAACGTGTAAGTAAACAAAACAATTTGAATTTTATTTTGATCGTTTCCATAGATACACACATATACAAACATTTAATGAAATTAGAAATAGATAAATTTTATTTTGTTAATTTAAAATTCATATTCAGTTTTATTTAAATTATAAAGGTAGAAAGTCGTAGAAAAATTAGTATTCTACTCGCTTGAAATGGCTATTACTCACTCAGATGCATTACGACACTCGCCTCGTAAACCCGACTCGTGTCGCAATTTCATCTTCGTGAGTAATAGCTTTTATTACCAGCTCGTTGAATAATATACTATTACCTACCTGATAGGACTATTTTTTGTTTACTTTAAGCAAGTAAATGCGTTAAATTTCGTTGGTATTTCGTCGAATATTCTGTATGCGACTGAATATCAAAAAAAAATGGCCAAATAGGTCGAATACCGCATAGTTGTCGATTATCGTTGCCAGCTTAATATATATTTGTGTGGTAAGTAGATCATGTATGGGATGATAAATTCTATAATGTATGTATACAACTATCAGTTTGTGAGTTTGTAATTGCTACCTAGCTAAAGCTAACACAGAAGCGTTATAAAACAATATAAAATCATAATTATAATAAAAGCATTGACTGAAATCAATAAATCCCAGGTATGTATTTGTAGTGCAGAATGTCTCAGATTGACTAAATCAAAATTTACAAATATTATAAAACGCTATTTAGTTTACGTAACAGGAAGAAAAAACATCATATGTAATTCCTTTCAAAAAAATTGATAGCAGCGTACAAGGTAATTCGGCAAAAATAATAAAAAAAATTATATTGGCGACGTCCGGATTTGATTCCAGAACCTCTCAGCCTATAAACAATATATATATTAATTTCTCCCGAATATATCATTCCCGAATTTGATTCTTCCCTTGTCAGATAAACATGATAATAAAAAGAGAATTCTTGTTAAAATGTAAAACAAAATCCTTGAGATTTACAGATATTGTTGTTAATAGTATGTTACTTACCGAGGACTGTAAGTGTTGCTTTTGTACTTTCAAATGTAGTTGAACCCTAGAAAGACAAGTCTGTGTCATATATGACACCTACGTTTTTAGTTTCAGCGCATGCGCGAGTATACCGTTAGGACACGTCTTAGCGTTGAGTAGCCTCGTAACCAGTAATCAGCTAGGTGTCAAAGTAGTTTTGAACTTTGTTCGTTATAATATTTGGAAATTATTCCGTGTTTGTACCTGGAATTTGCGAGTTTGTTTGTGATTTCGTATTTTTATAAAACAAAAAATTCACTATATATAAATGATGAAGAGATCAGAACTGAACTTTTAAATGAGTAGGGCAAGTGAGTCGACAAATGAAACAGAAGAGGGTAACTATGAAGAGGATGATTCCTCGTATTGGGAAGATTGTAGTATAACTTTTTCGATAATGTAGAAGTTGATGATAATGTAATAATTTTCTTTTTTGGTAAAAATTTAAAAACCATCTGGGCAGGTAGACCGTTGACTATGGATTTTGACACTGACATCAATTAAATATCGATTTGTCACACTAGAACCGGTAATTAATTTAAAAAATCAAAAAAAGTTTTGGGTGTCATGTATGACACTTACTTGCTAAATTTGTCCCATAACACAGCCTTGTCATTTTAGGGTTAAGAATCACGGAGTTATATCCGTTACATCCATGTTAAAAATTTATGCAAATTTTTTCGTAAATGAAGTAGTGTCTTTTCTCTCACAATCTAAAATTTATATGAAACAATAAAAACCGGAATTCTACGTTTTTCACTACAACGGCATTGTAGGTTTTAATAAAATTCGTTAAGTGCGTGTTTTTGACACGCACTAAGTAATGTCACCTCAGTGAAAGTGTTAATTTATGATTTTTTTTTAACTTTATAGTTGTTAACTCTACAGCCCTCTTGCATTTATTCAATATGGATGTACAACTCTATAATTATTCATTATCGTGAATATGGATATACAACTCTATAATAATGTTTCCCCCACTATGATCACACAACGATATTAATATGTCATCCTTCGATGACATAAAAACTGATGTGCGCCACACGTGTTCGGGTGCCATAGTGACAACATAACGATATCGTACGTCCAAAAATCGCGTATGTAGGTACATTAGTGATGTCGAGCCGAGGAGTAGTTAGTCTATTAATCGACTAAAGTTGTTTCTGAGACAAATTTAATCATTAGCCGAAAATATCGAGCATAGAATAATCGATTAATCGACTAAATATTTAATCAAATTCATGAATAGGGCAGCCAGTATAACTCTTCCAAAACCGAGGTTTTCTTTTAAATTTAACTACTGACTTAATTTTAATCATTTAGTCGGAGGTAAAATAGTCGACTAAAGAATGACTACGAAAAATAATACAAAATAAATATTAAATTAGTCGTTTAAAAAAAAAAGAATCATTTTAGTCATTTAATCGAAGGTAAAATAGTCGGCTAAAAATGCCTAAATGATCAAAATTAGCCGACTAAACCGATTATTCGATTAACCATCCGACATCACTAGTGTACATCGAGTCTAACTACATAGAATTGAAGAAATGAATAATAACAGTTTATATGTATAATTGTATATACAAGGTGGTCCAGAATTATGTACCGCAATTACTAGGGCTGATAGAACGTTCAAAAATAATGGTACCTTTTCATCTACACTTTTTTCCAAAACTCAAGAATCAGGGAGATAAAGTAGAGGGGTGAAACGAAACTGACTTCTTTTTTTTTAAATTTTTTAGCCGCCTTTGAATAGTTGATTCATATTTTAGGGGTGCGTATGAACATCAAGATATTTAAATTTATTTTACCAATTGTTCCATCACTTATGATTAGGGGATAATTTGGAAATAAATACTTCTACTTTAAATTACTCGAAAACGGTATTATTTATCGAAACGTAACAAATATACCTTTTTTGCGTGGAATTGTTTAAGGAATCATGTTGTTAAGGAATTTGTTTAAATAATTGCAAATTACAAAAGAATAGACATGATAACTCGCACCTACCACCCAAAACCACCGCTTGATCATAAGTGCAGGTGTTAACATAAATTTAATCCCCCTAACGCAAAATACATACCCCTAAAATATCAATCCGCTATTCAAGAGAGTTTGGAAAATATTTACGAAAATATGGTTTTCGTTTCATCCCTTTACAGGGATGTATCTTCCTTATTATTGAGTTTTGTAAAAAAGTGTAGATCAAAAGGTGCCATTATTTTTGAAAGTGCTATTAGCTCTAGCAATTACGGTACATTATTCTGGACCATCCTGTTACGTAACTTTTTGTACGATGTAACTTTGTACAAGTTAATAATATTGCATTTAAACTTTTCAAGTACATAGATGCAATAGGTACTTATGATGTATGTATACAAAATGAGGTGATGACTTACGCAAACTTATTCGCGAGAGAAACTTTTATCATGCTAACTATAATTTTAATATTAGAATAACTTTATCGTGTGTTACGGTGATGCCCGCCGCCGTATACTGCGCGCTATCTGTCGGCAAAATGTGTTGAGAAATAATATCTTTATTATGATACGTATGCATGCATGGATACGTCCTTGCAACGCCTCGCGCATACACGGCAAAGTTAAAAAATTAATGCATTTATTATTGAAAATTTTATAAAAAGAAGTTTATTTTTTTTTCATAAGTAGTTTACACTTTTGATTTTTTATAATTCAAAGTTGAACTTGTTTAAAATTATCAATTTCTTGTATATAGATGACCCAGATTTTATTTTTGTTGGGTTAAAGTGGAATCCACTTTACAAAAAATTAAGAATTCCTCGTCAGTTTTCACCATAAACAAATAATAATATGACTACTGGTCTAGTTTCGTTAGTAAATTACCTTGTGATGCGTTTCATAAACATTTCAAATATTAATTACGTGTTTCAAAAATGCCACTATAACAATACAAATAAATAATTTTTTATTACTCATGCGCGAGAAGTAGGTATTAACTTGACGCACACATTTTTGTACGCAAAGTAACTGTTTGCCCTCTGTACTCTTCCCACATAGGTACTTTTTTGCGTGCGGAAAGTTTACTTTCCGCACGCAATTTGACAATAAAACACGAAAAATTTAATCAAAACATGCATGGCCGCCTCTTGATTTTTCATTTAATAAATATTTCGTAATTATTTCTAAAGAAACCACCAACAAAATAATTTATACGATATTTAATTCAGAAAAAAAAGACAAAAGCTCAAAAATATTATTTTAAAAAAGAATAAAAAATAGTAATAATAATGGAAAAAGTATGTGAAATTCGTAATAATAAATAGTATATGCAACTCATGCGGGATTGTGGATTGCCCACTCGAGCAAATTAGCGCACTCACTACGATCTTGCGCTCAACTTCGCTCTCGTGGGCAATCGAAAATTTTCCGCACTTATTGCATAATATACTATTTCCGCTTAATAAGACTTTAAACCGTCACAAAAAAATAAATTTTTTAAAAATTTTTTCAGAAGGTGGAACTAGAAACGTTAATTTTTACAAAGTAGTTTAATAATAGTTAATCAAACAAGGGTTACTGTCTGGGAAAGTTAATCGATCGTATGAACCATTTCCAATGTTTTGACACTTGCGATAATGTGTTTGCTTCAAGGTTTCGGAAAGGAAATCGTTCCTAATGAAAAAGTAGGTATACTTGAAATTCACTAGAAGTTTTATGGCCTCTATTATAGCGAAGTTCTGTGGTTAGTCTAATATAAAAATGACAGAAAGAAAACAAAACCAAAACATTGGATACGTGTAATTTTGTTTCATTTCTTGATGATTTTATAGAACGTTTTGCGTTTTCATAGTAAAAGTTTCATAGAAAACTTTAAACTTTAAAATTGCCTTTCTGAATATAAATAAGATAAAGGATTAGTCTGTACATGGGAACATTTTTAGATATTTTATATTTTATATAAGGTAAAAGACCCGGTAATTGACCCTGGCCCAGTTTCTGAACTTTTCAACTTTGTTATAAATTAATAAAAAAACTATATTTTAAATAAGAAAAAAAATAAATTCTTAATTTAAAGTAATCTATTCTGTGTCTAATGAACAGCAATTTAAAAAGTTTAGAATATATTAACTAAATAAAAAAAAATTTTTAAGTTTAAAATGTGTATAAAAACTATTTTTTTGGTAGTTTCCTAACAGTTTATGTTACAAAGTACTCATTTTGATCTGTGCAATATTCATCATGTAAGTATGAAAACTTAATTAAAAATATATGAGCAGGTTAATATTTGTTTAAAATTTATTTTAAAATATTTATAAAATACCTTAGAATGATTTTTATTATTGAAATATGAGGGTCAATTACTAGGCTCACTTCTAAAGTGGTATGGCCCAATTAAATTCTAACCAGTTTTTGTTAGTTATTTTGTTATTTATAGTTATCTTTGATTAGTTTTTGTTATTTTTCATAACGTATATAACATTAAACATTCATTTTTATCAATAAAAAATTATTTATAAATTAAATTTTAAAAAACTGTATTTTTAAATTTAAGGATCAGAAACTAGGCCACTGTCAGGGTCAAAAACTCACATGAGAAATTTTGAAGGTCAGAAACTGGGTCCTTTTTGTCAATTTTTAAAACATTAATTTAAATTATTGATTCAATTCAAATAATTATTTTACTTGTATGACTTTATTTTGAAAGCCATAAACTAGTTGATAAAATTATTAATTGTCTCTTAAGTTTAAACTTATATTTATTACTGTCGTTTAACCTCAGCCGTCACTCCTAAAAGGTCAGAAACTAGGCCCGTTACCTTACTTAACTTTTATAATACCAATTGCACAAAAAAAAATTTGGGTTCTGCGTAAAAAAAAAAAAAACAGGGGTTAAAATTTTTGTGTTAAATAAGTAACACAACCCTGGGTTAATGTAACATTTCGTGTTTGTGTTAAATGTAAATATTAACACAAATTTCGATTTAATAAAATAAAAATGTTAACCTGTTTTGGACAGCAAGGAAGTAACACAATATTTGTGTAGAGCAAAAGAATGCTATAAGTACCTAATTTACATTAGAATATATATCAACCAAAATATATATAATAAAAAAGATGAGAGTAGTTCTTATTATTAAACAAAACCAAAAAATTACAAGCTTTTTCAGTTATTGTCGAATATAGTTTTATTAAACGTTTAAAAATGAATCAGTTTTCTTACATTTTAAGGTTATTTTGTTACAGATTCAGTTACAAGAAATCATGTACCTGAGCTTACTTGAGATTGTATTATATAATATACAATCCCGTAAGCTTACATAATTTTTTTTAACTGAATCTGTAACAAAATAACCTTAAAATATAAGAAAATTGTTTCATTTTTAAACGTTTAATTAAACTATATTTGTCAATATCTGAAAAAACTTACAATTTTTCGGTTTTGTTTAATAATAAGAATTAAGAACTACTCTCATCGTTTTTATTATATATATTTTCGTAGATATATATGGACACAAGTAAGAATTGTTCCAAAGAACTGACTTACTTTCTGTTCTTTGAGTCTCATTTATAATAATATATGAACAAAATCGTTATAATTTTTGACGACTTTCAGATATCTTAAGCTTCAGTGGAATTAAAATATTGAATTTAAAAGTTTAACGACTAACTCCGATAAATCTGAAAAATTAACACAAAATATATGTCCTCTTGTGTGTTAAATCATTGACATAAATCTTGTGTAAAGATTTGACACATATGCTTTGTGTTAAAATAACACAAAAAATTGAGTGCACCGTTCTGGACATGTGAAATGTGTTAATTTTAACACAAATTTTTTCACTGTGTACGTTATGAAATAAGTTTGAACAGTCAGCAACCAACTGTACCACAAATTAATCTTCAAATTTTTTGTTTTTTCGTACTCTAAAAGGAATGCGTAGATAAATTGACACTAAAAAGAACACAGAAAAACAGGTTTCAGTGTAAATAATAAACAGAAAATAGGCAATTTTTGGGAATAAACTTCTCATTTCTATCATTTTTTTTTATCAATTTCTAACTGTGTACGAAAGTATAATACCCCACATTGCACGATAATGCTACCCTAATAAACATCCATCCAAATAATGTAAACAATGTTAAATTTTAATGCAATTGAAATAGCATCATATCGCTCCATTATTGCAATAGTCGGTTATCTGGGAAATATCAACTTTTGAGATATTCAAGTTTAAAGTTTTTTAGAATATATTTATTGTCTTTTGAGAGTTATTTGAAATCCAATTTTAATGCAATTTTGACAGAAAACTCTTTAAATACGATATTGAATAATACTATAAAAATTAAAAGAATTATTTTATTTTATCGGCCTAAATTTTCAAATTTTCCTAGATAACTGACTATTGCATAAAAATATTTTGAATAAAATTACTACGATGGTAAAAATAACCCAATTTTAAAAATGAAAAACCATTATTAAGTGAAATAAAACCATTTTATTTAACATAAAAATATTAAAAAAAAGTTAACAAACTTATCACAAATTATTCACTAATTAAAACCTAAAAAGCATGAACCTTAATAACGACAATTTCACAAATTTTACAGGACAGCAAAGATAAAGTTGGAGAGCTGGTATTCTTCTATTATGATTTTTCTTGAACATCCGGGCAGTATAGTTAAAACGTAGTGAAATTCTACTAACTTAATTAATAAAAAAAAAAAATGATTAAATAACATTATATTAATCATAAAACGATGCATTTTTATGCAAATTGTGATACATTTACTACATTGTTACTATTTTGCTTGTTTGATTTGACATACCTAACGAATTTCTTATTGCTACTAATGTTAACACCATGTAATGAAAAAATCAGTTAAAGTTAGACATTTGTTTAAGAAACACAATAACCTACAGAAATTAATTCATTACAATTAATCATGAAGACGTTAAAATTTTAAAATTCGGTTACGTTGTTTAGTTTGTAAAATTTTCAAAATTTTTTTGCTTCAATACTCGGATAAAATGCAATAACCTAGTATTGTAGTAAAAATAAATTGAATTTGACGCTTCAGCAGTACGGTTATATCGATATACCTTAGTCTCGCAACAATTAAAATTAAAATTTATTAAAATTGTCATACAAGGATATCGATTATATTAGCAAAAATATTAAGCTTAGAGCTTAACTGATTATAGCATCTGAAAGATACGCTTTTCCTCTTTCGAATGATGTAGATAACTCAAAAACGTAATTTTGCCCAGATAACCGACTATTGCAATAATGGAGCGATATATGGATAAATATGCAAACAATAGTTAAAACATTTTGACTAAAAATAACAACTTTGTAACGATAGTAAAATATTGATGTTTTATTAATAAAATTATTTAATTAATAATAATTATATGCCAGTACAGTAATGAGCAAAAGGAGTTATTAACGTTTCGACTTCTATTCTTTGTCAATTCTTCATTTACGCAACATCTATGATGATAATCAGTTTCGTGTTGTAAGTTTAAGTTTGTTTAAGCAGCAGTTTTGGATAGTACAAAACTGTCAGGATTGTGTGCAAAACGTTTTTAGTAATTATTTAGACCGCTCTGCACATATGTACTAAAATTGCTTTGCGCATAATTCTGACAGTTTGGTTCTATCCAAAACTGCTGCTTAAACAAACCTGTAGACAACACATTCAATTAACGTAGTTGCTCCGAAATAGTCAGGTACAAAAGTATATCTGAGCGAAAAAATTTTCTTTTATCTAAAATTAAATAATGTATTAATATTCTCCAGTTATTATATTTGTATACCACTTATTTTTTTTTGTGAATATATATTTTATTATTTTTACCAGATCAACATACAATTGTTATAGATGGCAGTGTTCATGTAGGTACATAACAACTTGTTTTTTTTATTTCCGCGCACTTATGTTGTAGCAATATAAAAGCATTGTAAAAACTTTGTGAAATGATGTTTATAAATTATACCTATTTCAAAAACAGCGTAGTGAATAATTTTTATTTCTTATTAAATATGGTTTGTAACTTTGTATTTTATAACATAATCAGGGCCGGATTAACCCTGAGTGCCGCTCCTAGGCACCGTGAAAATGCCGCCCCTACCTTTTCCTTGAAATGAAGCAAATCTTAATTGTTCTTACTTTTTTTCAAACTTTCTCTTAGAAGATAACTGACAAGCAAAAAAAAGCAAAAAAAAAAATTGGCCGCCCTGTCCTAAAAACCTAAAAACTGACAAGCAAAAAAAAAAACGTCAATTACAAATTTTACTGCCCTGTTTTCAAAATCTTCCGCCTCTAAAAACTGGCCGCCCCTAGGCCATGGCCTAGGTTGGCCTATTGGCTAAGCTGGCCCTGAACATAGTATTAAATTTTTATCAAATTCCTTTGACACTTTTTCATTTTATTCAAAAGAAATAGTTTTCCCATAAAAGCCCGTGTTAAAATTACAAAACTTTGAAATCATTTTTCTCAAAATTGGGGTAGTCAATTTTAATCGGTAGAGGCTCGTACTATTGGTATTGAATTAAATAAATATGTAGAGAAGTTTCGTTAAAATCCTTTGAAAAAACCGTTTTATCGACCATTTTCATTTAAGATGTTTAAAGTGCTATATTTTCTTTTCAGTTATTAAGCGGTAGATTATTATTTCTTCGTATAAAGTATCCTTCTAACGAAAAATCATTACCTAACAGTTTTACACTGTCGTGTTTTTGCTCGTTGACAGTTTTTCGAGTTAAATTGCCTTTGGACAATAAAGTTGTAAAAAATGCAAATTTGTTCAGAAAAAATACAAAACTCAAGTGTAATACAGTAAGACAATTTAGCGAATATAATGAATTAGTGTAATTCATATTATTATTTAATATTTCGTTATTGTGGTTTTGGAATCATGCAAATTTACTAATCAAAACTTTGGTTTCATTTTTATTGTGTCTACCTACAAAAAACTGACCAAATAAATGTTTTGTGTTTAAGGTTTTCGCTCTCAATATTGGTCCTAACTTTTTTTATGGTGAAAGTGAAAATAAAAAGTACAGTACACCACTTTGGGAAAAAATTTCCGTTTCTTATTGGCTTAAATGATATACTGACATATGGACCATTAGAATGATATTCTAGAAGAACTGCGACTGGGGAAATCCGTTAAAAATTGTTTTGAATGTCATTTCTGAAATGATTACGCATAACATTTTGAAGTCTTTCAGCTTGGTCGATAACTTTTTTTCTTTTCAAGACTATTATATTTTTATAAGTTACTCACAGTAAATGTGAACACACAGAACAATGAATACGGTTTGAAATTGTACATGCGTTTTTCTTGAAACCTCGGTGATATTTTCCATCTGATTGACTTGAAATTTGCCTGTAGCTTCTTAAATAGATTTGTCTAACTAATCCTATAGGATTTTTAAAATTGATTAACATGCAAAGTTTAAAAACAAATTAAGGTTGATGCAATATGGTTTTTTTGGGATAATGTAATAATTTGAAAAATTTTTTAAACCTAAGTTCCCAAATAATTATTTACTAATTTATCAATGGAGATGAAGGATTAGAAATAATACTCCGACATTAGTACAATAACAGTAAATTGTTTCTTTATTTTTTCCAAAAATTTTTCTTAATTTAATACTAAATCTTCCCTTACCTAAATAAACTTGTTTCGTTCTTATTCGCTCCAACATATTTATAAATCAAATGCATTTCACTTGTTTTTTATAAAAAAAAAATTATTCGTTATAAGGTAAAAGACCCGGTAATTGGCCCTGGCCCAGTTTCTGAACTTTTCAACTTTGTTATAAATTAATAAAAAAACTATATTTTAAATAAGAAAAAAAATAAATTCTTAATTTAAAGTAATCTATTCTGTGTCTAATGAACAGCAATTTAAAAAGTTTAGAATATATTAACTAAATAAAAAAAAAATTTTAAGTTTAAAATGTGTGTAAAAACTATTTTTTTGGTAGTTTCCTAACAGTTTATGTTACAAAGTACTCATTTTGATCTGTGCAATATTCATCATGTAAGTATGAAAACTTAATTAAAAATATATGACCAGGTTAATATTGGTTTAAAATTTATTTTAAAATATTTATAAAATACCTTAGAATGATTTTTATTATTGAAATATGAGGGTCAATTACTAGGCTCACTTCTAAAGTGGTATGGCCCAATTAAATTCTAACCAGTTTTTGTTAGTTATTTTGTTATTTATAGTTATCTTCGATTAGTTTTTGTTATTTTTCATAACGTATATAACATTAAACATTCATTTTTATCAATAAAAAATTATTTATAAATTAAATTTTAAAAAACTGTATTTTTAAATTTAAGGATCAGAAACTAGGCCACTGTCAGGGTCAAAAACTGTCACATGAGAAATTTTGAAGGTCAGAAACTGGGTCCTTTTTGCTAATTTTTAAAACATTAATTTAAATTATTAATTCAATTCAAATAATTATTTTACTTGTATGACTTTATTTTGAAAGCCATAAACTAGTTGATAAAATTATTAATTGTCTCTTAAGTTTAAACTTATATTTATTACTGTCGTTTAACCTCAGCCGTCACTCTTAAAAGGTCAGAAACTAGGCCCGTTACCTTACATTCCAACAAAACCAAAACTGAAACAATTTTAAAAAAAATTTTTATCAAATTCAATATTATTGTTAAAACAATATTAGATATTTAGAGTTTTTACATTGTAAATAATTATTAGCGAATTTCCATTCTGAAAATTCAGCTATTACAGCAGCTCTTATGGTAAGACCTAAGTCTGGGACTATGGTAGAAATTTGTTTTGGAGCCTCTAGAATCCGAAAATCTACTTCACTAAAATTTATATATATATATATATATATATATATATATATATATATATATATATATATATATATATATATATATATATATATATATATATATATATATATATATATATATTTATGTGCGTACGCGATAACTCTCGAACGAAACGTTTAATGCTTATAAAATTTGGTATGCGAGCTGGAATCCGGATTCGTTCGGCTAAGTTCGTTAGCCAGACACATCGAATGCCCAGAAGTAGGTTTTTTGGCCATTTTTAGTGGTTTTTTGGCCATTTTTAGTGGTTTTTTGCAAAATTTGGCCAGATGTCAAAATTTTTTTAATTTTTTTTTACACCATCGAAAAGAGCGTAAAAAATTGCATAAGACAAGCTTTTAAAATATTGTTCTAAGTGAACTAGTTTTTGAGAAAAATTAAGAAATTTGTTGAATTTTTTTACAATAAATGCTTCATCGCTTTAGCAATTCTTTTCTAGATAAAACAAATGCTAGTTAGTTATTCAATATGTATGTATGTGTTATAATAACAATAGTTCTATCTCATCTTTTAAATTAAAATAAACCAGATTTTTTAGAATACGTTATGGAAAGGAAATTTTTATATGATGTGCTCCTTTAGAGAGAAAATATAATTTATATATATTTGCATACCTAGAAAAAAATCGAAAATTATAGTTATGTAATGTAATAATATATTGTTTACTCGATATAATACTTATGCTACACTATATGAAATCCGTTCAAGTCCTGACGATCAAAAAGCGCCAAAATTGACTAGTGAACTGATTTTGAAAATTGTTTCATTGTTAGAAGGTTAAACTATTTTAAACGGATACAAGTCTTAGATGTGTACCGCCAGTGCCCCAATATTTGGAAATTCGCTATGTTATGCAGATACTGCAACAGGGGTATTTGTATTTGTAGCCACTGAAGAAGGTATAAAAAAAACCGAAAAATTTTTGGAAAAAATAAAGAAACAATTTACTCTACGGAAGAATGTCGGAGTATTATTTCTAATCCTTCATCTCCATGGATAAATTAGTAATTAATTATTTGGGAACTTAGGTTTAAAAAATTTTTCAAATTAAGGTTGATTTTTCATTGACTTTTCACTGGTGTCATTTAGTGAAAAACCTTGTGTACCGCCTTCGTAAAACTAATGTAATTGATGAAAACATTTTTTTTATGTTCTGGCTGCTGTTTAAAAATTGCTATGCTGTTATTTTTTTGCTCAGTAAGCAAAGGCAATTTCTCAGCAAGACCTTTTCTGGTAGTTTAAAGTGATGTAACGCCTTAACATAACACGAGTTAAATTTATCATCGCATCGGTGTTATAATTGTTTTTGTACGTTGCAGTACCTAAATGTATTCCGATAAACAAACCATGTTACAACTTCGGCTGATATTCAATTTTCGTTTATCTGCCACTGAACACTGATGGTTTTTAATAACGTATTATAAATATTTATATGTTTTGATTGATACAATTTAGAGATGTTTAGTGGTTATAAATATTCAGTAAATTTTCATTTTAAAACAATATAATAATTCAACCGTACATATGTTTGTATAAATACATTCATGATGCTTAAGGCCCGATTTACATTAACGCCCCGCTCTCACTCCAATATCACTACGCTTCCGATTCGATATAATCTTCTTGTGTTCACATTACAGTGCTGATATCATGCTGGTACCTATTCGTTCTCTATTCACATTATAATGCCACTCTGGGTACACTCCCAGTTCGGTCTCAGTTCGATATAAATATCTTTTCATAACAACTGAATGCAAGCGAAGTGGAGTGTAATCAAAAAAGTGTTTACACTATATGTACAAGCCATAACAAGTCTGATATCGCTCCGATAAAATATTACTTGAGTGGTATTGATATTGGAGTGACATTGGAGCGAGAGAGAACCGTGACTGATATCGGACCGATATCAGAGCGATGATGTGAATACAGTCATTGTTTATTGTGTAAGAATATTTTATCGAACCTGGAGCGGAGTGATATCGGAGTGAGAGCAGATCGTTAATGTAAATCGGGCCTAAATTTTCATATTCAGAGGTTTCCCGTGTTTTTTTGTTTCGGACATATTGTAAATATTTAAATATTTGGCGAGCCATAAATAGAAACAATGGAAGAATTGTAACTATGTAATTGTATGGCATAATCATTCGTTATTGAAAATTAATGATGAGCAGTTCACCGATCTAAATTTTATCCAAATTGCCTCTCCTCCGCCTCTTCGTAAAATGCTGTCACTCGCAGTCCTAGCAGTAATCTGAATTTTTGTATTTAAGGGGGAGGGTCCTCCAGACAACAGGTTTTTTAATAATTTTTTTTTAAAAAAACTGGATACATTTATTGTGAATCAAATGAAGTTACATAGTATAGCAAATGTTATGGTGTATTCTCTCATAAATTTTTATGCAAAGAAAAGAAAAAATCGCGGCGCTACAGCTGTTCCAAGTTGACTCTTTTAATTTGCGCCGTGGAATGTCCAACCTCTTGTAATCAACTAAATTCAATCGGACAAAAAATTTTATTAAAATAAGTCATTACGCTTTGCACTTTGCATATACCTATTTCTGATGAGAACATTTTTTTTTTTTACAACTTAAAATTAAAAAGAAAAAACTTTCACTTTTTTTAAGAAACAAATTGTTATAAACAATATTTATACTAATAATTTATACACAATTTTAGGTATATGCAAAGGCCAATGTCTTAAGGAATATCTGTACAAAATTTCAAGTTAATATCTTAATAACTTTTTAAGTTATATTCCACGGCGCGAAAAAAAACTTGTTTTGAGAAAAATGCTATTAAAAAGTTTTCGTTCTTGAAAAGTAGAGTTAAAAGCAGTTTATCTTTCTGTTGGGATTAAAAAATTAGAAATATATTTCTTAAGGTTCAAATGAACTTTTAAAGCAAAATAAAAAATGAAAAATTTAATTGTTCTGGAGGACCCTGCCCCCTTAAACGATAGATGGTTTTCATTTTCTTTAAGTAAATATTTGTTTAATAAAATATCAATTATTTGGTACCATAGATATTTAAATACTTAAATTAGTATGAGTTTTTAGAAGATCTAGAACAATCTATGTAACAACACCTACATAACAATTTTTCTTATTTGTATTTTATTAATATTTTTTTTTTTTTTAAATTACGAATGACGTCAGTAATAATTTGCGTTACAATATGTACCTACTGGAATTGACAGGATTAATTCTGCTTTTATTAACTTTTATTTCAGTCCTTTTGTGCAGGACAAAATATATAGGGGAGATGTGGCATGAAAGGGACATTTTTGTTTTAAGGATTCGAAATAACTAAATGGAGATATTAAATAGTTACAAACAGAATTAGAAACTTTAGTTATGTCACTGTTGAAAGAAAATACAGTACCTAAATAAACTTCTGCTAATTCTTGCATATTTTCTGAATTCTAAAGGGATAGGATAATTCATTAAAGGAGTAGTGCTATATATCACTCATGTTATTCAAAATTTTCAGTTATTATTACTAGAAAAGTTTTAGTGGCAATAAAAATATTAAAATATTATTAAAGTGATAAAAAAAGCAATTGCTAGTAAAAATTATATTATATACCTATATTACGTCATCCGTCTATGGTGTTTAGAAAAAACACTACACAGGGAATGTTTTTCCAACCAAAACACGTCCACAGTAACACCACACACACACACATGTATAATCGAACTGACACTGTTAAAAATTGACCACTAAAACTGTAATTTTAAAAAAAAAAATCTGAATGGCTGGTTTCCTGTATTTGAATAAATGCGTGATAATGTAAAATGATAAACAATTCAATAAAACATTTATATGTCACAAAAAGTTTGAAAAAAGTTACGAAAAATTTACTTAGAAGCACAATTAAATTTAAATGAACAACACCGCCGTCTTTGAAACGACATCAGTTTGAAGCCATCAGGGTCGAATAAGTGTTGTCATACAATAAAAATATGTAGTTTTTTTATGTGATATTTGTTTCTTTTAATACCTGTCCCTTTCATATCACTTCTCCCCTATGTAGAAAAGCATAAACAAATAATATTAAACAAACATCTTGGAAAAATAATAAATATTTTTTTCTTTCCTCTTATCTTTTTGTGTGTGTTACCCTGATTACGTCTTGTGTTTGTTCGTTCGTCTTGCCAGTGTTTTTTTTTTTTTGTTTTTCAATTTAAATATCAGTTTCAATTCTGCCAATAATATAAAGCGAATTTGACAACCATAAAATATTGGTTTTGTTAGGAGATAACAGGGAAAATGTATAAAAAAAATAAATAAATAAAATAATGTGGAAAATCTAAAGATTTTTATTCAATTTAATAGTCATACTTTTGTGACAAACTGTCAGTTTGTCGATTACAGAAATTTTATTTATAAATAATTTCATTGTACGCTGCATATTTCATAATACAGTTGCACCTTTTTTTGTGCGGTGGATGAGACCGCATAAAAAAAGTTTCATCGAAAAAACATCACTCACAACGCTGAAAGCTTAGAAATTTCCTTATAAGTTGCTTCTGTAAACAAGATAAAGTATTAATTTACAGGTAGAAACATTTTATTTCAATTTTATAATATTATGAAAATTTTGAAAAATACATCTATAACAAAATTAAATTATGTAATAACTTACGTTCTTATGCAATGTATTGATTAAATGCTTAAAAGCCGTTAGAAAGTATTTTTATCAAAGAAAGTTATTATAGTAATTGTTTAAGTTTCTAACTGTCTCGTGATTTTGATTCACATTATGCAATTAAAATCCGCACAAAAAAGACCGCATAAAAAAGAGCTCAGCTGTATACGAATTTATTATTGTAGCTGATGGAAATATTTTTTATAAATTTTCATACATTCCATGGGCAGAGTAATTATTCGGAATTCTAAAGAAATGGAAGTTGACTAGAAAATGATTTAGACCAAGCTTCCATAGCCAAAATCATACCTGGGGTATTCCATCGTCACGGGTGGGACAATTTTAAGGCCAATTTCTTTTCTCTTTTTAAGTTTTATATAAAATAAGTAACTGCAGTATTCGTTTTATCAAAAAATCAACAATTCTATCTTTGATCAATAATTTGAGAACAGGAAAAAACCGCTACATATTATTTGGAAATAAAATTACGTAGCGGTTTTTTCCTGGCAAACCCACCTTACATAACACACTCAATTTTTTTGCTTTAACTCAAAATTGGTCAAAAATTCAAAGATCTGTCGGGCAATGGTTACTATCGATTTAGTTTTTTAATTTGAGGTGGTTTATCAAGTATAATTTTGTGCTATGAGTAGAGACGGGAAAAATACCCAATAATTACCCAAATGGGGAATATTCCCGGGAAAAGTCCCGATGGGAATTTTCCCGTTGCCCATCTCTACGTACATATACAACACCATGTGCGTGATTACTGTACACATTAGGTATATAGGTAGAATATATTATGTTCCACTAGAGATGGGCGACGGGAAATTTCCTGTCGAGAATTTTCCCGCGAAAATTCCCATTTTGGTAATTATTGGGTATTTTGCCCATCTCTAGCTATGGGGGCGTGGTCTATACGACTGATACCGGAAAATGAAAATTTGTAGTTTTAAAACAGGTTAATATTAATTTGAGACATGTGCCCTAGCACTCTTTACTTAATATAATTAACTGATTGCTCAAAAATATGAAAGAAAAGTGATTTGAATTAGAGTAAGGTTGGGTGCAAACTTTTTATTTTCGTCGTCAAAATGGGGATATTTCGTTTTAATATATTATTACTGATTCGATCGAAATCGTTTTTCTAGTGGTCCTGCATCTTTAATTTCAATAAAAATAAAAATACCGACTTTGAAAATCTATTATAATTCACTTCTAATTTCATCATTCTATCATTTTGTTTACAGTTTTTGAGGTATTGAAATATTTTAGTAAACTTCATGACGTCAGCAGATTAAAAAAATTTCTTTTTTCTCAAATCAAACATTATGGAAGTGGTTTGAATTAAGACAGTTGATTGAATTAAGGCAATTTTAATGTAAACTTTTCATTTTTGCTATCAGAATGACAAAATTCCTTTTAAAAATATTTGCTGCCCTTATAATTTTGCACAAATGCATCATTTATGTGTTCTTATATCAGTCTACGTTCTATTATATTTTTTTAAGAATATTTTATGATCAAGTACCTAACTTCTAATAATGAAGTTATGATAGTAAAATCCTTATTATATTAAAAACTCCATTACTAGTTTCTCCACATATATGTACTTTAAGCCTTTGAGATAAGCCTTTCTATATATTGAAGATAACATCTTAACCAAATCATGTCTTCCATTCTCCATTTCAGTTTCCGGCATACAAATTGATGAAGTACCTATTATAGTCCAGTAGCAATGATCACTGTCCAGATAATTTTCACCGGAACAATCTGGTAACAATTGTACAACGTTTAATATGTCACCAACACAGTCCTTTCCACTTTCCAGTTCATCGATTGTTTTACATTTTTGATAATAAAAGGTACTTCGGCCTCAGTAGGTAGCCAGCACATACATACCTCGTATATAGGGGAAGGTCGCCCAAAGCGGGTACCCCACTGGATACATTTATTGTATAAAATGAAGTTACATAGTATAGTACATGTTATAGTGTATTCACTCATAAATTTTTATGCAAGAAGAAGAAAAAATGGCGGCGCTACAGATGTTCCAAGTTGACTCTTTTAATTTGCGCCGTGGAATGTCCAGCCTCTTGTAATCAACTGAATTCAATCTGACAAAAAATTTTTATTAAAATAAGTCATTACGCTTTGCATATACCTATTTCTGATGAGAAAAATTTGTTTTTCACAATTTAAAATCAAAAAGAAAAAATTTCAATTTTTTTTTTTATAAACAAATCGTTATAAACAACATTTATAGTGATAATTTATGCAAAATTTTAGGTATATACAAAGGCCAATATCTTAGAGAATATCTGTACAAAATTTCAAGTTAATACCTTAATAACTTTTTAAGTTATGTTCCACAGCGCGGAAAAAAACCTGTTTTGAGGAAAACGCTATTAAAAAGCTTTCGTTCTTGAAAAGTAGAGTTAAAGCAGTTTATCGTTATCTAAGATAATCTTTCTATTGGGATTAAAACATTAGAAATATATTCCTTATGGTTCAAATGAACTTTTAAAGCAAAATAAAAAATGAAAAATTTGGATGTTCTGGAGGACTCTCCCCCCTTAAACGTCATCAAATTTTGTTGGTTTAGTTAAAAATTTTGACGATAAATAGTCTGTGACTAGTCACAAACCTTTTTATTTGTAATCTTTTTGGTATTCCGTATTATGTTATCATCATTTGACTTTTAATGTAGGAAAAGATAGACATGTATCGGCTTTCATTTTGAAATTATTCTAAGTTAACAAAATTAAGTCTTTTTGAGCAAAGCGGGTAGACATAATAGAAGCATCTTAATAAAAAAAAAAATTGTTGGAAAGGGAAAAAAATAAAAAATCTTTTTACGACGAAATGAGGGAAATAGCTTAAAAAAATATTTCTGCCTTGTTTGTGGTGATTTTGATGTGGAACCACCTGAAGTAATATACTCCAATGTGGAGGTTGTAAAGAATGTTACAGTTAACTGTTATAAATTTATTATTTTTGTCTTTTTTCAATTTTTTTTACTTAATTATTATTATTGTTAAGTTCTGTAATCTATATGATTAAGAAAGTTTATATTAAAAAATAATAACAGTTTTTAAATACATAATGTACTTCTTACCCGCTTTGTCCAAAGAGGATTATCCGCTTTAGGATACCTGTGCGGGCAAAGTGGGTTTTTGCAGAGGTTTTATATTTTCTTTATTAAAAATAAATATCGTATAAAGATTTTTTAAACGAAGTTTCATTTTAAGTTCGGTAACTGTTCTATCTGATAATATGAAAAGATCTACTTGTCGAGGTCAAATCTTTGGGCGTTTAATCTTAGCTTACCCGCTTTGGGCTACCTTCCCCTACCTACCAATAACCTACAATTCATTTTCACCTTTAAATCTCTCTTATCACAACTGTCGAGTGACAAGACCAGTTAAATTGAATAGTCACATTTGCGTGGTTGTTGGTAGCTGACAGCACTTTTGTTCAAAGTCACTGCGGGCTTGGCTAATGCATTGATACAAATGTTACAAATATATGTGTATATACATACATCGTGTGAATTATTTATAAGTTAATCCTATTTAAAATTTTATGTACAACGGGCAAAAAGCATTTGTTATAGCAGCGAGCGAGTGGTAGGGTGAGAAGAAAAAAAAAACAGCAATCGAAAGACAACAGAATTGTGTCAGGAATTTTAGTTGTTGTGTAATTTTTAACTACAGTGGCGATGGTGCCAATTGATTTATAATAAGGCAGCTTTTTAAGAACAGCATTCTACACGGAGAGAAAATTCATATAAAAATTACTGTGCTCAGCACTACAATCGACGTGTAAAAAGTGAACATATTCAATTTTGTACGGTAAAAATATAAAAATTATAATTAATCATAGAAAATTTAAAGGATAGAATATTGTTTCCGTAATATTCGCTCCGTAAAATTTGTGAAACAGCACAGTAAAAAGTTCCAATGCCGACAAAAAAATATTTTTTAATTGTTTTTCTTACAAAAATTACCATGCTGTATTATAATATTTGAAATGCTATCTGCTAATAGTAGAAAGAAAAAAAGAGAAAGAAGGTTGTGTGTGTTGTAAACGCTGTTGAAATGTACCTCACTCATAGCAAGTCATATAGCCAACCATAGGTGTGGACGACTAACTTGGTCGGACGGGTCGGACCAAGCACCCTGATTCATTAGACTGTCTTACAAGCAGCAAGCAGTATGCATTACACTGTCTTAGAGGACGGGGATGTCACCGTTTAATTCATCATTTTGATTACTTCACTATCTTTCGTATTAGAATATATTGTTGGCAATCATTTTTGTATGCATCATAAAGAATCGAAAGTCGGAAAAGATCGGGCATCTTCGAAGTTTTTACAGGTACAGCCCAAGCAACATAAGGTTGTGGGTCAGATGCGCAAATGAAAGAGTACGGCAACAAGAATTAGCAGATTAAATTTTACCATGCTAGCATATATTTTTTATTTTGGTCGTCGATCGCGCACGCATTATATGAGAGCATGGTAATTTTTCTGAAATTTTATCTACAAAAATTATATGATTTTTCTCTACGTGTATAACTAAACAGCATTTTGTTGCCCTTTTGTAGTTGCATGTCGGTATTCACAATTTTTTCAATATTTAAGGACGTCAAGTCCGTACAATCTTTAAAAATTATGCGATTTTTGAAAATTTTTGTCGTGTTGTCGTGCCTCATTTAACGTGACGTTACTAGGAGTCACCAGATTTTAGATTAATAATTCATTTATTCCAAAATTTATTATAATTTTTTTTTTCAATAATACTTTTCCTAATCATTTTGAAATTTTGTATATACGTGTTTAAACAGATTTCCTTACTTACTTTACAAAATTTTAAATTTTTAGCATAATTTTTTCTTGAAATAAGTATAGCAAAACTCAAACTGGTCTACTCCCCATAAGAATACATATATACATATTTTGCCATATATTGTAATGTATTTTTTTCCCTCATGGGTTTTGCTAATCAACAACAAACTTCAGAAGAATTTTTTTATTTCAAAATCTATCCGATTGTGTTGAATTGAGCTGGTTCATTTTGACCCTAGTGACTCAAAATCCTAGGTATCTACATAACTAATTTGTCATTTCAAAATCTCGGATTTCCAAAAATTTTTATGAAACATGTCCCTTTTCTATCAGCGACAAAGAAAATGTTACAATTAAAATAAAAATATAAACCAAAAATTATTTAAAACAATTTTTTTCTAGTAATGAAGTAAGACAGGTGAGCTTATACGCTAAAACAATTATATAGGTTTGTACAAAACCGATTAATTACATCTACAAAAATAAATAAATAAATAAATAAAAAAATTCACTACTGATACTGACAAAACGTAACAAAATAGATTGTAGAAGTATTAATTTGGTTTTGTTCAAGTGTTTTATGACCCACTTGAAATCTGATCGGATATTTGACTGTCACTGACCGCACTAACTAGATTGTATTGGTGTGAACACGTACATTTAAATACATGTGTTTAATTGTTGACCGTGCAGAAATCTATAAAAAATCATGTGTCCACTTGATCAATTTCTACATACCTACAGCCGCCACTGGTGAGACACTTTTTCAAGGAACAAAAAATTGATAAACATTAAAAGTCAATAAATATTTAGAACAGTTCCTATAAATTTTTATGAACAACGATTACAATAAACTGGTGCAGTTTTATGTGTTCCAGTTTTTTTTCTCTCCGTTTTAGAAAAAGTAAATAAAAATACTTTACATAATACATTTATATAATATGTATTTGGTTGGTAAGAATAATTTACCAGAATTTATTTATATTCACAGTCATTTAAAACTGTTAAAATATTAATATTATGTTGCTTTAAAACAAAAAAAGATTTAACGGTGGAAATTATAGCTGTTATAGGAAAGTGGTAATGGTCGAAGGAAAAGTTGAAAAATTCATTGAAACATTTTGAAAATATTTATTTCCGTAAAGAGGGATTTTCTTGGACATTATGAAAATTACGTTTTTCAAAATATTTACTTTTAACTACTCGTATAATATGTACTTCTGTTTTCGTAATAACAGTTTAAAAAATGTCTAAAATTACTTTTAAAAGAAAGAATATGTATAGGATTTTTGGAATGCCTACAACAATGAAATCCTTATGAATTCGTCATGTCATCGCATTATGTGGTCTACCCGCACTTGACCACTTTTAAATAATCATTATGGAACCTTAGGTAGTTTAATAAACAATGTCGCTTTCTAGAAACTTGTTGATTTTTTTTAACTCATCTTGAAAATAGAAGATTCAAATAATCTAATTTTAACATTAAAATAAACACAAGAACTATTTTATCTCGAGAATTGTGAAAAGTTATAACTACTGACTACAAAATCCTGACGTAATACGTATTTAACATGCACTTGGCAAATTTTTTTTTCTACTCCTGTTGAAAACAGACCCATTACATATCTGTTAATTGTTAAGAAAGTTAGGCATTATTCAAAGATGTGGAGGAATAATCATTACTCAATACCTTTCGACCAATGAAATCACCGTATTAACTATTATTCAATGGGCTTGCGATTGTTTTGTGAGTCAAGTTTTAATTTCATATATGTTGCGTAGTAACGTGTAAGTAAACAAGACAAATTGAGTTTTATTTTTATCGTTTCCATAGATACATACACGAACATTTAACGAAATTAGAGGTAGATTAAAAATTTTATTCTAATTCAATTTTATTTAAATGAAAAACGGAAAAAGTCGTAGAAAGAGTATAGTATTCTACTCGCATGCAATGGCTTATACTCACTCAGATGAATTACGACACTCGCCTCGTAAACTCGACTCGTGTCGCAATTTCATCTTCGTGAGTAATAGCTATCATTTACCAGCTCATTGAATAATACAATACTAAACTTTTTCATCTCATTTTTTTTTAGGTGTAACTTCTTTATTCACGTCTGATAAATTTATTTCAAATTTTCCGCCAGTGTTACACCAAGACACTTAATATTATATACAATACAGACCTTTACTCTCATCCTGGAAAGGATACCAGATTCTTCTTTGTGGATTATTTAGTAATCCCGTTTTTGATCTATATGTAAAATTTTATTTAATTCCAACAAAAAGAAACGTAAGTAAGAAGTTTGAGAGTTGGTATAATACGTAGTATGGTCTTAAAATTTACAGTTTGTTTTATTCTTGGATTGTGTGATGCATAGAAAGCGACACTTTTATCGAAATTGAGATTTTTATTGCATGCAACATTTTAAACTGTAACGGAACAAGCAGTGTTAACGTTTTTCTCCAAAATTCGTTAATTGACGAATTATAGCAACTGCTTAGTTTATCGTTAATACAACACATTATCACATTTTAGCGTAACCGACAATAACCATCTTTATCGTAAGGTTAATAAAATAATATGAATAATACGCTCAGGCGTAATAAATTTAAGACAGCAGAAATATCGCAAGCACTATACAAATATTTAAAAAATCCTTCTCCCGTAAAATTTGATATTTGTCGGTTTTGCTAAAATGGCGGTAATGGCTGGATATTAACACTATATACAGAACAACTGTAGAGGCCGATCACACATGTAAGTGATGTTATCGCGGACAGTGATCAGTCAGTAACACACTTTCTGTAAATAATTTCTAACTGGTAGTTTTCTTTTTTAAATATAATATTTTAATGAGTAATATCAAAGTTTGTGACAACCTGCATGAAAAATATTAGAAAAATTAAAAGAAAATTGTTCTACATGTTTCAATCATTTAAATGATCATCTTCAGGAAATCAAAAAACTCAATTGTGAGACAACTGAGAAATAAGAAAAACATCAAAAGGACATAACCTTTAAAATCAATTGGATGTCAAACTGACAAACGGAAAAACAATGTTGAAATAGTGAACCCCATAACAAATAGGGAAAGTCAAAACGTGATAAGATTGAACGAAGAAGAATAGCAGAAAAATAGATGGACCCAAATACTTACCGTATCAGGAACATCAAGTTACAACTAAGAATTAAATAGAACGTCGTAGAAAAATCCGATGATATCAGTCACAAAGAAATTATGTAAGACACCAACCTTTTTGAAAAGATTTAAATAAATTAAAAAATTAATAGAAACACCAAACCAATCAATTATTAGTCGAATTTTCTCCGAAAAATTAGACTTATACGGTCTATACGATAAGAGCTGCGAGAGGCGAGAGTAGGGGCGCTATCCGTTTTCGAACCCGTAGAACACGAATATGTAGAAAAAAAATGTCTATATATATATATATATATATATATATATATATATATATATATATATATATATATATACATATATATATATATATATATATATATATATATATATATAGTCCCGCCACCTTTTAATTTGTGTAGGGCCCCCCTATGGAAGTTAAGAGATGAAATTTGGTAAATGGGGCTCATTTTCGAGGCACCTCATACTGTCAAAGTGAGGTCAAATTTTGGGCAAATTTTTTTTCTGACCCGACCTTTAAGGGGGTGGTGGGGGGCGGAAAAGCAATAAAACTTTTCCAAACCGGTTTTAAATAATGTTTCGGTCAATTATCTACAACATATCCAAAATTCAGCTTCCTAGGATGATTTGATGGGAGTAGAGGGGGGAAAAACGATTTTCGCTGGATCTAACAGGCTTCCAGCCCCCCAGAATTAACGTAGAGGGTTGAAATTTGGTGTGTTGATAAAGTTCGTACCTAGGTTGTGCTTTTTGGAGGTTTTAATATTTTACTCCCACCCCCCTCATTTTTAAGCTACAATTTCATGCATTTTCGACGTTTTCGAAGTTTGTACCACTCGCACAGGTCACCCAAATAAACCTAGAGGGCTGAAATTTTGTATTCGGATTGAGTTAGTATCAAGGGGGTGCCTTTTGGGGGTCTCGACGTTTAACCCCTACCCCCACCATTTTTATACCTAATAAAACATGATTTTTCTTGTTTTTTAACAGTTTCGTTCAGGTCAAAATCTCCCCAAATAAGCCTAGAGGGCTGAAATTTTGTGTACAGGTTAAGCTAATAGCCAGACACTGTTTTTTGGGGGTTTCAACTTTTAACCCTTACCCCCACGATTTTTACGCCAATATTTCCTTAATTTTTTTGCTTGTTTTCTAACACGTCTACAGACTCCCTAAGGAAACCTAGAGGGCTGAAATTTTGTACGTGTATTCAGTTAGTATCCAGCTAGTACCTTGTAGGGAGTCCACATTACTTTTCCCCCCACTTCTCCCATTTTTACATCGGAATTGAATGCTATTGTTAAATGTGTTTTACAAGCATTATGTTTATTCTAAATACAAGTAGGCGAATAGTAATTTTAAAAAATTTAAAAAAAAGTGAACTTACTTTTATGACAAATGAAATACATACATATTAAGTAATTTAAAAATGTTATTAAAGTCACTGTTTATTTATAAATTAGAAATTTTGGATTTTTATTATTTATAAAATAGAAATTTTGGATTTTTTTGGAAAGAAAAAATATCTTCATAAAAGCCTTCCAATTTACTGTTTAAGTTCCTTTTTTAATATTTAAAAATAAAACACAAAGGCAATTGGCGGATAAGCATGGGTAGGAATGCCCTCGTACGAATTGTGTTGGCTTTTTCCCTGTTAACTACTATCGGTACAAAATTTAAATTTACTGAGATTCAGCCCTTAAAAACTTAAAACCTTTTTTTAAAGCCCCGATTGACCGGACACTCGTCATCAGTTTTGAAACCACCAAAATGACAAATCGCTTGTGGACTTTCAATTACATTTCGCTTGTAGACACTCAATACCGAAGATGACAGGAAAATAATAAACAAATACTTTACTTTGCAAAATACCACGTTTATTTTTGAAACTGTGACAATATTGTTTCGAACCGATAGTTCATTTTCAAACAGAATAAAAATTATAGTCCATACATGCCCTTATATACTAAATTTTATCTACCTATATTTGTGAAGGGGAGTGGTATATGGTGTGGAAGTGGAAGGGGCGGGGGTAGTGGGAGAATCCGAAAAACAAGAAAAACAAGATTACATTACACGTGACAAATGCAAGCAAACACATGACAAAAGATTGAAATTGACAAACAAACAATATTACAAAAAAAAAAAAAAAAAAAAAAAAAAACAACAATTTTAAGGGTTTAATTAAATTATAATATTGAAAATAAAGTTGAACTGTAGATATCGGTGTAGTCATTTAAAAGGTGATCGGAGTTATGTTTATTTATTTCTATTGCTTCTAAGATTGTTAACTTCTGTCCTTTGTTTGCTTCGTGTAGCACGGTAATTTCCCGTTCTGGTGTGTGTCCGGTGTCAATTAAATGCCTCGCAAAAGCAGAGTCGGATTTCTTATTCCTATAGGATCTGAAATGCTCTGCTCTCCGGGTTTCAAAGTTTCTGCCAGTTTGACCGATGTAAAAACTATTACAGTCTTGGCAGTTTAGTTTGTAGATACCCGATTTTTTAAGTTTATCAATTTTTGTTTTATTGTTGTATATTAAGTTTCCTAGATTAAAGCCTGATTTAAATGCTATATTTATGTTTGATTTTTCTAGAATTTTTTTAATTTTATCCGATATATTACCAAAATATGTTATAGTTTTAAAGTTAGTTTTTAGTTCTGGTTTAACGGAGGGGTAAATTTCTTTTAAAGTTTGTTTAAATTCTTTCTTAGCTATTAATTTATTGATTAAGTTTGAATTATATCCGTTATTATTCGCTATTATTTTTATATTATTTATTTCTTTTTCAAAATTTTCTTCCGACAAAGGTATATTAAACGCTCGGTGGATCATGGAATTATAGGCTGCGATTTTATGTTGATACGGACTTATCGAATCATTTGGAATTGTAATGCCAGAGTAAGATGGTTTTCTATATATGTTGAAATCAAGCTTATTGTTAATTTTGGTTATAGTTAAATCTAAAAAGTTTATGCTATTATCTTTTTCCACCTCTAAGTCAAATTGAATTTTTGGGTTTATCGAGTTTATTGACTCTACAAATTTTTCTAGTTGGCGGATCGATCCGTCGAAGCCTATAATTATATCGTCCACGTATCTATACCAGAATTTTACATGTTGTTTGGTTAGTGTGTTGTTCATTATTACTTCCTCCAAGCTCGACATATAAATTTCGGCCAACAGAGGGCTTAGAGGTGATCCCATTGAAAGGCCACTTGTCTGTCGGAAGAATTTATTGCCGAACTCAAAGTAGTTTTGTTTTAAAATTGTATTAAAGGTGTTTATTAACTCGGATTGTTTTACTGGATTTTTTATATTCTTGTTTATTATTTCACTAATTAAGTTTAGGCATTCCTTGGTAGAAATGTTGGTGAACATACTACGCACGTCCAGGGACGCCAATTTGTACCGACCGGGAAAAGGAGTATTCTTTAACTGATTTACGAGTTGGAAGGAGTTTTTAATGCTGTGTTCGGAGGTGAACTGGGTTTCGGTTTTAAAAAGGGAGTCTAGGTGTTGTGATAATTTATGTGATGGACATCCAATGTGGGAAACTACTGGTCTGATTGGGTTGTCGGTTTTGTGCGTTTTTACCAATCCATATAATCTAGGGGCTCTCGGGTTCATCTCCACCAAGAAATGTCTATCCCTATCAGTAAAGATACTTTTATTATTATTAATTAATTTTTTAATTTCTTCGTTATATTTGTTAGTAGGGTCTGTTTTTAGGCGTATCATTTTTTCTTTTTTAATAAAATCGCTTATTTTATTTGAATAATCTTGTTTGTTAAGAATTACGGTAGAATTACTTTTATCTGCTTTAGTAAGTATTAAATTATTGTCGTTAATTTTATTTTTTAAAGATTTAATAGTATTCTTGTTATTTATTTTAATTTCTATGTCTTCTTTTAATATATTTTTAATTGATTCTATAGCTAAATTATCATTAGAATTTTTTAACGCGAGTTCCGAGTCTACTATTAAAGTTTCTTTAAGGTTTTTATGGTTTAAATTAGGTATATATTTAGGTCCTTTACTCAAGAGATTTATTTCGGTTGTATCAAATTCGGTATTAGTTAAGTTTATTACGCGTTGGTTAGAATTTATTGTGTTAATTGTTGCTTTTTTAGGTTCCCGATTTAAAGTATTTTGTTTAAAACCTAACTTGTTTAATTTTCCCAATTGTGTTAAATATTTTTTATGTATTTGTTTGCTTACCCTTTCCCGAACTTGATCGTCAAACTGGCAGAATTCTAGGTAGTGGAGCTGGTACAGTAGTTCCGTATGTGCGGTCTTCATATATATGAACACGACATCTCGCTGTTTATACCACTTATGTGCTTCCTCTTTTAACCAAGCCTTCTTACCAGCCTCAACCGCTTTCTTTGAAACTTGATTTTTTGTCCTGGTTTTCAAGTTGACAAATTTTGGGAATATTTTTCTCTTCAGACATTCTTGGATAAACCAAATATTCTGAGAGTACTGTCTTGATTTGGCATGTAATTTTGAATATAACTTCAAAAGCTCGTGCCTGCTCGCACTCTTTATAATATTAATAGATTTGAGCGTTACTTTATGGTATTCCATATTTGTAAATAATAAACAAATACTTTACTTTGCAAAATACCACGTTTATTTTTGAAACTGTGACAATATTGTTTCGAACCGATAGTTCATTTTCAAACAGAATAAAAATTATAGTCCATACATGCCCTTATATACTAAATTTTATCTACCTATATTTGTGAAGGGGAGTGGTATATGGTGTGGAAGTGGAAGGGGCGGGGGTAGTGGGAGAATCCGAAAAACAAGAAAAACAAGATTACATTACACGTGACAAATGCAAGCAAACACATGACAAAAGATTGAAATTGACAAACAAACAATATTACAAAAAAAAAAAAAAAAAAAAAAAAACAACAATTTTAAGGGTTTAATTAAATTATAATATTGAAAATAAAGTTGAACTGTAGATATCGGTGTAGTCATTTAAAAGGTGATCGGAGTTATGTTTATTTATTTCTATTGCTTCTAAGATTGTTAACTTCTGTCCTTTGTTTGCTTCGTGTAGCACGGTAATTTCCCGTTCTGGTGTGTGTCCGGTGTCAATTAAATGCCTCGCAAAAGCAGAGTCGGATTTCTTATTCCTATAGGATCTGAAATGCTCTGCTCTCCGGGTTTCAAAGTTTCTGCCAGTTTGACCGATGTAAAAACTATTACAGTCTTGGCAGTTTAGTTTGTAGATACCCGATTTTTTAAGTTTATCAATTTTTGTTTTATTGTTGTATATTAAGTTTCCTAGATTAAAGCCTGATTTAAATGCTATATTTATGTTTGATTTTTCTAGAATTTTTTTAATTTTATCCGATATATTACCAAAATATGTTATAGTTTTAAAGTTAGTTTTTAGTTCTGGTTTAACGGAGGGGTAAATTTCTTTTAAAGTTTGTTTAAATTCTTTCTTAGCTATTAATTTATTGATTAAGTTTGAATTATATCCGTTATTATTCGCTATTATTTTTATATTATTTATTTCTTTTTCAAAATTTTCTTCCGACAAAGGTATATTAAACGCTCGGTGGATCATGGAATTATAGGCTGCGATTTTATGTTGATACGGACTTATCGAATCATTTGGAATTGTAATGCCAGAGTAAGATGGTTTTCTATATATGTTGAAATCAAGCTTATTGTTAATTTTGGTTATAGTTAAATCTAAAAAGTTTATGCTATTATCTTTTTCCACCTCTAAGTCAAATTGAATTTTTGGGTTTATCGAGTTTATTGACTCTACAAATTTTTCTAGTTGGCGGATCGATCCGTCGAAGCCTATAATTATATCGTCCACGTATCTATACCAGAATTTTACATGTTGTTTGGTTAGTGTGTTGTTCATTATTACTTCCTCCAAGCTCGACATATAAATTTCGGCCAACAGAGGGCTTAGAGGTGATCCCATTGAAAGGCCACTTGTCTGTCGGAAGAATTTATTGCCGAACTCAAAGTAGTTTTGTTTTAAAATTGTATTAAAGGTGTTTATTAACTCGGATTGTTTTACTGGATTTTTTATATTCTTGTTTATTATTTCACTAATTAAGTTTAGGCATTCCTTGGTAGAAATGTTGGTGAACATACTACGCACGTCCAGGGACGCCAATTTGTACCGACCGGGAAAAGGAGTATTCTTTAACTGATTTACGAGTTGGAAGGAGTTTTTAATGCTGTGTTCGGAGGTGAACTGGGTTTCGGTTTTAAAAAGGGAGTCTAGGTGTTGTGATAATTTATGTGATGGACATCCAATGTGGGAAACTACTGGTCTGATTGGGTTGTCGGTTTTGTGCGTTTTTACCAATCCATATAATCTAGGGGCTCTCGGGTTCATCTCCACCAAGAAATGTCTATCCCTATCAGTAAAGATACTTTTATTATTATTAATTAATTTTTTAATTTCTTCGTTATATTTGTTAGTAGGGTCTGTTTTTAGGCGTATCATTTTTTCTTTTTTAATAAAATCGCTTATTTTATTTGAATAATCTTGTTTGTTAAGAATTACGGTAGAATTACTTTTATCTGCTTTAGTAAGTATTAAATTATTGTCGTTAATTTTATTTTTTAAAGATTTAATAGTATTCTTGTTATTTATTTTAATTTCTATGTCTTCTTTTAATATATTTTTAATTGATTCTATAGCTAAATTATCATTAGAATTTTTTAACGCGAGTTCCGAGTCTACTATTAAAGTTTCTTTAAGGTTTTTATGGTTTAAATTAGGTATATATTTAGGTCCTTTACTCAAGAGATTTATTTCGGTTGTATCAAATTCGGTATTAGTTAACTTTATTACGCGTTGGTTAGAATTTATTGTGTTAATTGTTGCTTTTTTAGGTTCCCGATTTAAAGTATTTTGTTTAAAACCTAACTTGTTTAATTTTCCCAATTGTGTTAAATATTTTTTATGTATTTGTTTGCTTACCCTTTCCCGAACTTGATCGTCAAACTGGCAGAATTCTAGGTAGTGGAGCTGGTACAGTAGTTCCGTATGTGCGGTCTTCATATATATGAACACGACATCTCGCTGTTTATACCACTTATGTGCTTCCTCTTTTAACCAAGCCTTCTTACCAGCCTCAACCGCTTTCTTTGAAACTTGATTTTTTGTCCTGGTTTTCAAGTTGACAAATTTTGGGAATATTTTTCTCTTCAGACATTCTTGGATAAACCAAATATTCTGAGAGTACTGTCTTGATTTGGCATGTAATTTTGAATATAACTTCAAAAGCTCGTGCCTGCTCGCACTCTTTATAATATTAATAGATTTGAGCGTTACTTTATGGTATTCCATATTTGTAAATAATAAACAAATACTTTACTTTGCAAAATACCACGTTTATTTTTGAAACTGTGACAATATTGTTTCGAACCGATAGTTCATTTTCAAACAGAATAAAAATTATAGTCCATGCATGCCCTTATATACTAAATTTTATCTACCTATATTTGTGAAGGGGAGTGGTATATGGTGTGGAAGTGGAAGGGGCGGGGGTAGTGGGAGAATCCGAAAAACAAGAAAAACAAGATTACATTACACGTGACAAATGCAAGCAAACACATGACAAAAGATTGAAATTGACAAACAAACAATATTACAAAAAAAAAAAAAAAAAAAAAAAAAAAAAAAAAATACAATTTTAAGGGTTTAATTAAATTATAATATTGAAAATAAAGTTGAACTGTAGATATCGGTGTAGTCATTTAAAAGGTGATCGGAGTTCAAATCTATTAATATTATAAAGAGTGCGAGCAGGCACGAGCTTTTGAAGTTATATTCAAAATTACATGCCAAATCAAGACAGTACTCTCAGAATATTTGGTTTATCCAAGAATGTCTGAAGAGAAAAATATTCCCAAAATTTGTCAACTTGAAAACCAGGACAAAAAATCAAGTTTCAAAGAAAGCGGTTGAGGCTGGTAAGAAGGCTTGGTTAAAAGAGGAAGCACATAAGTGGTATAAACAGCGAGATGTCGTGTTCATATATATGAAGACCGCACATACGGAACTACTGTACCAGCTCCACTACCTAGAATTCTGCCAGTTTGACGATCAAGTTCGGGAAAGGGTAAGCAAACAAATACATAAAAAATATTTAACACAATTGGGAAAATTAAACAAGTTAGGTTTTAAACAAAATACTTTAAATCGGGAACCTAAAAAAGCAACAATTAACACAATAAATTCTAACCAACGCGTAATAAACTTAACTAATACCGAATTTGATACAACCGAAATAAATCTCTTGAGTAAAGGACCTAAATATATACCTAATTTAAACCATAAAAACCTTAAAGAAACTTTAATAGTAGACTCGGAACTCGCGTTAAAAAATTCTAATGATAATTTAGCTATAGAATCAATTAAAAATATATTAAAAGAAGACATAGAAATTAAAATAAATAACAAGAATACTATTAAATCTTTAAAAAATAAAATTAACGACAATAATTTAATACTTACTAAAGCAGATAAAAGTAATTCTACCGTAATTCTTAACAAACAAGATTATTCAAATAAAATAAGCGATTTTATTAAAAAAGAAAAAATGATACGCCTAAAAACAGACCCTACTAACAAATATAACGAAGAAATTAAAAAATTAATTAATAATAATAAAAGTATCTTTACTGATAGGGATAGACATTTCTTGGTGGAGATGAACCCGAGAGCCCCTAGATTATATGGATTGGTAAAAACGCACAAAACCGACAACCCAATCAGACCAGTAGTTTCCCACATTGGATGTCCATCACATAAATTATCACAACACCTAGACTCCCTTTTTAAAACCGAAACCCAGTTCACCTCCGAACACAGCATTAAAAACTCCTTCCAACTCGTAAATCAGTTAAAGAATACTCCTTTTCCCGGTCGGTACAAATTGGCGTCCCTGGACGTGCGTAGTATGTTCACCAACATTTCTACCAAGGAATGCCTAAACTTAATTAGTGAAATAATAAACAAGAATATAAAAAATCCAGTAAAACAATCCGAGTTAATAAACACCTTTAATACAATTTTAAAACAAAACTACTTTGAGTTCGGCAATAAATTCTTCCGACAGACAAGTGGCCTTTCAATGGGATCACCTCTAAGCCCTCTGTTGGCCGAAATTTATATGTCGAGCTTGGAGGAAGTAATAATGAACAACACACTAACCAAACAACATGTAAAATTCTGGTATAGATACGTGGACGATATAATTATAGGCTTCGACGGATCGATCCGCCAACTAGAAAAATTTGTAGAGTCAATAAACTCGATAAACCCAAAAATTCAATTTGACTTAGAGGTGGAAAAAGATAATAGCATAAACTTTTTAGATTTAACTATAACCAAAATTAACAATAAGCTTGATTTCAACATATATAGAAAACCATCTTACTCTGGCATTACAATTCCAAATGATTCGATAAGTCCGTATCAACATAAAATCGCAGCCTATAATTCCATGATCCACCGAGCGTTTAATATACCTTTGTCGGAAGAAAATTTTGAAAAAGAAATAAATAATATAAAAATAATAGCGAATAATAACGGATATAATTCAAACTTAATCAATAAATTAATAGCTAAGAAAGAATTTAAACAAACTTTAAAAGAAATTTACCCCTCCGTTAAACCAGAACTAAAAACTAACTTTAAAACTATAACATATTTTGGTAATATATCGGATAAAATTAAAAAAATTCTAGAAAAATCAAACATAAATATAGCATTTAAATCAGGCTTTAATCTAGGAAACTTAATATACAACAATAAAACAAAAATTGATAAACTTAAAAAATCGGGTATCTACAAACTAAACTGCCAAGACTGTAATAGTTTTTACATCGGTCAAACTGGCAGAAACTTTGAAACCCGGAGAGCAGAGCATTTCAGATCCTATAGGAATAAGAAATCCGACTCTGCTTTTGCGAGGCATTTAATTGACACCGGACACACACCAGAACGGGAAATTACCGTGCTACACGAAGCAAACAAAGGACAGAAGTTAACAATCTTAGAAGCAATAGAAATAAATAAACATAACTCCGATCACCTTTTAAATGACTACACCGATATCTACAGTTCAACTTTATTTTCAATATTATAATTTAATTAAACCCTTAAAATTGTTGTTTTTTTTTTTTTTTTTTTTTTTTTTTTGTAATATTGTTTGTTTGTCAATTTCAATCTTTTGTCATGTGTTTGCTTGCATTTGTCACGTGTAATGTAATCTTGTTTTTCTTGTTTTTCGGATTCTCCCACTACCCCCGCCCCTTCCACTTCCACACCATATACCACTCCCCTTCACAAATATAGGTAGATAAAATTTAGTATATAAGGGCATGTATGGACTATAATTTTTATTCTGTTTGAAAATGAACTATCGGTTCGAAACAATATTGTCACAGTTTCAAAAATAAACGTGGTATTTTGCAAAGTAAAGTATTTGTTTATTATTTACAAATATGGAATACCATAAAGTAACGCTCAAATCTATTAATATTATAAAGAGTGCGAGCAGGCACGAGCTTTTGAAGTTATATTCAAAATTACATGCCAAATCAAGACAGTACTCTCAGAATATTTGGTTTATCCAAGAATGTCTGAAGAGAAAAATATTCCCAAAATTTGTCAACTTGAAAACCAGGACAAAAAATCAAGTTTCAAAGAAAGCGGTTGAGGCTGGTAAGAAGGCTTGGTTAAAAGAGGAAGCACATAAGTGGTATAAACAGCGAGATGTCGTGTTCATATATATGAAGACCGCACATACGGAACTACTGTACCAGCTCCACTACCTAGAATTCTGCCAGTTTGACGATCAAGTTCGGGAAAGGGTAAGCAAACAAATACATAAAAAATATTTAACACAATTGGGAAAATTAAACAAGTTAGGTTTTAAACAAAATACTTTAAATCGGGAACCTAAAAAAGCAACAATTAACACAATAAATTCTAACCAACGCGTAATAAACTTAACTAATACCGAATTTGATACAACCGAAATAAATCTCTTGAGTAAAGGACCTAAATATATACCTAATTTAAACCATAAAAACCTTAAAGAAACTTTAATAGTAGACTCGGAACTCGCGTTAAAAAATTCTAATGATAATTTAGCTATAGAATCAATTAAAAATATATTAAAAGAAGACATAGAAATTAAAATAAATAACAAGAATACTATTAAATCTTTAAAAAATAAAATTAACGACAATAATTTAATACTTACTAAAGCAGATAAAAGTAATTCTACCGTAATTCTTAACAAACAAGATTATTCAAATAAAATAAGCGATTTTATTAAAAAAGAAAAAATGATACGCCTAAAAACAGACCCTACTAACAAATATAACGAAGAAATTAAAAAATTAATTAATAATAATAAAAGTATCTTTACTGATAGGGATAGACATTTCTTGGTGGAGATGAACCCGAGAGCCCCTAGATTATATGGATTGGTAAAAACGCACAAAACCGACAACCCAATCAGACCAGTAGTTTCCCACATTGGATGTCCATCACATAAATTATCACAACACCTAGACTCCCTTTTTAAAACCGAAACCCAGTTCACCTCCGAACACAGCATTAAAAACTCCTTCCAACTCGTAAATCAGTTAAAGAATACTCCTTTTCCCGGTCGGTACAAATTGGCGTCCCTGGACGTGCGTAGTATGTTCACCAACATTTCTACCAAGGAATGCCTAAACTTAATTAGTGAAATAATAAACAAGAATATAAAAAATCCAGTAAAACAATCCGAGTTAATAAACACCTTTAATACAATTTTAAAACAAAACTACTTTGAGTTCGGCAATAAATTCTTCCGACAGACAAGTGGCCTTTCAATGGGATCACCTCTAAGCCCTCTGTTGGCCGAAATTTATATGTCGAGCTTGGAGGAAGTAATAATGAACAACACACTAACCAAACAACATGTAAAATTCTGGTATAGATACGTGGACGATATAATTATAGGCTTCGACGGATCGATCCGCCAACTAGAAAAATTTGTAGAGTCAATAAACTCGATAAACCCAAAAATTCAATTTGACTTAGAGGTGGAAAAAGATAATAGCATAAACTTTTTAGATTTAACTATAACCAAAATTAACAATAAGCTTGATTTCAACATATATAGAAAACCATCTTACTCTGGCATTACAATTCCAAATGATTCGATAAGTCCGTATCAACATAAAATCGCAGCCTATAATTCCATGATCCACCGAGCGTTTAATATACCTTTGTCGGAAGAAAATTTTGAAAAAGAAATAAATAATATAAAAATAATAGCGAATAATAACGGATATAATTCAAACTTAATCAATAAATTAATAGCTAAGAAAGAATTTAAACAAACTTTAAAAGAAATTTACCCCTCCGTTAAACCAGAACTAAAAACTAACTTTAAAACTATAACATATTTTGGTAATATATCGGATAAAATTAAAAAAATTCTAGAAAAATCAAACATAAATATAGCATTTAAATCAGGCTTTAATCTAGGAAACTTAATATACAACAATAAAACAAAAATTGATAAACTTAAAAAATCGGGTATCTACAAACTAAACTGCCAAGACTGTAATAGTTTTTACATCGGTCAAACTGGCAGAAACTTTGAAACCCGGAGAGCAGAGCATTTCAGATCCTATAGGAATAAGAAATCCGACTCTGCTTTTGCGAGGCATTTAATTGACACCGGACACACACCAGAACGGGAAATTACCGTGCTACACGAAGCAAACAAAGGACAGAAGTTAACAATCTTAGAAGCAATAGAAATAAATAAACATAACTCCGATCACCTTTTAAATGACTACACCGATATCTACAGTTCAACTTTATTTTCAATATTATAATTTAATTAAACCCTTAAAATTGTTGTTTTTTTTTTTTTTTTTTTTTTTTTTTTTTGTAATATTGTTTGTTTGTCAATTTCAATCTTTTGTCATGTGTTTGCTTGCATTTGTCACGTGTAATGTAATCTTGTTTTTCTTGTTTTTCGGATTCTCCCACTACCCCCGCCCCTTCCACTTCCACACCATATACCACTCCCCTTCACAAATATAGGTAGATAAAATTTAGTATATAAGGGCATGTATGGACTATAATTTTTATTCTGTTTGAAAATGAACTATCGGTTCGAAACAATATTGTCACAGTTTCAAAAATAAACGTGGTATTTTGCAAAGTAAAGTATTTGTTTATTATTTACAAATATGGAATACCATAAAGTAACGCTCAAATCTATTAATATTATGACAGGAAAAATTCAACTTCCGTGATGGGGCTCCGCTGCTCACGGCGTTTTTTACACTTAAAACACTCATAATTAATGAGAACATAATTTAGTAAAATTTAAATTGTTATAGGTTAGTAATGGAAAATGAAAAACGAAAAATATACTTAAAATAATTCAAAATAATTTAAAATAATTCAAACTGGGTATTTTTCTGCTATTCTTCTGCGTTCAATCTTATTACGTTTTGACTTTCCCTATTTCTTATGGCGTTCACTATTTTAACATTGTTTTTCCGTTTGTCAGTTTGACATCCAATTGATTTTAAAGGTTATGTCCTTTTGATGTTTTTCTTATTTCTCAGTTGTCTCACAATTGAGTTTTTTGATTCCTAAAGATGATCATTTAAATGACTGAAACATGTAGAACAATTTTCTTTTGATTTTTCTAATATTTTTCATGCAGGTTGTCGCAAACTTTGATATTACTCATTCATTTTTACCTGCAGTTGGATTTTGATAATTTATGATAATTTATAATATTTTAAGTTTTTTATTATAAATTTTTTATTTGTTTATTCTTTAAAAATATTGTCGATTACCAAGGAAGTTTACTGCTTAGATGCACGACCACTAAAGTGTTAAAAACATAATTTCTTAATAGTATTATCTAAATTATGTACTAAATCAATCGAAATTGGTAATTAACTAACTTAATATCCTTTTAATTCATTATCAAATTATCGAAAAAAAAATATACCGAATGAACCCAAACAAATCATAATGAATTTTCTAACCTCACCTTCATTTTCCACACAATAAAAAAGATGTCATAATCTGTCTGTCCACTCAGTTAACGGACACAAAAAATATCGTTAATCATATTTTTCCTATCTTACGGTCGGTCGCCCAGTGGGTTGTCTCATTCAACTCGAGCTCGAGTGATAACATATCCATCTATGTATACGGGCAGCAGCGAACAAACAACAATAATATACTCCCGAAAAAATTTGCCAATGGACGGGGTGAGTGGGTGAGTTTTATTTTAGCGTTATCACATCCGTTCAGTTGGTAATAATGTACACCATACACTAACTATGTTGTTAACTTATGACAAATTACTGTACGATGAATCCTTTTTCACTATTTTTTTTGTTTTGTATGGTCCGGTCGGTCGGGCCTTCGAAACCGGACGCGGGTTAAACATTTTATCTAAATTGATATCATTATATTATAGCAGTGGCGGTATGTAGGTATTTGTTTGCGTTGTAACATTTTTATTATTTCGTTGTTTGTTGGACCGGCCCAGCCGTGCCTGCCCGGTTCAGTATTGTCCATTGGCGTGGCGTGCTGTTGGATTGAAAAGTTTTTTCAAGAGATAAAATAATTTTTTTGATTTATTATATTGCACAGTATTATTTATATAATGTTTTTGTATATGTACTAGATATATATATATATAAATTTTTTTTGTGTGTATTATATCAAAAATAATGAGTGGATATCACATTTCATTTTTTTTGTTACTCTATTTTAAATGAATGTAATCAATTATATTTGTTTTAATATTTTCGTATTTGATAATAGGGTATGGTGGTGTAAATTTGCCCATTATTCAATCAGTTGCTCATCATAGAAATGAAAATTACGAACTAAGATAGTTGATGCTTTAGATTAGCATATTAAAGATTAAAAATATTACTTTTTAATATTATATTCTAGTACCGACAATATAGTCCAGGCGGTATCGGTGCATAAGTACCGAAAACTATTCCACCTCAGTTTTTTTATGCGATCCTCTTCAAATTTCCCTACTAACGATATAAATGCGTGTTGCCATGCGGCAACCCCGTGCCATATTGTTTAAACCGAAATTGTTTAAACAGTTGCAAGGAATTGTTATTTTTCAATCGGACATTTTTTTTTTATATTCTTTATTGAAATACAAATAAGAAAGGTCCTATGACTTTTCACGATAAAGTTAATATTTTTAGAAATATGAATTTTTAAAGGTTCGAAAAATCTCGATCCTTTTAAAATTCATATCTCTAAAAATATTAACTTTATCGTGAAAAGTCCTAGGACCTTTTTTATTTGTATTTGAATAAAGAAATAAAGAAAATAAAAAAAATTTGTCCGGTTGAAAAAAATACTTAGAGGTATTTTAAAAGTAGGCGACGCATATTTGTGAGCGCGCGAAATTAACAATTAAAAAATAGGTATAAACAATGAATTTTTTTCAAATCTCAATTACGGATGTTATTAACTATTGTATAAAGAATTTAAAAAAATATTTATATTTTTTTTTAAATATATTTTTCATGGGTCAAGAGTACCAAAATTTGAGATTTTTCAAGCCTTTTTTATTTGTATTTCAATAAAGAATATAAAAAAATTTGTCCCGTTGAAAAATAACAATTCCTTGCAATTGTTTTAACAATTTCGGTTTAAACAATATGGCCCCGGTTTGCCCCATGGAAAAATGCATTTATATCATCAGTAGGGCAATTTGAACAGGATCGCATAAAAAAATTGAGGTGGAATAGTTTTCGATACTCATGCGCCGATATCTCCTGGACTAACATACTTTTAAAAAAAGTTTAAAACTTAATAACTATAAAAGGTATAATTAACTTTAGATGGTGTAAAAAAAAAATTTAATGCGACGGATCGAGAAGCGATAGAACATTAATTTATACATATATGGGGACATTTTATTTCATTTTTTTAATGTTATTAAAATTGCGATAAATTCATATTATGTAAAAGAAACTTTGATGCAGTGTACTAATTAAACACTTAAAAACAGTCAATACACTTTTTACTCATTGTAAGCAACTTGAAATAGAATCATATATCTTACTCTTTTTAGATAATAAAATTCGCCTATACGTAAAAAGAGTAAAGCATATGCTTCTATTTCAATTTTTGAGTTGCTTACAACGAGTAAAAAGTCTATGTAAGTTTATCGCAAATTAATATTCCAATTTCTTACTTTTTCGTATTTTCCTTACTCATTGTAAAATAAATAAATAAATAAATAATTAAGAAATATAGAAAAGAATCCATTGTCATTTAATGCACATCCAACACGAACTTGCCGTTTTGTGAAGAATGTATAATGATTCCGAAAGAAGAGTCTTGCTTCGGAGTCATAATAGAAGAAATTACAAAAAAATTGCCCAAAAAATATCATATAACAGTTTTTGCTGTATTTAGTAGTAGTACATAAAATATCAAAATTTGAACCAATTCTGACTGACAAGTAATTGGTAAGATAAAAATATTTAAAAATTACTTTTTAAAGTACGCAGCTAATGGAGGAATCCCCGGAATACGTTGAAAGCCAACACTTAATCGAACAAATAAATAACTTCTGTTAATGATTATTTAAATGACAAAAAATTTGTAAATAATGTAACGCGACGCGACGGTGAGGCCGGATTGTACAAGTGTGGTGTAATAATGTCTATAAACTTTTGTATATTGATGTGAAAGCATATTATTTGAACTGTTTGTAATTTTAGCTTCGGAACCCCAATCCACCGCGTATACAGTTTATGAAATTGATCTTAAGGTTCACTGAATACTCGTCTCTGTATTGTACAGTTTAATGCGCAGAGTTATAATCGTGAGGTCCGGAGAGGTTATAAAATAAACACATTTTTTACGATCGTAAAACACTTTACTGACTGTTGATTTTAGTTAATTTATTGCGGTATGAAATGTACATAAAAAACCCAAACGGCAAATATTTATCACACATTGTGAAACTAAATGTAAAAGCTGATGTGTCTTATTAATATATTACAAGATAAACCAAAAAAAAATGTTGAAACGAAACAAAAGAATGAAAAGACAACCTAAGTGAATCGGATCCGACACATCTTATTATTGGAAACAAGCTTAAAAAGCAACCAGGGGTATTTTATTTTAATTCAATATTACAAAAAATATTGTATGCAACACGTGTAGGCAACACGCAAATTGTTCAACTCAGGAAACCTCGTTGGACACATTACAACTTGGAACTTACGACTCGTGAAAAAAACACCTTATTTTTACATAAATAACTCTTTTTAACTATTTGCAAATTTGAAATCTGGATCCGAACTACTATCTTGAGTAGAAGGTACTATCTTGATTGAAATTATTATTTTTACAGTTGAAGTTATTTCGGCTTCTATGCTGTGATACATCTTTCGTAAATCTGTTTTAAACAGCTGTTTGTTTGTGTGGTTTTCTCTATATATGTGTAGGTATATAATACAAATGTTTTTGCAATTACAAACCAATTTAGTGTACTAACTGATGCAATTATTGTTTATTGTCTAAACTGTGTGCACCTGGAGAACACCATTATTTTGTAGTGGTGTAATGTGCTCTTTAATTCTTTTTATGCCAAACTATGTACCTACTAGAGTTTTCTATTTTACCGGAAGCTAATTTTAATTTTAAATTGTCTGTGATTATTTAAGGATGTTTGGCAGGTACAATCGGAGATAAAAGTACATGAAATTAGAAATTCGTGAATAATTGCGTTGTATAACAAACTATGAGGTAAATAAATAGTTATCTTTGTTAAATAATAGCTATCACTACAACTGATTGTACAATACATCAAACTATAGCTCTCAGCTGACTACAAGAGCTGAGTACATTCTGCGGATTTTTCGGAGGAATTTTAAAATGCTACGAGACGATTGAAAATTTAGTAGAATGTTCCTCATTAAATACTGAGGCCCCTGTGAAAATTTCAAACCGATTCACTAAGCCGTTAAAAAGTTATTTAATCTGTTCTGTTTTCGAATTTCCCTAAGAGTACGTATAAAATTAGTTTTTTTTTTTTTAATAACTTTTTAACGGCTTAATGAATCGGTTTGAAATTTTCACAGGGGCCTTAGTATTTAATGAGGAACATTCTACTAAATTTTCAATCGTCTCGTAGCATTTTGAAATTCTCCGAAAAATCCTCAGAATGCACTCAGCTCTTGTAGTCAGCTGAGAGCTATAGTTTGATCTATCATACAATCAGTTGTAGTGATAGCTATTATTTAACAAAGATAACTATTTATTTACCTCATTGTTTGTTATATAACGCAATTATTCACTAATTTCTAATTTCATGTACTTTTATCTCCGATTGTACCTCCCAAACATCCTTAATTAAGTACATTTTCGAATTTTCCAATCAGACAGACTTGTTAAACCAATAAATCACTACGTTGTACCGAACTGTGACATGTTATTTTAGTAAATACACAAATTTTGGTTTATTTTAGGTTGTTTAGATTTAGATTTAATTTGAATAAAACATGAAACTGACCGTCATACTGTCCATACAGCTCCATGGTAATCAACACGATAGCTCCGTGTATAGTTGTCAACGTGTCTGTGTAAATATATCAGTCAACACATGAATATTATTGTATGCTTATCGCAGCTACCACGCGCAAATATCAGCTACAGGGAATTATTTCGGAACGTGTTATTTTATTTGGTAAAATAATTCGCCAAGTGCATGCTGTATACGCATTTAGTTGGGATTCCACTGTGTGGTTAGAATTTTTCACAGCTTTCGGGATATATTCTAGGGTATTTAATAGTGTTACTTGTACATCTGTTCCTGTGAGGGGGGGTCAGTTATGTGATAAATTCTTTTTCCTCTATTTACGTATAAATATGTTTTCCTCTACGTACACACACCGGCATAATTAGCGGAACATAAAATAAAAAAAATATAAAAACCTATTTATTAAACAAAGTTGGCGGTTTTTTTTTCGTTTTTACTTAAAATAATATTGAAGTAACGAATCAATTGAATTTTCATAGAATTGTTTTTATTTATTATTGATGCAATTCTTTTTAAGGGGTCTGTCAGTTTCGAATTCAGATACCGTTTCTTCTCAATGTGGTCCAGCTTCAAACTGCCGTAATTGAAGAATGGCAAAGACTGTCCCAGGAAACTATAGAAAAACGAATTGAAGCTTTGATAAGAGCACGGGAGGAACCTGGCGGGATTAAAACGCTGTGTTTCATTTTCTATTTGTTAAATAATCTTTAACTTAAATTATTCTTAGACGATTTAAAGATTCAAAAAATTTGCCATTTTATATGGTTACTTGTTTTGCTACCGAAAATAAAGGTATGTCGATTTGTGGACATGTAATTTTAAGTGAATAATTAAATAAGATTAATATTTTCTTGAAATTAAATAGTTTATTTGATTTTTAAAGATATTTTCTATGTTCCGCTAATTCTGCCGGTGTGTGTATGTTAATTGAGGTATAGACCTATTACGAGTTCACGCAAAACTTCATGTTCTTAGACCATAAGATTAGGAACACAACGAAATCGTAAGTGTTCCAAGATTTTTTCTTTGATATTTTGCCACTGATTTTTTATCATTGCTATAGAAAACAGTGAGAATAACCCAAAAAGTTATCTTAACGACTCTGTCAGTAACACAAACTGAAAATAATAAGAATTTTGATTTATCTTGTTGGGTTGTTGCAAATGAAATTTCGAATGTTTATCTGTTATCGACATAATATAATACTCTAAGCGCTCAAAACTTTACGATTTCCTTAAACGTTGCTTTTCTAAACAAGACAAAGCATTACTTTACACCTGAGAACATTTTATTTATGCAATGTAATTGATTTATTTTATACAATGTAACTGTCTAAATACTTAGAAATCATCAATAAGTAATTTTATCAAAGTAAATTATTATAAGTAATGTTTATGTTTCTGACTTTAACTTGCTTTTGATTTATATTATGCACTTAAATGGGCATTTTTTTAAAAAACCACATAAATAAATCACACAAAAAAGACTGCACTAAAAAAGGTTCAGCTTATAACATTTTAAAATAATACTCAATATTCATCAAAGAATATTCATCCCACAAACTTGAAACCTTTGATGTATCGAATATTTCCTCTAAATTCAAATTCAACGACGCCGGTCTTCAGTTTCGTCAAACAAATTTGGTGATGGGACACTATATTCTCTTCAAACAATAACGTAGTTAATAAAAATGTACTTATGAAAAATGAATTAGCGCAGTTTCTCAAATTCGGGCAGACTGAAGTTGAAGCAGCCATAAATATAAACGTTTAATTCACACAGCTGGTGAAAGGGTAATACGAAGCAACATAAATGTATAAGTAAAAATTTGGGGGGACAGGTCTACCCACACTGTCAACTTCCCATTGGGTGTCCTTAAAGACTAGAGACTACTGTACATAAATGTTAAATAATTCTTTTTTCATTTCAGGGGTCTACTTCTCTGGGCCCCGCAATAGTGGTTTTACCTCTTGCACCACACCGAGGACTTCGCCCTTTGTACCTAAGGGTGGGGACCCTTATCAAATAAATGCAAGTATCATTTGTTCTGAAGATACGCGAGACAAAAATTATTTCATAAAATATTTCTTATTTATTTTTTTTTTTTTTTAAATTTTATAATAATTTACTGACGTTTTTAACATCAATTAGGTTTTCAGGCCATTATATAATAAAGACATGGTAACAAGTCTATAAGTATGATCTATTTTGTGTTAATAAAGTTCCGTTTTTTTATTATAGAAAATCAACCGCTAATCGAATTGGCTGAAAACTTTATCCGGTTTTCATTTTTTAATTACGCATCCAATGAAACTAGTCCGAAGTGAATACCATCATTTGTTCTCGAGATATGCGAGACAAAACAATTCACGAACGAACGCACACACAGACATCACGCTAAAAAAGATGGATTCAGATTCTAGTGGCCTTAAAACGTGGAGATATGTCCAAATTAGCGATTCGTAAAATCGGACCCATTACAATAACTTCCAATGGGAAGTTAAAAATATCACAGCGTAAAATTGTCACATAGCACACAACCATCCGACATTTCATTTACAACAACCTAATATACATTTTATGATGTGGAATATAAAAATAAAAATTTATCTCAGGAGTCAGTTGTTGCAGAGTTCTACATTTATTTCTTCTTTTATACAGATAATATAAATGCATATTTTTATGTCACAGTTTGTTGCAGTAAAATGCATCTTAGAATGTGTTTTAAAAAATATTAGATTTTGCAAATCATTCATATCAACAACGATGTGTCTGACTGTTTGTTGTCTGTCTCTGTTGAATATTATGTTATAAAATTTTCACAAAAATGTAAAATTGAAAATTTGTTTTATACTGGAAGGTGTTTATTTGCAATTTTCTACGACATAATATTATAATGTAATGTTTAGTTGTGTTTTTTGAACAGATTTTGACGACATGCGAAGGGAGTAAGCCAACTGGGAACAAATATAACCTATGTTTGTCTCAGGTACAGGATTATTCAAAAGTTTTGGATTATCATCTAACAATTTTTTTAATACTTAGGTATATTTAATGGACAAGTTTACCATTTTTTTTTATGGGTGAAAATAAAATTTAAACAAAATCAAACAAAAGTGTAAAAGAAAAATTAAGATATCTCAACAACTAACAAAGTTACGGGACTTTAAAGTTGCACTTTACAGAGATAGTTCTGTTTCATGTGAAACAGATGTGTGACGTCATTGCAAATAGAGCGAGAAATCATTTTTAATAAACTTTTATAATGCTAGTAAAAGCGTTAATTGCTACGGATACGACGATTTTGAAATTTTTATGTTTTACAAATTCAATATTTTGACGTTTTAAAATGTCATTTTTTTGAATTTTTGTCATTTTGGAAAGTAGGCTTTTGCGCTCTGTGAAGAGAGCGCAAAACATGTATTTAAATTGTTCAATTTAAATTGTGCCCAAAATGAAAAGACTGAGAGAAGATAACTGTAACGAGCCGAAACTTTTATGACTGAAAATAATTAAGTATACTTGATGACATCGTAGAAACAAATTTCCTTTTTTTAGTGTCCCGTACCGTCAAAATTGACAAATGTGAAACACTTGTAGAGGCGATTTTCTGGTCAAATTATAGATTGTGATAGTTTAGTTATAACAGCCATTCTTTTGAAACATACCCTTTGCAGTAAAAGGAGTGCATACTAGTTCGCTCCCGCGGCCAGATTTTAATCTTATCTTGAAAAAGGGTCGTAGGTTAGTTCGCTCCCGACTTGTTATCTACTGACAGATAAAATTAATTACTTTTTAAAATATTCAAACTGATACATATACAGCCAGTCTTTAGTTACGGACGTGACATTTTCACGCACATTTACACGCCTTCTCATAAAAAAAAATAGAAGTTATTGTTTTCCTTTACTACCTTTATTACCTTTATTACCTATATAACCTTTATTACGTCACATAAGCGCTCGGAAACTATCGGCCCGTTATCGGGTCTAAGTTTGAAAATTTATTTTTAATTTAATATAACTTCTTAATTAATTATTACGTTTAAAAAGAAATAAAACGAGTTTTCTTATAAAACTCATATATGATCTTTCCATTTATGACAAAAAAAAATTTTTCTTCAAAAACCTAATTGTCGATAGTAATTTCTTTCATATGCAACTCTCCAATAAATGACAAAATACGTCACTGTTGTAATAGGAGACAACGCCCAAAACAGCACATTTTCTGAACCATTTACCTATATTGCAAAATTTCAACGACGTCGATCCCAAACATATAGCAAACAGGTCTCATAAATGAATAAAATATTTTTCAATAACGGCAGAAAAAAATTGCATATTTTAAATAATAATAATAATAATAATAATGTAGTTGTAGGGATCAGTGACCTAGTCTCGCATACATTTCATCTAACTTAATTAAATCTATAAACAAAGAGGTAATTTATTCGGTAGAAAATTTTAATTAGTGATCGGTGAAGTGGTTTCTTGGTACTTCAAAAAACCCTTAGTAAATAGGTATGTACATACAAGACAGAGAGAGATATAATATAATAGTGTATGTGTTTGAAGTATGTCTCTATGTACTGAGAATTGCAAAGTACTACTATTGCGAAGAGGAATTATGAACTCTCCAGCGGGCGGGAATTAATATTACACTCTATACATTATCATGCGATACATTTTTTTTTAAATGCCACACATAGATTATTCTATCATTTAAAGGCTTAGTGCACACACAAAGCAATCGTTTTATTGTGCGACAGAAAGTAGAGCGATGAAAAATTCTACAACAGAAATATTAGTTGCTATTGAAATCACTCCAAACGTTTATTCGAATTATTATGAAATATATTTATATGAATGGTTCACAAAACAAACCAATTAAGTTCGCACGTATAATTTTTCCAAAAACAACCATCAGAGAACTTGATTGAATCCTTACATTTTATAATTATTATCATTGTTATCTTATCACTTTGTTTTAATGAACAACCCTAAGTTGCTTTGTCTGTACTAACCTCAAGTTGCATATATATTATAGTAGTAAAAAAAAATTTAATGAATAATAAACTGCTACTGAAAATAAAAGTATACAAAATGATACCCGGCAGGAGTGCGACTACGGAACAGGGCGCATGACAAAAAATGGCGCAACAGTGAAAGATGTAAGAGGGAGAAAAAATAAGTTTTTATTGGAAGATAATTTTTTTTGCACGCCAGCCAAAATCAAGAACGCAAAAATTGGAGTTACACCACTGATTCTCCGTCGTAAAATAATTTAACTTTACACAGTTAAAAAAATTTGTCTTCTGCGTAAAAAAAAACTAGTGGTTAAAATTTTTGTGTTAAATAAGTAACACAACCCTGCTTAATGTAACATTTCGTGTTTGTGTTAAATGAAAATATTAACACAAATTTCGATTTAACAGAATAAGAATGTTAACCTGTTTTGAACAAGAAGAAAGTAACATAATATTTGTGTAGAGCAAAAGAATGTTATAAGTACGTAAATTAGATTAGGATATATATCTACCAAAATATATATAATAAAAAAGATGAGAGTAGTTCTTATTATTAAACAAAATCGGAAAATTATAAGTTCTTTCAATTATTGACGAATATAGTTTTATTAAGCGTTTAAAAATGAAATAATTTTCTTACATTTTAAGGTTATTTTGTTACAAATTCATTTACAAAAAATCACGTAAGCTTACTTACATGTAAGATTGTATATTACCTATATAATACAATCTCAAATAAGCTTACATGATTTTTTTTAACTGAATCTGTAACAAAATAACCTTAAAATGTAAGAAAATTGTTTCATTTTTAAACGTTTAATAAAACTATATTCGTCAATAACTGAGAAAACTAACAATTTTTCGGTTTTATTAGGCTACTCAGAGGCCATAACCTCTGAGTAAGCCTTATCGTTTCACAAAAATACTATTCTAATGTGTGACCAACTTGCATTTCTGTTTGCTGAACTCAGCTCCCCAACTTTTTGGAGTAAAGGGGATATTTTTCTTAATTACAAAAATAAAAAATTTAAGACATTAATTTTGGACCTAACTGCTAATTGTTTAATAATCGAACGTATAGAATTAGAAATTAATTAGATTTTTTTCTTAATTGCTAAATTTTTTTTTAATCTTTCTTGTTAGCAGTAAGGTATAAATAAAAAAAATATAATTGACGCCTATACTATTAGGTACATGATTATTACTGTGTCGTTTATGGATATTTAAATGATTTTAATATTACCTACATATTAAATTACCTAAATGATTTTAATATTACCTACATATTAACAGTAAATTACTATCAAAAAAATGCAAACTTTAACAATATTTTTTAAATTCATTCAAATTCAATTTAATTGCTATTTAAATATATTAGTTTTTGACATTTGACGTTTTGAATTTTACTCAAAATATACATACGTAATTTACACATGCTACCTATATATATAGTGAGTATACTCTATTTTGAAAATGTCACACCATAGAACACTAGAAGCCAACTAACATAAAAAAAGTGAAATTCGCTTGGAGTCATTTGTAAGCCAGTCACAGCTTAAGACATTAGTCCGTCAGTAGTCGTCGTCGAGTCAACACACCATTATATTAACAATATACCCATTGTTAGTTGAGCACGTTGAACAGCTCTCTCTGGTAATACGTGTGATGTGATTGTATGTGTGTATACACATACTACTACAAAAAACCAAACTAATACACTGCAAACAGTGTGTATGTACACAAACAGACTACGTCACAAACTCATTACAAGTGGAACAGAGGTAAAGCCAATCTAGTTTGTCCCCTTGTATCACACAGTATATAATACATGATAGGTACCTACAACATATGTACATAAAGCTACGGATACACGAGACATCTAAATTAGCATTATTGAGTGCAATGTTTACACTATAGAACACTAGAAGCAAACTAATATCAAAAAAGTTTAGTTCGCTTGGAGTCATTTGTTGGTCTGTCACAGCTTAAGGCATTTAGTCAGTCGGTGTCGGTCATCGAATCCACTACGATTGTTATGTATTGTAAGACCATTGTTACTTGACCTGCACGTTGCTCTGTCCGATAATACGTGTTTTGTAATTGTGTGTGTAAATACTCACACAGAAGCAAACATCAAGCCTAAACCACTACAAACAGTTTGTACTTACACAGCATAGTGATGCGAAGTGGAGGAGATTTTACGTCACCTTTCTGCTACAGTCGGAATACTAACTATCATATAGTAGTTTGGCCCGTTGGTTTACACGTTCAAGTAAAGCGGGTTCTACACGATGCTACGAACGTTCCTTCCAACATTCGATCGAACGTTTGAGGCAGTTAAGTTCGATAGTTGGTGCGACGAATGTATCTGCTACACGGTGAATCGAATGTTTGATCCAATACGAATGATGATGTGTTGGTACTCAGTGGACGATGTTATCTGTCTGATGTTATCTCTAATGTTATACACTGATGTTGTCTCTCTTCACATGAACGAGCGTGCAGCTGCTGAGTCGAACCAACCAACGAACCAACATTGACCTTCAAATGTTCGAAGCACCCCTTTGACTCGGTGCAAAAATACCGACATCGAACGGGACACGACCAAATGCGAACGTTTGACGCTCGACATTGGACACTCGTAGGTTCGAACAACGGCTACACGATGCTATGAACCATCCAACGTCGAATGTTGGAAGGTGTTCGTAGCATCGTGTAGCAGCGGCTTAAATTTGCAGTCTAGATCAGGCTAGAACAGTTGTATACACTCGAGTTGCTAGACTTCTCTAGCAAATATTTGAGGTTGTTTACACAGTAGTGTCACACACGGCGAATAGAATAGTGTCAGACATTTCACACAACACCTGATTTAGATTATAATTTAACATTTCTAAATCGTATTTTGTATTGCCATATTCTATTTTGAATTGAAAACTAATATTTTTATAAATGTTGCTGCAAGACGGCAGTTTCGTACTGAAAATAATTTATTTCATTTTTTGCTATAGTGTAAATCCAACTTGTAAAATTTTATTGCGTTTACTTTTTTCTTAGAGTTGTAATATAATATTATCTCTGTATTATCTTTTGGATGCGTCTCACAATTTAGGATTACCTTGTTGGTAGTATCTTAAATCAACTTTTCTGTCCTTTTGTAAAAAAAAAAACTTCTACACCAAAAGCGTGTCGTGTGTCCGTACCTTTATAATCTTTTTAAAATAAATTATTTTTTTTTTTGTCAAAAGATTCTTATAACATAACCTATTTGTATGACTTAACGTTTATGTAAAAAAAAACAATATGTTTTCATCCAAATCATTTTAATATTTGCGACGATTTGAATTTTTACACAAAATTTCGAATGCGAAAGGAATTTTTATTTTGGAAAAAATTCGCCCACGAATACAACACAAAACGAACTGGTATGCTGTTTTTTAAATAATAAGTATTTCAACTAAGCAGTAATGTATCTTTTTTTTAGGAATAGTACATTATCTTCAGAAATAATGTTTTTTTTAAGGAGAAGTTTTCAAAGCTACTACTAGCAAAGTAGTGAAATTAGTGTCACACAAAATTGCTTTGTTGCGTGAAGAATTCATTAAATTTCCAACAACTGACGTCGAAAAGGCGCAAGTTAAAGAAAATTTTTATAACATTACGCGGTTTCCGAGAGTGTTTGCTGCTTTACATACATACACGGTTACATATACAGGCTGGAAACAGATTTATCGAACGTGGGGCAAGTATGGTGAGAAATTTTTCTCAGGATCAATGTGATCTCTGACACTTTTTGATCAATAATATTTCATTTTTAAATCGCGTTACCATGGATCTGCAATATTTTTGTGTTTGTCAGATTAAATACCCCTGTCGCAGCATCTGCATAACATAGCGAATTTCCAAATTTTAGGGACTGGCGGATCTCATCTAAGAACTGTACCTATTTAAAATAGTTTAGCTTTCTAAGAGTAAAAGATTTTTTAAAATCGGCTGGGTAATTAGTTTTGATATTTTTGGGACCCAAGAACCCGAACGGACTTTGTGCAGCATAGTTGTATCCATCTAAAATAATTTAGTTCTCTAACAGTGAAAAAATTTTCAAAATCGGTCGGTTAGTTTATTTTTTACAATAATGGGAACAGTAAACCCTGGCGGAAATCATACAACATAACCTTTATTCATCTAAAATAATTTTAGTAAAAAGTTTATCCTAACAGTAAAAAACGGGTCCTAGGGATCTCATATAACTTATGGTAGTCCGTAAGGTTCTTGTGGACATCATTTAATTACTTAATGAATTCAAATACTTTAACTTACTAACGGTGAAAAAATTTTCAAAATTTTCGACATTCGCTAAAAAAATCATTGAAAAATATTTGATATGTTTCGATCAATTAATGGTCAACATCAGCAAATAAAAGTTACTCAAATCGAAGAAAAGAATGAGTTATTTGTCCGTAGAAATTAAAATACAAATTCTGAAAACGAGCAAAGAAATATTGAAAAAACTAGATCGGCAAAACATTCTGACAAATAACACTACCCAACTAATACTTGCCAATTTGAATGAAACTTAACATACTTATTAAACAGCGAAAAATATTAAATACGTGTTTTTTTATTTCGGCTAAATACGCTTTTTAGGGGTAGAAAACACCATTCAACCTCTGTAGATGAAAACAGTTATAGCTAGATATTTTTGAAACGACATATTTTCTGAAAAAAGGGCTGAGTACCAAATTTGTAGAATTTGAAGCGATGCAATTGATAGTGATCCTGAAATCGATTTTCAAGGTCAGTTGAAAATGATTAGCCATTGCCGAAGTTTGACCATATCCTGTACCTATAAGCAGTAATTTCATGTATTGACTCAATCTATCTTCAAAGTTGATTTATAGAAAAAATTAGAAGAAAACATTTTTGTAAGTAATTTTAGAAGTAAAGTTAAGAAAAGATTTAATATCACTCTAATTGTAAGTTAAACATTAACTTTATGTTATATTATAAATTTTCAAAATTTTTTAAAATTTTTATTGCTACTCTATAGTTATCATATTAGGAATTCAATTGAACATATGATTAACTATTATTTTTCCGATTGCGATTGAGCAAGTATTTTTCAAAATTACTTCTTGATCACTTATTTTCTATCTTGCATGTGAAATTCGTTCGAATATACTTTGAACCATTTAGGGGTGAAAAGTAAGCTACTCCTTTTGAAAAATATTAAATGATTTTCAAATGACTTTGGAAATTGACCTCAAGGTCAACTTCAAAGTCATCATCAAGTGCATCACTTTGAATTCTATAACTTTGGTCCTAAGCACTTTTTTCAGAAAATATATCGTACCATAATCCACTTCTATGTTGATTCCTGGTCTCTTTTCCTGCGTTTCTAATATTTATGTCAATAAAAAATGTGCTACCGTAGACAAGGATGAATAGGTACGCATTCAGACTTCACACCGTATTTTTTTGTATTTATTTTATGAGTACCTAATCTTTAATATATTAAAAATTTACGCGAAGATGGTCACTTTATCAGCAGTATCCAAAAAAATTTAAAAATATTGGTGGTTTTTGAAAAATTAACAAAAATCGTATAATTTCTTCTCTATGAAAAATTGGGATCAAAAGAGACGAGAAAAGAGTAAATGGGGACAACCCGTAGGGTCGACCAAAATAACGGACCCGATTTTTTTCATCTGACACAGTCGCCATTTAAGAAGTGAAATTACCCCTCAAAATTAGGGTAAAATTTCAATTTTGCTAGATTACTTGAAAACTGCGGCAGATAAAGAAAAATTTTAAATTGACACAACACTTCATTTTTAGAGAGCTTTCTACTGATATATACAAAGCCAGAGTCGGACCTACTAGAGGGGCTATTTTGGTAAATTTGGGGGTAAAAAAAGTTGTATAAGCGTTTTTCCTAACATCTAAAACAAAAACAAGAGCCTTATCACCATTTTTTCTAAGCATTAAAAGCTGGTTTATATTCGGTTTCTATTGAAAACTCAATTAGACTGCATGTTAAAAGTGAGCAAAAATTAAACCTGCAATAACTTTTAAACGCTGTAGTGAATCTAATTTAAATTTTCACAGTCGATTAAATTTAGAAAAACCATTATTCGCACAAATTTTCATAAGACTGTCACCATTTTTAAGTACCTCCATAATATCCTTAACTTGTAGCTATGGTATAATTATCAAAATTTTTTGCAGGTTTCTTACTAATCATACAACATGTAATGATTCATACAACATACAACACATAATTCCTGAGTAGCCCTAAATAATGCGTGTCAAACACGCACTTGACGACTTTTTTTTAATAATAAGAACTACTCTCATCTTTTTTATTATATATATTTTCGTAGATATAAATGAACACAAGTAAGAATTGTTACAAAGAACCGACTTACTTTGCCTTCTTCGAGTCTCATTTATAATAATAAATGAACAAAATCGCTATAATTTTTGACGACTTTCGAATATCTTAAGCATCAATGGAATTAAAATATTGAATAAAAAAGTTTAACAACTAACTCTGATAAATCTGAAAAATTAACACAAAATGGTCCTCTTGTGTGTTAAATCATTGACACAAATCTTGTGTATAGATTTGACACATATGCTTTGTGTTAAAATAACACAAAAAATTGAGTGGACCGTTCTGGACATGTGAAATGTGTTAATTTTAACACAAATTTTTTCACTCTGTAGATATTTTATTTTCGAATTGGGTGAATTTACTCAGTTGCACTCTGTGAATATGAGATGTCTTACAATGAAGGGTTTGATTTTTTTGTTCAAAGATTAACAGTTTTGAGAGGGTACAATAATTAAAACATTTTGAAATTTTGGAAAATTGTAGGTACATAGATCGTACCAAAATTAATCGAGTCAAAAGAAGTCGAATCACTTCCTTTACAAACCTTCTAGGGGGGAAACTTCATCCAACAAGTATTGAATAAGTCTGATGCATATCGTAAAATGGATTGTATAGCATTCACCGGACAAAAAAAATATAATTTATTGTAACTAATGTGATTAAAATCGAATACAAATGCACTATTCATCCTGTTTTACGATAACAAAAAAAGAAATGATTAAAAAGAGACGCATATATTAATACCGTTATCTGGGACACACTGTACACCAAACTAGATGTATGTATACGTATATTCGAATATTTTATACCTACTTTTATTAAAGCGAGTATTTTAAATATTTTCTAAAACAAAGATAGAAAATAGTTCAAGTGTACTATCTTTTTAGAATGTATATTTTTTTTATTAGTTTCATTTTTGAGCACACAACTTTTCATAAGTTGTGTTAAATTGAAGATCTTTTCGAAATAGAAATATTATTAAGTTCATAAAAAACTTCACATGTTTTAATAACTACTGGAATATAAGATCTAGAAGAGCGTTTTATTAAATTTTTTTTTTTTACTTCTAGACATTCCTGTATATATGAACAAATTAAAAAATGAATAAGTTAGAAGAAAAATTTCTATGATATTTAAGGGGCTACAGTACACTTAAGGGCTTAAAAATCTTTATCTGTATCGTCTTGTACAAAATACTTTACATGTTTCGTCATTTCGTGTTCCGTTTTACTGCGTATCGATTTCTTTCTTACCTTTTATGAAATGCGAGAACATTCATTACTTTGAAGAATTGTTAAAAGCTTACTTTACTCACAAAAACGTTACAAAAAGACTCTTTGCTAACATCTTAACACATGAGCGTAGTATCAGTTTTATTTTTAGAGGGGCAAAAACGGTAAAACGACCATTCTTGATTGAGATCAAAATTTAAAATAGAGAAAACTATTGTTTTTTTTCGTATTTACATCTTTTCTACTGGAAATTTTTATTTAATTCGAAAATTCGCAATGTCCCTCCGTTCACTTTATGCGCTCTTGATTCATTTTGTAGTAACTGAAGCATAATATGCATAAAGAAGGTGCACACAAAGGAAAGGTTATACTTCTAAGTAAAATAAAATTTAATTATTTCTGTTGTTACGTTACTTACAATCAAGAATTATTTCTCAAGGAAAAAAAATCAGTCGAATGATACGTAAGCATATATGCCGGTCCATATCAAAAATCAAATTTCGTTTAAGTACTGTCTGTTTTTCTTTTTGTAATTCTATTATCCTTTCTACCACAAAATTTAGTAGTAGATAAATCTATCAAACGTTTCTCTTGAATATAATTTAAAAAATTTTCCAATTGTGTGTCGAACACGTGTTACGTCAGGGTTCGCAGGAGTTTGACTTTTTGACTGTTTTCTTTTATACCGAAAAATAGTCCAAATATATGCGACAAAAGTTTCGGTTTAATTCGTCCGTAACTGTTAGGGTTACCCCCTATAGTCGAACGCGATTCAATACTCGAACAATTTTTACATATTAATGAAGTTATTTCTAAAAGAAACCGATAAATATCAAAACTGTTCGAGTATTCAATCGCGTTCCAGTATAAGGGCTTTTACGTTATAGGAAATATATAAAATTCGAAGTTCAGTATTCCGCAAATGGGACTCACAAATGAGAAGTGGTTAAAAGAATCTCAACTTCATATTAAAAGACCTCTCTAACGATATTCTGCACGGTAGGGTAGATATTTGGAATTATATTTCTGAAGTTGTTTACGAAAAACGAAAATTTTGTGCAGCTTTCAGCACTTTTCTTAATGGTTTGAACTTTGGATTTTTAGGATCAACAATTTAAAAACTATGGACAACCTGTTCGCCACTTTGAAGTTCAGTATTTCGCAAATGGAACTTCAAAATGAAAAATGGTAAAAGAAATAGCAACTACGTGTGTAATATTACCGTGAACAACTAGTATGGGTGCATACTAGTTCGCTCCCGCGGTCAGATTTTAATCTTATCTTGAAAAGCGTCGTAGGTTAGTTCACTCCCGACTTGTTATCTACTGACAGGTAAAATTAATTACCTAAATGACGGTGCGGATATCCCATATAGTAAGATGCAAAGCAAATATTCGCACATTAGTTATTATTTGTGGTCAGTTAATTGAAGATAAAACTTGTTTAACAACCAATCTATATAATTTTGTCATCGATATGGAAATGTGCGAAATGGTAAGGCAAACCCATGTTAACTGTAAATAATTATAAATATAATTTTTACAAGAACACAAAAGCATTTTAATAAAAGCACAAGAAAATGTATCGCAAGACAGTTAATTTTCGTCAGGAATTTGTAGAAGGAAAAACATCATTATTGAAACAAAATGTATCTAATAAGTTAGATTCAACTTTGTAAAATTTACGTCATATGGGCCAATTCGTATCGGCGTAAGCCCGAGCCGCTTGCGCTCATTTTGAATCAATTTGTGCTTGTTTTGAAACACATTTGGCTTGCTTTTGATATGTTTGTATATTCCTATCTCACTTTCCATGTTCTAGAGAGAAGGGTCAAGTATTAGCATTCCGTATACATCGTATACGTACCCCCACCCTTCTCTGTAGAACATGGAAAGTGAGACAGAAATATACAAACATATCAAAAGCAAGCCAAATGTGCTTCAAAACAAGCAATCTATCTAATATTAATTTGCGTAAGGAATTTGTAAAGGAAAAAATATCATGATTGAAACAAAATATAATAAGAAGATTCGACTTTGTGAAATTTATGTCATATTAATTTACACCAAATTTGTAATGTATTTAATATTAAGTTATAAAACACAAATAAAAACATTCTTATTTTGCTGTTCAATTTGTGCAATTTCTCTTTCTTTGGGTTCTTAGAACGAACCTGAATCGCATTAGCATATAGTTACGGGAGCGAACTAGTACACTACCCTTCAGGGTTTTCTAACCGCGGGAGCGAACTAGTGTGCTCCGAAACGTATATACGTAATTGTTTATTTATATTTGGTTCATAAATTTCTTTTTTATAGTTTTTTTTTTATTATTATTTTATTGTTTTACTACAATGTTTATTTTTGTTGTGTGTTAAATTATTTCGTGAATTTAGTTTAATATAAAGTTTTTTGTATTTAATTCTTTGGTAAAATATTGTCGGCCTCTGGAGACGTTTACTACGTAAATGTGCAGATTGTATAGTGTTAATTACAATTCACGCCTACAACCTGTAAATACAAAATTTCATGTTCATAGGTCCAAAAATGTAGGAATTATGAGAATGTGATAAACGAACAAACAGGAAATTTTTCTTCGAAACCCTAAAAATTAATTCCTTTGCCGGTGCTCATGCACCAGCCCGGCTTTATCTACATTTACTTATTGTTTGGTTATTATCCATCCATCCTTTTCATTTTCATTGTACATTTATCAAATTGAACCGAAATCCTGCTGTTCTTTCCCTTTTCACAATAAATGGTTGAATGTTTGTTGAAAGATTTCCTTTTTCACAGTTGTACCCGCTCACCTCAGCTCTCTTGTGCGCACCCAACTCTGTCAATCAAATATAATTTATGTTAGTTTTGCATTAGAAAATTACAACAAAGGCCTAAAATGTTTCTTATGCCGTTTTTGTCTGAATGAATAAGTATTTTAATGAAATAATAGTACAGAATTGATTAAATATTTTGACTGGAATGTTTCCACTAAGTTTAAATTTGTTTAAGTTTCTTGCATCGAATAAGTCCCAATTTCTAGATAAGACTCACTTTTTCAAAGTGTTCTTGTGACTGCGCACGTCCTTAATTGTTGAGAGTGATACACTTAAGGGCGGGGTAAGGTATTAAAATAATTTTTTTTGCATTTTTTTTAATTTTTTTAACTGAATGCATAATATCTCAAGAATATTGTCTCAAAATTTCAAGTTGATTGTAGCAAAATTGACGAAGTTATAAGCATTTTGGTTGTTACCTGGCGGATGTTTCGCTCTCTATCTCTCTCTCTCTCTCTCTCTCTCTCTCTCAGTTATATTATAGAAATTTCAATGGAAATACTAACGTGTTTATACCTGTACTGTATATTTTGTCAGTGTAGGGTACAAAATTTAATTTAGCAGTAAGTATTCTATATCAGTTTTATACAAGTTTTTTTAAGTGTTCAAAACTTTAAAGCGTTTTCCCCATAGCTCACGTTTTCAAAATCGGTACTCCTCATAACTTCAAAACTACAGTACCGATCTATTTGAAATTTTGAACACTATTTCTGTATATAATTTACGAGGTAATGCTGGAGAGTTTTTTTCAAATTTGTTAATAATTTTTATTTTACAATAACAAATTAGCCAATTTTTTTCGCAAAAATCGTGTTTTTCCGTTCTGTTCCAAAAAAAGTGAAAAATTGAAATTTCGAAAAACCCTCCCAGCGTTACCTGAGGAAAACTATTATCTAACGAATGAACTTTAATTTTTTTTATTTCGGATGATCCAGCACCAAGTTATGAGGGGCACCGCAATTCTACTTTTTTCCGAGACACGTTCAAATAATTGCTGCCATTATTGTATTTTTTAATATTTCTTCGTGAAAATTTTATACAATATTCTTCGAATGTTATACTTTAATGTACTACTGGTTTTAATAAAGAGGTTTTAACTGTGTCGCCACAAAGAAATAACAAAAACATGCCTTTTTTTGTACGATTAACCTTACCCTCTCCTTAATATGTAATTAAATTCGAGGCATTGTTCGCAGTTTCACTCAGCTTATTGACAAATCATACCTGCGTAACTACTGACAAGGCACGTATGACCCTTGGTACACATATAGTTTATTGGTAAGTTTAGTGGAATACGAGCACTATCCATAACCTACAGTGACTTTATAATATTCTTTATAACAGTGTGGCCAAACAGGGAAGCAAATCCGCTATATTCAGGCCAAATTTTGAATGGGTGATCATAGTAACAGAATAAGCAAGGTATACAAATTTAATGTATTTGGCTTGTAAATGGCGTCAGCCGATCAAAAATTAGACCTACCAATGACCACACTGTTATCACGCATATTATAATGTCACTGTACCATAACCTAAGTGTCTATAAATCAAGTTCTATCTACACATATTTTAACTTTAAAATTTTAACATAACTTCGATTCTGTTGCGATTAGTATCCTTTACGATCTTCAAAATTACGGAAAGTATTTTTGGAATATTTGGTCGTGTTTTGAATAAAGCTATTGACAATTAGTTCAATTTTCAATCTTAGCGCACACGAAATATACCACTTTCGGTACCAGTTTCAGAAAAGTTCAGGGCCAGGCTAGTTCGTACGCACACGAGGATTTTTCGGGGCAGAACTGTAAATTTAACTTGCAAATACTTATGGAACAACCCAATAGAGTTTATGTGGCCCATTTTGAAACACGGTCTTGAACTAATTTCTTTAAGGGGGACCACTAGTGTGACCGTCTGAAAAAAAGGTGATTTTTGGGAATTTTTTTAAAGAAAACTACTCTATGGAATGTTTTAATATTTTAAGGGTATATTCGTTGATATATATAATAAATTCATCATAAAATTTTTGGACCAAAAAATTGAAAATTTAGTGAGTTATTCGCGATTTCCTAAGGATCCAAAAAAAAGTTCCCCAACTGCTGCAATGATAGCGACCTTCACAGTGCCTGAAATCAAAAAAACCAAAAAGCCTATTAAACTAGAAGGTACTGCCCGTGCCGTGAACCTCAATCGAAAAAATAAAGTTGAAATTTAACAAAATGGCGGAGTTTCAAAAGTTTCAAAATTTGCGCGAAAATTTGATGATTTTTGGCCTGCAAAAATTACATTTTTTATTCGATCAGAAAACTGAAGGTTCATGACAAGAAGAAACATATATAAAAGAAGCTGCAATAAGAATCAAATCGATCGGATCATTTGTCTTCGAGTTATAACTGCAGCGAATTTGAAAAATGTAGTTTTTCTTTACTTTACCTTTTAGTTTTAATCACTGAGAATTTTTACTAAAATTATTTACGACGTACTCACTATAACGGTCATAGTAAAACTAGATGAGTCGTTTAAATGTGCCAGGGTCTAGCTGCTCCACAACATGTGACTGGTAGCCACGTTCAGAAACTCCCGAACTATCAGCTTTCATACATTTCTCAATACCTCAAATTTAACAATGAAAATCAGAATCCGCTCTTCGGATGGCTGTAACTTAAAAACATTTTGAGATATACACTTGAAATTTTAATATGTTATTTTTAAAGGTATAGATTATCGAAACATGCAAAAAAAATTTCCAATTTTTTTGAAAAGGTCACACTAGTGGTCCCCCTTAATAATTTAAAATAATACGTTTTTGTTTATTTTTTTTAACACCCTTTATATAACACTTTACATATTTATTACACATATAAAATGTATATATGGTAATAATCATTTAAATAAAAAAATAAAAAATTATAAAATATAAAAAAAGTTGCAATAAAAATGAATAATACTTACATCGTTACATATGTTCACATTTTTGAATGCATATTACATGCATAGATGGCACTATTAACGTTTTTTTTTTCATGAACATTTTTATGAATGGAAGCTTAATTATCTATATTATTATATTTACATAAAATGCCATACATTAAAATATGCATGTAAAATTTATAGTTACATAAATAAATGTATGTATATGCAACATAAAAATATATACAGGTTGTTTCAGAATTAAGTAGGTCGACCCTTAGTTGTCTCCTGTGAATTTCATCGGAGATGGGGTACTCTTCGTCCAATTTTTACAAGAAAGCTACGCGTTAAGGTAGTTGGTCCGAAAAATGATTTTTCAAAGGATTTTAACGAAACTTCTCTAGACACATATTTAACTCAATACCAATAATACGAACCTATACTGAAAAAAAAAATTGACCGCCCCAATTTTGAGAAAAACGATTTCAAAGTTTTGAATTTTAATACGGGCTCTTATGTGACGTTGACATATTCACACGATTTTGTTGAATAAAATGAAAACGTGTCAAAGGAATTTGATAAAAATTTAATATGTTATAAAATACAAAGTTACAAACCATTTTAATAACAAATAAAAATTATTGACCGCGTCGTTTTTTTTTTTGAAATATAATTTATAAACATCTTTTTACAAAATTTTTACAACGCTTTTTTAACAATGCTTTTAGATTGGTACAACATAAGCGCGCGGAAATTAAATAAAAAAACAAGTGGTATACTAATATGATAACTGAAGAATATTACTACATTATTTAATTTTTGGTAAAAGAAAACTTTTTCGCTGAGATATACTTTTGTACCTGACTATCTTGGAGCAACTACGTTAAATCCTTTTGTAGAAAATTCGGTACTTTTTATTTAAAAGTGTTGCACTTTATCCTGCATCACCCTGTATATACATTACAAGTTTTTATTCATCATGAAAACTGATGTTGTGTAGAAATGAGCTTCAGGACGTATCATTTTAAGGACCCTCCACATTCTCGCTGAAGTTGGACGAGGTTCCTCGCTGAGGTTAGCTCAGGCATATGAATAGCATCAAAAACACCAACTGCCCTCTACATTCTCAATTCGTTCAACCTCGGCGAGAATGTGGAGACTCCTTTAGGTTAGTCACTTCTGTAACCAAAAAAGATGTAGAGATTGTGATAGCGTGATAACACACTTCTGCATATATTCGCTGTACTGTGTTTATTCGATGCTAACGATGGATAATGCATTTGGCTAGTAAGTTAACACAACAACACGTTGTAATTAAAAAATTTGTCTTTTTAGGGTTTCGCAGAAATATTTCAACAACCTTATAGTTTCATCAAATCGTCTGTTTGCGTCCGTTCGTCCATAATTCCTCCACCTTTCTGTCCATATGGACATAAAATTTTGCATGTACTTACTACAGGTGCTACTTACAAGTAAACGTCCCGAGGCCGAACCTACCGATTTTGATGAAACTTAGATATGTTGTAGAACACTAAAAAATACGCGACACGTATTTTTCTTTATGGGCGGAAAAACGGTTTGAAGGGGTGAAATCGCCCTCCAAAAATTGGGGTAAAAATTTAATTTTTTAAATATCTCGAAAACGGTAAGAGATAGAGTAAAAGTTTAAATTGGCGATATTGCTCTTTCTTAAAGAGCTATCTATTGGTATGAAATTTGTTCAAATTGTGTCAACAGGGGTGGCTTGGAGTTAAAATTTAGGGATTAATTTTGCAAAAAGGGGGTGAAAATTAAGCAATATATAAAAATTTTGTTTACAGATTTGAAATGTACGTCAAAAAATCTAATTGACCTGTTTTTGCTCAATGTCCTAATATTAAGTCTAGGGGTAGTTAACTAGGGGGTGACTGTGTCGAATAGTCGTACTACTTGGGTAGTTTAAGAAGTTTTTCTTCATGGAAAATAGTTATTATAAGATATTTAGAATAACGTAGAAATGAAATTTTCGATTTCGAAATTCAGTTTGAGCAACATTAGAGAGGGGATGAGTCACCCTCTTAAATTACATATTAGTTAACATACACTCATTCTTAATACTAACACACTGACAGTGGGTAATAATGTCACAATAAGTGGTTCTGAAGTTGGATTATCGTATGTAAGGTTTTTATTAGGTTTCCATTCATTTTCAAAATATCGTTATTTTCGGTATCGATAACTTTCGATAACGAAAACTATAACATCCATTAAAAAACGAACTTTATGAAAACCTTACATACGACAATCCAACTTCAGAACCACTTTATTACCCACTGTCAGTGCGTTAGTATTAAAAATGAGTGTATGTTAACTAATATGTAATTTAAGAGGGTGACTCACCCCCTCTCCAATGTTGCTCAAACTGAATTTTGAAATTGAAAATTTCATTTCTACGTTAGTCTAAATATCTTAAACTATTTTCCATGAAGAAAAACTTCTTAAACTACCCAAGTAGTACGACTACCCCAATTTTTGGAGGGCGATTTCACCCCTTCAAACCGTTTTTTCCGCCGATAAAGAAAAATACGTGTCGCGTATTTTTTAGTGTTCTACAACATATCTAAGTTTCATCAAAATCGGTAGGTCCGGCCTCGGGCCCTTTACTTGTTAGTTAATATGTAGCAAAAAAATAAATAAATAAATAAAAATAAAAATAAAAAATAACCATAATTTTCTTAGAAACTTTTTCGCATTGAAAAGTGGGTAGTAAAATTTTTTTTCGAGTACCACATTATATGGAATATTGTGAGAAAGGGCTCGTAAAATGAAGTTGGAATTCTTTTTTTCATTTTTACGATATCTTTAAAGGAAAAACGGGACCCTTATAATATCATTCTCATGTCCGTCCGTCTGTCGCAGAGATTTTTCTCGAAAGCTATATAACTTAGGAATTTGAAATTTGGCATAATCTTAGGTTTTGTTTACGCGCACATATATCGTCAGTCAATTACAAAAAAAATTTTTAGGATTAAAATCGTGGCCTAAAAAAACTATTAGGTAATATCATCTAAAATAGCTTAGGTATCATTTAAAATAGCTTCCTTCGAGGATTTTAAAATATTTTTTTTTTTATAATTTTTGGTTCAGTAGTTTTAATGATATAGCTAAAAATTCGCAAAAATGAGCGTACCTCCTCCGTAATCTCCGACTTTTCTAAAGCTTTTTTCGACAGTGTAATAGTTGCTAAAAAAAAAACTGTTTTGAATATAAGTAATATACAGCCTATTTACAAATGTTTCAGTACAATGTGAGTAAAATGTGGGACAATTTATGCATTTTTCAGTTACAACAAGCACATTTAAATAAGATTTAAATATACGTACATAAATTTTAAAAAAAGTTTGGTCTGTTGACTGTTTTCTGTGCGGAACCTTAGTTGTGCAAGCCTAACTCGCTCTTGATAGATTTTTTATTTTCACGCCTCGTTTCTAAAGTATTAAGCTTCATATTGAGTTTATTTTTATATACCCCCGTCCCCTAACCTTGTAACTTAACCGATTATATAAGAAATTTGAAGAAATTAAAAACACAGTGGCTTATTAAGAATGTTCGGTCAAAATTATTGCAGTTAAGTTTTGTCGATAATTTTCAGAAACTGGGGAACCAAATTTTTTTTCAAAATTTAAAGAAAAAAAATTCAAATAGGAAAATTGGTTCCAGTAAATGAAATTTTCCATCAAGATGTTTCGGTTCTTTAAGAGAAATGCTGGGAAATAGTGGTAAATGCGGATTATCATAAAGAATTTTTAAACTAAAGTTGAGATTCTTTTAATGACTTTTCATTTTTAAGATTTATTTACGAAATATTAAATTTTAGAATTCATATTGCATACTTAAACGTCGTATATTTTATCCCGAAAACTGTGAAAAATTCGTATCACTGAGAAGTCCTAACTTAATGCATGTCTAACACGCACTTGATGGGTTTTTTTATCGTACTTATGGTAAAATTTTTATTTTGTGTAGTTATTTATTAAAAGGCTAGTGTTTTATGACGTTAACATTTACGTAAACAAATGTTTATAAATTTTCTTTTTAAATTATTTTTAAAAATAATTGTAGATGTGTTGAATGCGATTAAATTAATGATGTTGAAATTTTATTTTAATATTACAGTGAAACTGGTTTAACAATAAGTAAAAATAAAACAATCTCTAGAGCTGTTCATCCATAAAATATCATTTAAATTCTTCTGATAAAATGCAATTTTTTGCTACTTTCAATTTAACAACACCCACCGATACATACGATGGTTTCACTTATTTACATATCTGTAATGTAACACACACACAAGGATATAAGGTACAATTGTGGTAGATTCATCCATAATATATCCTTCCGTCTATCTAATATATCGTAACAATAACAAACTGCTCGTTTAGCGTAGCAAATTACCCTTATTTTTATCAAATCTCCTTTAAATCCACATATATAAATGATTTTGTTCTAGTCAAATATATATATATACGCATATATCGTCCCATGTACTGGATGATCCAGATTTTTCCATCAGTAATTGGGTGAAGGCTTAAATTTGAGTAGATGGGGTATAGAGTATGCAGTGACTACAGTAACGTTACAATATAAGTCATAGTTATCCACCAATTATTTAAAATGAATAATTCGTGTTCACGAGTTTTACAACACACTTTAATATTACGAATGTTTAATACGTGTAATTTACCTACTGTCAAATAATTTTCTGTATGTAGTATTAGATATCAAGTACACGAGAGTATCAAAAATAAAAGAACAAACAACATTTACTTAATAATACAAATGTTAGTAATGTAGGTTCACAACTTTGTCTACTTATATGTACCAACAAAACCACTTTACAGTGTGTTGAACAAATGATGAACTGACAGTTATATGGGCGTTGCTTCAAAGATACGATATGTTAAGCAACTCGTAATAAAAAAAAAGTATGTGCAGCTTAGAGATGAGCTAAACGGTTATTTTCTAATAACTGTTATTGCAATAACAGTTATTGAATAATAACCGTTATTTATAACAGTTATTATAATAACTGGTATGGTATTTGGATATTTTAACATATTGTAAGATATTCGATATGCGTATAAACTGTTCTGTTAGTGAAATATGCACAGATCTATAATACTGACGGATACTAAATAATCTGCAATATCTGTTCAAATACTTGTCTATACAAGGATTTATGCTTTATATACACAATTTTAACAATTTTATGGATACAAAATTACAAATACAAATAGATAACTGTACAATAGACAATAGTTCATTTTTAAGGGTTTTTTAAATGTGCTACAATAGAAAATGTGTAACTTGCCTGGGACGTTATTATTTTGAAATTCTCCGTAGGTGGTTAAAATAAATTACTGTGATCCTTGCTTTCGAATTATATGTTATCGAGTTATCGATATTTCCAAAGGAGTTATTTAAGTAACCAGTTACTTGGTATTCCAGTTATTGACGATAACTCAATAACTGTTATCTTTCTATACTAGTTACAAAATAACAGTTATCGATATATCGATCATCTCTACTGCAGCTCGTGCAGTGTGTTGTCAATTGCCCATTCGAGCAAATTAGTGCAGTTACTTTGGTCGTGCGCTCAACTTCGCTCTCGTGGGCAATCGATAACTTCCCGCAGTTATTGCACAATATACTATTTTTAATATAAATGTCAAATTCTTAATACCCAAGTTTTTTTATTTTAGTTCAACATTGAAAAAAATATTGTATGCAACACGTATGTAAAATAGATAATCTTTTAAATAATCAAAATGGAATTTGATTATTTAAATAAGCTGTTTATAAAAGACTAAAGGTTCGTTCATATATGCAGATATTGAACATAACAGAAACGTATCATAGTACGACAGGATAAATATTATTGAATGTTTTGGTACTTTTTCTTTAAATAAATTTTTATTCTATGAAATATGGAAATAAAATGTTATTAATAATTACTATTAACTTGATCTGTAGACAAGATTAAGAATCAATTACTATATTATGTATATTGAATCAAAATTGGGAATATGTAATTTTTAAAAGCTTTTTTATTTAACTTGCTATGTTAGCATGTGTAAAATTTAGACAGGTTCTAATTGAGCTAGAGGTTTCAAATTTTGCATACGTGTATAACCTTGATGACAATTCACTATTGTATAATTAGTTTTGTCCTAAATCGTCCCAAACCAAAATTGTTGATTTCTAGACCTGTGCAACTTTTTGACATTTCGAATTGTCAAATATTGTCCATTGATTTTACATTGCAATTTTTTGTTTCCATAGTTATGTTTGATTAGGGTAAATTAACCGATTAAAATATAAGTAAAAAATTACTTCTTAATTTTTTTTTAAATTAATTGTAATTAGACTAATAAGTAGCAAATAAATTAAAGTAAAAAAAATGTTTTTTAAGAAAAAGCTTTTATTTAAAAATGGACTAAGAAAATAAAATAACTTTTGAGTGAAGTTTGAAGCAATATGCAACATAATTTATAAAAGCTTGAAGCTTACTTTAATTTACTATGTACTGTGAAACTTTATTTTCTAAATTAAAATTTAGAATTTTAGCGCAAATAGTCTAAGTAGCTCAAGCGCTATAATAATAATAAAAAAAAATATGGATAGCTGAAAATAATCTGAATTTTCTAGGAAGTATACATTTTTGTATGATCTTGTTGTAAAAAGATATAACGATAATCAAAAGATGGTTGCAACAAAAAACGAAATTTTATTCTTCTTCAGTAATACATAATTTAGCGTAATTACGGATAAAATCTTCATTGTATAAGGGTACATTTACACTGCGCGCTATGCGATGCGAGGCTTTGCTATGCGACGCAATGCTATGAAAACAAACATTTAAGAACATATTTGAATGTGCACATTGCGCGCTATGGACAGCGATGCGATGCTATGCTAGTAGCAGCTTTTATACGCAACAATTCAGTATGTTTGATTTTATCGCCTGAACTCGCCAGTATTGTGCTATTCAGTCATCAGTGATGGGTGTGGTAAAACTTATGAAGTCATTCGATGTCGTTCGCCAGTATGGGGTCAACGGTCAAAACTATACAAAGCAATAAAATAGAAAAGATGAAAATATATTTTTTATACATATACTATTTATAAATTTTTAATCGACATTAAAAATTTTGATACTAAATTAAATTTATTATTGATAATTGAAAATAAAAATTGAAAATTTTGAATTATTGCTATTGTATATCTATTTTAAATATAACTTTATAACTTTTTCAAATTTTCGCGGTCGTTTTCAACATTGATGTCAACAATCGATGTTTCGATATTTTTATAAGAACATCGATGGTTCGATGGCGAAAAATTAAAAGAATGGATAGTTCGATGTTGATGCTTTTTACCGACATCACCCATCCCTAATTCTCATGATCACTCGCTATGAAATACAATGCTAGATTGAGCAAGAAGTGTGAACACATCTTGAAACATAGAAAAAGTTAATAGCATAGCCTAGCATCGCATAGCAAAGCCTCGGATCGCATAGCGCGCAGTGAGAATGCACCCTAAGACATAAGTGATCGAATATTGTTCGATTTATCACAAATTGGAACTGCTGTTAGGACAGTATCGTAATTGTCGTGTCTGCCACGCGATACGTGTCTGTTACGTTCAAGATGTATAGATATGAACGAACCTTAAACTCGAGATTATATGAAGCACAATTTTTATTTTGTTTATACTTGCTACTATTGAAAGTTTTTCTTTATTTTAGTTTCTTTATTTTTTTTTTATTACTCATGCGGGAGAAGTACTAACTTGGCGCACACATTTCTGTACGCAAAATAGCTGTTTGCTCACTGTACTCTTCCCACATACTTTTTTGCGTGCGGAAAGTAACTTGCCACACGCAAATTCACAGTAAAACTCGCAAAGCCGTCTCTTGATTTTTCATTTAATAAATATTTCATAATTATTTCTATAAAAACCACCAACAAAGTAATTTAAACAATAATTAATTCAGAAAAAAAAGACGAACACTTAAAAATATTATTTTAAAAAGTAATAAAAATGTCAAAAATAGTAATAATAATAGAAAAAATATGTGAAATTCGTAATAAAAAATAGTATATGCAACTCGTGCGGGATTGTCGATTGCCCACTCAAGCGAATGAGCGCACTCACTACGTTGGTGCGCTCAACTTCACTTTCGTGGGCAATCGACAATTTCCCGCACTTATTGCACAATATACTATTAATTGACTGGAGTTATATTTCGATCACTCTGTACAGAGATAGGATTGTATTTTGTTGATATCAGAAAAAAAGGATATATTATCCTTTGTTTAAAGCTTTAGTTCGTATTTAATAACGTATTATAGAGTTGTCGGTGTTATCAATTTTGATACATACAAACGAATACAATGAATGAGCTTGAATGAATTTCGTTCTTCGAACTTCTTCGAACTAAAGAGCCAAGCCACCAGCAGTATTGTGTAATAGGCATTGACATGGCAGTCAGCATCAACATCAATATCCGTGGAATTTGTTGATTTATTATATTCCGTTTATACGTACATATATACGGGCCACCACACCGCGATCAGATCGGGATCCGACAGTTCCACTCACAATTACAGTCGAATATTGATGTTTACATCGTAACGTAAAACGTTTTATTTCGTTTGATGGGTGAAATAGGATTAGTCGTTTCCGATAATACAGTACTGTATATAAATACCTATATAAGGTATGTTCCAACAAATACTAGAATTTCCAGTGCGAGTGAATTCAGTATTTTAAATTCGATAATGTTATTTGAAGATCAAATCAAATTCAATTTAGAACTCCAGTTCGGTATTTAATATGTAGGAACGTTTATATTAATTCCTAGGGATTTCAAAAGATGTCTCTACTAAAGACTTGAGTTATGTATTCTATACTTTCCATACTATGAAAAATATTTATAAATAATATTTCCACTAAAAAAATTATAATGTAGAAGGGGGAGCAAAACTGGGTACTTAAGAAACCGTTATGATTTTAAGGACTGAAATATGCTGAATCTTATTATTTTCAGTCGTAATTAAAGTAAAATAATCAAATTTCGAGCTGCCTTAAGAAAAATAAATTTTTTTTACGGGCTAAATGGGGTAACTCTTAATGATGTAAGATTATAAATATATTCATAAGAAAACGAAGCTACTAAATAATGATATTTTTTTAGGAGTAATTTACGTAAAACGAATCACCATTTATATTAGTAATGGATGCAGAGGCGAAAAATAATTATTTTTTTAATAATTCTTACTACATAAAGTTATATTATCAATATTTTTTGTAAATATTATATTTATAATATATTATAATATATTTATTTGGTTTTCAATATTATCAAATTTGCCAAATACAAAATTTTTGGGGTACCCCATTTTGCCCCCCCTCCTCTACTTTAAACTACCTACCTTAATTTAATTTTTAAATAAAAAGTACGAATTTTTTTTTTTTACTTTACTCCGTATTTTACTTTATTACTTACTAAAATAATATAAATGTTTATAAAATAAATAATTAAAATAACCTGTTTACTAATTTAAAAAAAATACCTGTTATAGCAATTAAATAAAGTCAAAAAATTGAAATTTGTCTTTTGACAAAATAAATCAAACTTAAAATTTGTCAGTTTATTACTTAAATTTTTAAATTATAAGGTTAAAAATTGAATTTTCGGTAATGCGCATGTCTAGGATTTGAAATACTCTGAAGCAAGAATTTTAAAAATCAATTCGGGTGAGTTCAGAATTAGATTTAAATACTTGTTGGAACACAGAATTTCAAATTGTATGTAAACTGGAATTACAATTCTGCTTAGTTGGAACAGTAAGGTCAACTATGCGCATGTTCATTAAAACGAGAATTAATTCGAGTGTTTGTTGGAACATACCTATAGTTTACACACATCAAGATGGTATGACGTCGTTACATTGGTAGTGTATTTTTGAAAATACATAAAATAATTTTATCCTAATTTGTGTGCGTATTTTATCGTAGTGCTAAAGTTTCTGTTGACAAATAGTATTCCTGTTTTAAATATTATTAGTAGAAGCAAGTATGTATTTTGTCTCCATCTCTTCAAATCTCTTCGAACTTAACAGAAATTTGGGGGGAATTTTGAGCATAAATCCAATATATGCTAAAAATTTATGTGTTCGTATCCAAACCTTTTTTTACAACCATCAAGACGTACGTAGACTCCAAGTTTGCAATGTAGCTAAGCAAATCTGCTCTTGTCTGGTAGATAGTGAGTTCGAAGTTAATCAGGAGAGATACATCACCATCAGTGTTACCAGGGCTGGGAAAAATGGTTCATAGAAACCATTTAAAATAGAAAATGGAAAATGGTTTCCAAAAATGCATAAAATGCAAATTGGAATATGGTTTTGCTGAAGATATTTAAAATTGAAAATGGAAAATAGTTATTTAAAATGGATTATAAAATGCAAAATGCTTTTTTTACTCTAAATTTATTCTATAAATTTTTTATTATTATTTTAATTAACTAATTATAAAAAAAAATAATTAAGAAAATATCAAACGTACTGAAATTAAATAAAGGCACTTTTGAGAAAATTTTGTAGTTTTCATGATATGAAAACGTAACTTAACTCTTCAAATATTGTTACTTAAAAATATTGTAAAATTTAATTCAGCCTTGACATATTCAAACCTTGACTACGCTACGACTCCAACTTCTAAATAAAATTATGAAAATCATTTACTCGAAATACAAAAATATTTCGCATCGATGTGTCTTAAAGATAGTAGTACACAACTTGGGTCAGAAAAGTTTGACTTAAGAGAACTGCAACTCTAGTAACAAATTTAACTCAAGTGACATTGCAACTCGAGTTATAAAAAATCTGAGTCAATTAAATCAACTTACAATTTGTTAGACTTCAAATCGTTCAATTCAAGTTCTATAATTAATATTGTATACACATAAATTTCAGTATACATACATTTTCATTTTAAATGTAAAATGGATTCAAATTTCCATTTTAAATACAAAAGGGAAAATGGTTTGACCGAACTTATTTAAAATAGAAAATGCAAAATGCCATTTTGTATTTTAAATACATATTTAAAATGAAATCATTTTAAATAGTTCCCAGCCCTGAGTGTTACCATATCTCATAATTAATTATTTATCAATAATCATTATGTCAATAGAAAGGAAAAATAACAATAGTACATTAAAAACCAAACAATGCATATGATTCAGTTCAAGAACTCTGGTCAAGTGCAAAATGGTTGCCCAATAGCGCGATGGCATTAGGTTTCCGTAGTTCGATTACGGGACCCTAAGAGAGATATACATATATTTTAATTGGGAGTGTATTTCTCAGGAGTAATGGGATTTGCTGAATGACGGTAGGACATCTGATTTTTAAAAGTACGACTCTTCTTAAAGTGCATTTGCTGAAATATCATTTGTGAATTGAATTTTGTAGATTTGGGCGCGCATACAATTGATTTGTTTTTTCCCATTCAATTCTCCAGTTATTTTATAACGTTTACCATTTAAATTTGTATACTCTAAATTGTAATATTTATTAAGTCATTCACGATTTTTTCATATTTTTACCACATTGGTAAGTATTTTTCATATAAAAAATTCTCTCTACCTCAGTAAAATTTCTTTACTTCGAACTTGTGTCAACCCAATTACAAATACTTTTAATATTTTATCATTTTTTTAAGCCACGCCTATTGACAGATTCCAATACGATCTTGCTCAGTCTAGCTGAATCTCTAGGGTCAAAATGATGGAAACCAATTGAAACCAGCAATATTCGATAAACTTTAAAATGAAAAATCCTTTGGTTGATAAATCTTTAGGATTTTTTATGATTTAGCACGAGTCTTGTCTTTTTTTTAATCTTGCTTACTTGAAGACTGGATTTCAAAAACAGGCTAGGTGCCAAAAAAAAATGAAATTTCAATATGCTATCTAGATTGTTGACAATGGCACCTAGATTCCTTTTTCCGGTCTAACTCAATTTTTTTTTGAACTTAACCTGTTTTTGAAGTCTAGCCATCACTTACGGCTGAACTTCAAAGTAACGAATATTTAGACGTTTGCTACTATATTTATCGTATGGTTATAATCACAATGATTACTGTGACAGCGGTATAGTTATCACATGATTTTTCACTCTAATTGAATAAAAGCTGATATCCGATTCTTAATTACTTTAAGAGGGATATCAACTTTATAAATCAACTTCGTATAATTTCAATTAATATTTCTGAATTATTTCCCGCTTGATATTATGACCCATTTAATTAATATCTATGTATAGTTTTATTATTTTGTCTATATTATACGGAAAACATAAATTACATTCATTTTAAATTAATGAACGTATTTAGGTTTTGGTCCCCCAAAAATTATTCGCTGTGTTATTTTTAGTGCAACACAAGAATGCTCTAATTTACATACTAATCCTATTTAAATAGTACTCATATATTTTTGGAGTGTATTACTGTAAAATAATTGAATGCATTAGCTCGAAGACAAAACAAGAAAATGTCTAAATTGTTTTTAATGATCAATAACCGAATTATTTTTAGGTTTGGTTTTAATTTCAAACAGGAAATATTTGTCAATATTCATATCTCTTATTGGTGCAGTACTTTTAGAGTAGTTTTTTACTGTAACCGTACATATGCTTTATTTTAGTTCAACATTGAAAAAAATATTGTATGCAACACGTATGTAAAATAGATAATCTTTTAAATAATCAAAATGGAATTTGATTATTTAAATAAGCTGTTTATAAAAGACTAAAGGTTCGTTCATATATGCAGATATTGAACATAACAGAAACGTATCATAGTACGACAGGATAAATATTATTGAATGTTTTGTTCCAAAACGTGTTGATAAAAGTTTTGGTACTTTTTCTTTAAATAAATTTTTATTCTATGAAATATGGAAATAAAATGTTATTAATAATTACTATTAACTTGATCTGCAGACAAGATTAAGAATCAATTACTATATTATGTATATTGAATCAAAATTGGGAATATGTAATTTTTAAAAGCTTTTTTATTCAACTTGCTATGTTAGCATGTGTAAAATTTAGACAGGTTCTAATTGAGCTAGAGGTTTCAAATTTTGCATACGTGTATAACCTTGATGACAATTCACTATTGTATAATTAGTTTTGTCCTAAATCGTCCCAAACCAAAATTGTTGATTTCTAGACCTGTGCAACTTTTTGACATTTCGAATTGTCAAATATTGTCCATTGATTTTACATTGCAATTTTTTGTTTCTATAGTTATGTTTGATTAGGGTAAATTAACCGATTAAAATATAAGTAAAAAATTACTTCTTAATTTTTTTTTAAATTAATTGTAATTAGACTAATAAGTAGCAAATAAATTAAAGTAAAAAAAAATGTTTTTTAAGAAAAAGCTTTTATTTAAAAATGGACTAAGAAAATAAAATAACTTTTGAGTGAAGTTTGAAGCAATATGCAACATAATTTATAAAAGCTTGAAGCTTACTTTAATTTACTATTTACTGTGAAACTTTATTTTCTAAATTAAAATTTAGAATTTTAGCGCAAATAGTCTAAGTAGCTCAAGCGCTATAATAATAATAAAAAAAATATGGATAGCTGAAAATAATCTGAATTTTCTAGGAAGTATACATTTTTGTATGATCTTGTTGTAAAAAGATATAACGATAATCAAAAGATGGTTGCAACAAAAAACGAAATTTTATTCTTCTTCAGTAATACATAATTTAGCGTAATTACGGATAAAATCTTCATTGTATAAGGGTACATTTACACTGCGCGCTATGCGATGCGAGGCTTTGCTATGCGACGCAATGCTATGAAAACAAACATTTAACAGTTATTTTATAACGTTTACCATTTAAATTTGTATACTCTAAATTGTAATATTTATTAAGTCATTCACGATTTTTTCATATTTTTACCACATTGGTAAGTATTTTTCATATAAAAAATTCTCTCTACCTCAGTAAAATTTCTTTACTTCGAACTTGTGTCAACCCAATTACAAATACTTTTAATATTTTATCATTTTTTTAAGCCACGCCTATTGACAGATTCCAATACGATCTTGCTCAGTCTAGCTGAATCTCTAGGGTCAAAATGATGGAAACCAATTGAAACCAGCAATATTCGATAAACTTTAAAATGAAAAATCCTTTGGTTGATAAATCTTTAGGATTTTTTATGATTTAGCACGAGTCTTGTCTTTTTCTTAATCTTGCTTACTTGAAGACTGGATTTCAAAAACAGGCTAGGTGCCAAAAAAAAATGAAATTTCAATATGCTATCTAGATTGTTGACAATGGCACCTAGATTCCTTTTTCCGGTCTAACTCAATTTTTTTTTGAACTTAACCTGTTTTTGAAGTCTAGCCATCACTTACGGCTGAACTTCAAAGTAACGAATATTTAGACGTTTGCTACTATATTTATCGTATGGTTATAATCACAATGATTACTGTGACAGCGGTATAGTTATCACATGATTTTTCACTCTAATTGAATAAAAGCTGATATCCGATTCTTAATTACTTTAAGAGGGATATCAACTTTATAAATCAACTTCGTATAATTTCAATTAATATTTCTGAATTATTTCCCGCTTGATATTATGACCCATTTAATTAATATCTATGTATAGTTTTATTATTTTGTCTATATTATACGGAAAACATAAATTACATTCATTTTAAATTAATGAACGTATTTAGGTTTTGGTCCCCCAAAAATTATTCGCTGTGTTATTTTTAGTGCAACACAAGAATGCTCTAATTTACATACTAATCCTATTTAAATAGTACTCATATATTTTTGGAGTGTATTACTGTAAAATAATTGAATGCATTAGCTCGAAGACAAAACAAGAAAATGTCTAAATTGTTTTTAATGATCAATAACCGAATTATTTTTAGGTTTGGTTTTAATTTCAAACAGGAAATATTTGTCAATATTCATATCTCTTATTGGTGCAGTACTTTTAGAGTAGTTTTTTACTGTAACCGTACATATGCTTTAGTGTCATTAACTGAAATTTATGGTACAGAAGTTGAAGAAATAATCCTTGATATATATGTACTGTCACATTATACTCAAAGGGGTGACTCAAACGAATTCCAATACATAATCCAGTCTGTGTTGCAGGAAATCCTGTGTGCTTGTGTGTCATTTTGAGCTTAACAGAATATTTCTAGTTTCGTATATACCAGATTGTGTTGAATTATTTACGCGTAAATATCAAAAAAAAAGTCAGAAAATGTTAATGTTCTTTTAAAACCATTTCTGCATACTTTATCTTCATTTTTGATATGTTTGGTAATTATCGATGATGGAATAGTCATTAGAATGGTTCTCGTTGCGCTTCTATTGTTATTTTGTGAATCTCTGTCAATGATCTCTGTGTGCTACAATTACTTTACCTACGTACAAATGGAATTCGTTATAAAACAGTTTTTCTAGAGTAAGAAAGGGTCTAGCTAGTTAAGAGAGGGTTTGCAGCCACTGAGAGGGATTTTCAAAATAAGTTATGCTATATGATATCAGTCAATAAGAAATATATCATCGGCACATATTCAGCCTCGGATCTTTTCCGTTCCTGAGATAATTGACCATATATCAGGAGCATATTTTCAAAAGTGGTCAACTCCAAATTTATAATTTTTCCACTGAAAGCGGTAGATGGTACTTAATATCATTCTTCATAGTCTGTGACTTTCAAATTTAATAAAATCTCATACATAAGCATGTAAAATATAAATTTATCTTTAGTTGATTTTCGATAGTAGCCAAATCCAGACGTCTTTATTTTCAAAACTTATCAAGTCCATTTCAACCAATCCTGTAATCGCAAATGTGGGTGCCATATTTAAAATTTTGTATGTTACAACATGATTTAGACTTCTGTACACTTGTTTTCTTTAACTGGTTTCTTTTTAAAATCATTAAGATTTATGCAATAAAATGGAAAAGTTCGTAGAAGAAGTACTGCCTCATCAATCCAGGCAAAGAATAGCAACATTACAAAATAATAAACGTTTTCAAGCAACGAAGGAAAGATACGTTATTTTCATGCACTTATAATAGGTTCAAAAGATTAGGGTTGCATATTTCATAATAAATTTTTTTATTTTATAATAGGAATTAGTCATAATCATAAGTTTGTATATAATATATTATATTATCATTAATTTGTATTAAATATTGTTATCAATGGATAATAGAAATAAAATAATTACCAGATCATAGATTAAAATTTTTTTTAATCTCCTATTATATTTAAATTTTTATTAAAAATTTCTTTTAAACTGTACAATATTCAAAAGTTAATAAAAATGTACATGTACAAATTAAATATTTTCACTTATTTGTATTAATACAATTTTTTACAACCCTGAGTCCAATATTATGATATTAATGATAGTCATTCAAATATAGTCCAATCCTAAACGATCTACGTCATAATTGGTCAAATCCACTCTCTTTATTTTCAAATTTGTCTAAATCCCTACCTAATAAACAAAATTAGTCAAATCCAACTTTAAATTCTTTTTTTCTCCTGTAATCTCTGTAAATGTTTATATTTTTTTGACAAGTTAGAACATATTTATATTTATATTTAGTACAACAATAAATATAAATATTTATTAATTTTTTTGATCTTTTTATCAAAGCATATTTTCCTTATAAAAATTAAAAAAATAGATAAATACATCAGTTGTATCATAAGACATGTCTTTCAAATAATTAATTTATGAACTATTATGAGTCAGTGGACATGCGTGACTTTACAGAATGTGAAATTTCTCGGTCACAAATATTCCTATAAATATGTAGTTATTTCCCCATTAGGCACATTTGTAAATTTTCTAAAAATTGTTAGTAATTTTTCGAATGTACCTTGGCCGTGTGCTTTTCACAAAATTTTCTCTTATTCTCTAGATATCTAGACCTATTTCATTTAGTTACCCACCGACAAGGTTCTTCTGTACCATTTTACATACAATATAACTACATAGGTATATAATATCAGTGATGAAATGTTGATAATATTTCTTACGATGATTCCTCCAAAGAGGAGTCGTTTATCTTATTCTATTTAATGCCCATTATTCATTGTGTTGTTGTTTCACTGTTGCTCGCTGCTTTATCGCGCATCTTTTTCCATTTCCAAACAGAACTTGATTCACGGTTTCTTCTTCTTCTTCTCCTCCTTCTTGTTCTTGTTATACCGTCATCAATTCCTTTGAGATATTATACAAGAAATATATTCATACATTTGTACATAGTTATTTGAGTTATTTGTTATATAAATATTAATATTTGTTAAATATCATACGACCATAATAAGTCTACCCATTGTTGTGCTGCAAGTACAACACTCATTTTTAAATTAAGCGAGAATGTTTGCTTAATAATGATAAACGTTTGCTTTTTTATCAGTATTTAACTATTTATATCATTTGTAAAACTTTTTTAATTTTGGAAGTTGTAATTTTTTGTTGTTTTTTAGAAGTTATTAGTCACGTTATGATTAAGGCTGTATTCTAATCTAGAGACATGAATTTTAGTTGTTTTTTAAAATTTAATAAAAAAAATATTTTTACTACCCTTAAATGAACAAAAAAATTTAAAAAAAAATAGAAGAATAAAAATTTTGGATTTTATTAGCACAGTTAAATTTGCTGCGATCTGAAAAATAATCTTTTTTAACCCTTTTTTAAATTTTTTTAAATAATAAAAAAAAAATTTAAATTTTTTAAGACTTAGGCCATAGAGAAACATATTATGTTGACGTTTTACACTAATTTTTAGGACCATTGATTGAATATAACTTGGAATTTTATGTTGATCAATTCGATTGAACAAAATTTACTACAATCACAGTGATCTACATCTACGTTGATTGAGGATTGAAGCTAAACTGAACACAGACCTAAACTAACTATATACTCTCGATGTAAATAGCTACAGAGAATCGAGTATTGTGCTTAGACTTCCGTGTAATGCATTCCAATGCGGCGTAATTACTGTCTCATCTAAATTGCTGTAACTTCACAAATCTTGAGAATTTCAAAATTTAAATGAAAGATGTAACTATTAACCGAGATAGCAACGCTATCTCTTAGCGAAATTCCTAATTATTAGATGAAGTTACCTTAGGTTTGACCGAAATATGCCCTAAATATAGTCAATCGACATTACCTATCCCTTCATATAGGCAATCGTCATTACTTTACCAAGTGCCTCTATATCTACTGACATATTCTTAAAGGTCTAAACTTTAATATTACCTAAAAAAAATCGACTGTGCCATAGAATACCGCCTTAAGAACAGTGAATTTTTATTATGTTTAATATATAAATCTTTTTGTGTTACTTAACCCTAGAATCATACGTTGGTCTACGAGAAACGTTAATCATACATCGTCGTCAATTTGACGAATGGATTTTTACGAAGAATTTTAGAGTTTATTTGCAAAAGACATTTTTTTACAAAATACTACAAAAGCGAACAAAATATTAAAAAAAATTGCATTTGGAAAAATTTTTTAATATAAATATTTATTTTTTTGATCTTTTTATCAAAGCATATTTTCATTATAAAAATTAAAAAATAGATAAATACATCAATTGTATCATAAGACATGCCTTTCAAATAATTAATTTATGAACTATTATGAGTCAGTGGACATGCGTGACTTTACAGAATGTGAAATTTCTCATTAGGCACAGATGTAAATTTTCTAAAAATTGTTAGTAATTTTTCGAATAAGATTTCAAAAAATAATAAAAATTAAAATATTTTCCATAAAATAAATTGTTAATATTTTATTAAGTCACCTGAAACACATTCTTTGGTTTTCGATTCAGTATATTGAAACTTCAGTATTATGTCATCTCTGTAAGTCAAACAGCTGTAATCATCTTTCACATTATCATTATCTTTGAATAAATTAAGTATAACATCCATATCTTTAATAAATTTTAGAAAAATTAGGACAACTTTTATATGTAATGTACAATATCTTTAAAAAAAAACATACGTTAATCAAATTGACGCCCACTATTTTAATATAAACAAAACAGCTACTATAAACTATAAACAAAATTGATACGTCTGCTGTGTTATCAAACAAATAAATTAGATACCAGAAGTTTTAGAACACACAAGCAACGACAAGTTGCTGGAGCAGTACGTATGATTCTAGGGTTAAAAAAAGTATATTTTTCTGCCTACTGAAATTTAGGATAACCGTGTACGTAGCTCCAACTCTAATAATTGAAAGTGATTTTTAATATATCTACGTCTTCCCTCTGCATTCCGCACATTTTTCATTTTGATACACTCATTAGTCAATAATTATCAGCGATTTTAATATTCAATACTTTCAGATACGTAATATCGGTTGTTTCATTTACATCATTGTGAAGACTCGTTAGAATCACATAAGTACCACTATTTTTTCTGTACTGTATAATTTTCTATGCATTTAACACTCTGTTGGATATTATCAAGCGTAAAATAAGACACAAATAAGAATAAGGAATATTACCAAGTGACTGATTCTTTTTTAATAAATAATGAAGTGTGTATGAGAAAGCAACAAAGTAGGGTAAGAAAATTCAATATGGCAAAAAACGCTTTCAAGCAAATTGTCTAAATTTTATAATTTCTATTATCATCTTGCAAGTCATTCAAAAATGTTAAACGGTTATTATTAAATTTTGTTGCCTAAATAATTTTGCCTAAAAATAAGATAGAAAAGAGGGGGTTCCCATGACTTCACTTATTTATCAGTTTGAATATATTTTAAACCGCGCTAGCAGTTAAATCTAGCCAGGGGCCCAACAACCGGCGGGGTCCAGACCTCCCATGATATTACGTGGACCCCTCCTGAAATTACGTACATTTTCCTTCAGTTTTTTTATTCAAAAGTACAATTTTTAGTGAGATACTGACATTTTTTATTTGAAAATCGAATTTTTTTAAACGACATTTTCAATCACATTTTCTACTGTTATCGTGGAATTGCGTTATCAAAAACTTAGGTTAGATCCCCACCCCCACTTATAGATTTGTAGTTGTTACGCCCCTGAATCTAGCATTTAGATTAGATTGAATTTTTTCAAATTTTTCTATACAGTTCTTCTGGTAAAAAAAATGTATTTACATAAATATTAATATTATTGAATTCGTGTTTTAACAAACTTTCATTTGTTACCCTACTCAATACTCTTGGGGGAAAAATTTTTTTCCCACTTCTCAGGTGAGATCTCCTGAAATTAACCACCAGAATCTAAATTTAACTTCACACGTCTATAATCGGGCCACCAATCTCTGTCCTAAATTTCAATGTTTCACGTCGAATGGTCTCAGAGAAAATCGTGATTGCATAAGTGTTCCGTGTTTTATATCGTTTATTCGGGAGCGTTTACTAAGCATTTAATTGTTAAATGTAAAATATGTGAGACAAGTGTTATCATTGCCAACATACATTATAAAATATAACTAATCATAGAATTATCTATCTATACCTTACATTCCGTTTTCCCAGTTTTAGTACGGAACACTAAAAATTACTTTATTAAAAGATTATTTTTATAATTAATGTAATTATTCTGTAAAACGTGAGAAATATAAGAAACAAATATATGTATAATTTATTCCAAAATAAAACTCCAACAAATTGTGGTATATCTTCGCCTGTGTATACTATATGATTTAAAATAATTATTCAATTATAACTAACGTTATTTCTTATCTCCATTTTTTAATAACGTACTCGCATACATATCCGTGCTTTAGTGGGTGGGAATTTGATGAAGATAATCTTACAACGATGAGCAAACATGGAACCGTCAATTTTTTTCGTTTAGTTTAATTAATTAACTTTATAAATTGATTAAAATTCTTAATTGCTATTCAAATGTCTTGATACTTTTAAATACCTTTAAAAATGCGAATACTCCAATTAAATAATTCATTTGAAAATTTTAATTGTTAATTAAACACAAAAATTTTAATCATTCATTAATAGTAATGTTTACTTTTTCTGTGCTTTCGCTTTTGATTAAAATGAACTTTTTCAAATGCCACCCAACAAGATGAAGTCAAATTATGTTGAAATGAATCTTTTTAACATTTCGTTGTCATAATCACGAAACGATATAGACGTCATAGGTATTACTGTCGTCATTTTGCGTGGTCCGATACACATTTGACCACTTTAAAATAACAGTTTGTAACGGATGTTTAAAAAAATTTAAATTATAACATTATGTATTGATAATAATAGTTACACTTATTTCTGCTCGATAGGACAGGATTTGAAAATAATATCAAAATTTATAGAGTTGACCGGGGTAAATGTGAATTGGGGCAATTGTGAACGGCGTCTATAATTTCTAAAATAACATTAATTTTGTTAAAAATCAAATCTTAGTATGTTTTTCTGTCCTTTCTTAATATGCTATTAAAATTTCATAACAATTCTCCAAGTATTAGTACCTTTTTTTTTATTTTGATAAAAACCCTTGCAAAATTTTGTGTATCTTACTTCGACCAATCCTCAAAAAAATTTTTTTTTTTAAATACATTTTCTTTTTTTTAAAAGATAAGAAATGGATAAAGGTACTTCTAAAGAAGTGGTCTAAAGCCTGAGGGGGTTCCTTATTAACTGCTAAAGAAATTAGACAATTTATTACCAATTCACAATTAGCCCATGATTTTAAAATTCCGGGGTAATTGTGAACGTCATTCACAAATGCCCCCATCCGGTCAAAAATTTCAGTAGTGTTCTTTTCAGAGTTGAAAATGTTGATGATGATGTACAATGACATTATTGTACAAGTTTCCGTTGTACAAACAACACAAAAAAAATAGATTGTTGTTTTTTGTTCATGTAAACTGAATGTATTTCCTTGCAAAAGTCTTATTTTCCTTGTTTTTGTGTGAAAATCATGTAATTTTTTGATTTTTTATTTGATAATATGTTAAAATATCATCAAAAATCATTTTTAGCTTGTAACAAATTTGTTCTTACAATTTTTGTTATTTTTATTTAACCTTGATTTTTTGTACAAATTTGAGGTATGCGTAACTTGCATTAAACAAAGAGAAATTGTGATCGCTAGAGTATGATGAAAAATTTGAAGGTGGGGTAAATATGAAGAATTTGAGTTGGTCCTTACTCTGATGTACCTCACTGCTCTTGTAATCCATTCTAAATAATTTTTCTGTTGGCGTTCACATTTACCCCGAAATTCATAAGATTTGCTAAACCGCACCGGGGAAATGTGAATGGCTTACAAAATTATTGTTTTGCATACGAATTTGCTCAAAATTTGTGTGGTGCATCCTGAATAATGTAGAATTAGAAATAAATCAATCATAATGTGATATATAAAATAAAAAATACTTAAAACAACGCTTTTATCTCAATTCATGAAAATCCATTCACAATTACCCCGGTCAACCCTAAACGTAGTAAAAACACCAATGTAGTCGTTTTATAAGTTGAATACTAATAATTTTATTTGTTTTGTTTCAGGTACGTCCCTGTTTTGATCATTTTCTATTGCTTTTGGGGTAAGATTGAATTTATGCACTTTTCTTAATGTTTATTATGTTGTTTTCAAAATTTTCAAAATATGTTTATTTATTTTATATACTTAATATTTATCGGAGTTTTCTTTTCATTACATTTTAATTAAATTTTGTTATCATAATAGCATTCATTGTGTGGTACGAAAAAGCTTGGCAAAGTGAAGATAAGAAAAATTTTGATGTTTTATATTTTCTTTTTACGTTTAAACAAAAACTTTCATTATTGAAGTTTTAATAATCATTTTTTTCTTTAAAAGTCCGGGTTACTGTTTTATTATTAAAAACGATTTTTCCAATTTAAAAGTTAATAAAATATGATTTCGCTTAGAAATTTAACTTTTTTTTATGAATATTGGTTTTTATTTTTACCATCCATATAGATTATAGCGAAGAAGAGATATGATAATCCAACAAGTTTTTAGTATATGTAATTTTTTGACCAGATCTTGACGTTTAGGGCCCAAAGGAATCCAGAAAACTAAAATGGAAGTTTCTCTGATGTTAGTATATGTATCATTTAAATCACTATATATGTTGATGCCTAAATTAATGAATATCTCCAAAGCTACTGGGACTACAGACAGAAAAACTAGGCTCAAAATAATTTTATATTATATGGGGTGTTAAATAGAACAAAATTTGATTGTATTTTTTCCAAGTGCGTCTGAAGTTATCGTCTTTTTATAATATCTTAAATTCTTAACACAGTCGAAAAGTTTTTGTTTCTGTCCACGCAGACTTTATTAATGAAAATCAGATGTTATAAAAGATCTCCATTATTTTTAGAAGTAAATTTTTATCATAATGAAAAATTTTTTAAAATTTTTCTACAAGACAGGGCTATAGTTGTACAGCTTTAATCAGTGATTATTTTTTTCCAAAATAGCTTCAGAGAGAGGTGCGGACTACTTGAAATATGAACTTTCTCAGTTAACTTAAACCTAAGGTGAAATTTCGAAAATTCTCTGAAAAATGTATTTTGTGAGTCTTGTGTCCCCACCAGCTTCCTATAAAAATATCCCCCCCCTCAAATAAAACACAAAATGTAATAAATTTTCATTCTTAATACTGTGAGCCCCTGAACCATAGAACACTAGAAGCCAACTAATATCAAAAAAGTGTAGCTCGCTTGGTGTCTGTCATTTGTTGATCAGTCATCGCTTAAGGCATGTAGTCAGTCGGTGTCAGTCACCGAACGCACAATGCATTGTAATGTATTGTTAGACATTGTTACTTGAACTGCACACGTTGCTCTGTCCCATAATAGGTGTTGGTAGTTGCGTGTGTGAATACGCACACAGAAACAAACATCAAACCGACACCACTGCAAACAGTATGTACCTACACAACATAGTAATGCGAAGTGGGGATGATTTTACGTCACCTGACGGCTACAATTGAAATACAGTAAACTCCCGATTATCCGCGAGCGGATTAACGTGCTACGGAAAGCGAGAAAATAAGTATTTATAAAAAAAGAACTGAACTGGCAAGTTTGTTGAGTACAAAACGTACACAGGCCTTCTCCGAACTCGCGCAGTAGGCTAGCGCGCAAACTTATGCTACGCAAAATTCAATCGTGGATTAAGAAAAAATGTTTCCAAAGCAAGAAACAGAAACAAGTGACCGATTTTTTTAAGAGGTTGTAATTACTATTTATGTTTACATTGTATTTTACGTCTTAATGTATAGTAGACTGTATTAAATAGATTGTTTTTTATGTTAAAATAGTTTTTCTCTTATGTTCTCTCCCATTTTCGGTATTTTTGCGGATTATCCGCGATTTTCGTTATCCGCGGTAGTCGCGCCACCCAATTCCGCGGATAATCGGGAGTTTACTGTACTACCTATTATATTTTAGTTTGGCCCCTTGCCCTGAACAGATGTGTTGTTTGCTTTTTCCTAAATGTATACTAACAAATCGAATTAAATTAATGTCAACCAAAGCGATTCAGTGCGGTTGTTTTCAAAATTTACAATATAATTTTCACGAATCCACCTTCTCTTTTATACACAGAAAGAGTTTTTAATTATGAATTTAAAATTAAATCCACACCCGCTCCTTGGGGAGGGGGAGGGGGGTACGGGATGTGTAATAACGTTGCATACAGGCGCGCATACACAAGTATTATCATAAATGAAGAAATTACTGCACTTACTTAATTCTAACGCTCTTGATAACGGTGTATATTAATACTTAAGTACACATTCTTACCCATATATTTACGTTCATAATTTACTAAGGTGTAATATGTACGAACAGACTCTGCTATAGTATGAAATGAATATTCACCCAGGTACCACCAATTGCATAAGTGTACATTATTCATTGCCGGTAATATTACACAAAAAAAGTGTATGTTCATACATACTTAATGTACACGTTGATACTAAGTATATAACGCCATTGGGCGAGTCAAAATTCCTGATGTTATGTAACAATTATTACTTACAATAAAATTAATGAAAAATTGAAGATAATTTGATGGTTTTGGCGCTGCACCGTTGAAAATGTAAGTTTGTCACCAGATACGTATTGCTGTACAGGCAATTCTGATATATCGTGTTGATTCTAAAACAGAACAAACTGTTAAACCTCGTAAAGCTATAACCCGTGGGTTATCAAGTAACCCATTTACTAATTTTAAGTGATTCTCTTGAATTTTGTGAACGAAAGAATAGGGTCAGCTAGAGTAATTTGAGTATATAATATAACTGTTTTCAACTTTAACTTCTGTTTAGGGTTCATGATAAATTTTTTTAATGATTTTTGATATATTATATTAGCCAGTTCACTTTCCTCAATGTTTTAATGCCACTTTCACAAATATTTTATCTATACATATAATAAAACTGTAAATCTGTCTCTGTCTGTCTGTCTGTCTGTTCACGCATCACGTAAAAATTACTGGACGGATTTTAATGAACTTTGGTGTGATGATAACTTATTACCTGGGTTAACATCTAAGATACTTTTTATTCCAGGAAAATGTCTCATTCCCACGAGAAAATGGAAAAACTATTTTGAGCATCTACACACATTACGCCAATTTACATATTTCATAAAAAATTTCATAATTATACTAACAAAAATTGTAAATAAATTTTGTAGTTTGGAAATTTTTCTGAATTTTAAATAAAAAAAAAAGTTGCTAATTGTGTACCGAAAAATGCAATAAATACACAATTGTCAATTTGGAGACAATTTAATGCATTTTGTGTTGCAAGAAACTACAAATTGGAAAAAGAAACTACTCAACGTTTCGTGTGAACAACATCATGGGTACGGCTAGTTTTTAATATAGTAACGCTTTGTTGACCTATACCAAAATTTCTGCAGGGTTGACGGAAAGTAATAATATCACCCATACATTTAAAACTTACATCAAGGTCATTGTATGACCAAATTATCTTATGTAGCCTAATATAATTAGAGGATAGTAGCCTAATATACGAAATAACTTTTATTAATCGTAATTCATTAGAAAAATTTTTTTGATACATCAGCAAACTTTTTTAAAATATATTCCTGATTTATGTAATGTAGTTGTTCCTTTGCTTCTTTGTAAATTACAAGTTCTTAACACTAACGAATCAATTGATCAAATTTTTGACTAATAAGGTTATATTTTATAATTTTTTGTTTACACATGAGGGTTGCCAATTGAACTTTTACACATAATATCATACACATTACTATAGCAAACAATATATATTAATTTGGTATTGATACAGAATTTAGTTTTAAATATATAAAAGCTAATAGCTCTTATACCCAAGTTACCTCACCCTACCTAAGTTACCCCCACATAAAATATCTATAGGCAATATTAATATATTCAAATTAGACTCCTGAATATAGGCAATTACATAGCGTTGCCAAGTGATCCCATACCTGTTGTTATTTTCTTTTATATTTTCGATGAAAAACACTAAGGTCTTTCAAGTCCTCAAACTTTTGTATTAATCGTGAACTAATGCTTTAATTCTTGTATCTCCCTGTATACAATATACATAATTCTATGCACCGGCATAGGTATGCAGATACAATAGACACACACACACACAAGATAACAGAATTGCTGTTTAGTGTTTTTAGTAGGTATCTAGTACTTAGTACTTACTATTTATTTCTCTATTACGTACACGTTTCGGGGAAAAAAGACATGATCAGTAGTAACGAGACGAATTTATAACAATAGTTGTATGGAATGATGCAGCAAGCATATGAGTCTCATGTACTGATGTGACTGATGTATGTACGTACCATCAACTAGCTCGCTAGCTCTAGCTCGTAACACGCCTACACAACATGTACGTACGTACGTATACGTATGATGCGAAGGTATCATCAAAATCGTCACGCACAACTTCCATCATTGAGACAACAAGCCGTACTTGTATGTACACACGTGTACATCTCCAGTCATATAAATAATAACTACCAACACCGATCAAAATATTTGGTATAGAGTTGCAATATATTTCATCGGGTATTCATAAAGTAATTTGGCAATAATATCATTAAATTCAAATATAAATTTTATAAATATCGCTGTCGCAGCATACTGCATAACTTGACGAATCTTTCAGAACTTACTTTTTAGTGATTACAATAACCTTCTGTTACATTTACAAATCAAAAAAAAAGATTCCAGAATAGTAGATTCTCTGAAAAATTGAAGAAACGTCAAAAATTTTGAAAATTTTTGCCTTTTTTCAGGTGATCGGGTTTTAGTCAAAAGTGGTCCGACAATAATTCTAAAAAGAGATTTTCAGAATTCAAAAATTTAAAAAATATACAAAAAAATCCGAAAATTTTGTAAAATTAGTTTTAAGAATGTGTACTTAAAAATTGTATATTTCTGATTTTTTTCAAACGACTCAGTAGTCATTAGATTTCTTGGTTGTTTACGTTTCTTAAGTTTAAACTTTAAAGTATTCTTAAATTATGTAAACTTGGTAATATTACTTGAGAAAAAGTAAAATTTTTCACAATTTCTTTATTATACTTAGCCGATTTTTACATAGGTACGTACGTTTTTTTCTTAAATAATTATCAAAGACCAGTTTACATAGTATGACGATTTCCTATCTGAGGAGAATTTTTCTGCTCTTTACGGTTGTATAAATAATATGATTTGACAAATAACTCACTTTTTGGTCCCAAAAAAGCTAAAAAATGATAAAAATAAAGAACAGCAGCTTCACCTTTCTTAAGAATCGGATCTTTTGTTTAAAGGTTATCGCGCTGATATAATATGAAAATAATTTTATCTAATCCGGTTTACGAATCACAAACAGAAAGAACAAGGTAATTCGTTAGGAAACTTAGCCCTGGAAATCGTGATTGCTAGGAATTTAGAAAAATGTAGTCTTCGTTTAAGATCTGGAACTAATGAAATAAAATTAATACGTGTAATACACGCAATTAAACACATATTATGTACTGTTGTTTGCATATATTGAGAGATAACTAGATTTTATCAAATGAATAATTATTATGATATGATATTTAAATACATTTTAATTCTTGTTCTGTAAAATTAATATTTAACTTTTAAATTAGGGTAAATCGGTAGCAATTTAGGTATACACAAAGTTTTTCGGCTTGTTATAGTTTTCTATTTATATGCGCAGTACTGTCCACATTTATAACACTGTATTCATAATACAACCGTACGAGAAGAGTAGCGGCTGGTATATGTTTATACATACGATTCAGGATCCACTACCGTAACTACCGAGATACTTTATGTTGTTCGTATAGTGTACTTCTCTCTCTTATAGATTTCCTCTGTCTGGGAACTCGTGTACTCTACGGTATAATGTTCTACGTGAAGGTGGTAGTGAGTACTTCGACAACCTCGGTTCTTTCGATGTACATAATATGTATTATAGGACGGTTGTACACATATACGTATACATAGAAAATGGCGTTTGTTAAGATAGATTTAGACGACTCACTTGGGAACCAAAACGATCGAAACTACCATCTAATATTCTCAATATATGTGTATATGTTCTCCGTATATTGTGTATTGAATATATTTGTAATTTACATTGTTTAAAAGTCAATTTATGTTTTGGACATGTCAGTTGTATGGAGCAAAAAATCTATCCAATTTGAATAGTAGTTTGAAATATTTGTGAAATGGTTGTAAACAGCAGATACAACTTTGTTTTCGAAAAGTTCGGAACATGTTGGTTTTTTTTCGGATAATGTAAAAAATAAATACAAAAAAATTGTAGATTTTACAGGCGAAATATTTCGTTTTTGTGGTTTTTCTCGATAACAATTTTATTTTTGCAAATGTTTTCGTATTTCAAAAAGTTTTTAAACGATTAACGATAAAAAAAGAAAGTAGAAATGTTTTTAGTTTTTTGCGAAGTTAGTACATTTGTACCGCAGGTCATTAAAATAAGTTAAAATCTTAACTTAAAGAAAAATACAAATTCTGTTCTCCCTGATGATGGGATAACATCCTAAAACTGGCTTTGGCTCGTAATCTTATAATTTTTTGGCGAAGTTTTTCTAATATGGAAATAAATTTTTTCTTGTTTCTAAACTATTTAGGCCCGATTTACATTAACGCTCCGCTCTCGATACGATAACACTCCGCTCCCGATTCGATAGAATATTCTTACACAATGAAAATTGAGTGGCTTCACATCATCGCTCTGATATCGGTCCGATATCAGTCACGGTTCGCTTTCGCTCCAATGCCACTCCAATATCAATAGCACTCAGGTAATATTTTATCGGAGCGATATCAGACTTGTTATGGCTTGTACCTGTAGTGTAAACAGTTTTTTGATTCCACTCCACTCCGCTTGCATTCAGTTGTTATGAAAAGATATTTGTATCGAACTGAGACCGAACAGGGAGCATACCCAGAGCGGCATTGTAATGTCAATAGAGAACGAATAGGTACCAGCATGATATCAGCACTGTAATGTGAACACAACAAGATTATATAAAATCGAGAGCGGAGTGATATCGTATCCCACATAGTGACTCCTAAAAAAATACAGTACAACGGAGTAAATCGGATCATTTATAATTTTTTTAAAATTCGATTTTCATGCATTGTATTGCATATTAGATGATATAAAACAGATTAATATTAGTTCTGGCACATTATTCTTCTTTTTTTATCATTTTGAAAATACGTAATATGTTGTTTTTTTTCATTTAACCATAAAATTCTAAAATATACCGATACACTCGGCGTTTTATATATATACTCTATTTTATGCTACTTACTGTCAGAAATAATATTTAGGAATACTGTTGTTTTTATTTATTAATGGGATGAAAGTGGTGTTTCTAATACTAAACTGAAAATTTTTACCTTCTTTTATTCCTGAAGAACGAATTGAAATTATACCTTACAACCAGTCTTTACTTTTACAGCCGTAGTGAAAACATTAACACTTCTGAATCCGCTGTTCCATAAAGTTAGCTTGCACAAATTTGAAAAAAAGCTGCATAAAACGTATATGGCAAACTATTTGCAAAAAACGCTTCGGTAACACATACAACGAGCTTCCTCATATAAAGGAAATACTCAGACACAAACTAGAGCTTAAAAAAGCTTTTGTCAACCGAAATAGCGACAAAATACATATAATATCGATATCAAACGATAAAATTTTATTTTTTTTTAAAAAAAGCTAACTCCATAGTAAGTTGTTGTAAGACTTTCTCGTCCCATTTTTATTTGAAACCTGCTGAAGGGTGGAGGTTGGAGTTAGTAACTGATAGGGGACTGATATAAAAGCATTTATGAATAATAGTTAAAGAATTCTGTTCGGGAGTTACAAAGAATCAAAATCTATTTTGCGTTTTTAGGGGTGGTTGGATGCATTTTTAAGGGAAGTTTTCAAAATATTTTTAAAAATTATATTTTATGAAATTTTTTGAAATTTTGTCCACGGTGAAAAGTTTGTATTTCTAATCACCTCTACCCACTGTGACGCCATTTTGAAGAAAATTGGTTGCCGATTGAAAGTATGCCACGACTTTCACCTTGCTGCAAAGTTTCAACTTTGATAAAAACGATACGAGTCTGAAAAAAAAGAAAAGAATAGAAAAAAATTGATTTGTCCAAAAAGTTAAAAATGGCGATAATTGTAAAACCACTGGCCAAAGTGTGTCAAAATTTGATTGCTTTCAGTGTACCGTATATAAACTAATTTTGAGCTTGATTTGAATTCTAGCCACGATAGATCTGGACGTCAACATACGTACAGATACATATTGGTCCCCTTTCTTATAGCTATTGCTTCACTATATTGTCATATGGATGGGAAATTATAAGGTCCGGTTTACATTAACGCTCCGCTCTCGGTACGCTCCCGCTCCACTCTTGCTCCGATATAATCTTGTTGTGTCCACATTACAGTGCTGATATCATGCTAGTACCTATTCGTTCTCTATTCACATTCATAACAACTGAATACAAGCGGAGTGGAGTGGAATCAAAAAAGTGTTTACATTATAGGTACATACAAGCCATAACAAGTCTGATATCGCTCCGATAAAATATTACCTGAGTGGCATTGGACGGGGAGCGAACCGTGACTGATATCGGACCGATATCAGAACAATGATGTGAATACTCTCATTGTTTATTGCATAAGAATATTTTATCGAATCGGGAGCGTAGTGGATATCGTACCGAGAGCGAAGCGTTAATGTAAATCGGGCCTAAGTGTCTAGTATAATCTGATACTGACTTTAGAAAATATTATTAGTTAAATTTCATTTTTATTCATCCTTCGATTGCAAACCATAAATGGTTAAATTTAATTACAAAACTTAAGACGTACTATTAGGCGTGGTGGGGTGATGGGATATGTTTAGTATGATATTGTCTTATTATCATCATCATGATAGAACATAGAACTATAAGCTCGCTTATAAATATAGTACGTACACATACGTTACATTCATAATATTCTTCATATCTACCACGTATGTATACATATGCATGGAATTCGTCGTATACAACCATCCATAGCTAACTCCACCGACGACCGACTACTTACTACACGTGGGGGAAATGCTGCTGACTGACTAGTTTTTGCGTTCATTCAAACCTATGTGTATGACATTACCATCGAAACAGGCGAACGTCATCTTCATAAGTGAATACACCAAAGAATTACTCTCCGACGTGATCGTCTTCTTCGACGTATTCTTATAGTAGTAATCGTACACGGTGCTCGTGGTGGTGATAGATCGAGCGGTGTCGAGTTCACTTGGTGCGGTGATAATGATGTTTTGGTGATCATCGTGTTGTCATCAGTTGTAGGTGTAGTGTTTTGGTTTTTGTGTGATGTGAATTGGCGCGAAATTTGAATCAAGTGTTTCGTTTTGTTTATGTGGAGAAAATTATGTGGTGATTTGTGCGCTCTCTGGAATTTTTGGATGGTCAAATGTCAAACAAGTATTTGGTTTTTCCTGAAATATTTAAAATTTTTATATTAATATTTCTATTTGTTAGTTTTGTTTTGAACGAAAATGTTTTGTCAGCATTTTCTCTAGTAAGAAAGCAATCGATTTTTATGTATATATGAAGGAGGAATAACAGTTATGGTATAACCTTTAAACGCACCCCCTTAACGCAACGTTTGTTTTCTACCCTCCGTCGTAAACTGCGGGCATGACGGACGACCTTTTCATTAATTGTTGATATATGTTTTTTTGAAGCTATGATGGCGTTTCATTTTTCGTGAACCCTCCACGAAATAAAAGTATTTGTTAAGGTTTTTCTTTATTTCTTTTGTGTAACGGTACAGACATCATTATATCGAAATTGTCTAAGAAGTCCGTTTGTAACGAATACACTATTCAATCGTTGACCGCATACCGAATGTTTGGCAAGCTCTCTAGCCGAATATTCGAACATTTCCGGAATACTTGTCGGTATTTTTTCTCACTACTGTTCGGTATTCGGTCGAATATGCCGAATGTTCGTTGCAAGCTTACTAAGAATCTGAAATAAAATTTTCCAGTAGGGAAGGGAAGTTAAAGTATAGAAAAAGAAAAATTTTTCAATTTGCGTTTCGATATACAAAACCAGACAAATTTCTGAATTTCAAACTGGCGATGACCGTACTTTTTATTTTTGATTAGTATTTAATAATCTTAATTATTGTTAAGCATTCAGTAGGATGCACGATTGAACCTAGAAACACGCAGTCTTTAAATTAAGGTACGTACACACCGAACAGTTTTTGCCTCAAACGTTTCCAGTTGCTTGCAAGTGCTGGCAATCGTTTATATTTGTTTTTGAATTTATCGTCTCTATTAAATAAAATTGGACAGACAGTATATGTATCAAAAATAGCTTCAGAATTAAGGAAAAAAGAAAATAATAAGCAGAGAAAGAGAAATTGCAGGTATCCAATTTTTTTAGAAAACAATAAATTGGTTAGATTATAACGATTTATGCTTGGCATTTTGTTCGTCAAAGATTCCTACAAAGTCTTAATGTATCTTTTTCTAAAGTTTAAAAATCATTTTTTATCAAAATTTAATTACTTATTTTATTACAGTAAGATTTCTATATGGTTTACGGGTTTACCACATCGCCTGTTTTAATCTAAAATTTCGATTAATTACTCAGTATTCGTTCATTGTTATTCAACCAGATCGCTTACACTAGGAAAATAAGGGAGACGTTAGGCAACAAATTCGCTTCCATGGACCAATTTTAGTCGAAACAGTAACAAATGCTGGCGAACGTTTGCAAATGTTGGCAAAAATTTTTCACGTTTGATGAACAACGACCTTTAAATTCCACGACCTCATTTATTGAATTGTGCTTGCTCTCAGAAGTTATTATAGAAGGGTTCATTTTTGTTATTATTTTGACTTTGTTATTGATATGATAATACTAATCCGCTTATCTCTCCCTTTCTAAATCTTTCCTCCTTCCGCGGTGTGTGGCTGCCACCCTTTCGTTGATCGAACATATAATTACTATATATGTGGTCACATTCTATCAAAACCACACCGCATACCAATCATCTATGACATATTTGCGGATGTGATTCAATGATAGATGTGCATACAGAATCGTCAGTTTATTATACAAGCTGATTTCAAAAATTTCTTATCTTCAGACGGACAATTATTTAGTAACATCTTGAAAATATTCAACAAAGAATTCTACACTGAAAAAATTTTTTTGAGTTATTACAATCGTAAAACTATTGGATTTTTTAGTAAAATGCGACAACAAGTATATTTATTTAATTGCCGTATCTAACCAAAAATTAATGCTTCAAACGTAATTAATGATTCACGTATTCAACAACTTACAAATAACTATATTTTATTGTTAATTGAATCAAATCATTAAGCATACATTAGAAAATGATTTTGTGGCCCAGTAACTAAAGTAATAATTCGTGCCTTAGATAGACAACCTTTGGTGTCTAGACTGGTATTATTTTTTTGCTTTATTTAGCGTATATTTATTTAATTTTTTGTATTACTTCTAAATGTTTACTTCAATGTTTACTTACGTATTCAAAATTAAATTGCTATTGGAACATGTACGAATTAAGCCCCCAACATCTGTGTTTTTATTAAATATCCAGCTCTTTTGCCGGTCGTACCATAGGACCATCAGTACTGTATATTCTTAAATGTAATCTATTATAATTACTTGTGTTATGAAGAAGAAACTTTTTATGTTACTATTTTCTTCAAGAATGGACATAATAATTTTTTGTAAGTTTTATTAACGTAGTTGCTCTGAGATAGTCAGCTACAAAAGTATATCTAAGCCAAAAAATTTTATTTTATCAAAAATTAAATAATGTATTAATATTCTTCAGTTATTATATTTGTATACCACTTGTTTTTTTGAATTTCCGCACGCTTATGTTGCAGAAGTTTAAAAGAATTGTTGAAAAAGCGTTATAAAAACGTTGTGAAATGATGTTTTTCATTTATATTTCAAAAACAGCGTGGTTTATTAGTTTTTTGTTTCTTATTAAATATGGTTTGTAACTTGGTATTTTATGACATATTAAATTTTTATCAAATTCCTTTGACACGTTTCCATTTTATTAAAAAAAAAATAGAGTTTTCCCGTAAGAGTCCGTGTTAAAATTACAAAACTTTTAAGTCGTTTTCCTCAAAATTGGGGTGGTCAATTTTTTTTTTCGGTAAGGGCTCGTATTATTGGCATTGGATTACATAAATATCTAGAGAAGTTTCGTTAAAATCCTTTGAAAAATCGTTTTATCGACCAACTACCTTAAATAAGAATTAAATGTTTTGGGGGAAAATTACTAATATTATTCAGCACTATAGATGTCAAATTACCAAATATTTTTTATTGTATTAATAATACTGCCCTGGCTAAAGTAACTGTCAATATTTTGTCGTAAATATTTGGGTCAGCTAATAAATTTTTTATTCGAACCTTTTTGAATATCACAACTGATTTTTATTTATAGTACCGTTTGTTACAGCAATTCTTTAACTAAAATTTTCTGTAGTAACAGCAACAGTTCAGTTTTTTCAGTGTAGTTAATTGTTTTAAAAATATAATTTATCAAATTCTACGCTTCACCAGATATCACCAAGAAGAAATAATCAAACACATTTCAATGAAGGTGGTCTCTGTCGTAATATGTATATTGATATAATTGTCATAAAACGCGACATAACGCATAAGCAGCGCCCTGTCTGTTCACTGCTGCGCTCGCTGCTATTGGAGTCAATAACACTCTGAAATGTTTTTAACTCGAAATATAAAAAAAAAAAACTCGATAACGAAACTATTTGATTGCGTATCAGGTTTGTTTACGATGCTCTAAACTGAATGGTTGGTGGCTCTATGTAAGTAGGGGTGACTGGGGTAAAGTGGCCATTGGCCTTTACTCACCGGAAACCACTTCAATCTTGTAGCAAGGTTGAATACTAGCTTGTTTGTAGACAAGTCATTCGTATTCTATTAAAACGTCAATGATCAGTTTTCTAGATTATATGAATTATAACGGATTTTCTGAATTTTCGAGTGTCGATGTAAAGTAAGTTTTAAATTGTATTCTCATTATTTTTTTATTAATTACGAATACAATTTTTTAATTGGGATAGCTAGAAACCCTGTCTAATTACTTTTAAAATAATACAGTTATCAATGAATCAGAAAATTCTTTCTTGAAATTAGTTGTAATTTGCCGAAATGGCGTCTAACTGGGTAAAGTGACCAGGCTTATAATGGAGCAAAGTGACCAGTGTCTCCAATCGCTGCTCAAATTGAATTCTTAGAATATTTTAACGTATTGTATTAAATTCAGAACTTTTATTTAGTTCTTTATATTTTATAAACAGAAGAATTGCCTGAAATCAGTTTTAAGGGTTCCGAGAAACAATGTGAAAAAGAAACCCTTATGATGAGATTTCAGTGTCCGTCCGTTGATATATAATAATTAATTATACAGACATAGTTTGAATTTGTATATAAACATGTTTATTACTTCAAGATTTCTTTTTGGGTTAAACCATGGCCACTTTACTCAACATAGTGGGGTAAAATGGTCACTTTTCATATGTTGCGAAAAACCAAAATTGTAAATATACCTTTCAAGGTATTGTTGATATATTGATGGTTATTGGTTCTGCACTAAAACAACTATATGCTAAATACTTATTAATCTGTATTTCTTTTCAAATATATAAACTAAACAACATTTTGTCTTAGAGTGGCCACTTTTCCCCAGTCTCCCCTATATTTATTTACAATCGAGATAAATATATATAGGTATGATTCTTTCGTACTTAAACGATTTATGTAATTTGTAGTGATATCAATACAAACACACGCACACATGCGCGCCAGTCTTAATAAAAATTTGAAATCATGCGTGAATAATCGGTTTTTATTTATGTGTGCGTGTTTAAAGATTGGGTGAAGTCGTAACCGAATAGTAGTAAATAAATCTAGTGTCACAATAAATGGGTTTGTTCTCTAGTTTCACGAGTCGTAAAAATGGCAATTTCCTTATATTTTATCCCCAATAAATTGTCAAAAGTTTTCGTTTGTTAAATAGTCCGTGTTCGTTCCCATGTGAATTTTATTGATATGTTTTGAAGTTCTTTGAGTTCTGAGTAAAAAATCTGTAAACTTTTTTTTTTTGCAATTGCGTATATCCTAAACCTAACTAATATTATAAATGCGAGAATGAGTGTGTTTGTTTTTATTGCTTTCACGTCTTAACGGCTTGACCAAGCAATTTGAAACTATGCACAGACATAGCTTGCGGGACAGACACGATTATATGCCACCTTTTAACCCCAAAAAATATTTCATTCCTGAGGGAAAATTTATTCAATTATGACAGTTTGACAAGTTATAACTAACCTTAACTAACTTTACCACCTAGTTTTTATATCAAAGTCGAAGTATATTGTCAAAATTTAAGGATAAGAGTTATTTCCCTTACACCCTGTATATATATATATATATATATATATATATATATATATATATATATATATATATATATATATATATATTATATACAGGGTGTAAGGGAAATAACTCTTACCCTTTTGAGGGGTGACGACTGTTAATTCCGAAAAAATTCCTGCGGTTTTAGTGTCTAGAGGGTGCTATGAGTCTCCCCTCAAAATATTAAGACTTATTTCTCTGACACCCTTGTTACAGAAGGGACAAAAAAAGACACAGGCTACTTTGTACCCCGGGAAAATATCTCAATCCCGTGGGAAATTTCATTCTTGTACAAAAATACATTTTAAATGAAGTAAAATAAGATTCTTTGAGTTTGTTCGAGATTGGCATATTGTTGGCAGAAAGTACCGTGGTAAATGTAGGTTGCATTTTACGCCGAGAAAATAGAGGAAAAATGTATTAAAAACAAAACAATGAAATAACGACCATTAACGGTTTAAAAAACCGATAATTTATTCCAAACTTTGCATATTGTTTATAGAGGGGACGAAAAAGAGCACAGGCTACTTTTTACCCGGGGAAAATATTTTATTTCTGTGAGAAAATTCCCTCGCCCCACCCCTCCCAAAAAAATCTAACAATTCTCAACAGTCACACGATGAAAGTACACTTTATACGTTTTAGCTAGTCATAATTTCATACACTACGCGGACAAAACCACGGGTAAATATTAGTACCTAATAAATTTGAAACAAGTTTCTAAAGTAAATTTTTGTTGAGATTAGTGAAATTACAATCATAATTTTTCTTTCTTTTTTCTGTAAAGTGTAACCTGTATTAATTTAGTAATTTTTCATTTAGTCCCTTTTGAGATAAGTATTCAACTTTAAATATTGCCAAAATACAGTTTTTGCCGTTTTTTTTAAAATCATATAAAAAAGCACCAAGTTCTCAACTTGAAACTTCTACATCTAGCAGAAGTCCTATAATAAGTCTGTACAAGAAAAAAAATTGATGGTGAGTCTTGGAAGAAATTTTTCTTCAAAAGGCAGAGGACCTTTTTTGATCTTCTGCTGCGAAATGGATTCAATTTTTAAAACTTAATTATAGACCGAATTCGATTCACTTTACCGGTTTCTTTCTTTTAATAATTTTACAGCTTTAAATATCCCGTTTTAGGGTAATTTTTACTTTATATTTGTGAATTTGTTTCTCTCCTTTCCTTACTACTTAGGCAGTATTTTGTAAACACAAGAAATTTGATGTAAATCATACTGATTTTTAGTTTTTAGTTTATCTTTATATCTGTAAAATTAACACAGTTAGATACACTTGCGCAAAACTTGTTTTCAGTCAAAAAATACTCCAAAAGCTATCTCAAAATGGCCACTAAAACAAAAGTATGAGTCTGAAAAATTTATAATTCTCGTTTTTCAGTCACTTACTATTGGTGAATAACTAGTAAAAAAATCAGGAAAATCAAAAGTGTTGAATAATATTGCTGGTTCATTTATACCTATATTAGGATTGATTTCGCTGTAATTTCAAAGCTTGCAAACATAATCTCTAACAAGATATTCTATTTTCAATTCCTCAAAACAAACAAACCATTCTTTATTCAAACTTATTCAAATATGGTTAAATAGACTCTAAACAGACAGCTCAATAGAACAAATTTTATTTCAGTAACAAAGTATTCCAAAAGTTCACATTGCTATTAAACTAAAAATTTTCCCCAATTTTACTGATCAATCAAAAAGCATCTTTAAACGCACAAAAGATAAATTACGCGTATATTTTTATAAGGGTTCATTATTTCTTGTAGGTACCTATATAAATACAATTGTATAATACGTAGTAAGTATATATATATATATATATATATATATATATATATATATATATATATATATATATATATATCAGGTCAAGGAAATATGAAACACAAAAATTTAATGATGGATAAAACAGGAATACAAAGACGGAACGCACGCAATTATGTATATACGTATTAGGTACATACTTACAAATATCTTTATTATTAATTATAGAAGAAAACGTAGAAGAAAATACAGTCTTCGTGTACAGAACATGACATCGAACTTAATAAATTTAACAGACATTCATTAGATTCGATACTGTCTTCGGAGTAACTCAGAAGGCAGTGGTTAACGTCAGTTTTATTGTTAGTTTAAAATAATGTAGTAACACATTCCACAAATTCATGATTATTATTGTTTTCGTTATAAACGGTATTTTTCCTCCATGCTCTCGCTCTCAGTAATTCCCCAGTTTTACACTTGAGCCTTATCCCCCCTCTGTTATACCTACTATAATAATTATTTTATAAAAGTTAACAATCAGAAGGTTTGTTTTGTTTATATCAGGTGAGCAAAAAACTGTAAGTGTCTAAGTGTGTTTTGTTTATATCAGGTGAGCAAAAAACTCTAAGTGTCTACCGAGAAAGACTTAATAATTTTTTATAAATATGATAGCTTATATTAAGTTTGCAATATGATCTGCGTATTCTGCTTGTATCACTGCTTGTATTGTTCTATTTGTATATCAATGTAAATAAAATTTGTGAAGAAATATTTAGAAAAGTGTAGATCAAGTATAATTTTATGAGTAGATGCATATTTTATTAGAAAACTAATAATGTTACACAATAGTCAATACTTCTTAATTAGTAAAATTATGTTTTAATAAATTAACAAAGAAATAAAATAAATTTTTAACTACATAGTAATAAACATTAACACAAGTAAATAACACTGAACAAACAAATTTTTAAATTATAGTTTATTATTATACTTTTAAACTTACCTACCTACTTGTTTTGACGCTCCTAAATTTTTTTTAGTTTTGACCAGACTATAAATTATTGAACTAGAAGTTAGTGTCTCTTGTTAGCAAGCGATTGGCCTTTAGTGGGGGAACAACATTTCTGAGAAAAAAATTTTCTCCTCGTTTCATTTTGGGGAACTATAGAGAATAAGCACTGTATTTTTTTTCCTACTTCATCTACGTTAAATAATTTTTGCAAAAAAAAAAGAAAAATAAATAAATAATATTAGAAAGGTTTATTTTGTGAAAATCCATATCAAAAACATGGGATTGTTGCTTTGTCATTTTTCACAAAAAAAATCGTACAAACAGCAGTCGACTTCGGCCATTACGCCATCATCAGGTGAAAAACACAACAGTTGTGTTTTTCACCTGATGATGGCGTAATGGCCGAAAGTCGACTCCTGTTTGTACGATTTTTGTTGTGAAAAGTGACAAAGCAACCATCCCATGTTTTTAAATAAATAAATAAATACGTATATAATGAAAAACGACACGTCCTTGTTAGACGTATTGTAATTTACATTGAACAACTGTACTGATGCTGTTAATAATCTTAAATTAATGATGACAGTAATTCACGTTTTATTTAATTTTCTCTATAAATTTGGAACTATTTATCTTCCTAATAATATTATTTCATTAATAAATTGTTCGTTTTGCCTATAGGCAATAAGATAAAATTACATTGTTATATTAATAAAAAAAAATATTTATATGTACCTAAAAACATTGAGATATCGTATTTTTTTCTTTTTATCAAGCAATCATCTATATCTATATCAATATTACAAAGAAATAAAATTTGTTTGTTTATTAGTATGTCGTAATTAAACTCAAAAATTATTGGACCGATTTTGAAAATTTGTTCACTGTTAGAAAACTAAAATATTCTAGTTGGTCATCATACGAATCTTGATTGTGATAGAGATTCCAATAAGAGTGAAAGTCAACCGAAAAAGCCGCGATACATTATATTTATCGTTTCGTGAAATTCTGTAATATTCGTGATCCATTCAGAATTTTGTGGCTCTGTTTGTTTCTTTCAGAAGAGTATCGTTCTTTTTTTTTTTTTTTGAAATCAGAAAAATATTTAATCCAGATTAAGTATTATCTTTACTGCATTCGATTTAAATAAGCATTTTCGAAATTTTCTTACGAATAAATGATTACGAATTCTAAAAACACATTAGCTGGACCAGAGCAGACCAGCGACGTTTTCTAACGACAAAACAAAATTTTATCTAATAGGAACCACTTTTTCATTTTTCTGACTTTACTATTTTTTTGGAACATTTTTTAATAAATTTCCGAATGGAAATTGAGCTATAAATTATAGCAGGTATCATCGTGACACTTGAGCCTGGGACTGAAACAGAAATCTGTATTGAGGTCCGTACAACCCGAAAATAATATGTGTCCGTGTCCGCACGTTAACTCTCGAATAAAACATCGTATAATTTTTTTACATCACGGCAAAAAGCGAAGAAAATCACTTAATATACGTTTTGAATCAATATCCTATGTAAGCAGGCTTTTCCGAGAAAATTAATTTTGTAACAGGAAATGCAGGTTATTGGGTCCAAATTTTATCCAGGATGCTGTAACAGGGATACTTCTGTACTTTATTGGCGAAAATTATCGACATAACTTAGCCGAAATAATTTTAATTGAGTCTTCTTTTATAATTCTAATCGAATTATTTTTTTAAGCTTCTTAGACTCACTGTTTAAAAAATCACATATAGCAATTGCAAAAAAAGCAGGTTGAAATTCAAGATTTCATTCACTATAGGGCTTTAATGCACCTCAGCTGTCATCCCGGAAAAATACCTCAAGAAATTAAGAAATAGTATATTGTACAATAAGTGGGAAAAGAGGCTTATTTCTCACAAATTTGAGTTTGTTCAACAATTCATATGAGTGAGAAATAAGCTTTTCCCACGTATTTTACACTATACCTTTTCTACGAGCACATTTTTTCTCGTAAAATTTAACATAAATAATTAAAATAAAATTTAAATAAGTAGTAAAAATTTTTTAAATTTATAATGTCAATGATAAGATGTTCAAATTTTTGCAAAAACATACTTTGAAACTATGGAAACAATAATAAATAATCAACTTACACATGTATATTTTTAGTATTAATTATATAGATTATATGTTAAATCAAAGACAGAGCCTACTTTTTTATTATATGAAGCCGTGGGAAATAATTTGCCACCGCTATTTCCGCATTGTATGGGCAATTGTTAATTTTCACATATTGTTAGCCGTGCACAAAATGTTATTTTTAATAGTAGAAGTAGAAAAAAGTATTTTTTTGCTGTATATTAAATTAAGATGCAAAAATTTCATGTTTATAGTTGAAAATAAAAAAAAAAAAAAACTTTGGTCAAAATGACATGAAATTATAACAATTTCAAAACTTTTTCCACGGAAACCTAAAAATTTAAGAGAATCTTTCAAAATGAAACTAGATTATGTCTTGACAATTTTTAAACACTTTGAATCAGAGTTGACAAAACAAATTACTGTGTTCTTTTGTTTGTTTTAGGTTGATATAATATGTATGTATGTTTTGTGACTTAACTTTATAAGCAAACATTTAAGTAAAAACAAGATCAGTGTCCTGTGTAAACAATAGCGGAATATTTAACAATAATTCTTAAGTACCTATACGAACTTTTTATATGTACATTGACCGCGTATAGTCCGTCCGTTATGGTCTCGAGCTCCTCTCGTCTCGTGTGTATGTACATATAACTGAAATCAATTGTTTGCGATTTTATTCATCACAAAGTCTACGTATGTATCACGTAGTGAGTACATTAAGTCTGGACCGATTATTTATCCGCATTTAATTCCGCAAACAAAAACTTGATTTGACAAGAAACAATTTAACATGAAGAGAGTACTTCAAAAAAGTAAAGTTACAGTAATTGAAAAGTCAAGAGATTATGTTGAAAGACTTGAAAATAATTTCGATTGTATTTAAATTTTCCTTTGGTTCGTAATATCCCGTTATGTACGGTTTCTTGTTAATTAATAAAATAAAAAGAGATGAAACAAATTTAAAGTTGTAATGAAAAGATTTTTTTATTAAATTTATTAATAGACTAAGAGCTTGCGACACATACAGTAATAAAGCGACCGTCAATGAACGTTGGCACTGATACTGTGAACTGATTCGTCGAATGTTCGAATCTCGCCACCGACTATGCTCCTGAAAGTTTTTTACAATTCCTTTTTACAATTCTAGTTAAAAATCGACATAGTTCTCCTAAGAAGACGATTACAGACGCATATCTTGCTCCATTCATGTCTAACAAACGGACAAATTCCATTATTATTATTCTTAGTAACGTAAAAGCCCCTGTACCGGAACGCGATCATATGTCCGAACAGTGTTGACATTTATATAATTATTATTCAAGTTATTTCTGAAAGAAACCTCTGATAACAATAGTTATTTGTGTATAAAGAGCGCAAAATGGTATATTGCCGCTCGATTAAAAATGTTGACGCGCGACGCCGCCAGGCATTGCCACCCGTCCCGATTCTGTCGGGACAGTCCCGATTTCGATGGTGAGTCCCGCGTCCCGACATCATGCTAATTATGTCCCGATTTTTTAAATTACCGGCAAAAAAAGAAAAATAGTAAAAAAGTACTTTTATAATTAAAATAGTTGTTATGTAGGTAATTATGCCGCTATTTTTTTATTTCAAATGATCAGGAAGGGTCAATAACAAACTATTTTTAATTTACAAATATTTAACAAAGAACATCGATAGGGAGTCTGTAAATTTTTTCAAAATACCTACACTCTTACACATGGCCGTAAAAAAATTTTTTTAAAAAAATTTTTTAAATACCATGTACAAATTAAAAATGTTCATAATATCTACAAATAGTGAAATATTTTAGGAACACATTTAGGACTTTTTTCTACAGAAGAAAGATTTAAGAAATGGTTTTAAATTTTGGTAGTATATGGTGTACTCAATAAATATAAAAATAATACAGAATTATTAACAGCGGCTCGTAGTAATAAACAAGTCGCGTCATGAGACCTACTGTAATAGCTGAATTTTCATTCTGGAAATTCGCTAAAAATATACATGGAAAAATAAATAAATAAATATACAAGTATATCACAAAACTGACTTTTTATTTTCCCCTTAGATTGTCCCGATTTTATTTTGTTCAAAGGTGGCAACGCTGTGTTAGTTTGTTCAAGCCTTTAAATACACATTCAAACAAGTTAGAGAATTTGAAGCAATAGAAATTATAGTTACCTAAAAGTAGAAGTTTTTCATCCGACAATTTTCCCAATTTTTCTCAGAAATTTTCTCAAAAAATGCTTTTATACCGTAGATCTCTACTCTCATCACTACAACCCCTAAAGACAAGGATCAAAAAAAAAATTCCTTGGACATGCTAAACTAAAAAGCTCTAGGAAGCGCCGATACGCCGTTTAAGGTACCGGAACACCTTTCCGCCGCATTTCGACCGAAATTAAGTCTTGTGCTAAAAAAAGTAAGGTTTATTTTCGATTTACAATTTTCTTTTGACTTGTTTACTGACCTACGAGGAAGCCAGTGATGAGGGATGGGGGCCGCAATCAAGTCCTATATGTCTAAATATTAGTGTGAAATGTTCGATAAGTCCAAAATGTTTATGTTGCTATTAATGAAAATAACAGTAATAATAGACGATAAACAATTTTATTTTTGTTCCGAAACTGTAAGCCGCTTATAATTATATGCTTTATTCGTATTCACGCAGTTAACAACAGTAAATGTTATATAATCTGCGATTTTTGAACATTTAATTGATAATAGCCGCAATTAAAAACAAAATTGTTTTTCTGATAAGAACCTTTTATATATAAAATACATGTGTGCGTAGATATAGCAAAAACATTTTGTTTACAGAACACGCCATAAATTCTTTCACATCGGACAGTTGCAATTCGCTCGGTGCATAACACTAGCACCGCGTTACGTTCACATTATCGTCGATTAAGTGATTCATTGTGTGTAAAATCATCAAAATATTGTGACAAAATTAGAAAATAGAAAATTTAAAAGAAATACATTTGATTTAGTTACATTGCATTAATTTGTGTAGCTGAAAACTGCAAATGACATTTTTCACGCACTGCACGAAACAAATTAACTAAATTTACATAAAAGGTGTGTTTAGTAATCATAACAAACTTACAAAATTTCAATGGAATACTACAAGCACTACGATCGATTTCAGTTCTCCCACAAAGTGAAATGGTTCATAAATTACAATACAATTGATTTTCTTACAAGTAAAGGTCCCGAGGCCGGACCTATCGATTTTGATGAAACTTAAATATGTTGTAGAACACTAAAAACTAAGGGACACGTATTTTTTTTATCTGCGGAAAAACGGTTTGAAGGGGTGAAATCGCCCTCCAAAAATTGGGGTAAAAATTTAATTTTTCAAATATCTCGAAAACAGTAAGAGATAGAGCAAAAGTTTAAATTGGCGATATCTCTCAATTTTGAATTCGAGAATTTCATTTTAGTCCAACTTCAGAACCACTTATTGTGACATTATTTTACCCACTATCAGTGTGTTAATAGCAAAAATTAGTGTATATAAACTAGTATGTAATTTAAGAGGGTGACTCACCCTCTCTCCAATGTTGCTCAAACTCAATTTTGAATTCAAGAATTTCATTTCTACGTTATTTTAATTGCCTTAAGCTATTTTCCATGAAGAAGAACTTCTTGAACTACCCATGTAGTATGACTATTCGACACAGTCACCCTCTAGTTAACTACCCCTAGACTTAATATTAGGGCATTGAGAAAAAATAGGTCAATTAGATTTTTTGACGTAGATTTCAAATATGTAAACAAAATTTTTATATTGTTTATTTTTCACCCCCTTTTTGCAAAATTAACCCCCAAATTTTAACCCCAACCACCCCTGTTAATGTAATATGAACAAATTGCATATCAATAGATAGCTCTTTAAAAAAGAGCAATATCGCTAATTTACTGTTTTCGAGATATTTGAAAAATTAAATTTTTACCCCAATTTTTGGACGGCGATTTCACCCCTTCAAACCGTTTTTCCGCAGATAAAAAAAAATACGTGTCCCTTAGTTTTTAGTGTTCTACAATATATTTAAGTTTCATCGAAATCGATAGGTCCGGCCTCGGGACCTTTACTTGTTAGTTTTAAGTTGAACATGAACTCTCAAAAAAAAGGAAATAAATACGGAAGCATTCGAATAGGTAGAGAAGGATAGAAACTTTGAAGACGTGTTTTCTACAGTGTCAGACTTACAGTATAAAACTGTTTTGAAACAATTTCAATGATTTATTTCAACTATAAATGTTGTTGTTTTATCAACAAAAACAATATCTCTCAGCTTACAATTTTTTTTTTTATTTCTTTGTATGTTTCGAACATTTGTTGAATGTTTACAACTATGTAGAGTGTACATATTTGTTGATGTTTTATGTAGAATAAATATACTACATATTGGACAATATTTTTATGTTTTTTACTGTATATATGTATATCGTATGTACAGTAAAACTACAATTCAGTTAATAGATAACGCCGACACAATGTGAATATAAAACACAATAACATATTGATTTGAATTTTTATAGCAACTCTAATACTATACCCAGAATACTTACATATAGCCGACCATTCGTATAGTGTCGATTTCAAATTGGTTCAACAATTTCGTACATATACATAACGTTAGGAATCAGGAACGGAGTTAACAGCGGGGGTGGTACACTGTTTAGGAGTTAACAAAGTGTGGACCGTGGCCCAGATGTGGCCTGTGAATCTCAGAATTGGGATCCATGATGTCTGATCATCTACGATCTTGAATTCATAAAGATTAATTACTTATCTAGTTTTTTAAAAAAATATTAAATTTTATAACGAATATACCTTGTTTATTACATATATAGATTTTATGAGTGTTCAACCTTTTTTAAAATTTACTTTTTCATAAATCAAGTTCTTACATTAAAACATAACCAAATTCATTCAGGAAATATGATTTAATTTCCATATTGATTTTCTGTTTTGTCTCTACAATTGTGATTTTGTCAAAAATAAACAAAGCAGTATCGAAAACTTATGAGGAGCAGCTTCAAATTTTATGTTTCTAAGATCAAAGTTATGATTTTTGGAACGTTTAATAAATTTGGTATACTTGATGACGTCACCAAGATTAATTTTTTCTTTTCAGATCTGTTGGTAAAATTTGAGTACGAAATTTTTATTTTTCTATAAAATCAGCCACGTTTGTTTAGAAAATGTGATCTCTTTTCCGGATGTAATTTTTATATTAGGCTGTACTTTCATTTCCAATTTGTAAATTAGAATATGAGATCGACAAAAAATCGCTCTAATGTGTTTTATGCAGTTTATTCCCCAAACCAACAGAATTTAAATAAGGAAAGGCGTTTTTATTTGCGCCTTTCCTCATTTTAAAACTTTTCCGTGGCCCTCGAAATATTTTGATATTTACAATTTGGTCATCCCACGCAAAACTTTGTGAATCGATCAAGTGCACCTAAGTAATATTTACGCAAATAGTATTCTGTACAATAGGATTTTTCACAATTCGTGCTTCACTATAGGTCTTCCTTTCTCACTCTACACAATGCCCTTGAAAAATTGTTTTTCTTATTTTTCAATTTATCTCCAAAAATGTAACTTTTTACTTGGGCCACCACACTCGATCTCTGTGCTGAATTACATATTTTAACAACGAATCACTTCAGAGAAAACTTGTGTGGGATAAAGGGATGGACAAAGTGAAAAGATTCTGTGCTCGATTTTAGGGATAAATCAGCCATTATCGGAAATCTTTTGTTATAAATGGCATTATAAATGGACTTGTATAAAGGTAACTTAAGGGGATGGTAACGTATTAAAAATTTTTTTTCTCATTATTTTTTTTATTGTTTCATATGATTGTATAACATCTTAAGATTGTTGTGTCAAAATTTGAAACAAATCGGTATGAAACTAACTAAGAGATAGAACTTTGAGCGTTTGTTGCTCCGATACGTTTTCGTATCCCTCGTATCTCGGAATCTCGGAATCCCTGAATTCTTTTATTCATAGATGGGTCTTTGTAAGCATACTAATGTATACTGTAACCAATGACGTCGGTATGAAAAAATTTTTCATATTTAATATTGCATTTTCAGGTATACATAACTTTAAAGCGATTTTCTGACACTTGTCATTTTTGAAACCGGTGAACAGTTTAAATCAAAATCTACTCGACCGACTGTTTTGAAATTTTGTATACAACTTCCTTACATAAATGGCCAGGTATCCCTGGGAGCTTTTTTTTTAGTTTTCATAATTATTAATTTTACAATAACAAATAGGTCAATTTTTTAGACGAAAATCGGTGTTTTCAATTCTAAGTGTCACCAAAAATTAAAAAATCGAAAAAAAGAAAATTCCTCCCAGGGATACCTTAGGAAAGAGGTTGTTTAATGATATCATTCATTTTTTTTTATTTCGGATGATCCACTCATGAGTTATATTATTCACCGACAAACAACTTTTTTTCGCGGCGCCTCCGAAGATCTGTTGCCGTTGGCTTAATTAATTATATTTTGTTTTAAAAAATTAAAGAAATGTTGCTCGTATTTTGTGCTATAATGTTACGATCGACTAATTAAATTTGTATTACGGGTAGCGTCTGAAAAAATTCTGAAAAGTGGGTTTTTTTATGCCGAATTAACGTTACCATCCCCTTAAATATACCAGTAAGCGTGCAATACCTATGAAGACCTAAATTTAACAATGCTTTTCATAAAACTATCTTACCGAAGCGACTGATTTTATATACGCTCCTGTCTATTAAATCCCATATTGTATTGTGGATACTGATAGATGTAGTGTTGTTTTAGTGTTTATTTATTGACTCGGGTATATATTTCCCTAATATTATTACGTTCTCTACCAAATTTTCAACGATATTAAAAATTTATTTTTGACAGTGTCGTGTTATTTGAAACGAACAAAAAAAAAATTAGTTACTACAATCGACCGATCGATCAACCCATAAAAAATAAAAACTTTTTTATTTTACTGTTTTATGTTCGAAACAAAGTTTAACAAACTCATTATTTTTCCGTAATATTTTCATTTGAAACGGCGCTTTTAATGTTCTCACCAATACAATATAATAGGTAAGTATTTTCATACAAATGTTGAAAATGTAATATTGGTTAGAAGCAGTGCCAGATTTACCCTAACTAAGTGCCGCCTTAGGCATCGTGAAAAATGTCGCTCCTGCCTTTTGTTTAAAAAAAAAAATTAGGAAAAAAATCTTTCCTACCTTTTTTAGAACTTTTCCCTAAAAAAATAACTAACAAGCAAAAAGAAATCGAACCTCAAATTCCAACTTTTGCCGGCCTTTTAAAAAAATTGTGCCGCCCCTAGGGCATGGCCTAGGTAGGCCTAATGGCTAATCCGACCCTGGTCAGAAGTTGACCCAAAATGGAAAATGTGGTGAAGGTATTTCCCGATTTTTCATAAGGAACGACAAACGATAAGAGATTGGTCAAAAGTTTATGTGGTTGGCTGTAGAATTTTCGGACCACGAACATTAAAAAAATTTTATTTTCGGAAATTTTCTTCATCTGATAGACCTAAACGGATACAGAACAAGGTAAAAAGTATTTTAATTAATAAAATGTTGTTAAGTAAAAGACCTTATAATCAGAGTTTCAAAATGTAAGAAAAAATATGTCAGCAATAACAAAAATTAGAATAAAAATTATGTTCCCATGGCTTAGTACGCCCTGGCATAATTGATAATTTTAATTTTTACGCAGTTTTAATCTAATTCTCTACGGCTAGCTTGAGAAAACTAAGAAAAAATGTGAAACCGTTTCCAAAATATTCACTTTTGTTTAAAAAGTTTGTAATGTTACATGTACAATTGATACCATTCAAGAAACGATTGTAATCAAATCTAAATGAACTAACACAAAATATCATTTTAAAGCTAAAAATTTACTTGGCATCGAATCAGACGGCTGCTTGTGTACAAACTCAATAAGTTTTATGTTTAGGAAAGTTATTAAATGAGCAACAAGGATAAACAAAAAAGAATATTTTGCAGTTATTAATTTTTACAGACAATTAAACTCAACTCATGTGTATTAAGTCTCATAAGAACATATTGTAGTTTTTTTTTTTTTTTTAAATTTTACCGTAAAAAAAGTTAGGACAGATTTTTACAGCGAATGAAACTTCTCATTGGTCATTTTTTTATAGGTAAACACGATAAAAATGAAACAGAAGTTTTTTTTATTAGTAAATTTAATTGCTTTCAAAACCATAACAGTAAAATTTCAAATACTTCAAAATATGAATACTGGCTCATTTTATCCATTAAATTGTCTTATCATATTACAAATTGGAGTTTTAGAGAATATTTTGCATTCTCTAAAACTCCAATTTGTTGCCTAAAATCAATTGAACTTAATGGACTATTAACTACCAGTTACGCTGTCGTGTTTTTGCTAATTGACAATTCTTCTCGTTAAATAAACATAAATTTGCTCAAAATTCAAAAACGTCTCGTGCAATAGTAATTGAAAGAAATTAAGCTGTCTATCAAAAAGCTGATCGATGGATGAAAGACTTTTACCACACTTAGAATTAATTATTGATTAACAAAGAGTGTGCCTGAATCATCCTGTAAACTTGGTAAAAGGCAACAATAGTCATAGCGACGAAGGACTTTAAATAAATTCATAATTTTAAATAACAATAGAATATTTTAACTTTTATTATGATAAATAAAGTAGCCAACACATTTCCTTGAATATTTTTGTCTGCAGAATTGCAAGATAAGTTATAGTTTCCGTAAATTAAATAAGAATTCCTAATATTTAATCACAATTTACTAGAACGACCCTAGCAAAAAACATATCGAAAAACTAGAAAAAAATTGATGCTGAAAAGAAGTATTAAAGAGCTCAAAATTTGGAAAGTATACATATGCAAGCGGCCTTTTAAAGAAACTACACAAATATTTATCTGCAGTTGTGTTGAGGAAACTGGAGGAAATCTTTTACAACCAAAACCAAAAATTTCAAATACCGAAAATGATATTTACAAACACAATTTTCATTTCGTCCTTTCAGAAACACATTATGACTGTATAGTTAAATGCTTGAGGGCCCTAATTTAATGATCAAATACCTAGACACGTATATACACATAGAGTAGCTACCTCTGGATTTAGTACATTGCACTAAATGTAAGAACTAAGAACAATAACAGTAATAACGGTTGGTCTTCTATTGTCAGTTTCTCATCTCACTGTGTGACTCACTCTCTCTCATGCCATTTGTTGATCATCTCTCTTTCACTCATTAAGGGGTTACTTAATTGTTATAATAAGTGTACTACAACAATTAAGTATACATATATGTATAAAGTATCATTAAGACAATAATATATGTATGTATTTTGCACAAGCAGTAACCAGTGCTAGAGAATATGCAAGTAATTAACTTGGTAACTTTAATTTACCACCACTTTTGTTGGCAATTGTGTGTGTATGAATGTGTGAATATATGTGGTTGTACACAGCTTGAATTGTTTTAGTCCTTGGTTCGCATACAATCTTATTTAAATTAAATAGTTTCAACTTCAACTTCATAACTTTGTTGCATTGATATATATGTACCTATATACAAAGGAAGATTTTGTCAGAACTTGTAATATTTTTAAAAACATTTCTGTGGCGGATCAGTGTTACTAGATCAGTGTTACTAGATAAGTATAAATAACGTCAAAATAAACAATAAAAGTTATTTTAAAATACAGTTGATCGTTTTTTTGTGCGGTAGATGGGACCGCATAAAAAAAATCGCACAAAAAAAATATATTCAAAAATATCATAAATAACTATAAAAAGTATAGTTCGATCCAGATTGTACAAAAAACTTTTTTTAGGCGGTTGGTCGGAACCGCATAAAAAAAGTTTCATCGAAAAAACATCACTCAAAACGCTCAAAACTTAGAAATTTCCTTAGAAGTTGCTCCTACAAACAAGATAAAGCATTAATTTACACGTAGAAATATTTTATTTCAATTTTATAATATTATGAAAATTTTGAAAAATACATCTTTAACAAAATTAAATGATGCAATAACTTATGTTCTTATACAATGTATTGATTAAATACCTAAAAGCCGTTAAAAAGTATTTTTATCAAAGGAAGTTATTATAGTAATTGTTTAACTTTCTTACTGTCTCGTGATTTTGATTCACATTATGCATTTTAATGGCCATTTTTTACAAACCGCATAAATAAAATCGCATAAAAAAAACCGCACAAAAAAAAAATCGCACAAAAAAAGACGGTATAAAAAAGAGTTCAGCTGTATATAGATTTATATTTAAATTAAAGCAAAGAAAAACAGAAAAAATGAAGAAAATTTAAAATAAAAAATTTTTTGTTATAACTCAATGTTGTAAATACATCTTTCAACTAATAATGTTCGAACAGCCTTTTTTAAACTTTTCTAGTGCAAGTTCACGATAAAAGTGAGCGTATTTATTAAATATTCGTATAGCCTGAAAGCCAACATTTCTAGTTAAATATGTTTTAGTGGTAGCAATTTCAGGGTATAAGCACCCAGCTTGTCTAGTGTTACGGCTGTGGATTTGATTGGCTTCCGTAGACAAGTCGTAATGTTTTTTAATAGATATAACTGTTTTCAAATACATATAAGGACAGAAGTTGATTTCAAATTAAATATTGCACGAATGCATGATTTCTGCAGTTTGAAAAGGATTGGCAGATCAGTAGAGCCACCTCAAAAAGTGATTCCATACCGAAGGTTAGATTGCACTAAGGCATGGTACGCCATCATGGCTGTTTTTATATTGTAATATTTAGCAATATTTCTTAAAATAAAAATATATTTATTCAATTTTAGTCGCAAATGATCAATATAGTTTTTCCAACTTAATGTGGGGTCAGTATAAATTCCACAGGAATTTAGCACAGTCATTTGTCATACAATTGCTATTTAAGATATTTAGTTGTATGTTTTTGCAATCTTTATTATGGATGAAATTAATAATATTCGTTTTTTTGATATTGAATTTTAGACCATTAAGCTTACACCATCTGTCAAACCTTTTCAACTTTATAACTTAAATCTGAAATAGCCAATTCAAGTGTTTGACCTTTGCTAATTGTAGTGGTGTCGTTTGCAAACTGAATTACTGATTGTGAATCAACATCTGATAGTTCAGCTGTCATAATTATCATTGGCGTAAGTTAAAAATAAAAAGGGCCCAAGCACACTTCCCTGAGGAATTCCTAGAGAAACCAATTCCTTGTTTGATTTAGATGTTCCTGTCATAACCGTTTGACTTTGATATGTTTTACGCCATTGCAAAGGAATTCCTCTGACACCGTAGTTGCTAAGCTTTTTTAATAATAATTGGTGATTTACACTATAAAATGCTTTGCTTAAGTCGAGATAAGCACTAATGATCTTTTGTCCTTTAGTTCGTCCACTATATATTCTAGGTTGCATGAAAGAGAGCAAGTTTAAAGATTAAGCGTACATATAAAAAATGTGGTTCGAACGTTGCAAGGAGCTGCATTTTATACTGCTTACTGACTAGAGACTAATCGTCCATTGGCTCTACAAGAGCAAACAAGCATTATTAAGTGGTGGCTATTGATTGTTAGATTGTGGTTACACCATTATTAGCCGGTACATACGTACAGTAGTTTACGTACCCGCACCCACCCTGTCGCGACAATCACACATATTAACATCCACTATACTACACATACAAACACAAACTCTAAATATGTGTATAAAAATAGAAAGTGGGCAGACGTCGCTGCGAGGTATGATGACGTGAAATTCTGGCGAGAACCGGCATGCCTGCCTTAAATGAACTTAATGAATTACTACACTGAAATTTTCAAAAAACCTTGAAAAGTTGTGTCTAACAAGGAGACTGCACAGCCTTGGGGTCGGCGATTTGGCTGAAATTTTTTTTGGTGATAGAGTACACTTAATATGTTAATATATTAAAATAATAGCGCGCACTACTCAGAAAAACTTGTAAAAAAAATAATTAAAAAATTTCAACGCAGCTGGTGTAGTTAATATACTTGAAAAGGAATATTGTACATAACAGTCCTATTGGTCTAGTGCAATTGGCGTTAGACTGGTAACACAATGGTCATGTGTTCGCAACCGACTCTGTTCAACAAAACTTTTTTGTTAATTTTTTTTTTTTTTTTTAATATTAATGAATGTCTTCTTTATTTATAAAACATCTTAGTTAAAATATGTATTTGTAACAAATTTTTAAATAGGTAAATCTGTAAATAGGTAGGATAAAATAAAATTAATTATAAAACTTTTAAAGTAACATTTATTTAATTGCAAATTATTATTATACTTTACACACAAGACCCAGAGTGATAGTCAAAAACATACAAAACAATAATTTTGTCTGATATGCGTCAAAATTATTTCATGAAAGGAACATTTTCATGAACGTGAATCTAGTATGTTTTTCACTAGATGTCTTACAGACACCCTGTAATTGTAAAAAACATGCATTCATATGTTGTGTAAATTGTAATAAAAATTATTGTTTTGTATGTTTTTATGGCAACTATCACTCTGGGTCTTGTGTGTAGAGAATAATAATATAATTTACAATTAAATAAATGTTACGTTAAAAGTTTTATATTTTATTTTATTTTATCTTACCTATTTACAGATTTACCTATTTAAAGATTTGTTACAAATACATATTTTAAATAAGATGTTTTATAAATAAAGAAGACATTCATTAATATTAAAAAAAAAAAAATTAACAAAAAAGTTTTGTTGACCAGAGTCGGTTGCGAACACATGACCATTGTGTTACCAGTCTAACGCCAATTGCACTAGACCAATAGGAGTGTTATGTACAATATTCCTTTTCAAGTATATTAACTACACCAGCTGCGTTGAAATTTTTTAATTATTTTTTTTACAAGTTTTTCTGAGTAGTGCGCGCTATTATTTTAATATATTAACATATTAAGTGTACTCTATCACCAGAAAAAATTTCAGCCAAATCGCCGACCCCAAGGCTGTGCAGTCTCCTTGTAAAAGTTTGAAGAATTTAAAAAAAAACTAAAGCATTTAGAGTAAAAATTATTTTTGTGCGATTTTTTTTTTTGTAACTTTTTCAAAATGCTCCCATCAAAATGTATTTTGAGAAGGGGAAGTACAAAAAAGTAAAAAATTTGAACATATTTGTAATACTGCGTTATTTATCGTCATCAGTACATTGCATCATTAAGTTTTCTTACATATGTATTTGTCGCAATTTGTATAATATTATATAAATGAAATAAAATGTTCTTATGTGTAAATTAATGCTTTATTTTGTTTATAAGAGCTACTTCTATGGAAATCGTGAGGTTTTGAGCGTTTTGAGTTATGTATTTTCTACGAAACTTTTTTTATACGGTCTCCGATCCACCGTATAAATTTTTTTTTACAATCTGAAACGAACTATACCTTTTATAGCTATTTATTAAGTTTTATGGTTCATTTTCTGGATCGTTTGAAGAGTACATATATTCAGTGTAAAGTATCATCTTCATACTTCATTTGCAACAACCTAATATACAAACACATAGATCACTCTCTATGTTTAATGGTTTCTCTTCACCTCGTCTCTATTTATCACGTCTACACCATCTTTTCATAGCCATCAATTATTCAATCAGAAAAAAATTTTAATGCCCGAATGCCCTTCAGTTGGTTTAGTGAACTTGACATTAAAATATCAAAACTAGTTTACAAATTAAAAAAAAAATGTAATTTATGTCATTCATTGTCAGTGGTGTACGAATTTCGTGATATAATAAAGTCAGTTCTAGTCTAGCTGAGTACAAAAAAAAAAAATTCCTAAACAATAGTAGTGACAGATAATTTAATGATTTCCACCTCTGTTTTTTAAACAGCACACAATAAAAAGATTTTAATAAAAGTGAAGAAATAGAAAAAAGTTTGCCAAGTGTGTATTGAACACGGGTTAAGACAGGGTTCCTCAGTTGTTAGAGTTTTTCACAGCTTTCAGAATAAAACATAGGACATTTAAATTTTATAATCATGTATTTTTTGCAATTCTGAATTAAAAAGTTAACATTATAGTTGCCTTTGATAGTGTTAAAATAGCTTTCTTTTTCCACCAAGGGACTAAAGTGTGACTTCTGATCCAGAGTGTGAAGTTTGTTACATTTGTTACTAAAGGGCATATAATCGCCCGAGGATGACAATTCACACGAGGGATAAAAAACTCTTTAGCCCCGTGGCGTTTATGTTATTTTTTGTAATTCTAAATAATTTAAAATTACAAAAATTGGGGAAAATATTATTTAAATATCATTTAAATTGTGTGAAATAATGTTACTATGGACAGCTTCATATGACAGCTATGGACAGTATGGAATCAAGCTTACTATGGACAAATCAATCAATTTGTACAATACCATATAATTGTTAGTCTTTATCTACTTTCTGACCGGCTTAAAAGTGAAAGCAAAAGTATTTTTAGTCCCTTGAAACTAGAAGTGAAAATTTATTCTCTATTAGGAGGGACGAAAGTAATATGTATTTTAGTCTCAGAATTTCCAAAACTATTTTCCAAATTTATTTAACAGTGTTCGTTTCTACAGTAACATACTATGTCATAGTTATCGATGAATTATTTAAATAAATATGTATGTTAATAGTTTTTTTTTTTTTACGAGTCGTAAGTTAATCAAACGAGACCGAGAGTTGAGTTGGATAATTGTAACAAGTAAAAGCACTCATTTTGCACGTGCTGCATACAATAATTTGTGCAGTTCCGAGTTAAAATGAAAGAAATTAACGAAAAATGGAAAAATAATTTCAAGTTACTAAAAGTTTGACAGCTACATTAAAAATAGTATATTGTACAATAAGTGGGAAAAGAGGCTTATTTCTCACAAATATGAGATTGTTGCGCGAGCCCGCAGGGCGAGTGCAACAATTCGTATGAGTGAGAAATAAGCTTTTCCCACGTATTTTACACTATACTTTTTGTACGAGCACATTTTTTTTTCAAAAAATTTAACATAAATAATTAAAATAAAATTTAAATAAGTAGTAAAAATTTTTTAAATTTATAATGTCAGTGCTAAGATGTTCAAATTTTTGCCAAAGCATACTTTGAAACTATGGAAACAATAATAAATAATCAACATACATATATGTATATTTTTAGTATTATTTCTATATATTATATATTAAACTAACGAAACAGCCTACTTTTTTATTATATTAAGGCGTGGGAAATAATTTCCCACTGTATTTCCGTACAGTGTGGGCAATTGTTAATTTTTACATATAGTTAGCCGTGCACAAAATGTTACTTTTAATATTAGGAGTAGAAAAAATATTATTCTAATATAACAATAATAAATTGTTATATACGATTACATTCACATATTTTTACAATAATTACTTAATATACTCATACGTCACCAAAAATGGTGGGATATTTTCTCCCTCTCTTAGGACAATTGGTTTTCAAAATTTCAGCGACACATACAATATTTTTTTTAACATTACAAATTTTAACGCGATCGTGTAAACATAAATCTAAAATAAATACATATTGTTGTAAAATTGTTTATTTTATTTAATTGTTAAATAAATGCTTACCACCAAATAAAATTTTGTGAAATAATTTTCAAACTTCCAACTTGAGTTAAACATTTCGGCACCTCCTTCGAAAAATCTGTTGTATTATTTCAAATATTTAACAACAGAAAGGGAATTTTCGACAGGAGTTATTCATCTAATCGTGAAAAAGGTCGAATTAAATCATCTTCAATCAACTCAGTGCATTTATTTGACAACGGTATATTACGTTTTAAAAGATAGCCGGATCAACCAATATTTTCATAATCCTTTCATTTAACACCACATCTTTTCCCGTTTCATAATCACTTATATAAATTCAGAACACTCATTTATCGCCATTTAATTTCTTTTTACATTTTATTTCATCCATAATATCAACAAGTGTCAGATTTCATGTAATTTTGACATTTGTCAAAAAGGCGCGAACCATAGATAAACAACCGCACCCTTATAATCGTTCAGTAGATTAGTAAAGTCCAGTATTTTATACATAACATCTAAAGCCTCGCTTCCACTGTCAATTCAATTCTATTATCTGGCCTACAAGCAAGTAAAAATCAACGAACATCGTGGTCGTGTTTCTTTCACGACAGTGAAATCATTTACATAACTACTTTCTTCATTTTATTTTTTTTTTATTTTATTCTATTTTATTTATTACATTATAAAAAAGGTAGTTATAGAAATGGTAGCAGAGATCTCTAAACGATTGTAAATAAAACACAAATTAGTTCTTTTTAAATTTCATTAATTTATTTCATTCATAATCATTACATACATTTTTTTTTTGTCCCCTTCAATTAATCAATAATCATGGTCCTGGTTAAATCCCCATCTTCTGAATCCATTTACAACCTACGGAAACGTAATGTACAACAAGCCGACGCATCAACTCCTCAAGCCACATTTTCAACCGCTGTTACGACCACAGTAGCAAGCATATCGACAAGCACGCAAGCAACAGCAGTGTGTACCGGTGCGATACCCAAATACTCTACCCAAGAGGCCGCATGTGTAAAACCAAGTGAGAAACCAGACGACAAACTATCGGAGTCGTTTGAAACGCCGAAACGTTTTTCGAATCCAGAGTATACGACAATCGAAAAACAGTCGTATACTTCAGAAGAAGAAGATTTTCAGCAGCTAAACGCAGCTTCAAACAAGAAGGATCCCGATAAAACAAGAATTTCGACGTTTCAAACCGCAACACAAACAGATCAACAACAGGCTTCAACTGGAACGCATGCAAACGATCACGTAATTCACATGTTGGCACAAGCTACCGCTATGAATTCAACTTTGATCCACGCCTTAAACGACCGCATGGAAAACATGATGACGTCAGACGTGCTGCGTCCCAATGTTAGCCAGTTGTTTTCAAAAATACCAAATACAGATGGTTCCTCACCTGATTTACTAATAGAATTTATAATAGAGATGGACGAAATAACCCAACTTGAAATAATTCCATTTCAAAATCTATTAAAATCAGTAATGATGGTTGTTTCCGGAGAACTACGTTCATTTCTCGCGATGTGTGCTAAAGATAAATTAACTTGGACGGTATTAAAAAAGGAACTACTTAAAACATTCTTAACAAGGCAACAAATTAACAGAATTACCCTCTCAAGAATATTCAGGTATCAGAAACCGGAAGAAACACTCATCGACTTCTCTAAAGACGTTTACCGCGTTGCTTGTGCGCTGAATTCAGTAGAAGACGACTCAATTCTTGCGCATATTTGGGACAGTTGCAATTCAGATTATCTACAACTAATCTGTCACATTCCCATTCCACGAACTATGCAGGAGCTATTTACCATTGCCAAAAGATTAGAAGACGCAAGACAACGTATCAAATTGGCTCAACAAAGAGAAACTGAATCAACGTCTACTTCAAAAAACTTGTCAGTGTCAAGGATGTGAATACTTCGGAGCCACGGTCGAAGATTTTTACACCCTTGATGAAAAGCTTTAATATTTCATCGAAGTGCTTTAATAAATATTATAATACACTGCCGTTCATAGATGTTGAACTAAACAATATTAAAATGAGTGCCTTAATAGATAGTGGGTCGACTACGAACTATATAAATAACGAATTAATAAAAAACTTAAAATTTAATAATAATAAAAACTACACTATAACTAAAACTAATATAAAAATAAAACTACCTAATAATAAAACTACAACTATACATAAAATACTAACAACTATCCTAAAAATAAATAACTTAACCTGGAAAACTAAATTCTACGTAATAAAAGATCTATCTACACAATTAATACTTGGTAACTCATTCTTAATAGAAACAAAAGCAATATTAAACTACAAAAACAAAACAATAAACTTTAACTTCAGTAGTCAACATTCAACAACGGCAATGTTACACTTAAAAACAATCGAAGACAATTTGAATCTACTTGTTGAACTTCCATTTCAACTTTCCGAATCAGACCAAGAGGATCTCAATGCTATACTCACGGAATTCCAACACGTATTAACCGATCGAATTGGCTATGCTGCTCAGTATAAAATGAAAATTATTTTACGTGATAAGACACCAGTATATCAACGGCCGTATTCAATGCCACCACCAAGAGCGGAACACATGAGACGACTTTTAGATACACTTCTTGAACAAGGGGTGATTCAAAAAAGCAAGAGTCCATTCGCGAGTCCAGCCTTTTTAGTACCTAAAAAAGACAATACCTTCAGACTCGTGATCGATTATAGAAAATTGAATAAGTCTCTACTTTACGATCCGTTTCCACAACTCGACATAAATCAAGCCTTCATGTCGCTGGGTGGAGCCAAAGTTTTTTCACGGCTAGATATCGGCAACGCCTACTACCAGTGTCCATTAGATTACAAATCACGTAAAATAACAAGTTTCATCACGGTACATGGTCAATTCGAATTCACCAGGTTCCCAATGGGTTTGGCGACCAGCAGTCAGGCATTAAATCGGATCCTGAACGAAATTTTGGGTGATCTAAAATATAAATATTGTACACAGTATAGCGACGATCTTTTAATATGGTCACCGTCCATCGACGAACATAAAACTCACCTACGAGAAGTTCTACGACGTTTAGGAGATGCTGGATTTACTATAAATCCTCAAAAATGCCAAATGTTCATGAAGAAGCTGCGCTTCCTCGGGCACGTCATTTCCAGTGAAGGACTTTCCGTAGATAATGACAAGATTCAAGCTGTCATCGATTTACCACCACCACGAAACTTGAAACAGCTCCGTAGTTTTCTGGGGATGGCGTCATTTTTCAGCAAATTCATCCCAAAATTTGCCGAGTTAGCAGCACCACTTAACCACCTAAAAAAGAAGGGAATTAAATTTCAATTTGGACCAGAACAAATGGAGGCTTTTCAAAAAATCAAAGACAAGCTTACCGCAACTCCAGTCTTGAAGTTCCCCGACTTCAGTAAGTCATTTATACTGAAATGTGATGCTTCCGACAATTGTTTGGGAAGTGTGTTGCTGCAAAAACATGGCGATGACATCCATCCAATCGCATACGCCTCCAGAAAGCTTACAAATCCTGAAAGCCACTATACCATCTACGAAAAAGAAGCACTTTCTCTTGTATGGAGCGTACAGAAATTCAAAGACTACTTACAACACCAGAAGTTCGAAGTACACTGCGACAACAACGCCGTTACTCATCTCTATAATTCACCAAAACAGTGCGGCCGCACAGCTCGGTGGATGTTGAGCTTAGCGGACTTCGACTTCTCCGTCGTTCATATTCGTGGCGATATGAACATCGCAGACGCTCTGACACGCCTATACAAAGACGACGATGAACAACCACCTGACAAAACAAATTCACCATCACAAAATGTGAAATCCTGTGACGATCTTCCTAATATAATACCACCACCCCGATGTAATTTATTGACATCCGTTCCTGAAGTTTTTCCCTCCATAAAACATCACCAGAATACTGACGAAGAGTGCAGCAGCGTCATACGGTACCTGGAACAAGGTATCGACAATGATGTCACAAAAAACTTCTGCCTTTCCGCCGGTGTCTTATGTAAAATGGTTGGAAAACATCGACAGAAACGGATATACATACCAGCATCACTTAGGAAAATCATCATATATTATTTTCATAATGCGTCGACTCATCCGAATTCCACCAAGACCTATCGGAACATAGCTCGACGATTCTCTTGGCCTCGACTATTCCAAGACGTACGTGACTACGTCATGGCTTGTGATATCTGCCAGAGATGTAAGCCCCTATCGAAGAAAACCGGTGCCCCCATGTATAATGTGGTACCAAAATTTCCCTGGTATAAAATCGCAATCGATCATTGCGGGCCTATCGCCTCCAGCTCTAAAAGAAACAAATACTGTATTATTATTGTTGACACTTTTTCAAAGTTTTTGCAGGCCATACCTGTTTCAAGACTCACTTCCAAGGTGACAGTACAGAAGATGGAAGCGCTATTTTACCAATTCGGCCCGCCAGCGATAATTGTTTCAGATAATTCTCGCTCCTTTTGCTCCAAGGAATTCCACGCGATGTGTCTCAGGTGGGGAATTAACCACGTCACCACGACACCCTATCACCCAAGTTCCAACATCGCCGAACGCTACGTCAGGACTGTCGTGACCAATTTGTCCACTACGATTATGGAACACAGTGCCAAACATCGTGACTGGGACAAATTCATTAGCTCCGTCGTGTACGCCTACAACACCACCTCGCACGACAGCACGAAGCATACACCGTCATCGATTTTCTTCAAAAGAGAATTGTTAAATCCATTTGACAATCTATATGACGTCAGACGTATTCTACAAGGTGATAAAATACCTACGCGACAATCTGTAGAATCGTATCTTCGTCAAGCTAGTGCACGACAGTCCAGATACTTCAATCGACGTCGACCACCATCGCACAAGTTCAAGGTTGGGGACACCGTTGTGCAGAAAATTATTCGTATATCGAAGCCGTACACTACCACCAAAAAATTTCTGCCAAGGTGGAGCAAGCCACGACAAATACTCCGTTTTACAACACCTGTATCAGTTGTACTTCGTGATTGGAACACAAGTCGCATACACCGAGCACACGTCGACCAAATTAAGCGCTACCATCCGAGTACCCCTCAACGCGCCGGAGACCGGCATCACTAGTACTAAACATCTTCGGTAGTATAATGGTCAGTATCACTACCTATCACACTGGGGCCGGCATTCGCTTCCGCAGTGGAGGCCGCGATCGTCAACATCCATCACATCTGGATTCGCCATCCAAAAAAAAAAAAAACTATTGTCCTGAGGAGAAGATAATATAACAATAATAAATTGTTATATACGATTACATTCACATATTTTTACAATAATTACTTAATATACTCATACGTCACCAAAAATGGTGGGATATTTTCTCCCTCTCTTAGGACAATTGGTTTTCAAAATTTCAGCGACACATACAATATTTTTTTTAACATTACAAATTTTAACGCGATCGTGTAAACATAAATCTAAAATAAATACATATTGTTGTAAAATTGTTTATTTTATTTAATTGTTAAATAAATGCTTACCACCAAATAAAATTTTGTGAAATAATTTTCAAACTTCCAACTTGAGTTAAACATTTCGGCACCTCCTTCGAAAAATCTGTTGTATTATTTCAAATATTTAACAACAGAAAGGGAATTTTCGACAGGAGTTATTCATCTAATCGTGAAAAAGGTCGAATTAAATCATCTTCAATCAACTCAGTGCATTTATTTGACAACGGTATATTACGTTTTAAAAGATAGCCGGATCAACCAATATTTTCATAATCCTTTCATTTAACACCACATCTTTTCCCGTTTCATAATCACTTATATAAATTCAGAACACTCATTTATCGCCATTTAATTTCTTTTTACATTTTATTTCATCCATAATATCAACAAGTGTCAGATTTCATGTAATTTTGACATTTGTCAAAAAGGCGCGAACCATAGATAAACAACCGCACCCTTATAATCGTTCAGTAGATTAGTAAAGTCCAGTATTTTATACATAACATCTAAAGCCTCGCTTCCACTGTCAATTCAATTCTATTATCTGGCCTACAAGCAAGTAAAAATCAACGAACATCGTGGTCGTGTTTCTTTCACGACAGTGAAATCATTTACATAACTACTTTCTTCATTTTATTTTTTTTTTTATTTTATTCTATTTTATTTATTACATTATAAAAAAGGTAGTTATACTAACATACTTGTTTTGAATTATTCATGCCTGAGTATATGGCTTGTATTGTATCGTGACTATAGAAATGAATTTTTCTTCTTTTTTTCAGGCGTGATAAAAAGTGGATACTTTGTTTTCACGCGTGAATAATAGTAAGCCATTTTGACATTATCACATGCAACTATAAAGTTAATCATTTAATTCAGAATTGTAAACAATAGTTTTTTTTTATAGGCCATAAGATATAGGAATTACGGGGGTGTAACCGACAGACAAACGTGATTTTTTCTTCGGAACCCTAAAAATTATTAAGAAGTCTCACTCGACCTCAGCTTGTTATGTTTAAAATGAGTTTTTTTTGTACGCGAGAATATTTTATTTGTGTGAAGTATTTACTTGATCACTTACGCTTGCCTTCGCCCGTCCACAAAACCATCGCCACTTTAACCAGTTGTTTGCTTGGTCGTTCACTACTATTTTGTCTTACTTAGAATAAGAATAAAAAAAATGGTATGACATACATATGAATATATTAAAAATAATTTCAGTTAACCTTTTGATAAATGCCAGATGAATGTCGTTGACGCTTGGAGTAAACAATTAACTTTTTTCAAGAAATTGTATTTAAAGTAGGTACCTCTAGTTAATTATTCATGGGGCGAAAATAGAGAATAAATTTCAAAAAAAAAAAACATTAAATTCCTTTCTTTTGCTACTTTAAAAATTAAAAGCACTGCATCCTGTAGAAAAATCAACCTTTTATACATTATAATTTGCTACAATTTTTTTTTTATTACATGAGACATACATATTTAGTTTAAAACTCAACTTTTTTCATTCTGAGAAAATTAATTTTAATTTTAATTCAGTAAGAAATTTGTTACTGTAATTACGGTAATTTTATTAAATCTTTTCATAATCACAAATAACAAAATTCCTTTTAGAAATATGACTGAATTGGCAGAAGTCTTTTTTTTAGTGATCCTACCTTTTTAATTTTAGTAAAAATGAACAGAACGGCTTCGAAAACTTATAATTCGTTTCCAATTTTATTTTGTCATGTTATTTACGATTTTCAGGGCTTTAAAAAATTTTAGTGTACTTGATGACGTCACCACGTTAAAAATTTTTTTTCTTAAATCAGGTATTATGGAATTGATTTGAATTAGAATGATTGGCCGATTTAGAATAATTTTAATGTGATCTTTTAAGTTTTGTTATCAAAATGACGAAATTTCTTTTAGAAATGTGACTAATTCGATAGAAATCCCTTTTTGTATGGTCCTACCTGTTTAATTTTGGTAAAAATAAAAAGAACGACTACGAGAAACTATAATTGGCCTCCAGTTTCATTATTAACATTATTTTATTTACACCTAGCCGTATGCCCGATGGGATTTCCCATCGACATCTTTTTATTAGGTACTCACTTTCTGCTCACTTTCAATGTTTTCAAAAGCCTAAATCAATATCCACGTTTCTAACTTCAAAAATGACGAACTTCCCATACGAATTTTCATTTTCTGTTTTAACCCCTTAGGGAATAAATTTCCAGAAACAACTGACTTTTATTTATAAATGAAAGCCTAAACGCCAATTTTCATAACTCCCGTGCTTAATTTCGTCTTTCTAAACTCAACAGTTTAGGCTGTGCGTTGTCTGTCAGTCAAAGTTAAAGATTCATTAAGGACGTATTCGGGTTGTGGGTTTCATCGCTTCCGTGGGGATCACTTCGGATCGACGTAACATTCATGTTCGCGTTGTATAAGCATTGCTCCCATGGATACGCGCTATAGTGTTGTTCGCGTAGCATACAAATGTCATTCAAAATTTTTTTTGGACAATCTCTTAAAATGGTTGCAATTTATAATGTAATGAAGAAAAATTTTATGTTTGAATTATTAAAATTAACGTAGCATAATACAAAAATTATTAGACATAAACAGTTTGAAAAATTTAATTTAAGTTATGTGCACGGTTATGTGTCAACGGGAGCCATATTGCGTTAGTCATTTCAAAATATTTTTAAACATAGCTCTAATGACCACCGGAATCACTCGCTGAAAATGACGAATTTACATACAAATTTTCATCCCCTATTAAACCCACTTAGGGGACGAATTTTCAAAAATGCTTTCTGAGTACTCACCTACGTTACATAGGGAACTCCAGTGCAAAATTTCATTCTTCTAAACCCATCGGTTTAGGCTGTGCGTTGTCTGTCACCCAGTCAGTCAGTCAGTGTTACAAATTTATTAAGTAGATTTTTTATCTATTGAAAAATTTTAGTAAACTTGATGACATCATCACATTGAAAAATTTAGTTTTTTAAGCCAGACGTTATAGATAATTGATTGATTTATAGCAATTTAAATGTGAGCTTGTAATTTTTTCAAAATGACAATGAGCGCATTCGTTGGCCACATCACTTGTTTCTAAATGATGTAGGCACATGCACAAACTAATTAAAAACTGCGCGGGAATTGACATTACTAATTCCCGCCAATTCTCGCGCCGTTTTCAATTAGTGTGCGCATGTGCCTACATTATTAAGAAATAGGTGATGAGGCCAACGAATGCACTCAATATTCATTTTAGAATGATGAAACTGATTCAGAAAAAACCTTTTTGTAGGATCCTACCTGTAGAAATAATTTTTAGTTTTGAAATTAGAAAATATTAAATAATTTTTTTAAATTTATTTCTAGTGACAACTTACTATGTTTTACATCAAATTACATTAATTTAAAAAAAGAAAAAAGGTTATGGTTACTTTTGTAATAGTTTGTACGGCACAAAAATGAATTGAAAGGGTTAAAGTTAAAAAATTGGTTAAGATTAAAAATTTAACACATAAAAATATTTCATAAAACAAACTTTTATCTTTTAATTGATCCGCCAGTATTAATTATGTAAATTTTTTGAAACTAAACCGTTTTCTATTAAATACTATTTGTTTTTAATTATCATAGTTACAATGAAGAACGGAAAAAAAATATTAATCATGACATTCGTGACAGTCTTGAGTAAATAAATTTTAAACACTGCTTGATTATTAATTGGGCATAAAAAAAAATTCAAAAATTCTTTAAGGAAACTTCATTTTTTTTCTTTTTAGTCCCGCACACCTATTTACCGTATAATTTTTTTAATTGGTCGGTATTCTTTAATTTTTTTTAATGAACGTACGCATGTAAATCATGTCTAGTGTGTTCTCTGTCTGTTCAACTTAAATAAAGTAACATAGGTATTATGTATCTGTATTGTTTAATAATAATGTAATAAATTTTGAATTAATCGTTTAAACATTGTTGTTAGATTATGTATTTATCTGTAATCAACGTTTTGGTTTTTATAAAAATAATAATTTGTAATAATCACGTAAGTCGTACGATTTGATTTAAAAAATTTTGTTACTAAGTTATTTTGTATATATATACAGTATATTTCTGGAAAATTGAGAAGTCTGACCATAAATTTTATTGTTTTACTCCTAGTCTAAACCAGTATATTATTGCAATATTAAGAGCGAAATTATGAGTCATTTTCTCTCTTCTTACTAGACCGACTTCCATCACTTTTATGATTCTCTTCAACAATCTCTGTTGACCTGTTTTACATAGTTCATTTGCCTTTTCTATTTTAGATTGGTAATTAATTAAGAATATTTTTATTTCAACGTAAAACTACTGAAGAGTGTTACAAAAGTGATCGAAACCGATCTAGTAAAAAGAAGATATTTTTGTGAGAAAAGGTACTACAAATTCTTTGTCTTTAAGTTAATACTAAACGCAATAAAGAAGTTTTCAGACCGGGACTATGAAGATTTGATAAATTGACATAAAAGCTTTAGTTTTTAAACTCTTTTCTAGAAAAATTACCATAAGTCGATGTTTTTTTAGAGAAGTAAATCTAAAAATTTATGGCAGCGCAGAATACCGATTAGTGTTGTCCGGGCTCGTATTTACATATATGGGGGCTCCTGACCACTTTTGTCGAGGCTCCTGACTAATTTTGTGAAGGTCACTGCTAAGGCGGTATCAAAATTTTTCAAATTTTCCGCAAAAAATTGGGTTGGCAAGCAAAAAAAAAGACCACTTATTCTCCCTACTCTCTCTACTCCGCTTTTTGGAAATTCCTTATTAATTTTGTTTAACCTTTTTAGCGGCTATCCCGAGCGCAGCTTGTCATATGAATTATACGACCTGGGTGGCTGTCTGTACACGATCAGTAATACTGTCACTATTTAGAAATACTGACATTATTACTGAACGTGTATTGATAATACTAAAGTTTTCGTATATATGTGTAATTTATATTATAAATAAAAATAATGATTCATTATTTTTGTCATTAAATATACTGACAGTATTAATGATTGTGTACAGGCAGCCGATGACTATCCCGAGCTGAACTCGGTTGGAGCTGAAGTTTTATGTTGGTAACTGTAAGATGCTGTCATCTGTTATTGTAAAAGCACTAGTAAAGCAAACATTATCGAATGGGTAGGCCATATTATAATCACATATTAAGTATTTTCAAAGATCATTTTATTTGGTTAGTGTTACATGAGCTACTAAAGGGGTTAATTCCACATTGTATGGAATTTCCGGGGCGCGTGCCTCAAGTGCCCTTATATAAATCCGACTCTGCTACGGGCCGAAATATTTACCACACTCTCTTTTTTTAACGCCTAAAAGTTCCCTTAACGGATAATCATATAAGAAACTGTAATATTATTGCTCTCGAAAATCCTGCGTAAGCTTCCGACTCGTAAAGGGCCTTTTAGACGGTCATATCAGTTCTCAGTTCAGTTTCAGTTTCCGTCGAGCTGTTAGTTTTTCCTACGTGTAAAAATCAAAATCGGAAAGGAGAACTGATAGGATGGATAGATCTATTTGTTTCGTTTCAGATCTTAGAAATCGTATGTGTAAACAAGCGCATCATGCCTCAGTCCGTTTTCTCACGTCAGTTTTCTTGAAAATCTGACAAAGTGCACATTTTATATAGACAACTGTCGCTATATCCAACCAGGATCACGATTTTGTTGTCGAATTTATTAAAATTTATAAAACATTACCGTGTTCATGGAATAAGACAGATGCACGTTACCACAATGTAAATATTAGGGAAGTTGCCTACACTCTTCTATTAAAGAAATATAAAGAATACGGTGGTAAATCGATATGGTAAAATCTAAAATAAATAGCCTACGCTCAACTTACAACAAAGAACTTAAGAAAGTTAAGGACAGTGAAATTTAACACAGAGCAGAAACTGGGGAAGTATACAAACCATCACTATGGTATTATGATCTCTTTTCGTTCGCCAGCGACCAACAGCCGACTGTAACAAGTGTTAATACCATGGACGGCGACGATGAAAATCAGGAAGGGATAGGATCATAGGAGATACGTATCTTTATTCATTCGTAAATAAATCAACCAATCACATGGTTTTATGCGAAGTTCCTTCCTTAAATTTATATGCGACAATGAATTTCTTTTAAGAAGCCAAACCTTACTGCACTAGCTTCTTTTCTTCCGCTCTTTCTTCAGCACCAAATCTAACGCTAATGCAGTGAAATAGTCTTCATTCATGAGTTATTATAGTAGCACTTTTAAACTAGTATAAGAATATAAGTTGAAGACTTTTAAAGTGAAACACTTTGTTTAGAGTAACTCAGATTATACAAAGAACTGAAACGACTGAGAACAGTGAGAACTGAACGGACCGTGTAAAAACAAACCTTCTTCCGAACTGAAATGAAACGAGAACGGAAACTGAAACTGAACTGAGAACTGATATGACCGTCTAAAAGGTCCTTAAGTAGAACTCTTCGCAAAAGATAAAATTCATTAAAATTACTTTTTTTTAAATACTTTAAATGTATTGTATCCAGTATTTTGTACACTACTGTAATTATGTGGTTTAATTTAAAATCATATATGTATAATTTAATAGTTTAGTTATAACGGATTTGATTTGTAATCTGTAATCATACACTTTATTAAGTATTAATTAAATCGACTGAGTTTGAAATCTAAAATATTTCATTGATACCATCAAATCAATTTTTTTTTATCGTAAATTTTTGATTAATGCAACACTCACATTTTAATTGGTTACAACCAAAATTGGTTATGTTATAAATAAGTAAAATATATATTATGTGGAGCTATGTGTAAAAATTTGTGTTATTATTAGATAGTCAATCGGTATAGGCAGGTTATTTAACTGTTTATCGCGCGAGAATTATACACTCAATAATTTAAAAGTATTTGTTATCAAGATTTAAAACGATTGGCATGTGCGTTCTGGATTTAAATATTAATTAGTATTACAGCACGGAGCCTAAACAGGGAAAGGTAAACAACAGCTTTCCTTAAATAATGTCTTATATACAGGGTGTGTAAAAATATTAATTACTGTAATTTTATGTGTATTTTTCTGAATAGGATTGTAGTCGACAAAAAGTATATTTTTAATGCGTAGTGAATACAATACAAAATCTAATTAATTTGAAAGTATTAAATTACTTCTTTAGTAATATTAAATATAGTAAACATCTGTAATACCTATTTGTAACCCAAATTGTCCTATTTATATAAAAAAAAAAGTGTTTTGTCCTACTATTGCCGCCAGTTGTTGCATACGCAAGAGATACCTATAATGCACATACATAGATTGATGTTGTCCTGTGATAGATTGACTATATTATAGGCATACATATTATGTATGTATGTACCTACTATCTATGATGTGTGAGAAAATGGTTTACATATGAAGAATACATGAGACAAGACAGTGTTCTGTGTACAAGCCAAGTCGAACGTGCCACACATAATAAGCTACGTAATACATACGTATATGTATATGCAAATATAAGCGATTAAAATTTACACAAAAGCTGACAAAAGATATATCAAATTACTTTATATAATACACATTATATCTAATTAAAATTAAATATATATTAATTAATTGATTTTTCGCATGAATATTAAAATTTTTTAGAAAGAATTCTCATTTAAAATAAATACACTAAAATATTATTAAATATCTTTAATCTGTCACACCCTTTATATTACAAAAATGTTAAATATGTTGATTAAAAAATGTTTATTTTTGTTATGTTTTGTTTACATAAAGAATAAAAAGTTGCGTATGTATTAATCTGTGTGAATACCTTTCCTTATATTAGGCTTTCCCTAAAGAGGCTCCGTGCTGTAATTTATACGTGTACATGTATATGAATCGTTCGCTTCATCTGAATAATGGCTTGTTTACACGCGTTCTAATACTAATCATTAGTACTCGCTACACGTGTGTAGAAAATTAATATTTGTTTGCTTTTAAACGTAAGTATGTGTCAAGTACTAATGATTAGTACTGACTAGACTGGTGTAAATAGGGCATTATGTAACGGAAGTTAAATCCTATGCCTGCTAAACAAAAAAAAAATAGACAATTCCTTTTATTTTTAATCGCTGGTATTATTTAGAGACAGTGAAATAAAATGTAGCGGTGAATAACGTGGAACCAGAGTGGAAAAATAGCTTTCCCGAGAATTTGAACGTGGAACTATAGTAGATAGCTTTCCTCTAGTCAGTCTAGTGGATAAATTTGGCATTATTCAAAGCTTTTTTTATAGTATGAATCTGGCTTTCAAGTTTTTAGTTGGGCAGTAGATTAAGGGAAATATTCAAAAGCGGAAGAATGAATATTATTTTTTGGTTAGCCGTAGCGAGTATTTTGCACTCAAATGTTGTCTTTTTAAGGGGTTATATCTAGTTAGAATTTTCAAAAAATCGATTTTTTTTTACATTTTCAGAATATACTTATATATGAGTGTATTCTCTGAAAATTTCAAATCGATCCGACAAATATTCGTGAAGATATATGTGTATTCGTAGACCGTCTCCGTATATGGTTGAAAGTAGGCGAAAGGAACTTTAAATGCGTTTTTCTCAAAATGATCTTTTCAAATTCGGTGAGCACGATTTCTCCAAAACGGCTTGACCGATCGGGTTCAAATTTTGACACAATCTTTGTCAACATATTCCCCAGGTGTTAGTCGAAGGAATAAAATTTCTAACAATTATTTCGATTTTTTAGACCACTTGAAATTGTAAATTTTTCTTGAAAATCGGAACTTGTTTTGGGGGAAGCCGCCATTTTGTCAAAAATCAAAATTGTGACTATTCCTTCGTTTAATACCTGGATTCAGGTCTCCACTAAAGAATTTTCTTTGAATTTTTCATTTCGGATAATCCAAACCAGAGATATGTTGCTCACCGCCGGACACTTTTTTTTGAAGGACCTCCAGGAGATCAGCTACAGGAGCAGTAAAATACTGTATTTTAAAAAAAAGACTATGTGATCTCAAAATATAAGAAATATATTACCTATATATGTTTTCCATAGATTTATTGAATAAAAGGTTCCTTCAGAAAAAATTTTTAAAAACACGTGTTTTTTGGGCTGTCAACTAGGTGTAACCCCTTATTGGACATCATGAAGAGACCGTACAATTTGAAACAGCTACTATTAAAAATTTTAATATTATTTTTTTTTATAATTTTTGGTCCACTGGTTTTAATGATCAAGTACAAAATTTACTAGAAATAACTATTTTCCCCTCTGATTTTTTTAGGTTTCTAAAGCTAAAATTTAGGTTTTAATAGGATTAGTTGATTGGAACACCGTAGGTTTTTTTGACAGTATAATAGTCGCTGCAGAAATTAAATTATTTTAAATAATCAAGAGAAACACAGTAATTGACGTCGTGTTTACAAATTTTTCAGTACAATGTGGGACAAATTTATGCATTTTTCAGTTATCACAAACAAATTTGAATAAGATTTAAATATACATGAATAAAAAAATGTTTTATTTGGTCCATTGACTGCCCATTATAGTATTGGTACGGAACCCCAATTGTGCGACCCCGACTTACTCTTGGCCGATTTTTTTCTCGCAACACTCAACCTCTCTAACACTTGCCAATTTGTCTTTTTGGGATGATAAAAATAATGTGCTCCAATCGATGTAACTATATCTCTAATGCTACTTTCGGCAAGAATCGAATTCAACGATTTTAACTCGCAGTATTTCCAAAACATGAATCCAAGAGTGTATAGTAACGAATTTAGGCATTATAAAATCACTCCCTGTTTTTTAACTCGATCGTTTATTATTAATCCAATCCTGACTTCTATTGTATGTAAGTAATAATCATATCACTATTATTATTTGTTCATTTCTCTAGTCGCGTTTAACTAAACAACTGAACCACAGAAATGGTAAAAAAAGTTGTTCGTCCTACGCATGACCGTGATAAGTTCAATCTTCTGTTTTTTTTATTGTTATTCCTTTGTGAGTACCTATGCGGCCCATACAGCCAGTATTACATGTGAACCTTACATAGATACATAGACATACCTGTATGTTTTATTACATATTATCTTCAGGTGTGGGATATTACGCAAGGTTTTTGTTAGTTAACTTACATACATGGTATAATTGTATTATACCTATACATATACATGTTAAGCATATCAGACGGCATTATGTATGGACAAAAAGTTCAAATAGTTTTAGTGTTATCAAATGTTTTCGATTTTCAGGACATTGTTGAAATCACTTTTGGACTTTAAACGGTTTTAAATTGATAAAACTTTGTGTGGTATCGCTGGCTTATTCAAATTAATTGTACAGATACAAATCGTAATCCTTGTAAATTGATATTTCTAACATCGATATTAGAGTATTGTTATTTTTTTCTCAGTATCGTTTGTACTAGCAGAACAGCTAATACATGTACACATATGATATACCTACGTATGAGCCGTTTATTTTAAAAGTGGGGCAAGTCCATATTTTGTTATTGCGAGATATTTAAGGGTTTGCGTTTCAATAAATTTAAAAATATTGATAAGTGTTAATAGACATATTTGTTGTATTTTGTGGTATTAGATAATGTAAGTTTATAATCCAGTAGTGTTCATAGCGCTGAATAAAAAAAATAGTGGTTTTATTATAAACTAAATGGACTTGCCTCACTTTCAAAATTAATGAATTATTGTAATCGTTAATTTTAATGGATAATATTTGAGTTTTATCATTTAAAAATCAACATAATAAAAACTTTTCATACGACAGTTCTACTTCAGAAGCACATACTGTGACATTATTACCACCTGCCAGTGCCTTAGTAGTAGAAATGAGTGTATGAAAATAAGTATGTACTTTAAAACGGCGAATCCCCCCTTTGCAGTGTTGCTTAAAATGAATTTGGAAATTTATTCTAATTGTTTCAAACTATTTTCCTTGAAGAAGTTTTCAATTACTCAAATAGTACGATTATGTCGATACAGTCACTCCCGTAGTAAACTAACCCAGGATTTGATCTTTTTAAATTGAGTAAAAACAGGTCGATTAGATTTGTTTACGTACATTTGAAATCTGTAGACAAAACTCTATTATATTTTATTTTTTACCCCTTTTCGCAAAATTAACCCCCAAATTTTAGCCCTAAACTACCCCTGTTGGTGTAATTTAAATAAATTACATATTAATGGATAGCTTTTTAAAAAAGAGCAATATCGCCAATTTAAGCTTTTGCTCTATTTCTTACCGTTTTCGAGATATTTGAAAAATTAAATTTTCACCCCAATTTTTGCAGGACGATTTCACCCCTTCAAACCGCTTTTCCGCAGATAAAAAAAATACGTATTACTTATTTTTTAGTGTTCTCCAACATGTCTAAGTTTCATCAAAATCAATAGGTCCGGTCTCGGAAATTTTACTTGTAAAATGGACTTGCACCACTATCAAAATAAATAGATTTACAATACTGTTAAGAGCTAAAACTTCAATCTTCCAAATATTAAGCTTCTGAATTTTTTTGACTATGAATTGTTGACAGATAAAAAGATCATACTAAGTCTTATCTATAACTACCATTATCTTCATTTTTTCAAAAGTGGACTTGCCCCACTTTTTAAAAATAAACGGCTCATATATTGGTAATTATCAGGTCAGTCCATAAGTTCGTGCGTATTAATAACATGCATGGAATTCACTATCACCGATTTACTAAACCAATACAATTTTTAACCTGTCGAAACTTGTCATCGTTTGACTAACATATTATTCAGTTCATCACCAACTTTCGTAAATATCGAACGCATTTAAGTACCCATAGAAGATGAATATTGATAATCAGTACAAACGTGCTGTGCTACATTTTTTATTTTCGTGTGGTGAATCTGCCAGATCTGCAGCGATAAAAATTAATAGTGTACATGGTGAACATACTATTAGTGTAAGGACTACCCAGAAATGGTTTAAAAAAATTTGAAGTTGGAGAAAGCAGCATTGATGATGAACCCCGTTCACGACGTCCTGTTAATTTTGATGATGGCATTCTTCAAAATCTTGTGGAGTCAGAGCCACAACTAACAGTGGATTAGATCGCAGAAAGGATGAATTGTGTTTAATTGTGTTTTTTATATTATTTAAAACTTACCAAAAAAATAGGCATGAACTTATGGGCTGACCTGATGTGATAAAAAAATCGTCTTTTTATAGTTTTTTTCTCTCAGAAATTAAGCAGTGAATCGTCTTCACATTATGTAGAACTTTTGTTTATATATCAATAGATTTGGTTAGGTGATATTGTTCAATAATTGAAGGATAAGGTTTGTAGAAAAATCACAAACTGTTATTGATAGAAGTTAAATAGTTTATTTGCGACGTTTCGAAACTTGTAGTTTCATCTTCAGGCTACTTACTACGTAATTATATAAAGAAAATAATTAGAACAACAGCAAGAAAATGAATATTGTTTATTCAAGATTACAATCACATTAAAAACTAAATTGACATATGATATAAAAATCAAATTAAAATATAATTGTGAAATATAGTCATGATTTTAAAACAATTAGTAATTAGTAGGTTATTATTTGTATTTTTTACCGGTAACATTTAAGCGTCAAAAAAATATTTCATAATTCATTTTGATTTCATTTTGTTTCATAGAATGGCATACACGCCGAACTTTAAAATTTGTTAATAATAGTGACAACACATTATACGGAACTGATAAACAATATATTTTATGATATTAACAATCGTCTTTTATTGTTTCACAAGTCTACAAAATGTGTCGTCAATTTATCTTTAATAATATTTTTTGTAATACTATATACATTACGCAATATGTACAGGTTCATCAAGTAAAAATGATATTTTTTTGTGTACAGTAAACAAATTGACTGCAAAACCAATGTGTTTGTCAAGATTGTAATAATCGTCATACGAAATTTGACGTCTAAAAAATTTAGGGGCTATACTACTTCCCATATGAAATTTGACGTTTAAAAAAATATCAATATTTAATGTATTTACTCAAATTGCTTACGAATAACAATTTATTCCAGTTTTCTTCAAAAAAATTAAAGTGAAATCTCTCTTAACCGGACAGTATTTTCACGCGATTTTTTTTTAAAATCTAATATTCCAAAATTCTACACAAAGTCAGTTATTTATAGTGCTTAACTTCGTTCATTAAAGGACTCGAAAATAACCATTTTTATATTTCAGTGGTAATTTTCGCGTTAAAATGCTGTCCGGTTAAGAGAGGTTCCACTGTGTATTCCCTTAAAAAAATTTTTGTATCATACTAATACAACTAAAATGATAGTAAACGACAGATATACTTACAAATTTTTAAAACCATAGTTTGACCATAATTGAAGCACCGGACAATGAACAAATAACTTACTCTAGTCATTTTTTGTTACATCGTGTACTCTGAGACCAATCACTTCTAATGTTACGGATTAACCCTAGAATCATACGTTGGTCTACGAGAAACGTTAATCATAGATCGACGTCGTTTTGACGGATGGACTTTTTACGGAGAGTTTATTTGCAAAAGACATTTTTTTTTTACATAACAATACTACAAAAGCGAACAAAATATTTAAAAAAATTGGATTTGGAAAAATTTCTTAATGTAAATATATATTAATTTTCTTAATCTTTTTATCAAAGCATATTTTCATTATAAAAATTAAAAAATAGATAAATACATCAATTGTGTCATAAAACATGTGTTTCAAATAATTAATTTATGAACTATTATGAGTCAGTGGACATGTGTGACTTTACAGAATGTGAAATTTCTCAGTCATAAATATTCCTATAGATATGTAGTTATTTCCCCCATTAGGCACATTTGTAAATTTTCTAAAATTTGTTAGTAATTTTTCGAATAAGATCTCAAAAAATAATAAAAATTAAAATATTTTCCACAAAATAAATTGTTAATCTTTTATTAAGTCACTTGAAACGCATTCTTTAGTTTTCGATTCAATATATTAAAACTTCAGTATTATGTCGTCTCTATAAGTCAAACAGCTGTAATCATCTTTCACATTATCATAATCATTGAACAAATTAATTATAACATGCATATCTTTAATGAATTTTAGAAAAATTAGGAAAACTTTTATATGTGAAGTACAAAATCTTTAAAAAGAAACATCGCGTAATCATACATCGACGTCCTTTTGACGGACACTATTTCAGTACAAACAAAACGACAGTGACTATAAACAAAATAAATACGTCTTATGTGTTATAACAACAAATAAATTAGATAACAGAAATCTAACAGCAAGCAGATACCGACAAGTTGTGGTATTGGAGCAGGTAGAGAAGTTCATTCGTCGTTTTGACGTGTAGGTATGATTCTAGGGTTAAAATATTTTAAAATAATTTTAATTGAAAGTTTTTATCAGAGATTGCTACCTGTAAATTTTTCAATTAGTGCTACTGATCAGAATTTTTCGAAATAATTTTAATTGGAAGTTCTTTTTGGATTTACTTTTTGGATCGATAGTTTAAAAATGTTGGAAGGAAGGCGGAGAGTAAAAGTGTAACACACGAACTGATATGACGAAATTATAATGGTTCCAAAGTTTGCTTCTACAGAGCGTTTCTAAAGATATCATCTTTGTTTGCGTAAACTGTACACTTATTATAATAATAATTCTTTTATAATAATATCAGTAGTTAAAACAATTTTAGATAAATTACCATCATACAGAGTTATGTTGGTGTCATTTGAATTATGAACTTACATAATTATAATAAAAATATTCATATGAAACTGGTTTGCCGTTATCATTATCACAGTCGGTACCGCATGCATATCATAAAAAAACAGTGGCTGAGTTTGTGTCATAATTCTTGTTTTTAATTGAATGAAATATGTAACTAGATTTTTATTCACAACATAGAACGTAATTGCATAAATTATAATGTTTGAGCTTTTACTATATTTTTATTACATTTAATTTTATAAAAAAAAAACTCGCCAAGTGCATGTTGAAGATGTTTGGGTTCCACAGTAGCTCTTAAAAGTATATATGGTGGAAATGCTGTGAATAAATTTACTTAAAATTCAACAATTTTGTTAATTTAAGGGGGACCACTAGTGTGACCACCTGAAAGAAGGTGATTTGTGGGAATTTTTTTAAAGAAAACTACTGTATGGAATGTTTTAATATACTAAGGATACATTCGTTGATATATAATAAATTCATTATAAAATTTTTGGACCAAAAAATTGAAAATTCAATGAGTTATTCGCGATCTTCCAAGGCTCTAAAAAAATAGTTCCCCCACTACATTGCTGTAATGATAGCGACCTTCACAGTACCTGAAATCAAAAAACCAAAAAGCCTGTTAAACTAGAAGGTATTGCCCGTGCCGTGAACCTCAATTGAAAAAAAAGTTGAAATTTCACAAAATGGCGGAGTTTTTTAAAAAAAGTTTCAAAATTTGCAAGAAAATTTGATGGTTTTTGGCCTGCAAAAATTATATTTTTTATTCGATCGGAAAATTGGAGGTTTATGGCATGAAGAAACATATACAGAAGAAGCTGCAATAAGATTTAACTCGATCGGATGATTTGTCTTCGAGTTATAACTGCAGCAAATTTGAAAAATGTAGTTTTTCTGTACTTTACCTTTTAGTTTTAATCACTGAGAATTTTTATTAAAATTATTTGCGATGTACTCACTATAACGATCATAGTAAAACTAGATGAGTCGTGTAAATGTGCCAGGGTCTAGCTTCTCCACAACATGTGACTGGCAGCAACGTCCAGAAACTCCCGAATTATCAACCTTCATACATTTCTCAATACCTCAAAGTTAACAATGAAAATCAAAATCCGGTCTTTGGCTGGCTGTAACTCAAAAACTATTTGAGATATGCACTTGAAATTTTAGTATGGTATTTTCAAAGGTATAGACTATCGAAGCATCCAAAAAAAAGATTTTCCAATTTTTTAAAAATGTCACACTAGTGGTCCCCCTTAAACAAAACATTAAATTTTAAAAATCTAAATATTTCCAAGTTGGTGATTATATTTTGGCGGTCCTTATTTTACAAATGAAATTTTATTTTTTTATAACCAGAATAATTGTTGTTACAACATAGAGACAAGTTGTGATTGAACTGATAAAAATATTAACAATTGCTTTCGGCAACTAATTTAAAAAAGTAAAAAAATTACTTTAACGAAATAATATGTTGATGCGTTACTAAAGATTAAGAATAACTTGTGTTATTTATGTTAATAATATTATTACATAAGACGTTTGTTCTAACAAATACTCGAATTGAGAGTTAGTTCCACTAACACAATAAAGTAGTAAGAAAATCAAGTAGGTAGTAATGTGATAACGAGTTGAACAAAAATATCTGATGCCTTCGATGGTTTAACTTTTTAATTCATTTCTCTGTTATCGTCGTTTTAGTTCGGTTTTTGCGCATTTGTGTTTTTTTGATTTTTTAAATTTTCTTTTTTTTAATCTCTAAGACTTAAAATTTTGATAATAATCGAACAACATTTTTGAAAAATATATCTCTAGCATGATATTCAAAATGAATTATGACTGGGGAACTAAAAAACCGTGAATGTTTAATGAAAAATGGATGAATGAATAATAAAAATGAATGTTTAATGTTAATTTATCACTACGTTACGAAAAATAACAAAAACTAATCTAACTATTTTTACATTTTATGCATTTGTCACTAAACAAATAACCTCGCCTGTTTTAGGTTAGAATTTTAGGATCACAACTGGGCCATACCTTTAGAATTGAGCCTAGTAACTGACCTTCATATTTCAGTAATAAAAATCATTCTAAGGTGTTTTATCAATATTTTAAAATAAATTTTAAACAAATGCTAACCTGTTCATATATTTTTAATTAAATTTTCATACTTACATGGTGAATATTGCACAGATCAAAACGACGTACGTTGTAACGTAAACCGTATAGACAACAACTAAAAAATGGCTTTCACACTCACTTTAAACTTAAATTTTTTTTTATTTAGTTAATATATTCTATACTTTCTCAATTGCTATTCATTAGACACAAAATAAATTACTTTAAATTAAGAATTTATTTTTTTTCTTATTTAAAATAGTTTTTTTATTAATTTATAAAAAAAGTTGAAAAGGTCAGAAACTGGGCCGGGGTCAATAACAGGGTCTTTTTCCTTATATTATATTTTTATAAATAAATTAAGGTTGATTTTTTCATAATTTTCAAAAAAAAAATTTTTTCAAACTAGTGCCATTTAACGGTAAATCAATATTTTTTTAATAATATTGTGTACCGCCTTAGTAAAGCTAATATCAATGACGAAACAAAATTTTATATTATGTTCTGACTGCTACTTGAAAATTGTTATGGTGTACACCGTGAATCTCTCCGCAAAAAACCGTTTGCATTGAACCAACGTCCATTTTGTTTTTTAAAATTTGGAAAAAATTTTCGGTATATTTCTGATTATCTATTTCTATATCATATACTCTAAAATATTTTATATTGATTGCATTATTTGCTTCAGAGAAACAAATTCTTTAATAAAATATTCTCTTTTGGTATTTTAAAATGATCTAACGCCTTAAGCTTAAACAAAATGCAAACTTTAGCACAATAAATATTACACATAACCCAATAAGTAGAATCAACATTTTCTTGTGTAAATTAAATTTAATTTAAAAAAAAAAAAATTATTACAGAATGAAATAGGCAGAAAAACATAATGATATAAAATGGTGTATTTAACAATGATCGAAATATCCCAATTTATTTATAATAGTATTAGATAAAAAAAGGGAATTTTCTCGTGATGTAGGGGCGAAAATGTACGTAAATTTTGTAAACACTATTTTTCCAGTCATCAAACATCTGATATCGGGGGTATTGTACGCACATATGCGAAAAAAACACACCCTAACAAAAAATACATTTATATATATTTAACGAAATAACTGAAAATGTAAAATTGGTGTGGCATTTATCTGAGTACAGTGGAGATCCGTTTAAGGTTCACTCATTAGCACTTTATTTGCATTCGAAACTTTCGGATGTGTTTCGTGCAGTATTTTTTATTTCTGCAATCGTTAGCCGTTTCAGGCTAACGATGTAAGGTGTCGCAATAAACTTGTCCAGAGTATTAAAGCAAATATATTAACGGATGCGCATAGCATTTCTCATTCTAAAAAGTTTCGATGATTTCGTAGTTAGTATATTTTTTATATTATTATAATTTTTTTTGTTGGCAATTTTGCGTGGATATGATTATTAAAATTATTTTTAAGAATCACACGATAAAATACTGTCAGTATTAGTGATGTCGAACCGAAGAACAGTTGGTCGATTAATCGACAAATTGTTTTTCAGACAAAATTAGTCATTAGTCAAAAATATCGAGCCTAGAATAGTCGACTAATCGACTAAATTTTTAGTCGAATTCATGAACATGGTAACCTGATAAGTTTTTCAAAAAAAAGGTTTTCTTTTGAATTTAATTCGCGACTTTTAAGATTTTCATTTAAGGAAAAGAAACATATGAAATATCATAATGACGTATTAAAGGTGAAAAATTATACAAATAGATAACTTTTAGTTTTCATTTCCTGAAATCTTTCAAGTAATACAGAAAAATTGTTAAATTAGTCGTTTTTAGTCATTCAAAAAAAAAAAAAAAAAAATAGTCATTTTAGTCATTTATTTGAGGACAAAACAGTAGACTAAAAATGACTAAATGTAAACAAAATTAGTCGACTAAACCGATTAATCGATTAATCATCCGACATCACTAGTCAGTATATGTAGTTAATTATTGACTAAGTATTAGGGATGTTACGGATATGAAATCTCGGATACGGATACTGATATTTAAAAACATTTTTTTCGGTTTTGGTTTCGGTTACGGATATGTCATAATATCGAATAATGTTTCGGGTACGGTTACGGTTACGGATAATTGCTTTCAGTGAACATTTTTTTTTTGAAAAAAGGGGAGAATTTTACCCCAAAAAGTGAACGCCAAACACAGATCAACGGAAATCTATCAAGGGAAATATATGAAACAAAAATTTGCTTCGATTTAACCTCAGTTTTCTAACGGCAGTTGTCTGTTATTATCCGAAACAAATCCGAAACTTTTATTTTCGGATATGTAATTATTTCGGATATCCGGTAGTTTCGGTTACGGTTACGGATATCCATAACATCCCTACTAAGTATTACCTACTTCACTGTACAAACACACACTTTATACCGTTCTCTGTCAATCGTGCTTGGTCGTGCCGGCTCGATTTGATGACCGATGCGCGTCACGCGAGCAGTATAATGTTTCGTTCAGTGTATAATTTCAGTACAGGTTGATATACGATTTAGTAATATTATTATACGTTCTCTATCATCCACCTTTACCTGAAAGCCAAAAATAATTTACTTCTTAATTTTCCTTAAATGGACTTCTAGTGTACATATATACAGTCTACGAAACCAAATAAACCAGAACTACTTTTTCGCGCGTGTTATGTATATATTGTGTGATAAATTGAAATAAATTTACAGAAACAACAGAAAGTAATTTCCTTTACGCAAAAACAAATTCATTTCAGAGGCAAAACAAAAAGAGTACAGAAACAAAAAAGTAAAAAAAAAAACAACAGAAATAAAACAAAGCAATTTTGTTTGTTGTTTTTAAATTAAAGCATTTAAATGATTAAAAAGTTTTTTTGTTTTTTTCAGCTTGTTTGCCTGTGCTAGATTTATTCGTTAATTTCACACACTGGCTGTGTATATTACCACGGCATGGACCCGTATTTGCTCAGTACTCATGGTTGTTGGTCACACTTTACGATATTTTTCTGTTCAATTATTTATCTTGCTTTAAAAAAAAATACATACAATCCATTTATTGGGTAGTATTTTTTTAATCATATTTAATTTGTTATTATTTAAAACGGGGTTTTACTGCCGCTGATTTAATTTTGTTTGGCCAAATTAACAAAATGGATACATTAATTTTTTAATTGTCGCAATTTATTCACGCCCTTTTTATTAGTATAAAAGAAAGTTTTGTTGATTACAATTTTCCAAGTAAATGGTCCGTTACACTATGCGATGTTCATTCAAGAATGCTAAAGCAACAAATACGCCTGTTGCCACATCCTACATGACAGTGAACTTTCTATTAAAAATAGTATATTATTCAACGAGCTGGTAATGGTAGCTATTACTCACGAAGATGAAATTGCGACACGAGCCGAGTTTACGAGGCGAGTGTCGTAATGCATCTGAGTGAGTAATAGCCATTGCAAGCGAGTATAGAATACGATATTTTTTCTACATTTTTACTTTTTGATTTAAATAAAATTAAATATAAATTTTAAATCAAAAAGATACAATTTTTAATCTATCTCTAATTTCATTAAATGTTTATATGCTCGTATGTACAAACGATGAAAACAAAATACAAACTACTTTGTTTACTTGCACGTTACTACGCAACAAATTTACAATTAAAGATTGATATACATACATTAGTCACAAAACAATCGCAAACCCATTGAATAATGGTTAATACCTACTGTGATTTCATTGGTCAGAAAGGTATTGAGTAATGATCATTCCTCCACATTTTTGAATAATGCCTAACTTTCTCAACACTTAACGGATATGTAATGAGTGTGTTCTTCAACAGGGGTAGAAAAATTACTTTTTTCGAAAACCCGCTCATGTAGAATAATGTTTCTAAAACCTATTTTATCAAATTTTTTTTTTTTGCTTTTTGTCATGGTGTAAAAAATTTCAGAAAGCATGAATTTCGGCAAATGTTGGCAAAATTCTAATTTTTTTAAAGATTCTGGCATCGAATGTTTTTGATTAGCGAACTCGTCCACGGTTTTGGAACTTTCAGCGTTCAGGGAATCTGAGCTTCGGAATCCTAAAATATTAATATAAAACGCAGCATCCTGCATAACATTGCGAATTTACAAATATCATGTTTTCTCAAAAATCCGTTTACGTAGGACAATGATTCAAAAACATATTCCTATAATTTTTTCCACTCTTCACCGTGGTATAAAAATATTTTGGTAAATTTTTGCAAAAAGCAAAATTTTTTTTAAGTTCTGGACATTGGACCCATCTGACGGAAGAACTCATTCAAGATTTTTGAACTTCCAACGTTTTCACCAAATTTCGTAAAAATAGGATACTTCGTTGTAGAATTATCATGTGGTATGTTAATATGGTTCGTTTCAGTTAAATTTAACCATGCTTCGTCACTTTGAATTTAAATAATTTCCGTTTTCTTGGCTTTATCTCTTTCATTATCTCATTTACGTAAATTTCAAATTTACAGTTTGTTTTTAGAAAAGAATAGATGATTGATTTGTTTCGAATATAAGAATTATTTAATTTTTTAACGAAAACTCATGATCGATTGTATTTGAAATGAGGTATACATATTATATAAGTATATAAATTTAGTGAATGTTATTTGCGGCTTCTAAGGATCTCAAAACAAATTTTTGTCATAGTCCCGGGCGTAATGGTGGCTCTAATTAGTGAATTTTCGATTTGAAAGTTCGCTAATGAGCTTTTATCAAATCTATATTCAATAAATTTGAATTAAAATCATTTGAGTAGCTAAATACGTGTTTAAAACTATTAGGATTTTATCACAATTTTAGTCTTCGTTAGTCCTTCCTACCTGTATTGAATCAGTTCTTTAATACAGAAAAAGACAATAGTCGATTATATCTCAACAATTAATTTTTTTTTCATTTACAATTCTCTTTTTTGTGTTTTGTCTTTTGTCTGTTTATCTAGATATCATTTTTTCCTAGTGCTTATTTTCTTTTGTTTTATGTAAGACGTTTAAAATATGACAAACACTTGATAAACAAAGCAACCTACTAAATGTCCCGTAAAACGACACTGAATTCAATTATAATACAATAGATAAATAAATTACGTAATTAAAAATGTATTTTTTAATAAGATGATGTTAATTAAACGTTGAAATTCTCGCATAAAACAACACAAAAACGATCATAATAACCCGCATAATTATCAAAAACATTTTGTTCCTTTGTGTTTAATGTAATATTAATATTATTTAAAAAATTGTATAATCAGTTTCAAAAAAAAGTTGACAATTGAGGAGTTGGGTGGAAAAAGGGTGTAAGTCACTTTACGCCCTTTCTCGATAGATTGTATTTTCTAATCCTTTAGAGTGTATACTTATAAAAAAAAATTTACGGCGCGGCGATTGGAAATCAATTAATGCCCGTACGCTACGATAATAATTTGAAGCGTATATGCCATTTTTGCATAAAATTAATTTTTTAATTAGTAGCTCACAACTAAGAATAAATTTTTACAGTACCTCATAGATAATAGCCTTTAAAAGGTATTTCTGGTCCTATGATATACAGTGCGATACAGAAAAAACGAACGAAAGTACCTAAATTTATTTTTTGGGGCAGTTAGCTGTGATTCTGTATTTTGAATTAACTTTCACTTCTAAACAACTTTTCCAATTTATATTTTCTTCAATTTTCATTAATTATAGTACTTTACTCTTAAGCCATATTTACATTTTAAGCCCACTCATGATACAACCAGATATATGCAAGTTTCTGTGGGTGCTTTTTTAGCTTAAGACCAAGTACTAATTTTTATCAAGAATACAATTTTCTGAGAAATTTGATATAAGAAAGTTTTTCACATATAACCAACTTTCAGGCGGACACTGTACAAGTATCCATATAAATATTCATGAAATTAACATGAATCAAATGTTTTGGTTTAGAATTTAATAAATGTGCTGTCAAAGTTTAATTAGAATTTCAAAAAAAGGAAAAAGAACTTATTTTTTTGTTTAGTCAAAATTTTATCTGCAAAAAGGGCGTATAAGTCATACTTCGAAAAAATTCGAAAAATTATGTAATGGCAAGCGATATTCACTGTTTTTTTTTTTTTTTTTGTTAACCTTAATGCATAGTGTATTATTAGTGCTACCACTTGTATAACACGACAATTACCGGTTTCTCAGTCTTCAGCTTCATACTAGACACCCAAACTTTGAAATGATCTTTTCTCAAAACGATATGTCTGTACTTACGCCCTTTTTCCACCCAGCTCCTCAATTGTAAGATAGACTGTAATGCAATTTAATTGATGTATTAAATTCATGTACATTTCTGGAACTTCAAAATTTTTGTCAAAAACTTACCTGATTTGCATAAAAGGTAATAATAAAAGCTATGCGTAGTAAATCATGATGGAACAACATCGTAACTTATTTCTCTGCTGTCCATCAAAATTTTAAATTAACATTTCTTTTAACAGTTTGAGTTTTAGCTACTTTCTAGTATCATAATTTTTTTAAGGCATATTTTACAAAAGAGTTTTTTTTTAATATGCCATGAAAATGAGCTCCTTTAAGAGTTCTCAATAATACTAATGAAAAGAGTCTATATGACAGAAATCTAATATTTCGCAGTATTTGATGGTAGAACCTTTGTGTAATACTAGTAGCTTTTTAGAACTGTTACTAAATCGTAATAGTATTTTACGATATAAGTTCGGTAAGTCGTCTTTACTTATCAAGAAAATTTTGCAAAAATGAGACCCGAAGGGTTGAGATTTTGCAATTTTCGAGATCAGTAAAGACACTTAACGAACCGTGTATTGTATAATATTTTTTGCACAATCAATTTAAATTATTTAAAGAATAAATTAATCAAATAAAAAATAAAATTTGTATAGTATACGTGAAATTTTAATAGAAATATTTATCACACAGAATGCCATGAATAAATATTATAAATTTATATAGCAACTAACTACACACCTACATAGAAATTGTAATAGTAGTGACAATTGACAACCATGTATATTATTGTGTAAATAAGAATCATAATTATTATCAGTATTATGGTGAATATTTTTTTGACTGTTTTGTTGAAAAAATTGAGGAAAATAATTTGTTAAACTATAATATTAGTGAGAATAATTGAAATTGAAGAAGCATTTAATACTGGCTGCAAATTTATTCCCGTAAAATAAAAGAAAGATTATGAAAACACAGAAAATTTTTGAACAACATTTTGAAATGTCAATAAAATATGACGACAAATTGTGGCAATAATTAATTACAACAATAATTAATAATGTGCATGCTAGTGAAGATTCTAATATGAATTAATTAATTTTTTTAACTGTTCAAATTGTACTTTTAATTTGAATATAAATAAATAATTACAATCATTTTTGAGCTAATTTCACTTACCGCACTCCTATTCACTTACCGGGCATCTACTTTACTTACCGCATTGTTATTTCTTGGTTACAATGGATTTAAACAAACATTCGAGAAATCTAGCCTACCAGCATTGTCAACAGTTGCGGTAAGTGAATGAAAATACACGATCATGCAAAAAATATATTGCAAGTTTAAAAGTGCGTACGATATCTTAATCCTTAATAAGTTTAATTTTGATTAGGTATACACTTAAATTGCTTACGTCATCTAAATCGGTAACTATTTTTTACCATCGAAATGATACATTGAACTTTGTTAGTGTAATAATTTTTTATACACATCATATTTTATTTTTGTGGAATGATTAACAAGCTAATACTTTTTCAATAAATCATATAAAACTCAAGTTGTTCTGTCTTATTTTTAATGAATATGGTTATACATTATGAAATTTACATTACAGTAGCAAAATAGTAATAACGGAACAGTTAATTGTGATTGTAAAATAATCGTTCTAGAGAAAATTAATTTTTGATTTCTAAATTGTCTTTATTTCAATTTTTTTAATTTAAATATTTATTAACAATTTTATTTCCGGTGATTGTCTCGACGACAACGATCGAAATAAAATGCAAATGTCTCCTTCCGCACCGACTCAACAAAGTAATTTTATCGTTAAATTACAAAAAAAAACTCTTATGGGATCGTTAAATAGACCAAATGGTATAATATTGAATTGTAAATGACCAACATATGTCAAGAATCTTATACTGTTCATTTTATTGTCTTTTTTTAATGTTGAGCGACATCTTGTAACGACGCGACACAATGAAAATTGTCACAAATCGGTGACACGGTTGTTTTCGACATAAAAGCGGACATTTCTAATTATTATTACAATTTTATGGCTTTCAATATTTGTACAGAATGTTGTGAAAATTTTGCGAAAATGGTAATGGCGTTATAAATAATTAAGATAATTTTTCCAACATCAAGTTTATTAATATCTGACAAATTATGCGAAAAGATTAATTAATCAAATATCACATTTTTAATATTTAAAAAAAAAAAAATGAGTTCCCATGCTTCACTCAACATTTTGAATAAATCGTTTTCTGATTATGATGTATTTTAATAAAGTATATACGTACTATATACCCTACGTTGAGCGTGGAATGTGCAGCGTGACATGTATGACGTTGACAAGCTCAATTGACAAATGAGCTATGAACTCTCACCCGCCAGTGTGGAGCTGGTGGTGTAGTAAGGATATGAGAGCTATTAAGGGGGAATAATGTTGAACTTAATTCAATCTATTGAATATAATATGTATGTATGCTCATATATTGCTTGTGCTGTCTGATGTACTGTTGACGTGACGATGAAACACGATAATTGCATGTTAGTCCCTTCGCAACACCCCTTCTATACCCTCATTCATTTCCAAAATTACCATTAAAATTGTTACAAATATGATTTAGCCAGTCGACCTTGAAATGTCTAAAATTTTCAAAATTTTTTTATTTTGTTTTTGATTAAATTTTGTCAGTCTAGTGGAACAAACGTCAAATTTTCGGAACTTGGTAACAATGATATACCTACCTAATAATTTCTAGACTTTTTGTTTTATTAACAATAGTAATAGTGAACCAATTATTATTTCCGCTATTATCGAGTTGCCAGTTACACTTAATTCATTGTGGATCGACACAGAAGTTAATTATATTTTTGTTCTATTGTCTTTGATAAAACATAAATGTCATTCAGTCTCTTGATTAAAAAATTTGGGCTTGTACGATCTGATTTTTGTGCACAGTTCGAAAATTTTTATGCTATAACGTAAAAGCCCCTATACCGGAACGCGATCATATGTCCGAACAGTTTTGACATTTATATATTAATGAAGTTATTTCTGAAAGAAACCTCTGATAACAAAAATTATTATTAATAGACTGGTTATTTTTCAATTTAAATTAACCTCGCATTTAATGTTTTCTTACTTAATTAAAGAAATACATATACACTAAGGATTCTTTTTATAATAGACGTGCGAGAAAGAAAGAAACATATTTCGTAATCTTTTTAAGAAAGAAAAATATATTTTTTATTCCTTTTAAGCATGTAGTACAAATATGTAATTTGTATACAGGATATTTCATGTATTAAATATGAAATGCATTTTTAATACGAAATACATTCATTTTTTATAATAGTATAAATTTTTAACTAATTATTAAATATTTTGCACTAAAATGTATTGCAAACAATTATCACATACATTTGTATTCTATACACATCGAAATTGCAAGTCATAGTAATCAACCTGTATATTCTGAATTTGTATTTAAAAAAGATATAGAAATAGAATTGCATTTCTATCTGATCCGGGTGTGTTATAAAAAGAATCGTCGCTGTATATACAGGCCCGATAAGAGGATGGGGTAGCCGGTGTTGAAGCCCTGGGGCCCGGGTTGGAAAAGGGAGCCCGTAGCGGTCAATAGGGGCCCGGGAAAAAGTAAAATCAGCTTTTTTTTACTCAACATTTATTTTTTGGGAAGAAATTTTTATGAAATGTGTTCCTTTTCTTGAGGTCCGCCATTTCTCTCCACGGCCCTGTGTATATATTAAACAATTTTTGTTGAATACAGTATTTTGATCCTTTATTTATGTGTGATACTTAAACCATTCTATGTTTTCTACTTTGACGTCCGGATGTCACTCTATGTTTGGATGTTACTCATTTTACACGTCTGTTTGTATATCGGTTCTCAACTTCTAGTGTCATTAATATTTCTCTGTTTGGATATAGATGTCGACATTTTGTAAGAGTAAAACATTAATAAAAAAAATTTTGGGTTGTATTTTTTCAAAAACATATTCATTGGATTAAAAAAACTTTCTTTCATGCTTATTAGGAAAAAAAATGGGTGTTTAGTTTATTTGTCAATTTTTATAAGCCAGATTAATTACACACGTAAAAATAGTGTTCCGGTATAGGGGCTTTTACGTTACTGCGATTTTATGAATTATACGTACCTCTAACTTGTTTTGATTTTAAAATTGTCCATCGCGCTTCGCTTAATGCGACTTTACCAGATATTGCCAGTTTTTAAGTTGATAATTAATTTATTCAAATAATTAATTGTATTCAAAAACGTAACCCTTAATCATCTTTAAGCAAATATTCCTCATTTTTTCAATATATTTATAATTCATTTTTCTCAACAATAGGCTCCCTAAAAAACATGCAAGTTCCAAAGGAATTTTTTCTCTTCTAAAATTTATCCAGTTTTATTGCCTTAACTAGTTTTCGTCATTTTTTTCCCCTATAATAAACTACTTATTTCACTTTAAAATTGAGAAAGCTATTTAGTCTGGGTTTGTGGTATTTGAAATATTTTAGTATGAAATTTAATTTACTATGATTGTTTTCTGACGTATTTAATTTTAGACTTGATGACGTCGTCAAGTTTGAAATTTCATTTTCTTCGATAATTTATTGCTTTAAAAATTTAGTTTTGGTCAAAAAATTACTAAACTTAACGTAGTTACTCCGAGATTGTCAGGTACAAAAGTAAATCTCAGCGAAAAAAATTTCTGTTAAAAAGAATTAAATAATGTATTATTAACATTCTTTAGTTATTATATTTGTATAGGTACAACTTGTTTTTTTGAATTTCCGCGCGCTTATTTTGTAGCAATATAAAAGCATTGTTGAAAAAGCGTTGTAAAAATGTTGTAAATTGATGTTTATAAATTATATTTCACAAACGGCGTAGCGAATAACTTTTATTTCTTATTGAATATGGTTTTTAACTTTGTATTTTATAACATATTAAATTTTTATCAAATTCCGTTGACATTTTATTCAAAAAAATAGAGTTTTCCCATAAGAGCCCGTGTTAAAATTACAAAACTTTGAAATCGTTTTTCTCAAAATTGGGGTAGTCAGTTTTAATCGGAATAGGCTCGTATTATTGGTATTGAATTAAATAAATATCTAGAGAAGCTTCATTAAAATCCTTTGGAAAAATTGTTTTATCGATCAACTACCTTAAGAGGATAGCACATTAGTGTAATATTAAACAAAATTTTATTGAGTAGAGTAGTATCATCAGAAATCATTATATGGTGGTTATGATTTTGTTCAAACTTATATCTATAAAACTTCTTTTTGTTAAAAAAAAATGTATTACATTGTGAAAATCGAACTCAGGACTCCTATATTTAAATCCGAATTGTACTATATCGTCGCTTACATTACGTATCGTTACACTTTTCGCGTCATTTTATGCGTCACGAATTTTGCTTTTGTGCATCAACCCAAAAATATAGAGGTACTCGCGTTTAAAAAGTAAAGTAATTGTTAAACGAATCTAATCAATAATTTCATTTTTTGTCTTTATTAAAAACTTCTTTAAAATAAAAACTCTTTTATAATTTGACAGCTGTCAGTATGTAATATAAAATAATAAATTTATTCTGGATTTTTTTTTCTTATTTAAAAAAAAAAAAGTACAGCCATTCTTTTTACATTTTTATTGTTTGTGCTCTAATGAATGATCATCTTTTATTAGTCAAATTTTTCCTTGAAAAAATTAGACTAATACAGTCTATACGACAAGAACGGCGAGAGGCGAGAGTAGGGGCACTATCCGTTTTTGGACCCGTAGAACACGAATATGTAGAAAAAAAATGTCATATATATATATATATATATATATATATATATATATATATATATATATATATATATATATATATATATATATATTCCCGCTACCTTTTAATATGTGTAGGGCCACCCTATGGAACTTAAGAGCTCAATTTTGGTAAATGGGGCTCATTCCGATGCACAACAATACTATCAAAGTGTGGTCAAATTTTAGGCAAATTTTGGATCCGACTCAAATTTTAAGGGGGTGGTGGGGGTGGAAAAGCAATAAAACTTTTCCAAACCGCTTGGGAATAATGTTTCGGTCAATTATCTACAACATATCCAAAATTCAGCTTCCTAGGATGATTTGATGGGAGTAGAGGGGGGAAAAACGATTTTCGCTGGATCTAACACGCCCCCAGCCCCCCAGAATTAACGTAGAAGGTTGAAATTTTGTGTGATGATAAAGTTCGTGCCTAGGTTGTGCTTTCTGGAGGTTTAATATTTTAGCCCACCCCCCTCTTTTTTAAGCTACAATTTCATGCATTTTCGACGTTTTCGAAGTTTGTACCACTCGCACAGGTCACCCAAATAAACCTAGAGGGCTGAAATTTTGTATTTAGATTGAGCTAGTATCAAGGGGGTGCCTTTTGAGGGTCTGGACTTTTGACCCCTACCCCCACCATTTTTATACCCAAAAGAACATAATTTTTCTTGTTTTTTAACAGTTTCGTTCGGGTCAAAATCTCCCCAAATAAACCTAGACGGCTGAAATTTTGTGTACAGGTTAAGCTAATAGCCAGACACTGTTTTTTGGGGGTTTCAACTTTTAACCCTTACCCCCACGATTTTTACGCCAATATTTCCTTAATTTTTTTGCTTGTTTTCTAACACTTTCATATCTTCATAAAAGCCTTCCAGTTTACTATTTAAGTTCCTTTTTTAATATTTAAAAATAAAACACAAAGGCAGTTGGCGGATAAGCATGGGTAGGAATGCCCTCGTACGAATTATGTTGGCTTTTGCCCTGTTAACTGCTATCGGCACAAAATTGAAATTTACTGAGATTCAGCCCTTAGAAACTTAAAACCTTTTTTAAAGCCCCGATCAACCGGACACTCATCATCAGTTTTGAAACCACCAAAATGACAAATCGCTTGTGGACTTTCAATTACATTTCGCTTGTAGACACTCAATACCGAAGATGAAAGGAAAAATTCGACTTCCGTGATGGGGCTCCGCTGCTCACGGCGTTTTTAATAATTTTTTTTCTTTTTTTATTTGACTGTGATAATTAATTTTTTTTCTTACAACTTACACACTTTAGAATTAATTGATTGATTATTTACTGCTGAAAAATCTATAAGAATAAATGTGCCTTTGGAACAGCTATGCATCACTAAAGAAAAAAAAAACTTTTGTCAAATTAGTCATGTTTCTAAAAGGAATTTCGTCCTTCTGACAACAAAAATGAAAAAGTTCATACCCAAATTACTCTAAGTCATCCTAACGTTTAGATTTGAGAAAAAAAATTTTAATTTGATGACATCATCAAGGTTACTATAGTTTTCAGTACGTTTAAACCCGTAAATAAAATGTTAGAATGATGAAATTGGAGGCGAATTATAGGTTTTCGAAGTCGTTTTTTCCATTTTTATCAAAATTAAGCATGTGAAATCACCACAAAAAAGATTTGTGTCGAATCAGTCTTATTTCTAAAAGAAATTTCGTCAGTTTAATGACAAAAATTCAACCAGTCGTCCTAATTCAGATCACTCCCATAAAGCTTGATTGGAGAACAAATAATTTTATCTTTATGACGTCATCAAGTTACAAAATTTTCCAGTGACTTGAAAGCCGTAAATAAAATGACACAGTAACGAAATTGGATGCGAATTGTAGGTTTTGGTAGTTGTTTTTTTCCTTTTTACCAAAATTTGACATGTTGGACCACAAGAAAAAATACTTCTAACGAATTAATCATATTTCTTAAAAGCATTGTGCTATTTTGATAACAAAAAAAAATGAAAAGTTAAGAAAAAATATTGTGTTTGCAAAACATTTACGGAACCATTGTAAACATTTGCGCACTTTGTGAAGACACAGCCAGGCGCGTATATAAAGGGGGGGGGGGGGGTCAAGGGTTCATGAACCCCCCTCCCGGAGAACTAAAAATATACACTAGATATTATTTAATTCTGGACACGATATCGGTATTCTTGACGTAATAAAGTAATGAGTTTGGCTCGTCATATTTATTGAAGAAATTACATTTTTTCTGCGTGAACAAACCCCCCTTCCCCCAAGAGGCCCCGCCACTGGACAAAATCGTATGTTTATTTAATGATCTGTTAAAATTAGAGACAAAATAATGTTAGACAATTTGCGTCAGTAATGATCCTTCTTATGTGTGTAGCTCAATTGCGGAAAAACTACTGATATAGTTTGCTGAAAGTATAAAAGAATTTTTTTCTTTGTTTATGGTCGGTACAGCTTTGAGGTAATGTTATGTACGTCAAAACCTATGGTCTTAGGCAATTTAGAAGAATCATCCAATTAGTTTTGCTTTTCTTTTTACATACATGTCACATTCAATAAGCATTATAGAAATGTCATGTATTTTGAATTTGATATGTGAACTTTAACCAAACAGATATTTTTTTTTTTTGAATAATGTTATTCTATACATGTTGATATGTGGGCAGAGAATAATTTACAATATACATAAATGTTGCGATTGCTATAATATGACTGAAATAAAACTGAAATAAAGAAATTCTATTAAACTATATGGTACATAAAATTTTTTGAAATTCAAAATGATCCAATATAAATGTAAATGTTCAGATATTACTCACTTACCGTACCACAGCACATATCAAATAAGAAATATTTGATTTTCTACTTTTCTGGTGTGAAACCAGCCCCTAAAGTTGGGGATTCAAGTCATATTTATTATAATATCTCAAAAACTATTAGAGCTAGAGAAAAACTTTAAATTGACGAAATGCTACTTTTTGAAAGGCCTATCCACTTGTACAGATTAAACTAGGGTCGAGTTCACAAGGAGTCCTGAAGGGATAAAATTGGGAGTAAATTTTCCTGTACAGCCTGTGTTTTTTGCGTTATTTCGAAACGCCATACCATACACTCGTGTGTATGGTATTCAAAGCAAGCAAGCCTTTTCGCAACATGGTTCCTGCATCCATATTATTGATTTTGGTACTGATCTTGAAAAAAACACAACCGAAATAAGACTGATTTTGCTTAACACTAATCAGGAGGAGTTAAATTTAAACGTATCGAATTTTTTTATCCGAACCAGAAGTTTGCTTTCTAAAATTACCTTATTAAGGTAGTAGTCTTGTAACTCGCACTGTTTTTCATACCTATTTTTTAGGGCATTTTTTTTGAGAAACAACAAATGAAAAGTTTTGAATTTTTAATGTTTTTATTTACATCTTAAGGTAACCCAAAAAAATTTTTTTTGAATAAATTCAATTTTGTTTTATTATTATTATTATCACTTGAAGTTGGCGTTTCAAAAAAAGGACGTGGATGGCCCGCGTGATTTTGACTCTTAGGGACATCTGAAATCAAAATTTCTTAATTAGTCTTAATCTATAGATATATCATTCTAGTCGGAACTAGAATTATGAAATTTTATCCAAAAATAACAAAATGGCGGACTTTGAAAAAAATTTCAAATTCAATTTTTTTTCGAAGTCCGCCATTTTGTTATTTTTGGATAAAATTTCATAATTCTAGTTCCGACCAGAACGACATATCTATAGATTAAGACTAATTAAGAAATTTTGATTTCAGATGTCCCCAAGAATCAAAATCACGTGGGCCATCCAGGTGCTTTTATTTTGACGTGCCAACTTCAAGTGATAATAATTAAACAAAATTTAATCTATTAAAAAAAAAATTTTTTTTGGTACCTTAAGATGTACCTAAATAAAAACATATTAAAAATTCAAAACTTTTCATTTGTTCATTCTCAAAAAAAAAAATGCCCCTAAAGTAGATATGAAAAACACCGCGAGTTACCAGACTACTACCTTAATTCTTAAACTATTTTACTCGTTAGTCTGTAAACTTCTAACTTTTTTACACCGGTCCCTCAATTTACGCGGACTTTTTTACGCGAGTATTCATTTTACACGGCAAATTGAACTCAATTTACGAGGAATTTTTTATACGCGGATTTATTTCCGAAATCTTATTTTTACAAAAATTGCCTCTAGCGATGTATTAAATTTTCGCAGTGCTTCTGAATTTGGTCTATCGTAAAGTGTACCTGTTTTTTACTATGTTTGTTTATAAATGATACTTTACGTTATTCAAAAACTTTGATCGTAAATATCTTCTAAACCATGTGTCGTAGCGAAAAAATAACGAAATTCTTGAAGACTTAAGCGAAGCAAGTTGTGGGTATTCCGAACATTTGGGACTGTCAGAACCTACTTTTCGTTATCGAAAATTATCGATACCGAAAATAACGATATTTTTAAATTTAAATATGTAAATCTCTACATATTTATTCGTTTTCATTTGTATTATAAAATTCTCTAAAATTTTTAATAGCTATTATTTCCAATATTTTTCCTTTTATAATGACGGATTCAATTTACGCGATTTTTTATCCGCGTAAATTGAATCCCCGTAGAACGGATATTCGCGTAATTTGAGAGACCGGTGCATATCTTAGTGAAAAAATTTGTGTTAAAATCAACACATTTCACATGTCCAGAACGGTCCACTTAATTTTTTGTGTTATTTTAACACAAAGCATATGTGTCAAATCTATACACAAGATTTGTTTCAATGATTTAACACACAAGAGAGCGTATATATTTGTGTTAATTTTTCAGATTTATCAGAGTTAGTTGTTAAACTTTTTTATTCAATATTTTACATCCACTGCAGCTTAAGATATTTGAAAATAGTCAAAAATTATAACGATTTTTTTGTTCATATATTATTATAAATGAAACTCAAAGAACGCAAAGTAAGTCAGTTCTTTGTAACAATTCTTACCTGTGTCCATATATTTACGAAAATATATATAATAAAAAAGATTAGAGTAGTTCTTATTATTAAACAAAACCGAAAAATTGTAAGTTTTTTCAGTTATTGACGAACATAGTTTTATTAAACGTTTAAAAATGAAACAATTTTCTTACATTTTAAGGTTATTTTGTTACAGATTCAGTTAAAAAAAAATCATGTAAGCTTATTTGAAATTGTATTGTATAATATACAATCTTACATGTAAGTAAGCTTACATGATCTTTTGTAACTGAATCTGTAACAAAATAACCTTAAAATGTACGAAAATTGTTTCATTTTTAAACGTTTAATAAAACTATATTCGTCAATAACTAAGAAAACTTATAATTTGTCGGTTTTGTTTAATAATAAGAACTACTCTCATCGTTTTTATTAGGATTTCGTAGAACATCTATCTACGAAATTCTTATGTCGCCGCACTTTACTCAGAATAGTCCTCTGTCAACTCGCACTTCACGAATATTTTTTTTATCCTGATGACATAAGCTCCCGCTTCCATGCAGTAAAGGCTGTTTATTTATAATAATAAAAAAACATATTTAAACCAGTAATATATTCGAATTTACTGCTATTTATTTAATAATTTAACTCACATTCATTAATTTTTACATTCATTCGTCTTTTTGTTATTTTAAAAGCATTTTTTTAATTATCGGACGTAAAGTAAATGAAAAAAAAAAATATTGACACCCATGGTTATCATATCAAATGGATATTTATGTATAATTTATAGAATGCTTCAATATTCTTTTCTCTTTTTCTGTTGTTTATAAACATGTGTATATATACATCTCTTTTTATCCGATTTATCTTAATTCAAAAGGATATTTTGATCATAAAAATATGTATTTTGTTTTCAGTACAGCTAGTGTCATCTCTGTTCGAATTTATAAACTATAATACAGGCGATTTCAAAAGGTATTACAGGTCTGAAATTTCAGTTCTGTAGAATCTTTTTTTTTCCGTGACAGTTATTATTCAAAAAAAAAGTTAGAAACGTGACTGTGTATAATATATTTTGCTAAAGTCTCGTTTACGTTGTGCTTTCTTATTGTCAACAATTTAGAAATATCTTTAAATTTGCTACCAAAGAATTAATTTTCTATTGCAGTTTTAAAAACACCCATTAAATAGACAGGAAATATTTTTTTTATACTTTTTATTTATTCAAAAAAACCACTATCGGTTTGATTTTTATAATATTCTAAATAGCAATTAACTTGTATCGTGTAAATTATACTACTAGGTATAAATATAAGCATAGAACTCATGCTCTATATGGTGTTAAAATTATTTACGTATATTATTATATTAGCCAATCGCATGCACGTTTTTAAAAACATTTATGGAAGGTTAATTTTGTAAACAAAATCACACGTGTTTATATGTGGTTATGTTTTAAATATAAGTAACTAATTTATATTTTTTTTTTTTTTTAATTGTAACCGGAACATGAAAAGAACATTGTAATATTTTCTTCAAAGATGTTTTAGTAAGTTTTAGCTATACCCCTTTTGAAATTTAAATATTACGGTAAATAACATAAATAATTTTTTTTTAGGCCGGATTCATTTTCATCTAGTGCACGGGCATCAATTAAATAAAAAGATTTCAGACATTATGACATATTTAATCAAATAACGTGCCACAAAATCTTTATATTTTCATTTTTATTAATTATATTATAATGTGAATATCTATATGGAGAATAAGTATTAAAAAATATATATACATAACCTACATGTAATGGATTTGTAATGGAAAAATATCGACACCCCGGCTACTTTGTGAGACTGGAAACTGGAAGTTCAAAATTAGCTGTTTTAGTTGTCAAAAATACCGTAAGGCGCTTGGCTGGTAACCAAGAGATCCGGGTTCGAGTCCCAGCCGATCCAGTTTGGTAATTTTTCAAACACTATGTCAATTTTAATTAACATAATGAATTGGCCATTTGCCAAAGTACATCGAGTGTTCAAGTATCAGCCAAAGCTGAACATTATTAAGTGAACATATGAATATTGGTGTATGTTTAAATACGGATAAAAATCCGCCATACACTAATAATGTTTCACAGGCACTCGATAACATTTGAAATTAAAAAAAAAGTATAAAAACTGCGTCTCGAATTAGAGAGAGGTTGTGTTTGATTGATTACTGAATTGGAGTGGCACTCGAACAAGTGATCGGTGGCCTAGTTGGTAAGGCGCTTGGCTGGTAACCAAGAGATCCGGGTTCGAGTCCCAGCCGATCCGGTTTGGTAATTTTTCAAACACTATGTCAATTTTAATTAAAGTAAAAGGTCATTAAACCTGTTTTGATTTTCGTTTATTTACAATTTTACTTCTTTCTGATAATCCTATGTTAAATTTTTTTTCTGCAATCAAATTATCCTAATAACATTTTGTATATTTTTCCTTACGCTGTCCTCTTATGAATAAAATAGTATACTTTTGTGGCTTTGTGTAAATAAGAATATTATCAGTTTAGATTAATTTTGTAAATCTGAATTTTTAATTGATTTATTCAGGATTCATTTTATTATAATTTGTTTTAATTTACTAAAAACTTAATTTAAAATGCGCGGTGTGTTATAAAGTATTACCGTAGCTTGGGGTGAAACGGAACGATTTTCAACTTTGTCGTAGATTTGCATACCTTTTTTTATCTACTAGACGATAAAAAATGGATTGCTATTATTTCCGGTCGCTTATTCTTCATACTTACCATTTTAAAAATCCATTTTCATTTTTATTTAGCTAGAAAATTGAAAAAAAATAGGTGGTTCTATTCACCTCGCACTTCGGGGTGTCGGGGATCGAATGAGAGGTGAATAGGAATTTTGGACATGGCTGTCCAGTTTGTCTATAGAATGGTAGCAATGGCTGATAAATTAATTTTACTGGTAGGAGAATGAAAATATGCATATATCTTAAACTTAACCTCTTCGATACAGTCGTTCGACAAATAAAAAACTATTTGTACGTATGTGTCACGCTTACATTACAATATATTTAACACATTTTGTTGGTATTAACCTGTCTTATGTATGTTATGTACACCATGTATACTAATGTATCTGATGTACATGTCTCACTTTTACTCGAAGTTTATAATCAATTTATTTCTACATATTTTACTTTTAACAAGCCTTCTAGAATACTCTTAAACTTATACGATATTAAACATCTTAAACAAAACATTATATATATAATTGTTGGCACGGTACAGCGTTGTGTCATAGTCAGTTTAACTTGATGTTGTACAAATGCAAAAAATTTTATTTCGGAATCCTTGATACTGAACTACGAAATCCTGCTTTAATGCGTGTCTAACACGCACTTGACGACGTTTTTTTTATATATATATTTTTGGTAGATATATATTCTTATCTAATTTCTGTACTTATGACATTCTTTTGCTCTACACAAATATTATGTTACTTCTTTGGTGTACAAAACAGGTTAACATTTTTATTCTGTTAAATCGAAATTTGTGTTAATATTTTCATTTAACACAAACATGAAGTGTTACATTAACGCAGGGTTGTGTTACTTATTTAACACAAAATTTTTAACCACTAGTTTTTTTTTTACGCAGAACACAAATTTTTTTACTGTGTAAAATAGAAACGTCTTTTTAACGAACCAAACAACTCCACTAAATACAGATAACAACATTAAAACTGTAATATAGTTCAAAATTAAATCGTCTGATATTAAATTTTAAATTATGTTCGCTATTAAACTCGACATAAATTTTGTATAATATTATTACGTATGATTATTACACATACATACATAGGTGGCAGCAGCAGTAAACGTGTTTAATTCGAAATAGTGAACGTTAACATCACATGCATGGCGTCTGGCAATGTCTACTGTACAATGTATCAACCGTCTACGGTTGATACATTCGTTACGTGTGTCTCATACAGAATAATAATCCATCAATATTGTTCCTCTTATGTCACGTCACGGGTTCCACAAGGATTGATGGAAAGTTTTACCTCCCTATTTTTATTGTGTACCTATAATTTTAATTATGTATGTTAGGAGCAAGATGGCAGGAAAATTACACACTAACTACAAATCCCGTCAAAACTAAACTATTTATATACCTATTTATATACCCGAGCTGTTTCTTTTAAAAAACACGTCATCAATTGGTTAAAACCTTTCAAAGTGACTGAAATTACACTAAGCAACTGTTTCTTTTTTAAAAAGTAATGGATTATATTATTCTTTTCTAACACATAATCTGGAAACAAGAAGGAATATCTTAAGGTACAACGTTCCAGTTATTGGTGTAAAGTCGATATGACGTCACTTTGAAGGGTGTTAACCAATTAATGACGTGTTTTCTAAAAAAAAAAAACCGGTCCGGGTATTATATACATATTCTACCCTGACTTCGAGCTAGTGTCATTTCAAAAATGGCAGTAACGTCCTTTTAAATTTATTTGTGCTTCAAAGTAACCTTTTCATGACTTTTTCCAAGCTTTTTGTGACATATTGTAAATGCATTATTGAACTGTTTGTCATTTTACATTAGCAGTTCATTGAATTACAGGAAAACAGCAGGTCAAATATTTTTGACAAAAAAAATATTTTTGACAAAGCTCCACTAAAATTCATCACCTACTTTGTATTTCTGTTTCTGATTTTGGTAGCCGACGCAGAGAGTAACTATGGAAACTACTTGTACTCAGACCCAACGATTGGAAGGGAACAGCCAAGGTTGCAGCCCCGGGCCCCAGCCTTGAAGAGGCGGTCCGTATTTGTTGGTATAAAGGCTTGGGGAAAAAATAGAAGAGCTATTTTTTACTCGTCACCTTTTTTGCGGCCTCTCCACGGCTCTGTTTGTACTTTTGTAAAGTTGAGAGACATTTTGAGTTCTTGTCCAATAATAGGTGATGTACTATATTCTCGGCAAAAGTTAAAAAGAAATACTAAACTGAAACTCTTAATCTCATTGAATAATCAGATATTTCGTTTAAATATTTTTCTAATTAACCAATAATAATCATTTAAAAATGAATTTCCGCTCGAACCATCAAGAAATACCTTATAATAAAACAAAAAATAAAACACGCCATACAATGATATCGCATTTCATCATTTGAGTCCACATGATACGGGAACATTAAACAAATTTTATATAATGTGTTTTGTGTTATTTCTACTTAACCAAAAATATACCGTATAAAAGCTTTAGTTTCATTTCTGTTCCTGTATCGAAACAAAAAGTGTTTGTAATTTAATCTGTAGTATGAAAAATATATTGTTTGTCTTAGACAAAACTTAGATGATGAAATATAATTCAGATAACACGCAGATATGCTTGCAACATAGATTATTTTCATTTTCACTATATAATAAAAACGCAACCAAATACTTTCGTGTAGTATGTCCCATTTTTGTTCGTTTTGCGATTTACACTCTTTTTATTAACCCATTAAAACCTACGGTATTACACATAGTACAGTGGGAAAATCATGTTTGTAAGTGGTATACTTTTAACATATTAAAACATTTCAATCTAAATTTTAATAGACGTTTAAAAAATGGTCTGTTACCGAACATCTCAGTATAATTGTGTATAAAAAATGAAAAACTTCGAAATTCAAGATAAAATACTGTTGATTTTCTTTCTTGAACTGAACTGAAAAAATTATCGGGCTTAAAAAATTTCGTGAAAACCAGAGTTGTGCGTGTAATTTACTTCAGGTAAACTACACAGTTTTTTACATGTAAAAAACTCTGTAATTTACATATACATACTTGTTTTGATAAAAAAATGTAAAAAACGTAAAAAACTAATTTTTTTATATTTAATAGATAGATGTAAGCGTTACCGATGGTATTCCATATATTTGCTATTGAAGTATTTGACTATTTGCTATATTTGCAAAATAAAACTTAATAATTAAGTAATTTGAAAATTAAAAATATAAATGGGTACAAATAGGAAAAAGAAAGGTTAGTTAGATAGGATACTTTATTTAAGAATTCATTTCAATCAAAGATTTTTATTTATTCAGTTAAATTTTATTAAAGGCATCTCATCTTCATCATCACTATCGTCAGTGATTTTATTGTTATTATACTTTAAAGAGAAATAAACATATAGTAGTTTTTTTGATCTGTCAAAATTGAATTTGTTAATTTGGAAATTTAAAGCTTTGTAGTCAGTTGCGGATGGCCTTCCACCAGCAGAAAATCATTTCTGTGTAGACAATTTGTTTACACGGTTTTTTATGTGAACTTATAAACAAGTACTAACGGTCAAAATAAATATTGTTTGTCAGTGCAATAACAAATGATTTAAGTATTTTACATTTTTTACAGTTTTCTACAATTTTTTACGGTTTTTTACAGTTTTTTACATATTTTACAATTTTTTACGTAAAAATGTAAAAAACTGGTTTTTTACATCACATGGCACAACTCTGGTGAAAACGTAGGAAGTGTAAAAATCTTGAATGTGTTCATTAACCAGTCCCGTCCGATTTTCAGAAGCGAGCATTTTGAGCCTTTTTCGTCAAAAAAATTTTTCCCACAAAATTTACCAAAATTCAGAAGTTTTTCTGATTTTTTTTTACACTATTGAAACAGCAAAAAATCACATAAATGAGTTGAAAAAGATGTAAAAACGAATTTCTTGTTCCAAAAGTTATTTTACATTTTTATTAAAACGTCATAAAGATTGGAAAAAATCACATTTGATAGGTGTTTGAACCGTTAATTCTATAGGCAAACTGTTTTCCGTGAAAAACTAGAAAATTCTATGTGCTATGCAGAATAGTGTGACAAGGGTATTTTAATTCACGGAAGCCTTTTTTGATAGGAGTCTTTCCTTTTACTCTAAGCAGCAAAACAAGGAGTTCATTAGAATTTTGTATTTTTAACAACGAAACTCTTATAAATTCATCATTTCTGTTGTCGCATTAGGTAGTCGATCCGTACTTGATCACTTCATAATAGTCAGTCATTTTCTAAAAACTATTATTGACGTTTTTTTTTAACTGATATGGAAATTAAAAGGTATAGATAAATCCTATTGTTATTTTAACAAATTAAAAGTTAATTTATATATTAAATGAAAGCAAGAAATATTTTATCCCAAAATTGTGAAGAACGTTAGCTACTGAACTGTAGAATCCTGAGTGCGTGTCCAATTAACACGCACTCATCGAATTTTTTTTTTTGATAGTTTTTCTATTAAATCCCAAAAATGTCCTCTCTTTGATTCTTATTGAAATCTAGTTTAAGAGTTATTCTTATAAATTGTTTCTTTTTCCTAATGGTACAGTTTATTCTTAATATTATAAAAGGAAGTAGAGAAGACAATAAAAGTGTTTTTATCATTATTATTTTAATCGTAACATCAAAAAAAATTTTTTTATTTAGTTGTCAAAAAAATCATTACACTCAAGCACACAATATTTTATATTTTTTCACTTTTGAAACAAGCAAAGAAAAAAGCATTTCCACTACGTCACGGGTACCTACGACAATTCCATTGTCATTATTCTTATTTTGGGGAATAAAAATTCATCTGATGAGTGAGTAAAACTCCCTCCTTTATTTTTCCGGTACACCTTTTAAACATATTTTACCTTAACTTATTCAGTTTTCTCTTTTAGCGAATTTCCAGAATGGAATTCAGCTATTACAGCCACTGTCATGACGCCCCTTGAGCCCGGCACTATGGCAGAAATTTATATATATATATATATATATATATATATATATATATATATATATATATATATATATATATATATATATTTATATATATTTAGAATATATTTATAATAGAATTTTATTTTAAAAAGGTTAAGTGAAATGAGATTACACTTAACCATTTTAGAATAAAATTCAATTCAATAAAATTAAAATAAAAGAACAGCTTTTAGTTGTGTTCTTTCACCTGATGATGGCGTAATGGTCGAAAACGACTCGTGTTTGTACGATTTTTGTTGTTAAAAGTGACAAAGCAACGATCCCATAAGACATTTCGTTCGAGAATTATCGCGCGGACACACACACACACACACATACATACATACATACATATATATATATATATATATATATATATATATATATATATATATATATATCGAAAACGACTCGTGTTTGTACGATTTTTGTTGTTAAAAGTGACAAAGCAACGATCCCATATAGCAATATATATATATATATATATATATATATATATATATATATATATATATATATATATATATGTATGTGTGTGTGTGTGTGTGTGTGTGTGTCCGCGCGATAATTCTCGAACGAAATGTCTTATGGGATCGTTGCTTTGTCACTTTTAACAACAAAAATCGTACCAACACGAGTCGTTTTCGACCATTACGCCATCATCAGGTGAAAGAACACAACTAAAAGCTGTTCTTTTATTTTAATTTTAGTGAATTGAATTTTATTCTAAAATGGTTAAGTGTAATCTCATTTCACTTAACCTTTTTAAAATAAAATTCGCTGTAGGTACCTATGCAAATAATACAAAAAATTTTACTTTTATGGAAAAAAATTTGTTAACTTGGGATTTCCCTTACATTTGTTTGATGTGCTTATATCTGCCTCTATCTCTAACATCCCCCACTAATACATTGTTCACTTCAATTTATAATGTAAATAGTTTCGCCTAAAAGAACAGTTTTTAGTTGTATTTTTTCACCTGATGGTGGCCTAATGGTCGAAAGTCGACTCGTGTTTGTACGATTTTTGTTGTGAAAAGTGACAAAGCAACGATCCCATGTTTTTGTCAGTTCATTAACGAGACACGTCCGATGCTCGGAACATGGTTCTTTTGACAGTTTTCGTAAAAAAAATTAGTTTTTCGCCAAAACTTCCCCTTATTCAAAAATTTTTGTAAAATTTTTTTACACCATTGGAAAGAGGAGAAAAGGTCACATAAAAAGGTCTTTAAACTATTATTCTATATACTAGTTTCGAAGGAAAACTAACTTTTATAAACGGAAATTCGCTATGTTATGCAGAATGCTGCGACAGGGGTATTTTTTTTTTCATTTCGACAACATTAATAATTCACAAGTACTAGTAGTGATGCATCTCACAATATGCTGGTAGAGGAAAAAAAGGACAAACGAATCCCGCCCGGCGTTTTCTTCAAATTGATGTTGAAGATTCTCAAGTACGATAACATATGTCAATATCCGTTTTTAATATGTGCCTAAACGAAACGTACTTTTTTGGGGGGATAAAGTTAAAAAATGTATTGTGTAAGTTTTGATTGTAAGGATTTTTTTTAGTTATTTGAAGTTGTTTTGTGTAATAATAAATTGAAGGATCTGATCAGAAATGAAAAAAGTTTTCTATGATAATAATAGTATGTAGTCGATTTTTCTATTGTCTATTACGTTTTTAGCTTTTCGTAGTCATAACCGGCGCCACTGCATGCGTTTGCGCACTTCTTAGCAGTTTATGTCGCATCTTGAGAAATTTTTTTAATATAGCATTTCATTATAAAGTAAATAAAATAATGAGATGCGAATTGCCTGCATGTAAAAAAAATATTTCAGCTGCTGGAAGGCTGTTGGTATTGTTTGTATTTGCAACAAATTGCGGTGACACAGTAATTGTAGTGTGCACGAAATTCTAGAACGATTAGTGAATGATCACTTATCAATAATCACTTTCATTCCCTAGTCACTTTTTAACAAGTTAACAACACTTGTTGATGATCTTGTATCGTTGTTACTACAGCCTAGTGTAGTATTTGACAATTTACCAGGAATCAGTTGCGTTGCGTATCGCTACATCAAAGTTACAGTGAGCCATGTGGTAAAAAATGACCTTTGAGCTAAATGAAGTTAAGAACTGTAAATTCAAATTTGGCTTCCGTAATTACTTCCTTTGAAATAACTACGGGAATAGTATATTATGCAATAAGTGCGGGAAACTTTCGATTGCCCACGAAAGCGAAGTTGAGCGCACGAACGTAGTGAGTGCGCTCATTCGCTTGAGTGGGCAATCGACAATCCCGCACGAGTTGCACATACTATTTTTTATTACGAATTTCACTTACTTTTTTCTATTATTTTTACTATTTTTGACATTTTTATTACTTTTTAAAATAATATTTTTGAGTGTTCGTCTTTTCTTTCTGAATTAAATATTGCATAAATTACTTTGTTGGTGGTTTCTAGAGAAATAATTATGAAATACCCGTATTTACTAAATGAAAAATAAAGAGGCGGCTTTGCGTGTTTTGCGTGTTTTATACTCAATTTGCGTGCGGAAAGTTTACTTTCCGCACGCAAAAATGTATGTGGGAAGAGTACAGTGGGCAAAGAGTTATTTTGCATACAGAAATGTGTGCGCCAAGTTAGCACTTCTCCCGTATGAGTAATAAAAAAATTTTTACAGTAGTTCATCCCAAGAATTTATTGTGAGAAACTACTGACTGCAGAACACTAACTTAATGCGTGTCTAACACGGACGTGGTGAATTTTTTTTTTCATATTTTATTTAAAATTGTTAACTTAATATTGTTTTATAAATCTCAATAAATTGAAATTATAGTCTTGTTAAATCTTTGATCGATAAAATTCGATATGGAAGAAATCGTTATAGATATGATTTTTTTTTCAAAATTAAAATTGGTGTAGCGTAGGTTTAACAAACGGTGAATACAGGTTTATGAAAGACGGATAAATATTTTGATACATTGTAATAATATAATGGGTATATTTGATAAAACTCTTTAAAATCTGTAGAATATACATATAAATTTTTTCCATAGAAATACTAAGAGACATAATATTGTAGTGATAGAAATATGAAAGTCGTACATTTGGTATAGTTTTTATTGTCATGTTGACCGTAAAAATGTATATTTTACAATCACATCTCACTAATAATTTGTCTAATTTGGATTATTTTGGTGTCTACTGTCTTCTATTTGAAAGATACTATTTAGTTACGGTTTTTTTAAAAATCAGCTTTCAAATATATTCAAAATATTATACAAACGACATGACAATCATGGAAGTTATGAGTTAAGTATAAATATGATAGAATAATCAGAATTTACTAAAACAAGTTTGATATATTAGTGCTTTGCATGTCTGAAATTAGGTAGTTTAAAAAGCTTTTGAAATTGATATTTTGGTGACGTCATCAAATACTTAAAATCTTTAAATTTGTTTGGTAAAAAAAGAAATCAATTTTAGTAGTGGAAGTTTCTTTTCTTTGTATTATAATTTTTTTATAACAATCTTGATTTTAGCGAATTTTCGAATCGAAAATTCAGCTATTTTACTATACCTACTTTATATTATACAAATTAGTTTAAATATCTCAATAAAACACAAAAATTGGTGTATAATTTCAAAAAATCAGAATGTAAATATCTAGTTGATACTCTGTATCACTCTATTGTTTTTGCTTATATGGAATGTAATAGCACTTAACCTGGAATTGGATGTGTACTCATTTTATTAGTTGATTGATGCTAACAATCTTAACAAATAGCTAAAGGACAAATGTACATGTAAATAAGCATTAGCGATAATTAACAGATTTATTTAGCACCTGTAGGTATCCACTGCACAAATTGTGCTAGAATTATGACATACAAAGTGCATATTATAACTGTTTAGAAAGTGTTCTAAATTGCTATTACAAACCCGCGGATAATATATACTTTCAGTGGCGGTACCACAGCAATTTTACTTCCGGGACTATTAAAATAATGAAAGTATTGTAATCACTTTTGAAATATGAACGTTTTTCCCCTACAAAATGAAAATTTTCACGCATATCTCACTTTGTCTGTCTATGTGTCCGAAAATCTCACCAAGTGAAACTATTCGATTGTTTTGTTGATGAAACTTTTAGAAATTGCACGATTTGATTCATAGATGGTCATTGGTGCCCCTACAAATTTCATTCTTGTTTTATACATGATAAGACACGAAATTTAAGGTAAAGAGCAATTTAACCGGAGAGTACTACAAAGGGTGAAAAAACACCCAGATGCGTTATTGTATTTTTGTAATTTAAAAGAGGATGAGGAGAGTTTTTGCTAAGTTTTCTTGTATGCATGTTCAGTGCCAGTTAAGACCAGGGCTGGGAAAAATGGTTCATAGAAACCATTTAAAATAGAAAATGGAAACTGGTTTCTAAAAATGCATTTAAAATACAAAATGGAAAATGGTTTTGCTGAACATATTTAAAATTGAAAATGGAAAATAGTTATTTAAGGTGGATTATAAAATATGCTTTTTTTACTTTAAATTTATTCTATTAATTTTTTTATTTTTATTTTAATTATATAAAAAAAAAATTAAGAAAATATCAAACATACTGAAATTAAATAAAGATAGTCTTTTAAGAAAATTTTGTAAAGTTTTCGTGATATGAAAATGAAACTTAACTCTTTAAATATTGTTACTTAAAAATATTGGAAAATTTAATTCGGCCTTGACATAGATATTCAAACCCTGACTACGCTACGACTACAAATCCAAATAAAATTATGAAAATCATTTACTCGAAATACAAAAATATTTCTTAACGACGTGTCTTAAAGACGGTAGTACACAACTTGCGTCAGAAAAGTTTGGCTTAAGAGAATAGCAACTCTAGTAACAAATTTAACTCAAGTGACATTGTAACTCGAGTTATAAAAAATTTGAGTCAATTAAATCAACTTACATTTAACTTACAATTTGTTAGACTTCAAGTCGTTCAATTCAAGTTCTATAATTAATATTGTATACACATAAATTTGAGTATACATGCATTTTCTTTTTAAATGTAAAATGGATTCAAATTTCCATTTTAAATACAAAATGAAAAATGATTTGACCGAACTTATTTAAAATAGAAAATGCAAAATGCCATTTTGTATTTTAAAGAAAAATTTAAAATGAAATCATTTTAAATAGTTCCTAGCCCTGGTTGTGACCTTGTCCTTCTGTCATTTGTTATCGATACAATTCAATTTTTTCTTTGAATATCCTGTGTAGTAAATAAATCATAAAGTCATTGTAGTAATCTACAGTTAAGCTTAAGATCACTGTAAAAACTAGATAAAATTTTGTTACGAGTACGAAGAAGTTGTGTGTCACATCCCATTAGTAACGTATTTTTACTTCGATTAAGGAGCTGCGTGACCTCAAACATTTCGGATGGCTTGAGAATTCCTTCTTAAACATTTCCGAAGGCGTCTTAAAATTTTTTTTTGAAATTTTTACAACAAAAACAATTTTTTGATTACTTTTTTCCACCTATCCTTTTAATATTTTATTTCAACACTAACTGAAAGCGCAAACCACAACGTTAATACATATTATGGTCTCTATTTGCATACATCGCACCTCGACAATAACAAGGCCACATCTATACATACAAAATCCCATGTATATGATGTGGCGCAGTTACTGTCGAGGTGCGATATGTTCATCTAATTGTGTTGTATATGGGTTGGCCAGGTTCAAAATGTTTTGGTACATTACCACGGACGATGTCGGACGGACTGTGATATAAAATTTTGTCGACGGTGGAAGGAGGTTACCGGGGTGGTCACACGTGGTAAATCTCTGGTTTTGCTCATTTAATTATTTTGAACGCATTTCATTATTATTTGTGTTGGCCGCGGCGAACAGCTAGCTCGGGTGACAATCGTATATAAACCGGTTAAAGTTGATGCGGGTTATACACTCTCTATGGATAATACAATTTATACATGCATACATAAATGCCATCGTATCGGTGTGTCCGGTTGTGGACATGAAAAATTTGACAGACCAAAAAATATATTTTAGTTTAATCAGGCATTTATTTTGGATTTGGTATTTAATGCTTCAGATAAGTAATAATTTTGAATCACTTACTCGTTGCTTTTACTACGGAACCCTAAAAAATTCAAAATATTTTTAAATAGTTAAGGGGGGAGGGTTCTCCAGACAACAGGATTTTTAATAATTTTTTTTTAGAAACTGGATACATTTATTGTATCAAATGGAGTTACATAGTATAGTACATGTTATGGTGTATTAATTCATAAATTTTTATGCAAACAAAGGAAAAAATGGCGGCGGTACAGCTGTTCCAAGTTGACTCTTTTAATTTGCGCCGTGGAATGCCCAGCCTCTTGTAATCAACTGAATTCAATCGCACAAAAAAATTTTATTAAAATAAGTCATTACGCTTTGCATGTACCTATTTCTGATGAGAAAAAATTTTTTTTCATAATTTAAAACCAAAAAGAAAAAATTTCACTTTTTTTTTATAAACAAATTGTTATAAACAATATTTATAGTAATAATTTATGCAAAATTTTAGGTATATGCAAAGGCCAATATCTTAAAGAATATCTGTACAAAATTTCAAGTTAATACCTTAATAACTTTTCAAGTTATGTTCCACGGCGCGGAAAAAAAACCTGTTTTAAGAAAAACACTATTAAAAAGTTTTCGTTCTTGAAAAGTAGAGTTAGAAGCAGTTTATCGTTACCTAAGATAATCTTTCTGTTGGGATTAAAACATTAGAAATATATTCCTTAAGGTTCAAATAAACTTTTAAAGCAAAACAACAGATGAAAAATTTGAAAGTTTTGAAGAACCCTCCCCCTTAATATTCTGCTCGGTTATCTTTTTCAATAAAAAATGTCTAAAAGCTTTTATCTAAAAAGTAATGTAGACATTTCTTGATTTTCATTTTCGATCTTTCAAGAGAACTCTATTCCAAAATTGGCTATTCATATAATGTCCAACAACAAAGTGAAATATATATATTGGAACCAATTCCATATCATACCGATTAATTTACTTTAGGTATAAATTTAACTGTATTAACATACAACTTAATTTCTTAAATTGATTGTAAAATATTTTATTTACTTGTTGTTTAATAATGAAAAAATCTCTTAAAAGTCAATATAATATCTCTTCGCATAAGAGGTTTTAATTTTTTCAAATAAAGTGTTTATGTATAACGAATATTTGTTGTCTAGCAATTTAACAAGAAAAACTGTTAAGTAGCAAAAGCACGACAGCGTAGCTACGGTGGTTTCTGGTTGGCAGTTGTCCTCGTTAAATTACTTTTAGGTAATCTGTTCGAATTGCAGAAATTTTAAACTCTATTGTAACGCGGTTAAGATAATTTAGTAAATATTTTTTTTCTACTCCTGTTGAAGAACACACTCATTATATATCCGTTAGTTGTTGAGAAATTTAGCCATTATTTAAAGGTGTGGAGGAATGATTGGTACTCAATACCTTTCGATCAATGAACTCACCGTATTAATCATTATTCAGTACGTTTGCAATTGTTTTGTGAATAATATATCTTCATATATGTTGCGTAGTAACGTCTAAGTAAACAAAGCAGTTTTTATTTTATTTTCATCGTTTGTACATATATAAACACATAATGAAATTAGGGATAGATTAAAAATTGTATTCTTTTGATTTAAAATTTATATTCAATTTTATTTAAATTAAAAAGCAGAAAAGTCGTAGAAAAAATATCGCTTGCAATGGCTTTTATACTCACTCAGATGCATTACGACACTCGCCTCGTAAACTCGGCTCGTGTCGCAATTTCATCTTCGTGAGTAATAGCTATCATTACCAGCTTGTTGAATAATATACTATTATTTAATATTTCGTTACTGTGGTTTTGAAATCACTTAAATCTACCAATAAGAACTTTTATTCCATTTTTATCTTTTTTGCCCTACAATTAAATGACCAAGGAAATATCTTGTACCTTTTTTTCGCTGTAAAAATTGGTCATAACTTTTTTTTTTCACTCTAAAAATGAAAGAAACTACAAAATTCTTATGAGACTTGAATTGAATTATCATTGATAAAATTAACATTCAATTTGGAAGATAATAGAGTGTTTGGAAATTTGTGATGATGCAAAATCAAAACCACTAGAACTTTTAACAGAATATATGGGAGTTTTCTGAAAATAACATTAAAAAAAATAAGAATGAGTTTAGTCTTTGATCGAGTAACACTAAATCATCAAACGACTAAGATTAAACTCTCATTTTGCTGTCATTGTTATCAAACAATGTTTTCTTACTCTTAATTTATACAAAATGAACATATTCATAGGTTCAAATTTTTTTTTATAAAAAGAGGAATTATTTGGTTGAGGGTACTATGTTTCAAAACCTTTAGTAACCGGAATTGAATGGCACCTTTTGCAGCAACAACCCTATATCTTAAAATTCTCATCAGTTGTTAACATTTTTTTGTCGGAAACTACTCAGTGTATTATTTCGAAACATCTACATACTCCGAATTGAAATTTATACCCAAATTACAGTAAGTATGGATAGACATGGCAATAGTTACTTACATTGATTTCCAACACTCCTGCAGGCACTAACAGGATCGTCGCTGTCGTCCAATTGCTATATGTGTATATGTTCCAGAATTATATGGACCGAAAAGGTGTTAACAGACTAAACACGTACGCACAGATTTTAAACAAAATATCCATTGGTAGGACATTCAAGAGATTGTATTTAATATTGTGTGTGTATGGTCGAATTGCTTTAAGGGATTTTTCACATTTGAAATAAACGGTTTCGATTTCTGTAATTTAATTTTATGTGAAATTCAAAATAGCTTTTATTTGAAAAAAAGAAATTATTTACTTTTTATTTATTTAAGAAAAAAAATTTTGGGTTAAATGCAACAGATTCTTTTTAAAAACCTATTTACCTATTTCTAATTCAGTTTTTTTTTTTTCAAGATGAAATCGCATATTGTTTATAAACTGTAGTTTTCCGGTAATCTGTGATCTGAGAAACCTGAAAAATCCAGAGGTAACGATCGTTTTTCGTAAACTTTAAGCTATATAAGTAAAATCACTAAACCAAAAATTATAAATAAGAATATTTTCAGAATGTTTAGAGGTAAATGCTTAAAGGTAGCTCCTAAAGGTAGTATCGTTGGCTGGAAATTTATGTACAGGTATGCACGTCGTCAGGACCTAACATTATGCCAAATTTCAAATTCCTATGTTACACAATGTTCGAGAAAAACCTCTGTGGTAGGCAGACAGACGGATACGAAAATGATCACACAAGGGTTTTTTTCCTTCTGAGGTATATGGAACCTTAAGAAGTACTAAAAATGGGATCTTCAACACAGTGTCCATTTTGACCACCGGACAAAAAATTAAAAAAAAAATATTTTTAGAACTTTTAGAGGTAGCTCTGTCAAATGGTACTGATAGTGATACCATACTGACCACCCATTTTATCATGCATCATCAAGACCTAACATTATGCACAAAATTTCAAATTCCTACGTTACCTAGTTTTCGAAAAAAACCTCTATGAGTGGCAAACAGACGGACACGAGAGGTGTCGTTTTTAAGGTACGGAACCTTAAAAAGATTAAAAATCGTACATTGTATACATTTCGTTAGATTCATTATACATATGCATGCAATCTGCTGAATTTGATAATGTATATTAATGACTTGTAAACAAAACAGTTTCATGCTAACAATTTTCATATACAAACATTATAGGTTAGTTACTACATCCGACAAAATAATGATAATTTTCTAAATTTCACATATTATTATTAATTATTGTTATTAAATTATGTAAGTGTAGTTATTTGTTTATACATAAACAAACAAACAAACAAGCTATTATAAATTTCATTGTAATTATTTCCATATGTAACTAATTAATAAAATGCAAGTAAAATGCATCTAGCAAATATTTTATTAAACTCACCGAATGTGACTGGAATTTAATATTTTTAATGATCAAAATTTTATTGAAGAACATAAATACTTATTATCTAATAGTGAATCGGAATATATTAACCAACTATAATTGAAGATATGAGTGGATGAAGGTGTTATGTAACATTTTTTTTCAAAAATTCATCTTTTGCCAAATTTTGAAATATTTATATGCTGAAGTATCATATATTCAAATTTGGTTTCATTAGATCCAGTAGTTTTGTAGAAATTCAATAATATACATACACATGCTATTGCAAAACTTTCAAACGCTTCTACTATAAAATTATAATAATGTGACATAACACCTTCATCCACTCATGTCTTCAATTAATACAGGCATCCACCATTATCGTAAAGTGAGTATAAAAAAATTATTCCGAACCATTAGAGATTAACAGAATTGAAAGGATTTTTTAATATTCTGTTTCATTAAGTTAGGGGTCGGCAACCTTTTTTGGATGATGGGCCATTTTAAAAAAAAAAATATTTTTTAGCGGGCCCGCACAGTCAAATATTTTGCAATGTAGTATGTGGCTTAAGTAGGTTTTTTTAACGAATTTTCGAATCGAAAATTCAGCTATTAGAGTCACTGTCTTGATGCTACTTGAGCCCGGAACTATGATAGAAATAATTTATTTTGAAGTCTCTATTAGAAGCCAGAAATAAGATTCACTCATATTTATGTAACTCTCGAACGAAAAATCCTGTTTTTACGAAATTTGGTAAAAATATTGGAAATCCAAAAAGTCAGACACGTCCGATGCCCGGAATAGATTTTTACTCATTTTTGCCTAAAAAATTTTTGTGGAAAAAGTAAGTTTTTTGCTCAAATTTCCTCAAGTTTTTGCCATATTTTCTTACACCGCACCGTTGAAAAGAGGAGAAAATAATCACATAAAAAGGATTTTTGAACAATAATTCTATGTCAAGTAGTTTCCAAGAAAAACTAATTTTTGTAAATGGAAATTCGCTATATTATGCAGGATACTGCGACAGAGCTATTTTCGTGTTTTAACACAAATTAATATTTAAATATTATTAAAAATCAACATGAGGAAAAATTTTTAGTAATAGTTTTATTTACATGTTATAAAACATCGGAGAACAAAAAAAGTATAAAGTATGTGTGTATAATATAGTACAACAGATTAATTTTGGCCCACCAAACATGTTTGCTATCTTTGTTACACTATGTCGTATTGGTATTGTACTAATGCAATAAAAAAGAATACATAACAAATAGAATTGGACTTTGAACGGTCAGAACCAATCTGTGAATCTATATACATATGTATGTATGTATGCTCAACTTTGCATAGGCAGAGCAAATTGTTCGAAAAGTTACATTGCTTGACGGGCCGCATGAAAGCTTGTAACGGGCCGCAGGTTGCCGACCCCTGCATTAGATCATTACATCTGAAATTAGAGTCCATAAAGCGATTAACGCGTTAAGTATTAGGAAATTACTAAATCCCAAAGAATCTATCAATTATTGTCGTAAATTAAAATTGGTTAATTGTAAAATTTTTACTTTAATTTTTTTTACTTTGAAATTAGTTTAAAAAAAAAAAAAACTAATTTCAGTCGACCCTCACATGCTACACGAAGAGCAAATTCATATAAAAATTACTGTGCTCAGCACTACAATCGACGTGTAGAAGGCGAACATATTCAATTTTGTACGGTAAAAATATAAAAATTATAATTAATCATAGAAAATTTAAAGGATAGAATATTGTTTCCGTAATATTAGTTCCGTAAAATTTTTAAAACAGCACAGTAAAAAGTTCCACTGCCGACAAAAAAATATTTTTTAATTGTTTTTCTTACAAAAATTACCATGCTGTATTATAATATTTGAAATGCTATCTGCTAATAGTAGAAAGAAAAAAATAGAAAGTAGGTTGTGTTTGTTGTGAACGCTGTTGAAATGTACCTCATTCATAGCAAGTCACATAGCCAACCACAGGTTTGGACGACCAACTTGGTCGGACGGATCGGACCAAGCACCTTGATCCATTAGACTGTGTTACAAGCAGCAAGCAGTATTCATTACACTGTGCTAGAGGACGGGGATGTCACCGTTTAATTCATCATTTTGTTACCTCACTATTTTTAGTATTAGAATATATTGTTGGCAATCATTTTTGTATGCATCATAAAGTTCTTACAGGTTCGAAGTTTTTACAGGTACCGCCCAAGCAACATAAGGTTGCGGGTAGACGCGCAAATGAAAGAGTACAAAAAGAATTAAACTATAACATATATGCATAAGAGTGTGATAAAAGTTGTATTAGCACATTCAATTTTACCATGCTAGCACATATTTTTTATTTTGGTTGTCGATCGCGCACGCATTATAAGAGAGCATTGTAATTTTTCTGAAATTTTATCTACAAAAATTATATGATTTTTCTCTCCGTGTAGTACCTCAAATCCATAATAACAACTGATAGTTCGGAACACTTTTTGCACAAGTACCACTTGTTTTAAACTTGTTCATAAAATTCTATAAATTTTCTTATATCGGCGCGTGACTAACACATACATACAAAATTGTCTCTCCCTATTCAAATCATTTGTGTATAAATTTTTAATATAAAACTTAAAATTACTTTAGACTTTTCCCTTGTTTCCGTAATTCGACGCCCATTGTATACAAAATACCGTGAATTATTGATATTTTTGATATTTCTATTATCTTTTACGTTCAATGACGTTCGTGTGAAACAAGAACAAAAAGTCCTTGCGTATGTACGCGGAAAATAATCATTTATTGTTCGCATTTATAAGAAAAATAACATATTTTCACTGTTGTTATTAATTTTCGTAATGTTCAGTTCCATTTAAGAAAATTAATTTTCCGACAACCGACGGGGGAACCAACGGCGCACAATTGGCACAACTGTTATACTCAAACACAATCTTTCATTTTTGTCATTCAAAGTCAGCATAAAGCAAAACTGGAACGGGACACACGCCGCCGAACGGAGCGAAGAACCAGGCGGCGTAGAAACAACACACACACAAAATTCTCTAATGACGTGTACGCGAAAGTATCGTGGCAGGCAAAGGGAGTGGGACGGAGGAGTGGAGTAAATGCGGGCGATGACAACTTTCGCTAAATAATTACATTGCAATTAATACGGATCAATCTGATGAAATGAAATATATCAGCAATCAAGTCGACGGATGTCGAAAAACGCGAATAATGTATTAAAATATTTCAATCACCCACCATCACTTCAAACTTCTGGCAAAACAAGAACAATATTGCTTTTAATGTGTTTTTTTTTCTATGTCGACGTTTAAACGAAATTGTAGTTTAAGATAAATTATTTTAACATTCAAAGATAAATGTGTTTTAATGAGGAAGGGTCCTCCAGAACTTTCAAATTTTTAATTTTTTGTTTTGCTTTAAAGGTTCATTTGAACCTTAAGGAATATATTTCTAATGTTTTGATTCCAACTGAAAGATTATCTTAGATAACGATAAACTGCTTTTAACTCTACTCTTTTCAAGAACGAAAACTTTTTAATAGCGTTTTTCTCAAAACAGGTATTTTTCCACGCCCTGGAACATAACTTAAAAAGTTATTAAGGTATTAACTTGAAATTTTGTACAGATATTCTTTAAGATATTGGCCTTTACATATACCAAAAATTTTGCATAAATTATTACTATAAATATTGTTTATAACAATTTGTTTATAAAAAAAAAGAGTGACATTTTTTTCTTTTTGATTTTAAATTGTGAAAAAAAAAATTCTCATCAGAAATAGGTACAGTCGACTCTCGTTAATTCGAAACTCGAAGAATCTTAAAATATTACGAATTATCGCAGGTAAGAATTTTAATTTTTTAAGCATTTGCGATGAATGAACTTGAACTTTTCTCAAAATGTACTTACAATCTGTCTGTCTCTTTCTCTCTGAAACTTTGAATTGTCGCGTGTTTGACGCCGATGAGTTCGAATTAACGCGTGGTTTTGTTACCTAGCAATGATTTTTTCGTTCGAATTACCAAGTGTATAAAAATCTATTGTTTTAGTTCGAAATATAAAGAGATTTTGAAGGGAACTCGTGATATCTTTGAATTATAGAGAGTTTCGGATTATCGAAAGTTTAAATTAACGAGAGTCTACTGTATATGCAAAGCGTAATGACTTATTTTAATAAAATTTTTTTGTCCGATTGAATTCAGTTGATTACAAGAGGCTGGGCATTCCACGGCGCAAATTAAAAGAGTCAACTTGGAGCAGCTGTAGCGCCGCCATTTTTTCTTTTTTTGCATCAAAATTTATGAGTGAGTACACCATAACATGTACTATACTATGTAACTTGATTTAATACAATAAATGTATCCAGTTTCTTAAAAAAAATTATTAAAAAACCTGTTGTCTGGAGGACCCTCCCCCCTTAATACAACAAAATTTTAGAGGCAAATTTCTAAAAAATGTACCTAAACTTATATTAAAGAAAAATTGCAATAATACTAAGGTAATAATAAATCCATTTAGAGTAGGTGCCATAACCCCCAAAGCCCTTCCGCCATATTCCTGCACGGTCCTACGCGCCTAATTTGGGTAAAAATAAAAAAAACAACTTCGAAAATCTATAATTCCCTTCCAGTTTCATCATCCTATCATTTTATTGATGATTTTTAAAACATTGAAAAATTTTCGTTAACTTGATAACGTCATCAAGTTAAAAAATTTCTTTGTTCTCAAATCAGGATTTACGAAAGTGATTTAAATTAAAGTGGTTAAATTAAGGTAATTGAGTGTAAATTCGGTGTCGTGTTCGTATAGCGCGTGTTCGTAGAGCGAACTTAATTATGGTGCAATACAAATAAAATGACCAGGTGCGACATGGTACTGTATGGAATCAGGTACTATACAGTGCCGTCCCAAAAATGATGTCGTCATTCTGTGATTTTCAATTTGTTAACAAAATTTAAATTTAGAATAAAAATTCTAGTAGGTAATAAGATCAAAATCAAAATGATTACCTTATAACTTTATTTTTTAAGCTTAAAAAATCTCAGATTGTACATAGTAACTAAAAATTAGTTTTTCAGCTATATATCTTTGGTAAAACATTACGAATTTTTCAATTTTCTTTCAAATTGGTACACTTCCAGTGAAGATAGCATTAAATTAATGGTGACTTTAAAAAGAAATTTTTTCTGTAAATTTTCGAGAAAATATATATTTTTTATTTGAAATCGATGCAGAACAATTTATTTTATATTCCAAATTTAAGCAATAATCTCGGAATTTATAAATGTTATATAGGTAAATCCTTAAAATCGCTGTCCCTGTGGCTGTACGAGCTAATATTGAAAATTAGACGTTAAAATACAACTAAGATTTACATGATCAGTATAAAGCTATTAAATATAAGTAAATTATTAGTTATTCAATTAGTAAAATAACTAACTAATTTTCATTCAAAATTAAAATTTTGTTAACAAATTATCACAGAATGACGATATCATATTTGGGACGACACTGTATATTACCTGATTCCATACAGTAGTATGTACTAGTTCTTCTCGTTCAATTACTGGTCAGTTTATTTTATTGTGTATAGTTTTTTGATCCTTATTCGCTCAAAAACACCGTATTTACTTGCGTTCTACGAACACGTGCTATACGAACCCGTAATCGTAAATTCGTTTTTGCTATCAAGATGGAGAAATTCCTTTTGGGAATACGATGGATTCAACAGAAATCTTTTTCTCGTAGTCGCTACGTGTCTAATTTTAGTAAAAATGGAAAAACGACTTCGAAAACCTATAATCCGGATCCAATGTCATCATTCAATCATTTTATTTACGATTTTTAAAACATTAAAAATGTTCGTAAACTTAATAACGTTTTCAAATTGAAATTTTTTTTTCTCAAATCAAGCTTTATGGAGGTGATTTGAGTGGTTAAATTAAGGTAACTGAATGTGAATTTTTCATTTTTACTATCAAAATAAAATTCCATTTGGGAAATATGACTAATTCGACAGAAACCTTTTTCTAGTGGTCCTACGCGTTTGATTTTGGTAAAAATTGAGATAACAACTTCGAAAGCTTATAATTCACTTCCAATTTTATCATTTTGTCATTTAACTTAGGTTTTTACGATATTCAATGCCTTTAATGCTTACGTGAGACAATTCAAAATTTTCAAAAAATAGTTACATATTAATCCTTTTCCCTTTTAGTATTTCCCCTGCGCCTCCACCATTTATTAAAATTTATTCCACTTCTTACCTATATATTACATTTCACTATTAAATAAAATACATCTGTGACTCTTGACGTATGTATGTAACAGATATGTATGGTTGTATTGTTAGTGCCTGCCCTATTTTATTTATCATGGCCCATTTATTATAATTATGAATGTTTCATATTCCCCATTCCCTCTACCACTGCCCGGCGTGTCTCACTATTGGTAGTATACAATATATTATTGTTTATGATGACGGTTTCCATTCCTGGTATTCTCCTATGTCGTCAATATTCATATGTACATATCAACCATAAGTAATGAGACAAATGCGTAGGTGCCTAAGTACCTATATATACTGATAATACGCACTATACTAGATTGCGTATTTGTCAAAAATTCCCATTTCTGTCTAGATGTCTGCTGTAATGCCTTGTTCACATTGAAGTAGTAAGTAGAACGTATCATTTGATTACTTTATTGTATTTTTCTCTCTTACTTAATACTTGACGTTTCGGTGCGAATGAGGTATCAGTAGAAACGTATATAACGTTATAAATTATTATTTAGAAAACTTTGATCGAAATCTGTTTTCATAATACAGGTTTTTACATCTATCGTCTGTTTAAATTTAATCGATTTGAGCGTTACTTTATAATATATTCCATATTTGTTAATATTTAATAATATATTTTACAAAAATGCCACTGTTGTTTAGTTAATTTTGTACCATGTTTTCATTCATTTGAACATTATCAAACAAGTCAGATAAAATTTGATTAAAGTGATTGTTTGAAAAATATTAATATTAATATTAATATTTTATTAATTATTCCTTCAGTTTTTTTTTTAAAAAGCTGATAATACAGTGGTAGAACTTTCTCATCTAGTGGTAAAAACCACATTTCATGAAAAAGAGAATTTTAAGGGGAAAATCTTTTTGAATGTGACGTAATACACGATTAGCACCCCTTCCTCTCTCTGTAAAAATAACTATATCGTTCAGACTTCATTAAAGCAAATTGTCAAAAATTTAAAAGTTTTTAACAATTGATTTTTAGAATCGATTACCGATTAAAAGTATGCTACCTGTTCTACCTTTTTATCAAATTTTTAACGCAGATAAAAGAGTTAACGGTATTTAACCTCTTCACTACTGATTTTTTAAAATTTTTTATACTTAATGACCTGTATATTTGTCTAGCGTACTGGACATAATTTTAAACAAGCGTTTATTTTAATTAAAATTTTTAATCTCTTATCTCTAAATAAGCGTAATTTGTGTAATTTCAAATACTATTTAGAAATTTTTGGTTTACCTCAGTTAAAATTCATGTTAGAGTACCCCTAAATTTAATATCCAATATAATGGACACTAGTAGCGAAGAGGTTAAAAAAAATCCCTTAATTTAATGAAAACTTTTTGTACCACCTTCCGCCAAAGTTTTACCAGTTTTCACAAACAAAATCTGGAGAAAATTGAGAATAAACGAAAATTTTTAATTTTTTTGTAACTTTAAAAGTAACAACTCTAGAATTACTGATCAAAATGTCAACTTGCTCCTTTTAATGGCCCATACAGAGAACTATTTTGAGCTTGGTATTATGTCTTTATAGTCTTAGTAAATATGAATATTTAGCATTCGAGAAATTTCCATTCGGTGTTTTTGAGGTCGCCTAAAACGTCAAGATCCGATAAAAACCGCATGTACTCAATTTGGTTGGAGAGTAGAAATAATATTATATAAATCAACTAGCTGATCCGGCCACGCGTTGTTGTGGCTCAGTAGTTATAATTGATTGAATTTATTTTTTCTTATCATTTCAAACGATACACTGCACAGTTATAACACAATACACAGTATAATTATAAAAATCATTGACATCGTGAACATAAACAAATATGACGTGGAATAGAATGTATAATCTAGAATTCGGAACACAGCGCCATCTACCGGGTGTCTACACAACCTAGATGTCAAACGATGTTAGATTAAATTATTGGTAAAATTTATAGGTCAATGGGGTATTTGACAGTAGTTGAAAAAATATCTATTTTGATTTTTAAATAATTGCTCGAGTCATAATGATACTGAATATTGCTTTTTTACAAGTTATTTCATTCAAAAATATAAAATTTTAATTAAATAAAATTACAAAATTTACGTTAAAAATGACGTAATCAAAAACATCAAGCAAAAGCAGTTTACGTCACAAGCTCGTTCGAATATGTAGGTATTATATTTGTAGTTAGGAAAAAAACTGTTTACTTTTTTGGTAACTATGAAAAAAATTTTTAATTATTAATTTTCATTACTAGACCTACTACTACTACTCAATGTTTTAGAGCCAATGACGTCATACGATTTGACGTCACAGAGAGCATCGTTTTGGCGATCTTTTTAAAAACTGAAATTTGATCCGTGATTTTTATTAAAAATATAGTACAAAATAATTTAAAAATGTGTATTATGAGTTTAATAAGAAGTAATAAACACACTAAGATGGTTTTTAAAAAATTCTCAAATACCCCATTCAATCATATATTACAAAATTCTGTCCAAAATCAATTATTTTTAGCACTTGACCATGCTCGCCCAATGACTCTAAAATAACTATCTTCATATTTTATTAGCATGGTTAATTTCCGCACCGTAAGAACCTAGTATGGGTACCTATACCAACAGCTTTAGAATTGTTTCTATTTTAGGCCCTTCAAGTCACCAACACCATGGGAAACCATTTTAACGTCACTTTCATCTTTCACAGAGATCTCAACAGTACTTAAGTAAAAATTGTCAAATTTCTTCGGCTTTTTAGTTTGTAGCCTATTTGGTGTAATTGACAGATAATGTGACGTCCATTTAAATTTAATATTCTGAAATTTTGTACAAAATCCGTTCCTTACTTGCTTCGCTTCGCTCGCTCGATGACTCTGATAATTCATATTTTCATATTTTCAAGTCATATTCATATTTTCATAGCATAACTAATTACCATATGTATGGAATTTGCTGAAAATAGTAGAAGTGCCAATTGATGATAACTGAACAATCCAGTTGTGTATTTCTTTCTAGGATACAAATAGTATTTTGCACAGTAGATAAGTAATTTCATAGTAGTCGTAGGTAAAAATATTATTGGTGGTATCTATAAAAATACTTATTAATACTTACAAAAATTCCAAAATTATTTTTCTCTAAATGCTTAGCAACAAATTATTTTAAATGATTTTTTTATAAATTTTTCCACAGATATAAAGTATATATAAGATATACGGTAATAAAAATTTATATTTTGCGGTTTTTCGTAAATTTCTACGGCTAGACTAAAAATTTTGCGATAAAAACTATCCGATCTTTTAAGTTGGACTAAATTACAGATAGCTACCAAATTTGATCAAAATCGGTTCAGTAGTTTCGCAGTTTATCCTAGCCGTACATTGTGACATGAGATTTTTATATACAGTAGAGCACCAGTTTTGTCAAGAAATAGTAGTCTCCAAAAGTAGTGCTTGACAAAAGTGATGCATTTTGACCAAGGGCGATTCACAAACATCATAAAATTATGTTTTGAATTAAAATTATGCTTTTTAAATATTAATAAAAGAAAAAAAGAAGTGAAGAATTAAAAATTATTTATCTCAGAAAATATTTTTTCATTTGTCGTTTTATTAATTTGGTTTGAAATAATTTTGCTTACATTTTACGTATGATAGAAACCGCCACAGAACAGAATACTTATAGATAAACATTCTATGTACAATAATTGAAATCTACATTCCCACGCTTTGAGGTCTGTTATTGTTTGTCACTATTATTATCGGTATATTTATTTGTTTCTTTTGAAAAAATCATACGTCATGGTCTATTGCACATGGATTTAATATTTATGTACTTGACATTTTCGATGCAACTTTTCAAAAGTGATGTTGACTAATTTGATGCTCTCAAAAAATTTCCAAAACTGATTGAAATGAGTATATAGATAACTCATGTAAAAGCGTTGATTTTTATATCATGTATTTTTAAAATGTCTACAATTTAAATACCATTTAGTATCCAATATTTATTTTAATATTTTTATTAAATTATAATTTAACCACTACTACGACAGTCCTATTTTATAGGTAAATTTGCATGCATTATTAAAAAAAAGGAAACGCAAACGGGATATTATTACAAATAAATTAAACGTATTTATTTATTTAAATTGCAATAAAATAAGAAAAATATTATTGGATAAATTACATTTTATTAGATACACTGATGGTGTGCATACAAATATTTCCCGTTATCAGTAGTGGTGGGTACTCTGGCACTCTAGCGCTGTACGGTGCCGCGTTAATAATATCTATTTGCATTTATGGGCACTCGCAAAGTTACAATCACACAAACATTAACTACCATGTTGTAGTTACTGAAGTGGCTAGCTATTAATTGTTCGTATTTGAACACTCCCGCTAACGTTATTTTACTATGTAAATTGCATATAGTATGATTCTGATAAATTGGACCAATTTCTAAGAGTACAAGGTGTTTTTGTTGTGAAGTGATAGAACTTTTGATAAGAATGTCTGGCAATATCGAACGGTATGAAAATTAACATCGCATTAAGCGGGTTCTACACGATGCTACGAACGTTCCTTCCAACGTTCGATCGAACGTTTGAAGCAATTAAGTTCGATAGTTGGTGCGACGAATGTATCTGCTACACGGTGAATCGAATGTTTGATCCAATACAAATGATGATGTGTTGGTACTCAGTGGACGAGGTTGCTATCTGTCTGATGTTATCTCTAATGTTATACACTGATGTTGTCTCTCTTCACATGAACGAGTCGTGCAGCTTCTGAGTCGAACCAACCAACGCAACCAACATTGACCTTCAAACATTCGAAGCATCCCTTTGACTCGGTGCAAGAATACCGACATCGAGCGGGACATGGCCAAATGCGAATGTTTGACGCTCGACATTGGACACTCGTAGGTTCGAACAACGGCCACACGATGCGATGAACCATCGAACGTCCAATCTTGGAAGGTGTTCGTAGCATCGTGTAGAACCGTCTTTATATACATCTCAGTGGTTGATTGATTTAATTGCTCACTTGTGTTTTACTGATACATTGCCTCTTGCTATGCTTACGTAAGTTACTTTTAGTTGAGTACTTCAACTATTTCTATTCTTCACAAAAGGATTAAGGGAACACGAAAAATTTTGCAAATATTCACCTGTTTCCATGAAGTTTTAAATCAGTCAAAAATTGTCCGACAGTGATTGTAAAAACGAATCAAATTTCTTTTATTTCTAAATGATAATTTTCTTTAAAAAAAGAAAACCATTAAGAAAGAATTCGAAATTTTCTCTTCTCACTTTAAAGATATGCACGAAATTTAGTATTTTTTTAAATGAAATGTGTTATATTATTTTAAACCATACTTTTTAGCTTTAGTATTTCTATTTCAAACCCTTTCTGCAGTCATTACTTCAGAGGTTAGTTTTAATTAAACAAAACACTGTACTTTTAACTTTGATTCCAAAAATTGTGAACCTACAACAATTGGCAGCAGTTTCAAAAAGTTTCGAAATTTCCTATTGTTTGTAATTTCGATTTTAAAATGTTTGTAAGAAAATTCATTTTTCTCAAGAACACCACATAAATGACTCATGAATTATGGCATTACTTAGTTGTTCATATTTCTTTTAAGTTCAAAGTATCTTTAAAACATCTAAAACTTGTCAAAAATTTAAGTAATCTTTTTTTTTCTACAAAAAAAAAAAAATTGAACTGCAACATCAAAAAGTAGCCATTTCAAACTTTCAAATGGTCTTTTCAAAGATTATTGTCCGAGCAATTTTTGTCTAAAATACAGCTTTTTGAAAGACTTTAAAAAATTTTCCAGTGATTTTGAGCGATATGGAATAATCTATTCTAGAATTATCAAGACTTATCTAAAGTTTTCTATACTACAACACTATAAAAACACATAGTGGTATCCTAATTAACACCCCCGAATATGCTTATTCTCCAATCTCGAAACTTACTAAACGAATACTATACACTTCAAACAAAAACCAACGAAGCAACTGTATATATTATTTTGCTGTATACATAATATTATGTATGACCGTAGAGAATATCTCGACACTATGTTTACATACATATCTATGTACAAGCGCACACTGTGGGTACATATGTACGTATTACATAAATGAGTATAATTTTATGCGAGGTCACAGCACACACATCATATTCCACTAATTATTATTATTGTAGTTGAATCTCGTTAACCGTTCTATCATAAATTTTCAACAATCATATGAAATTATAGTGATGGGCACTATTCGATTTAATGATATCAATATTAATAAAATGATATCGAGCTTAGAAGGAAATGGGTGATTTATTATATTTACAAATTCTTATGACGACAAAATGGTGGTGGAAACGCTGTGAAGCACCATTAACTATCACTTTTTGTATCTATATTTTCAAATTTTTTCACGGAAATTAGAGTTTTTTCCAGGACAGAACGTAATTATAATAGCTAGATTAGTATTAAGAATACGTAGCTACGTCATTAACACTATGAAGCCCGAGCACTTTCACAAGGGACCGGCAATATTTGAATCGCTTATTTATGAAACATTTTAAGTCACTTTTTTTCAAAATTCGTTTTTTTGTAAAAAATGGTTGTATAACTATAAACTCATCATCTAGTGATGAAACATCTCAAGTCTCGTTACATTTACCTGATCTAAATTGCCTATTTGTATTTGATTTACTTATGAAAAATATTAAGTCAATGACTTAAAATGTTTTATAACTAAACAGTATATTGCATATGTATGTATACGCATGTTTGTGCTACTTATATAAAATATCATATTTTTAAGGTTATGTCGAGATTTTATAATTTAAATTACATGTAAACTACTTTACAGTGATTACTTTAATTATTTCGTTTATTATAAATAATAAATATATATTGGTTTATACTTGTGTTTGTTTATTATTTTAACTTAATATGAATGATAGTACTGAAAGTGAAAAAGAAGTTATTAAGAAAAAAAGAAAAGGTGTTCTACATACGGAAAATTACAAAGTTAATAGAATCAAAAGAGCAAGGCTCGCCGGCGAAGAATACGTTAATTACAGTGGAAACACAGTGCGCTCTAAAAAAACCAGGGAACCTTGCCGGTAATTATAATAATATTTAGGTACGTAAATTTCATACCTATTTATATATTGTTGTTTTACTTTAGGTGTAAAATGAAATGCTTTGATCGAATAAACGAAGAACAACGTGAGGTTATATTGCAAAAGGTTTATTCATTTAAGACACAAAACGAACAAGATATTTACTTACAAAGCCTCATAGATAATGTCCCTGTACAAAAGCGAAGACCAAGAAATTTGGGAGAAAACAGAAAAAAAGAAATGAAATCTCGTTTGAGTTCTTTTCGGTATAATGTTTTCGTAGAGACACACAAAATATCAGTCTGCAAAGAAGCATTCAAAAGTCTTCATGATATAACATCAATGAAAATTAAGCGTTTACAAAATTTACTAATTCAAGGAAAAACTCCAGTAGATAGAAGGGGCAAACAAAATAATAGAAAAACTATTCCTGCTAGTACGGTTGGCCAAATTATGAATCACATTCAATCCTTTCCTCGTAAAATAAGTCACTATTCATCTACCGAAGTAGAATACTTAAGTGCTGATCTTAATATAAAAATTATGTATGAACTTTTTAAAAAACAGTATCCAAGTACCGCAGTTCAGTATTCATTTTACTATAAAGTTTTTAAGGAAAGGTGTAACTATCGCTTTGGTAGACCTCAAGTAGATACTTGTTGCGATTGTGAGCGACTAACATTAAGACTAAAAGATCCATCTTTAAATGAAGTTGCAAAACGTGTAGTTGCGGCGGAATTACTTGTTCACAAAAGACGAAGTAATAAGTTTTATAAATCTATAAAGGAAACAGAAAAGATTTGTAAGGAAAGTAGAGGATTGTCACTCTGTTTAACATTTGATTACATGCAAAATATTTCATTGCCATGTGTACCTGTTCAAGAAATATATTACTATAGACAATTATCTTTGTTTCCATTTTCAATTCATAACGTTGGCGAAGGAAGTGCTATGTTTTATCTATACCATGAAGGCTTAGCTAAAAAAGGCCCTAATGAAGTATGTTCATTTTTATTAGATTACTTAAATTCTTACGCTTGTCCTTCAGTAGAAAATTTGTACCTGTACAGTGACAATTGTGCAGGGCAAAATAAAAACCATACAATGATACGCTTTTTACTTGCATTAACAGACACAGGTAAATATAAAAAAATTATCTACCGTTTGCCGATTAGAGGTCATTCCTTTCTCCCAAACGATAGGGATTTTGGTTTAGTAAAACGATCTTTACGCCGAACTGATCGTTATTATACAATAGAAGAAGTTAAGCAGCTAATACTTCAATCTAGTAAAAAAAACAAATTTTCGTTAAAGCTGATTGATACTACAGATATCAAAGATTTTCAGCAATGGTGGCCTGATATTTATAAGAAAACCACTAATTCAATAGAAAGCCAAACTGGCAAACAAAAGGTAAAAGAAACATTCAAAATATCAGAATATTGTGAATTTGTGTTCGATTCCGAACTAAAAGGGATGGTGACTGTAAGTAAATACATAAATGGGGCTATTAAAAGTACTTTTTCGTTAAAAAGGCCTGGTCAATATGAAATACAGCTGCCTTCATCTCGGGCTTATCATTCGAAATGTCCAATTTTAGCTGATAAAATTGAAGACTTGCTGAAAGTTGTTCAGTATGTACCTGAGGAGCATAAGGCATTTTATAATACGTTCAAAAATTGGCCAAATAGACAAAAAACATAAAAGTTATATTTTTTTATATATGTATTTTCATGTAAATTAATTAAAATAAAACTTTTTTTTGTATTTCAATTGAATTTTATTCAATATAAGTCTAAAAAATCTTAATACATGATGTTTAATTGTGAAACATAATAAGTCGCACTACTTTAGTTACGTAATACTCTCAAAGAAGCTTTTTAGAACTGATGATTTTCACACAATACTATTTATCAAGCCCCAATCAATCACCTGAAACTAAAATTTTATCTAAAAAACAAGCATACCTATTACAGATAGTTTTTTTGTTTTCCTGAAAAATTAACGTTTGGTGACTTAATATGTTTCACAAATAAGCGATTCATTTTTAAAGAAATTTAAAAATACATAAAATGATTCCACATAACACTAAATGATTCAACATGTATGTGTTATGCAGGTAGGTATATCCAAAGGATGAGTACATAGTTATTATTATTTTGATAAAACAAAACATATACATACAAGCATACAACACACACATACATACATATGTGGATAAAAATATTATTTTAAATAAAAGATGAAGCTAGGATTTTATTTATATGTACAAAAAATGAAAAGTGTCCGATACGTAGTAATAAATTATCTTTATTAGAATAATATAAAATCTTTTTTATAAATATTTTTAAGTGTTTTGTTTATTCTAAATAATGATGGCGGTGGCCTCTGCGGATGTTTTGTTTATTTTCAGATGCCGAAGCCGTGGGACTGAAAGTGTTAAGGTAAACGTCTTAAATATACCTGTATGTATATTCCCCCACAAATACAGATATTTTTCGACGTGAAAAGTTTGGTACCATTGCTTGTTTTATAAAAGAGTTCAATTATTCAGGAACGCGTTAGTAAAACGATCTCGGTTAACTGTAAACCCGTAACTATTTTTTAAGATTCATTCTAATTATTTATTTATTTATTTATTTTTTGAATTAATAATTAATATGTTAAATTGGTTATATTTGGTTATATTGGTTGTTTAATTGGTTAGGTGTGTCCCATCTTTAAGTTCATATACGCAAATGTAAACATATGTAATACAAGCAATCTGAAATTTTATTGCATGTTCACTATTTACTTAAGTGAAAACTAATTATTAATTCTGCTTATGCGTGAATTTTAACTATTCAACCGTACGGGATCGAAAACATTCGAATGTTTCACACCAAATTTATTTACTGGAGGGAAAAATTTAGCATAAAAAGAAATTTTGTGGTTAAATTTTGTAGAAATTTGAAAAAATTCTAATGATTTTCTTAAAGGAGCACATTTTCCTGTTGGTCAATACGAAAGAAAAGAAATTCTTCAGAAAACTTAATTTGACGTCGACTCTGATTTCGTTAGAGCTCCGAAAAACAATATTATTAGTTTATAATATATTTTCCTACTTTTTTGATTCGTATGCATTTCTGTTACAATGTTTAAAATAAATACAGTAAAAACCCTTTGTATGTGGTTTTTCTGTGTACGATCTTTTTTTGTGACTTTTTTTGGCTAATACTCATCAAAACTCATCAAAGTGCATGATTTGTGGTAAAGTTACTTATTGACTGTTTTCAAACATCTAATTAGCACATTGCATAAAAAAAAATATTTTTTATTGCAAGAATACATTTCTTTAGATATACATTTATCGCAATTTTCATAATATTATAAAAATGAAATAAAATGTTCTCATGTGTAATTTAATAGCTTTATCTTGTTTAGAAAAGCAATTTCTAATGAAATCGTGGGGTTTTGGGTTACGTATTTTCTATGAAAATTTTTTTATGCTATGTCTAAAATCTAATTTTAGGGTGCTAGTGGAGTGCTCTACCCCTAACTATAAATCGTTCGTTTTTTGAGCTTCCAGACGTCGGACGTGTCTGAAAAATATTAGCGGGTAAAAACCATTATTTTTGTTCCAGATTATTTTAATTTACATTTTTAGGGTAAATTTAAAAAAAAAATTATATGCCTTTGGTCAATAATCACTTTTAAAAATTTTTTGTTTATCGATTAAAAATGTCTCAAAATTTAAGTCTAACAAAGCATTACATAGAAACATGAAGTGATAATTAATCAAATTTATTTTTCCTGTAATCTTCTGAGTTTTCTGAACATTTTCATGAAAAAATTATTGCTTTATGTTAAATATTACAGAAGTTATGGATTTTTTAATATAATAACGTCACCGAAAGTGATACCACGGAAACCTCATTTTAACCTTATTTTGCTAAATTTCAAAAATTCATAACTTGAAAACTATTAGAAATAATTTTTTTAAATTTTGTACAGATAATTAGGATGGTTAAATAAACAAGTAAAAAAATTTTCAGCTTTAATGTATGATTTGAAATGAAATGACCCCTGAGTGGTACTGATATTGGAGTGACATTGGAGCGAGAGAGAACCGTGACTGATATCGGACCGATATCGGAGCGATGATGTGAATACACTCATTGTTTATTGTGTAGGAATATTTTATCGAACCTGGAGCGGAGTGATATCGGAGCGAGAGCAGAGCGTTAATATAAATCGGGCCTAAGTTCAAAAGATATAAAGCATCTAATTATTACGTAATTGGCTCTTATAGTAGCACATGTGCAAGTAACACTGTCGATTATACTAAAATATATACTCAAGTGTCTAATATTTTATCTTGAAAGTTGTGAAAAATTGTAGTTACTGAAAAACCGCGATTTACACTTGGCAGTTTTTTTTTCAATTCCTCATATTCCCAAAAAGTGGTAATAGACATTTTAAATTCGGTATTTCTCTTTACTCGCATTATTCAAAGCTTTGTGTTATAAAATTTTACTTTTTTACAAATTTACATATTTTATTTCGGAAAATACGCAGCAGTACTTGAGAGTGGATTTCGCAAATTTTCATCTGTTTAAATTTTTAATTTGGACACATTTTCCATCGTACGACACAATTAAATTTGCTAATTATAGGATGAAACAAACTCTCAAATTACATTCAGTATTATAGTAGCACGAAAGAGAATAAATATATCCCGCCCTCCCACGGTATATCACAAAAATATTCATTGTCAACCGGGGCGTAGCGTAGCGGACACGCATTAAAACGCAAATAATTGATGTAGTCTTAACAAAAACATTCGCGTAAGTCACATGATTATATTCAGGTAGGTATGTTAATATAGTGAAATAAAGACATTGGTAATCTTCCGTCTTGGTATTCTGTCTTCAATAGAGATGAAAAATATCAAGTATGCATTGGTTTAATAGAGATAGAATGTTGAATAATAATTAGTAACGACACTTTTATCACTGTTGGGTATTGTCTTTATGTTCGTATTTTTACATGTGCATGCAGAAATAACTTTGTCGCCAAACTGCGCAAACAAAAAATAAAATAAAAGGTAAACACCGAAAAATAATTGTAAAAACAAAAGTAAAGCTATGGTTACATAGGACGCTTGCAAGCGCTTGTTGAAATGTCACAAGAGATCTACATGTTTTTTCATCTGATTTTGTTAGAAAACATTTTTAAACTAAGAGTATATTCGCATCCTGTTAATAAATGACGCTAAAAATTTGGAAAACTTTACTATTTATGTAAAATGACTGTGAAAAGAGTACTTTGAACGAACATGTTTTCGAATATTTAAGAATGGTAACCGTCTTTTTTGGCTATATTTTGTAAAATATTAATCCATTGACGGTCATGGTCGCCGTATGGTGTCAAGTAAAACCCGTCTGATTACGACACAACACCGCGTTAACAGTTCCATACAAAACATATTAGTTGTCAAAATAGTGTATCAGTTAGACGTGTCATCATTACTATGACCGTCAACGTGTTAAAGACTTAATAGAGAAACAATCGACGATTCCATAAGTACAATTTTTTATAAATTTCCAAAATTAGTTTTTCAGTATTCATATTTAGTATTTTTTTGCATTTTAGTTGATTTTTAAAAACGAATTTCTTCATTGTTATTATCATTAAGAATCAACCAATCAGACCAAGCAGTCACTTGATGCACGATTCTATAAGGTAGCGATTACACTGGATACGAATTCATCCGAAAATTTATTCTTACGAGTTTATCCGAGTTAATACGAATTAAACAAATGCATACATTTAGACATGCGTGGTTGTACTGCTTACGACTCTTTCGTACGAGCTCGTACGACTTTTTGATACGACCAAAATATTTTGTTTTTTGAAGCGAATTCGTACGAAAAAAAATGATGAATTTAGAAAAAATAATAATTTTTGTTGAACAAAGGTGGTCTTTAAGGGATCAAAAACATAAATACTGTCATAATAGAAAGTTAAATAAAAATTGTGGAATGAGGTGGCAGAGGAAATGTTTAGATAATTTTTAATTAAATATATTATGATATAACAAAACTAACCTAACCTAACAAAAACATTTTATGTATATGTAATGAATAGTTAACCAAATATTGAAGCTGAAATTCAGTATATTTTAAAATATAATTGAATGTGACTTGTGACATGTTCAAGTACTCTAAAAATTTCTGTTTGCCTTGAAAAATTTCTTCCAAGCAATTCCAGAACTCAGCTTTTTTGCTTTACATGAATAATAAATAATCGTTTACCCAGAATTGTTTGTTTTCAATAATTAGAAATTTTGGAAACGATGATTCTAATAAATGAGATTCGGTAGCTGGATCCATTGTTTGATATCATGCAATATGTATTAACGGTTTTCAGTTTAAATTTAAATACGAATTATACACGTATTATGATTCCATATCCAATGTAACCACACAGTCGTACGAATGAATTTCGTACGAATTCGTATCCAATATAACCGTAGCCTTAGGGTGTGTAGGCGATCGGAAGTGGAAGTACATACGTGTGAAAAAATAACTACATAATCACTAAATACAAATGCAATATAATAATTTACAAGCGCGTGCACACGCTTGCAAAAGTCCTGTATAACCGCAGCCTTAAATAAGAATTTTAAACCGTATATTCCAAACGAAAATCTCGTAAACGGTAAAAGTTTGACAAAATTTCGAACTTAAATCCTTTTAGCTGAGGACGAATATTCTGAAAGGTTCATTTTCTGCACTAAACAACCGACAATCGACATGTGGTAAAGTGGACGGAAGTGACATATGGCAAAGTTATTCTTGGCACGACTTGTGTCTTCCTTTCTCGTAAGGTTGTGATTGTCATTTGAAGGTACGACCGTATATATTATTTGTCTGTCTATCCGTCTGTCGTAAACGACTTATTAGCTAATTTTACATGGAAAATTACATACTACCAACATCTAATTTGATAATAATGATGACGATAAAATCTTATTTTAAAAGGACCTGTCTTAATGTTCTTTTCGGAGCATATAATAAACACACAAGGAACCTAATAAGGTACGAAAATGGTACAGAATGTACAAATTTTAGCGATAAAATTATTTAGAGCTACTTTGTACTTTTGCATTTTGTGAGGAAGAGTGTAGAACTATTGTGGCAGAGCTGTGAATGTATTACAATCCTAGGAAATGTTTTCCTTTTGCCATTACCGAATTCATTCGGCCCTGAACAAACTGTAGCACTGAACAAAATTTGAAACATGCTGTAAAACAATCTTATGTACGCATATAATTAATAATTGAAGCACACCCTATTTTACAAAGGAAACCTTTCGTTAAGACAATATTCGGGCAAAGGATATTATTATAATAATTTATAACGATTACTGTAAGAGTAGAAGAAAATAAACAGGATCGTCCTCTTTTCCTTTCAGTATAAATTTCTAGAATTTCTTTTTTTTTTTGCTCTGTTAAAATTTTAATTAAAATACCACAGTTACAGTAAGAAAATTGATTTATTTAGACATAGTGTTCTGTTATTGTCAGGTCTGGTTCATATAATATAATTGTAAATTTCGAAACATTCATCGAAATATGAAAGAAATTAACTAAAGAGAATTTGTGTATTCATGCCTTTCTTTGTAAAGGTGTAAAATATAATTAATTTCAAAATAACCTGGGACAATGGCGAAAAGAAATTTGTCCTCCTATAATTTCCCACAATAAAGCCTTTATCTTATTGTTAGAATTAAAATTAAATAAAATACTGGCGTAATGCAGGGAGATTCACTAATATTGTAAACTCATTGATTTTCAACCCAATTAGTTTTTTTGTGAAATTTACCATACAGTAAGTTGTCAACATGTTTTCATTCATTGCTATAGGGGTCAAACTACTATATAATACTTAACTTGGCAACGAACCCTCCCCACTCTCTATGGTTATATATATATATATATATATATATATATATATATATATATATATATATACAGAGTTTGTGTTTGTATGTGTAATATAGTGGATATTAGTATGTGTGATATTCGGTATGTATGCAGCATGAGGCGTAAGGTGGGAGTGGATACATACTATCGAACAACTGTATGTATGTACCTGCTACTAACATGATCTAACAATCAAAAGCCATAATCTAACAATGGTTGTTTACTCTTGTAGAGCCGATAGACGACTAGTCAGTAAGCAGTATAACCCTAGAATCATACGTTGGTCTACGAGTCAAGTTAATCATATATCGGCGTCATTTTGACGAATGGACTTTTTACGGAGAGTTTTAGAGTTTATTTGCAAAAAACATTTTTTTTTACATAACAATGCTACAAAAGCGAATAAAATATTTAAAAAAATTGGATTTGGAATATCTTTTTGTCAAAGCATATTTTCATTATAAAAATTAAAAAATAGATAAATACATCAATTGTATCATAAATCATGTCTTTCAAATAATTAATTTATGAACTATTATGAGTCAGTGGACATGTGTGACTTTACAGAATGTGAAATTTCTCAGTCATAAATATTCCTATAGATATGTAGTTATCTCCCCATTAGGCACATTTGTAAATTTTCTAAAATTTGTTAGTAATTTTTCGAATAAGATCTCAAAATATAATAAAAATTAAAATATTTTCCACAAAATAAATTCTTAATCTTTTATTAAGTCATAAAGCAGAAGCACATTCTTTAGTTTTCGATTCAATATATTAAAACTTCAGTATTATGTCGTCTCTATAAGTCAAACAGCTGTAATCATCTTTCACATTATCACAATCATTGAATAAATTACTTATAACATCCATATTTTTAATAAATTGTAGAAAAATTAGGAAAACTTTTATATGTGAAGTACAAAATCTTTAAAAAAAAAAAACATAGGTTAATCATACATCGTCGTCCTTTTGACGCACCCTATTTCAATATAAACATAACGACAGCAAACAAAAACAAAATTTATACATTTGCTGTGTTATAATAACAAATAAATTAGATAACAGAAGTTTCACAACAAGCAGGCAACGACAAGTTGTAGTATTGGATCAGGTAGAGAAGTTCGTTCGTCATTTTGACGTGTACGTATGATTCTAGGGATAAACTGCAACTTATTGCATCTTTCGAACCACACTTTTTAAATGTACGCTTCATCTGTCTCATCTGTGATTCATTGTAACGGTTTTTACACTTTTATTGGCATTTTTATTTGTTTACAAATTATGTAATTTATCTATGGTTTATTTACATTTTCCCTCCTGTATGTGAGATATAAGCTCGTAAACAAAAACATATCCGTATCAACACTCTCCGACTTACACACATCTGTGTTTACTTTTGTTTACTTATCGTCTTCTGATCTTCGTATCGCATCGTTGAAATGTAATCTTTTATCAAATGTTTACAAATGTATTTTACATTACTGTTAAATGCGTTAGATGTTCGTATTGTCTTGTATATGGTTAGTATAATGACACTTTAAAAAAAAAAAAGTAATTTTCCAATAAATTTCTAGACATTTTATTTTCACTTTTGTACCAAATTAGTAATCTTTTATTTAACTTTTTTGACACTTTAGTATTCAATTTCAAAACCAGTACTAAATATCCACGATTATAAAAAAAATAAAAAAATAAGTTAGAACTGTTTGAACAGTAAATTAACTTGCCAAGTAAAATTAAATTGGGTTAATGTCTTGAAAGTAAATTAGTTAATTATTTATTAATCAGTTCACTGATCGAATTATTATTTTATTTTAATAGGATGTAATTCATAAAATCTGTAATGTAAATATTGTTGTTGTAATGCTATTCTTGTTATGTTATACAAGACTCTCGAGTAATACACAACTCCAAAGCACAGTTTTTTTGTTTAAGTTTGTGGCTTCTTGGTGTCCGAATGTTCAGCTGATGTTCAATTGTCATTACCATAGAATAGCCATAACGCTGACTATATACTGTGCAACTTCGATTGGTTAACTGCCCGCTTTATATACTCTGCATTTGGATAACGTGTTTCTCGATCTAGTTTTCTTAAATGACTTCTAGATATTTCTGATAGATTCTCAAACATTCCAATCATTACGTAAAGAAAGAAAACTACCAACAGTATAGCTTAAGATAAGAAAGCATCCTTCAATAGCATCTTATTTCACGATGTACGCACTGTGTGTATGTTCTAAAGCCGGGTACACACGTGAGCACGAATGCATATGAGGCAAGCCGAGGACGTACACTTGCTCAAGTGTATACGTCTGTTCAGAGCGCGGCAATATGCCTCAGATACCTGCCGAGGCGAGGCAACGGCGAGCCATATCGAGTCGGTACATCAAAGGAATTCGTGCCTCGGTTCTATTCTAGTGTGTACGTGGTGTACGTTGTCCAATAATATTGAAATTTTTTAAACGTTTGTGTAATTGTTGTCAACGTGTTACGACTTGTATTATATAACTTGTAAAATATTATATAGACTTGTAAAAGAGTCACCAGTGGCTAAATATCGTGGCTAAACAGCTAGTCTTTGTTCTCCAGAAATTGCTTTTCTCAAATCTGTATCTTTCTTTTTAACTTTTTCGTAAATACATTGCCTCAGGAAAACAAAATTTTCAGGAGACATTCGAACAAAATTTTTAAAACGGCTATTTTCTTCATCATAAATTAAGTTATTTAGGATATTTGTAGACAAAGGTCTATTTATACATAATTGAGTAGACCACCTTTGTTTTCTTTTTTTTTAAATTAAATTAGACATTACTATAAAAGCAGCATTTGCCAAAACAATATTGTACTCATCTGCCATTTTTTAAAAGTGCTGAACAAATGAGCATTAATGGCTCGGTTATTTTATTCAGCCTCGTTCGTAGGAATTTTAAATAACGGAAATTGAATTCGAGGCATACTGTACGTCCTCGGCTTGCCTCATGTTTGCATTCGTGCTCACGTGTGTACCCGGCTTAATACAAGGGGTCCTAATAATATGAATATGCGCAGATGATACCAACGTCGAAGGTCCGGACGAAACTTCCCTAATTTACGCAGTAGATTTACTTCCTTAGTAATTTTACTGTGCTTTATAGTTTTTTACATCTTTCCGTTAAGTAAATTTACTTTGCAGATTTACTTTATCTTTTAATATTGTTACGTTTAAGACAAATTTTTATTAAATTTACTTACAGTGTCAACGAATCGTCCATCAAACTAATAATTTATGATTCTCTAATGACAAATACAAATTCCTTCCTATATCTATATCATACGCGATAAATTTCAAATTGTCATTCATCCAGTGCACTCTGAACTGTATGTAAAGAAACAGTAGCGACATGACGACATTTCAAACCGCAACCGACTATGTACATTGTCACGTAGACAGCCAATCATCATACAGCAGAGTGGATCACAGTAATGTAGGAATGAATATTATGGGACAAAGGGACTACTAACAACACCCCTTGCGGCACACATCAGAAACTATCAAACTATCAATATATAATGATATGATTATTACAAGACACAGTTGGCTATTGACATCCGATACAAACAAGTCTGTTTTTCCGTTCATTCTTTGTGTCCGTCTGTCTGTCTTTCTACCAGTATGTGTGTGTGTGGTATTGTCGGAACAGTTATTATTCTTTGAGTGACGGAATGATTTGACATAAAATTTTACTTGTAATAACTTTATATAACATCAGTTTTCAACTCAGCTTTCAAATTCAATAATAGAAAATAAGAAATAAAAGTTATAACTGTCTGAATAAAAGAATGATTATTATTAAAAGTGTAATAACTGCAATGCTTTCTATATAGGTCAAACTGCACATAGAAACCACATACAAAGAACATATTGGCATCTACATACATAATTGTATTCTTTCTAACAATGATAAATAATTTTATAAATTGTGAATTAATTACTTACGTTTAAGAGAAAAGTCTGGAATATTAAGGAACCCGTTCTTCTTGAAGCTCTAGAAATCAGTTTTTACGAAATTTAATTCATAAAGAGAAAAACTTTTTTAATGAATTTTACATTCAGGTTTGAGTTTAGCCTGCCAGAATGACTGGCAATGAGTTAATACTCAGATGCCAGGCTTAATTAACGCGCAACTCCATGGCATTATCGATGAATTAAGCCTCGTGGCTGCAGATTAGATGAGTTAAGTAAACGTTAAATATCATAACCATAATTACGTCACATCTGTGACGCGGGCAAAATTATCTTAAATAAATAGGGGCTCCTTTTGAGTTTGTAGTAGTACTACTCACGCTTAATAAATTTTTGTAAGCCCAAATCATACTTTTTGAAAGGTTTTTACTATTCGGATAGAAAAAGTAAAGACCTTTATGCTTTAAATTCGAGAAAAACGAGATAAACTACTTTGGCAAAAATAATTATTTGACTCAAAGAAATAATTTCTTTCAATAATCTCAAAAAATTATTTATTTACCAACTTTTAAAAAAGTTTTCTTAAAAAAAAAAAGAGAAATTTTGTGATTTAAAAAAAAAATTCTTGAGGTAAAGAAATATTTTATTAACACACCTGAAAAAAACCGCTTCTTTAAGTTCAAAACTTTTTTCTCGGTATGTTTTATAACCTTTAATTCAAATATTATAATATAAATTATGTGTTCAGATAATATGGAAATATTAACGTAGATTTAAAATATCATAGCAGAAGCCCGACTAGAAATTTTAATAAGGTCCAGACAAGGACCTTATCAGGTGTGCCTTACATCCTGATGAGGTCCAGATCAGGATTACCGTATGAGGTCCTTATCAGGTTTGTCACGCAAAACAGTCATCGGGTCCTTATCATGACTACCTTATCAAGTCCTCATCAGGACTACCATATCAGTTCATGATCAGAATAATCTTATTTAATCCTAATCAGGCTGTCCTTATCGGGTTAGCTCCATATTAAATTATATATACAGAATTAATCGTATTAATACTTCAATGTAGGGATGTCTTTTTTTAATCGATAAATCGAGAAATCGATTAATCGGAAGAATGAAAACCGATTTTTAATCGATTATTGATTTTGAGATCGATTCACACATCGATTTTTATTTTATGGAAATCGTGAAACGATTTTTTTTTTTCAAAATATAAATTGCGTTTTTATTTATATGTTGCTATTTATTTATTAATTTAAATTTAAATCTATTATCGGTACTACGATTATTAAATTTTAAGCATCAAATGCATATAATAAATCTCTATGTATCAAATCAAATTGTCAAAATTTACAAATTGACAACTGTACCATGTACTTACAAAACAATAAAGTTTAGGCGGGGAATTTAAAAAAAAAAAACTTTTAATTCTTTTTTTATCCCTTAATCTATAAAAAAAACTTTGTATGCAATTTAACAAAAACTTTTCAACATTTAGTACAATTTAGATAATATTTATACAATTAACATTTTATATTAAATGAAAACAAAAATTGTCAACTTTGTTGTGATGGTGTGATTTATTTCTATACCATAGAATAAGATTTAAAAAAAAAATGTTGGTAATTAAGTATGTACACGTTTAATATTTTTTTCTTAAAAGACTTCGAAAGTTCATCTTTCTGAATTATAAATTTTTACTTAAAAATTACCGCCACTTTTGCAACAGCAAATTTGAATCGATTTCTTGGAATCGATTTTGAATACAATCGATAATTTAAGCATCGATTCTTTTGTTGACAAATACGAATCGATTCAAAAATCGATTTTTTTTAAAAAAAACGACATCCCTACTTCAATGTAGATAAAATGAGTTCAACGTTAAATGTAACATTTCATGTTTATGTTAAATGGAAATATTAACACAAATTTCCATTTAACAGAACAAAAATGTTAACCTGTTTTGAACAGCAACAATATTTGTGTACAGCAAATAATGCTATAAGTAGCTTACTTACATTGGAATATATATATGTACCCAAATATATAATAATAAAGATGAGAGTAGTTCTTATTATTAAACAAAACCGAAAAATTATAAGTTTTTTTCAGTTATTGACGAATATAGTTTTATTAAACGTGTAAAAATGAAACAATTTTCTTACATTTTAAGGTTATTTTGTTACAGATTCAGTTAAAAAAAAATCATGTAAGCTTACATGAGATTGTAAAGTAAGGTTATCCTGACATGGACCTGATAATGTTCTGAGTAGGATAACCCGACCGGAAATTTATGTTTTTTACATAAGGTTATCCTGATATGATCCTGATAAGGTCCTGATCATGATAACCTGTTAAAATTATTTTTCTTACAAGTAAGGTTATCCTGACATGGACCTGATAATGTTCTGAGTAGGATAACCCGACCGGAAATTTATGTTTTTTACATAAGGTTATCCTGATATGATCCTGATAAGGTCCTGATCATGATAACCTGTTAAAAATTACAAGTAAGGTTATCCTGACAAGGACCTGATAATTTCCTCATCATGTTAACCCGATGAAAAATATTTTTTTTCAAAGAAGGTTATCCTGACCACATCCTCATAAGGACCTTATCAGGTTTTCCCTATTAGGGATTGCCTTATCTAAACTTGATAAGGACCCGATCATACTTTCTGCAAATAAGGAAAATTTCTAGTCGGGAATATTTAAAACCAATGTTTTAATACTCATGTGTTGTTAGTCTTTACTAAAAATCAGAACAAAACTTTATTTTACTTCAGCTAGAAATTCTTAGACAAAATTTACTCAAAATTTCTAAAAATCTACTTTCGTTACAGGATTAAATATTATATTCAGACTATCTGTCCATTAGATTATAGTTATAAACACCGTATACTAGTGTATACATAATATATATTATTATACTTTAACATAGTTACAAAATGCCACATAAAATCAGCATTTAGGTTAATCGAATTGAATATATAGATGACGTAACAAGTGCATGTTTCAAAACTTTTCGCTCGCAAGCTTTCTACATATATGTATAGGTACTGTTCAAGTAGTTCCTGGAATGTCATACAACAAACTGATACATTGAATGAAATATCACGAATAACTGAAATACTAACAAAGTACAAGAACTCACAGAACATTCTGTACAGGAAAATGTAGACAATTTTCGACTCACTGCGACCGACGCGAGATTAGTTTAACATTTTCATATGTTTAGTTTTATAACACCCTGTACGACATATATACCTCTATTGACAGTAAATCTAAATAGCAATGATAGATGCACATAATAGCATGAATAGGGGATTAGTAGTACCATTCATGCACTGGTGTACTCTGCTGGCTTAGAAATATATCATGCATTACACATCTAGACATTTTGGTATTAGTTGATAAGGAAAAGGACAGACCGGTACGGCCGATCGTATCATTACACGCACGGTCGAACGTACGATCATTTCAGCAAATGTATTTAAATGTGCTTGCTCGTACCAGTGCTGTCTAATTGATACACGGAGAGAAAATTCCTATAAAAATTACTGTGCTCAGCACTACAATCGACTTGTAAAAGGCGAACATATTAAATTCTAGTAAGGTAAAAATATAAAGATTATAATTAATCATAAAAAATTTAAAGGATGGAATGTTCTTTTCGTAATATTATCTCCGTAAAATTTGTAAAACAGCACAGTAAAAAGTTCCATTACCGACAAAAAAATAATTTTTAATTGTGTTTATTAAAAAAATTTCCATGCTAACATGCTAATAATAGAAAGAAAAAAAACAGAAAGAAGGTTGGTTTTGTTGGGATCGCTGTAATGAAATGTACCTCAATCAGCGAGTTAGTTACATGGGTTACATGCGAACCATAGGTGTGGACTGTGGAAGAAACTTTGTCAGACAGCTCCCACCAAGCACCTTGATGCAGCTTAGTAGTCAGTTGCTTTTACACTCTCTTAGGATGATGTCATCGTTTAATTCATCTTTTTGTTACTTACCTATCTTTAGTATAATTATGTATTACAATAATTTTTGTATACATGTTTTTACAGGTACAGTGCAACCAATATAAGGTCGCGAGTCAGATGCGCAAATGAAAGAGTACGACAACAAGAATTAAACTATAATATACATGCATAAGAGTGTGATAAAAGTTGTGTTAACACCACATTAAATTTTACCATGCTAGCACATATTTTCTATTTTGGTCGTCGATCGCGCACGGATTATAGGGGAGCATAGTAATTTTTCTGAAATTTTCTCTACAAAAATTATAGGATTTTTCTCTCCGTGTACAGTCAGATTTCAAAAACCTCCGAACAAAAAATTTTATACTTCTGCAATTTATTTTGTCACGTTTTTTTGTACCTAACCGTTTTCGTAGATACTTTTTTGGGCATCTCTACAGGTGAATCATTTCAAACCTTTTGTGTTAGTCACATACAAGTACTCCCACTCACCATCATTTTTCATTGGCTTTCGTATTTTTATCTAAATAGTACCATACGCCATAATTCGGTCAAATTACGGTTGTGTTACGATTGGCCGTACGGATCTGTTCGATGCTTTATTTTGTAACATATTAGTACTGTACAAGCATTCAGACATAGTTTAGTAGAGACTAGTAAATCGACTAATTGTGACATAAGACGAATAGAGAGAACATGGTAATACATTACTAATTATGTATATTGTATTCTTGTATACATCTATACATATTATAACAATAAACTTATAGTTGAGCATGGTACAGAGTGATACAGAGTTAGTTAAAGCCTATAAATTCGTTCAATTCTACAATCAAAGAAAATATGTCGATTGTTTGCGTCGAAATTCGAATTTTGTAGTTCAAGTTGTAATGGAGTTGTACTAACGATACTGCATACTTATTTGTATCTATGACAAGAGGGTTAAGAAGTACCTCTCGATTGGTAATACTCTCATTAGGTTAGTTCACGAAAGTAAAGTTCAAAGGAAATGTATAGTTTTTAAAAATGGAAGACTTGGAACTTAATTGATAGATACTAGGAGTGTATAAAGTAACTCTATTGAAATCGGCAATTGCTCCAACAAGAATTTAATTAATTATAAACAAGTAAAAAAAATTTTAATCATTAAAATCTTGAAATATATATATTTTTTTATATGCATACTTTACGCCAACGGTTTCCAAACTTTGTGCACTAACGCCCCCCCCCCCTACAAAGAATCTTACCTTTGAATCTTACCGGCCCCCTCTTGAAAAAATTTATAAATAATTCGTAAAAATTATTTTTTTACTGAAAAAACTCATATTCTTGGCGGACGACAGGTCTATACGACACTTGAGAGGAAACCGTAGATAAAACACGTATTCGATTCTTATGCGCTAACATAACTCTAACCGCTTGAGAATTGTTATTGTTAAAATATTACGTACAGTAGCGAGCAGAAAAATCAGTGTTAATGGGTTACATGGCTTTTTTTTTTTAGCAAAAAAAAACCTAATTTATTCCAACTTTTTGCAATTTTTTTCTATTAGTAAATGCTTATGGCATGTACTTGAACAAAGGAATTTAAAAAAAAATGAAATTTCATCTTTCGGCAGTGTTTTAAACAAAAAATTTTGATTTTTGGTAAAAATTTTCGTGTTTTTCGTTGATTTTCTACTTGTAAAATGAGATGTAATGAACGGAAACAGTAATTTTTCGTTCAAGTACAAGCCATAAGCATCTACTAATAGAAAAATTTCCTTTTTTTATTTTACGTAAGAATTTCACGAGTTACTTTGCCTACGGCGAAAAATCAACGATTTTCGAAAACTAGCTACCAATGGTCTAATTTTTTTTTCATAAAAATTTTTTCACAGTGTCTCAAAATAACATAATAATATGCCAAAAGTTGAAATAAATTATATTTTCTTATATTGTACAAAAAATCAAAAAAATAGTGGTTTTTTTGCTAAAAAGACATGTAACTCCTTAATATAAAATGTCCATTATTTGGTAATTATGTTTGAGCGCTTATTCTTAAAACCATGATTTAGTCAAAACGACGACGATATTTACAACTAACCTACACCCCCCTGGTGAGCACTGGGGACGCCCCCTAATTTGGAAACCGCTGCTTTGCGCTAAAATAGTAATTGTCACTGTTTTCTAATGTGAATGCTCAAATTTTTAACCAATATAGAAAGTATTTAAGGGGTTATTGAGGATTAGAAGTTAAAAATAGCTGAATTTCCATTCTGCTGTATGACATATGCATTATTTTTTCTTAAAGAAACCTTATTTGCAGTCGATCTAAAATTTTTCACACATTATCAGGCATTTACTTTAAGTATAGAGAAAAATTTTATTTTCCTTTTGCCCGATGACGTTCCATTTTATAGATAGTGTTAAAATCGACACTTAAGGAAACATCTTTTGCGACGCATAACCAGTGTTGGGCAAGATATCGAATTTTATTATCTAGATAATAGATAATAGATAACATAGTTTAAAATATTTAGATAAAGATAACAGATAATTTAGCCATTATCTAGATAAAATTTTAGATAACAGATAAGATAATGTTTACAGAAATAATGCATTAGGTCAGTGTTTCTCAACCGCCGGTCCGTGGACCGGTGCCGGACTGCGAAAGTACCTCACCGGTCCCCAGAAAGATGTGTAAATTACAATAAATTACAAAAGTGTTGTAACGAAACTTTTTAGCGGTAAAAATCGCATGTTTTGGAATTTAGTTTTTTATTTACGACCCATGATAGCATACGTCTAGCACAATAGAGTACATTTTTTGTTTAAGAAAAGTGCTTAAAAAGTGTCGAAATTTATCTGAATTACATGATCGATCAAGTGGCCGGAAAATGACACTTCATATTACACGATTAAATGTTATTCCAACTAATGGCCGAAATGATTCCTAGCTACAGGAATTCCATTTAAAATACGAAAATTGGTTCTAAACATCTCTCTAATGTTTAAAAAAATGTCGATACTTCTTTAAATTACATAGTAGACCAAGTGGTCGGAATACGACATTTCATATTATACGACTAAATATTATTCCAACTAATGACGGCAATGATTCCAGACAACAAGAATTCTGTTTAAAATTAAATAACTGTCTTTAAATATTTTTGTAATTCTTAATAAAGTGTCAAAATTTATGTAAATTACATGGCCGGCCAAATGAATACATATAGGAAAATGGTGAATTTAGCTTCAATTTTCTTTTTCTCAGGAAAAATAAAGATGTATTGTTATTATCTTATCTTTTTCCTTTGAATAATAAAAAGATAAGTTAAAAGATAACTTCTTTTGAAAATATCTAGATAAAAGATAATAGATAACGAAAACATTATCTAGATAAATATTCAGATAACGTTATCTAGATAAGGACAAGACTGCTCATAACACTCAGCTTCAGCGAGTGGTCGGACATTAGAATATCAAACGGGGTTTCGAAGAAAACAAAATTCTTAAGTCACTAAACCCAAAGGAATTGAATTTTTTTTAGGTCTAGTGACCCAGAAAAGTTGTGACGCTTCCAGTGTGTCCTCAGATGTAATTGATAACAAGATGCGAGCTGCAACCTGTGCATTATTTTTGAAAACACATTTGAAGTTTCATATCTTATATAATACATATCTCTTAATATAAGTAGATATAATAACTCAACAATTACTCAGTATTTCTTTTTTTCAAATTTCTTCAAATGAACAAAAATATTGAAAAAAAATTACGATTTATTTCTGTAACGTTGAATAACTCCTTAAACCAGTGTTACCATCAAAAAAATATACTGAAATTTTGTCACAAAACCAGATGAATGAAGATATCAATTGTTATATTATAATTTCAATGAAAATGGTACATTGTGTAATTTCTCTATAATACGTACAGTAAGTACATTATGTATAGATAGGTACGTAGTTACATAATACAGTATTGTGTAGGTATACTGTAGAATGGAACGAAGTTGTAAATAATAATGAAGATGGAGAAACACAAGTGAACTGAAAATGGGTTTTAATGATTAATAAAGATACTCTATTATTAATATTTAGAGCAGTAGTACCCACCCAGTTATGCTCGTATCTCGTAAGTTTTTGCGATAGTACGTTCGCATGCAAATATGATACAATACACGGAGAGGGTCTTCTTGCTGGCGGAACGTATACGCTAGCTACCAGAAAACAACACATCACATTTGTATCCATAATTAGTGTGGTTCAATATTTTCCATCTCTCTCATGAAAATATATCATTTTCTTTCATGAAAATTGTAAAATTGTGTTTTTAATTTGTCTCTGCTGTATTGGAATTAATGTGAATTGTTCTTTTTCTTGGAAAATATTTTGGAATTTTTAATTTCAAACAATGATAGCATATTGCGAATTAATCATCAGTATATAAAATACCCTAGAGTTTTCATTTTTTTTTTTTTAAATTATGTTTAATCAGGGGCTTCAAAGTGAAGTTCACGAATCAAACGTGGTTCGCGAATCCCAAAAATGCGATCCCCCGTACGGTCTTTGCGTTGAAAAATATCAATTTTTATATGTAGTAGGTATATCTTGTTATGTTACCTATAATTATAGATTTTATATGGCAGTAATGTTCAACCAGTTTTTTGCTATATAAATTACTTTTTCTGAATATTTTCAGAACATCTAATTTCTGCAGGTAATTTTTATTGCCCTTTTTACAATTCCGATTTTGTGAAAAATGAAAGAAATACAAGGTAGGTAGGTAGGCGTATTAAATAAGACTCCTTGATATCTTTGATAAGTACACTTTATTTATTGATTGTTGCGACGATACAGGTACAGATGTATATCGACGTACGATGTATCTGTCGTATGAAAGGTGCGTGTTAAATATAACGAAGTCGTTTCTCTTCGTTGTGTTGAGTTCAGACGTACGTTGTTTGTGGTGTGTCCACTTGCGAACGTTGCTGATGGTGATGTCGGTTCCTTCCTCACAATAGTTTGCACTGGCCGTTCGTTCGTACTGATTCGTCGTCGGAACAGAGTGTGTAGCACTGACACTGATACTGATTCACTGCTGTGGTTCTCGTATTGGCTACTTGGCACTGCTGATGACGATTTACTATCGACTGACTGTTGATGACTAACTGGCATCTATCGACTGGTGCGCTCGTAATGACTACTTGGTATGAATTGACTAGTGGTTGACGATTGACTCACTAGCTGACGACTCACTGTTGATGACTAAGTGTCGATGACTAACTCCACTGGCACTGCTGTTGGTGTATTTATAGCGAGATGTGTGGCTACCAGAATGTTCCATTGCTAGAATATTCTTTTTAAAGTATGGGGGCTGAATGGTGCACTGGTGTATCTGGAAATTTCGATTGGTTGTGTGTGTATGTGTACTAATGTCGTCGTCGTATTGAATGAATATATATTGTTGTAGATATTGTGTGTAGGTACAGTTAACGGAACTTTTATTGCGTTGTACGTAGTGTTGTCTCGTCGTTGTCAAAATTTTCTGTTGCATATCTATGTGTTTGTATGTGTTGTCGCCACACATATGAGAAGCTTTAATTTTATGATTTTTAACACCAAAACTATAATTTTTGGAGCTTTTAAAAAATTTGGTATACGTGTTACAAAGCCAGACCTGATGAAAAGGGGAGGGCAGTAGGCGTGGCTGTGATCCCGGTACTCGGGCTTGAAATGTGAGCTTGAAAATATTGGTAAGGGGCCCAGAGAAAGTATAAAATTAAAAAAATAAAGTGGGAGTATTCAAGTGTCAGCCAAAGCTGGACATTAAGTGAACATGTGAGTATTGGTGTATGTTTAAATCAGAACAAAAGTCCGCCATACATTAATAATGTTTCACAGGCACTCGATAGATAACATTTGAAATTAGAAATATAACAGCGTCTCGCATTTAAAGAGAGGATGTGTCTGATTGACTATCAAATTGGAATGACACTCGAACAAGCCGTCGGCGGCTTAATTGGTAAGGCACTTGGCTAGCAGCCAAGAGATCCGGGTTCGAGTCCCAGCCGATCCAGTTTTAAAGTTTTTCAAACACTATGTGAATTTTAATTTTTTCCTATCTTTATTTTTTTTCCTATCTTTATTTTTGCTTTTTGTTTGTTACCTATATTTTTGAGGAAAATTTTTTGAAAATCTGTTTTTTACCGGGGCATGCCATTTTTTTCCGCAGCCCTAATTAGGTTTGCTGGAATGATGGTAATCCAAAATTTATTATTCAAAAGTTCATTTTTTACATAGGTATATTTAATTTAGGCCTAAAATTGAACTTACAAATATCGGACCAATTAAATGTAGCTTCCAGTTGATCCAAATCCAATTTCAAAAACATTATTCAAATTTCCCATGCCTAGACATCCCGAATACCATAATATCAAAATATTTTTGTGTGGTAACATTAAAAATGTAACACAAGTCCTCAAAATATTTTACCACGTAGAAAAAACTTATTCGACGATAAAAATAAATAAAGTTGGAAAAACATATTACATAGAACCAAAAAGAAAATTGTGATGTAACTTAACAACGGTGAAACAAGACAACAAGATTTTTTGACGATAAATAACAAGTGAGATGAATGTACTCAGTCAAGAGACATGACAGGGGCACGTGTGGTTTGAACAATATAGTTAGTATAAGGAATATATGTCGACGTTTACAGGGTGTCCACGGGGTAATTTTACCCCAAGAACAAGATTTGGTTTGCAGTCTGATTTAATCATATACGACCTTATATTTTTGATCCCGACCCCAAAGCGCTGCATTTGATGGAACATTGTCACATCTTAGATGGATAATTCATTTACCCATAAATTTTTTTTTATTACTCATGCGGGATAAATATTATCTTGGCCACATGGCTTAAGTGTATTTCAATTGTTTTTTGCATGCGTAAATGACACTTTCCGCAGGCAAATTGACGGTAAAACACCCAAATTGAAATAAGAAACGAAGTCATCTCTTAATTTTTCATTTAATAAATATTATTATTTTTATAGAAATCACTAACAAAAATAATTTAAACAGTAATTACCTATTTAAATTTTTTTTAAAATATATTATTTTTAAAAATTTTTTTTAAAAAAGTATGTGCAACTCGTAATAAAAAACAGAATCTGCAACTCACGCGGTTTTGTCGATTGCCAACTTGAGCGAATGAGCAACAGAATCTGCAACTCACTTTGATTGTGCGCTCAACTTCGCTGTCGTGGATAACCGACAATATACTATTTCAACAAAGGCTCTCCTAAAAGACTCTCCACTTTTTTTCAAAAATGTCCCATTTTCTATAAGAATACATGTAATTTTGAAATTATAGTTATTGTGAAATACATATCTTCAGAAATTTTACTTGGAAAGTTAACTTACTAGATCAACGTTTCTCAACTTGTTTTTAATTTTAATTCTTTTATTTTAACTTCAATTCTTTAATTTTAATTAGAATTTTTGTATACTGGAATCACTTACGTCATTAGCTGAAATAGCAATAGAGCCCCCAGTAAAAGATGCCTTTTTCGACAACCTAGTCAACCATATAATTCAGATAAATATTGATACCTTTTTAAGCATTACAGAAGTGTTTAAGAGCAATTATTTAACTTTAAATAGAGTTCTTCTAGAATCATTTCCGCCATTAGTTGAAATAACATTACGCCGTGTAATATGAAATGTCGTTTTCCGACCACTTTGTCTACAGTGTATTTAAGATAAGTATTGGCATTATCTTAGGTCTTACGAGAATATTTAAAAGCAATTCTTTAATTTTAAAAATAGTTTTTGCAGCCTGGAAACATTTCCACCGTTAGTTAGAAAAACATTAAGTCGTGTAATATGAAGTGTCGTTTTCCGACCACTTGGCTAACCATGTTATTTAGATAAATATAAAAATATTTAAAAGCAGTTCTTTAATTTTAAATATAATTCTTTTAACCTGGATTCCTTTGCGCCATTAACCAGAATAATATTGGTTCGTGTAATATGAAATGCCGTTTTCCGACCACTTTGTTTACAATATAATTCGACAAATATCGATAATTTCTTAAGCATTAGAGAAATATTTAAAGGCAATTCTTTAATTTTGAATAGAAATCTTGTAGGCTAGAATCACTTGTAGTTCATTTTAATTCACACATCTGTCTGGAAATTTTCGCTGCTCGGCACCGACCGATTTTCTGTAAACACCCGGTATTCCAATATCTATATAAAATATATTACACGAGAAGAGGAGTATAAGTTTATACAATTCTGATAAAAAGACAGACAAGCAACAAATAAGAAAGGATTTGAGAGTTGAGAGATGAAGCAGTATGTCCGGGAACAGGACAGGTTAAGATATATGTAATCAAGTTTGACATCGATTCCCTCATGGGGATAAGCTTAAAATTGACACACACTTTTATCATTTTCACAATGAAACGAGATATTTTGATTAATATTTTAGTTGAGTCAATTTATATGTTACACATGTTGGATACAAGATGCAGGTAGGTGAAAAAAGGGGGTTATTGGTCGGCGGAAGGAAGGAAAGGGTTAAATTATATTTTCGTTTTACTTAGAAGATAGATTTTTTTCGTTGTGTGTGTGTTATAGTTCTATGTTTAAACTGATTAAGAAATAGTAGTTCACCATAATTAGGTGAATGGAAATAATTGTGAGGAACGAAATATTCAAAATATTATGCAAACGACATGATGTAGGAGTTGTGGGTTAAGTATTAATATAATAGAATAATCAAAGTATATAGAACCATACACATGATTAAAATGTGCCTTCGTCGTCTAATTTTGCCTAATAACCTCCAATAGTTTGGCTTAAACAGAAACGTGTATTTTTATAAATATTTTAAAATCGATTTTACAGAAGGTAGCGAATTTTTCTTTACGTAATCGATATTTTTACCTTAAAGAGAATAGTTTGCATTAGCACCTTTAGAGAGCTTGAGTTTTCTGTTGTCAGTTAAACTTGTTATCAACCGTTTAAGTTAAAATATCGCAAATGTCTCTTAAAGTAATAATGATCACAGAAAGGCTTGTAAATATTTTCTGTTTTTGGGCGTTTGTCTTGAAAAAAAGGGAAAGACTTTCGTAAGTTTTGACGTTCCTATAAGCTCTTTAATAAGAATATTTTCTAGTTTCTGTGAATAAATATCTTTTAGCGAATTTTTTAATAGAAAATTCAGCTATTACTTCCACTGTCACAACGCCACTTGAGCTCGGGATTAGGGTAGAAATTTTTTTTGAAGTCCCTGGAAGCCAAAAATGATATTCACTCATTCATTAAAATTTATATAATAACTTTCCAATGAAGCGATAACTCTCGAACAAAACATCCTTTTTTTACAAAATTTGGTGAAAACATTGGAAGTCAAAAAATCTTGAATAAGTTTTCCAGCCACACACGTGCGATGCCAAAAATCTTAAAAAAATATGCTTTTTGCAAAAATTAAAATTAAAAATTATGATACGGTTTTGAACTGTTATCCTATATAAGCGGATTTTCGAGGAAAATTGATTTTTGGAAACGGAAATTCGCTATGTTATGCAAGATGCTGCAACGAAAGTATTTTTTACATTTACTCAATACTCCAAAATTAAATATGGATATGTCTCATTATAAAAACTCAATTGTTTGTGTATAGATTTTGGCTTCATTCTTCAAACTATAAATATTATAAATATTATAGCGTTCCTTGTTCCTTGTTCCTTGAATGTTGTTCCTTGTTCTATATTCTATATAAAATACACGACCTTTTGTAATATTGTTAAACATCATACATTCTCGACATCTTAGAAAGATGTTTAATCGTATTGGTGATTTAAATATTAAATATATTCAACAAATATTTCAGTTATTTACTTGTCGAAGTTTCAAGTTTACACTGAAAACAAGAAAACTTTGAACACAGTAGTATGTGTGTGTGTAACTTGCAGTCAGTTTGAACACATCGAAACACTGTTCGAATTATAGTTGTTGTTGTCGAGTTACAGCTTATGTAATATTAATTTAGTACCACAAACAATTTATATTATCCACCGAACGAGTCAATATTGATTTGAATTTATTTATGTATGTTGGCCAAACACACCAGAGTTACTCTCGGGTAATTCATCTTAATTTTGAAAGGCCCCTCTACGCTGACTGGCTGTGGGCAAATATTACGTGTTTGGTGTTCCATTTATTAAATGTTACCGCATTATCAGCACAACGTATCAGCACAACGTATTTCTTTTGGTATGTTACGTAATCATCGGAAAAACTGGCCACAACGTTGTGGCCAGTTTTTCTGATGATTACGTAACATACCAAAAGAAATATGTTCTGTTCTGTTTTAATTGTTGTCCTTCGTAAGTTTTTGGGTTGAGGTGTGGAAGAAAAAATTAGTGAAGCGAAAAATGTAATGCTACGTATAATTGGATACAAACCAGGGCCGGATCAAGGGGGGGGGGCAAGCTGGGGCACGTGCCCCCCTTGTAAGGTTTTAAGGGCACCAAAACGGTGAAAATTGGGGCGCCAAAGTGGTGAAAATTTGTTTGGCACAGTAAAATTGAGAAAATTTTGGAAGTGACGAACAAAAAAAAAAGGGTCAACAGTGAATATTAATGAGAGCGTTAAGGAACTGATGACCAAAAAAAAAAAGGTCGACAGAGACCATTTATGATAGGGTCCAGTTGACATTTTTTTGCCATCACTTCCAGGAAAATTTTTTTTTTATTCCGGGGGCGCCGACAGGAAACTTTGCCCCCTTCTAATATATCTAGATCCAGCCCTGATACAAACCACGTATAAATACGGGTAATGGAGAACTAGGTTTTAATTAAATTATAATACGAAGTTCAACTCGATAAATAGTAAAAAATTTGGGGGTCAAGTCTACCCACACTGTCAACTTCCCATTGGGTGTGCTTGAAGACTAGAGACTACTGTACATAAATAATTTTTTTTCATTTCAGAGGGCTCCTCCCCCTGGGTTCCCGAATAGACGCTTTGCCCTTTGTACCACACCGGGGGCTTCGCCCTCTGTACCTAAGGATGGGGATCAAGATATGCAAGACAAAAAGTATTTCATAAAAAGTTTCTTATATCTTTTTTTTTTTTTAAATTTTATAATAATTTACTGGTGTTTTTAACATCAATTAGGTTTTTAGGCCATTATAGAATAAAGACATGGTAAAAATTCCATATAATTTATGTTATGTTAATAAAGTTAATTCCGTTTTTTTATCACAAAAGCAAATCGCTAATCCGAATTTGCTGAAAACTTTGCCCGGTCTTCATTTTTTGATTACGCATCTAATGAAATTAGTCCGGAGCTGATATCATCATTTGTTCTCGAGATATGCGAGACGAAAAAGAATTCACGAACGAACGAATAAATTAACGAACGCACACACAGATATCACGCTAAAAACGATTCGGATTCTAGCGACCTTGAAACGTGCAGATATGTCCAAATTAGCGATTCGTAAACACGGAATAACTTCCAATGGAAAGTTAATAAGAATGTGTAATTTGTATTGAAAAACACAATAGAATGAAATATTCATAACCTACTCATGAATTTTGTTTACTACTTATCATGTCACTACAGAGAGTTGTTGCTTTTTATGAATATTTTCTTGGATAAAAATTAAAATATACCTACGTTTTACGTATTGACAGAATTTTTACAACCCAGCTGCTTCCATTCACTAAAAAGTGAAAACTACTACTTGACCAGCTAAATAATAGTTAAGATTTGTTGTTATGTGTATGCGTATTGAACTATGAAACATATACATGATTCAGTGTTTTTCTGGGCAACGAAAAAATTATTGTATTTTTTTATTCAACGTCCAAGCGTTTAGGTTTTTCATTTTCAACGGGGGATACATTTTATTTAGTTTGTTCAAACTTAGTTACGTCCAGTTCTGGTACATCCTGTAACTTTACTCCACCAAACAATACAGTAACTTTTGTAGTACGAAGTAAATATTAATTTACTTGATGAATTGTTCATCAGAGTAATCTTATTAATTGTGACACGGGACGCAAGAAGGAATACATTTAGTGACGTCATCCAACTTGTAATATTGTGATAACTCTAATATAAACAGACACATAAGTAATTTTCGAAATTTGAAAATTTTGTTAGTTTGATATCGAAATTTAACGCAATTTAATAGGTTAATGTGATTGAACCATTCTAACGATTAAGGAATGATTTTTTTGTATATTATTTTTTAGTAATTATTACACAAAACGTCAAAATTTGAACCTATTGTGACGTACAGCTTGTGAGAAAAACCCTAAGTCACCGAAAATTAAGGCTTAATCAAATGAATAACAAAGTAAAATTCAATAATAATTTTTTAAAAAGGATCCGACACTACTACAAGTCGATCAAGAGCGAGTAGTCCACCTAATGTGATGACAGAAATAACGAATCCATAAGGGACTTCGTTGTTAGAACTACAAAATCCTGAATCCGGAAAATAATTGATAGACTTCTTAAGGACTTTGTAATTTCTTAGTCCGTAGCGCGTCAGTCACTTTAAACATCATAATAAAAACTAATGCTGTTTCGATGTAATTTCGATAAAACAAAAAATATAAAAGATATGTTCCTGAAAAAAAAAGTATGATACTGATTTTTACTTTATTTACTTTCATGTCCTTTTTAGTCCCGTATCTTTTATTTCGTCATTATTCGTAAAGGATGAGTAACTTATTATTAAAAAAAAAAAATATTAAATACACTCAACAAAACAGCGGAAAAAAATTGAAATACAAAATAATGCTAACGTTGATTTTTTGACGAATCGAAATAAAAAATAAAGAAAAAAGTTTTCTTACATTACAAAAAAAAGGTACTATTAACTGTAGTATGCGAAAATCACGTTTTTTTCCATCTTTTTTCATTTCCAGTTCCCGTTTAAATATTAAAAAATGAAACGTTGCAGAAGTTTTTAATTTTACAAATTGTAATATCGAGAAATTCTTGCAGAGTCGATTCTCAAATAATAAATAGTAATATTAAAAGGGAAAGTACATATATCTTTTCGAATTTATTTTTCTTTTTTGAAAATACTTTTCTTTTGTATTTGATACCTACGGAAAAATAGAATGAAAATTTTTATTTGAAAGAGTAGGTACATTTATTTTGTAGTGTTCCATGCGAGTCACCAAATCATGAAGTCATCATGTCCTCGCACACGGATCAATAGATTCCGTCTAAATACAAAATTCTATGGATCGATTGGCGTCTTTGGGTGTGATATTATACCACTTTACATTCAGTCGTTCCACAATCAGTGCACGTATAAGATGAATTGTTATCACATTGTTGTCTGATTATTGAACCACCGTGGACAGCGGTGTTATGTATATGTACCCGAGCACGTAGCGAGGCATACAAACACATATACGTGTTATACATTTACAAACGCAGCTTCAATGTATGTACATAACATGTGAGTGGGGATTTACGTCACTCACACGTCACTTTTTGTCCATGCTGGAATCGCTAGTTTAAAGATAGAAATATTATTTTTGTATTCTGTATCCTCGAGGATGTTGATTTATTGCCACGCGGTATTATGGTTTCCATAAAGTTATTTAGGAGAAAAACCTAGGGGTTTAAAAGAAACACTAGGGAAGATTTGAAACATTTTTAATTGTCAAAAAATAGTACATTAGTAAAAAAGTATTTCTGTTCCTTTCTATCAAGCTTAACTAGGTTAAGACAAAAATACGATCGTTTTGAAATCGAAAATTATAGTTTAACAGAACTCTACCTGCGCAAGTATTTATCGATTTTTTTAATTTTAGCGAATTTCCAGAATGGAATTCAGCTATTACAGCCACTGGTCATGACGCGACTTGGCCCGGGACTATGGCAGAAATTTGTTTTGAGGGCTCTAGAAACCGAAAATAATATTCAGTAAAATTTATATATATATATATATATATATATATATATATATATATATATATATATATATATATATATACATCGATAACTCTGGAACGAAATATCCAATTTACGAAATTTGGCGAAAACATTGGAAGTCCCAAACCCTTGGATGAGTTCGTCAGCCAGACACGTCGGATGCCAGGAACATGGTTTTTGTTCTTGACAAAAATTAATTTTTTGCCAAAATTTCCACTTATTCAAAAATTTTTGCGAAATTTTTTTACACCATTTAAAAGAGGAGAAAAAATTACATAAAAAAGGTCTTTAAACTATTATTCTGTGTCAACTAGTTTTCGAGAAAAACTAATTTTTATAAACGGAAATTCGCTATGTTATGCAGGATGCTGCGGCAGGGGTATTATTACAATTGTAGAAATTAATTCCAGAAATAAGTTTGGAACCTGGTGACCTAATTTTCAGTTTGAGAGAATTACCTATATAGGAAAATGTTTTAAAACAAAAAACTATTTTTTGGATAACCCTTACCAAAAAAAAAAAAAATGAGTGAATTCATATTTTATGGTACATTCAAACCAAAACATACAAGCTCCTTTAACACGGTACATTGATTATAACAAGAATTTATCCTGAAAATTAGGTATAATAAAAATCGAACAAGATTTTCGATACTTTGGAAAATAGAACGCAGCGAAGCATTACGATGAATGAATGACGTACCTACTAAATGATTCTGAAAGTGACAGATTTACACATCGACCACTCTACTAGTTGAAGTAATTCGTTACGCCTTATAATCGAATGGGTGCTACTATAGTACTCACCTGGTCTCATCTAATGTTCTAATCTACTTAATAAACCTCTAACACTGACTGACTGACAAACAACGTACAGCCTAAACCGTTGGGCTTAGAAGAATAAAATTTTGCACAAGAGTTCCGCATGTAACGCAAGTGGGTACTAAGAAAGGATTTTTGAAAATTCGTCCCCTAAGTGGGTTAAGTAGGCAATGAAAATTTGTATGGAAATTCGTCATTTTTGAAGTTAGAAATATATAAAAATATGTTACTATGGCTATTAAAATAAACAGTAGGTACCTATAGAGAAACCTGCAAATGATTCATTCTCATAAGCTTACTTTTTACACAAACTCGTAATATAGCTATCTCTCACAAGATCTACTATCTAATATATTGAAAAAGGATAGTAGAAATTATAATATCTTTTATATGCGACAAAACTATATTTTTAAAATGAGTCATTCGCTTTATAAATAAATTTGACTTTATTAGGATTTCGGAGCCCTAGCAAGCTTCTAAATACCTTATAATATTGCGTTTTCTGTCACAGACATGCGCATTTGTATTTGAATAAGACGCCCACATTTTTTTTTAATTGAGGGACCGTTTTTTCAATACAAATTTACAAATTTAAAGAGCAAAACTTAAAAAAATTACAAATTATTCAATAACTGAACAAACTGTCATCAACTTATTAAAAATTAGTTCGATTTTTCTGTTATTTTATAGCAATTATTTTTTATTATTATTAACAAAATAAAAAAAAATATGGCACCAATGCACAACCAATGTTTAGTTGTTATATCGAATTAACAACAAAATTGTAATAAAAAATGCCTTTTTCTCTTTCTTTTTCTATTTTATAGAAGCATGTATATATAATCTCTTTCTTTCGCTGTTTTTTCTTAAAATTATTAATAATGGGTCAGATTCTAAAAATTGTTATCTTTGTCTAATAACTTATTTTAATACAGGCAGAGCCATATTTACATATTTGTGATAATTATGCAACAAACTATGTATGTACTAAAATGTCATTTTATCATTTACAATTTCAAAAGTAAATAACGTAAATAATGATAAGTTGTGGTTAAGTGGCAAAAATTATTTTCTGGTGTTTATAATTAATTTGGGTTTTAATTATTTATTAAATAATATTTTTGTCAAACAAATATAATTATTTTGAACATTCAAATATTGAACATTCAAATTAAATCTTAAAAAGGCGCCAAATTTTATACTTTTAATTGTAAGTAATTTGTGGTGTAGGTAAATTAAATTATTTTAAATGGAAAGTGGTTTTAGCTTATTGCATTACTTAACAATCCAAAAAAAAAACATAAAATCCATTTAAATTTGTGGAAATTCCGGATTTTTTGAAAATTTTATAAGATTGTGAAATCAGATTTCGAAAAGTTAATTGAAATATAAGTTAAAAGACCATATTGACCATGGCCCAGTTTCTGACCTTTTTAACTTTTTTATAAATTAATAAAAAAAAACTATTTTAAATAAGAAGAAAAATAAATTCTTAATTTAAAGTAATTTATTCTGTGCCTAATAAATAGCAATTGAAAAAATATAGAATAGATTAACTAAATAGAAAGAAATTTCGCTAAAACAGGCGAGGTTATCTGTTTAGTGACATATGCATAAAATAGTTATCTTAGATTAGTTTATTAATAATGAACGTTTGTTCCCAACCGATATATGCTCCTGAATATTTAACATAAATAAAAATAAATTTAGAGGGAAAAATAATTTTTTTGCAATTCTAATAGGACTAAATAAAGTAGTCAAGTGCGTGTTAGACACGTACCAAGGCAGGATATCGTAGTATAGTAGCAAGAATTCGAGATAAAATATTTTTTGCATTTACTTAAAACACTGACGGTCATGAGCACTGCACAACATCAAGTTAAACTGACTAACTGTGACACAACGCTGTACCGTGTCAAGAATTCTATAATACCTAAGTGTACTAATTGGAAGTTTCATCATAGTAGGTTATGATCATCCACGCGTTAGTCAGTTTAACTTGATGCTGTGCGGTGCTCATGACCATCAACGTTTTAAGTAAATGCAAAAATATTTTATCTCGAATTCTTCCTACTGTACCGTAAAGTTGGGTGACTTTGGTCCATTTTTGAACTTTACACTGTTATAAGTTTTACACCAAATGATACTAATTTTTGTTTCTAATTACGTTTTATGGGTCTGTATTAGTACTTTTAACTTTGAAATGGAGAAGAAGCTAAATACATTCTAAATATTTTTTTTTTTTAAATAAGGATAGCCAAAGTCAGACGACGAAGTTGGGTTACTTTGGCCACATGTTGCTTTTTTTTTTGGAACACGTAAAGACATGCCAGAGCATGAGTTATTTTGACCATGGATTTAATAGCCAAGTATGTCCGAAATATTTTTTGAGGTTTTTTTTTTTTTTTTTTTTTTTTTTTTTTAAATAAAAATATGATAAAAATACTTCTTTTTTATGTTTTATTATATCAAGCTGCCCTTAAAGTTTTTAAAGGTAAAAATTGCAGGTTTTTCGTAAATTTTTCTATTTAAACTTTTTCAGGTACTAAAAATTAAATTGTTTTATGTATATAATTTTTTTAGAATCCAATATAATCTATAGAATCAGTAAAAAATACTATTCCGTACATAAGTATTATTATAACGTAATCGTGCGTAAATAAAGCAAATATTGAAAAATAGCTAAAGTCACCCATGGTGGCTAAAGTCATCCAATTTTACGGTACTACGAAATCCTGCCTTTGTGCATGTCTAACACGTACTTGACTACTTTTTTCTTATTTAATAAATTTTTGACACTGACTGATATCCTCAGTTGTTGCCGATGGTAAACACCATCGGGTGGGTATACGGCTAGTAATTCATATTTGACAATTAATATTTATTTGTAGAAAATGTTTATTTATAGTTTATTATAACAACATAATAGAAAACATTCATATAACGCGCATGGAAACAAAGGAAGCCACATTGAGCATCGTTCATTTTGTACATATGGTTTACCATTTTCAGACACATATTGCTATTCAGCTTTCAGTTTTCTTGAAACATTTTCGAAAGTAGTTCTATTGTGATATGTAAGCATACAAAATTGTGCATTAATATTACTAACATCGGTATTGGAGTAATAGTGTTTTCATTTTTTTCCATATTAAAACGTATTCAAAAAATTTTATACCAAAAATAAATACGTATATACATACAGTATACCTATATTGGTGAGTTTTGTGAACAAAATAATGATAAAATAACATTTTTGTGTAGTTTTTTTTTCTTTACATTATCCCAGAAATTAAACAGTAAATCATCTTAAAATTGCTTGGTGTTTTGTAAGAATACTTATTTTTGTATAATATAAAATACAAGTGAATCCTACTATAATGTATTTCAGTTGGAGTAGCGAATTTCGACGCACACGTTTACATCGATTTTTTCTGTTCACATACAGTAACTAAATTTTATTTTATCAAAGCAAATTGCAATCAGCGCAAGTCTACAAAATTAGAAAATTTTTCGTTCGTCGTACTATCTATTGTACGGTTAGGAATTTTACGTAAGCTTCTAATAGACGGCGATGTATAGTAGCACCATCAAATAAAATATACCGATACGTTTCAATACATGTCCCGAGGCAAGTTATTTCGCTATTCGAAAATTGGGTTACTTTAAAATTATTACATTCACTGTATTTTATATTTTTTGTTTTTAAATATAATTTCCCCTTTTTTTTACTACAATAAGCTGCCATTAAATGTCTTCCATTTTTCCCCGTTAAGTACAATTAGTTTTTATTCCACGAAAATAAATTTTCCGAATTTTACTGTCGATACACATAATAAACCGTTCGTAATGGCGCCATTTAATATAAATTTTCCCGTAATACATAACTGACCGTATTAGGTATATAGGTACATTATAATATTTTCCAATCTCATATTTTATCAAAATTTATTATAAGCAGATTCGGGCCGAAATAACTAAATAAATTTTCAAGTGACGTTTTTAAGATAACCAAACCGTACATATAGTACATATTAGATACACTGTAACTCATATGTTGCAGCAACACATCGTTAAAATTGTTACGGTAACAGCATCGATTCTTTGTCTGTGATTCACGACAATATTTATTATCATTTATTTAGAGTTCATTATTGCAAGAGATGACAAAATCGATAGTGGAAATAATGGCGAATGAAGATATTAAAATTGATTTATTTTTATTTCCCATAAATAGGAATATTGTAAAAGTAGGTATGTACGAAAGGGTAGTATCCAGTGTGTCTGGTTTCCAGACTTGTACGGCCGCAAAACTACAAATCTCGTAACAAACGTAACAATTTTTTGTATTTTGCTACTTTTACATTGCGCAAATTCGTACAACCGGGGGGTAGGATGACCTATATGGGGACGATTTGGGGATTCTGAACAAATGGTAAATCCTTATAGAACTACGGTAGTTCAACAGAGTTACCGGCAGTCGGCATAATATATTTTTAACATTTACAAAATACTTATATTCAAAATTTTAGTTTAAAATTCTCTTTGGACGAATTACACGGTCGCTTGGGTTTTTTTATTAGCAAAAAAATACATATTCATATGTGATTTTTATTTTGTTTCTGATTTTGGTACAGAACCGCTGTAACCTTACTACTTTTGGTTTAAAACCGTTGTAACCCGAGAACATTAGAAGCCAACTAATATAAAAAAAGTGTAATTCGCTTGGAGTCATTTGTATGCCAGTCACAGCTTAAGGCAGGTAGTCAGTCAGTGTCCGTCACCGAACACACACTGCATTGTGTTAACAATGTTACCATTGTTACTTAAATTGGACAGCTTGGTCTGTCCTATAATACGTGTGTTTTGGTGGTGTGTGTGAATACGCACACAAAGGCAAACAACAAACTAACACAATTGCAAGCGGTGTGTACCTACACGACATGGTGGGGGAGATTTTACGTCACAAACTCATTACAAGTGGAACAGAGACATAGACCACCTAGTTTGTCCCCTTGGTTGTAACCTTACTACTTTTGCTATACAGGGTGTAAAACAAATAACTCTCGTCCTTTTGTGGGGTGACTCATATCACCCTGTAGACACTAAAACCGCAGCAATTTTTTTCGGAATTAACAGTCGCGTCACCCCTCAAAAAATAAGAGTATACAGGGATAAGAGTATACAGAGATATACAGGGTGTAAAGGAAATAACTCTTATCCTTTTGAGGGGTGACGCGACTGTTAATTCCGAAAAAATTCCTGTGGTTTTAGTGTCTACAGGGTGCTATGAGTCACCCCACAAAAGGACGAAAATTATTTGTTTTACATCCTGTAGAAGTGCCGTGATTTTACTACTTTTGGTACAGAACCGCTGTAACCTTACTACTTTTGGTTTAAAACCGTTGTAACTTTACTACTTTTGCTATAGAATCGCGGTAAACTTATTACTTTTGGAATGAAAATATGATTGGTAAAATTACTGAAGAGGTAAATTAACCTTGACTAAGGCCAGACGCACATTGAGCTGCGTCACGCAGTAAATGCATAGCAGGGCAGAGCCAATCAGAGCAGGGCAGGGCAGGAAAGCACGTGTGGTCGAGCGCACATTGAGACGCAGTTAACGTAGGCAGGGCAGCGCAGTTACTGTGACTGTTGTAGAACGAGATAGCACGAATTTAAAAGCAGAGCAGAGCAGCACTGTTTTTCTTCAATTTCTTCATTTGTTTTCATTTAGCCGAAATAAGACCAACTAAAACTCGAGAACGTGTTACAGAGTGTCGCACAGCATCGCGCAGTTTCTGTATCACATTCACGAGTGCTACATCGGTCTCGTACGACGCAGTGCTGCTCTGCTCTGCTCTGCGTTTCAGTTCGCGCTGTCCCATTCTACAACACGAGTCACAGAAACTGCACTGCCCTGCCTGCATTAACTGCGTCTGGCCTAATGGTAGGTCTGAAGTAATATTTTATTATTTTTAGTCTTAAAAAAAGATCTTTTTATAGATACTGTGGTAATAGTAAAATTGGTAAAATAGCAAAATTTGGACGACAATTTAATTCAAATAAATTACATATTATTTTTAAATAAATATTGTAATAAATATCTATAAAGTTGTAGTCTTGAACGCAAAACTCGGCGACAAACAAGTGGCCAAACTACTATATCATAGCTAGATGCCGGCTGTCACCAGAATTTTACGTCATCATACGTAGCAGCGAGGCCTCCCCACTTTCTATGTTTATATACATATTTAGAGTTTGCATGTGTAGTATAGTGGATGTTAGTATGTGACTATGTGTGATTGTCGAGGCGGGATTGGTGCGGGTACTATAAACTACTGTATGTACGTATCTGCTGATCATGATGTAACCACGATCTACCAATCAATAGCCACGACCTAACAATGCTTGTTTACTCTTGTTAATTGCAACTTTCGAACCACAGGTTTTTATATTTATATGTACGCTTAATCTGTCTCATCTGCGGCGACAAATTTTGATTTTATATTAAATAAGTCAATATCGTCTTTCAAAGGTCATATTTAAGTTTTTGATTTAGCAAAATCAGTCAATGGCGCGGGGCCTTTAACCTGTTAACCGGGGAATTAGCTATTGCTCAACTCGTTTCAGAATGGGGACTTTTTGTTCGCAGCGATAAGTAATATCACACTTCAAAGAATAAAAGAATATCGTTTTAACTTATGGTTTTTATTTATTTTGATAAAATATTTTATATTTAAAATATAATTCAAATGTATTCAATGTACAAGGAATTAATTGAACAAATTATAATAATTATTTCGCAGTATGATATTGCTTGCTTGAAAGTGTTAATTTCCATGACGAAAAATGTCGTCATGCCCATTGCAGTAGGCTTTTATGTATGACGAAATATTTCGTCATACCCAGTTAACAGGTTAAAATAATAATTACCACAATTTATTTATTTATTTATTTTTTTTTTCATGATAAATAATATTTTATAATAATAATTTATTATTATTATTTATAACATAAATATGTTGAAATATACTTATCAGTTATAATATTCCATGGATAAATTTAATGTTTTGTCCAAAATTTAAGTAAAGTTGAAATATTTGATGTAAGTAAACCACATAAAATAACCTCAACGATTTTTATTTTCATATTTTTTCTTAAATTAAAATAAATTACATTAAGCATATCCGGTCCGGTCGGTGTGAAAAGGGAAAAGGTTTAATTAGTATTAATATACAAAATACAGATTAAAGTATAAATTTAAAAAAATCTCATAATCTACTTTAAAAATTACTGAACCATTAAGGAAACATAATACTAACCCCCGTGAAAGAAGGACGATAAAGGTGGGCTTATATTTTTTTTTTTTAGTTAAATAACCAAGCTTTTAAAAAGTACAGAAATAAATTATTTGTCATTTTTAGTTTAAACAATAGGCTATGGTTGAATCACATCTAACCCGAGACATGGATTCGTTTCATTTAATCGGTTTGAATGGGGTGGAAGTTAACAGTGGCGGTTGATCCGTTTAATTTTTTTTACATGAATTTTATTTAAAAATAAAATATCAGTTGTGTGATAAATGCATTAGAATAGTAAAATGTCACCTTTGAATTGACAAAATTCTATGTAGTTTAAAAACTACAGACGGTAAACTCAGTTTCCTTTAACCTCAAATTCTTAGACTCCATTCGATACTACAAAAATAGCACTTACGGATACAAAGTATTGTTTTAATGCCGCTTAATTATTATAAAAAGTATTGTTTTCTGATGATTAAGTAAAAAGATATTATGTATCAAAATAATATAATAAAGAAGTTTGTTAGTTTCGTTTAAAATAATTTCGAGAACCTTTCAAACGTTTTAAAAAATTATTTCATTGCTAAATCCGTTCTAATATAAGTTACATTTTTAAAATTAAAATTGTATGCCAAGATTCTGGTCTCGAGGGTAATTCACCCAAGTCTCAAGGGCTCCAAAAAGAACCCGAATTACTTCTTAGATTATCAGGATTATCTACGATTAAAGTATCAATGTGGGCTGTTTTAAAGTCGCTTGCCGAACAGAGCAAGGTACTATAACGAACTGATCTTGTATAGAATTTCGGACTATCTGATTTAAAAGTAATCTGGCCGATAACTAAGATAATTTTACCCACAGAATGATTCAGAAGCCAAGTTGCTACCTCTGCACTAGTGATACCAGTCTAGACAAAAAAAAACCTCTACTTCCCACCACTATGTTGTGTAGGTACACACTGTTTGTAGTGGTGTTGGTTTGATGTTTGCAACTGTGTGAGTCGTCACACACACACAACTACAAAACACGTATTATCGGACAGAACAACGTGCAGTTCAAGCAACAATGGTCTAACAAGACATTATAATGCGTTGTGCATTTGATGACCGACACCGACCACCTAAAAGCCTTAAACGGTGTCGGCCACACTCAGACACATTGCTATCCACAATTTTTTACACATACACTTAGGGCTTGATTTTACCCAAGTGAAATTTTTAAAATCATAAGCAAATTGTCCACCACAATACATTTATATCTTTCAGTTTCATCTATTTACTTGCTAATATTACACATGTGTAACATTGTTCCTCTTACCTCTCAGTTAGCCCCCCCCCCCCACGTCTAGTTCGTATATCCAAGTGGTTTCGTTCGTGTATTGTTTTATCTATACCGTGTGTTATGTAATACGAACCTTGCGGTTTCTCTTGAGTCTCTCTTCTCTGTGTGTTCAGTCTCTCCCTACGTACATATGTGTGTTGTCTCTTAATCTTTTATTTACGTTGAGATGGGGTCTGGATAAACCAGAGCAAGATCATAGACCACCATCTACTACCAACCGCGTGGTAAAGTTCAAAAGAAACTTTTTGTTGCTTCAGTTCAAATAATATATAGGTATTACGTCTAGTACACTTGAATTCTTTTTCGGGAATATTAACACAATTTATTGTGCGAAAATTAGATACTTTAATTGAGGAGTTGAGTGGAAAAAAGGCGTAAATCAACTTAGGCCTTTTTTCAATAAATGTTATTTTCTAAATACCTACAATATCTGTTTATTACAAAAAGCAAAAGAGACGAAAAGATCGATGTCTTTTCATGATTTTTCATTTACGATCATAATTTATGAACAAAAAAATCCAAACAATTTGATCGTGATCAACTAAATAATCTCATACCTCTTGAGTCATTCGTATAGTATATTTTTAAAAAACGAGAAAAATTCCGTTTTGTTTTTTTTTTTGGGGGGGGGGGCGGAATTTGGGGAATTTTGCTTCATATAATCAATATTCTCACCTTACAGAACAAAGTTTGGGCTTGCTAAAATCGTATTTCCTGTTTATTGTAGCATTATTACTTTCGGGAATATTAAGGGTTAAAAAGACCGTTTTTTGTGTAGCCACTAATAATTCCTGACTGAATGATCGTAGAATACTTTTAAATGAAGAAATTAAAGCTGAAAGTACGCTCTAAAAACTATGACAGACACTTTCATTTCATTCAAAAAACTTTCTTACATTTCGTTCACAATTTTGAAAAAACTAAATTTTCATTTTTTTGTCTTTTGGCGATTATCCTTTAAAAAAGTATTATCCTGCAGAAAAAAATTATTGAATTCTATAGCGTCAGAAAGTAGCCACTTCAATCTTTAAAATGTTCTTTTCAGAATTATTGTGAGACCATTTTTGATTGAGATACATTTTCTTGAAAAAATGCAAAAATTTTCAATCTTTTTGGCGTTCGCTTAATTTTTTCAGTTAGAGTATATTTTACAGACATTTTAACATCCATGAGCAAACGCACAAATGGAGTCTCTTCACGTTAGGGAAAACATCGTTGCTATGGTTGCCTATATTACGTCTTGTTTCTTTTCAACGCATACTATACATATAAATATATAATATAGTGTGTACTCTTTGAACTACAATAAGCTTATTGGACAAACTATATCTGTTTTATAGTAGGTACCATTGACAAGTACGTTAACTTTAACTTGTGTTTCTTGAACTGAATAAAAATTCTATACGACAATAAAGTGATGACATGAAGGACGTAGATGAAAGGGGAAAAACATTTGAAGAAAGCTCTAAACATCAATTTTTCATGGAAAACGCTTAAGAAATAAACATGGTAACAACGATATATATAACTATATTTGTGATTTTATTTTTCTATACCTTTGTCTATATACTGGGTGGGCCAAATAAGACCTACCAATGTTAAACACAAGTAACTCCTTTATTTTTTGATATAATTATTTTTTTCTTTTTATCGGTTATAACTGAATTCTTGGAAATTTATTATGGAACCATACAGTACAAGACAACGGGTTAAAATTATCGATTTTTTCTATTCTTGTCAACGATCAATTGTTATGACGAAGCGTAAATATCGGCAATATTTTAATTCAAGATCGCCTCCCACAGCCTTCATGATTAGGAGTTTGGTCAGTCGTTTTCAGGAACTGGGTTCAGTCCATCGAAATATTCGCACTGAAGACAATGTGAAAAACTGTGCGGCAGAGCGTTGCAGATGATCCATCTGTCTCAACTCGTCGTCGTTCCAGCCAATTGGGCATTTCCAGGACGACATTGCGTAGAATTTTAAAGTTGAATCTTAAGATGTACCCATACAAAATTCAAATTGTGCAAACACTGCTACCGCAAGATCACCAGCAACGACTACAATATGCTATTCGTTTTACACAATTAGCTACACAAATTGATATTTTGAATAATGTTTTGATGTCGGATGAAGGGCGTTTCCATTTAACCTCTTCCAGGACGGTCGGCCACTGAACCCAGTTCTTCAATACGACTGATCAAACTCCTAATCATGAAGGCTGTGGGAGGCGATCTTGAATTAAAATATTGTCGATATTTACGCTCCGTCATAACAATTGATCGTTGACAAGAATAGAAAAAATCAATAATTTTAACCCGTTGTTTTGTACTGTATAGTTCCATAATAAATTTCCAAGAATTCAGCTATAACCTGCAAAAGAAAAAAAAAATTATATTAAAAAATAAAGAAGTTACTTGTGTTTAACATTGGTAGGTCTTATTTGGCCCACCCAGTACAAAGCAGTTTATATAGTATTTTTCTTTGAACAAAAAAAAGTTTTTATGTACATATTTTTATTGTAACAAATAAATTAAAAAAGGTTTTTCTTTATTAAATTCAATTAAATTTTCAAAAGTTTCATTCAATATTTTATGTTTTTTTTTATTTATTTTTGCAATTTTTGTTTACGATCATAAGTATCCATTTAGTTACACAGACGAGTAGTCTTTTTGTAACAATAGGTACTTCTGGAACTGAATTATATCAAGGTAGGGTGGACCGGGGCATATTTACACAGTTTTTAGTATTAGTTATTCTAATTTTAGCGAATTTCCAGAATGGAATTCAGCTATTACAGCCACTGTCATGACGCGACTTGAGCCCGGGACTATGACAGAAATTTGTTTTGAGGTCCCTACAAAGAGAGAAAATTCATATAAAATTTACTGCGCTCAGCACTACAATCGACGTGTAAAAGGCGAACATATTCAATTTTGTACGGTAAAAATATAAACATTATAATTAATCATAGAAAATTTAAAGGATACAATGTTCTTTCCGTAATATTAGCTCCGTAAAATTTGTAAAACAGCACAGTAAAAAGTTCCATTGCCGACAGTTTAATTGTTTTTCTTACAAAAATTACCATGCTATCCTAAAATAGAAGAAAAGTAGAAAAGAATAAAAGAAGCTAATAGTAGAAAGAAAGAAAGAGAAGGTATCAACGCTGTCACATAGCGAGGCAAGCTGCAGAAAGTATCAACACAATCATATATGAAGGTCACATAACAGGACTGTTGGTGTTGCAAGTAGCTGGTTAGCTGGTGTGGTGTCGTGTGGTGTCGAATCAGTGTTCATTAGAATGTCTTGACGGATAGTCATCATTTAATTCATCATTTTGTTACTCCACTATCTTCAGTATCAGAATATATTGTTGCCAATCATTTTTCTATGGATCGTAAAGAATCAAAGGTCGGAAAGGATCGGGCATGTTCGAAGTTTTTACAGGTACAGCCGAAGCAACATAAGGTTGCGGGTCAGATGCGCAAATGAAAGAGTACGACAACAAGAATTAAACTATAACATATATGCATAAGAGTATGATAGAAGTTGTGTTACCACATTAAATTTTACCATGCTATAATATATTTTTTAATTTGGTCGTCGATCGCGCACGCATTAAAAGAGAGCATTGTAATTTTTCTGAAATTTTATCTACAAAAATTATATGATTTTTCTCTCCGTGCAGTAATGGCAGCAATTATTCGGACGTGGCTCGGAAAAAAGTAGAATTGCGGTGCCCCTCATAACTTTATGCTGGATCATCCGAAATAAAAAAATTAAAATTCATTCGTTAGATAATAGTTTTCCTCAGGTAATGCTGGGAGGGTTTTTCGAAATTTCAATTTTTCACTTTTTTAGAACACTTAGAAAAGAGATACACGATTTTCTGCGAAAAAAATCGGCTAATTTGTTATTGTAAAATAAAAATTATTAACAAATTTGAAGAAAACTCTCCAGCGTTACCTCGTAAATTATGTACAGAAATAATGTTCAAAATTTCAAAAGGATCGGTACTGTAGTTTTGAAGTTATAAGAGGCACCGACTTTGAAAACGTGAGTTGTGGGGAAAACGCTTTAAAGTTTTGAACACTTAAAAATTTTTGTATAAAACTGATATAGAATACTTACTGCTAAACTAAATTTTATATTCTACACTGACAAAATATACAGTACAGGTATAAACACGTTTGTACTTGCATTGAAATTTCTATAATAGAACGGAGAGAGAGATATATATATATAGAGAGCGAAACATCTGCCAGGTAACAACAAAAATACTTATAACTTCGTCAATTTTGCTCCAATCAACTTGAAATTTTAAGACAATATTCTTGAGGTATTATGCATTCACTTAAAAAAATAAAAAAAGCAAAAAAATTAATTTAGCACCTTACCCCGCCCTTAACAATTTTGACACTATTTTTTACAAAAGTATTGTATATGTGTGCATTCGTGCAATGACCCACGCATGATTGGGCTATCCATCGAAGTGTTTTAATGTCAGCATGATCAGAAAGAAATTTTATCAAATTCGGTTCAACCGTTTTTTAAATAAAAAAGCTACAAAAATACAAATTCTGGGAAGTTGATCGTGTGGACCTTAGGATCGCCATATTTTTACTCATTTGTAAACAAAAGTTGGACGTCTGTGACTCAGACAGAATAGTCAGCCGAACAAAAGGAGCAAGTTTTGAAATTTTGGACCATAAAAATGCAAACAAAAGTAATTTTTTTTTTGTTAAAATTTTCTTTATTTTACCAGTTCAACGCAAAGCGAAAAATAATTTGCTACCGGACAAGTTCCCCCCATCTCTTTTTTTTGCTGATAGATAAAAAAGGTATACCGCAACGGCTGGGAAAAATTATCAGTAAAATATGGTTCCATCTGTGATTTGGACTAATTAGGTATCAAAACCAAAATATTTCATTTATAACATTTAAATTAAATTTTATTGGATTATAACAAATAGTGTGGAATAATCAAATTATCAATGGTTAAATAAACAAAATTATTATTTATTAACATGAAAAAATTAAAATCAAAATATGTACAATGCAAATAATACAATATATCAAAATTATTTATAATACTAAAATAACATTGTTAAAAATCATATGGCGATTAAAATTATTTAAATAGTATTGTATGAATTATTTTTTGGAAAAACACACCATCAAATTCTTTATTAGTTAACGTAATATGAATTAGCAGGGGTACCAGGTCTGTAATATCTAAAAGAAAATGACTTTTCAATATTTTTGGAGGATCATTTAAAAAATATTTAGCAATAAACAGAAAAAATTACATAAAAACATTCTTATTTTTTTTGTGTTTAATCATGCTAATCCTAACTAATATTATAAATGCGAACATGAGTTTGTTTGTTTGTTTGTTTGTCTTACTTCCACGTCGTAACAGCCTAAGCAATTGATTTAAAACTTTGCACAGAGATAACTTGGGAGACAAAGAAGGATATGTGCTACTTTCTATCTCAGGAAAAAATTATGTTCCAATGGAAAAATTCGAAAGAAAAAATAACCATTCTCAATAGTGACACGAACGAACGAACACGGACGAAACCGCAGGTGTTATTATAAATGTGAAAATAAGTTTGTTTCTTTATTTCGCTTTCATACCTCGACAACTAAACCAATCGACAAAACTTTTCACAGAAATAGCTGAGAAGAGAGAGAATAACATAGCCTATTTTTAATACCGAAAAACATTTCATTCCTGGTAGAAACTGTATTTAACAATAAAATAAAATTACGATAGTCAAAGTTAAAAAAACGTATGATTAACTTCAGCTTTGTTAACAGGGAAGACGGAGAAGGACGTAGGCTACTTTTACCGCTGGAAAACATCTAACTTGATGTAAAAGTTTCAATACATGAAAACTAGCTCGTAATCTGATAGTTATGGTTTGGTGAAAAGTAATAAAGGAAACATTCTCATATTTCCTCATAGGAATTTTTACAAAATAAATGTTTCATATAATTTTTCTATCCGATAAAATCACGACATATATTTAAAAATGAATTATTCCTTTAGTAAGGAAAACAAAATAACTGAAAAATTATTTAAAAGGACATAATCGGAAAGAATAAATTCAAACGGAAATTGAATTTGTTATACGAGAGCTTGCTAATGAAACACCACACCAAACTTGTCGGCTGTCTAACAAACGTAAGACGAGAACGAAGACGGTGTAACATAAATTGTCGACACTCAGAAATAAAAACATAAAAAAAGAAATAAGTTCTTTTTTACGATGGACGTTTGCGGCAATAAAAAGAGATAAAAATGTATATGTTTCCTTTATTACACTAGCGTACACTAACTATCTATATGCTGAAATTTTATACATTTTAATTTATGTCTTTAATAAATTTTATGGGTGATTTAAGGAAAGAAAAGTAAAATGAAAAAAAAAAATTAACAACCCTCTTCTTTTATTATAATTGTCGTAAAAGTTGTATCACTAAAAATGGGCGGTCATTTCAATCATCACTAATTTTCAACGTCAACCAGAAATCTTTTTACTAGGTACGTTAAAATAAATTATCTGTGAGGTAGGGTGTGGTGTAACCATACATACACATGTGGGAAGTTTTTCCACCAAACTTTGAAAATGAAATAAATTAGGAAGTTCACGGTTGAGAATTTTAAATTAGCTTTTAATTATAATACTTTAAAGTAACAGTTTCGTAAGCTTGAAACTTATTTAATGAATTTATAATTCTAATGACATTGATTTATACGTTTCGATATCGGTCGGGGGGGGGGGGGAGGGAGGAGGGGGGGTTCTAGAACCCTCATACCGCAGCTACTACATTTTTCAATATTAATTTTTGTTACTGATCGAAACTGGATCGGAAATTAATTAAAAAAGTCTTAATGAATTGTAAATATTAAATTGTCCTTTATTAAGGAATAAAATTTATCAACAAATAAGTTTACTTGTTCTCGTATCTTCCTGTAAAGTTTTTATTTAACAAAAAAAAAAAAAATCTAAAAGTTTAAAAACATAAATTTTTATTAAAAAAGTTCTTTTTTTTATATTTATAAATTATAATAAAATACGTTAAAAATCTTATTCAATTTTTCTTTTATCCAGTGAAAAAGGAAGCTAAAGAAAAACTAAAACAAGCAAATTTAACTTCTTGTTGTTGTGTTATCTTCGCATCCTGTCTCACAGATGTCACTTATGTATACCGTGCATGCTGGTATTATTTAAGTTATACGTGCTTAGCACCATGTTATAATTCGTATTATACATTTATTTATTCAAAGTAATAAATATAGTAAATCTATTGTTTATATTGTTTACGATTCAGTCTTTGTTTATATTTTGAGACGGTTCTACGGGCGTATGAATGAATGGTGTATGTAAACGAAGTTGAATATAAGATATCTTTGAATTTAGCTTATCAGTTATTATAATAACTCGTTCCCACCGGAACGATAAGTAGCAAAGATGATTGCACAAGTAGGTATACCACAGTATTTTGTTTTCGACAATTTCTTTATATCTCTTTAAATTGTTTATTGAAAGAGCACAGTCATGTATTTATAACCGTGTTAAGCATGCAGTAACCCCCAGGAAGCAGCAAATTTTAAGAGCGACCCTAAAAAAAAGAAAAAATAAATTTTTTTAACTAACGATGTCATTAAGTTTACTAAAATTTTTTCAGTGCTTTAAAAGTCGTAACTAAAATAATAGAATAATGAAACCAGAAGCGAATTATAGATTTTTGAAGTTATTCTTTTCATTTTTATCAAAATTAGTCATGAGCAGCTTCAAATTTCATGTTTCTAACATTAAAATTACAGTTTTCGAAGCTTTTAAAAATTCGTGATGACGTCACCAAATTCAGTTTTTTCTTTTTTAAGTTATATGATATGAATCAAAGCTGTTGGTGAATCTTGAGTAATATGAATGTCAGATTTTCATTTTTCTTATAAAAATGACCATGTTGCTTCAAAAAATCTGATTTATTTTCCGAATGTGATTTTTCCCGATATGAGTTAGGTTTAGATTCCTATTTCCAACTTGAAAATTAAAAGATTGATCAAAAGTCGCTCTACGATCGATCGCAAATGACAGACTGAGCAGTACTTTTGTGTATAGTTTATTCAGCGAAGCGATGGAGTTACAAAAGCTAACGCAGTATTTATTTGTGTCCTTATTTAAAGATTTCTCCTTGGCCCGCCCGCACAAAACTTTGGTAATCTCTGTTGCAAATATATATTATAGATAGCACCAAATAGCATCAAATAAAACATGCGCTCTACTCTTGTTCCGTGTTCTAATGAAACAACGTTTTGTAAGAAACGAGAACGTACCGCGTTATAATAAGGTTGACTGTATGCTATGTTATATTGCGGAGTTGTTTTTACAATAGCAACTAGAAAAAATAACAATAATTCATCTATAAAAAAATTACTTTTTGAACTAACTTTTGTATAAAAGTACACAATTAAATAAAGGTAAGCTGAAGGTAAGCATACTAAAGGTATGCGGTCCTTTTTTGTGCGATTTTTTTTATGCGGTTTGTAAAAAATGGTCATTAAAATGCATAATGTGAATCAAAATCACGAGACAGTAAGAAACTTAAACAATAACTTTCTTTGATCAAAATACTTTTTAACCGTTTTAATCAATATATTGCATAAGAACATAAGTTATTGCATCATTGAATTTTTTTTGCACATTTATTTTTCAAGATTTTCATAATATTATAAAATTGAAATAAAATGTTTCTACATGTAAATTATTGCTTTATCTTGTTTATAGAAGCAACTTCTAAAAAAATTTTGAGCGTTTTGAGTGATGTTTTTTCGATGAGACTTTTTTTATGCGGCCCCGACCAACCGCATAAAAAAAGTTTTTTGTACAATCGGGATCGGACTATACTTTTTATAGCTATTTATGATATTTTTGAATATATTTTTTTTGTGCGATTTTTTTTATGTGCCCCCTATCCGCCGCACAAAAAACAGTTCAGCTGTATATTATAAATTTTATCAGTAACGAATTACGACAAATTTTTCTTTTTTATCCTATTAATCATTTTTATAAAAAAAAAAACAGGCAATACTACACGGAGAGAAAATTTCTATAAAAATTACTGTGCTCATACTACAATCGACGTGTAACAGGCGAACATATCCAATTTTTGTACGGTAAAATTATAAAAATTACAATAATATAACTAGAACTTTTATAATTTTACCGTACGAAAATTGGATATGTTCGCCTGTTACACGTCGATTACAGTATGAGCACAGTAATTTTTATAGGAATTTTCCTCCGTGTAGAAATTTTATTACCGTTACTAGATTGAATTAATAAATAACATCAATAAACCATAGCGACAGAGATGGCAAAAAATCATTAGCGTTACATTCCAACCTTTTTCCTGCCAATACAATATTGATTGTGCTAGTAAAGAATAAAATATTACCGCAAAATACTATATTACAACAAAATTTTTGCATCTTTATTTATTTATTATGTATAAATATACAATGAAAAATTTAAATAAACCCCCCAAATAAAGTGGATCACCGCGCACACAGATAAAAAACAGATTTATTGTGTAGGCCGACAGATATTGAGGGGCGCGGGGCGAAGTGGTAGAACGCCATCGGGACATTATATGATTGATTGGGGTAAAATATAAAGTTAAAATTGATTACGACAGGAACTGAAGAACACTGTTCTACAATAATGTTATCTATGTAGGGTAAATGGTGGTAACTGCAGCAGGTATGGATATTAGTTTTATCCCGCAGCTGGGAATAAAAGACATTAAAACTGAAATGTTTTTTTGAAACAAAGATAAAGTTTATTTTACAATCAACAATATAAATATTTTGTTTTTCAAAATTGAATAAATTATTATTGTATTTGCTGTCTTTGTCATGCAGTTTATTAAATGAGTCAGTCGACTAAAAAATATTATGCATATTTTTTGAATTCGTTAAAAATTTTACGAAATTAAATATTGTAATTTTGTTATTTGGATTTTTTAGTGTTTCCAATTTACAGAAAAAGTTTCCAATTTCCGATCTGTTTGTATAAAATTTTTAAGAGGCTTGGTTTCGATCATATTTTATAACCTTTAAGAACCTCCAAAATAGATCATTTAAAAAACTCACCATGATACACGTTAATGTGTATGTTTACTTAATTACAAGAAAAAACCAGCTTAGGTTTCGGAGACACTTTCCTATGGCGCGCCGTTAGTGTTTTTAATACGCGAATTGTATTAAACATCAGAAAAATTATATATAATAAAAAATCAACATCATAAAAATTTTTATAATGAAAATTATATAAAATTATCTTAAATATAATAATAATTGATCTAATTAAAATGATATACTAAAAAAATTATCTGGGATACTTTTATTGCAATATATTTTATAATAAACTTTAAAAAATAAAATTTTAAAAAATAATATTTTATTTTAAAAAATTTTATTTCAGTTGTTTATGTATAAACATTATATGAATTCAATTTTATTTAAGAAAGAAAAAATTAAATAGTTATATTTTTTAACTATAGCAGCAAAAATCTGTAGCAAAATATTATTTTACAATATAAAATACCTTATTTTTTATTATTGTAACAAATTTTTACTCAATTTTTTTTCTAAATAAATTTAAGTAATCCATTTTCTATTATGTCGATAATTTTAATAAAACAATTTTTATTATTATATTATTTCTGAATTAAAATTACATTAAACAAAATTATATTTTCTTCATTAATATTATCAATAAAAATAATAATAATTCTGAATTAAAATTATCAAATAGATAATTTTAATTCTGAATTAAAATTATCTCTAAAGGACCCTCCACATTCTCGCCGAGTTCCTCGCTGAGGTTGGCTGAGGCATATGAATAGCATTATCACACCAACCGCGAGGCACAACGAAATGACCCTCTACATTCTCGTACTCGGCCAACCTCGCGAGAATGAGGAGGGAGCTTTATAGATAATTTTAATTCAAAGAATAATTTTAATTCAGAATTAAAATTATCTATTTGATAATTTTAATTCAGAATTAAAATTATATTTAGTATAATTTCAATTCGGGAATTAAAATTATATTTAATGATAATTTTAATTTGTTTGTAACTAAAATTATGTTTAATATAATTTTAATTCAATTTTTATCTGTGTAGAACAAACGAACTAAGTCAAATTAATTATAATATAATAAAAATAGCTAGAAATAAAATTATGTACATAATGAGAATTTATTGAATTTAAATTATAGAAGGATGTTATTTTTGGGGGATTAACTAATTTTTTTTTTAAATATAATTCAATTATACTATTTTCTTGTATCTACGAATGTTACAAGAATTTATGTTTTATTTTATATTTGAATAATATTTATTTAAAGAATTATTATGATTTTAAATTTATATCTAAAATAATTGCATTTTAAATAATAATAAACATTATATTTGCGTGGTGACAATAATTTTAATTGTATTAATTTTCATGATACAGTAATGTATGACTTTCAAGTTAGTTGTAATATAATAGAAAATCATTCACATTAAATTTAATAAAATAATAATTCACAAAAATAACAGCCAACAACATAAAATATAAATAATTCAACATTCATTTTTATTAAACTGAATAAAAATTGCGACAATTAAAATTACTTCCAACTATACAAAATTAATTTTATATGCATATATAATTGAAAATATTAAAAATTATGTTCACTATCATAATAAATGGGGAAAAGGGCCTATCTTCTCTGTATAAAAAAATTAATTTTATATTCAGTCACAATTTTAATTAATTCGTTTTATATTTATAATAATAAAAATTCTTATTCTAAATTTTATTATAATTTTTTTGAGGTAATTTGATTTTTAATTATATATTTAATAGTTTTGCGATTAAAAACACTAACGGCGCGCCATACTTTCCACATAGTGAAATGATACACGGAAATATCATATTACCGAGTAGAAGATGCGTAGAATTGAAATAAGGCCTCAGTCCGGTTCATCCGACTTCAGCTAGGGCACGGATCAAATAATTATATCAAGACAAAATCCGTAATGTAAACCTTTTCTGACATTGATTTAAGCAACTTGTTTCGGCTAGGATCAACATGTATTAAGAAAAGTAATTTTAGCTCTGATCAAGCAGCCTACTCTTCCGGGGGGACCTTTCGTCATTTCGACCTGGATTATAATAAACAATAATATTCAAACAAAATATAAATGGCATACTTGGGGAGAACTACTGGTGGAAGCTCGTCTATATGTATAGCCTCACAGCATCAGAGCTGTAGTTTTTCAAGCCAGGCATATCGTCCACACAATACACACCATTCAAAACCATTCCTTCAACAACTTTTTTGCTGCAAAAATACAACATCTGCCGTTAATAATACCGAAACAGTTATTACATGGAGTCTCCGTATTGCATTAACGGAGCTGTGATCATTTAAACGCACTCTTTAACCTTAATAGTCCTCCTAATAATAAATCATTTTGAGTTAATCAAATCATATTTTACTGATTAACTATTATATTTTATTCTGAGTCCCCTTCTAATCTCCTCCATATACAGTAGAGCTTCAGTTAAGTTAACATCAGTTTTGTTAAGTGACGTCACTTTTTTTTCACTTAACTTAAGAGGATTTTACACAAAAAGAAAGAAACAATATTATTAGGTATATTATATATTTTTAAGACAAAGATATTATAAATTCTATAAAAGGTATATGTGTAATAAAAACAATTACATATAGTATGATTTATAGAAATTGGTTTGGATGTCATAAGAGTATTCAAATTTAAACTTTTCTCTGTTGAATTTTAGAACTTCGTCTGTAACTTAAAGTTCATGAATGTTACTAATTATGTTTATTTAAAGTGAAAAATCGAACAATATTACAAAAACAAAGGGAAATTACATTAATTACATATTTTGCATGACATAACTAAGATTGGTTATGAGCTGAACTATATAGCCATAAATTATACAGTGTTAAAACATAAAAACGTAAACAAATCAGTGGTGTTTTTTAATAAAATTATTTCTCTATGGAAAAAAGAATTTTAGAATGTTGAATTCTAGAATTTTTAAAATTTTTTTCATATATATACAAAGCGAGTGATCTGATTGAAGATTACTTACTTTAAATAATAAATACCAAAATACTTGAATACCAAATACTTAATAACTAATTCGGAGAATTTGGTGAATCCAAAACAAATCGTAGCTGCTTATATAGATTAAAAAATAGATACGATACTTGTCAATTGTCCGTTTAAGGGAAAAAAATTTCTATAGCAGATATATCCATAATGAAGAACTTTCTATAACAGCAATATTTTTAATGAAATTTATACATTAGTATAAAATCCAGTTAATCCACTGAAATCCAAATTATTAAATAGTTCGTTCTTATACATCACCTATGACTTCAATTACTATTTAATCCCGATCATCAAATGACCGCAACTGATCTCAATCTGCTTCACTAAAGTTAAGTTTCACTAAAGTTTAGCAAATTTTTCGTAACTTTAGTGAAGCTCCACTGTAATTATATTGAGCTTAACGTCCAGCTATTGTGATAGTTGCTCACTGTTATTCACTATGATTCAACTATTGATACCAAACTGAGCTTGAATAAACTTCGATGGTAGGTATTTACAAACAAAATATACATTCAAATGTTTTCGTTGCAAAGTTCATGCGGATAAACAACACTAAAACTGGTGAACTGACTCATTGACGTCAGTGGGGTCCACTGCTGCTATCTATAGGTAAAGGATTGAATGAATGAACAACTCTCAGTGTTATTAGAATGAATTTGTATATAGAGGATTTTAAATTTACCACAAATAGCAACAAAACGACTGTATAGTATAGTAATACCAAGCGGGAGATTTTCTCCATATAAGTGTGGTTTGATCTATTTTCATGTCAAAATACCTTTATTGTATATATTTTGAAATGTTTGTAAACATTGAATTTTGTTTTTTTGTAAGTAGGTACTTATTTTGTTTCTTTTTTTAAGCAAAATAAAAGTGATAATACATTTATTAATGAAACTATGTACAGTGATTCTTCTCAATAATTCCGCAGAATGAAATAAGGGGAATAGCTTTTCCAGGAAATGCTGTTCCCCCACCAAAGTCCGTATAAAATTTCTTTACGTCTAGATTCAGAATTTTTAGTGGAGTTCAATAATTTATGATTCTGTCAAAATTAAAAATTTAATATATGCATATAAATCCATATTTATAATTAATATAATTATTCTATGTGCGTATAATGTACCTGTAAACAGTATTGGACTTAGGTATATAATCATTTAATGATATACCTATCATTTTTATTACAATCATCGATTCATATACGCAGTTAACAAGTTTATTTTATTGAATTTTATTTTTTAAAATCTAATTAAAAAGTATTGACTAATTGTCTAACATTTTTCTTTTACTGATTATCTATCTCCTCATAAAATACTGCAAGACTACGCTCGCTTCTCTAAATGTTTTTCATAAAATCATAATTTTTTCTTTTGTATAAACAAATCATTTTTTTTATACCTTGTAACATAGATTTATCTCTAACTGTTTACATACATAAAGAAGATACCTGAATACACTAATTGATACACATCAGCGATGCAGTAGAACAATATAAGTAGTGCTGACTAGTTAGTCGGATAATGATGTTACAAACTTAAGTTGTCTTTCTATGTTTATTTCATTTAGGTAATTTTTCTGTCATTTAGTATAAACAAAAAATTTTTAGCTCTTATGAAATAAATATTATAACAGGTGGTAAAGTAGGGGTAACGCTCGAGTCTCAAACTGGGGAAGTGGAACTATTGAGAGCGTAAATATTCAGAATGGCAACTGTAGTTTGGAGTAGGAATTTGAAATTTGGTACTTGTTTACGTTCTTTGATTTTTTTGATATACTTTCTGGTTACAAATTTTCGTGTGTTCAAAAATATTATGGTAAAAGCATCAAGAACAATAAATTGCCTATCAACTTAGCCGTCAAATACTTCATATTTTTAACTCACCAACATATAATTCGCTGACGAGCGAATTTTACCCATTTATATAAATTAAAAAAAATAAATAAAAATTTATTGTGTGAATTAGCCGGAATAAGCTCAAAAATTTTAAAAAATAAAAGTTTTGAGCCAAATTACTGTGGTCAGTTAATTTTCGCTTCGGGGTGCAAAAAGGGGCGCAAAAGGAGAAGTATGGACTTTGGAAAACTTAAAAAGCTATATTTTTCGGGAAAAACTGGACTTCTGCCAGACGGGTGCTTGAGTCGCTCCAAGGCGCTGTAGTTACGCTTCTGGTTCTGAGTAAATCGTATATATACAAACGTTTTTCTGTCTTTGAATACTGGATTTGTTAACTTTTATTTCGAGATACGTTTTTAAAACCACTCTTAAGGGGGTTTTAGCAATATTTAAGGGGGTACTCTAGTCTAGAAATTCGAAAAAATCGATTTTTATTTTTTCATATTTTTAAAGTTCGGACCTTTAAGAATAAGCTTCTAAAAGGATTTCGGGAAATTCGAATTATTTTCCGAGTTATGGTTATTTTTTCCCTGTGTACTGTGTATCTTTTCAGTGTTAAATTCAAAATTTAATATAAATTACTTGAAACTACTTTTTTCGACACGGCTGACATGATATCTCAAGTTCTAATGCACCGATTTACTTGAAATTTGGTACAGACTTTCTTAATACTATCAAAATTGGTCCGACGTAGGGGTTTTTGGAATTTTTATTTTGTACTATTTTTAAAAAATTTCAAAAGTTGAAAAAAGAGGTGAAAAAATGATTTTTTTTTTTTAAATGGACGCTATTTTGTGAAAAAATTAATTTTTTCAAATCGGCTACGTCCAACTAATTCTAAATCCTTGTTTATTAAGAATTGACTAAAATTTTATGTTTCAGATCACCAGGAGGGTTGAAATCACGTCAACCAGGAGACACCTTTTTTTTGAGTCCCCATTTTGTCGGCCTGTATCAATTTCAATTTTGAATTTTTTTTTAATTTTTATACATTTTTATGCTTTTCAAATACCAATAAAAACCTGTAAAAAAACTGGATACTAAAAATGTTTACTGTTTTTTTTTTTTTTTATTACGCACGTAAAATCACCTCCATAGATTGTGATCTTTGGTCTGGTTAATCTGTGATCTTTGGTTCAGTCGATTCGACATTGGTGGAGAATTTTGATTCGAAAAACATGATATCAATTCAAAGCTGATTTAATAAGTTTTGTTCGGCTGTTCCTCATATAGTGCACTTTTCTCAACAATGGCTTTCTAGTCAACATATGTAAAAATTTGGCTTTAACTGATTCCCGTCATTTTTTGTAACAGTCCAAACTCTTTAAAATTGGCGCGCAGTTGGTTTCACATTTCTTAAGAATATATCTTTAAGCGAGATTATTTTTAAACAAATTTACAATTGCATTTATTTAGAAGAAAATAAAAATTTAAAGAGGTTTTTCTAAAAACAGAATTTCTCATCTGTTTTTCATGTTGACTATCGCGAAACGTATTACATGAAAATGTTAATTCAATTTCATTTATATTTCTATCTATCTATGTGTAAGTCTATCTACGTGTATCTGGCTTGAAATAGAAACATTTATCTTAAATTTTTTTTATTTCCATTTGGTAACGTAAGTAAATACATTAAATAAAATTTAAATGTGTATCTTTCAACATAAAATAAATTCAAAATACAAACATCTTTCTTTGTTATGTCAAGTGAGATGGGTTAACATTCTTGTCTTTGTGGTAACATGTTGACTTTTTTATATTACCATAAAATATTTCATTTTGAGTGAGTTTTGAAACTAGGAAAAGTATACGCTCAAATATTTTGTGTTAAGGGGTTACGCTACTGTTATCGATATAAAAATTGTCAGTATTTCATAATTAATTTCAACCAGTATATATGTAAATATTTACTGTTTTAAAGAAAACATTCATTTTTGTAACTAAACTGAAGAAAATTAGTTATCACAACTAAAAAAAAACACTAAAGCTACTTACAATTAGTTAAATACAATATCAAATAATTTTTTTTTAATTACCGTAACTAAAAAAAATGTTGGAGTAACAATTGCTTCAACTATATTCGTATAGTAACACAAACAAAATAATTTTTGTAAGTATATTATTGTTATAGATACTAAATAACAATGTACTAATAACCATATTCTGTTGTTAATGTAATCAAAATAATAAGCACACATTAACAAATGATTCTGTTGCAGTATACATGTTATGTTACATTCGTATCTTGGTTGATAGGCTTTGGGTTCTATATTTTTTTTTAAACTATTTATTTAAATTTTTTTATCTCTCACTTTAATACACGGAGAAAAAATTCCTATAAAAGTTACTGTGCTCAGCACTACAATCGACGTGTAAAGGACGAACATATTAAATTCTGTAAGGTAAAAATATAAAGATTATAATTAATCATAAAAAATTTAAAGGATGGAATGTTCTTTTCGTAATATTATCTCCGTAAAATTTGTAAAACAGCACAGTAAAAAGTTCCATTACCGACAAAAAAATAATTTTTAATTGTGTTTATTAAAAAAATTTCCATGCTAACATGCTAATAATAGAAAGAAAAAAAACAGAAAGAAGGTTGGTTGTGTTGGGATCGCTCTAATGAAATGTACCTCAATCAGCGAGTTACATGGGTTACATGCGAACCATATAGGTGTGGACTGTGGAAGAAACTTTGTCAGACAGCTCGCACCAGGCACCTTGATGCAGCTAGGTTGTCAGTTGCTTTTACACTCTCTTAGGATGATGTCATCGTTTAATTCATATTTTTGTTATTTACCTATCTTTAGTATATGTATTAGAATTATATTGTTGGCCATCATTTTTGTTTACAGGTTATGTGCAACCAATATAAGGTCGCGAGTCAGATGCGCAAATGAAAGAGTACGACAACAAGAATTAAACTATAATATACATGCATAAGAGTGTGATAAAAGTTGTGTTAGCACCACATTAAATTTTACAATGCTAGCACATATTTTTTATTTTGGTCGTCGATCGCGCACGGATTATAGGGGAGCATAGTAATTTTTCTGAAATTTTCTCTACAAAAATTATAGGATTTTTCTCTCCGTGTACTTACTTAATATGATATTTACTACATATTGAAAATTGAATTGTTGTTGGAACATTTACGGGTCGAAGCGACAACCTCTGTGTTTTCATTAAACATATAATGTGCGTATACCGGATCTGTACTGTTTATTATTATATATACAATAGTATAATTACTTATGAAGAATAAACTTTTTTACGTTTCTCTTTTCTTCAAAATGGGCAGAATAATTTTTTTTATAGATTTTATTAAATAAAAAGTAAAATAGATAAGTTAAAAAATCGCTAAAATCATCAGAAAAATGACTAACTAAACGCTATGGATACTTCAAATTTATTTTAAGGTTTAATTTATTTTTTATATTTTGCTACATTAGCAAATATTTTTTGTTCAATTAACAATAGTGCACTAATTTCAGTAAGTATCAGTCTTTTGTTGTAAGCAGTTAGTGTCAGTTAATAAATTTTTTATTCAAACCCTTTTAGTAATCAAAACTAATTTTTTGTTTTGTTTGGGTGACTTTTTTCACAGTTCAGTTGTTAGAGACATTAGAGCAGCCATTTTTCAGTAACAGCAACTACCTGTACAGTTTTTTCAGTGTGTCTTGATACAATTTCCCAGTTTGTTACAGCCGTGACTAACTTGCATTCAACCTGTAAAAAATTTTCTCGTTAAGTATTTTAAAGTTAAATGAGACAATTACGATTAAATTTATATCAACGTTAAAAAATCAAAAATTTTTTATTTACAAGAAGAAACAGAAACTTTTTGCAACAGTATAACGTTAACAAAGTAGAAAAACTAAGAAAAAAAAATTATTTTGACAAAACAATTAAAAAGAGATTTTCATTAACGAAAATTAAATTAGTTTTCTTTTCACATTTCCAACACGTTGTTTGTGTATGTAAGAAAAACCTACCGAAAAAAAGTTATGTTTTCATAACATAAAGTTGTTTTTTTCATTTTCATTTAATAGCATACGATAATTAACTAGCTATAAATTTATTTCAAAACAACACATCACTGCCCTGCCCACCTCCCTTCGCCTCTCCCCCCGCAACAGTTTCTCACATGTTTTCGTAATATTTACCAAAACCTATATTTGTCAAAGTTTTTCCGAAAACCAGCATCCTTGTCACCCATGTGTCACTACTATAGCTTTACTTTATCTTTTCCATTGCAGATATTGTATACAAAAAAAATGAGGACTTTTGTACATATATAAGGATAAAATTTAACAAATTTATTTTTATTTATATTTATCATATCTTATTCTGTGCTTCAGTGAAGATAAAATAGTGGTCTGCATTATGTTTTAACCATAAAGCACCGGTTAGACCAAGACGGTCATCTTACGGGCTCACAAGAAGTGAATGTCATATAATTGTACTGTAATTATACTACTTGACTTATACCCAAACCTTCAAATAGGAAATAATTTTTGAACACAATTAAAGTCAAATGGATTTAAAATTCGACAAAGAAAATGTAATGGGTAGTTCTACAAACGAGGGAATTTTGGACAGCCCAACTCATTTTAATATTAATATTTTGAAAAATACATTTTTTCTAGATGGAAACTGTAAACTATTACTGCGTCTAACTGGTCACTCCAAATAACCCGGTTTCGAAATATATTTTTTATAAGAAATTACACTTAAAATGTAAAATTCTCAGTCTCTTGGCATGCCTCCTCTCCAAAGTAAAACATAGCAGACTAAATAATTATTTTTTCTGAATGTATAAAAAAAAATTTACACTGCAGTAGTAATCTATAATATTGGTACTTTTTTTATTGTATAAATAATTTTTGAATTTCTTTATATTCTCTTTAAGAAATATTCTATTGAATTTTGTCTCCCGAACTTTGCATCATTCTCCTATCAAACAAAAACACTTAAAAAATATAAAAAATTTATATTCCGATTAAATCATCGTTTGTCATAGTAATTAACTAAATTATAGTAAATAAAATAAACTACATGTTTTACTTAATTTGAGGTTGTATCAATTAATTCAGTTAACATTGTAAGTGAGATCGTACTCGGTCCGTATATAATATATACTCGTAATATATAATATGTATTAAACTCGTAAGATACTCGTAATATATAATATGTATTAAACTGTCGTAAATTTCTAATAAACAATAAATTCGCAATTTTTAACTTCCCATTGGAAGTTATTGTAATGGGTCCGATTTTACGAATCGCTAATTTTGACATATCTTCACGTTTCAAGGTCACTTGAATCCGAATCCATCGTTTTTAGCGTGATGTCTGTGTGTGCATTCGTTAGTTCGTTCGTTTGTTCGTTCGTGAATTTTTTTTCGTCTCACATATCTCGAGAACAAATGATGATATTAACTCCGGACTAATTTCATTAGATGCGTAATCAAAAAATGAAGACCGGATAAAGTTTTCAGCAAATTCGGATTAGGGGTTTGTTTTTTGTGATAAAAAAACGTAATTAACTTTATTAACATAACATAGATTATATGGATTTTTTACCATGTCTTTATTATATAATGGCCTAAGAACCTTCTGTGATGTTAAAAACGCCAGTAAATTATTGTAAAATAAAAAAAAAAAACTAAACGGAAAAACGAAATAAGAAACTTTTTGTGAAATATTTTTTGTCTCGCGTATCTTGAGAGCAAATCGTGTTATCATTTGTTTGATGAGGGTGGAGCCCCCACCCTTAGGTACAGAAGGCGAAGCCCCCGGTGTGGTGCAAGGGGCAAAGCCTCTATCGGGAGTCCAGAGGAGGAGTCACCTGAATTAAAAAAAAAAAGTTATTCATTTACAATAGTCTTTAAGGGCATCCAATGGGAAGTTGACAGTGTGGGTAGACCGGTCCCCCAATTTTTTTTTTATTTATTTGGTTATTTTTTTTAAAAATTTTTTTTAAATTTTTTTAAATTTTTTTTTTAATTTAAAAATTTTTTTTTTTAATACATATATGGGTGGGTACACTATATAACTACTTATATATATGTACTACTAATATAATATATAATATATATTAAATAAATAATAAATTGTTTAATAATTAAAAATTTAATAATAAAAATTAATAAAATTTTTTAATAGTTTAATAAATTGTGCTTAATAATAAAAATTCCATTCTGGAAATTCGCTAAAATGAATATAAGAAATTCTCTTGTGTTAATTTTAGTTTTTTACTCATTTTTTCACTTTCCTGGATGTCTCTTTTTTATGGCCATATGGCCGTATAATGGCCATAAAATTTATAATTTTTAATTTTTTGACTGGTCATCTTGTAATACTTAGTGTGAAAAATGTCATCAACTTGAAATAAAACTACTTGCCAAAGCTTATGCATGAAAAAAATGTCGGGCCGGAATTAAGTCCATTTTCTTTCCCTTTTTTATATAACTACCCTAATACATGTTTTGGTCAGTTTATCACGTTTTAACTTGTATGTCAAGTATGTAAAATAATTTCTTAATTACCGTTTCGGGCGCTCGCCATTGTCTGTCCTCACACTAAAGGATCGAATATACTTGAGTGTGAGACCATTACAACAATAAAGTACCTAATTATATTGTATACATGGCATAAGAGCTAAAACGTGACAAATTGACCAAAACATGTATTAAATTTTCTTTAACGAAATCTAATATCTACTTGACTTTAATTGTGTACAGAAATTATTACGTAGTTAAGTGTTTAGGTATAAGTTAAGTAGTGCAATATAATTATATGGTTGTAACGGTCACCCGTCCCGGTCTGTCCTCACACTAATGTCGTTAGTGTAAGAATTGGACAACAGTCGGAGTGGACAAAGCGAGTGGACATTTAGAAGAAAAATTTATTTCACACAGTCATAAAAAAAGTATAAAGGACATTAACGTAGGGGCATATTATATGAGATTATAAAATAGAAGAACATTTTTTTTTTTGCTGAAAAAAACGTCGCAAAAAAGTAAAATTAATATTAAGTTTTATTGTTATGCTGGTTGCAGTGGCGTAGTTGGTTCAAGAAGAAGGAACTAGAGACGAGACGAAACGGAAAAAACCAGTAGAAATAGTCGTAAGCTAAACTTTCTGTACCCTGAAAACTTCCTTCATAAAAAAATGGTCCTGATTTCTAACCCTTAGTTCATGAAAAGACAACAATAGTAAAAATCGATACAGTCTGAAATCTGATTTTTATTTAATAGTAAAAAATCAATAGTAAAAATGTTTCCCATATGTTGCGAACTTTATAAAAGACACTGTACATAATAGAATAACGGAAAATTTTATAAAAAGCGTAAATCTAAGGTTACTTAACGGATTTCTAAAATAGGGGACGGTTTAACAGAAGCCGAATTTTGAAATTCGGTTTCGTTTTTGAGTTACCAATCCTCCAAATTTAAAATATTTTTAACATAAAGTAAAATTATTTATGTACGACTGAATCATAAAAACCTATTTTATTCCATTGTTAAGAGATATAAAAAGTATTACTTTTTGACACTAGTTGCATAATGAAAAGCAAAAAGCACTAGTGCCATAAAGAATAGTCTACTTGATAAATTTTACTTTCAATTTTACAATAAACAGAAAACACACTAACCTTATTTGTATACCATATATTTACAAATATTGGCATAATTAATATTAATTACACAATCTGAACTAGTATTAATATTTATTCCAGGCAGCTTTTTCTCGTTTCTTTTTTAAATATTAATAAGTTTTGTTGAAAAATCTTTTAAAAATGCTCCAATATTTTATTAGCTTTGGATGACAGATAATAACCAAAGCATACTTTTTAACACAATAAATTTGTCTATGCCAACTATATATATAAAATACATTTTTTATTTAAAGTATAGACGTGAGATTTATAAATTCGATTTTTATCGATAACTAGGAATTTTAACAGTCGTACACAGGGTTAGCAACCGTACTATAATTATAGTAGACATACTATAATTACATCCTTTTTACTATGTACTATCATGCCTTTACAATAATCCTTAAATCTACTATAATTTCTTAAATCTATTATAATTTTTATAAACCATATTTTTAGACCGAAAAAACAAATTTTTCGTAATTAATTTCAAAATGTTTCTCATTTGGCGCCGAAATGATGACTGCTGATACAGTAGATGACTGCTGATCAATCGTGATTTCAATATATATATAGTCCTCCGGCATTTTGACAACTGGCGAGCAAAAAAAAAAAAGGTCGCCGCTCTCGCCTTCCGATATAAAATGCGATAAAATTGAATTTGGTGGTTATTTTTTCTAATCTACTATAATTTTTTCAAATTTACTATAATTTTACGACCCTAGCACAATAATTTCACTCTTCAGGGTTGCTAACACTGGTCGTACATAAAGCTTTGTATGCAACTTGTACATAATTTGACTTTATGAACTCGCCTTCTTTTATTGGCCTTATAAACACGGCTCGTTCATAATGATCTTCATTATGTTCTTGTTGCATAAATAGCTATTATTTCTGTAGAAACGAATAAACAATTGATATCAGATAATAATTGTACTATTATTACTTAAATAGAGAAAGCTATCTCCTAAGTTAGCTGTGACAATATAGTATTTTAGGATAAATGGGCACTATTATTATATAATATAGTATTTATTTATTTATTTATTTATTATAATCTATTGATTATGAATTTGATAGTACCTACTAATTATGTCTGAGCTAACATATATTACCTTCAATGTACCGAACTGACGAGAGCCACTTCGGGAACCTCGTTTAAGACCTCAGAAAACATCAATCTGTTATATGGGTGTCAGTGCAAAAATTTTATACCAAAACAGCTTTATAATTTTACCCTTTTTGCTCCTCCCACTTCCGACTCCAACTGCGCTTCCAATAAATTCACTTCCGCGAAGTTCCAAGTATTTTAACCACCCACTAAGAAAACTCATCAACCGCCCCTGATTTTATCACACTTTTATAATGTAGGTCATTCTTTTTTTTTTTTTAATTTAATATCCGCCAATAAACACTTACATTTCCACTGAAAAAATGGCACGAAAATTGTAATAAAAAGTGTGGCAAAGGGTAATAGGAGGTAGCTTTTTAGTCGAATTTTCTCCGAAAAATTAGACTTATACAGTCTATACGATAAGAGCTGCGAGAGGCGAGACCAGGGGCGCTATCCGTTTTCGGACCCGTAGAACACGATTATGTAAAAAAAAAAGATGTCTGATATATATATATATATATATATATATATATATATATATATATATATATATATATATATATATATTTTCCCGCAACCTTTTAATATGTGTAGGGCCCCCCTATGGAAGTTAAGAGATGAAATTTGGTAAGTGGGGCTTATTCCGATGCACAACAATACTATCAAAGTGGGGTCAAATTTTGGGCAAATTTTTTTTCGGACCCGACCTTTAAGGGGGTGGTGGGGGGCGGAAAAGCAATAAAACTTTTCCAAATCGGTTTTAAATAATGTTTCGGTCAATTATCTACAACATATCCAAAATTCAGCTTCCTAGGATGATATGGTGGGAGTAGAGGGGGGAAAAACGATTTTCGCTGGATCTAACAGGCCCCCAGCCCCCCAGAATTAACGTAGAGGGTTGAAATTTGGTGTGTTGATAAAGTTCGTACCTAGGTTGTGCTTTTTGGAGGTTTTAATATTTTACCCCCACCCCCCTCATTTTTAAGCTACAATTTCATGCATTTTCGACGTTTTCGAAGTTTGTACCACTCGCACAGGTCACCCGAATAAACCTAGAGGGCTGAAATTTTGTATTCGGATTGAGTTAGTATCAAGGGGGTGCCTTTTGGGGGTCTCGACTTTTAACCCCTACCCCCACCATTTTTATACCCAAAAGAACATGATTTTTCTTGTTTTTTAACAGTTTCGTTCGGGTCAAAATCTCCCCAAATAAACCTAGAGGGCTGAAATTTGGTGTACAGGTTAAGCTAATAGCCAGACACTGTTTTTTGGAGGTTTCAACTTTTAACCCTTATCCCCACGATTTTTACGCCAATATTTCCTTAATTTTTTTGCTTGTTTTCTAACACGTCTAGAGACTCCATAAGGAAACCTAGAGGGCTGAAATTTTGTACGTGTATTCAGTTAGTATCCAGCTAGTACCTTGTAGGGAGTCCGCATCACTTTTCCCCCCACTTCTCCCATTTTTACATCGGAATTGAATGCTATTGTTAAATGTGTTTTAAAAGCATTATGTTTATTCTAAATACAAGTAGGCGAATAGTAATTTTAAAAAATTTAAAAAAAGTGAACTTACTTTTATGACAAATGAATTACGTACATATTAAGTAATTTAAAAATGTTATTAAAGTCACTGTTTATTTATAAATTAGGAATTTTGAATTTTTAGTATTTATAAAATAGAAATTTTGGATTTTTTTGGAAAGAAAAAATATCTTTATAAAGGCCTTCCAGTTTACTATTTAAGGTCCTTTTTTAATATTTAAAACTAAAACATAAAGGCAATTAGCGGATAAACATGGGCAGGAATGTCCTCGTACGAATTGTGTTGGCTTTTTCTCTGCTATCTGTTTTCGGCACAAAATTGAAATTTACTGAGATACAGCCCTTAAATACTTAAAACCTTTTTTTAAAGCCTCGATCAGCCGAACACTCATCACCAGTTTTGAAACCAACAAAATGACAATTCGGTTGTCGACTTTCAATCACATTTCGCTTGTAGACATTCAATACCGAAGATGAAGGGGAAAATTCGACTACCGTGATGGGGCCCCGCTGCTCACGGCGTTTTTTTTATTTAATAGTATAAACCGATCAAAGAAATATTAATAAAAAAAAAAGGAATTTATCCTTTCCACAAAAAACACATCGCTTCAAGGGATTTAAAAATATTTCGTTTAATGTTATTTGTCATAATAGATTATTCATATTAAAAAAAAATATTTTTCTTCGAATAATAAAACAGAATATGTGTTTGTCAACATTTTTCTAAATATTAATTTCTTTTTTCTGTTTTTGTAGTGATTTTTGCATCCGATAAATCGAATTCAGGAAATTTGATATATTGATCTAGAAAGTTATTTCAGATTTCAGAAAATATCTCAAAGGAAAAAGCTTTTATTTAAAAATGGGCTAAAAAAGAATAAAATAACCTTTGAATGAAGTTTGAAGCAATATGCAACATAATTTATAAAAGCTTGAGGCGTTATCATTAGTTATTTCTGTTGTGGATATAAGAGCTATTTTACATTTCAGTACTTACCAGACTTAATTAGACGCCTCAAGCTTTTATAAATTATGTTGCATATTGCTTCAAATTTCACTCAAAGGTCATCTTATTCTTTTTTAGCCCATTTTTAAATAAAAGCTTTTTCTTAAAAGACATTTTTTTTACTTTAATTTATTTTCTACTTTTTAATCTGATTACAATTAATTTGAAAAAAAATTAAAGAAGTAATTTTTTACCTAAATTTTAATTGGTCAATTTACCTTAATCAAGCATAACTATGGAAACAAAAAATTGCAATGTAAAATCAATGGGCAATATTTGACAATTCTAAATGTCAAAAAGTTGTACAGGACTAAAAATCAACAATTTTTTTTTTTTTTGGGGGGGGGGGCAATGTAGGACAAAACTAATTGTACAATATTGCATTATCATCAGGTTAAACAGGTATGCAAAATTTGAAACCTCTAGCTCAATTAGAACCTGTCTAAATTTTGATTCCAAGATTTGATCTAAACCAACATACTAACATATCAAGTTAAATAAAAGCTTTTAAAAAAAAAATTGCCTCATAACAAGTATTTCTGTTGACGACATTGAACAGTTGAAATCTACATAGTGTGTCTATTGGACGCGTAAAATTGACAGACTTGACGAGAACAAAAGCATTTCGTATCGATCGGTCAAGAATGTTGTTCCGGTCAAAAAAATATTACTTGATATAACTTCACATAACTTCAAAGACGACTCTATATCCAGTGGTGTAGTGAACATAACCAGCGCCCGGGGCACGACACTTTATTGGCGCCCCTGTAGAAAAAAATGTTGCTTTTTTCCTCACAAAAAACAAATGACGAGCAAAAAAAAAATACCTAATTTTTTTGGCGCCCCCAAGACTGCCGCCTTTGGGCACATTTGGCGCCCTTCTGCGAGTGGCGCCCGGTGTATGATAGACCCCCTTGCACCCCCCTCGCTACGCCTCTGTCTATATCTTTGAGACTAAAACTCTTTTTGTTAAACCTCTCGTACGGAAAATTTTGTTCTTACGTATTTTTGATCAAAAATATTTCACAAATTCAAAAATGCAGAAATATTTTTCCGGTATATATCAATTTTTGTCGTTTCTTTTTTATATTATGATAATTTTTTTTTTTTTTTTTTTTTGAAAATTTATTCTCAACAACGAAGACGCCCAATTTTAATATGTATAATATGTGGAGGATGTTAAGAATGGAATGTTTGACTTTGTCATTGTTATGTTTCGAGGATAAATTTAAATTCCGTTCAAAATAAAATATTCTACAACCGAAATATTTGCGGATATTTGGTTACGAACAAATTTTTGATAAATTTACATAACGTATTACAAAATTGAAAATTTTTTCAACTTGGATGTCAAATTTTTTTTATTTTCTTTATTTTTAATTTCTTGTACAATAATTTCATTCGATTGTAAGCCAAATGCATATAAAATTCTTTTTCTAAAATCTTAGTAGAAAGTAGGCTTTTGCGCTCTGTGAAGAGAGCGCAGAATGTGTATTTGTCGAAGACTCTCGTTGCCGAGCAATAAATTTCTACCTTGCGCTTTAAAGCGGAAAAGTAATAATTTGTCGCTCGCTCAACATATATTTAATTACAAATCGGGTAGGCGTTGTTTATATTTTCTATGGTAACAAATAAATAAACAGATTCTAAAATTATTATGTTTATCGTAATCAAGTGAAATATTAATTTTACTAAATTTCAAAATAACTGCAAAATATTAATTAAAAATAATAAATAACGATAATTAATAAATAATAAGAATAAAAAATTTAAAAAAAATATGTACATATTATATGATGGAAATATGTAATAGTACAATTAGAATAAAAAAAAAATATCTGGGAACAAAATTATTGAGACATAAATTATATTATAAAGGATTAAAGCCACTGTAGGATACTGATTATTCAAACATCTAAAGCCGAATTTACATAATGGCATTTGGGGCTTGTGCCTCAGGCCCCCAAACAATAGAGGCCTCCAGTAGAATATGAAGAATAGGTTTTTTTTTGCTCGTGAACTGTATTTGTCGGGGAAAATAGAAAAATTTCAAATATTTCTTATTGCTTTATCAGGGGCCTCCACATGAGAAATGCCCAGGGGCCTCTCAAAAGTAAATCCATCCCTAATAACATCCATCACGTGACCACAGATCAAAGTAGTGCACAAAGGCCAAAATTGTACCTACACAGTTTAGTTTTCTCCGATTATGGATCTGTGCGATAACTTTCGAATGAAACATCCAGTTTTTACGAAATTTGGTAAGAAGATCAGAAATATGAAACCCTTGGATGAGTTCGTCAACTAGACACGTTCGATTTTTAAAAGCCAAAATTTTGCAAATTTTTCACCATTTTTGGTGGTTTCTTGCAAAAATTGGCTAGAATTCAAAAGTTTAGTTTTTTTACACGTTTGAAAAGAATGTAAAAATCAACATAAGATAAGCTAAATAATAAACAAATATTTTACTTTGCAAAATACCACTTTTATTTTTGAAACTGTGACAATATTGTTTCGAACCGTTAGTTCATTTAATATTATAAGATAAGCTATTAAACCATTGTTCTAAGTGAATTAGCTTTTGAGAAAAATTAAGAAATTTATTAAATTCCTTTAGGATAAATTATTCATTTGTTTTTGTCATTACAATATTTATACCCAATTTCAAATACAATTGAACATGAGTCATCTTTAAAGAATTAAACAGTTTTTTTATTCGAAACAAATCAGTCTTCAATTCTTTTCTAAAAATAAACTGCAGAATTAAAATTTACGCAAGTGCAGTAATGAAAGAGACAAAGCCGAGAAAACGGAAATTCTTAAATTCATAAGTGATGAATTATGATTAAATTTAAGTGAAATGGATTATATATCTATATAATTTTTTAAAATATATTATCAAGAATTTTTGGTGATGTGTTATTAGTTTTTTTAATTAATTTTTACCCTGGAAAAATTTTGTAACATTTGTATAGATATTATTATTTAAGGCCTGATGGTGAGATTATATGAAGGGCCAGGGGGAAAAAGAAGTTAAGTCACTTTAACGGAGATCAATAAAACTTAAAGAAACGTTATAAATATTGTGTTGTTTATTTGAGAAAGAGCTGTAAGCCAAGTCAGCAACAGAATTGACTCATTCCCTCTACGCGCTCGACTTGACCCCTTGTTCTCTCTTTGCCTCTAGTTTCGAACCGGTTTTTTTTAGGTGACTTGATCCGTTTTTCCCATAAATTGTTATAACACGTGATAATACTCTTGAAGAACTACAACAATCAATCAATAACTCATTTTTCAAAAAAATGTGACTTAGCCCCCTGGCCCTTCATATGGTCTCGAAACGTACGTAGCAAAAAAATTAATTATTAAAAAAACCTTTCATAAAAACTGGTGATTTTTTTCCAAAAATTCACCTAATTTTTCAAAATAAAAATTAAAAACTTTTCAAGCACGCGTCATCCCCAATTTTGAAAATTTGTTAACTCTTAGAAAACTAAACTCTTTTAGATGGATATTGGTTATGTTATATGGAGTCCGACAGAGTTTTATGTACCCAAAAGCGTCAAACATTGACTACTCAATTGATTTTAAAAATTTGTTCACTGTTAGAGAGTTAAATATTTTAGATGGATACAGGTTGTTATATGAGATTCATCAGTGTGCAGTCTTAAATTCGTTAAATATATCAAATAATTCAAATACGTCAGATCACTAAATCTATCCATCAAAATTTAATACTATAATAAAACTTTTTTTCCTTATCTTACAAACATTTAAATCCATTATTTGCATTTACTACAATTGTTTACAATGTTCTAAGTATTCATTACGCTAGTATTCTGTAACTAAACATTATCTGAAAGGTAGTCCACGTTGTGTTATCTCTTAGTACAGACAGCTTAGATAAGTAAATAAAATACGGTTTTCCTCAAATAATAATACACAATTTTGACTGTATTATGATATTTACTTGCATGTTTATACTGTAACTAAAACACCCTTTTTACCTGGGAGAGTTTTGTCAATTTATACATATACAAAGATATTCTCAACAAACAGTAACATAGAATGTTATTCTCAGGTTTCCCATTAAAAGTTTTTGTTATCTGTTATAAATTTTCCATGAGAAAGTTTCTTGTATACACTAACAATAATATTGTGTCCGCTGATGGATGAAATTTAGTTTGTAAAAGGTTAAGATAACTAAATTTTGATGCCAAAATTATTTTTTTCCTTACTGAATATTGTTTGCGGTTGTTTTGGATTATAAATTATCACCACCGGTTTAAAACATTAAACTAATTTAATTTAGTCCTTCCTTTCCGTCAATTATAAATAAAATTGAGTACAATATTTATTTATTGTTTTTAACAAATTATTATCACAAGATTATAATTTAATCGGTCAATTTTTACCGTGCAATACATAAATTTTCGGATATTTGGTTCGTACATTTTAAAATTACCTAACTTGTAAAAAGCTTGAGGCGTTTAAGTTCGCTAACCATGTATTGAGAAGTAAAGTAGAGTAGTTACTTAAGTCTGAGACGGAGGTAATTAATATGACGCCTCATGTTTTTATAAATTATGTTCCACATTACCTCAGATTTTCCCTAAATGTTTTTTAAACCATTTTTAGTGTTCTATTTGTTTCCATTTGTCACAAGCGATTTTCTCTGAAACTATTTAGATAAAAGAATTTCGATTCTGGGGGTTTGTTTCAAAAAATAACCTGAAAAGCGGAACAAAAAATTTTCCCCAAGAATGTTGCATAGGGAGCGTATCAAAAAAAAAAAATCAATAAATAAAAAATAAAAAAAATTATAGCACGAATTCAGTAACATATATATAACTGTATTTTTTAGTTTTTTTTTTCTTTTTTTTTTTGGAAAAATCTCTTAAAAATTGCGGTTTTCGACCCTTTTATTGTCCGAAAGACCGCTCAGAAAAATCTGAAAAAAATTATGAACATTAATAGTCGACTGAATGAAAATTATCAAAACTTCATTTTCTTACATAATTTCTAACATTGTGTCAAACGAATATTTTGATAAACTTTTTGGAAAATGTGTTCTCAAAATTAAAGAAAAAGGAAATATTAGTACAATTTTTAAATGATTATTAGGTAATAATTAATTATGTATGTATTAGTTTTGGAGTATATTTTCACCAATATTTTAATAATATTGGCGTAAATATACCTATTCCAAAACTAATACATAATGAAAAAGGAAATAGATTACACTCTCTGCACTTGAATTTTATTTAATATTTATAAAATAATTACTTCAAGATATTCAAAGAAATTGACAATAATATTTCTAGCTTAATATATTATCTAAGATGTTTTTTATACTACACGAATGCTGCGCAAAACGGTACACCAAGAAAGGTTTGTCTCTTTCTATGTTACTATAAGTGAAGCATATTAAGGATGTTCAATATGTACACATATATAGATATACACATAAAGGCAATAAAGGTAACATAAGTGTGATAAAAATAAAAAATAAAATAAAAAAGTTTTGTACATACCAAATCCGTAATAATAAATGCACATATAACCATATCACTTTTTTCAAGTTAAAAATATTTTTAAATATTCATGTTATGATATCGTCTCTGAGAAAAAGCATCGTGAAAAACGCACATAATTATACTGTTAAAAACTAAATATGTATTTAATTGTCTAATATATTAATTTATTATTTTGTATAAAAAATACATAAACATATGACTACATATGTGACTAAAAGTCTATCAATTAATGTTTAAATAAATCAGAATATACATATGACATAGCTTACATGAGGATACATAAATTATGTACGTATTTCTTTTATTTAAAAAGTTGCATTATAATGATATCATTTTTGTAAGTTAAAATTTTGAATTCAAATATCTAAAGGAACATACTGTATACACTACATTTTAGCAAAAAAAAACTTGTGATAAGGTAAACAAATAACGTTCCTCTTTCTCTGTATTCAGTTTGTGAAGTAACCGTATTGCGAAGCAAACGTGTAAATATTTCATCTAGTATAAATATCACTATTTCTTTCTGAAAAACGTAAACAGACCAAAATAACGGTACGATCGCTTTGAAATTGAAAATTGTAGTTTATTTTAGGAATAAAATTAATTCATCAAGAAAAAATATTTTATCCTCTTTCAAAAATAACTAATTGTACGGGACATTATTTGCGCAACTTGCACTGTTTCGAATACAAATGTTCAAATAGTGTTAAAGAAAATATCTCTAATAACAATTAATGTTCTACAATTCTTTTTTATTTAAATGTATTTTCAGAGTATATAAATTTTTCAAATATTTTTCTCGTAGACATATTACCTATATCAAATTAGCTCATACTGATAGAACACTGCCAACAGATTTTTTTCTACATATATCCCCCTCGCCTCAAATAGTTGAAAATGAACAGATTTCGAAAAACAGGAATGTGTTAACCACAGAAAAGATTTAGAAATTGGCAACGAACGGTCTGCATCGTTCTGTTCGAATTTAGTTTGAAATTTATTCAATCGAGAAACAATATGTGTTGTAGTGAGTGATATCGACTGTAGGAAAAACTATGTTCGTACATTTTCCGTACAGCACGTGAAGCTTTTCACATCGTCTATCCGCTACGCTGTGTAGGTGCCTACATTGTCGACTATTTAGTGAAAACCATCCACGGCTTATGTGTATTTGTACCTGTTATTAATTTTATCCGAGTAAAACCGCACGAAGCAAAGCGGAGGTTGGTGTTGGTACGATCGCCGGTTCAGTTTGCCGGCTTGAACGGTATCACATACATACGTACGTACATACAGTCGGCCATAACCTTTTCTCTGTTGTGTCGTATCCCCGGTTTATTCCGTTTTATTATCATCATTGCAACCGCTAGAGAGCATCAGTGTTGCTCATAATATAGTGGACGTACGTTTATGAGTTTTTCATCAAAATGGAAGTTGATTTATTTATTTTGTAGGGGTAAATTAGGGTTAGTTTTTGTTTACTTGATATAACTCAGTTCATATTAAAGTGATATGATCAGATAACTAAGTAAATTCAATTAGATAGTTGGAGGATTCGAACTTGAGATTATCTTGGAATCCATAGTTTTTCTTATAAGGACTACATAGGAAAAATTTCAAGTGTAAATCCCGCAGTTATAATACTTTTTAATTCCTTAAGGCGTTACAGCACTTGAAAATAAAGTTTCCCTTTTTGTTACTGGCTTAAATGATGTATTAGCATCACTAGAATGGTTTACAATGGGAATTATGATTGCGGAAATATTTTTTTGCACGATCGTGTATCTTCATACAGTTATCGATGTTGTTGACAATGCTAGTAAGCTACATCTCCCGAACGTTGGTTTATATCTATGGAAACCAAAAAATAACAATGCGGTAAGTAAAATTGGTGCGTGGTAAGTGAATAGGAGTGTGGTAAGTAAAATTAGGCTAAAAATAGTCATAATTATTTATTTATATTAATGGTACGGTTTAAACAATTAGGAAAATTAATCGATTAATATGAGAATTTTCACTACTTTGAACATTATTATTACTGTTACCATTAAATTTGTCTTCATATTTTATTGAAAAGGTTTTTCAATCATTAAAATTTTCTGTGTCTTTTCATAAATATGCAGCCAGTGTTAAAATGCTTCATCAATTTTATTATTCTCACTAATATTATAGTTTAACAAACACTTTTTCCTCAATTTTTTTTAATAGAAAATTCAAAAAAATATTCACGCCAACATTGGCATTAAATTTTATATTTACAAATATATGTAGTTGTCAATTGTCACTTATACCAAAGATTCGTAGTTGCTATAAAAATTTATAATATTTATTCATGGCATTCTATATCATAACATAGAAATATAAATTTCATCTATATTATCCGAATTTTATTTTTTATTTAATATATTTATTCTTTAATTATTTTAAATTGATCGTGGAAAAATATTATACAATACACGATGCGTTAAGTATCTTTACTGATCTCGAATATTGCAAAAACTCGACCCTGCGGGTCTCGTTTTCGCAACATTTTCTCGATCAGTAAAAGCAAGTTACTGAACTTATATTGCAAAATACTATTTTCTACTCCTGTTGAAAAACACACTCATTACATATTCGTTAATTGTTGAGAAAGTTGGGCATTATTCAAAAGTGTGGAGAAATGATCATTACTCAATACCTTTCGACCAATAAAATCACCGTATTAAACCATTATTCATTCAATGGGTTTGCGATTGTTTTGTGAATAATATAAGTTTTAATTGCATATGTGTATATGTTGTGTAGTAACGTGTAAGTAAACAAAATAATTTGAATTTTATTTTGATCGTTTCAATAGATACATATAAAAACATTTAATGAAATTAGAGTTAGATTAAAAATTTTATTCTTTATTTTAAAATTTATATTCAATTTTATTTAAATCAAAAAGAAAGAAAGTAGTAGAAAAATTACTCAGATGCATTACTACATTCGCCTCGTAAACTCGGCTCGTGTTGCAAACTTCGTGAGTAATAGCTATCACTATACCAGGTCGTTGGATAATATACTATAAAAATCATTTTAAACCCTATTTCTAAAACGATTTCGAGCGGTTAAAAACGTTCAAAAACGCCGCTTCGCTGCGCATTAATACAGGTCAGTTATATTTCCATAAGTAACTCACAGATGGCATTAATAATTAGTAAAACACACAAACCATAAATACGTTTTGAAATTTTATATGCGATTTATTCGAAACTACGTTTTTTAAAACGGTGGGCACGATAACTCCAACTATTTTCATCCAATATACTTGAAATTTTTCTTGTAGTTTCTTAGATAAAGGGCCTAGAGCGGTACACACGATGGTTGAAACTGGTTAATAAATAATTTTTTTTTATAAACAAATTAACACTGATTTTTTCATCGATTATCAAAATTTTTTTCAAACTGGTTCCATTTATTGATAAATTAATATTTTTTAACAATCTTTTGTACCGTTTTAGTAAAACTAATGATGGAAAAATAATTATTCATTTTTTGGTTGGTGTTTGAATAATATATTGTGCAATAAGTGCGGGAAATTGTCGATTGCCTACGAAAGCGAAGTTGAGCACACGAACTTAGTGAGTGCGCTCATTCGCTTGAGTGGGAAATCGACAATCCCGCACGAGTTGCACATACTATTTTTTATTACGAATTTCACATATTTTTTTCTATTATTATTACTAGTTTTGACATTTTTATTACTTTTTAAAATAATGTTTTTGAGTGTTCGTCTTTTTTTTTCTGAATTAAATATTGTTTAAACTACTTTGTTGGTGGTTTCTATAGAAGTAATTATGAAATATTTATTAAATGAAAAATCAAGAGGCGACTTTGCGTGTTTTATTGCCAATTTGCGTGCGGAAAGTTTTCTTTCCGCACGCAGAAAAGTATGTGGGAAGAGTACAGTGAGCAAACAGTTATTTTGCGTACAGAAATGTGTGCGCCAAGTTAGTACTTCTCTCGCATGAGTAATACTGCCCATCATGAACTTGCTAGAAAAAAAGCGTCTGCATTTGACCTATGCTCGCGCCTCTAGATTACCTTAATGAGAGAGATTCTGGTGTCAAAATGATAGTTTTTCTTAGACAACTAAATTAAAATTGTGAGACTAAATGAAATCTCAAGAATCTGTTTATGGGTAAAATATCTTCGATTTATTTAAGACGAAAATTAGCTGAAAACGATTTTTTACTTTGATTTTTCTTCCATATTTTGTGTTTTCATGCACGAAGATTTATTTTAGAAAATCAAACGTATACATTTTCGTCACTCACACGAGACAAGAAAACGAGTTTTACCGTTTTAAAATTTAAAATCCTGTTGCATTTCACAATCTCCCGTATAATGGTTGATTGTCAACCCACCACATTTCCTCACATCAACTTTAAATTAACAAGAGTGTTAATGATTTACAAAATTAACTCGGTTCAAGTTTGTGTGTGCGATGGCAGAATAAACACCATCCATGCCACCACGCCAAGGTAAACATTACAGTGGTGGCACGATACGATGGTACACATACAAATAGAGAGTACCGTAAGCGGCACAACTTTGGTCCACTTTCAGAATAATCTTGTAAAAAATGTAATTGTGTTCAAAGCTCATATATTTAAAGTGGTATAAAGTATACCACAGAATTGATTTACTTCATTTACAATATTATTTGAAATTAGCAAATTATTTGTTGTAATTTGAAAACTCATTGGAGCATATTATAGCATCTTTTAGAACCAAAGGAAACAGACAGGACTTTATTTTTCCTTATGTCTGAATCAAGGAAAGTCAGTTCAATAAATTGTATTTAACATGATAAAATTGCAATTAAACACGAATGGTGAGAAACTGAAGAAATTGAAGCTGTAAAATTCAAAAATAATATAGAATTACAAACATATCACAAGTATGTAAATTTAATGTCTGTTACAAAAAGTAAATTATTCTACGTTGCCTGATACAAAGTAAATCCGTTTTTCCTTTAAAAGTAACTTCAAACTCATAATGGATGATACATTGATAAATATCTAGATATATAGGGTAGGGCGGGGTAAAAAAAGACACCTGTATTAATTTTGAAGTCAATTAAAATTTATGTCCTTTTTTACCCCGCCCTTCCCTACTAAGTAATTTTTATAATTTGAAAAATAATTATGTCGTTTTCTTAAAACTAATTTTAGAAAAAATGAATATGTGTAAAGATTTGCTAACAGTCAATATTCATTCTCATAAGAGTTACGACAGATGGTACTATACCTAAAAGAGTATGTCGAAACTATTTGGCAATAATTTATTAGTTTGTCCGCTAGATGCTTTAAATATTTTTTCATCTATAGCGGAAAATGACCCCCTAAGAGCAAAGTGGTCCCGTTTATAAATCATAATTTTAGAAAAGATGACGGTGAAAAAGATTTGCTTATAACAAACATAATCGAAAATGAAGGAATAGGATATTAACCCTTAATATCGTATATAGAACTTAATTTTTAACAATTTTTGTAATTTTGACACAATTATTTTTAATAATGTAATTACTAAAAACTAAACACAACAAAAAATTTTTATGTAAGTACTGCATGTTTTCTCAAATTTTTTCAAATTTTTTAAATTTTTGATATTTTTGTAACAAAATTTTTTTTGATATTTCTTATGTTTTTGTTTACTTTTATAATAAAGCATTTGCCATGAAGATGGGGTTAATTACTTCGAAACCGGTAGCAGAAAATTAACATATCTGTTTTTTTTTTTTCGTTTTGATGACTTAAAACTCCTAATATGCTATCTCTTCATTAAATTATTATAGTCATCTAATTTTCCTTACATAATCAAAAATGGCGAATTGAAGATTCATTCTCATAAGAGTTGTGATAAGTGATACTATTCGACAATGAAATTATTAATTTGTTCACTAAATGGAATTGAATCTTTTTTCATCTTTGATGCAAAATTACTGCGCTAGGAGCAAAGTAGACTCGTTTGACGGTACACATACAGATAATGTACCCAGTTAGTTAGTATCGTAATGATATTAGTGCTTCAATTACGTATCTCTCGTACTACAAATTTAACCTATGTAATTATTTTTGCTGTACCCTCAAGCGGCTACACGCGGTGGCTACCCATCAGTGTGTCACGCTCATATCAGCTTGTTTCTGGCTCGCATGGTACATACAATATTGCCATGATTACCACGCGACCGACCTGCCGGTTGCATCACCACACCGACCGGTATGTTGAACGTTTTGCTCGAATATGAGAACACCTCAGTTCCCGACAGTTACCCCGCGCGTTCTGTTAATAATATTTATTAGTGTAATTTTATTAAGATTGTATTTTCAAATGGGTTTTAATTTTTATTTTAAATTAAAATTTGAATTAAATGAAAATTATCGAACAAACTCAATTATGTGTGGTAGTTGGTCCATAAAATTATTCGAAAATTGTTTCGAAATTGTTATCATATGTTTATTTGAATTGAAAGTTAATCAAAACGTATCGCACCGTAGTCCAGTAGTACAAAATGTTGATACAGTAATGTACCCCAAGTTCTAAAAACTTCTTTTTTCGTTCGAAATTTTTGCTGAGATCAGTTCGTCAATTTGTTGAATCAAGAGTTTTGAATTAAAGTCGCTGAAAGGGAAATTAAACTTTCGAAGTAACTCTTAAGTGCAGAGACAGATTATCGAGTAGACAAGTGAGACAAATGTGACTAGGCTCCAGTGGCTCCAGTCTTTTGAAGGGCCTGGTCAAAGTGTCTATTCTGAATATTTAAATCAACATTTAAGATTTGCTTTAGTTTTTCACATTATTTAGATTTGTTTCATTTATTGTTTTTATTTTTTTTGTGGGCTCTAGTATATTATGAGGGCTGGAGGGGCCTGGTAAGAAGATATCTTGTAGCCTAGAATCATTTCTACCACTAACTGGAATAACATTGGGCCGTTTAATATGAAATGTCGCTCTTCGACCAATTGGTCGAGAAAGTAATTCAGATAAATATCGACACTTTGTTCAGGCATTAGAGAAAGATTTAAAAGCAATTCTTTATCTTTGAATAAATTTATTGTAGCCTCGAATCATTTTCGCCAATAATTCGAATAACATTGGGTCGTGTAATATGAAATGTCGTTGTCTGACCACTTGGTCGACCATATAATTCAGATAAATGCCGACATTTTTTTAAGCATTAGAAAAATATCTAAAAGTAAATCTTTAAGGTACCATCACAGTGTGATTCTGCCGAAAAGTAGTCAATTTTCACAATTTTTTTTCGGGTGGATAGGATGGCGGAATGGGGATGAATATTTTTTTACGATTATAATTGATTTGACAATACAAAAATATTTTTCTTAATTTATTTTTATTTATTTTTTATAATTATTATAATTTTTTGAAAAATGTGTCTTTAAAAAAAGCCGAAATTCGGTGCCAACGATTGCGGCCGCAGTTGTTATCCGAAAAAAAAAATCAAATAGATTATGAATCTGTAGGTAAGCCGCTATGTCCCTATGGGAGCTTTTTTTTTCTTTGAAATTTGAAAAAATGGCGGCGGTTTTAATAAAAAGTACAAATTTTTTTACAGTTTTCCGTGTTAAAAAATGGAAAGATTTCAAAAGAAAAAAAAGCTCCCATAGGGACATGCGACTTACCTACAGATTGATAATTTATTTGATTTTTTTTCGGATAAAAACTGCGACCGCAATCGTGGGCACCGAATTTCGGCCTTTTTTAAAGACATTCAAAAAATTATAATAATTATAAAAAATAAATAAAAATTAATTAAAAAATATTTTTGCATTGTTAAATAGTGGTATTAATCGTAAAAAAATATTCATCCCTATTCCCCCATCCTATCCATCCGAAAAAAAATTGTGAAAATTGACTACTTTTCGGCAGAATTACACTGTGATGGTACCTTAATTTTAAATAGAATTTTTGTAGCCCGGAGTTATTTAGTGTAATATGTGTACTAAAAACATTAGTTAGTGTAATATTAAATGTCATTTTCCCACCACTGGGCCAACCGTGTAATTCCGATAAAATATCGACACTCATGGTCAGATCAGTTGTTTGAGGGATCCGGTTCAACTGTCTATTTTGAATATTGGATTTAATATTTTAGATTTGTTTTAGTTTTTCACATTATTTAGTTTTACTCTATTGATTGTTTTCTATTTTTTTTGTGCTTTATATCTTGTGGTGGTGTCAGAGTGCCCGATAAGAAAAAAATTTTTAGAGCCCCAAGGTGGGTTAATCCGTCTCTGGTTGTTTGTCCTGTGTATCCTATAAGCCCCTGTCAATGTATCAAAACATATGTAGTATTCAGGGAACTGCACTAAATAAAAGCACAAATTGCTTTGGTCAAAATTGATTTCAAAAATTTTCTTTAAGCAGTAAAAATGACGCATGTTTGAATAATGAAATCGCAATCTATCGCAGTTAACTTGTAAAGAAGTTTATATTTCTTTAATTTTAATATAAGTGAGGCAAGTCATAAGGTAGCATTTTGATCATCAAACTCCAGAAATTATGTGCTTCTTAATATTTAATTAGTTATTTTATATCGATTAATTAAATTAAAAATTGCTAGTAAATATTTTAATATAAAATTCTTCGTGATCTTTGAGTATAAATAAGGTTGAAAATACTAAAACTCAAGGTACAAGGGCTTACAAAGAATCTTACGACTATCATTGGATTTTAGTTAATTAACTAATTCAGTTTAATTTTCCTCGAGTTCCTCAGGAGTCAACTCACTCCTAATGAATACCTAATAACAAAACATGAGGCGTGATGGAACCTAGACATACATAATTTTTGCTATATTTTCCCATTCAGAGATGAAATAAAATACGTGGGGTGCGCCATAATTTCTCGGCCTAACATGATTAAAACTTATTTAAAGGTGACGTAATTTATACTCACAGAAAGTATTAAGTCTCTAGTAATCATAAACGCAGTGGACGAGTTTACATGTGTTTTATTTATTCTGTTGTAAAAGTGTAAACTCAATATGTCGACCGTTTCAAAAATTGAATATCGTGTAGTCATAAAATTTCTGACAAAAGAAAGACAAACTCCAGAAGAAATTAAGGACAGATTGGATGGTGTATACGGTAAATCCGTGCCAAAGGTTTCGTTTGCGGTACGAGTCCCTCAACGACGATGATCGTTCTGGACGTCCGGCAGATTCGATCACTTCCGAAAACATCGCTCTTGTAGAATCGCTACAAAGAATTTGCTTATTATTATAAAGGCATAGAGATGCTTATCCCACCTTAAAATAAGTGTATTAAAATAGAGGGCGGTTATATAGAAAAATAAATTCTTTTCACTGTTCTCTCTGTATTTTTTAATACTTACTCAGGCCGAGAACTTATAGCGCACCCTACGTATAAAGTGTGTTAGCTACCATTCCTACCATTTTTTAAAGAGAAAATTTCTCTTTTAATAACCATCAAAAAATAATTATGTTTCTTTTTATCTAAATCAACATTTAAGAAAATATTTTTCGATCAAAGTTTTTAATTAAATAATAACATCCGTCCAAGTAACGCGTTTCGTATCTCTCAATAAACTCAACTTCAACTACGCCAATATTGTTACAATCGACCAAGTGTTTTCTCTTCATCTGTTGATTAATTGAACGTCTTTGGTAATGACTTGATTCGCTAAGAAAAACACCACCACTTCATACAACATATGTATACTATACAGGTCTATCCGTCCATCTGTTTTAACATGATGTTGAATGGTCGATAATATTGTTTTCGTTTTTTTTGCACCCTCACTCGCCTCGTCCAAATAAAAACACCATTTATCAAATTCACTTATTTTCTTCTCAAACACGTAAGTGGTGTACGGAGTTGATCGAATAAGAACTGAACTGTACAAATTGGTTATTTTAAACTTTTCACTGAAAAACTTTCCATCAGCCAGGAGCTAGCGGTGTATTAAATAAAAATAATAATGTTGATGTTAGTAATTAATTAAGATACGTACAGGAACAGGATCGAACCGGATAATTTATTATTTTAGGATTTTCAGTGCTTTTTTTTTCTCTTTTCTTTTTTGTCTGTTGGTCTTTATCGTGGAATATTATAAATGATGTATTATATTGTATTTACGTTTTTTTTTTTTGTATAAAGTTGTTTTAATATTATCTACTTTGAATAACTTCTAATAGGTTGTCTTTGTAGGGTAAGTACGGGAGAGATGCCAGAGTAGCCATAGTTCGTCCGTTGATTGATAGATAGCGCTATTAATGATTTATATGTTTAAAATAAGTTACTTGTTTAAGCTGTATATGGTATCATTTATGATTTGTCCATCACTTTAGTAATTATCCAACTTTTTATTATTGAAAAGTAAGTTTTTTAACATAATATTTTATCAACCATTTAATTCATTAGAATTTAAGAATGTATATTTCATTGTTTTAATGAAAATGAGTTTTGTTATTAATTTAGGTACATATATTTTAAAAGTACTGTATAAAATTTTCGGTTAGAATTCCACACTATGCTTGCTATAGCAACATGAGGCATCTATGCCAACAAAAAGGAGAGATGCCGCATTTAAAGTTGGTATAGATGCCACATCATATTACATGTTAAAAACATAGACTTACACCTTAATTATGCAATCTTTTTTTTGACTGTAAATTATACTACGTAAATATAAAAGATCCAGTAACTGGATCAGGAAGAGCTCTCATATTAGTGAAGATAACGAAAATAATGATGAATGGGTGTATATTGACTGTTTAGATCAATCAAAAAAAAAGTTGACTGGTTAAGATGTATAAAGTGCCAAAAATGGTTACATATGGCATGCATCATGTATGGAGATGTGTGTAAAATACAAAATTTTTAATATGAACTATGCGGCGTCTCACCTTCTTTGATGCGGCATGTCTCCCATAGGTGTTGGAGAGACGCCGCTTTGCAGGCTTTACAAAAATGTTAATTATGAATTCTTTATGACTCAAAATTTAAAACTATTTATAAATAATTTTAAAGACTAATGTTTACATTTATTGTGTACCAAATTTCAATTCAATTAAAAATACATACTTTAATAATTGTCAAGTGTTTTCAAAATGTGCGGCATCTCTCTCGCATTCACCCTATACAATGTATATCAATTTTTAATTGTGTCTGAATATGCAAACACCTAAGTAATATATGAGTAATACACTTTCAGGGGTTATATGCACTTATTTTTTTGTAATTTATGATGACTCAGTATCTACTAATCCTACTAAAATCAAAATTTTAGCTTTGGGAACCCGGGAGATCAGGAGGAGAACGGTCATTTTTAACCAATTTTGAGCTATATCATTACCACCTCTGGATCAAAAATTGTAGAAAAAAAATTTTTAATAGTAACTCTTTTAAATGATACCTCGCAAATGGTACACTAATTAGAAGTGTTTTTTTTTTTTCTTTGGACTAGACTGATCCGCCATTTTAATCCGAAATACATGCGCACCATCAGTATCTAACATTATGTCAAATTTCAACTTCCTACACGGAGAGAAAATTCCTATAAAAATTACTGTGCTCATACTACAATCGACGTGTAACAGGCGAACATATCCAATTTTTGTACGGTATAACTATACCTGAAAAACTATAACTATAATTTTTATAATTTTACCGTACAAAAATTGGATATGTTCGCCTGTTACACGTCGATTGTAGTATGAGCACAGTAATTTTTATAGGAATTTTCTTTCCGTGTACGTGATCTGATAAAGATATTTCTGAACCCTAAAAGACAAAATTTTTCCGAACGATAATGCCTCTTTCTAGAATGTTCTCAACTTATAATATGCTGGCTTTTTACCGGACCCCGGAGGCAACCATTGCAAATAATTTTTATAAACAATATTATGCCTATTATGAAATTTGAAAATATATATTCTGTGAATTTTTCGACGCTCATCACAAATCTAAACTCAAAATTTATCTAGATCAAATCATTGAGCCGTTAGAGAGCGAAAATTGTTTTCGGTCAGTGTACCATAGAAATATACGTCATAATATGAAGACTGGACTTCATAAACAGGCTAAGTGTCGCATTTTGCATTTTCTATTTTAAATAAGTTCGATCAAACGATTTTCCATTTTGTATTTAAAATGAAAATTTAAATCCATTTTACATTTAAAATGAAAATGCATGTATACTAAAATTTATGTGTGCCTAATTTATTACACTTATAACTCATACTAATCATAGAACTCGAATTGAACGTAGTCTAAAGCGGGTTCTACACGATGCTACGAACGTTCCTTCCAACGTTCGATCGAACGTTTGAAGCAATTAAGTTCGACAGTTGGTGCGACGAATGTATCTGCTACACGGTGAATCGAATGTTTGATCCAATACGAATGATGATGTGTTGGTACTCAGTGGACAACGCTGTTATCTGTCTGATGTTATCTCTAATGTTATACACTGATGTTGTCTCTCTTCACATGAACGAGTCGTGCGCAACCAACGAACGCAACCAACATTGACCTTCAAACGTTCGAAGCATCCCTTTGACTCGGTGCAAGAATACCGACATCGAACGGGACACGACCAAATGCGAACGTTTGACGCTCGACATTGGACACTCGTAGGTTCGAACAACGGCTACACGATGCTATGAACCATCCAACGTCGAATGTTGGAAGGTGTTCGTAGCATCGTGTAGCAGCGGCTTAATAAATTGTAAGCTAAATGTAAGTTGATTCAATTACAATGTCACTTGAGTTTTTGTCAATTTGTTACTAGAGCTGCAGTTCTCTCAAGTCAAACTTTTGTGACTCAAGTTGTGTGCTATTATCTTTAAGTCACGTCGATAAGAAATGCTTTGGTATTTCGAGTAGACGATTTTCATAATTTAGAAGTCGCAGTCGTAGCGTAGTCAGGATTTAAATATGTCAAGGCTGAATTAAATTTTACGGTATTTTTGATAACAATATTTCAAAAGTTAAATTTCGATTTCACATCATGCAAACTTTAGAAAATTGTCTCAAAAAACTGCCTTTATTTAATTTCAGTATGTTTGACAATTTAGTAAGTTTTTTTTTATTAATAAAATAATGATAAAGAATTTTTAGAATAAATTTAAAGCAAGGAAAAAAAGCATTTTGCATTTTATAATCCATTTTAAATAGCTATTTTCCATTTTGTATTTTAAATATGTTCAGCGAAACTATTTTCCATTTTATATTTTAAATGCATTTTTGGAAACCATTTTTCATTTTCTATTTTAAATGTTTTCTGTGAACCATTTTTCCCAGCCTTGCACATTTGTAAATATTGTTATCAAAAGGAGAAAAGGTAAAAAATATGAATTCAAACGCATGTCAGTTATAAAAATATTGAAAAATATATTATATATATATATATATATATATATGTATATATATATATATATATATATATATATATATATATATGTATATATATATATATATATATATATATATGTGTATATATATATACATATATATATATATATATATATATATATATATATATATATATATATATATATATATGTATATATATATATACATATATATATATATATATATATATATATATATATATATATATATATATATATATATATATATATATAATAGCTAGCACTCGCTAAAAAAATCAAAATAAAAATTTGATACACATACAAAAAATAACCGCGTGCATAGAATCTCCTTCCACCTACAGCGAGCACACCTTAGGCTGGTCGTCCATTGGATGCGTAGTCGTACGAAATTTAATTCAGACGAATACGCATGAAACGGACGAACGATCCAAACAGCTGTGAAGCAATACACCCTCGTCCATTGAGAGAGACATCCACTCTCTCCCAGCCCGACAAAATATGGCAATTAAAAAAACAAAAAAATACTGGTGGAAAGGAAATAATCTGCACCCGTCATTTATGCAAATAAGAAAAATTGAACCCCTCCCAGTTTTCGATAAAAAAAATGTCAAAGTTACATCATTGTAACACAATAATATCCTGAAAATTAAAGGTTTTTCCGACCATCTTTTGGGTGAAAAAAACTGAACCTTTTTTAAATAAAATTGAGCTACCCTTAGATTTTCTATTATTTATATGCTTTTATTATAAACAATAAACATGATTACGCAGCTATAACAAGCTAACTGCGCATGCGTTGGTTTTTTTTTTATTACATACTGTTTTAAATACCTAAATTCATTAAAATATGTAAATATCAAATACCTATGTGAATTCATTCAGATATTTGAGCTTTGCTTGTTTTTGACGCCCAAGGTATGCGCAGTTAGCCTGTTGTAGCTGAGTATTTTTATTGTTTATAATAAAACCATCTAAATATAGAGGAGAGAGTGGGTGAAAGAGACGCTTTCAATGGACGAGGACGTATTGCTTCACAGCTGTTTGGATCGTTCGTCCGCTTCATGCGTATTCGTCCGAATTAAATTTCGCACGACTACGCATGCAATGGACGACCAGCCTTATGCTTACCAACACATAACGTGCTGATGGCAGTAGTGTGGTACACATGAACAACAAATTGTATGAACTCTACATATTACTTTGATAGATGATAAAAGCAGACACACACAGATTATATTATACAAGTAACGGTGTGTATAGTAACGCCGCGCAGTGGAACAACCAGGAATGAGTGAGTGAGTCAGTGAATAAAAAACGAGAAGAGAGAAGCCAGATTGAAAAAATGATTGATGGACATTAAAAACGTTAAATATGAAGAAACAAATATAGACAGAGATAGATGATCAACGCGAAATAGTAACATAATTTTTTTTGTACGTATAATATTATGTGTTACGGTATAATCTAGTATAATACATTGCTTGTACATTAGAATCTCGTTAGCAGTGACGATTATATAAAAATATATTCTGAATAATGTTTTCAAGCTACCATTATTAGTGTCTGTCATCGAATTATTCCCATCTTGTTTAAAGAAAATTTGTTCTTAGATAGCCCCAACGAATTTCATCGCAATCGGAGTAATTGTAGCCACGGCACTCACTGAATGTCAATATCTTACTTACTATTAGCCCCATTTTATGCGAATTTTAGCTGTCTGCCCTTGTAAGCCTGTTGAAGGTCAGAGGGCTAAAAAATACGGTGCCAATGATTCAGAGAAAACTATAAGTGCGATTGGACTAAAATCGGATACATTCTCTTTATTATGGTGTTTTTTATAAGACTATCTAGAATCAGCCCTTAATATAAAAAATTCGATTTTTTAGAACGCCTGAAAGATCAAAAAATGGAGCAAATGTTCTTACTTTTTATTTAAAATTAGCCGTACCCGCGACGTCGTTCGCGCAAACCATTGTTATAAATTCAATGAGAAGTATGTAAGTGTAATAATTATACAGAACTTGCAAAGAATAATAATTTTTGTGTAATGCATGCACATGCTCAATATGGTTTTTCTATTTTCCCACGGGAATGAGGAATTTTTACGGAGTAAACAGTATCTTAAATGCTGACCCAAGTAATGGGTTATCATCACACCAAATTTCATCAAAATGCGTCCAATAGAGTTTTTGCGTAATACGTGCACATGCACAAAATGATTTTTCTATTTTCCCGTGGGAATGAGACATTTTCCCGGAGTAAAAGGTTTCTTAAATGTTGCCCTAGGTAATAAGTTATCATCACACCAAATTTTATTAAAATCCGTCCAATAGTTTTGCCTAATGTGTGCACATGCTCAAAATGGTGTTTCCATTTTCCCATGGGAATGAGAAATTTTCCCGGAGTAAAAAGTATTTTAGATGTTGACCCAGGTAATAAGTTATCATCACCCCAAATTTCATCAAGATCCGTCCAATAGTTTTTGTGTGATGCGTAAACAGACAGACAGACAGACAGAGAGAGACAAAAATTCTAAATATCGCAGTTTTGGTATCTACATCGATAACTATTTACATTACCAGTACAATTTTCAAAAAATATTCCATGTACAGAAATGGCCTCGTTACAATTTTATTATAATATGTATAGATGACGCCAAAAAAAAGTATGAGGTATGATGGACTGATTCTAGATAGTCTTACAGAAAACACCATAATAAAGAGAATGCATCCAATTTTAATCCAATCGGACTTATAATTTTTTTTTGTTTTTTAATCGTTGGCACGGTTTTCTATTATACCTCATTTCAGATCTAATTGATCATGAGTTTTCGTTAAAAAATTAAATAATTCTTATATTCGAAACAAATCAATCTTCTATTCTTTTCTAAAAATAAACTGCAAATTTAAAATTTACATAAATGCAATAATAAAAGAGATAAAGCCAAGAAAACGGAAATTATTTAAATTCAAAGCGACGAAGCATGATTAAATTTAACTGAAATGAACCATTAAAAATTTACATGTCACATTCAACAAGCCTAGAAGAACAGATGAAGGGCCAGACAAAGAGAAAAAAATTCAAGATACACTTAATTATACAGTGGCGTAGTGAACATAACCGGCGCCCGGGGCACGACACTTTATTAGCGCCCTTGTAGAAAACATTAGGTATTGCTTTTTTCCTCCCAAAAAACAAGTGACGAGCAAAAAAATACCTCATACCAAATTTTTTTGGCGCCCCCCCCCCAAGACCTGCCGGCTTTGGGCCCATTTGATGCCCTTCTTTGGCGCACATTTGGCGCCCCTCTGCGAGTGGCGCCCGGTGCATGATAGACCCCCTTGCACCCCCCTCGCTACGCCTCTGTAATTATATGTACTTTAATGTGCAAAATTTCTTTTTTATTACAATAAATAGTTTCCGCAAAAAGAAATTCCAAAATAAGTGTTTTTTGTAGCCTATCACTTGTAAAAGACCTCTTAACTATAGAGCGAATTTTCTCAAGTAATCTTAACCTTAAATGTTACCTTTTCAAGCGTTTTCAGCACCTCCACCATCCTCACTAATAATATCAAAATTTGGATTTCTTTCCTCAAGTTTTTGTTGTACCTATATGTAACACTATTGCAGTAAACTTCCAAAATAAAAAGAATACTTATATAAAATTCGGCAACTGCGTGTTAGACACACATTAAGTCAGAATTTCGTAGTTTAGTAACTAGAGTTTTTCACAATTCTCGGGGAATTTAATATTAAAATTGGCCTTTAAATTGTTAATAAAATGATGACCAAAACCTTTTACTATCAATTTGAGTTTAAAAAAAATGTCAATAATAGTTTAACCTGTTAACTGGGTATGACGAAATACATATTTCGTCATACATAAAAGCCTACTGCAATGGGCATGAAGACATTTTTCGTCATGGAAAAACCCGTTAACTGGGTTTGACGAAATATTTCGTCATACATAAAAGCCTACTGCAATGGGCATGACGACATTTTTCGTCATGGAAATTAACACGTTCAGTCCCATGGATTGTGGTGTCCTGACTGCTGTGTTGCCTTGTGTATGCCACACTGTTTCAAGCAATATCATACTGCGAAATAATTATTATAATTTGTTCAATTAATTCCTTGTACATTGAATACATTTGAACTATATTTTAAATATAAAATATTTTATCAAAATAAATAAAAACCATAAGTTAAAAATGATATTCTTTTATTATTTGAGGTGTGATATTACTTATCGCTGCGAACAAAAAGTCCCCATTCTGAAACGAGTTGAGCAATAGCTAATTCCCCGGTTAACAGGTTAAAAAACGATACTGCCTCTTAAATTGCTTAAGATTTGTCACTGACTAACACAAATAATCAAACACGGTAGACCACTTAGTGCGATGACAGTCTTGACAAATCTATAAGAGGATTTCGTGGTTGGAATTACGAAACCCTAAAAATGTACCACATTGTAAATAAAAGTGTAAATTTTTCAATAAATAAGATGTCGAATACACGGCTTCATCGTCATGTACGAAGTTAATACGTTCCAATACGTGAGGAATATGAGCAATAGAGAGGGGTGAGGATGTGTGCATATGTACTTAGAACGTACGTTTCGTGAATTTTGATGTGTTACAAACCACAAGAATATACTCCAGCATTATTAAAGTAATGTCATTACACTATTTACACGAACAAATACTTAGGTACAATATATATTATATTCTTGTATTATGCTAATACAATTGATTCCAGTGTAACATATTTTATATTTCCAAGATTATTAAAATATTGACTGTGTATTATTTTTATAAATTTGACTTTTAAATCAGGTGGCAACATTTTAAAAATACTTCAAGTGCATGCTGGGCACACATTAAAAAAAAAATATTCCATAAACTGTAACTAATATTTTTCACAACTTTCAGGATAATAATAAGGAATCAAGTGTATTTTCTATAGGAAAGATAATTTTTTACAGAAATAAAACTACACCTATGTATGTAATTTGATTAAAAATTACAAAATGATTGAAAATTTATCAAACTGAATCGGCTAGGATGTGAACTCAGGATTTTTGATAATCAATCGAGTGTCTCACTACTAAGCCACTGATCCTTGTTCGAAAGCCATTCTATGTTGATAACGAATCAGTCACATAATTATATTACTCCCTTTTAGGTAGCTACCTCGACATTCAACTTTTCGACAAAATAGTTTCAAATTTTAATAGTATAAAGAAGAATACTATATCATCTGATTGTCCTTGTAATTTGGGAAAAATTGATCGCTTCTAAATTAAGATAATTAGTGTTAAAGTTTGTATCTATTCCATGTATTAGATCTCAAAATTCTGACTACGTACCCTTATTTTGTATTTAACAAAATGACTTATATAATGACTCGACAGAATTCAATAAAAAACTAGGGAAAGAAAGAGTAATAAGTCCTGGATGTAAAGAAAAAATTGAATTATTTGTTGATCGTTTTGAATTGAAGATATCATCAGATAAATTATAGTATTTTAATAAGAATTTAATATCGATTCCAATTTCAAGTAACTGAACCGAAGCAGTCTGGCAACATTGTTATATTAAATAACCGGGTTTTTGGTATTTATTTGTGTACAGTACATATCGCACTGCTGTTACAAGACTGGGATATTTTGCAAATTTAGTGTTTTGAGTTATTTGCACTACGTTATGTAAAAATGAATGAATTTTGTGTTGCTATATTTGAATATTTGAAATAATTCGAAATTTCGAAGTTATGACGATATAAACCAGTATAGCATTTTTACAATTATAATGTTTCAGATTATGCAATACAGAGATATATCAACTTACCCCAGTAAAAGTTATATATGTGTTTCACCTTTAATGAGTTTAAACTTGGTTTTATGTACATTGTAAAAATTCTATGCAGGTCCATAATTACATATACATTTTTATTGTCATCAATATAAAATATTTATTTATAATAACAACGATGACAACAATACTAACTTATTCCTTATTAGTGAATTGCTAGAGGATCTTTTTATTAAAGTTATTTTTGAGAACATTTAATATTTATTAACTTTTTAAATAATGCATGAGTATTACTTTAAAAGTTACTGTCTTTGGAATGGTTTTGAAACTAGAAATAATTCTAGAATTTCTAAAGGACCTGGTGCCAGGACTAGTTCTTTTTATCAACATTAACAATTTTGAATATTAGGTACTGTTTTAAGTAAAATTAATAATTTGGGTTTTATGGAAAAAGAAGAGCATGGGAAACAAAAGAAAACAGTGTGATTTAACCGAAAATGCCGAAAATTATATTGAAAATTTCGCCTGCATAGAATCGCATTATCTTCGCCAATAAACTAACCGGTAAATTTTAGACTGTTCTTTAAGTAAATATAAAACACATACATAATTTTTATACTGAAATGCGACATGTACAGGTAGAACTTATAGTTAAATTTTATATTTATAGAGATTTTTCACTTTTCAATTCAATAAAAAAAAACAAGACTGGGATATTTTACATTTTATTTTTATATTTTACCTCGATACACTTCGAAATTCTAAAATGAATGTCAATTTTATTTTTCAGGTGTGAAGTCCTACCATTTAGCAGCTTAAATATAAAATTTCAAATGGATGCGATTAAAATTCTATACTTTATTTAAGAAAAATGATTTTTTTCTAACATAAAAATATTTCAAACGTAAATTACTCGAAACTAAAAAAATCAAATTGTCTCAGTCTTGTAACACCAGTACGATATGTATGTCACACAAAATACTTTCATGTATTGAAACTTATTAGTCCATTAGCACCAATTTTAAGCCCTGTCTCACTAAACATTAATTTTAGAATAGACATAAAAATTTTTTTAAAAAGAGATTCTTGTAGGGATTGCCGAGAAGAACATTTATGGAAAATGTTAACTCCCGGAAGTGTTTTTTTTTATATTGTTTAAACAATATTGAAAATTCATGAATAGCGTTTTTTGACCTTTCATCGCTTACGTAGCGAAAACGCTGATAAATACATTAAAAAGTGTTAAGACCTTTTTTGTAGAGAATTCGATTCTCTACAAAAAAGTTCCCGAGAGCACCTGTCTGTCTTGTACAGGTGAAAAAATATAGCGCTCCAAACGCATATGCATACCACTTAATATGTTTGTTGGGTAAATCACAATAATGCCAAAACATTTATCATAAAAAACTTTGATGATGTAAGTGTGTACACACAGGCTGTTTGAAAGTATGCATATACATGTTCGTATGAAAAATAGTAGGCATCAACATCTATCCACTAATACGGACAATAATGACATAAAGTAATTTTGGTTTGCAATTCTTTCTGCTAGCATGTCACAAGGTAACTACCTTAATACGAGAAATAATTATTTAAAAGTAGTAAAGTTACAGCAGTTGTATACCAAAAATAGTAAGGTTACAGTGGTTCTGTACCAAAAAATGTACGGAAATAAAATAAAAATCACGAATACGATTTTCCATTACAGTTATAACCATATAATATTATGTTATATTGCCAATTTTACTATTTTTATATATTCATTTATATTTCAGAATTTGTACAGTCATGTATATATTTTATGTATGTAATGAACTTACAGATCCAAATACAGTATTATTCTATTCTATTCTATTCTATTCTATTCTATTCTATTCTATTCTATTCTATTCTATAACCATAGAATATGTATTTCGTTCAAATAGTTTATTTTCAGAAGAAATTTTGCATATAAGAATTTTATATATGGTCTATTTCAGTTAAATTTAACCATGCTTCGTAACTTTGAATTTAAATAATTTCCGTTTTCTTGGCTTTATCTCTTTTATTATTGCATTTATGTAAATTTTAAATTTGCAGTTTATTTTTAGAAAAGAATAGAAGATCGATTTGTTTCGAATATAAGAAATATTTAATTTTTTAACGAAAACTCATGATCAATTTTATCTGAAAAGAGGTATAGTATGTCGAAAATCATAATATTATGCCGACAACTTTGTTGAATATTTATAATTTCATAAGGATCTACCATCTTGTGTGCAATATAAAAGTAGCAAAATGCAGTAAATTGTTACATTGCTGTACGAAATTTTCTTCAAGTTAATTTTACACCAGACCCTGCTACTGATTCTAAGTGAGCATATAAATATTAACGTATATTTAAATATGAACAAAAGTTTACCATGCCTAATAATGTTCACAACCACTCGATAATATTGAAATTTAAAAAAAAAAACAACCTCATCTTATGGAAACTGGCGCACTATTAATTATATGCCATTGAAACATGATGCTAAAAATCTAAATTTTTTCGTAGGAAACAGATAAATCTAACCATATGCGAAAGTTAAAAAATAATTTGAAGATGCGTTGTTGAAAAAAATTTCATTCAAGAAGTAAATGTATTATTAACCAAAAACCTGACAACATTTAGTAACTTACGAAGTTGTAGTTCAACACAAAAACAATTTCCAATGATCGCGAAAATATTTTCAGACAGTATACGTAAAAATCCGACTGCATAAGTCCAACTTCTTTAATTCTAATTAATACATATCAAATCATATCGAACAATTGACTTTAGGTAATACTTACGTTAATTTAAATGTATACAGTTATAATTTATGCATTAATCTTAATAAACAAAACCGTTTTAAAATGTCAAGTCCTATATTTTCCCTACACATATATGTATGACTTGATTGGTCGTAGGTATTTGAAAATTTCAAATAATCAATAAAAACAACAACAATATCCATAAACAACAAAACAACATAGGTGATACAAGCGAACATAGACGAGTGAACGGCACAACATAACATAAATTGGTATGAGACGGACTGAACATCTGAACCTGAACCTGGCAGAGTAGGAGTCGAGGTCGCCGAGGTCGTCGAGGTTATGTCGTTAGAGTGGGGGTGAGGGTGTACCTCGAGTTGGTCGAAACGTGACTATGGGTGTGAGTTTTAATGTTGAATTCATGTACCGTTCAGTCAACCAGCGTCAGTAAGTCTATTACAATACTAGAGTAGAGTCACCCACTGCTACTACTATATTTGACAGGCATGTTCTATGTTGCGCTTGCACTCATTTTAGTCGTCTGTCACATGACGAGCTGTTAGTCAGTTTAATGTACATATAACAATCGTACACACATACATATATATGGAGAAATGTATTGTACCTACCTACTGAATGTTGATTTTCGTTCAGACAACTGGTGAGTCAAATGATGGAAAGGAATTTATAAAATTTTTTTTTCAACGTTTCCAAAATTTCACTCATTTGAAGAAATAAAGGAACATCAAAGGACTGGTCCAACCAGTTTCGGCGTATACTTTTTAAGGTTGGAATTCAAAACATTATTTTCGTACTTTATGATGGAATACTAGGACGTAATTTCTTAAAGTCAAAATGATATTTTTTTTTGAAATAACAATTATCGAATCAAAAAGTTAAAGTTGTTTCTTTACACTTATAAATATTGCAAGAGAAACGCAGCAAATTTTTGTAGTTAATAAAGTGTGTGTTACACTTTTTAGAACGAATTTTTAGTTTCGATTTCTTTATGTAAAAAGCTGTCGTACGATTACTATTCCAAGAGTAATTTGTGATTTAACAAAAAAGCGGTACTTTTAATTGTGATCTCTGATGTCTCCGAAAGAAATGATGTTACAACAAATAACAGTCAGGTTCTAGAGAGCTCAGAATTATTATCTTTCAAACAAAAATATTGACTGTGCAAAAAAATTACTTACGTTTTGTAGGGTCAGTTTTAAAATATTTATATGCTGAGTTTATAAAACTCAGGAATTATAGAATTATTTAATTAATAATAGTAATAACGTGATTTAACGTTCGTTCTTGATACTTTTCCCGTCTCTAACAGATGCCACTCACATCATTATTTATATATTTTATTAATATTACAAGTTTTTTACATTACACTATTGTTTATACATTTTTATGATGCGAATGGAGGACAAGAAAAGTGGTGGGGAATTAGAATTTGGACGGTGTGCATCTGCAGCCGTCTGCGCCTACAGGAATTATGCCGATATTCATCTGGAATTGTGAAGTAAAACTGAAACGATAGTAGTCTTCATATTCTTTGTTAAACATGCTATAACACGTTAAATGTGTTATTTCCAAGAAAAAAATTAACAAATCGAGAAAGAATTGACGAAATTCGACGATAACAAATAACAAGGCCAAGAGCATGTTATTTGTTAAGTTGAAATCGAAAACTGGTATAAAACTGTAAAATAACTGTCATAACTGTCAAATATGTACCAATTAACATATTGGCAGATAGGTCGTTCATAATTTTTATCTATTTCGAAGAATAACATAAATAACATTTAACAAGTTTAACAAATTTAACAAAGATTATGAAGACTACTGATATTTTTTTCGATGAACCATAACTCAAAAGAAAGATTTCCTTATTGTATTTAATTTTAATAATTTTTACCATTTTACCACCCAACTTCGGATATAACGATGGAGTCTGTACAAATATACAAATTTTTATTTTGATCTTTTTTATGTTTCATTTACATTCACAAATATTAATATTATTTTAATTACGATTTATTTTAAAAATTAGACAGTCGTTGCGTGTTTGTAGATTCTCCTGAAGAAATATTTTGGAAAACATGAAGGTACCCACGATAACTAAACAAATCGGTAGCAGTATAGATTAATTCTGACACTATTAAAATAAATATACAAACCAACTGGCATAAATTCAAAATTAAAATCTGTCTGATGGAAAATTAAAATTGACACCCGGCTTGACATAAACAATAACAACAAAACAGACGGAAATAATATTATTGTAGGGATTGAAAACAGAGATAGATAGATAGATATATGTGTACGAAACACGGATGTAGTGAGTCGACATCATGATGTGAGGTTAGGTTAGATGACCATTAAATAATGCATGACTAATTATACAATTATAATTATAATATGAACCTCACCTTCTGCTATGCCTATCTCTATGTTTTGTATAGGTATGTATGTATTATGTTGTACATACATTAGTCAGTTAGTCGTTTCGCACAGCCATACTGATATGGGGGTACACTTGGGCTGTTGTACCCCACTGTATATGTTATATGAATATAATATTAATATTGTTTAAATTTTTAAATACATTTTGATATAGTTTCACATATGACTTTGGACTTGCCATAACTAATGAAATTCAAAAATTTTATTAAATTTTTAATTTATTCAAATATACATATATACATTGAATGTGTGCAAATGAGAAATATGAATGGGTTTTATATTGTTGGTGGTTGTTTAATTATGTATGATTTTTTTTATTTATATTTATTTTTATAAAAAACAAAACCTGACGAACGAGTTTTTCATGAAAATTTAAAAAGTTGAAACAAATATTTTTTTGTATCCCCACATTTGGCTTGAAATTATTTGAAATTATTTTTTTTTTTTACTTATCCACGAGTTGTACCGCATAGTATCTGAAATTATTAAGTGAAATACGTCTAGCGTATACTTGTCAAATTTCAGTATCGTGTCGCTGAAATAAACTCCCGTGGAAATAAATTATATTCCCCCAAATTTATATATTATATAAATTTATATATTATATATACTATATATAATATATTTGATATTTATTATATTTGTATATTATAAGTATATAGGGGAGACAGGGGCATGTACTAACAGATTTTACATTTTTACATATTAAACGGAAATGAAACTAGTTAGAGATTTTTTTTAACTACATAGTTAGAGATTATGATATTTTTTTATTTTTTTTATAGATATGTATAGAAAATAAAACAGTGTTATATTTAACGTGTTTATTATTAGAAACGAATTAATTTGAACTAGAAAGTTTTTATCTTAGATTTATCTTTATCCTTACTTAATTAGTTAAAGTTAATCATAATTTTAATTGTTTTCTGAGGCAATAGTCAGTCCTTATTAAGTAGCAAATAACGTCGCTTTAACCTTGATAATAAATCAAAAATTGGCAAATTTTCAGTCTTCAATAGGCAATTACAGTCGTTTAACATTTTCTATGTATTAAAACATATTTACTTATTAATAATAATTAGCCTTATCGTCTTATTTAGTATTATTATAATTCTTAAAATAAATGATAACTCAGATTAAAACTATTCCTTAGCTTCACTGCAGAAAATATATTAAAATTAAAACCATTTAAATTTAACACCCACATACGTACACACACATAGATACAAACATATTTTGCAATGTCGCGAAAAAATTTTGGTAACTTCGAAGCATGAAAATGACGACATTAGGATTTTGCAATCGGGATGAATACAGTCTCCTTTTACAAGGAAGTTAAAAAAACATAGTCTTTGTTACCTAAAATTTAAAATGATAAATGTTAATATGTTAATACTTACCCCATGCATTTTGTTAACACTTGTCCCGAATGTAAATTTTTTACAATTTATTATTTTTTAAAAAATGAAATTGATAATGCGGTAAAATTTAAACAAAATACAATACAAGATGGAATATGCTACCATTTGAAATAAATTCAACCTCTTTGAGGTATACAATCATGCTTTAAATCAGAAAACCGTCGACATTAAATTGTTCTTTTACCTATTAAAATCTACGCCTTACTCACAACTTTTTTTCACGGCAGCCGGCCGAATGGTGACTGGTCACAACGTGTCCGTGGTCATTTACTGATGACAACAACCGGACGTCTTAATTTGTTCATCCGCAGTTTGGCGGAAAATGGCCTGTTAATACTTACCCCCGTTAATACTAGCCTCTGTCTCCCCTTTTTATATATTATATTCCCCCAAATTCCCCCAAAATTAAAAGTAGCCCATGTTCTTCTTTATCCCCAAACTACGTAAAGTTTCAAGTCGATTTGTTACGCTGTTGAGGTTTAAAAGCAAGCTAAACAAATAAAGAAAGAAACCCACACTCGTAGTATACCTATATATTTTTCTGTAAACGTCGGCTACTCTTATGACAATAAGTCTGATAAGTTGTTTTGATTAAAAAGGTATTATGAGCCTGTTAAAAAAATATGGACCACTCTCTGCTATCCGAGCTAGATTCGCCTCTGAAATAAAGTATGATAAACAGTGATGTGGATGGAACCTGCCATAACGGACGTAAAATCCCAGTTTTAATGTTCTGTACTAAAATTGGCAAAGCGGAACACTTATGGAATCACTTCGGTGTCACCGACGGTGTCCTTTGTAAGAATTCTTATTTGTTTTCATATATATGTACCAAAATATATATAATAAAAATTCGTCAAGTGCGTGGTTGACACGCATTAAGTTAGGGCCCTCAGTTATATGAGCCGTTTATTATGAAAGTGGGGCAAGTCCATTTTTGAAAAAAATGGAGATAATGGTAGTTATAGATAAGACTTAGTATGATCTTTTCATCTATCAACAATTTATAGTCAAAAAAATTCAGAAGCCTAATATTTGAAAGATTGAAGTTTTAGCTCTTAACAGTATTGTAAATATGTTTATTTTGATAGTGGTGCAAGTCCATCTTACAAGTAAAATTTCCGAAACTGGACCTATTGATTTTGATAAAACTTAGATATGTTCTAGAATACTAAAAAATAAGTAACACTTGCTTTTTTTATCTGCGGAAAAGCGGTTTGAAGGGGTGAAATCGTCCTTCAAAAATTGGGGTGAAAATTTAATTTTTCAAATATCTCGAAAACGGTAAGAAATAGAAACAAGCATTTCTTAAATAAATTGGCGAGATTGCTCTTTTTTATAAAGCTATCTATTGATATGTAATTTGTTTACATTACATCAACAGGGGTAGTATAGGGCTAAAATTTGAGGGGTTAATTTTTAGAAAAGAGGTAAAAAATAAAATATAATAAAGTTTTATTTACAAATTTCAAGTGTACGTAAAAAAATCTAATCGACCTGTTTTTACTCAATTTCCTAATATTAAATCCAGGGGTAGTTAACGGGGTGACTGTGTCGACATAATCGTACTATTTGAGTAATTAAAAACTTCTTCAAGGGAAATAGTTTTAAGATGGTTTTTCACAATAAATGTAGACTAAAATCGAATTTGCTCTGAAAAGAGATTTTATTTAACAAATCAATATAAATTAACAAATTGATAGAGAATTACAATAAAATTTTAGTTACCTGAAAAGAGAAATCGATTTGCAAAGTCACTTTCTTTTTCTATTTTAAATAAAATTAAAATTCTCAGAAATATTAAATAAATCAAACATAGAAACTTTAATCATAAAATATGTTACAAGCGTATAGAGTATAACAACTACTTTATAGTTGCTATACCCAACGCGCCTAATTCAAACGTCCAATATCCATAAACATCAACAGTGTAATTTAGAAATGCTTGTTTCTATGCATTTCCAAATTATATAGTTTAAAACAATTAGAATAAATTTTTAAAATTAATTTTAAGCAACTCTGCAAAGGGGGTGAGTCGCCTTTTTAAAGTACATACTTATTTTCAAACACTCATTTCTACTGCTAAGGCACTGGCAGGGGGTAATAATGTCATAGTACGTGCTTCTAAAGTTGAACTGTCGTATGAAAAGTTTTTATTTTTAAATGATAAAACTCAAATATTATCCTTTTAAATTAACGATTACAATAATTCATTAATTTTGAAAGTGGGGCAAGTCCATTTAGTTATAATAAAACCTTTTTTTTTTAGCCAGCATTATAAACACTATTGGATCATAAACTTGCATTATCTAAGACCACAAAATACAAAAAGTATGTCTATTAACACTTACCAATATTTTTAAATTTATTGAACGCAAACCCTTAAATATCTCGCAATAGCAAAATATGGACTTGCCCCACTTTCAAAATCAACGGCTCACATATTTGAAAAATTCAATTTTCACCCTAATTTTTAAAGAGCGATTTCACTCGTTCCAACCGTTTTTCCGCAGGTATAAAAAATATGTGTCGCTTATTTTTTACTGTTCTACAACATATTCGTTTCAATAGCGAGTAAATCAATCGACTACGAAGTTTAGTTAACTAATAATAAATTAAAGTAGTGCCAACACTGATTCTAATTAAATGACATTTTTATAATAGGTATAAATTTTTGCGAGTCGCCAACGTGTGTTTCGATAAGTGTGTATTTCATGTGGGTATTCGAACTATGTCACACTTTAAGTTCTGGTGTACATATACCTATGAGCAGTTTAGTTAAAGTTCCCTTCAATGTCACTCGATAGCGAACACCCATTATCTCTTATTTTTTTTATTTCTTATTTCATTCATTGTGTGTCCCGTACGATACTGAAACATTGACCGCATTCCATTAGCAAAAATTTTACACTGTGCGTGACACTGTGTTACATTGTGTCTACTTTTTTCACTAATGGAACATCAACTTTTATTTTGTTTCTGCAGAGGGCAGCATAGACAAAGTTACTAGATTTTAAAAAGATTCAATCTGCTTTTTGAGATTCCCAATTACACGTATAATTTAATTAAAAGCAGATAAAAGGTTAGTTTCGCAATAAAATTAAAAAAAATTAGTTTTTTTGTGAAAAAAGAAAGTACAAAAATCACGAAAACTTGTTTGGCATTTCTTTTCCCCTAAATGCACTGTGTTACACAGTGCCGTTTGTGTTTGCTAATGGAACACGGTCAATTATGTGTGCGTAGCGTACCTCATATACTCTAGAGTCTAGACCATAGAGTAATAGAGACAACATATCTATCCCTACACTACTGGAACCAGTGTAACATGTAAGAGATAGACAATATGTTGTATACGTGCACTGGGTTTACATTGTATTAGTGCGATTTTGTGTATTTGTGTGAGTAACGCCGATAGTAGGGGCGGTCACGTTGTTCAGCTATTGCATACATAGCTATGACACCACACGCATGTACTAGGGGATGTAACAATCAAGTCCATTATCATGTGGTTGATCTACAATCATCGACTGCTACTGACAAACTGACAACTAAGAAGCCTAATGAGCACAGAAGTACACACTCGTGATTACAGAAAAGAGATAGTTGCTATACCTCTGTACTCTGGGGTCTAGACTATATTTATATTTACATTTGTAACTCTATGAGCGAGCACGAGCAATCTAGTATTACCCGTATAGAACTCAAATTTTGACAGTTCAATATCGATTTATGCCTCTGTCAGTTTTGACTAGGGATGAGCATCGATAAGAAAACATCGATGTTTACCATCGACTGTAAGCCATCGATATATCAAAAACATCGATCTCGAAACATCGATGTTTTGCGGTCGCAAACATGGATGTTTTGTAGTATTTAAACATCAATCTTCAAAGTACAAATACAGAAAAAAACTACTATAAACTATTTTCAACTGTAAATTGGGAATAAGAATAAAAATGAGTGTTTTTATCGTTGTTACAGCTCGCAATGTTATATTTTCGTTCTTTCTATTAAAGTTCATATTACCAACAGTATATTATATAAAAACATCGACGATTTACTATCAATGTACGAAAAACATCGACGACTTGCCATCGATGTCAAAAACATCAAACATCCATAACAAAACATCGATGTTTTGAAAACATCGATCATCGATGCTCATCCCTAGTTTTGACATTTATTTATATAAACATTCGTAGTAGTATTTTCAGTTTTAAATTCACGATAATTTGAACAATGTTATTCGTTGTTCCGTTCAATAAATGAGTTGACGAAATATCTTTTTATTGTTTCATTTATACAGTCCGTCTCATAATATAGCCCCACTAAGAATTTTTATATTTCACTTACAATATTTTAGAGAAACAGGTTAGCCAATAATACGTTAGTCGTATATTTCGAAAATATTTTATTGTGTAAATAAAAATATGCAGTATTTGTTTTAATAAAATAAACGCACAAACAAATCACAAAAGTTATATCAAAAACATATAAAATTAATATAATTTTTTGTCCCATAATAATATAGCCTCACTTTTCAAAAATTAAGTATAATTTTAATAATTATTGACTGGTTAAGGCTCCTTTATTTTCCACTATTTGTGAAATTTTTGTTGGAATATTCTCATATAAATTCCTTGCATATTCCAGTGGTATTTGGCATCAGTTACGTCTAATATTTTCTTTCAATTTTTTTTGAAATTATATTGTTTCCCGCCGTCGTATACTTTACGGGACGAATAGTTCGATACATTTTCGATGATGTTGATATCAGGTGATCTGGCTGATCGTGTAAAACAGATCAGTTTCTTTGTTTAAACAATTCCTGTACACACGTAGAATTGTGAATTCATACATTATCCTGCTGTCTAAAATATCCACTCTCCGCCCTGTAAAACCTCATTTATTTCTACTTCTTGTTGAAAAAGAGTGCCTGCGTATTTTTTCGAATCCTGTCGTCCTTTTAAAATAACAGGATCGATAACTTTATTGAAGTAAATCGCTCCCAAAACATCATTGATCTATCATCCATTTCTCTCAACTTAAATAAAATTGTTATTTATGTAAATCGTGATAGTAATATGTGTGAATATCCATCTGGGTCGTCAGGATTAAACCATTCTTATACCATTCCGTTGTGCCAGACACAGTTGTCTAAGTACATATTCTGTAAAAAAGCAAAAACATTTAAATCTTAAAATACATTAATATCAGAGTAAATTTATCTTACCTTAAAAATATTATACAGCAATAATTTATATTTATATATACAACTGCAGTGTCACTTCATTTTGACATTTAATTATACATCAAAATGGTTAGATACATAAGATATATAATGGCCACGTTCCATTAAGGAAACACAAACAACACTGTGTAACACAATGTATTTGTTTCTTCACAAAAAACTAATTTTTTAAATTTTATGCAAAACTAACCTTTTAATTGCATTTAAAAGCAATTAAAACGTTAGTTTTAAAAAAAAAAATAGTTTAATGTGAAAAAATAAGTTCACAATGTTGTTTGTGTTTTATAAATGGAAAACGGTTAAAACTTGTCATATATAGTACTATTTCTTATTTCATATTTGTCATGTTGGTATAAGCTAAAGCGTTGTTTACGTATGTACCGTGCAAGCAAGTAGCAAATATATACAACGGATTTATATAAAAAGAAATAAAAGATACATATATATAATATCATAAAGAGCGTGGAAATTTTTTTTTACTGGGGTGTTGATTATTATCAGCTTATTTTTCAGTATTTTAGATTGAAATATTAAAATTAGCCGTTAATATGACAATCTGAACTATAAAATGTCGATCTGAGATAATAAATTCCATTAATAGTTTTCTTTTTTGGCTATTATTTTTCGGCTTTTCGACCCCACATCATTTCGCCGTCATTGGTATTTCACACATTAATAATAATAATGCTAATAATATTCCTTTGGTCACACAAGTAAATTAATAGGGTCCCTTCGGGCCCTAAAAAAGATGAAAGTAGTTCTTATTATTAAACAAAACTGAAAAATTATAAGTTTTTTCAGTTATTGACGAATATAATTTTATTAAACGTTTAAAAATGAAACAATTTTCTTACATTTTAAGGTTATTTTGTTACAGATTCAGTTAACAAAAATCATGTAAGCTTACGAGATTGTATATTATATAATACAATCTCAGGTAAGCTTACATTATTTTTTGTACATAACTGAATCTATAACAAAATAACCTTAAAATGTAAGAAAATTGTTTCATTTTTAAACGTTTAATAAAATTATATTCGTCAATAACTGAAAAAACTTATAATTTTGCGGTTTTGTAAAGTTTGATACTTTAAGCATTCTTTTACTCTACACAAATATTATGTTACTTCTTTGTTATTCAAAAACGGTTAACATTTTTATTCTGCTAAATCGAAATTAGTGGCAATATTTTCAATATTAAAAATATTTAAAGTTTCAATTACTTTGTCAATTTCACTAGAATTGAGTAGAATTTACTAAACGCGTTTTCAATCTCGCGACCATCATCAGAGTAATTGAAGAAATGTATGTGGGAGTGTAATAAATACTTTAGTATTTATTTACAATGTGGGAGTATTTATTACACTCCCACATACATTTCTTCAATTACTCTGATGATGGTCGCGAGATTAAAAACGCGTTTAGTAAATTCTACTCAATTCTAGCGAAATTGACAAAGTAATTGAAACTTTAAATATTTTTAATATTTAAAATGAAATTTCACAAAGTAAACCTCTCAACGGCAATATTTTCATTTAACACAAACACGAAATGTTACATTAACGCAGGGTTGTGTTAGTTATTTAATACAAAAATTTTAACCACTGGTGTTTTTAGCGAATTTCCAAAACTGGAAATTCAGCTTTTACGCCAGGTGTCATGGTGCGACCTAAGCCCGGGACCATATCAGAAATATGTTTTGAGGTCCCTAGAATACGAAAATGATATTCACTAAAATTTATATATATATATATATATATATATATATATATATATATATGTATCCGCGCGATAACTCTCGAACGAAACGTCTAACGCTTATGAAATTTTGTATGCGGACTGGATTCTGAATTGGCTTGGCTAAGTTCGTTAGCCAGACACGTCGGATGCCCAGAAGTAGGTTTTCTGGCCATTTTTTATCATTCGATCCTATCATAAGGCAGTTCGATTTTTACATCGTTGAAAAGGAAAAAAAAAATTATGAAGAAAATATTCTTATAATTTTCTTTCTATTTTAAGTATTTTTCGAGAAAATGTAAATTTTCACTTTTATTCTTTCTTTGTTAGTCTAATAAGTAATTTATATTTATATCTCAGTTTTTAATAAGTATAAAAATATTTCACTTTTTTATTAAAAAATTTTGTGAGAACAAGTGAAAACTATTCACATATATGAGATATAACACACATACATGTATAGAGTTTTGTTTCTCATTTATTGCATTATAATTAGCATGGTTCTATTCCATGTTAAAAAATGTAAATTAAACAGATTTTCTAAGCTAATGTAATGAAGAATTTTTTTTTTTTTTTATTGAATTTTTAAGTAAACAAGAAATTGAAGATTATGTTATGATATAAATATTATTAAATATAAAACAAAACAAAATCTGTACAATGTACATATGTATGTACGGAAAAATATTTTGAATCGATTTTGAAAATTTTTCCACTAATAATTAATAATGTTAAAAAATTAAACCATTTCAAATGGATTTAAGGTATTTTATGTGAGGTCAAGGTTTTCGGGACCTAAAAAGGCCAGAAATTAATTAACCAATCGATTTTAAAAAATTTTTCACAGTTAGTAAGTTAAAGTATTTGAATTAATTAATTAAATGATGTCCGCAAGAAGCTTACGGACTGCCATAAGTTATATGAGATCCTTAGAACCCTTTCCTTACTGTTAGAGTACTAGACTTGTATGAGATTTACTGATCCCATAATTGTAAAAAATAAACTAAACGACCAATTTTAAAAATTTCTTCGCTGTTACAGAGCTAAACTATTTTAGATAGATTTAGAATACATTATGTAAGGTCCGTCAGGGTCCACAGGACCCAAAAGTGTCAAAAATAAACTAACTGACCGATTTTGAAAATTTTTTCACTGTTACAGAGCTAAACTATTTTAGATAAATATCGATTACGTTATGTAAGGTCCGCCTGGGTCCATGGGACCCAAAAGTGTCAAAAATAAACTGCCTGATCGATTTTGAAAATTTTTTCGCTGTTACAGAGCTAAACTGTTTTAGATAAATATAGATTCCGTTATGTAAGGTCTGCCAGGGTCCATAGGATCCAGAAGTGTCAAAAATAAACTAACTGACCGATTTTGAAAATTTTTTCACTGTTACAGAGCTAAACTATTTTAGATAAATATAAATTACGTTATGTAAGGTCCACCAAGGTCCATAGAACCCAAAAGTGTCAAAAATAAACTAACTGACCGATTTTGAAAATTTTTTCACTGTTACAGAGCTAAACTATTTTAGATAAGTATAGATTACGTTATGTAAGGTCTGCCAGGGTCCATAGGATCCAGAAGTGTCAAAAATAAACTAACTGACCGATTTTGAAAATTTTTTCACTGTACAGAGCTAAACTATTTTAGATAAATATAGATTACGTTATGTAAGGTCTGCCAGGGTCCATGGGATCCAAAAGTGTCAAAAATAAACTAACCGACCGATTTTGAAAATTTTTTCACAGTTGGGGAACTAACTATTTTAGATAGACATACATTACGTTATTTAGGGTCCGCCAGGGTCCATGGGGCCCAAAAGTGGTAAAAATAAACTAACCGACCGATTTTGAAAATTTTTTCACTGTTACAGAGCTAAACTATTTTAGATAAATATAGATTACGTTATGTAAAGTCTGCCAGGGTCCATCGGATCCAAAAGCGTCAAAAATAAACTAGCCGACCGATTTTGAAAATTTTTTCACTGTTGGGGAGCTAAGCTATTTTAGATACATATAGATTACGTTATGTAAGGTCTGAAGTGTCAGTAGGACCTAAAAGTGTCAAAAATAAAATAACTGACCGATTTTGAAACCTTTTTACTATTACGGAGGTAAACTATTTTAGATAGGTACAGGTTGTGTTATCTGAGATCCACAACTGTCCTGCGGATGCAAATGCGGCGTAGAATGTTACACAACGGGTTTTAATATATATATATATATATATATATATATATATATATATATATATATATATATATATATATATATATATATATATATATATATATATATATATATATATATATATATTTTACATAAAGTCCGCCTAGAATATACGGTCGAGCTGATTTTTTAATGAGGTCCACCGGGATTTTGCAGATCCGAAAACGCCAGTAATAAGCTATCGAAAAGATGCTAAAAAATTTCTCACTGCTAGAGAACTAAATTATTTTAGATGGATACAACTATGCTGCACAAAATTCGTTCGGGTTCTTGGGTCCCCAAAAATACCAAAACTAATTACCCAACCGATTTTAAAAATTCTTTTACTCTTAGAAAGCTAAACTATTTTAAATAGGTACAGGTCTTAGATGAGATCCGCCAGTGCCCAAGATTTGGAAATTCGCTATGTTATGCAGATGCTGCGACAGGGGTATTTTTACGCAGAACACAAATTTTTTTATTGTGTAGGTCGAACCAAAATGATCAAGATTTAAAAATTCTAGCGTAAGTTACATCAAATCCGTATTTGCAAACAACTTATTGTACGGAATACTATTTACATAATTACGACTTGCAATTGAACGATTTTTACTATTATTCTGTATAGATATTTCTGTGGCCTTATCAATCTAAAGCTATATCTTTCTCTCTGTATCATATGCGTTTATTCTTGTATGCAGCTATCAAAGAATACTAGCTCAATATTAGGTTAAAGGTTACCTATATGTCTATGTATATCTATTAGATTATATTATACAGACAGATGTTGGTATTAGCTGAGAGATTAACACCTAATCTTATGATTCCGAGACATACCTACTACAGCTTACTATATTGATCTATCTCTAATCTGTTTGTTTCTACTCTACGACGTACTAATTAATTCAAATTTTAGTGGCATTCAGTTTAAGGTGTTTTGATTTACTATTAGTAGATACAATACAACGCCAGTTGTGATGTAAGAAATGTAAATGTAAAAGAAATACACCCTCAAAACAAAAATGTCATTTCGACGTCCTAATAAGCACACAGTAAAAAAAATTTTTGTTCTGCGTAAAAAAAAAAACTTGTGGTTAAAATTTTTGTGTTAAATAAGTAATACAACCCTGCGTTAATGTAACATTTCGTGTTTGTGTTAAATGAAAATATTAACACAAATTTCGATTTAACAGAATAATAATGTTAACCTGTTTTGAACAACAAAGAAGTAACATAATATTTGTGTAGAGCAAAAGAATGTTATAAGTACGTAAATTATATTAGCATATATCTACCAAAATATATACATATAATAAAAAAGATGAGAGTAGTTCTTATTATTAAACAAAACCGAAAAATTGTAAGTTTTTTCAGATATTGACGAATATAGTTTTATTAAACGTTTAAAAATGAAACAATTTTCTTAAATTTTAAGGTTATTTTGTTACAGATTCAAAATCATGTGAGCTTACTTACATGTAAGATTGTATATTATATAATACAATCTTAAATAAACTTACATGATTTTTTTAAACTGACTCTGTACCAGAATAACCTTAAAATGTAAGAAATTTGTTTCATTTTTAAACGTTTAATAAAACTATATTCGTCAATATCTGAAAAAACTTATAATTTTTCGGTTTTGTTTAATAATAAGAACTACAGAACTACTCTCATCTGAAAAATTAACACAAAATGTATGTCCTTTTGTGTGTTAAATCATTGACACAAATCTTGGACATGTGATTTGTGTTAATTTTAACACAAATTTTTTCACTGTGCATAAGACGTAACTCCAAAAAATTAATTTTTACAGGGGAAACAAAAGCGTGTTTCCATATCCACCAATGTTAATGATAATCCGTTTTTAAATTGGCTTTTTATGATACCTACATATAAACAATTTTTTTGGAGTTACAGCTGTTTCTGAACCTTGTAGAGTCTACCATCATTTGAATCAACAAAAAAACCAAAAACAGAGAAAAATGAAGTTACGACCTTTGCTCATTAGGCCGACGATTTGTCGTTTATATAGTCAAGTGTGAGAAAGCCACCTCTGCGAAAATAAACGACACGAATCCATAAGAATTTCGTTGTTAGAACTACGAAATCCTATAAATTAGAAAATAATTTTTAAACACGTTTTACTCAAAGCGACATGTCTAAAAACCGCGCGCAAGCTGCAGCACATAGCTTGTAGTTTTTCTAAGCTGCTAAACCAAAAAAAATTTACCGCTTTAAATTTCAACTCCGTTTTACAGAGAAGAAACAAAAGTGAACAAGAAAGTCTGTTTTCTTCAGTGCCCCGTTTAATTTTTCAGTTTCTAACCACCCGTAGAAGCGTTGTATTATACGCCGTGAAAGGTGACTTTTTAAACGTTGTTTAAAATTTTTGGTGATACTTAAAGAAATGCCTGATAATATGTAAAAGCTTTCAGACCGATTGCATTTAAAATTTTTTTTACAAAAAATTTTCTTACTTTAATAATCCCTTAAATTAACGTGATTAATTAAACTAACTGTAAGTAATTTAGTTGTAAATTTTTAAATTTTGCTATCAAAGTAACGATATTCCTTTTAGAAATATGACTGATTCGACATGTTTAATTTTAGTAAAATCGAAAAAAACAATTCGAAAATCTGTCTTCGAAAATTCGCTTTCAGTTTCATTATATTATCATTTTATTTGTGGTTTTTACAAGCATTGAAAAATTTTACTAAACTCTATGACATCAGCAAGTTATTTCCCAACTTGTATTAAAGTAATTTAGGTGTGAATATTTTATTTTTACTATCAAAATGACAAATTTTCTTTTACACAGCCCCTTTTAAATACACCGCTAGAATTACAGAAAAATGGTTTCAGTAAAAATTACTATAAAAGTTTCTTGGATAGTAAAAACTAATCCCACAATTTTTCCACTCCCATCAATTTGTTGATAAAATAAATGAACTTTAATTTAAAAGAAATACCTTCAAGTTGATTTCACTTTACAATTTGGAATTTTATAATAGTTTGCTATTAACAATTTAGGTTACTTTAGGTCCTGTCTTTAATAATAATAATAATAATAATAATAATAATAATAATAATAATAATAATAATTTATTACTGGAAAAAAATTTACAATTTTTACAGAGTTCTTCAAAACAAAAGATAAGTCTATTTGTATTAAAATAGAAAGTTTTCAAAACATTCATGTACTGTGTAATATGCTTTGCTAATAAGAGCATTCTTAATAATATTTTGGAATCTTGTATTAGGTAAGCACTTCATATTATCTGGTAATTTGTTGTACAGTAGTAGACATAAGTAATTGGTGGTCCGCTGCGTTTTTTTGTACTTATGATTTGCAATATACAAGTGATCTCTTTGTCTAGTGTTATGGCCATGTACATTATGAACAGGAGACCATAAATTCTTATTCCTATGCACATAGTTCAGGGCCTGATACACAAAAATTGAAGGAACGGTCAATATTTTTAAATTTATAAAAGAAAGTTTGCAACTGTCATTGTAAGACAGACCAGCAAGGCATCTAATGATCCTGATGGATTTTAAATATACGGTCCATTTTACAACTATTGCCCCATAATAAAATGCTGTAAGCTACTGTACTGTAAAAGCTACTATAGTACACTAATTTTGCTGTATCTGAGTTGACACATTTTGAAATTTTAAAAATTTGATAATATGCACTGTTTAATTTTTTTACTAACTTATGTTTACTAAATTCTCTATTATTTCTGAAGGCGACTTATAAACATAACAACATAATTATTTTAGTATACGCTACTGGGCAAAATAGACCCCCAAAAGATAAAGTACACGTCAATGCCGAAACATGCTATTGATAAGGAACAACATACTGTATGAAAACATTAGAGTTCCAAAGAAAGATGTTGCTTCGGAATCCTAGAAAATGTATAGTAAAATCGTAACAAATTACAAGAAGTTTTTACTCAGGTATTAGTGTTTCTTTGTACATCGTTGTACATTTAATTTATATACCTGGAATAAATTTATACCACCGATCGACAGACAGAGAGACAGACTTACAAACTGATAGACAGACGCACAGAACTACAAATTAATACGTTCGTTACAATTGTTCTGAACAAGTCTATTTAAACTTTATTATACGTTTACGAAAACAAAACTTTCAATATTAACAACTTTTGGAAACGATCATTGTTCCATATCGATGACTTCATTGATGTCAACTTTTTGGTATATTTTATCACTTTTACAATTTAATTTCGTTACTCTAAACATATCTTTATCGTAATATATTGATTAGATTTTGAAAGAAAAACGTCACTTTTTCTGGTATACTTAGCTCACAGATATATCAGAACGTGTATATACCGCACAATAGATGGAGTACACATTATCTTTTTTGAAGCAAATCACCACATTGGTTAACACCACGTTAACACCTTTCATAACCTATAAAGTGTCAGTCGTAATAAATATTTTTTAATTTGTATACGATTATTGTTGTAATTTGAGACTATTTATTAATAAATATTCTAACAATATTTATAGCAACAAATATAACATCAGTAAATATAGAAAAATTTTAAATTAAACCTTGTTTAACCGCCATATTGGTCAACACTTTAACCCTTTTTTTAGCTGCATTTTCATATACATTGAATATATACCTGTACTCCCTCTATCTCTTCGATACACAAAGACTTAGCTTTAGAAGAGTGTGAAATTTAGTTATTAACGAATTTCAGTTTTGATGAAATCTGGGGATATGAAACATCCTCTGGCATATTGCAGTGGCACATTTTGAACCATTTTCAGTACTAAATGTAGTTTAGTTCGGTCATAAATTAACCACTACCTATGATTAAAGTGCGTGCTAAGTCACGCGAAATTAAAGTTCCATGGTCTTTTTTTGAAAGAAAATTACGAAAATTATGAAAAACTCTAGCCACTGACTACGGAGTCCTAATTTAATTCGTGTTTACATGCATTTGATGACTTTTTTACACTACTTTTTTGGTTTTACAATTTTGAAACATTTTAATTATTTTAATGAACCATGGTCTACTAAAAACAAGCCAAGTGCGTATCAAACCACACAAAGCGATGACAGAAATGATGCAACCGTAAGTATTCCGTAGTTATAACTACGGAATACATAGAAGCCGTTTTGAGCTAAATTTTTATGCAGTCTTATGCTAGTCTCTTCATCTGTTTTATTTCATTTTGTATGGAAACTAAAATTCATAATTGATCATTTACCAAAATATCCGTCACTTAAATTATTACCACTTGATTACAATTATAATAGAAAATACATTCATAAAGATGATGGCATGATGTCGAATAGAATTGTGGAATAATAAAGATATTTTCTAATAATCGTTCAATATGTATACATAATAAGTAAATAGTGTCTGTGCACAACTCCACTAACATCACTTCCGTCAAACCATTTGGGAATACCTACGTGTGAGTCTCAGTCGATAGATATACCCATACATTAATATTGTCGGTGCTGCTATAATGCGCCATGTAGTACTCGTTTTTAATGGGTCACTGTATAGTGTTACATTGTCCTTAATGCTACGTAATATATGTTGGACAAACAGGACAAAATTTCAACAGAAGATATAAGAAGCATATCGATTCGCAGATATATTCTTCAAACTTCGGTCTACATATTCTGGAAGCTATATTTTCGAGAAGCTTTCGAAATCAATAAATCAAATAGTAATCCTCAAATAGAAGTTTTGAATGACCAAAATGACTCAAATAATTCCCCTTTCTTAGAAAGAAATTTCTAAACGTTTTTAATTTTTATCAATTTTTTCAATTATTTGGCTACCTTTCATTATGTAGAAAGGAAATTATTGTATTTTCCATAATATGAGGTAGCAATATTTTCGCCGTAATTAACACCTCCAAAGAATCACTTTTTAGTCGAATTTTCTCCGAAAAATTAGACTTATACAGTTTATACGATAAGAGCTGCGAGAGGCGAGAGTAGGGGCGCTATCCGTTTAAGGACCCGTAGAACACGAATATGTAGAAAAAAAAATGTCTGATATATATATATATATATATATATATATATATATATATATATATTCCCGCCACCTTTTAATTTGTGTAGGGCCCCCCTATGGAAGTTAAGAGATGAAATTTGGTAAATGGGGCTCATTTTCGAGGCACCTCATACTATCAAAGTGGGGTCAAATTTTGAGCAAATTTTTTTTCTGACCCGACCTTTAAGGGGGTGGTGGGGGGCGGAAAAGCAATAAAACTTTTCCAAACCGGTTTTAAATAATGTTTTGGTCAATTATCTACAACATATCCAAAATTCAGCTTCCTAGGATGATTTGGTGGGAGTAGAGGGGGGAAAAACAATTTTCGCTGGATCTAACAGGCCCCCAGCCCCCCAGAATTAACGTAGAGGGTTGAAATTTGGTGTGTTGATAAAGTTCGTACCTAGGTTGTGCTTTTTGGAGGTTTTAATATTTTACCCCCACCCCCCTCATTTTTAAGCTACAATTTCATGCATTTTCGACGTTTTCGAAGTTTGTACCACTCGCACAGGTCACCCAAATAAACCTAGAGGGCTGAAATTTTGTATTCGGATTGAGTTAGCATCAAGGGGGTGCCTTTTGGGGGTCTCGACTTTTAACCCCTACCCCCACCATTTTTATACCCAAAAGAACATGATTTTTCTTGTTTTTTAACAGTTTCGTTCGGGTCAAAATCTCCCCAAATAAACCTAGAGGGCTGAAATTTTGTGTACAGGTTAAGCTAATAGCCAGACACTGTTTTTTTGGGGTTTCAACTTTTAACCTTTACCCCCACGATTTTTACGCCAATATTTCCTTAATTTTTTTGCTTGTTTTCTAACACGTCTAGAGACTCTCTAAGGAAACCTAGAGGGCTGAAATTTTGTACGTGTATTCAGTTAGTATCCAGCTAGTACCTTTTAGGGAGTCCACATTACTTTTCCCCCCACTTCTCCCATTTCTACATCGGAATTGAATGCTGTTGTTAAATGTGTTTAAATGCATTACTTTTATTCTAAATACAAGTAGGCGAATAGTAATTTTAAAGAATTTAAAAAAAAGTGAATACAATTTTTTAACAAATGAAATACATACATATTAAGTAATTTGAAAATGTTATTAAAGTCACTGTTTATTTATAAATTAGGAATTTTGGATTTTTATTATTTATAAAATAGAAATTTTGGATTTTTTTGGAAAGAAAAAATATCTTCATAAAAGCCTTCCAGTTTACTATTTAAGTTCCTTTTTTAATATTTAAAAATAAAACACAAAGGCAATTGGCGGATAAGCATGGATAGAAATGCCCTCGTACGAATTGTGTTGGCTCTTTCCCTGTTAACTGCTATCGGCACAAAATTGAAATTTACTGAGATTCAGCCCTTAAAAACTTAAAACCTTTTTTTAAAGCCGCGATCAACCGGACACTCATCATCAGTTTTGAAACCACCAAAATTACAAATCGCTTCTGGACTTTCAATTATATTTCGCTTGTAGACATTCAATATCGAAGATGAAAGGAAAAATTCGACTTCCGTGATGGGGCTCCGCTGCTCACGGCGTTTTTTTAATTTCTGTTTTAACGCCAGTTGCAAATATATTTAACATCATGTTTTATACTTACAGTTGTTTCAAAATAAAAACTTGACGAATTTCTCCTGTTGTGCCCCTCTCACACAAAATTTCTTGATTATATCTCAAAAAATTTATATGTATGGTCCATTTCACTTAAATTTAACCATCACTTTTGAATTTTTATACAATATTTATACATTTGACTTGTGGATTTAAATAATTTCCGTTTTCTTGGCTTTATGTTTTTCATTATTGCATTTACGTAAATTTTAAATTTGCAGTTTGTTTTTAGAAAAGAATAGAAGATTAATTTGTTTCGAATTAAAGAATTATTTAATTTTTTAACGATGACTCATGATCAATTGTATTTGAAATGGGGTATACATCAGTTTACTCTGACGATGGTCTCGGAAGATAAAAAAGTGTTAAGTACCTAATAAAATTATTTTAACACTGGGATCAGACAAAGTAATTACAACTTTTAAGTATTATTTCAATATTTAAAATAAACGCAAAGTAAATCTTTCTACAGTAAACTCTACCTTTTTTAATCTGGCTGACATAAAATCTTGAGTTCTAACTAACCGATTGCTTCCAAATTTGGTGTGAATCTTCAATAGATATTCCGCTATGGTCTGAACTTGGGAAAATCGAAAAATATGTTCTTTACTGGCAAAATGGGTAAAAGATCGGTTTTTCTCAAACATCTCCAATTCTAGGAATTTTGTTTTTTATTCCTTTTTGATCCTGACCACAATAACATTAATTCTGTTTAAGAAACTACATACGATTTTCATTTCAAATATTAATAAAAAATTAAATATTAAAAGTTTTGAAACAAAATAGTGAACGAATCATACACTATAGTAACACACAACATTTTCAATATTACCAATTTCAAAATGTTTGATATATTACGATCACATTTATAATCCCAATTCAATTTAATAGCTCCCACAGTAAACTTAACTCATCCCATCAGTTTATGAAATGGTAACTAACCAAACCAAACCAAATAGTAGGTAGGTATATATTTCTCGGGTACCTTAACCATCAGCCATCATACAGTTGATATTGATACTGCTACTAGTAAAGTAGGGGAGACTAGGGTAAAGAGGCCAGTGGAGATAAAGTGGCCATTGGAGATAAAGTGGCCATTGGCCTTTACTCACCGGAAACTACTCCAATTTTGTTGCTGAATACTAGCTTGTAGACAAGCCATTAGTATTCTATTAAAACGTCAATGATCAGTTCACTAGATTGTATGAATTATAACGAATTTTCTGAATTTTCGAGTGTTGATGTAACATAGTGGGGTAAAGTGGTTACTTTGCACATGTTGTAAAAAGCAAAAATTGCAAAAATACCTTTCAAGATATTGTTGATATATTGATGGCTATTGATTCTGCATTAAAGCAACTATATGCTAAATACTTATTAATCTGTATTTCTTTTCAAACAAATAAACTACACAACATTTTGTCTTAGAGTGGCCACTTTACCCCAGTCTCCCCTACCTATGTCTAGCCAGCCGTTTCAATATTATTGAATTGAATGCGGAGGGGCGCGGTGCGACACAGCGGTGTAACAGTTGAAAAATATTGGTGGCAAAAGTTTTTGACATCTTTAAATATTACCTCGTACAATATGTGATGACATACCGCCACTAAACGTTACGATAGCCTCCGCAATTTTCGACGGAACATATGTGAAAATTTTTTTTTTTAGTTTTTCTCCAATAAAAAATAGTATCACATATTTTTACAGTTATATTCAAATCTGATCGGTGTAGATTATTAAAAAAAAAAATAAGCTTAAATATACAGTTCATTTAAAATAAAATTCGCCAAGCGCGTGTTGGATACACTTTAAGCCAGAATTCTTCAGTGATTAACAGCTTTAGGGTAAAGTATCATACAGCATCTGTGTAGTATTCAACAATACTGTTTACGTATGTGTTATTTGAACATAAACTTTGTAGTTCAGTATTTTGCAAACGAGGCTTAGAAAAGTGATTAAAGGAATCTCAATTTCATTTTAAAAAATCTTCAGTCATTTCCGGCATCCCGCTTACAGTCTTATGGACTTGAATTTTCGGGGATTTTTGAATACCAGGGCGATTCTCGCGTGACGCACAGGACATTTTTGCAACAAAAACATTTTTTTTTTAAAATGAAATTAATAGCAAACAAAACAAAAAGTTTATAACATGGGGCAACTGGATCAAAATTTTTTGAGCATATTTTAATTGATGTCTGAAATGCAGTACTCCAAATATAAGACATAAACTTCGTTTTGTACGATGTCCCGTACGTCACGTGAGTTTATGCCTTATATCTTAAGTACCGGGCTGCAGATAAAAATTAGAAAATACTCAAAAAATTTTAATTCATTTTCTGCGTATTATAAACATTCTGTTTTGTTTATTATTAATTGCATTTTTTATGAAAAAATGTTTTTGTTGCAAAAATCATTCCGTGCGTCACGCGAGAATCGCCCACCAAAATCTATCTTTATGGCAAATTGTATGGGGAGATTAGTTGCCGATAATTTTCTTTATTTTTTTCTTTTTTGAATTTTCGAAAATTTGGTTTCCTATATTTTCGAAAATTACCGAGACAACATTTTGAATGATTTCAGCGCACCTATATAAAATTTTCCGAAATAATTTTAACTGAAAGTTTTTATGCAGGATATTTCAGATTTCCTTTTTACCTCTTATAAATTTTTAAACTTATCGAAGTTACCCAAAATTAATTTTAACCCTTGAGTACTACTAATAGATCCTCAAGAATCTGTTACCTTCTAAGAAGATTGGTATGTCTTAATTTCTGGATCCATTAGGTCTACATGCTACAATTTTTACATAATAATACTCGGTCAATTGTGGCATCTTGTCAAATGCTAGGATTACCTATCTATATATATCTTTTTTTTCATTTTTTGAATCCACGTTGAAAAGTTACACGAGGTGGCACAAAAACCTCACTATGAAACTCAGTAATTTCCCAAACGACTTTGAAAATGATAAAAGGAATCTCGACTTCAATTTAAAGGCCCTTTCTAAGAAATCACTACATGTTTACACTTTTTTATCCTCACCTTCAAACTCCGAGAAATTAGGAATCGATTTAATGTCTACCTGTAGCATGTACACGCAAAATTTCATATTCATAGATCCGAATTTTTTTCCTTGGAACCCTAAAAAAGATAATAAATAAAAATTTATCTATGGAACCCCATCAACTTACTATATAATTCTATATAAACTTTTTTGACATCATATTTTCGTGTCTGTTCCAAGTTATTCTTTTCACACAAAATGTAAGTAAATAATCATTATTTGGCACTAATGCAACAAAATTTTTGTATAGCATGTGATACTGTCGCTGCACTAGGTAATACTTTTGTTAATAATACTCGGTGACTGGGTGAGATATTATTATGCGAGATGCGAAATTTAAATTAATAAAACTTTAATCTACTTTTAGCACAAATGCAAAAGAAGACTCTCGTACGAAACATGAAAACGATGTTGTAGCGTGGAAAAAGTATACGATAATATTAAATAATAATGCTTTGAAACTTTTATTTTAGACAAAAGTTCTATCTTTTTCGAGAGATGAAAGTTTTCGGAATGTATTTGTCTTTTTAATAATATATATTATAAAATTTATTAATTCACTTTGTGTTGTAGTGTTCGTAGTTCGTAAATTCATAAAAAAAAAATTTCATATAAAAAAAAAATAAATAAATCCTCTTAATGCCCAGCATTATAAAACAACGAATTATCGAACATGGTGTCATAACACTATCTGACAAGTAAATTAGTTATCAGTTAATTTATTAATTAGCCATTGCTTTGTGGTAGTGCTAGTTTATTGCTAGATGGTAGTGCTAGTTTATTTTTATATGTAAATTATAAAATCTTCAGTGGATTTAAGGAAAAATCTAAAAAGAATTACAAACTTGTAAGTTAATCTCTGCATAAAATCGATTTGGTAAATTTTCGAAGGAGTAAATTATTTCAGAAATTTACTTTCTCAGTATTTTGTTTTTGCTTTAGAATAAACTAAATTTACTACACAGATTCAGAAGCTGAATAAAGTTTACTTGATCGATTTTCTAGGGAGTGAATTATTCGGTAAATTTACTTCCTTAGTAAATTTTCTCTTGCTGTATAATATCAATACTTGGGAATGAATTTACAACACAAATAGAATTAACTTGGTACCTTTTCTAGGGAGTTAGTTTATTCGACAGGTTTACTTTCTTAGTAAACTTTACTTTTACCAGTGAAAAAGTGAATTTAATATACAAATTTACTTATTTATTTACTTTATTCATAAGTAATTTAAATACTTACTGTAGTATCTAGTAATAATTGTTTTTTAACATACTAACTGTAGTATCTAGTAATAATTGTTTTTTCGTAAATTTTCATAAATTAATTATTCGAAATAATTTATATTTTGTTTTTATTTACAAAAAGAATTTCTCTTTATATGAAAAAAGTTCACTGAATCAAATAAAAATGCTCACTGAACTGTTTAAAAAAATTTGTGTTATTAATTTTTTTTATTTACTTTTGTAATTTACAAAAATTTGTGAATATAAACAAAATTTTAATTATAATTCCTGTAGTGAGCTTTTATTTTCGACCTTTTAATTACAATTAAATGATCTATTTGAGGTAGTTGTCTCGTAAAATTAAGTATGTATTTGAAAAGTGTTTTAAATTCTTGCACAATTAAAACAGAATCAGCCATGCAAAATATTGAAATAAATCTTCTTGTTTGTAAAATATTTTTACTATACCATTGTTTGTATAAATAGTATGGGACTCCCCAACTGAAATGTATTATGTTAAATCCTTGCTAAACTAGTTCAAAATGAAATTGGATTGTATTTTTATCTAAATAGTTTTACGATCTGACCGGATCAAGGGACCAAACTAGAATGTCTATCAAACTGTTCCACTTGTAGCCAGTAGGTGACGTAAAATCTCCCCACTATGTTGTGTAGACACTGAACACTGCAATGTTGTTGGTTTGGTGTTTTGTAGTAGTGTGCGTATTCACACACACTACTGCAAAACACCTATTATGGGACAGACCAACCTGTCCAATTCAAGTAACAAAGTCTAACAATGTATTACAATGCACTGTGTGTTCGGCAACGGACACCGACTGACTACATGTCTTAAGCCGTGTCAGGCACACTCTGGGCCAGGGGCGGATCTACTAATGGTCTTTTTGGGCTGCAGCCCAGGGCCCCGTGGATATAAGGGGCCCCCTTCATACGAAGACTGACATTATTTAACATTAAGAAACATAATAAACCGTGTGGGAACTACCACTTTCTATGTATACCACAAATATAGTCAGTAATAGAGTTGCGAATTGTGTTTCACTTACAATTGGGTAATTTCATTCACTAGAACTCGTTCACTTGAATGAACCGGTTCATTTCATTCGCTCATTTAGTTCAGTTAGACTTGAGAGAAAGTAAATAGAATGAATGATGAAAAACTGATGTTAATAAAAGATGTATGTATTATGTACATATTAGTGATAAGTGCAAACAAGTAAAAAAAAGGTAATTAAACAATTTCTAAAGGCTAAATAAATACTATTAAAAGCGTGTATAAGTTTAGGTATCCTGAAACTGACTAGTAATTCTCTATATTTTGAGACAGAAAATATACTCATCCTTTTAAAGAAAATTTAATTTCTTAAAATAACCAACCCTGAATACAGTAATAGAAATACAGAATTCAGCAATTAAAATTTAAATACTTACTGTTATCTAATTTTTAACAAATAAATTTCAGTTAGTAAAACGTGGCAAAATATTATTGAAAAGTAAAATATGTCTGCTAGAAAATACAAAAGTGGAGCTGAAAAGCGAAAATTACGGTTAGTTCGAGAAAAAAAAAACAAATGTACAAAAATTGAAACTTTTTTTAAATCAGAACAAAAAAATGAGAATACAATAGTTATTATAAATCCATTAACAAGCGAAAGGAAAGAGAACTTAGCTGAAAATAGTCTAGCCGAAGGGAGGGGAATATCGCAAAACCAAGAAAAAAATACCCGTGATGAAAATGCACCAGATATAAACCGCCATCAGCTCTCTAATCTCTCTAAAAAAGATATTTTTCTTCACCAAGAGGACAGCAATACTGACGCGGAAAAAGATTAGGCAAATATTTACTTTCACTTTGACTTTGAAAAATATGTTGACGTGGGCTTGTGGCCAGTGTCGCTAAATAATGATTTTATTAGCAGCATCCTCTCACATGAAATGACTGACTTTCAAAATAAAGATCCAAGAAATATATATTCAGTTTCAACGAAGAAATATTATAAAAAACAAAACAGGTGATTTTCAAATAGATATTTCACTAAGAAAATGAAAAATGGCCAATTGCTGGAAAGATCTTGGTTATGTTATTCAACCAGTACTGGTAGTGTATTTTGTTTGGCTTGCAAACTTTTTTCAAAAACTTCTTCTCAATACACAACTGGATTTTCTGATTGGAAACACGTAGGAATGTGTTTAGAAAATCACGGAAATTCAAATGAACATAAAAGCTCAATGTTAGTGTGGTTAACATGAAAAGAAAATAAGTCTGTTTTGGACAATTTTATAAGTTCACATTACAAACATGTTTACTTTTGCGATAATGTCTTAACAGTATTTGTTTGTGTACCTGTCATATAAATTAAATACTTAATATTATATTATTTCTTTTTACTATACCTTCCTATACATAATACGTTTTGGAAAATAATTATTTCATCAAATTGCAATTAGTGTGTTTAATTGGGTGACCCTTCAAATTGGGGCCCCCAAGTAGTGTTAGCCCACAGCCCCCTAAAGTCACTGTCCGCCCCTGCTCTGGGCTCACCACTAGTTACAATTTTCTACACTTAAGCCGCTGCTACACGATGCTACGAACACCTTCCAACATTCGACGTTGGATGGTTCATAGCATCGTGTAGCCGTTGTTCGAACCTACAAGTGTCCAATGTCAAGCGTCAAACGTTCGCATTTGGCCATGTCCCGCTCGATGTCGGTATTCTTGCACCGAGTCAAAGGGATACTTCGAACGTTTGAAGGTCAATGTTGGTTGCGTTGGTTGGTTCGACTCAGCAGCTGCACGACTCGTTCATGTGAAGAGAGACAACATCAGTGTATAACATTAGAGATAACATCAGACAGATGACATCTTCGTCCACTGAATAAACGTTTGTCCCAACACATTATACAAGAGAGACAACATCAGTGTATAACATTAGAGATAACATCAGACAGATAACAGCTTCGTCCACTGAGTACCAACACATCATCATTCGTATTCGATCAAACATTCGATTCACCGTGTAGCAGATACATTCGTCGCATCAACTATCGAACTTAATTGCCTCAAACGTTCGATCGAACGTTGGAAGGAACGTTCATAGCATCGTGTAGAACCCGCTTTACGGTGAGGACTTGGATCGAATAGTGTTACGGTCACACGCACCGATCTGTTCAATTTCTTAAAGTAAACGATAGCCATACATACTGGTAATATAGGTGTGCAATCGACTGTTGAATCGCGAATATCGCGTGCATGTTGCAATGAGCATGCAAACTAAGAGCATCAAGTTAAATGAATGCTATAAGAAAAGATCATCTTACAACATTGTTACATACATTTCAGTCAGAACAATCATCATTACAATTTAGCAAAGTAATTTTACACTTCTTAGGTAGTTGAAATTGTGTAGATATTACACTCGAAAATATTTAAATGATTCTTAACTAAATAGTTTTAATTAAGTAATATTTGTTGTTAAATTTACTTTCTATCAGTTTTGAATTGTTTGGATTTGGGCCAACGAAATCAATGTGGCCTCGGAGGAAAGAACTGAATTCAGTGTTTTTATTTTGGTGTTCTTTTGAAGTTCAAAAACAACCTTGAGAATCAATGCAATTTTTCATTTCCTTCCTGAGGTAAATAAAGAAATATAAAAGTTTCAACAGGGACGGATTACAGGAACGATTTTAAACCAACTTACTCACAGGAAGCAAAGAATTACAAAGGAATCCGCCTTTGATTTCGCTCATTCTTTAGTATGTTAATTTATACCAAAATCTAAGCGATGCAAATTCGTCAACTTCTCAGGAAATTATTCTAATGGGTTCAAAAAAATACGTATGAAAAATAATCAAAATTTTTTTTCATACGTATTTTTTATTTTAAAAAAATATACTGGCGTGTGTGTGTTAAAAATTTCATCAAATTTGATCCAATCTTTTTTGGTCTAAACAAAAAAATTATAAAAAAAATCATGTACAAGTTTTTTGCTCGGAGCACTGAAAAGAAAACTACAAGGGTCATATATGATGACCTTCAATGCCATGTTGACCCCACAGATTTTTTAAGCTATTCCAATGGCTGTATCAAACAATACCATAGTTTAAATCGACACTTTTTTAAAGAACTATCAACAAATTTGAACCTTGAAAAGTGCTAGAGGAAACCATCATCTTAACAGGGTCGGACCTAGCCTAAGTTGCGCCCGGGGTAGGATCAAAAGTGGGCGCCCCTGTAGAAAAAAATATTTATTTTTTCATCAAAAAAAAAAAAATGTCATCTACCTAATTTGGGCGCCCTCTTAAATCACTTTTTGGCGCTCCCCAAGACCTGCCGCCAGGGGCACGTGCCCCGCCTGCACCACTCCCTAGATCCGATCCTCCATCTTAAAGCGATTTTCGAATTGACATTGCACATTGAATTGCAAACATTCAAAAACATTTCGAAGAACCCCTTTTTAACTCTATTCTATGTAATACAACTGGCATTTATTTCAAATCGAGTTATTATCAAAAATCAAACTTGTATAGTATAATATCGACATTATTTAAATTTTATTATTGAATATAAACAGAAGTGCACAGTGTAAAATTGTTATATCGATGCATGGTAGTTATGTAGAAGAAAGTTACACAATACTGTGTTTCACATGAATGCCGTGTATGTGTATAATATCGGAGTGTGGATTCCGTGGATTCGCTTGCTTGTTAGTTTTATTCACTTGATGACTGTTCGAGCTTTAGCCATCTACATGTAAGAAACAGATATTACGATATGGTGAATGGATTACTACTACCGGAACACTGATAATAATAGTGATAATGATAATGAGTAGAGAACTATGTACAGTTAACAACTGCACTACACTGTACTATATAGAAACTGCTGTTAACGAACTATTCTCTGATTTTTGATTATCAACAATCAAGTTAAACAAAAATTCTTGTTCATTTTATCACGAGAAATATTTTGAAGGTATATTATTTGTACTTGTTTAAAATGAGATTTTCTTGAAGATATTTTATCACTTCAGCATCTTGTTTCCTTAACTTAACCTAACTTAACCTAAATCACGTTTTGAAATTAGAGACAAATTGCACCAGCGCAGTCGGACTCTAGGGTCAAACAAAATTTTTTTCAAATAATACATACATAACGAGATTTCCTCTTTTGCCAGGCCTCTGACAAATGATTCCAGGTCCGCTTTTCAGACCCAAGCTCTCGACCGCCCCCCCCCGTTCCAGGGCCGTAACTAGGTCTTCAGAGGCTTCGGGACAGAAAGTACATTGGGGGCCCCTACGCCGCCCCCTGGTAAAAAAGCGGCGACCTTATTGAACATTAATTTGCCAATAAATTTAGAAATTTGGGGGCTCTTCGAGGCACCCTTTGGCTGGGGGCCCCGGGGCAATGCCCCGGCTGCCCCAGCCTAGTTACGGCCCTGCCCCACTCTCGCCTAGCTGCTTCCAAATCAGCAATATTTCAGTAGAAATTTAATTACTTTTTTATAAAATTATTTATTTATAAACAACAATTTTTTAAACATCGAAATCTTGTAAGACAATTGAATTGTAAAACTTAATTTTCCTGAAAATAAGAGAAAATTTTGTGAAAACTGTACAGTTAAAGTCACTAAACAGATTTTGTGTGTGATCCAAAGGGTGGCATAACTGAGCCCGAATTTTAAAATTCTTTTTCGTTCCTGAGTTACTTGTTCTCAAATTTTAAAATTATTTTTTAGCGAAATTAAACAATTAGTTCAAAATGATTGTACTATTTTTAATATATTCAAATGGAAAAAAGCTATATTTTATGTTAGATTATGACAATAATACTTCTAAATATATATTTATACATTATAATTTATTTGTGTACTTCAAATCGGGCCACTTGAAATTACCAATAATGGGTCACTGGTTAAAATATATCAAAATAGGTTAATCATAATATAATTATTCATTTAACAAAATCGAATTACCTCTCCAGTGTGTGCAAGCAACAATACAGAACGTATGCCTGATGGCATATATTTTATAATGATTGTTTAATTTGATCGGTTTCGTATAAAACAGAAATTCTTTTCCATTTATAGCCATTTCATTCTTAATAAAAACTCACTTCCCAAAATCTGCTTTTATAAGTGTTCCTGAAAATTAATATAACCAAGGAACTTACGGTATAGTTCTAATTCATATTTAAACTTGTGCCCTTTGACCCGTTTTTGATGTAAGGTTTTTGTGAATGTGGTATTTTAAAACATCTTTAAAAGCGAACGCAGATATGAATGCGGATTTCTTGAATATGGATGCGGATATTAGGCCCGGATCTAGGGGGGGGGGGGCAAACCGGGGCCCCTGTCTCCGGCGTCTGTTAAAGGGGGCGCCAAAATCATACTTGGTCGGTCTATATCAAATGGTCTAAAAAAAAAGTTGGTTGGTCGATCATTTTAGAAAAAATTAATATTCTTCCAGTTGTTTCTACTATATTTGAGGTATTGAGAACTATTAAAAAATTATCTTAAACCGTTTAAGCGTGGCAGCCATTTTTGTTTTTCAATTTACGCTGATTTTTGTGTTTGCAGCCATTTAGGCCAATGCACATATTTCGTAAACAGTTCATCCTAAAATGTTGAAATAAAAACCATTTTAAAGGTAATAAATGTCTCTTTATTTTAAGTGTTGTATATATTTAACCTATTTTCGTCCCTTCCATAAGAAAACTTTACCTAAAATTGTATATCAAAATTTAGCAAAATTTATTTTTTTAACATTTTTTTTTTCTTATAGAAGGAATTTTTTTAAACCTCGCTTAGTATTTTTTATTAGAATAGCTATACGGGTACAACTGCCCATTATGAAATAAATATACAGTATTTCAATTGGGAAACTTGTATCCTTTAATTTTTACAAACTTCCGAAAATTGACTTTTTTTCAAATTTTGGAATTTTGCGCCCCTGTATCTCTATGGTCCTCGTGATAAAAATTTGATAGTTGCACAACTTGTTGTGCTTTCGGAGTAGATTTATTAAAATGAAAAATCAACTTATACCTATATTGATCCTTTACAAAACCGTCAATTTTTATCATTGCCGCAACGGGAAAAATTGGAGTTTTATAGAGGACTTATATACTTATGAGTTTTTTTAACAATTTGTGTCAAAAGTTGGAAAGGGGGGCGCCGTTTCCGTGTTTCTGCCCCGGTTCTAAAAAATCGTAGATACGGGGCTGGCGGATATTAGTATACGATGCGTATTAAATGAAAAAACAAAAACTGAAATCATCAATAACTGGTAAAAGACTTGTAAAAAGCTTTCGTCGTATATCAAAGAAAAAAAAATGTAAGAAAGAGATAAAAATGAAAAATGACGATCCTTATCTTACAAATGGCTGGTATTTACCATTCTATCACATTCGTGTATAAAGAGTTTTTCAAAAATTTTCACTATGACTAGCTGACTGGTAAATAAGACTGGGGCGACGCATTCGGAACGAAAAAAAGAACATGAAAAGAATACCGTTTCGTAACATTAATCTTTATACTTTAAACAGTGAATTTTATTAATAAGAATAGCTAGCACGAGCTAGTAAAGAAAAAAAATAACACACACAAAATGGTTTCCGTACATTTGTACCACTTCCGGCATCTTACCACAAAGAACATTGGTTGTTTAATCGGTACCGGTTCATGGAGTAGGGGTAGGTGGTGTGTACACATTTCGCGTTCCTTTTAGTTGAATGTTTGAATTAAAATTTGAGTTTTTTTGTTTAACGAGAGGAGTTACTTTGGTGTTCCACCGGTATATATGTCGGTATAATATATTATGTAATGTTTTTTTTTTCTTTTTATTACTAGCCTTTTTAAAGAGTTTGTTTTTTCAATTTTTTTTTTTTTGTTTGTTTCTCAGTTTCCGATTCAAGTAAAGAAGATTATAAATTTTCGAAAATTATCATAATGTTTTAAAATAATTATTTTAAAAAGTTTTTCTTTTTTGCTTTGGTTATAATTATGTATAAAAAAAATTTGGTAATTTTTTACGTTTTTGGTGGTTTTTAATTTTATTTAAATTTTGCCCGATACAATTTTTGAAAACATCAAAAAATAGGTGTCTAAAATGAAGCGAATCAAAATTATTTTAAGAAGGTATTTCTGTTTAACAGATAGTTCTAAAAACGGTACAACTATGAAGTGGCTACTTTAAGCAAAAAAATTTTAAATGAAAAGAAAATGGGTGCGTAAAATCTGAACAGTGATATTAACTGACATAATATTATTTCAGAAAAGTTCAAAGTTCATTATTTTGGACGTTGCCGATTAATTTTTTTTTTTTTTTTTTTTTTTGGTGCAGTTTCTTTTCATACTCTCACCATTTTTTACTAAGAAAATCAGTTGAGACACGATCTTTGGTTCTATGGCCACAAAATCTTAAAGTTGATTTTTATAGATCTCAGTACGCTGAACAAAAAAGAAACAATACAATTTTTAAATATTTCGTTTAGTTTTCGAGATATATTGAGTTTCTCAAGAAATATTTATTTTTATGACCCCAAAATAAAAATATGCTCCCAAAGGTGGGTATATTTTGAAAATTAAACGAAAAATCGAAAATATTTATTTTTTAGTAATAAATGATACAACCGTTCCATCCGTTAAACCGAATTTCGTGGATAATTCAAATCTCTCAGAAATAAACATAAATGAATAATAAATAATTGTTGCTACTATTACCCGGAGCTATTGGTAAGGACCCGAGGCAAAAGTGTAAAAGGGTTTTTTTTGTCCCGTATTTGTGGGAAAGAATTTTTAAAAAATTTTATTTCTTCCCCGACGACCGTCATTTATTGACACGGCCCTGGACTCGGTACAAGTGAGATTTACAAATGAATCGTTGTATTTTAACTAAAATTTACGGTTATCTACTTTAAGTAACTTAGTTGAATTATAATTGAAATTTCCTTAGAAGACAAAAAAAAAAAATAATAATAATTTCGAATCTTGGATAATTCGCTGGGGGGATAAATTCATAAATTGCTTATAAATAATCGCTATAAGTTGGATAATAATTCTCGGAAAAATAGTATTTTGTGTATTAACTGAGAATAAAATTAAGAAATTTTTAAAGACGTTCATGCGCGTCCACAAAACACTATAGAATAGGATGATGTAGCTACCACAAATTACTACAGAACATAATACCCTATATGTTATTCATACAGAGCTTGTACTTATCGATGTGTCATATCCTCATATGATGTGTCGTGTATTATAGGTGATTGCTATATGTACCACCTATGTACTGATCTGTGATATCAATGCATACATAGTTGTTAATTGAAAATTACCAGTTTATTTGGCCTTGTATGCATATTATGTACGCATACACATCAAAATCTACCAGAAAGTTTTAATTTTTTTTAATTTCAATAATTAATATTTCATTTTAACGTCCGTCAATACGATGTTTTTTGTGAAATTATATAAATTGCATATTTCAAAGAATATTTTTAAACCTTTTTTATTTTGGTATCTATTCTTATAATATACGTATTATAATTTTTAACACGAAAAAATGCTGTTTAGAATGTTTTTTCCTAGTGGCTCTGTGTTAAAAATTTGATTTTTAATCGTCAATTACTTTAAGAAATAATCAATGAAGGCCTTAAAATTTTTGAGGGAAGATAACTATGTAATTCAACTTGTCAATTCTCTAAAATTAAAATTTTTATCTACTATTAAGTCTGACGCACGAACGTCCTTGTCTATTGAAAAAATCGATTGCTTTTTATATATAGTGCAGCTGTTGCAAAAGATTTCCAAAATGTTTTGCAACAGTATAACGTTTTTTCTTTATATTATCAGGTAAATAAAATGTTTCCTATAAAATAGCAAATTCTACAAATAATTAAGCATTCATTACTACTTTAAAGAGTGTTAAACGATTAATAAACTATGAAGTGGTCGAAGTGATTAACTTTATTATTGATCATTAATTTGCTACAACTAACAAACTACTTTATGCAAGTGCAATAATTTAAACAAAAAATTTAAAGCAAAAAATGTCTAACCAAATAACTTGAACGGTGGATCACAGTCTAATGATGTTTCATGAACTATGTATATACGTTAACAAAATTATAATGTGACCGTCGCAGTGAAACAATAAGTGTGTTCAAAAGTGGTTTAAAACGTCACGAAGGACCTGCAGGGGGTGTCACATGGCCGCGTCGGCTACGTCACGCAGACCGTGCATCGTCGGGCCTACTGCGTCCGGGCGCCGGTCTCAGTGGACCGACGCGGTCTGTTGAAGACGCTCGTTACATACATTTAAATTTCATTTTAATGGCATTAGAACGTTATATTGAACAGGTTAGATTCATACACACAAAAAGTGCATAAGTTCAAAAAATGGTTTAACTAGAAATGATGGTACATATTCAGAAAAATTGACTTAATAGTTATTTCGATTGTTCCAGGATTTACAATCAGAAATTGAAACGCATCGCGATGTGTATGCGTCACTCAATGGCACCGGACGGAAGTTGCTGGGCTCGTTGGCGAGTCAAGAGGATGCTGTTATGTTGCAGCGACGTCTTGATGAAATGAATCAACGATGGCATCATCTGAAAGCGAAAAGTATGGCAATAAGGTATGTAACACTTTTGACAAAATGTATTTTTTGAAAACAAAAGTTTTGAAGTTTGTACTAAACCAAATCAACTATATTCAAAACCATGTATTAGTAGCTGAAGCTTTCTGTTTGCATAAAATTTAACTTTGTATCAACTTCAAAAATAATCAAATTAAGGAGGACCACTAGTGTGACCGCCTGGAAAAAAGATGATTTTTGGGAATTTTTTTAAAGAAAACTACTGTATGGAATGTTCTAAGATTTTAAGGATATACAATGGGAGTGGCCATCCAATGGTACGTACTCCGATTTTACGTAGTGACGCCAACGATTTAGTGGGGTTCTCCTCTCACAGATATGTTGTTGTTTGTCTGTGTTGGTGAAAATTTATGTACCAAGCCAGAGTCAGGGCCGTAGGTAATATTATCTGAGGGTCTCATAGTCCTTAAAAATTTTAAAATTTCACTGCAGATATATATGCACATATTCTGTATACGTAATATGCAAAATCCAAATGCAAAATGAGTAACGTAAAATTCTAGAATATTCTAATTGTCAACTAGCAGAGATATTAAAAAACAGACTTCACCGTTGAATTGGTCATTAAAAATGAGATTAAACAGTGTAGTTTGACAAAAATTCTAGAATGTTCTATTTGTCAACTAGCAAAGATATTGAAAAATCAATTGTACCATTTAATTGTCCATTGAAAAAGAGGTCAAATTTCACATTTTGACAAATGTTCTGGAATATTCTATTCGTCAACCAGCAAAAATATTCAAAAACAGACGTCACCATTGAATTGACTACCAAAAAAGAGACCAAATAACACATTTTGAGAAATGTTCTAGAATATTCTATTTGTCAACTAACAAAGTTAGTTGACAAATCGTTAGTTAATTACCAAAGTTAGTTAATTTGTCAACTAAGAAAATCTGCTGCACCACTTAATTGTTTAACCGAAATTAAACTAATGTAAACCAAATGTCCGATTTTGACAAATAATTTTTGCTATTTGACGAATAGAATATTTAGAACATTTATCAAAATGTGCTATTCCGTCTTTTATTTGGCGTCTTTTACGCTGATGATGAATGTGATAGTGAAGTTGACTTTTCGACAGTTTTCTAAAAGTCGTCACTCATATTCGTTAGTATAACATTTGATTTCCTTTGTCGACACAACCGAATTTTAGGTGTAAATTGTCTCCTAAGATAATATTGTTGTAAATAAATTCAGATAAATAATATTTACCAACCCCCGAAACAGAAGTTTACCGACGCCCCTGATCTTCCGATTTCATATACTTCCCCTTAAATTTGTACCGATCACTACGTAAAATTGGATTTGTGGTGTATTCGTTGATATATACTAAATTCAAGATAAAATTTTTGGGCAAAAAAATTGAAAATTCAGTGAGTTATTCGAGATCTTTCAAGGTTCCAAAGAAAAAAGTTCTCCCACTGCTGCAGTGTTAGCGACTTTCACAGTGCCTGAAATCAAAAACACCAAAAAAAAATAAAAAAAAATACTAAACTAGAAGGTATTGCCCGTGCCGTGAACCTCAATCGAAACTAAAAAGTTGAAATTTAATAATGTGGGGGAGTTTTTAAAAAAAAGTTTCAAATTTTGCGCGAAAATTTAATGATTTTTGGCCTGCAAAAATGAAAGTTTTTATTTGATCGGAAAATTGGAGGTTCATGACAGGAAGAAACATATATAAAAGAAGCTGCAGTAAGAATCAAATCGATCGGATGATTTGTCTTCGAGTTATAACTGCAGCAAATTTGAAAAATGTAGTTTTTCTTTATGATGGGTCGTTTAAAGGTGCCAGGGTCTAGCTTCTCCACAACATGTGACTGGCAGCCACGTCCAAAAACTTCCGAACTATCAACCTTCATACATTTCTCAATACCTCAAAGTTAACAATGAAAATCAGAATTCGCTCTTCGGATGGCTATAACTCAAAAACTATTTAAGATACGCACTTGAAATTTTAGTATGTTATTTTTAAAGATATATAGACTATCAAAACATGCAAGAAAAATTTTCCAATTTTTTCAAAATGTCACACTAGTGGTCCCCCTTAATACTTACGGGTAGTTTATTTAAATTTTTGTGTTTTTATTTTTTTCTAAAACGTACTAAAATAGCGGAAGCATTGTGATTACTTTTGAAATATGAAAACTTTTTCCTTCCATAATGAAAAATTTCACGCGCATTTTACGTTTTACAGCTTCCTGAATAATTTTAAATTATATATGTAGTTTTGATACCAAGATGGGCCCCTATGCAATCGAAGTAATTTTCATTACTTAATCATAGTAATGGTAACTGCCGCGCTACCGCGTGTAATCCCTATTAAATTACAAACTATTTTTGTCCCATTTAGTTAACATTTTAAGAGTATTTGAGCCCGATTTTTGAAACGACTTCGAGCGGTTGAGAACGTTTAAAAACGGCGACACACTGTGCATAAGATTTTGGAATTTCTCAACTTGGTCAATAATTTTTTTTTCATTACTTTATTTCGTTATTTTTGCTATATTTCCATAAGTAACTCAAAAATTTTGAAACGTTTTGAAACTTTACATAAGTTTTCTCGAAACTATGTTTTTCAAAACGGTGGGCAAGATAAGTCCAGCAATTTTCATCCGATTAACTTGAAATTTTGCCTGTAGCTTCTTAGATAGATTGTCTAGGGCGGACCGTAAGATTTCTGAAACTGATTAACAAATATATTTTTATAAACAATTTAAGGTTTTCATTTTTCGTACCATTTAACAACAAATCAATATTTTGTATCGAGTAAAATCTTCTTTTCTAATCTAGGTGATGTAACGCCTTAATACAATCATCAATTACCGAAATTGAAGAACACTCGGTTTTCATATGCGGATGCGACATCTATACCCACTTAAACTTATTTGTCTATAAATAAATTTTGTTAACATTTTATTTTATGGACATAAACGTCTAGCCTAGGATGGTTTTATTTTTGTCATCTAAAAACCGAAACATCTTCTTCAACATGTCTTATAAAAGCTATATACCTACCCTTAAACAGTAATGCTTTTTCATCGATAGAGAAATGTCTTGTATGTTTTCCACATAAAACATTGTACTTACGTACGAAGTAAATACCCAGTCGACGACTGTGGTAGTGCATGTTAACTTTAAAACGCTACTCGCGTACCCGACATAATCCAATATATTAACAATAAAATGTTTTTGAATGGAATAAACCGGTGCACGTGATCGTGCCGAGTATCGTAACGTCTGTCTAATGTAGCGTCTGTTATTGATAAATAACACGTACATATGGACTGTACGAATGAACAAGACGTAAGTAAATTTTGAATTTATTTTGTAAATAGTACCTATTTTATAATAAAGTTGTTTGGTGGTAATAAAACATTTTCGTGGAGGATACTTACTTGGATATGTATAATTCAACAATCGCGAGTTGGTAGCTGATTAGCAATTTTAAAATTTGGTTGGCTGGAAGGGTGTCCGGACAATCGCCCCCACTGACAATCACGCCCAGTTTTATATTTTCGATGGTTGTAAAAAGGATGTCCGGGCAATCGCCACCACTGACGATCGCCCCCATTGACAATCGCCTCCAGTTTTATTATTTTAGGTCGTTGTAGAGAGGAACTTGTCCCTACATATTATTTAACGAGAGGACATCAATACCTATAAATAAAATAGAAGGGTCTGTCTGTTTTTTTCGAATTTTTAGGTATTAGTATGTTTTTCAGTTAGCAAATTCGACATCTATACCAAATATAACTTTAAAAAAATTTTTGTCTGTTTGTCTGTCTGTCTGTCTGTTTGTACGAACCGGTTTAACTCAAAAACTATTAAAGTTATTGAGTTGAAATTTACAGGGAATATAGATATTAACCTCCCGATCAATCTTAGCAACGTAATGTAATCTCCCAAATGGTTATGTACAGGTGATTCAAATAGAATCTTCATTAAAAGTTCATGGTCTTCTAAATAAATTAGATTTTTGAAAATTTGGTTATAGAAGTTTTTAATTATGAAGATTTTGATTAAAATATTTTTTAAATAATAAGCAAACACTTTACTTTACCAAATACCACTTTTATTTTTGAAACTGTGACAATATTGTTTCGAAAATAAAAGTGGTATTTTGCAAAGTAAATTGTTTATTATTTACAAATATGGAATACCGTAAAATATTTTTAACTTGCTGCCATTTTCGGCTATACCGGAAGTTGACACCAAACTTGTTATTTGAAGTGTTTTTGACAGCAAATTTGAATTCGCTTGAAATTGTTACTAATATTCTATGTGACCGTGATATTTCCGCTTTTCGACTTGATACAGGGTGGTCACATAAAGCATTTTTTTAATTTTTTTTTGTTTAATGTGCAACTTTTGTTTTCAAATAAATCACCTGTATAGTTTATCATATTTATGTAGAAAAATGTAAAGTCTATCTATTACTATAAGATATTCTAATATATAAAGCTTATATTTGGAAGTTACATAGAATTTATATAATAAAATTATCAGTTAGGTTTTCTATGGGCAGAGCTGATACAAAAACGACGGGACAGATTTCAGTGAAACATTATTTTATTCCTTAGACGTTTCAAGATCGACAACATTCTCATTCAAAATTATCACAGTATTCTTTAGGGGGGTTGATATATTCAAGATAAAAGCTGATCTAAAATTGAATTAATTTTAAAACCATCAATATGGGAATCTATGGAAAGATCTCAAAGTGTAAAAATTAGATATATTAATATGGTTACTTTCGAGTCGCTTGGCGAGTGAGGCGAAGCATTACATGGAATTCCTCTTTTATAGAATTTTAAACTGGTTGGTGAGTGAAGCGAAGTACTTTAAAGAATTGATTTAAAATTAAATTTGCCCGATTTGCTTTGGAATAACTGACTTAAAGTAACTTTACTCACAGTTAGGATAATTTTAAGCAAATGAAACTGGAGAGCATAGTCAAAGGAGGTCAAAGATAAATTAATGAATACATGTTTTAACACTTTTTGAAAATAAATCCTGTAAAGAGTAAAATAGGGAATAAACGCAAAAAAAATGGTGGAGAGGTCAAAGCTTACATTTTCAACGCCTACTTTTCTAGCGTCTCCAACAATGAGTCAGTAACTTTAGGAAATGTTCAAATATAATGCAGGCAGATTTATAGGGGATGTAGGCCTAGGGATTAAAATTTTCCAATAGGAACAGGGAGGATACTTATTTAGAGTAAAGTCTACAAAATATAAGGTATTTTAAAAATATACAAAATTTGAATATTTTAAATCAACATACTTTTTATTATTTCTTTACCAAATTCGTTGACACCGTCTTAATAGACTTACTTTAGATTTTTAATCTATGTTATATGCTTGAAGAAATGACAAATTAGTTTCTGGAAATTTTCAATTGTCTAGATAACTAGACAAAGGAAGAAATTAAAAGTAAAGAGGATTGATGAGTGAGCTTACCAATAAATAAAGCCTATTTTTTCAGCTTATGATAAGAAAAAAGGGGCAAAATATTTTAGCAAACTACCTAAAAGGAATTACCTTTACTAAATTATAAATTGCACGCTTGCAAAGCCGCGGGTAACAGCTAGTTAATAATAAAATTTTACAAGTTAGTTTTACACTTGAACGAAATATTATATTAAGTTAAATATATCAATTATTCTAAAACAGAAATCTCATAATGTTTTTATTTGAATGTTTATATGAATTATCACTAATCCATACAAACAACGAAATGTGGAATTACTTACAACATGGAATTACTTACAAACGTGGAACAAATGTTATAAGTTCAAAAATGTTGCAGCTTTAACTATCGCGTCCAGGAAACCGCATTTCTTTTTACATATTATGTCTGTACAAATTTTTAATTGACGTCAGTTAGATAAAAATTAATTTATTGGAATCTTTATATTTGATTTTCTTACATACCGACACACAGTATTATCAGCTAAGTTTACTATACGTCGGCGTCGTGCTTTAAACTTTTGGATGTAGACACAGTAAGTTACATGGCCAGGTATAAACAAGCTAATATACTGGGGGCGATTGTCACACGTGGTAATTAACATCTGGTCAAATATAATGAGTCATAGAGCCAGGTATAAACAAATTTAGGGGTGGGGGCGATTGTCGCACTTTTTCAGTTGGGGGCGATTGTCATATGTTGGGCTGGAAGACCGGATACAGGGTGTGTCCACAGGGGGTGATAAAACGGCATAAAATGATAAAAGTTGAAACAAGTTATATAATAGATTATCAAAGTCATTCTTTTCATGTTACCATGTGGAACGACTAGAAAACAAAGACTTCTGGGCGATTCTATGGAAAATGAGAAATGACTTCGAAGAAAAAAAAGAATTAGATAAAATAAATTTGTTAGTTATTTTCTACTCACAAAACATTCAATTGTCCGATTCTAAATTTTTTTTTAATTTATCTCTTTTTTACCAATTTTTTCAGCTGATCAAACATGGATTACTGGTATTTTACATTGCCTGACATAAAAGATGCTGGTAATCGATGTGTCTGTGAGTTTCCATATGTTTTGGATTCAGTTCACATGAAGGATTAACTCAAGTTATTGTTTTGTTTTTTTTCAGTGCAATCTATGTCCAAAGTTTTGATCAATGGTTAGTTACAATGTTTAAATGCTTCTTATTAATTTTTTTGTAAAATAAAACTCAAAATATTATTTTAATTACTTTCCTGAAAACTTGAGGCATTCTTAAGTCTCTATCTCCCGTAAAACACAGAGAAGAAAATATGTCGCACCTGTTACGGTCACACCGGTTACACAAAAAAAAACTACCATAAGTTCAATATAATTAATATATGTATATTATACAAATTATGCTTAATAATGTAATAAAGAATATTCTACTTAATACTCTATTCTACTTATAAAAATAGAATATTCTACTTATACATTGGTGCAATCATTATTACAGTCTGCCTAAAAAATTAGCAGAGTTTTCAAAGTTTTGACAATAGCAAAAAGACTCTTTCCAAAAAAAGTCATACCAGTTACGCTATTTGAAAACAGAATACCATTGAAACTATGCATACTTTTCGAAACTTAGGTTACATTAAGTTCTTTGAAGTCTTAGCTTTTGAAAAATATTGTTAATAACGATTTCCTTTTTATTGGATCGAGTTATAGCCCATGAAAATTCAATACCTGACAAAAAATGTCATACCAGTTACGATGGAATCGCCCTTCTGTCGGATTATGATCACATTTATTGAAGGAATTTGGTCATTCTGATAGCAAAGATGAAAAATTCACACCCAGATTACCCTAATTCAAATGACTTCAATAGGGCCTGCTTTGAGAAATAGAAAATTTTTTGAAGTTTGGTGACGTCATCAAGTTTATTAGAATTTTTCAATTCCGTAAAGAACGTAAATAAAATGATAGAGTGATGAAATTGGAAGCGATTTATGGGTTTTTGAAGTCGTTCTTTTCATTTTTACCAAAATTAGGCAATTAGGATCACTAGAAAAGAGATTTTTTGTATCACTCACATTTGTAAAAAAAAAGAAACTGGGTCACTTTTATAGTAACAGTGAAAAGTCTACCTAAAAATCACCCTGTTTCAAATCACCCCCATAAAGTTTGATTTGAGAAAAAATTGAATTTGTGACGTTATCAAATTTACTGAAATTTTTCAGTGCCTTAAAAACCAGTGTTAATGAAATGACGTAAAACTGACTTGTATAATTTTATTGACTTTACTGCCAACTCATATTTGTTAAAACATAATTTTAATGTACCTACTTTAAGGTGAAATATTCCAAACCTGGACTTTTGTTCCAGACTTTTTGTATATATGTGTAGGGCCAACGACAGGAGAGGGCAGCCGGCACCAGGGCCGGGCAATGGGTGCATTTGCGCGGGGCGGTAAACTTTAAGGGCGGCATTTTCGAAAAATTTAAGACAAAGAGAAAACTTTTAAAAATTGCTCACTTGTATTTTGACGAAAAAAATACAAAAATACAATTGACAGGCAACAAAAAATGTCACTACCCTCGCCGGGGCGGAATTTTTTCTTTTTGTCCGGGTCGACGTAAACGCTGGAGCAGGCGGTACAGGCACTGTAACCCGGAGGTCCGAAATCTTCTCGTCAACTACATCTTTGAATTAAAAAAAAAAAAAAATTAAAATTAAAAAAAATTAAGTATAGGTATGTCTGAGACAAAAACATTAAATGCAATTTACTCCATCTTATTCCGAGTAATTTTCTATATAATATTTGTCACATTTCTCGATATAGTGAATTTCTCTATTATCTTTTATAAATTTTGTCATTGTTATTGGCCTATGTGTTCCATACATATTATATAGACAAATATATTATATCGAGGTCGCATTATAATAATTTTACAAGAAATTCTACTTACGAAATGGCGTATAAGTAATTACAGAATTTAATCAAAGTTTGATTTACCGAAATGAAAAGCGAAAATGTTTTGACTCTAATGTACATATAACAAGCGTCAACATCATTAAATACGTACCTTATATCCCCGTCTCTCTCTTCTTATGTATCTGTCTCTGTTCAACAAATGTAATGTATACGAAATATACATAAAAACATTTTGTAATTAAGAAATAACATAGATTATTGTTTGATTTATACTCAAGCACGCCAAGTGAGTGAGACTGCCTAGGCAAACATACATATGTATTAGTGTTGGGCATAATCGTCTTCTTTCAATATGATTCGAATTACAGCTAAATGTTTTTTTATGCGGTTTTTAAAAAAATGGCCATTAAAGTGTATAATGTGAATCAAAGGCACGAGAAAATAAGAAATCTAAACATTAATTATAATAATTTACTTTGATAAAATTAATTATTTATGATTTTTAAGCATGTATTCAGTACAATGCATACGAATATAAGTTGTTGTATCATTAAGTTTTTTTACAGATGAATTTATACAATTTTCATAATATTATAAAAGCATGAAATTATTACATTGCATAAGAATATAAGTTGTTGCATCATGAAGTTCTTTTACAAATGTATTTATCACAATTTTCATAATATTATAAAAATGAAATAAAGTGTTCTCATGTGTAAATTAATGCTTTATCTGGTTTAGAAAAGCAACTTCTAAGGAAATCATGAGATTTTGAGCGTTCTGAATTATGGATTTTCTATGAAACTTTTTTTTATGCGGTAGATTTTTACAATCTTGAGCGAACTATACTTTTTATAGCTATTTATGAAGTCTTTAATTTTTTTTGTGCGATTTTTTTATTCGGCTTCTATGCACCGCATAAAAAGAAGTTCAGCTGTATTTATCACCTGTTTGTTAGTATCTATCTAATAATATGGTTTGTATACAAATACCAAGCAATGCATTTCTCTCACTTTCATATTTCGTATACACGAACTTGGAAGTATCAAAACTACCACTAATACACACTAATATACTAAACGTACATTTAGCGTTGCATATGCACGCACCCGCTCCTTATACACAAAAAAAGTCAACAACCATAATTCGTTCATACTGTGCATATCGATTAATTTTAATTCGAATTATCCCATCACTAATACGTGTATTTATGTCAATAAAATTTGAATTACATGTTAGGAGAAGCTTATGTAGTATCTTAGCGTTTTTGATAGAGTCATAAAAAATGGTTGTAAAATTGTGTAAGTTGTAGCGACACACAATGGGGGGTTACATCAATATGTATTTTCGTTATAAAAGGAAATAAAATCTAAAATTGAATTACGTCAGTTTATACGAATCAAATAGTAAATAATATAGTCTAAGTTTGCGTAATTGAAATGAGATTTGTTCATTTTAAAAGTTAAATAATTGTAAAAAAAATCGGTCGAGAGTGAGTCGGGTTCACACAGTTAGGGTTCCGTACAGTGAGCAGTCAATGGACGAAATTAAACTCGATTTGATTTATGTATATATGTATTTAAACTTTATCCAAATATTCGACCGCCTCAGTCTCCGAGATTAGTTACGTTACAAGATTAAATTTGTTCAGGAAGGTTGAGGTCAGTTGAAGCAATTCCAATAGTTTCCAAAATGCTTGTGTACAAAAATCACAGTTTTGGGCACTAATTGATTGATTGACTAATAGATTATCGAAAATCTAGGGTAATTCCAATCGAGCTAGGGCTGTGAAATCTCAAATAGATAATGTTAATAAATATAATTTTTTTTTTAGTAACTATATTACACTGTTAAAAAGGCCGCAGTTTTCTTGTAATCTATGATTCACTATCTACTAATACTACAAAAATCAAAATTTTTGCCCTAGAATCCTCGGAAATCAAGGAGCAGCGGTCATTTTTTGCAAACTTTGAGCTATATTATTAAAACCAGTGGACCAAAATTTATAAAAAAAAATTTTTATAATCCTTGGCGTAGAAGGATTTTTTTAAATAATACATCATAGGATATATTATTTAAAACTTTTTTTTAACCAAACTGACCCTCTCCCCACCGTTTTAATCCTAAAAAATTATTTTCTAATTGTTGACTCAGAATATATCTGAGCGTCATCAAGACCCAACATTATACCAAATTTCAAATTCGTACACGGAGAGAAAAATCATATAATTTTTGTAGACAAAATTTCAGAAAAATTACCATGCTCTCTTATAATGCGTGCACGATCGACGACCAAAATAAAAAATATATGCTTGCATGATAAAATTTAATGTGCTAACACAACTTTTATCACACTTTTATGCATATATTATGTTATAGTTTAATTCTTGTTGTCGCACTCTTTCATTTGCGCATCTGACCCGAAACCTTATGTTGCTTGGGCTGTACCGGTAAAAACTTCGAAGATGCCCGATCTTTTCCGACTTTCGATTCTTTATGATGCATACAAAAATGATTGCCAACAATATATTCTAATACTAAAGATAGTGAACTAACAAAATGATGAATTAAACGGTGACATGCCCGTCCTCTAAAACAGTGTAATGAATACTGCTTGCTGCTTGTAAGACAATCTAATGAATCAAGGTGCTTGGTCCGACCCGTCCGACCAAGTTGGTCGTCCACACTTATGGTTGGCTATGTGACTTGCTATGAGTGAGGTACATTTCAACAGCGTTCACAACACACACAACCTTCTTTCTCTTTTTTTCTTTCTACTATTAGCAGATAGCATTTCAAATATAATACAGCATGGTAATTTTTGTAAGAAAAACATTAAAAAAATATTTTTTTGTCGGCAATGGAACTTCTTACTGTGCTGTTTTACAAATTTTACGGAACTAATATTATGGAAACAATATTCTATCCTTTAAATTTTCTATGATTAATTATAATTTTTATATTTTTACCGTACAAAATTGATTGAATATGTTCGCCTTTTACACGTCGATTGTAGTGCTGAGCACAGTAATTTTTATATGAATTTTCTCTCCGTGTACATTACACAGTTTTCGAATAAATCTCTATGACAGACGCACGGACGGACACGAAAGTGATCTTCCAAAGGTTCCGTTTTTCTTTTTAAGGTACATAACCGTGAAAATGTATAAGTACGGAATAATAGTAACCGCCAAATTTTTAGCTATTCAGTCACAGTGCTCTTGCAAATTTGAATCATCCTGTATCCAATTATTATTATATTCGACATGTATACATTTGAATTAGTACATAAAATATGCATCTGTATTGTTACATGTTATATTTGCATTAATCAGCTTTACTAATTAGTTTATGTTACGTATACATACATACCAACAAAATGTACAAACAGTTGACAAAAATTGTGAATCATAACTTGGCTGAAAGAAACTATAATTAAATAATATCTGATTCATGATTTTTAATAACTCACTGTATCCTGTTCTCGTATTATAGTTGAAAAACTGTGTTTAAGTTAACTAAGTGTAAAACTAGAGTGTAGTATTTCGTTTAAATAAAGTCTTATTAAAACATTGTATATTTTGAAAGCTTTAAAGCTCGTATATATGTATTCGAAAATTTAATAATCTTTATCGTATAATATGCGAGTTTGTTATGCAGCACTCTATTGTGATATGGAGAAACAACTAGTAAAATTTACTGTACTGGACCGAGAAATTTAATAAGGATTAAAACCTTTTAGCATATAGATTATCGTTTTTTACCCTAAACTATATGTATACTTACTTAGTATAAATCATCCTTGTTTTAGAAATTACGTCATCACTATCTTTGTCAATTTAAATCTTATAAAAGAATTTAATTAATGTAAGTTTGTAAATCCTCTTCAAGAAAACAACTTTGATATTATGAAAAACATTGTAAGATTGTATAGCTTTAATCCTAATTCGCTACTTTCGCTTGGTGTATGTACTTCGATTAATTTTCTTGTAATTTTATTATTGAATCGATTTAATCTTGTTTAGTCTTTGTTTTAATTTTCTTATCCAACCTGGTATTACTAAGTAAGTATATTGACGTTATCATTTTGACTGGTATCAATCAGAACATCCAGTTAGTTTTGACAGATCCAAAATGTTCTTGGTAGGAATCGAATTAATGACCTATAATTAGTGTTTATTAAATTAGACTCATGGTCTAGCACGAATTTCTATCAAGTTTTGCTTGCACTGTCTTTAATGCCCGTTGCTGAAGGTCACTCTAAAATCACTCCTGTAAGAGAATCAGTGTGACACTTTTATCAGGATGGGACAAAACATGAAACTGACAATTGTTTTCTGAATACACAGATATTTCCTGCGAAACTCGTAAATTTTATGTGGTTGGTATGGCATGGATCCACATGCCTAAGTACTGAATACTAGATACTTAGGTCATTAAGTCGATTCCTGCCAGGATTTGGTCAGAATTGGATAGAATCATTTGTGTTTGCCCTCCTTTTCTCTTTTTCAAAAACTAAAATCACAACAATCACAACCATGATTCAAATTTGTACATAACATTAAAGTATAAATATATAATATTTAAATGGAAAAATATATATTTCAAGTTAGCTGTGACATCAATATTTTTTTATGCTGTATAAGCCAAGTTATTGTCATTTCAATTATTTTTATTTATTAATTAATAATTTTTTTAGTCTGGCTTTGTCCCATTTTTTGTCATAACATTCTGAACGTTTCAACAAAAAATATCTTAAATTGGTGAAAGAATCCGCTCCATTCAACCAGAATGTCATCTACTTTTAGCGAATTTCCAGAATGGAATTCAGCTATTACAGCCACTGTCATGACGCGCCTTGAGGCCGGGACTATGGCAGAAATTAAGGTCTCTAGAAACCAAAAATAATATTCAATAAAATTCATATGTATATATATATATATATATATATATATATATATATATATATATATATATATATATACATATATATATATATATATATATATACATGTATATATATATATATATATATATATATATATATATATATATATATATATATATATATATATATATATATATATATATATATATATATATATATATATAACGAAATGTCTTACGTTTATGAAATTTGATGAAAATATTGGAAGTCCCAAACTGTTGGACGAGTTCGTTAACCAGACACGTCCGATGCCCGGAACATGGTTTTTCCGGCAATTTTCGTGAAAAAAATTAGTTTTTTGTCAAAATTTCCCCTTATTCAGAAACTTTTGTGAAATTTTTTTACACCATTGGAAAGAGGAGAAGAAATCACGGTCTTTAAACTATTATTCTATGTCAATTAGTTTCCAAGAAAAACTAACTTTTATAAAAGGAAATTCGCTATGTTATGCAGGATGCTGCGACAGGGGTATTTTATATGATAACCTCAAATACAGCTGTCTCCTCAATATTAGTTTGTTAATTCCAAAAAAACAATTCCACGATAAAAGTTTACATATGTCGAATAGTTCTAAGCAATGTTAATTGTCACTTTAAAATTATTATTATCTTGTGGCCGAGTCAGAAGCATGGTCAATTTATTTCATTCCTGAATTACGGGCTCTCAAATTTTAAAATTTTTTTTAGGAAAATTAAACGTAAGATAAAATTACTAATTTAAATAAAAATATTTTTTAAATTAGGTCTGACGGCTATTTTTTAATTATTCTTGATTCATTTATTAATTATTTTCCCTTAATTTTCTGGCTTCGAAAGATTTTTTGTCATCGAAAGACTCGCTGCGCTCACTCTGCTCCAATTAACTATTGTTTTATTGTTGTTTCTATGTATAACTATTGAACTACTAAACGTATCCGTGATTCAGTGTTTTTTCTGGACAATGGAGAAAATTCTTTTACTTTTTTCTATATCAGTATCATCCGCTACATATTGTTGGGGAACGCGGTGCTTGGTCTGAATTGCGCAACGGATATTTTGGTTAATTTTTTAAATTAATAAATAAAAGTCAAATTGTTCTTGATTTCAATTAATTTTATTTAAATTTTTTTTTTTAATTACATATAATTGTTTATTAACCGCGAAACACAACACAAAATGGGAGATGCTAACTGGAATTACATTGTTTAAAAATATCAAATTATTTCTTCAAAAGCACGTCTGTTGTGTTAAGTGGTCAAGACATGTTTCCCCGTGGTGCGGTGTGCCTCATCGTACCGGCACTAGTAATGTTGGATAATTAATCGATTAGTCGATTTAGTCGACTAATTTTGTTTACATTTAGTCATTTTAGTCGACTATTTTACCTTCTATTGAATGATTAAAATGATTAATTTTTCTTAAATAACTAAACAAACGACTAATTTAACAATTTTTCTGTATTATTTATTGGACTTCAAAAAATGGAAACTAAAATATTATCTATCTGTATAATTTTTCACTTTTATGTGATTAATATATTGTGATATTTTATATCTTTCTTTTTCTTAAAGAAAAATATTAAAAGACCATAATTAAATTTAAAAATAAATTAAAGTAAAAAAAAATGTTTTTTAAGAAAAAGCTTTTATTTAAAAATGGGCTAAAAAAATAAAATAACTTCTGAGTGAAGTTTGAAGCAATATGCAACATAATTTATAAGAGCTTGAGGCGTTATCATTAATTATTTCTGTTTTGGATATAAGTGTAGCTATTTTACTTTTCAGTACTTACCAAACTTAATTAAACGCCTCAAGCTTTTATAAATTATGTTGCATATTGCTTCAAACTTCACTCAAAAGTTATTTTATTTTTTTAGCCCATTTTTAAATAAAAGCTTTTTCTTAAAAAAATTTTTTTTTTACTTTAATTTATTTTCTACTTTTTAGTCTGATCACAATTAATTTAAGAAAAGAATTCAAGAAGTAATGTTTTTACCTATATTTTAATCGGTTAATTTACCCTAATCAGACATAACTATGGAAACAAAAAATTGCAATGTAAAATCAATGGACAATATTTGACAATTCGAAATGTCAAAAAGTTGCACAGGACTAAAAATCAACAATTTTGGTTTTGAGGCGATTTAGGACAAAACTAATTATACAGTATTGCATTGTCATCAAGGTTAGACAGGTATGCAAAATTTGAAACCTCTAGCTCAGTTAGAACCTGCCTAAATTTTGATTCCAAGATTTGATCTAAACCAACATACTAACATAGCAAGTTAAATAAAAGCTTTTAAAAATTTTTGAAAGAGTTACATAGGTTCTTACCATGAATTCGACTAAAAATTTAGTCGATTAGTCGACTATTTTGTGCTCGATATTTTCGATTAATGACTAATTTTATCTGAAAAACAATTTTAGTCGATTAATCGATTAACTGCTTCTTGGTTCGACATCACTAACCGGCACCTCCCATCATCATAGCCATTAACATAATTCGGGTATTCCCCTTATACATATGTACATTTTATTCAAAATCTATTATGTCGTCTGTTTTATCTATTTTGTCGTCTATTTATCTATTTTATCTATTATATCAAACTTAATACTTAATTATTATAACATCTGAGTTATATCGTCTGCATAATATTTTACACAATGTCGTGTTTGCTGAAATTCCACGACATTATCTTTAAAGACTTTCAAAGCATTCCACAATGCCTCTTTTAGTTAGATAATATCAAATACATATATTTTTGGTGATTACATGGCGCACTACAATCGACCGGGTAAAATAACGATTTTTATAACAGCCTATAATTAAAATTAAACCTTTTTACCGTAAAATGTCCTACTCATTGAGTGTCTCACACTACTCATTCATTCCCTTGTTATCCTGACTTCGCATTATCCTGTTGTATATGTCACCTACCACCGCGCATTACATCCGGTCGGTGTAAGTTGTAATAATATAAATTTAATAAATTCTAACATTATTTAATTGTAACATAAAAGGTAAAAAGAGTAAAATTTCTACATACACGTGTGCGACGTTATAAAATTACAATGCAAATATATTTTAAAATAGGAACGTGACATTAGTAAATTTACCGAATGTTCATTGAAAGATTAGTTAATTTACTGTGAAACACTGGTACGTAGTTTTTGGTACTTTATTTTTTTTGTAAATGTGGGGCTACTAGAAAAAAGACATCCGATGTTGAGTCAATAATATTTCCCAAAGAAATTTCGTCATTGATATAAAAATGACAAGTTCACACCCAAATTAATCCTAATTTAACAAATCGCCCTAATTCAAAGCATTTTCATAAAGTTAAATTTGACAAAAATAATTTTTTAAATTTGGTAACGTCACTAGATTGATCAAAATTTTTCAATTCTTTAAAAACCGCAAGAATTGATAGCAGGATAAAACTGGAAACGAATTATAGGTTTTCGAAATCATTATCAAAATTACGCATGTAGGGCCACTAGAAAATAGGCTTCTGTAGAAATTAGTTATATGTCTAAAGGTAATTTCGTTATTCTGATAGCAGAAATGAAAAGTTTGGCACCCTTATTCAACCAGTAGTCTAATTCAGATCACTTTCATTAAGTTTATTTTGAGATAAAATAATTTTTTTGATTTGATGACGTCATCAAGTTTATTTAAAATTTTCAGTCCAGTAAAAATCTTAGAATGATGAAATTGTAAGCGAATTACACTACAGTACGGATATCGGGACACTCCCACTCCGGTCCCGCTCCAATATAATCGTTGTGTTCACATTACAGTGCTGATATCATGCTGGTACCTGCTCGTTCTCCATTCACATTATAATGCGGCTCTCGGTACGCTCCCATTTCGGTCTCAGTTCGATACAAATATTTTTTCATAGTAACTGAATGCAAACGGAGCGGAATGGAATCAAAAAATTTTCATACTATCGATATAGATCTGATATCGTTTCGATAGCGCTCCGATAAAATATTATCTGAGTGGTATTGATATTGGAGTGATATTGGAGTGAGAGCGTATCGCGACTGATATCGGAGCGGTATCGGAGCAATGATATGAATACACTCATTGTTTCTTGTATAAGAATAATTTATCGAATCGGGAGCGTAGCGATATCGTATCGACAGCGGATTGTTAGTGTGGATGGGACCTTATAAGTTTTTTCACTTTAACCAAAATTAAGCATATAGGGCCATTAGAAAAGAACAAATTTCTATCGAATCAATCTCTCCTTGAACGAAGATAAATTCAGATTTCCTCTAATTTCATTCAATCCTTTCATTCAATCTTTAATTGTTGCTTTATAGTTTTACTTCAAATGTAGAAGTATCTTATAAGCTTCCTATCAAAAAATTTCTATACAATTTTTTTAATGCTGTTTTAAATAATTTTTCATCTAAAATTTGCAATGACAGAATGTGAGTCTTTCCTAATATGAGATCTGAATCCTTTCCTGACTCCACTGTTATGTGTCTATCGATTGTACCTAATGCGGCCCATACATGGTTCAACTTGTTGAACTACCTAGTTGTACTACAAGTTGAACTGTTTGCCATATACTATTAAACTATTCATTCAACTTGCTGTCCAACTTCAGTTATTCACAATTTTTGAAAAAGAGAACTTCGTTAAAATTATAGATAAAATTCTTGCCTTAACAGTAATTGGAAAAATTAGTGAAGAAGGCGTGAGTAAACGAAAAATAAAAGAAAATGGAGCAGACTGGTTGAAAAAAAATTTTCTAATGAAAAACTATTAAAAAAAATTAGTGAATGTGAACCAGACGATTATAAAAATTATATGCGAATGAACGAAGAAATTTTTAATGATATTTTAATAAAAATAACACCTTTAATAAACAAAAGAGATACGTTTATGCGTGATGCAATTTCTGCAAAAACACGCTTGGGAATTACATTAAGGTTTCTTGCAACGGAAAATGCTTTTGAAGATTTAAAATTTTCAAGTGCGGTATCACCGCAAGCTATTGGAAATAACAAACAAAATCAAATATTTAAACTTTCCAATTGTTACCGCTGTAAATATTTTGTTGATTTCACTCTTTACAGCATATATGTACTGGTTTTGTTGTTCAACTACCCCACACATAGTACAACATGTTCATAGACCATTTGCTCCGCCCACGTAAAATCAGAATATTTTGATTTTACTTCAACCGTTTGTGCAACCATCAAAATAGTTGACCAACTGCCCCACACACGATTCAACATGTTGTACAACTCAACCAAGTTGCACAACAAGTTGAACCGTGTATGGGCCGCATAATAATAAGACTTGTACTGATTCTACTAAATATACACAACAGCTATTGATGGTATAGAGTATGTATGTATACATTCAATAAAAATAGACTCTAGGGTGCTCTAGGGCATCACAACTGGGACGTGAGACCACTAGAAGTACGTAAATGTACCACAACGAACCCGTTTCACTTACATTTATCAAATAACATTGTTTTTAGAACAAAAAGGTGTAATGTTGAATGATGGATATTACATTCAGCTGTTATTGTATCGTGTACTCAATGACTGAGAGAAAAATAAACACATTACACTTAAAATGAGAACATTGTGAATGTAATTGTACGTTATTGCACTTAAATTTGTTTTACATTATGTTCTGGACCACTGCATTGCATTTACTACCTATAATACAGTCTGTTTCACAGAAGTAAGAACACACATATTTTTAATATTACAGAAAAATGATTGTTCGGATCAGAGTGTACTTATATTTTATAAGGACCGCCGTAACGCAACCACAATTTGCCCGGACAGTGGCACGTGGCACAATGCGGGCAGATTGGACGGTCACACCAATGCGGGCAACTTATAAAAATTATTTAGATATAAATAATACAGTAGAATCGAACAATGTTGATATTGAAGTGGATAGACGTGTCAAACATAAATGGTTTTGAAATTGTATACAAGGGTCATAAAATACCAAGTTATATGTCTTTTAAGGATGTTTGGGAGGTACAATCGGAGATAAAAGTACATGAAATTAGAAATTCGTGAATAATTGCGTTGTATAACAAACTATGAGGTAAATAAATAGTTATCTTTGTTAAATAATAGCTATCACTACAACTGATTGTACAATACATCAAACTATAGCTCTCAGCTGAGTACAAGAGCTGAGTACATTCTGAGGATTTTTCGGAGAATTTCAAAATGCTACGCGACGATTGAAAATTTAGTAGAATGTTCCTCATTAAATACTAAGGACCCTGTGAAAATTTCAAACAGATTCACTAAGCCGTTAAAAAGTTATTAAAAAAAAAAAAACTAATTTTACACGTACTCTTATGGAAAAATTCTCAGAATGTACTCAGCTCTTGTAGTCAGCTGAGAGCTATAGTTTGATGTATTGTACAATCAGTTGTAGTGATAGCTATTATTTAACAAAGATAACTATTTATTTACCTCATAGTTTGTTATACAACGCAATTATTCACGAATTTCTAATTTCATGTACTTTTATCTCCGATTGTACCTCCCAAACATCCTTAAGTAAACATACTTTGTGTCTATTTACCGTTAAATGCAATTTTTTTGATTTTATTAAAGTATATAGAAATAATACAGTGGTATATTATTCATAAAAAATTTTTAAATATTGTAAATATAAAAATGCGTAGCGTATTGTAGTTGGATACAATTATCATAAAACGTTTATATTTTTATAACCAATTTACTTAATATAACTTTTTTATAATAATTTTTGATTACACTGGTTAACATCTGCATATTTTTTATAAACATAGTATGTAGGTGTACCTATACATACCTAATTATAATCTTTCTGCAAAATCTGGAGTTCCTAAAAAATTGTTTTAGGGTCAAGTGGGGCAATTGCGAGTATGATAGCTAAATTTATAAATTCAATTGCATACTGCTCATTTACTTCTTAGAAATTAAGAATGAACATACATATCTGTTATAAAGCACATATGAGGCTATTATTTTAAGTATTAAAAAAAAGATATAAGTAGATTTTCATAAACATAAGATTTGAAATTAAGTACCATGCCTCATTATTACATTTACCCCGTCAAAAGGGGCAAATGTAATAATCATAACTAATTTTTTAATAGTGTGGATTCTGGGACAATAGCAATAAAAGAGAAAAAAATAATAATTTTTAGTTTTTATTTCAATGAGATCGGACAATTGTTTCAAAAGTTATGAACTTTTCAAAAAAAAAAAATTTTTTCATTTCTTAATTAGGTAGGAAAATATTTTGAATCAAAATTATGAAATAATCATATTAGGGAACTTAAAATCAAATGATATTATTCCACGTCTAGTTATTTCAGGGTTAGGCAATATCTGAACGATGGAGTCAGACGTAACTAGATTAGTATCATCCATTATTGGCCATGCAAAAACACTACCCTTGCGTCGTACAAATTTTACCTCCCGACGATCGTTCACTTTTTTCTGTACAACGCCTACGTAGTGCTTAATTCCTTTTTTGAGTAAATGTAATAATGCCTATATTGCAATTACCCCAAGGTAGCAAATTTCTGGGGCAAATGCAATAGGGGCTCTACCTTGTAAGCTGTAGTACATATGATAAAAATATATAATTAATTTATCTTTCTAACACAAGGCAACACCATTAGAGAAAAAAAATAAAAAACTTACATTAGAAATGTAGATGACACTCGATGAACAGTTAGATTATAAATTTTGGAACCACGTTCCTTGAACACCTGCCGCGAAATGTAATGGTTACTCATTCGTCCGTCGGTAAAACAGTGTTGACAGGTGGTTAGCTTTCAGTTAAGGTAATACTTTCTTCATATCAGAAATGGCAGCCCCGTTTACAAGGCAGTATGGTTAGACATAGTATGTTATCACATTTACCCCGTTATGGCAAATGCCCCACTTGACCCTACATTACTTCCTTTCTGTTAATAGCCAAAGATATGTAAAAATACAAACAGAAAATTATTTTAAAAGTTCCTATAAAATTCAATACTCACAAGACGTGATAAAATAGATTATAAAAGTATCTTTTTTCAAGGGTTTGACCACAAGCGTCTAAATCATAATCAGACGTCATTTTAGTCATTGAGAGTAACTCTAGAAACTATAAATAGGACCTAAAAGTAATTACATCTTGAAACACTAACGGAGCTTTCTTAACTAATATTAATTTGTTCTTTTAGCGAATTTCCAAAACTGGAAATTCAGCTTTTACGCCAGGTGTCATGGTGCGACCTAAGCCCGAGACCATATCAGAAATATGTTTTGAGGTCCCTAGAATACGAAAATGATATTCACTAAAATTTATATATATATATATATATATATATATGTATCCGCGCGATAACTCTCGAACGAAGCGTTTAATGCTTATGAAATTTTGTGTGCGAATTCGATTTTCCAAATCGTTGGATGAGTTCGTTAGCCAGACACGTCGGATGCCCAGAAGTAGGTTTTCCGGGCGTTTTTTGTCAACAAAATGAGTTTTTTGCCAGAATTAAGCAATTTTTCAAATTTTTTTTTACACTAAGCCATTGTAAAAGGTAAAACGCATAAAAAATGTTTTTATACCGTTGCTCTAAATTACTTACTTTTCGAGAAAAACTAGGAAATATGTCGTTCTCCATTTCACTCGCACTCGCATTCTTTTTTTTTCTGTCTCATTTTTTGCGAGCTAAATTCGAAAAAAGCCGCTTTATAAGTAGCGTGTCATGATTTTTTTAATCCAATTTAACGATTCGGCTATATTCTATTTCTCTGTCAGTTAAATGTTTTTATAATGTATCTCTGTTCCATTTTTTTTTACAAAAAAAATCCCGACGATATCTGTTATGTGATATGATCAGAATTTAGATTATATTTACACCTTCCTAAAATTAATAAGAGTTTGCTTCAATCGTATAAAAATTACGTTAAATCATATTCAAACAATAATATTTTTACGTAATTTTTTATCCAATTGACAATACAGTTATGATTAGAATTGTATAATCAGAGCATTCTAATATTAAATAATTTTGCACATTCAATTTTTTTTTTTAACAAAGAAAAATTTTTTTAAATTTTGACACATTCTTTTATGAAATTTCGATTAAGAAATATTAAAAAATTTTAAAGTGAATCATTTAAAAAGAGTTAAAAATAAATTAAAAAGGAAACATTTCTCTATTTTAACATATTTGTAAAGAAAATTTTACAGTTTACTTACAGTTTTTTGAAAAAATGTAATAACATTTTTACATACAATAAAGATTATATTTGAACGGTAGGAAATCCACAAATTTTTTTTTATTTCTTTAATTAATTATTAAATTTGGTTTTAGAAGAAAATCTTCGTCTAATTTGCTCCAAGCCGAAAGTATAGCCACTAATAAGGACATTCCACTGTTAAAATAAATGGAAAATATATTGAAATTTATTTAATGAAAGCCATTCATACACATTTTTAAAATATCCTTTTGAATTATATAACAAATAAAATCTGTGTAAAAAAATCTAATTGACGTGTTTTTTCTCAATTTGCTAATATTAAGTAAGGCTCGTTAATTAGGGAGTGATTGTGTTAAAATTTTAATATAAAATATGGTAATTTTAACCCTCTTTAAAAGAACATTTCGATTTTAACAATAAAAAAATTTTAAAAAGTGTTTTCGTTTTTCCCGGATTACCAAAAATTGTTCATAGGCATATCTGTGACTAAAGTTGCCTCCCTTTCTTAAGAAAATAAAGTATTTTTAAAATTTTGTGCAAAAGAATAAAACACAATTAACGAAAAAAAAGTACGCGTTTCCATATTTTTAAGATTTTGTAGTACAAGAAAATCCTTATAAATTCATCATATCTGTTATTGCATTTACTAGCTTTTACGCAATTTAATAAACAAAAGTCTGAAAATGGACGTAGAATCTCACTGTTATTAATTATTATGTCTTAGTCTTTTGAAAAATTATTTTTTGAACTAAAATAAGAATAGGAGGAATATAAACTTAGGGGTAAACGACAGGAGTATATAAACTTTATTTTAGATTCTACGTTTATTTTTATAGAAAATCATCAAGTACCTATTATTTCTTTTTTGAATGTATAAATACAAAAAATTCGAAATTATTTTATATTAGAATTTCAATTTTGGTCGACCCTACGGGTTGTCCCCATTTACTCTTTTCTCGTCTCTTTTGACCCCAATTTTTCATAGAGAAGAAATTATACGATTTTTGTTAATTTTTCAAAAACCACCGATATTTTTAAATTTTTTTGGATACTGCTGATAAAGTGACCATCTTCGCGTAAATTTTTAATATATTAAAGATTAGGTACTCATAAAATAAATACAAAAAAATACGGTGTGAAGTCGGAATGCGTACCTATTCATCCTTGTCTACGGTAGCACATTTTTTATTGACATAAATATTAGAAACGCAGGAAAAGAGACCAGGAATCAACATAGAAGTGGATTATGGTACGATATATTTTCTGAAAAAAGTGCTTAGGACCAAAGTTATAGAGTTCAAAGTGATGCACTTGATGATCTTGAAGCACTTGACTCTCGTGATGCACTTGACTTTGAAGTTGACCTTGAGGTCAATTTCCAAAGTCATTTGAAAATCATTTAATATTTTTCAAAAGGAGTAGTTTACTTTTCATCCCTAAATGGTTCAAAGTATATTCGAACGAATTTCACATGCAAGATAGAAAATAAGTGATCAAGAAGTAATTTTGAAAAATACTTGCTCAATCGCAATCGGAAAAATAATAGTTAATCATATGTTGAATTTAATTCCTAATATGATAACTATAGAGTAGCAATAAAAATTTTAAAAAATTTTGAAAATTTCTAATATAACATAAAGTTAATGTTTAACTTACAATTGGAGTGATATTAAATCTTTTCTTAACTTCTAAAATTACTTACAAAAATGTTTTCTTCTAATTTTTTCTATAAATTTGCGCCTATTTTTTCATTTCGTCAGGTTTTTATTTTTTTTATTTTAGAAAAATAACGCAACAAATCAATTTTGAAGATAGATTGAGTCAATACATGAAATTACTGCTTATAGGTACAGGATATGGTCAAAGTTCGGCAATGGCTAATCATTTTCAACTGACCTTGAAAATCGATTTCAGGGTCACTATCAAGTGCATCGCTTTAAATTCTACAAATTTGGTACTCAGCCCTTTTTTCAAAAAATATGCCGTTTCAAAAATATTTAGCTATAACTGTTTTCATCTACAGAGGTTGAATGGTGTTTTCTACCCCTAAAAAGCGTATTTAGCCGAAATAAAAAAAACACGTATTTAATATTTTTCGCTGTTTAATAAGTATGTTAAGTTTCATTCAAATTGGCAAGTATTAGTTGGGTAGTGTTATTTGTCAGAATGTTTTGCCGATCTAGTTTTTTCAATATTTCTTTGCTCGTTTTCAGAATTTGTATTTTAATTTCTACGGACAAATAACTCATTCTTTTCTTCGATTTTAGTAACTTTTATTTGCTGATGTTGACCATTAATTGATCGAAACATATCAAATATTTTTCAATGATTTTTTTAGCGAATGTCGAAAATTTTGAAAATTTTTTCACCGTTAGTAAGTTAAAGTATTTGAATTCATTAAGTAATTAAATGATGTCCACAAGAACCTTACGAACTACCATAAGTTATATGAGATCCCTAGGACCCGTTTTTTACTGTTAGGATAAACTTTTTACTAAAATTATTTTAGATGAATAAAGGTTATGTTGTATGATTTCCGCCAGGGTTTACTGTTCCCATTATTGTAAAAAATAAACTAACCGACCGATTTTGAAAATTTTTTCACTGTTAGAGAACTAAATTATTTTAGATGGATACAACTATGCTGCACAAAGTCCGTTCGGGTTCTTGGGTTCCAAAAATATCAAAACTAATTACCCAGCCGATTTTAAAAAATCTTTTACTCTTAGAAAGCTAAACTATTTTAAATAGGTACAGTTCTTAGATGAGATCCGCCAGTCCCCAAAATTTGGAAATTCGCTATGTTATGCAGATGCTGCGACAGGGGTATTTATATATAGCTTAGAAAAATATTAAAAGTTACATCATGATAATGCTGTAAATCGCCTACAGCAACAGTTTTATTACACTGAATGAGAAAGAAATGTAAAATATCTTTTTCTAGGAAATTGTGCTCGCACCATCATTCATCTGATGTGATAATTTCCTTTCCTTGCTAATAAAACACTTAGGTAGAAAATAAGCTACAATTTTACACGAACGAAAAATCCGCCGTAATAGAGAAACTACCTACATTAAAACCTCTAGTGTCTTTTTATCAAAACAAAAACTAAAATAATGAAAAATATATTAAATTTCTCTTTCTTTTTTGAACTATTCTATCAAAGATACTAATATTAATTGTAAATGGTACACTAAAACCTATTTTTGTGCTTTTTTTTTATTCGCGATATAAAAAAAAATACTCGTCAAAATGCATAATAGGAATAAATAATAGGAAGAACTAAGATATTTGAATAATTATGTATCTATTGCAATTTTTGTATTATGGCCGCAAGCCAAAAAGAACTTTTTTACCTACGTCTGCTTTTATCTTTGTCTATCATATTAATAAATATACCTACGTTTATTCACTCGCTTTGTTTGCTTGGTAACTATGTAAATAATACAATTTGTGTTCCCCTCACCACAGTTTTTGGAGATCTTTTGAGCTCGCGCTCATAATATGTGCAATATATAATATACGTATACGTATTGACAATGATAAGATTTCCTAGCGACGAGTCGCGGAACTAATGAATGACAGACAGTTTTCACACAATTGAGCGTTCTGGTACAAATTTTATTAAGTTTCTACCTAAATTATACGCTTAATTGGTATCAAAACACGTTAACATTCTACTTTTAAAATACTGTTCACTCTGGCTTGAAGGAGGTCTTGTAGTATTTTTTACTATCTCGTATATATTCAACAATGAAATCGCCACAAAACTGTTAGGAAACAGTGAAATAATATTTATCACACAGCTGTCAGAATGTGTTTGTCACACGTTAGTTCCACAAATGCCCATCAGAAATTTAATTGTGACCAATGGATATTCTAGAATTATCTTAATTATAAACATAATTTCTTTTCAGTCCGATATTCGAACATTCGGTCTTTATAGTGCTTCACTTTGCTTCCTAAGAGATCTCAAATTTTGTTCAAAAATCTCTAAAATATTCTTTTACATAACATCTTTATGTGAGCTTTAAATAATCTATAACTTAAATACTGCTTTTTAATATCAATTTTCGAAATGTGTCTTAAGTAGCACTTTTTTTATAGTATTCGGTCCCTATTTCTCGCACAAAAGTCGGTTTAAGTGTACTGTCTAAAATTACCATACTACTTTAACAAATAGAACTATATAATTATGTACAGTAATGTACAAAATTGATCAAATACCGCAAAATAAATCTAATCATTTATTTTTTTTATTTTCAGAAATCGATTAGAGAGTAATGCTGAACATTGGAATGCATTACTTCTGTCACTTCGAGAACTAATCGAATGGGTAATAAGGAAAGACACTGAATTGACCGGTCTTGGACCTGTTCGTGGAGATATTGCGTCCATACAAAAACAATTGGTAAGTAATAAAAATTTTTACCGCAAAAAAATTCACACTGTATCAACTTCTTCACTTATTCGAGTTAAAAGGTTTTCATATAGGTAACTGGCCGATCTTAATATTTAATTAGGTATAAAAAATTAATTAAAAATAATACTTTTAAACTTAACTGTAATTATAATAAATTTTAATAGGATCTCTTACACAATATAAGTTAATACACCATAAGATATATTACTTAATAATTTGGGTTCTAAGCGCTTGAATGGAAATTAAGACAGACCAAATAAATAAGAAGAAAATATAATAATTATTTTAGTTAAATATTATCTCTAGTGAAGGATTGTCGATTTCACGAACCACATATTACAAACTGTAGTTAATTAACTTGCTTTTGTTAGATTATTTGATTCAGCTTCTGGTTCTGTTTACAAGAAGACGTTCCGGCTTGGGAAATTCACTTTAGGATGAAACTTGGTATATTAATAGTATACCTTTATGGTGTTAATATTATAGTAAAATTGTAAAACGCACTAGCCACCCGCTTTCGAGAAAAAAGCCTTTAAACTTTCAAATTTTTGTTAAATGTACCTTAAGTATCAGTTTTTCAACCAGAGTTGCGTCTCTGATAGAGCGTCGGACTAGTGTTCAGAAGGCGGGAAGATTCGATGCCAAATGTATTCTACAATTTTTTTTTAAATTTTTTATTAAAATAGATACTTTATAAATATTTATTGTCAATTATATAACTAATTATTTTTAAAAAAAAATAAGAACAACATATGCGTGTGAAAAGTGAAAATTTTATTTTTAAGCAGTGAAGTAAATATTCTTGGTATAATACCTATAAATTGTAAAGCTTCTTTATTTATTTTTTAAAATTTCCGAATACAAATATTGCAATCTGCAATACCAACAATAACAGAACGGCGGCAGTATTGAGGACATTTTATAATGACAAATTATTACGTAATAATTGTATAGCGAGTCTCTGGGCGGTAATTTTTCAAATAATATTACATTGGATAAGATTCTAAAAACACATAAAAGTTTGTTTTTTTGTGTTAGAAACAAAAATGTTGCTTTAATATATGTATAAATGAATTTAGCTTCATTTCAAAAATATTAGTATAAAATATAACATGGTTGGCTTGAAAAATGTTAAAAATATTTAGAAATTTGCTTGCAATTTGTACCATTGAAATCTGTGTAATTTTTTTACATAATTAATTAATGTGTAATTTTTTTACATAAATAAAATTTTTACGTCTTCGATCTGACGATTTAACAAATTTTGTCATAATGAATGACCCATTAAACTACTAAATCTCTACTTTAAATCAGGAGCGCTCAAAGATTTGCGTCGGCGGATCACAGAGCATATTTTAGACGATCTTCTATTTTAATTTACGTATTTACAAACAGAAAAATCACATCCGGAAAATAAGTCACATTTTCTGGACGAATATTACTTCTTTTTACAGGAAAAATAAAAATTTCGAACACAAGTTACTCAAAGTTTACAAACGATTCTAATTTCATTTTTATAACTATTAGTTGAAGTTAATGACGTCATCAAATTTAACAGATTTTTTTAAAAGCTCCAAAAACCACAATTTTGATAATAGAAACTTCTTTTTGATACTGCTTCACTTTCCGCAAAAGTGAAATTGTAAAAAGAACCAAAAAATTTCATGCGAAAATTGAATTATATTTCTTGAAGGAATTTGAGAAAGTAAACTTGCATAGTAGAAAAGCCTGAAAATCACTAATATATGAAATTTATGTAATAAAAAGATACATTTTTGCACATATAATTGTAGGTGCGTCTGCTAGTAATCGTGTACGTTTTGACCGATTGAGGTCATAATGACGCAATATATTTGTCTTATCGAAACGATGGTACATACATAGCTAAAAAAAAAAAGAAAAGAAAATAGTATGCAATTTGAGATTATACATGCGATCTGGGACTGCGGACCGCACTTTGGGAACTTCTGCTCTAAATACTAGTGTGACATTTTACTATACAATACTCGTAAACGAATGTGATGATATCATAGGTACAAACATCGAGAATCACGAGGTGTTCACTCACTCACTCTGATGATGCTTCACTGCTAGCTCGAATTGAAGCTCATTTCACATTGTGTTATCACAACGGGATTTAGTAATTTGTCACCGACACATCGTCAGAGCTGTGCGGTATGACTGGTAAGAATGTATTTGTCGGTAGACAAACATTATGTCATTTATACCGGAAATCTTCCACACACCTGAGTCACACGGAAATTCTTCCAACCCCGAAATTTGATAAATCATACTCTCCAAAATGTACAATAATATCGTACAGAGCGTTTCAGTTTTATTCCTAATTTTATGTACTGTCTGTAAAAGTTAAATATCTTTAGTAAGGACTTAAGATTGTGAATTAAAATCGTCTAATGTTTATTAAGGCCCAAACAGAAATTAAAAATATTTTTTAAGCCATTTGAATCGTAAGTTGGCGTTTACGTAGCAGGTAACTTGCTTATTGCGAAAGCAACATTTACCATTCTCTTTTCTGGTTACTATTGTTACTATTGTCATAACAGTTTACTTACCTACTCTCCTAGAAACGTAAATAATCACTCGCAAATAGAAATCTCTATGAAAATAGTTACTTACAGGCGCCTACTATCTTTTTTTTATAAAAATTACATTTTGGTAAACTTTATTATTGAAGAAATGTCGGGTACTTAGTCTGACGGCATTAACAAATGAAACAAAATTAGACGTACAATTTTATAGTAGTATTATCATCGGCAACACCTCAGGTTGTCAGTCAGTGTTAAAGATTTATTAAATAAGATATCATTTACTTTAATAGCCATCTCTAACTTCAAAAATGACGGATTTCCATACAAATTTTCATCTCCTATTTAACCCACTTAGGGGACGAATTTTTAAAAACCCTTTCTTAGTGCTCACCTATATTATATAAGGAACTCGTATGCAAAATTTCCTGCTTCTAAACCCAACGCTTTAAGCTGTGCGTTGTCTGTCAGTCAGTCAGTCAGATTTATTAAGTAGATAGATACTGTAATATAAAAATAACAAAAAGGAAAAAAGACAGAAAATTTTGATATTTTTTTTATACGATACGTCCAATAATTAATTAATAATTAATTTGTTGCATTTGTTTAATGACGTCAGACCAAGTTTAGACAATTTCACCTATAACAATAGTAGTTTCTGAGAAAAAAGGCTGTGAAATACGAATGAACGGATGGACATCGAAATTCCATCATTCTTTTTACACCTTTTAGGTACACTGTTAAAAAAATATGTATTATTACAATAAAAAATATGGTATTTTTTTACAATATGTGTTTTGAAAATTACAATGTGTTAGTAAATTTAAATAATTTAGTTGTAAAATATGAAATTTTGTGTAAAAATAAATATTCACTGTAATTTTAAATACTTTGAAACTAAAATTACATATAAAAGTGGTATTTCACATGCTAAAATAATAAAATTACATTTCGAAACGAAAATTTACTGTAATTGTATGTAAATTACCGGTCTTTTTGATGTAAATTACCGGTATCACGTGATTGATTCTGTGCAATTGACGGCGCCAGTTGAGTTGACAATGTAATTTTACATGTCGCAGGTAATTAATTTACATTGAGTGGCGTAAAATTACAGCCGAAATGTAAGGTAAAAAAAACATTCTACAATCTAATTTTACATAGAAAAATGTTCTAAACATTTCGAAATGTAATTTTACAATATTTAATGTTGGCAATTAAATGCCAACATTAAATGTTGTAAAATTTTTTAACAGTGTACAAAACCCTAACAAACACAATATTTATTTTATTTACATACTTCCTAGTGTACAGTCACGACTAACATCCCCGGCACACACCGTTCAAAATCAAGAAGTGACATTAATAATAAAAGAGAATTTCAATAAATCACAACAAAAATATAACAACAATTTTCTTCATTCAACACAAAACATAAGGAAAATTCGACTTACCGTACCATCGACATCACCAAACCCTCTTTTTTTTTAATAAGCATAAATCTTTGTCGCCGTTAATAAATATTTGATTTTGTCTTCGTGTGCGTGCGCATATGCGTTCTGGGAGGAGGAAAAATAAATTCAGAATAATTTATAAAATTTATTCCTATTATTTTTTTTGTTTAATACTAAATGAAATATGTAAATAGACACTAAAAAAACTGAGTCGAAGCCGTAGCAGTAACCGGAGCTAGAGTGGGAGGTGCATATTTACAATATTCATCATTTTAATCTTTCGTTTATACAAAAAAAAAAAAATTAAATATGTTTTATTTGTAAAAAAAATATTGATAAGGGATATTAAATTTAGAATATATTATAGCTTTTTTTTTATTATTACAATTTTTGATAACACCGTATGAATGTTTTAATAGGCTATATTTGTTTTGTATTGTCGATCGTCATTGAATTTTTTTTTAATACGTATAACTACAGGTCGTGCGAAAATACAGCCCTTTAGATTTAGTTTAGTTCGATTTTCAAAAAATCATTCGTAAGATCTTCAGCAATCATTTTTCGTTGAACCTCATTAAGTTAAAAAAAAATAGTTCTTTTCTTATTCGTTTCAGTTTCGAATGGAATCCCTAACTTTGGAAGGTCTTTAAATCATACACATAGGTATCTGAATAACTGAATCAAACTTCATAAAATTTTGACATTTTGATAGCAGAAATGAAAAATTTACTTCAAATCTATTAACCCCTTATTGCATGAATTATGAAGGAGGTGAAGAAAAATTTTTTTTTTTACTGAAAATGTCTTTCACTTCTTTTATTGTAGTAGTCAAATTAAGAAAAAAAATTAAGTCTTATTGTATAAAAATTACTCTCATACGAAGCCAAATATGGCAACTTCAAAATAAGCCCCAAAAATCAAAGAAAAACAAGAAAACACACACGAATCACAACTATTCCATGTTCTTGAATATATAAAGAATGTTTTGAAAATTTTTGATTTTAGTACTTACCAGTTTATTGTTTTTAGTTTTCACAAATAAAATTAGCATCAATTAATTGCACTGGAACGGTCGGACACTCTGAACATAACTTCAAATAATTTGACAACCCGCACTTACCAAAGACAACCAAAATTACGTTCCGTTACACGAAAGAGTATAAAGTTAGGATTTAACATTAGTTTCAAAAAAAAAAATATTTTAATATGTTGAAAAAAAATAATAAAACTTAGAATACATATATGGCTTCGTATGCGATAAGGGGTTAATGTTGCGTATTTTATTCAGCTATCACTCGGTTTCTTAACTTAAAAGTTGCTATTAACCTAAGAGAGAGTACCACATTACATAATTTAATTATTTGTACATCATATAGTAGTTTCATTCATGTGTATAAAAATCTTAAAATTCTATAAACTCTATAGCAAGGGTTCCCAAAGTGTGGTCCACGGGTCAAATGGAGCCAGAGATGCTAGATCATCTACAATATTGAATCGTAAAGATAAATTTGATTATATTATATAGTTCAACATTTTGCCGTTGAAAGATACCAAATTTTATATGGAATATGTGTTGTTATTACATAAACTTATCACTTTATCAGTGGTGTTCAGCCTTTGTTTTCATGCGAGTTACTTTTCTATTTATAATTTTTTCGATGATCTAATTTTGCATAGATCAAGTTCTTAGGTCAAAATAACAAAAATTTATTTAGACAATATGATTTAATTTCCCCATATTATATTTGTGTGTATGTAGTTTAGTTAGGTGAAGGTAACTGAATATAGTTTTTTGACTTGTAAAATGTGATTTATTTTCCGAATCGACGAAAAGTCGCTCCCTAAATTCCCCAGAATCATAAAATTGTATCATGAAATCACTGCGAAGCTGTTTGGATAACTGTTAAATAACAAATAAAATATAAATATTTGTAAAATTGCAATTTAAATTAAAGCTGGCAAAAAAATATCGATTTAAATTCTTTTTACGTTTAAAACCACCTGTATATAGGTAGATTGATTGGAGTATAGTCGTTGTAAAACGATACATATTTATTTTATTTACATGCAGATGTTATTAAATGAAATTTTATATTTATCGAAAAAAAATCATAAAATAATAAATAAATAAAAAATATTGAATCAGAGACGCATATTCTGCATACTAATGTATCAGTATTTTATATGTACATATTACACCGTAGAGGTGCGCTTAATTCGAAAAAAATATATATTTTTTTTTTTAAAATATATCTCATCCGTACACAGAGAATATGGGTATTTGCCCTATTTTTAATATTCCGTACCAAAATTGAAAAGATTAAACACTCTTGGCAACGCTTTGGCGTCCATGCGGCCGTCTGTTATGGGCAATTTTTGAAGGCATCATGCAGGATGTCAAAGGAAAGTTTATGAAACGCGATTTCAGCAATATATATGATGTAATTTTTTATGCCCCCCCCTTATTACCAAAAGGCTCGTTCCAAAAAAAAAAAAATTGAAAATAAATTATGAATATTGAGAATGAAGTATATTCTAGAGAAGTTACATCATCAAATTCGTGCTTGGAAATGTATTTTTTGAAATTTTTTGGTTCTGTTTTTGAATATTATAGAGTTCGTTTTTTGACAAAGTTTCGCCAAAGTTCCGTAATATAGATTTATAGTCATATTTTCAGTATCTTTTGGTAGAAATTTTATATTTTATGTCAATTTTAAAATTAGATTTTCATTTTTCAATATTTACACAAGTTAAAACTAATTTAAAAAAAAAAATTTTAAAGTAAATATTATAAATCATATTTTTTGAGACAGTTAATTTACTCCCTATTATTTTTTTCAACATTGTCTCATAAATGATCGGTTTTTCGCATTTTACAATTTTGTTTAAATAAAAATAAATAAAATTTTTTTTTATATAAGAGGTGTTAGCAGTGAAAGCACAAGTTAGCAGATTACTCAGCTTGTTACTACAAATGCATTAAAAGTGGTCTTTCTTGAACCACTCCGAAATTTCCATGATTCCAAATAGATCAGAGTGATTATTCTCTCGATTCACCAAACGATTCTAAAATAGCCAAATACATATTTCAATAGCATATCCGATTTCCACACCGTAAAACTTATCCGTAAATTCCCATATTTATAGTTTTAACTTTTAAAAGCAAGTCAGTTTTATACCCTTTTGGACTGTTTTGAAAAAAGAGTTTCTAATTTGACAACTAATTTTTTCGATAAAGTTTCGTATTTTGTTACTAAAAATTTTATTAATAACTGTACTCGGGTCTCGACAGACAAAGTTACATAATTGATTTAAATATTGGATCATGATTCAGGGTATTTACTACAGGAAGAATTATTTTTATAATACACGTGCGAGAAAGAAAGAAACATATTTCGTAATCCTTTTAAGAAAGAAAGAAATATATTTTTTATTCCTTCTAAGTATGTACTACGAATATATAATTTGTATACAGGATGTTTCATGTATTAAATATGAAATGCATTTTTAATACGAATTACATTTATTTTTTTTATAAAAGTATGTTTTTAACTGATTTTTAAATATTTTTCACTAAAATGTGTAGTCTATACACATCGAAATTGCAAGTCATAGTCATAGTTATCAAAAGAATCCTTGCTGTATATTGCTTGTTAAAATTCGAAATCTGAAGAACGAATAATAATTTTTTATTACTCATGCGGGAGAAGTACTAATTTGGCGCACATATTTCTGTACGCAAAATGGCTGTTTGCCAACTGTACTCTTCCCGCATACTTTTTTGCGTGTGGAAAGTAACTTTCCACACGCAAATTGACAATAAAACACGCAAAATTTAATCAAAACACGCAAAGCCGCCTCTTAATTTTTCATTTAATAAATATTTCATAATTATTTCTATAGAAACCACCAACAAAGTAATTTAAACGATAATTAATTCAGAAAAAAAGACGAACACTCAAAAATATTATTTTAAAAAGTAATATAAATGTCAAAAATAATGATAATAATAGAAAAAAGTATGTGAAATTCGTAATAAAAAATAGTATGTGCAACTCGTGCGGGATTGTCGATTGCCCTACTCAAGCGAATGAGCGCACTCACTACGTTCGTGCGCTCAACTTCGCTTTCGTGGGCAATCGACAATTTCCCGCACTTATTGCACAATATACTATATCTTAAAAGCGACGCTATGAATCGAATTTATTTTTGTAGTTTCAAAATATGCCTTCAGGCTTCAGTACTATTTGTTATGTTCTTTCCAAAAGCTTTTATGAGTTACTAAAAAGAGAAGATCTTATGTGATCATCATAAATCCAGTTGCAAGCAAACACTGTGATTCATGACACATGCGTAAATGACTCATAACGCTCAAGGCGGTTAAATCTATGTGACGTCACACACTCACTACGTAAGAGAGTATGCACAATTGAAGCGTTATGCAAACGATAATACACCAATGAAAAGTAGGAGGTATTGTATCCTACTATAAGTATAGAGAAACCAACAACAACTGCAAATGACTCATTCTCTTAAATTTACCTTTTACGCAAACTCGTAATATAGCTGTCTCTCACAAGATCTACTATCTAATACGTATATATTGAAAAAGGATAGTAGAAATTATAATATCGTTTATATGCGACAAAACTTGATTTTTGAAATGAGTCATTTGCGTTATAAATAAATTTGACTATACTTATTATTGCATTATTTGGCAAAAGTTGTTACTGGAAATGATTTCTGGAAGATTAGTGCAAAATTTTTTTTTATGATGGTGGAGGTTCTATTTCGTTACACCATCCAGCTTCAATGTTTGAACTCAAGACCTTTTACACTAATAATATAAATTTTTCACTTTACAAAAATTGTTTTTATTAAATACAATCCTAAATAATGACCAATATTTCCCGTTTATGAATAATTTTCACATTACATAACATTACCTCTGGTTCGTAAATTTTCCATTGGTCGTACAAGAAACTGTGTAGCCTGTATCTACTTGGGGGACCTTTGTACGGGTAAAATATTTCCCTCTTTAATAAATATTAACTTTTATGTACGATTATGATTATAATATTTCATATTCATTGTATTATAACCGCTACCTACACTACCGCCGCCATATTTGAACCACCATCATAGGTATTGTGTACGTACATATACGTTGATAGTGCCGCTTGTAAAAGAGTAGCAAAAGCCACATTGTTTATCATTAAAGCATAATAATAATAATAATAATAATAATAATAATAATAATAATAATAATAATAATAATAATAATAATAATAATAATAATATAGTAGCACGTATAGCAAGCAAATATTAGCTTCAAACAGTCACAGTACCACACAGTAAGCAACCAAAACTGTAGCAAAAGCAAGCACGTCAATTTGTTTATAGTTGTCTTATTTTGTTACACGTAAATGTGTATACATTTATCTTTATAATAAATATTTTCACATTTCCTTTGTACATATACTAGTTTATAATATTATGTATGGTTGCAGGTAGTAAAGTTTCGACTTTGCCGATAATGTCGATGTTAGATTAGACAAATTGTTGTATACGTCTGCACTTGCCTTTTCAAGGCCCGTTCCATACAATACACAGTGAAAAAATTTGTGTTAAAATTCACACTCAATTTTTTGTGTTATTTTAACACAAAGCATATGTGTCAAATCTATACACAAGATTTGAGTCAATGATTTAACACACAAGAGGACATACATTTTGTGTTAATTTTTCAGATTTATCAGAGTTAGTTGTTAAACTTTTTTATTCAATATTTTAATTCCACTGAAGCTTAAGATATTTTGAGAGTCGTCAAAAATTATAACGATTTTGCTCATATATTATTATAAATGAGACTCAAAGAACGCAAAGTAAGTCAGTTCTTTGTAACAATTCTTACTTGTGTCCATATATATCTACGAAAATATATCTAATAAAAAAGATGAGAGTAGTTGTGTCACGAAAAGAAAAAAAAATTGTATTATTGTCTTTTTATTTAAATTGAACTGAATTGAAATTGGAATGAAAAAAATAAAATGTTAAGGAAAATATTTTGTCTTATAGCGTTTAGTATTAATTATTGTTCGTGACATTGAAAATAAAATTTAAAAGAATTTATAACGTTCAAGAATTTTGAAGTAGGGCTTTTCTACTGTAACGCGAGTCGGCCCTTATTCTAAAATCAATGACCTATTATCGTTCAACGAACACACATATTTATTCTAATTAAAAAGCTTCGGAATTAGGAAAAGTAGCGAGGGAGAACAGCACCCGGGCCCATCAAGGTGCAAAATAACAAACGGAATATTAGCGTTATGTCAATTATAGAATTATTTAGTTTAAATTTTAAAGCTGATAAGGTTTTACTGTAATGACGTCTGTGTAATAGGTATTTTAGTAAAAAAATAAATACTTTTGAATTTGGGAAAATTTTGGTAAAACGCTTATTTTTTTCACGAGAAACGCCTAAAAGAACATAGTTAGGGCATTGAATGTGTCTGCCTGTAGAACTCATCCAAGATTTTTGGACTTCTAACTACACATTTGCCAAAGTTCGTAAAAACAGGATGTGGTAATTATGCGCAAGCACGACTCCACCTATTTTTGGCTCTAAAAGAAAAACTAATGATCCGATTTTAATGATTTTTTTTTAAAGTGTTTCGTGGCTACGGCGGGTTAGTTTAAAAAAATATTGCAAATCGATACCGATAATAGAAAGGCTGGGAAACTTTTAAAATTTGATAAAATTCAATTTTTTCAAATTTTACTTTGTCATTTAGAGTGTGTGCGTTTATATGTGTGTTTCAGTGCATAGTTTAGTAAAACTGACCAAAATAAATACTTCCCCAAGAATAAAAAAAATCGATTTCTCGTTGCATTTTCGAAATATTGAGCGCGAAAATTAGAAAAATTGACTTAATTTTGACGACTACGATTACCTAAACGCCATGATTTGAGTGCATATTCTGGTAAAATGGATCAAAATAAATAAGGCGAGATGATATAAAAATTAGGTGGTGAAGTTAGTTAAGTTTAAGGTTAGATTAGTTAGGTTTGGCAATATACTTCGCCTTTGATATAAAAACTAGGTGGTGAGGTTAGTTAAGGTTAGGTTAGGCTAGTTAGTTTTAACAATATACTTCGACTTTGATATAAAAAACTAGATGGTGAGGTTAGTTAAGGTTAGTTTAGTTTAGTTAGTTTTGACAATATACTTCGACTTTGATATAAAAACTAGATGGTGAGGTTAGTTAAAGTTAGGCTGGTTTAGTTAGTTTTGACAATATATTTCGACTTTGACACACATGCATACAAAAAAAGAAAAAGAAAAAATCTAAAAAAATTGAGTTTTTTCAAATTCTAGTTTTCCAGCATTTCCAGTACTGATATCGAGTTGTAATATTTTTGAAGTGAAAACTTCTTTAGCGGCGTTGTACACTTTTTTTGTAATGGGTAAAAAATTAAACTCGCGTCAGGTCACGTGACCTGATCGAAAATTCGTAAGATCTGATCAAAAATTCGTAAGACGGATGGAAAGTAGACAGTCAGTAGAGCAGACAATAAATTGCGTTGTACACTTTTTTTGTAATGGGTAACAAATGTTAAACTGGCGTCAGGACACGTGACCTGATCGAAAATTCGTAAGACGACAGTACATAACAGTAGACAGTAGTACAGAATACAGAACGAACGGTAGTATCTATATACTACTGAAACTAGTGTAACGCGAAAGGACAGATAGATATATACGGGTTTACTCCAATAGTACTAATTTTAAGCCCTATCTCATTAAACATTAATTTTAGAATAGAGATAAAAAATTTTTAAAAAGAGATTCCTGTAGGGATTACCGAAGAGAACATTTGTGCAAAATGTGAACTCCCGGAAATGTTTTTTTATATTGTTTAAACAATATTGAAAATTCATAAATAGCGTTTTTTGAGCTTTCACCGCTCACGCAACGAAAACGGTGATAGATACATTAAAAAGTGTTAAAACCTTTTTTGTAGAGAATCGAATTCTCTACAAAAAAGTCAGCGAGAGCACCTGTCTATCTTGTACAGGTGAAAAGATACAGCGCTCCAAACGCGCACTCAAAAGTCCATTTTTTCTAGCGTTTCAGCAGGGTGTGCCGTGTAAGATAGCGCAATAAATAAATACTGTATTCTACCACATAAATGATAGAACTTTTATACTGATAATTAAAGCAATTCGTGCAAAATTATTCCCTAACCATTCCAAAATATCAAAACTGCACAACGTTAATATTCAAGTTTTCACTTCTGCCGGCACTCCCGGAGTGCAACCCGTCGTTTTTTTTTAACGAATCCGCCATAGCGGCGAACATTTTAAAAAAAAATCATCGGGTCATTAGTTTTTCTTTTAGAGCCAAAAATAGGCGGAGTCGTGCTTCTGCATAATTACCATAGATTTTAGTGAATGTCATTTTTGACTTCTAGGGACTTCAAAACAAATTTCTATTATTCTAAGCTACATACTACATTACAAAATATCTAATTGTGCGGCCCGCGTAAAAAAATTTTTTTTTTAAATGGCCCACCATCCAAACAAGGTTGCCGACCCTTGATCTACCGCAACGAGGACATTTATAGAAAATGTTTTATTTTACTCCCTTTTACGGTATTTAAAAATATTATACACAAATTATAAAAGCCATAAATATAGTGTAATTTTTACTGTTCGATAATGATTGCATTGATCGAAACGTATCACAAAAGTGACATATTTGCACATATACCCATCTAAACTAGTTTAGCTTTCTAAAAGTAAAAGAATTTTCGAAATCGGCTAAGTAATTTATTTTTGGTATATTTGGAACCCAAGACCCCGAACGGACTTTGTACAGCATAGTGCTATCCACCTAAAATAAGTTAGTTCTCTAGCAATGAGAAAATATTGAGAATCGGTTCGGTAGCTTATTTCTATCCTATATAATATAGGATATTTTATCTTTCTAACAGTAAAACTATTTTTTTTATTTTTTAAAACCCGTTGTGTAGTTTTTTATGCCGCATTTGCATCCACAGGACAGTTGTGGATCTCAGATAACATACTGTACTTATCTAAAATAGTTTACCTCTGCAATAGTGAAAAAATTTTCAAAATCGGTCAGTTATTTTATTTTTGACACTTCTGGGTCCCATGGACTTTGACGGACCTTACATAACGTAATCTATAACTATCTAAAATAGTTTAGCTCTCTAACAGCGAAAAAATTTTCAAAATCGGTCGGTTAGTTTTTTTTTGGCGCTTAAAAGATTCCAGGACTCTGGCCGACCTCATACAACATATAAGCTAAATCCATCTAAAATAGTTTACCTCTGTAATAGTGAAAAAATTTTCAAAATCAGTCGGTTATTGTATTTTTGACACTTTTAGATCCAATGGACCCTAGCGGACCTTACATAAGGTAATCTATATCTATCTAAAATAGTTTAGCTCTCTAACAGTGAAAAAATTTTCAAAATCGGTCGGTTAGTTTATTGTTGACATTTTTGGGTCCCATGGACCTTGGCGGACCTTACATTACGTATTATAAGTACAGGGTCCCATGGACCTTGGCGGACCTTACATTACGTATTATAAGTACACATTAAAATATGTTAATTAACGCCAGATATTTATTTTTTTAAATAGGTGATTTGCACGCCAGATTTAAACATTTAACTCCAAGATAGATCAAACAGACGCATAAATTAAGTATAAAACGACAACATAAGCGTGTACAGAAAAGAATTAAAAACGCCAAATAGTGAACATTTTATTATAAATATATATATATATATAAATATATATAAATCATAAGTATTAATTTTAGAAAAATGAAGGTAGATACGTAAATTTATTGAATAATTAATGCTTTCTTTGCTTTTGATGGGCGCCCACGTTTACGTTTTTGCCCTAAAGGGATACATTTAGCTTCCTCAGGGACTTCAATTTTTTTTAAACGGATTAGAAGACCCAACGTATGCTTGCACTTATAATTTTTTTGAAATATTGGACATGTACAATTACATTTACTAATATCAGCATCTATATTAAACGCCCAAGTGCCATAAAAACTCTGTTCAAAATCTTCAAAAGTTTCCCAGTCTTCATTAATATATTTGGTTACCAATTCTGAAGTTATACTTTTATAATTCGAATTTGAAGAACATACATACTATGTATTATCCACTTTTATTATTTTCTTGTTTTGCAATGCCCAATGATAAGATTCGGTCCATTCTTTTAAAGTAACTGTTGGTTTCACAGAAAAAATTTTATAGCTCTGCCGTCCTGGGTTTCTGTCCATAGACCATTTAAGTAGTAAATCATTCAATTTATTTAAAAATTGAGAAACAGGTAAACGATCTCTTAAAGTGTGTTCTTTTTTAATTATGGAATTGGTAGATTCAATCCCATTGTTTGTACTTGGATAACCTGATGCTGCACCTTCGAACCAATTTTGATTTGATTTTAGCCAGGTAGTATTGAAATAATTAATAAATTCCGGAACTATTTCTTTCCACTTTTCTACGAAAAGTGCTGCTGCCTTTACAAAAGTTTGTTTATTATTGCACGTTTGTAATGAATAAATGTTTTTTTTTATTTCTGTTGACTCCTTGAAGCCCCTTAATTTTTTTTCAACATTTTGTAAGACATGAAAAAAACACATTAGTCGTACTTTTGGTGGCCCAAAAGTCCTAATAAAACCGTTAGTAATTGCTGCACTTCCGTCAGCCAGTAAAATTGTAGGTTTCCAATTTGAATCAAATTTTTGAAGGGCAGTAAAAATGAATTGAAATTCATCTTCAGTTTCTTTATTACATATTGCTATTGCAAAAGGATGGAAAACTTTATTTTTATCACTTGTACCAAGTATTATCACTGGATATCCTTGCCATATTAGTTTATAGGTGGCATCTATTTCCACCATGTCACTAAATTTTAATTGTTGTAACAGTCTTACAGTAGAAACTACCACTATTAACTCTTGATCATCTATATTGACAGAATCACATTTAATATGATAATCCAGCACAAAGAGGTTATCACAAGATTCGGGCACATTTTTATGATCTTCACACCAATTTTTTAGTTCGAATCCTGAAATTGTAGATGGACCATTCTTATTAATTCTAAGTTGTCTAATAAACGTAATTAGTTTTGATTTTGACGGTTCTGGTAAACCCTTTTTTCTAAGATTACTTAAAATAGCATTTGGTTTTTCTACGCCACTTAAGAATAAGTCTTTAACTACGATTTTAATTTCATCGTCTAAACCACGGTTATTTGTTTTATGGTGCAAATGTTCACTGTCTGTTGAATAAAGTGATACCATATCACTAGTCGAATGGAAAAGTAAGAATATTCGAGCAGGGCACTCTTCTTTACGATAATTTCCATGTTTGCATCTAAATTCGGTTTTGTCTCCCTCCAATGTTTTCTTTGTGGAGCATTTGCTCCAAATACCTTCTTTTTTTATATGATCATCAGCTTCTTCAGTATTTTGGAATTCTGAAATTTTGAACCATTCTCGGTTTTTTGACCTTGGTGCTCGGTGTTTATCATTATTAGCATCTTCTTCCACCTCGTAAATTTCTATGAATTCTTCTACAAAATTGTCCATAATTTTTACCCTAAAATATTTATTATTTAATATATACACTAATATAATAAAATAATATTATACTTACCTTAAATGTTAAAAATTAATTATAAAATAATAAATCTGTTAGTTATATCAATATCAATTTTAATTTATAACAAAAAAAAACCTTTTTAATCTGACATTTAATTTGGCGGGATAACTGCAAATCTAAACATTTTTACCAACTTATTATAATATTAAGATGTTGTTGTTCATATTTAAAATAATTTTACGTTATATAGCTGTAAATTAAATTTTAATGTTGTTAAATAACCATTGTTGCAGTTTTTTTTCATACATAGATGTCCAATATAATATTTTTCTGTGCATATTATATAAGAACTGTTCCCTCTTATTATCTGGCGTTAAAACACACTTTTTTGACGTGATTTTCACCTTTTTCGGCGTACATTTAAATCGCACCCTTACGTATTCTATATCTATCTAAGATAGCTTAGCTCTTTGACAGTAAAAAAATTTTCAAAATCGGTCGCTTATTTTATTTTTGACACTTCTAGATCCAATGGACCTTAGCGGACCTTGCATGAGGTAATCTATATCTATCTAAAATAGTTTAGCTCTCTAACAGTGAAAACATTTTCAAAATCGAATTCAGTCCGCACACAAAATTTCATAAGCGTTAGACGTTTCGTTCAAGAGTTATCGTGGGAACACATATATATATATATATATATATATATATATATATATATATATATATATATATATATAATATATATATATATATATATATATATATATATATATATATATATATATATATATAAATATTAGTGAATATCATTTTCGTATTCTAGGGACCTCAAAACATATTTCTGCCATAGTCCCGGACTCAGATTGCATCATGAGACCTACTGTAATAGCTGAATTTCGAGTTTTCGAAATTCGCTAAAAAGGGTGCTCTTGAAAATACTAGCCAACCAAATTACACATAAAGAAAAAAAATTGTTACCTAGACATTTATTAGTGAAAATGGTAAAGAAGGTTATAATAAACGTAAAAAAATAAATGCTTGAGTAGGGGTCGTGGAGGTCTCATTTGGGGGGTCCCAAAAGGGTGAAAAATTATACTTTTGCAATTTGCGGCGAAAGTCGAAGTCAAAGGAAAAATTATTCTTAACAAACGTTGTAGATCATGCAAAAATCTACAACTTTTGTAGGGGTAACTTTTTAACATAACCTCAAAATTCGGAGAAAAATGCGAATTTTCTTATTTTTCTCTTTATTTCGTTTTATACTTCTCATTTCCACGAAAATAATTTAATTTTGACGAAACTTGGTGCAAGTATACCTTTCTGGATCTTAAATAAGCACAAGATTAGCAATCTTAAATAAGCACATTTTTTAAAAATTTGGTCAAATTGTCAAGAATTACTGAACAATTTACTGTTGTAAGAGTAATTTTTTGTTATTTATTGGTTTTTCTTTTGCATTTTTGAGCATGTTCTTAAATGAAACTACCAAATTTTTTTATTTTACCGAAAAATACATGTCAAGCCGAAGAAAATGAGCACCGGCAGAATTCTGTGCGATGATTCTTTAAAGAATTAAATAATTATTTTATTCGAAACAAATCAACCTTCTATTCTTTTCTAAAAACAAACTGCAAATATAAAATTTACGCAAGTGCAATAATGAAGGAAATAAAGCCAAGAAAACGGAAATTCTTTAAATTCATAAGTGATAAATCATGGCCAAATTTAAGTGAAGGGGATTATAATTAAAATTATTTCCATACAATTTGTTTTGAGAAAAAAATATTTTAACTTGATGACGTCATCAAGTTTATTAAAACTTTTTAATGTCTCACAAAAAGTAAATAAAAAAGCAGAATGATGAAATTAGTAGCTAAAAAGATAAAATTAGGTTTGTGGAAGTTTTTCTTCTCATTTTTATTATAATTAGACATGTGATTCGTCTACGAAAAAGGAAGGCGAGTATTTTTTGTGGAAAAAGAGGTACCAATAGTTTTTTTGCTCTTTTTATTTTTTTTATTTTTACTTACAAGTAAACGTCCCGAGGCCGGACCTATCGATTTTGATGAAACTTAGATATGTTGTAGAACACTAAAAATTAAGCGACACGTATTTTTCTTTATCGGCGGAAAAACGGTTTGAAGGGGTGAAATCGCCCTCCAAAAATTGGGGTAAAAATTTAATTTTTTAAATATCTTGAAAACGGTAAGAGATAGGGCAAAATTTTAAATTGGCGATATTGCTCTTTTTTAAAGAGCTATCTACTGGTATGCAATTTGTTCAAATTGTGTCAACAGGAGTGACTGGGGGTTAAAATTTAGGGGTTAATTTTGCAAAAAAGGGGGTGAAAATTAAACAATATAAAAATTTTGTTTACAGATTTGAAATCTACGTCAAAAAATCTAATTGACCTGTTTTTGCTCAATGTCATAATATTAAGTCTAGGGGTAGTTAACTAGGGGGTGACTGTGTCGAATAGTCGTACTACTTGGGTAGTTTAAGAAGTTTTTCTTCATAGAAAATAGTTTAAGACATTTAGAATAACGTAGAAATGAAATTTTCGATTTCAAGATTCAGTTTGAGCAACATTGGAGAGGGGGTGAGTCATCCTCTTAAATTACATATTAGTTAGCATAGGTACACTCATTTTTAATATTAACACACTGACAGTGGGTAATAATGTCACAATAAGTGGTTCTGAAGTTGGACTATCGTATGTAAGGTTTTTATTAAGTTTCCATTCATTTTCAAAATATCGTTATTTTCGGTATCGATAACTTTCGATAACGAAAACTATAACATCCATTAAAAAACAAACCTTATGAAAACCTTACATACGACAGTCCAACTTCAGAACCACTTATTGTGACATTATTACCCACAGTCAGTGTGTTAATATTAAAAATGAGTGTATGTTAACTAATATGTAATTTAAGAGGGTGACTCACCCCCTCTCCAATGTTGCTCAAACTGAATCTTGAAATCGAAAATTTCATTTCTACGTTATTCTAAATGTCTTAAACTATTTTCCATGAAGAAAAACTTCTTAAACTACCCAAGTATTACGACTATTCGACACAGTTACCCCCGAGTTAACTACCCCTAGACTTAATATTAGCGCATTGATCAAAAATAGGTCAATTAGATTTTTGGACGTAGATTTCAAATCTGTAAACAAAATTTTTATATTGTTTAATTTTCACCCCCTTTTTGCAAAATTAACCCCTAAATTTTAACCCCCAGCCACCCCTGTTGACACAATTTGAACAAATTGCATACCAATAGATAGCTCTTTAAAAAAGAGCGATATCGCCAATTTAAACTTTTGCTCTATCTCTTACCGTTTTCGAGATATTTAAAAAATTAAATTTTTACCCCAATTTTTGGAGGGCGATTTCACCCCTTCAAACCGTTTTTCCGTCGATAAAGAAAAATACGTGTCGCTTATTTTTTAGTGTTCTACAACATATCTAAGTTTCATCAAAATCGATAGGTCCGGCCTCGAGACGTTTACTTGTTAGTTACATACAATTTTGTTTTTACATTTAATTAAGCGCAGGGCCCGCTCCAGGGGGTGGCAAATTTTATTATATATATTTTGGTAGATATATATTTCAATCTAATTTGCGTACTTATAACATTCTTCTGCTCTACACAAATATTATGTTACTTCTTTGTTGTTTAAAACAGGTTAACATTTTTATTCTGTTAAATCGAAATTTGTGTTACTATTTTCATTTAACACAAACAGGGAATGTTACATTAACGCAGGGTTGTGTACTTAGTTAACACAACAATTTTAACCACTAGTTTTTTTTTTACGCAGAACACAAATTTTTTTACTGTGTAGTATTGCTTTCGATACGTGATCAAAAAATGTTCACACTATCGGTACAAGTCATAACAAGTCTGATATCGCTCCGATTAAATATTATCTGAGTGTTATCAGTATTGGATCACAATTGGAACCTTACTTGAATCGTATAGTGATGATATAAATACACTCATTGTTTCTTCTGTAAGAATATTTTATCGAATCGAGAGCGTATCGGCAGCGATCGAAAGTGGTACTATAGTGTGAAGTAGGCCTAAACACGTACCAGAAGTACCAGAACTTAAGTGAACTCAATTGCATCTAGGTTCGGTTCCAACTCGATCCATTGTTATTGTTATTTTCAGTTGATCTTTGCTTAAAATGAAACGATTTGTGCGAGCGTACCAGATAAGGTGCGAATATCAAATTTCATTTTTTAGGGTTTTTTTCGTATTGAAAAATTAAGATGACAAATTTCCCCACCTAACGCCGGAGTACCATTAGAAACTTTAAAATAAAGCTGAGGTTCCACTTAATAATAAAAATGAAAAGTTTATATCCAATTACCATTATGGTAATTTAACCAACTGCTCTAATTTAGTTCATTTCGATAAAGCTATAGATTGGAAAAAAATTTTTAATTTGATGGCGTCATCAAGTTTACTAAAATTTTTAAAGGCCTTAAAACCGTAAATAAAAAGTAAATTTTAGCTGGCTCGTTACAAGAACGTTTAGTTCAGTGAAAAGTGACAAAGCAAAATTATTCTCACTTTTGTAATATGGATTTTCACAAAGTAAATCTTTCAAATGTTGATTATAAAAATTTTAGGTTTTCGATATCGCTCTTTTAATTTTTATCAGAATTAAGTATTACTTAATTTAACCAACCAGTCTAACTTAAATCACTTTCATAAGGACTGATTTAAATAAAAAATTAAAAATTTAATGACGTCATCGAGTTTACTAAAAATTTTCAACGTCTTACCCTTTATAGGAAGGTGGCAAATATTAATGCCACCACAAATAAAGATTATTTTCTTTCTTAATTTTGATCTAAAATAATCTTTATGGACTTATTTCATTACGTATGTAAACAGTGACCAATATGCATAACACTTTTATTCAATTTAAAACTTGTCGTGTGCATTATGAGGAAAACCAATAAAAGTGGCAAAAATATATTTGCCACCGGTCATTTGTATTTTTTCTATACAAATTGTAATAAAATACATTTTAATATTAAATTTATTTTATTTAATTTTTAGTTGGTATAGAAATCATCTACAAAGTTCATTTATAATTCAGTGGT